>CM074799.1:17716860-18959041 GCA_037356375.1 Drosophila affinis
AAATGTTGTTGTCCTGGAAGGCCGAGGAGTTCTTTCCAGCAAGGATTTCAATTATGGCTGTAATTGTTTCCAAAATATAACAACCAAGGAACTCTTTTAGTGTCTATAGTTTTGCAACCTTGAATCAATTTATATTCATTTGGTATTCCATTTGGGATGCACTTTTAAATATTTGATTGGCAGGCTCTTTGTAAATTATATTTTTATAGTCCTCCGGAAACAGCAACTTTTGTCTATTCAATTTAACTTTTGCTTTGAGCTTTGTTTAAACTTGCTTCTTGTTTTAGTCGCAGTCCTCGTCGTAGTCCTCGTCGTCGTCCTCGTTCGTTTCTCATTTATTTAATGCGACTTTTAATTTGAGTTGAGTTTTCGTTGGTTTTCCGGCTGCTGCTGCTGCTGTTGCTGCTTCTTTTTTGTATGCTTTTATTTTCGGCTGGGGAAAACTGTGGAGGGAAAACCGCACGCTTGCGCGCTGCTGTTGCAACTGTGCCTCGAATTTTCGCGCCACTTGAGTTTTGTGTGTGTTCGGGGTTCGCCTCGCCTCGCCGTTTTTCGCAGCGACATCCAGCCATCCAGTTTGTTTTTCCCTGCATTTTCCCCGTGCATTTCCCGCCAGAGTTGGGTTTTGGCTACAGTTGCAGACGAAGGCCTCGATATGCATTTCTCATATTTCTCTTTTCACTGGCGACTGTTTTCGTGTGTGTGTGTGTGTCAAGGGGAGGGGCGAAGTTTGATTTGTGGAAACTATGGAAATTATCTCTAGAAAATACTTGGCAAAGACTCTCAACAAAGATTATGCTGTACCAAAAAGTTGAAGTTCCTGGTCTCCATCTTATCCCCAAGAGAGAGCATACCACATTCGACCATCTTTAGCTGTTGGTTTTCCCTCTTCTCGTTGGCTTGTTTGTCTTTAAACGTGTCTGTCTCTTTGAGCAGCTTTTTTGGCCATGGCTTTGGCCACTTCAGCAGACGGCAACTTTTGACCATCAACTTTTGCACAATATTTGTTATTGTGGCTCATGACAAAAATGCTCAACTTTTTTTGATGTTATTTAAGTTTTGTTTTTTGTGTTAATTCAAGTTGATTATCTTGTGCGTGCGACTGGGGCTGAGCCTGGCCGCCGTCATGGTTGTATAATTAATTTATTAATGCCAAACGAGCGATATGCATTTCCACGCATTTCCTATGAGAGTGCACAGCCTGGGCCTGAGCCTGGCCTGCGCCTGGGTCTGGGATTATGTGATTTATAGGAAGAATTTGGCCAACAGCTAGACAATCCCCCAATACGGGTAGGGGTAGGGGTAGGAGTAGCGGTTGCGGATAGCCCCCATGTGAAAGTTCAACTGGTGATGTTATGCAACAGGCTGCAGCGGCAGCCACAGAAACCACGGGATCCACAGCACGCGCTCCGCGACTGTCACGCACGCGCCGCTGCTGATGAAGTAGCTGACAAATTATTTTTATTGCCACCAATCCCAGAGACAGCTTGAGGTTGAGGCTGCAGGCTGGAAGCGGCAGCTTGAGCTGGGTCGAAGGTACTGCATCTATCTACTCGAGTGCATCTGTGGGGCTGTATCCGCGGCGGAATCTATGGGTTTTTTTCGTTTTATCTTCGGCCACATCTCTGGCTGAATCCAAGTCTCAATTCGATGGTGTGGCAGCAACGATTAAAGTAAAATTTTGGCGATGATTGTCGGCAACTGACTTTGGCACTTTCACATTTGCCACAGGGAGGCAGACGCTGCTGCTGCTGCTGTTTGGGCTGGTGTTGAAATTGAGTTATTAGAGGGGGAAAATGGTATAAGCGAGGCTAAAGCTCCGCCTCTGTGTCCCTCCCTCTTTGGGCACTGTGCCAAGAGACAGAGAAAGAGACAGCGACAGCGACCCCCCGCTCAAAAGCCACATAATTGCTGTAATCGTGGCGGAGATTCACAATCTCGTAATAAATTGAGGCACACACACACAGAGGGGAAGATGCGCCAGAAGTTGCTCTCTGCCCGTCCCCGTCCCCTCTCTCACCCTCCTCGTGCGTAGGATGGTGTGGTGGTTGCAATAGGCGGAAATCTCACACCGAAAAGTTGCATTGCGGATGCAGTCACCATCTCCATCTGCAGCTCCAACTCCAGCCTCAGTCCCCCTGCTGCTGTTGGTGTTGCTGGTGGCAAACATTCGCATTTCGTGCGGAAGTTTAACCAACTAACTAAGTGACTTCAACTTCCAGTCTAGGCCTGAATCAGGGGCAACAATTGTTTGGTCAAGTGTGTGCGTGTGTGTGCGTGTGTGTGCGTGTGTGGCAACTGGTTGCCCCATGGATCCGATGTTCCAGTTTTGACAATGGCCAAGCCTTCGCTTCGATAAAGCCTTCCACTTAATTGCCTCTGAATTGGTTTTACTTTGTGGTCAGCTTTAAAACTTGGACAGTTGGTCATTTGGTTTTGAGGAAATTGCCACAGGCCCAGGCTCAGGTTGCCGCATCGATAGCATTCGAAGCGAGTACATTTTAATAGACTCCTCCGGACCAAGTCAGAGCAGGATCTCCCTCCTAGTCGAACGTTGCCTTAATTGTCTGACACTTCCCGTTTCGTGGTTTATTTCCCCAAACCCAAACCCAATACCATCCCATGCCGGACCGCACCAGACCAGACCAGACCAGACCAGAAACCATCTCCAAAACCATCCACCGGACCATTCCGACCAGGCTAGGCCAAGCCAGGCCAGTCCAGGCCGAAATCTAATTACGCCATCGCAGCCAGAAAGCCAACGAGCGCAGCAAATTGACAACACAATAAACAGTGGGCCACAGAGTGAGCGAGACAGAGAGAGAGAGAGCGACAGAGCGATAGAGGGGGAGGTAAGTGGGGGCGTATGTGGGGGGACTTTTAGGGTGTCACACATGTGCGACAGTTTCTGATTTATGAACACAATTTCCACTTTGACAATGAGCGAACTCCATCCACCGATAGCACCCCAAGCACATGAGCTAGGAGACCCCCCACCCTCATCCCCTATACCTATTCCTCGTCCCTTTATCGCCCAACCTGAGCTCATGTCCGGGTCTTGATTCGGCTCCTGTTTTCGGGGGAAGTTGCCCTCTGCCATGCGCTGCTCTGCTCTGCTATCTGGGGGCGACAATTCCTCCAGAAACTGTTAGTTTATGAGTGGGAGGGGGGATGGGGAATAGGGGAGTGGGAGTGAAATCCCAGCTTCCTTTCGGACTAGGTGAATTATGTTAATTGAGATTCGGGTGCTGATAGAATCGGCCGATGCAGCTGCGTCTTGGCTGAAGGTTGCTCTTCATTTTGGCCTTAAGTTTGGGTCCAAGTGGCCTTCGTGTGGTCGTATTTCAGGGCCTAATCTCGACCAGAGAGATGCACATAAAAGTCAAGCCAGATAGGGGAAGCAAACTGGGCAATGAAATCTATGAGAATGGTGCGATTTGGCCCGAACTGAGAACATAAACTTTCCCATTGAAAGAAGGATTCTTTAAGTGCGGGAGATGGGGCGACAGACAGACGGAAGGACGCTTTTATAAATCTGCAGCATAAAAGCGAAGCATTTAATTTTATTTCTCTGTTTTCCGCCATTAATGACCCAAGGTCCAAGGCATTTAAAAGGGTTTTCAATCAAAATTGAAATGGAGATTGCAGATGGGAGACGGGAGATGGGAGAAAACCCCATACGAAGTCAACTGAAAACTCATTTAAGGCTCCATTTCACAATGCGAAATATCAGCAACAGGAGAGGATAATGGAGAGGGGAGAAAGGGGCATCAGGGGGCTGTGGCATGACAATGGCAGGGCAGAGAACATCGAAACGCCGCCTGCCTCTTCGAGACAATTTGCCACTTTAATTGCCGCAATTTTTTGCCCATTTTTAAGTCAAATTCAGTCGATGGCAAATGCCTTGACTCCGGACTGTCTCTCTCTCTCTCTCTGTCTCTGTCTCTTGGTCTGGCTCTTGCCTCTTGTTGTGCCACATTCTGTTATCGTTGTTATTGTTGTTGCGGCTTGGGCTGGGGCTGGGACTGTGGCTGGTGTTGTGCTTGTGGTTCACTGGAGCCCCCGTGTCTGTGTCCCTGTGTTTCTGCATGTGTGTGAGTGTGAGTGTGAGAGTCTCATGTGTCGTTCCATTATGTTGTCCGGGTCCTCTGTTGTGGCACTAAAATGCTTGGTAATTGCTAGCAATTTGATATTAAGTACGATTTCTAATTGTGCGAATGATTGCTTTTCATTGACCCCTTCGAGTGGGACAGAGACAGCCGTACACCCATACACCGGTGTATTTATACCCAATTGCCTGGCCCGGCAAAAGAAAGTTAACAAGTTACCAAATAACTTAATGTCCCTGCCCGGCCACTGCAGTTCTGTTTTTCTTCTGAAGGCCAGCTTAGTCCTGGCCAAATTAATTAGCCAATGGCCGAATGATAAATATGCAGGCGGCCAATGGGAGCTAATCAAATGCGGACACAATAAACTAAAATCACTCAGTGGCCATATAATTAATTAAACTTTTATCGCCAGCTGTCCGACGATGCGCCACAGGAGAGGGTCTCCTGTCCTTTGCTCCTCCCTCTTCTGCCCCTTGACAGCGCTGAGACGAGACATTTAATTTGCTTCAATAGTAAATCCCTGTTTTATATGCTGCTTCTTTGGGGGGGGAGACAAAACTGAGAACACAGCAGGATGAATCATTGCAGACCAACGAAAGTCCAAAAATCTTTTAATGCCGCACACAAAATGGCAACCGCAAAACGAGAAAACTAAAATATCACTCATACGCCACAGAGCAACCCCAACCCACCCCTCCAACCCCCGAAGCCAAGGCAGATTTATGCGCGTGCTGCTGCATTCCATCTGGCAGGGAGAGATCTGAGTAGAGATGTCCTTCGAGCAGAGCCTGGGCCTGGGCTCCTAATCTAAATCTGCATGTCAACTCGAAGACCGCATAAATCACAAAATAATCCCAAAGTAAAATACCAAAATACCGAATGGCCAGTGGCCCCCTTCCAGCCCTCCCTCTGCACCCCCCCACAGCTATCGGATGTGGCCGTTGGCGGGCGTGGCAAGTGTTTTGGGGCGCACATTAACTTCAATTGTCTTTTGTGTGCGGCCACGCCCTCAATTTGGTTAGGGTTCTTGTAAATTTGCCCCGACTTTCCGCCTTGGGTGGGGAAAAGGACTTTAGTCCTCGCCTCACATGTCTTCAGGCTCCTGGTCTAAGCCATTGTCTGGTGGAGGGAGGCCTTTACCTAGTCGGATTTGGCTTTATTTCGATGGGGAACAATGCACAGCTCTTGGCCGCAAAATGTAATTCGCATCGCAATCGCATTCAATTTTATTTAAAATTGTTGAAAATAAAACCTCGAAAGGGAACTAAATATATGGCTTGATGGATACTCTACTCTACTCTCATCTCTGAGGAATTCCACTGTGAAGTCATCCTTTTTGTTAGGGCTAATTTCTGGTAAGAGCATGAGCGTTTCGACCAGGTTGTGGCTGTGAAAAAAGGTTCGGATTGGCATGGTAATGGTAATGGTTTGCAGTGATTTGCTTTATCGTTTGCGGTCCTGGGGCATTGTACGATGTGTCGCCTGTCGTCTGGCTCGGGTTCTGGCTTTGAGTCTACATCTGGCCATTCCGGGTACGGGTCCGGGTCTGGGTCTGGGTCTGGCTTTTGGCTGAACCCAAATAAACGCCCAATGCAGCTAATGCTGATTTCATTTGTTGTTCGTGCTGTTAGCAGGGAGGCAAATATTGTAAATGAGACTGCGACAAAATCATCAGACAAAAGCGGCAATGAGACAAAGCCTCGCCACCATTTCGCATCTCTCTCACACACACACACACACACACATAGACGAGAGTATATATATTGTAAAAAGCTGTTAACGAGATGCACACACGATAGGGGGATGGGAGATGGCGAAAGGGAGCGTTGTAAAAAAAAAAGGTAAAATGTACTCCTATAAAAAGCATTCCGCTTTCCCTACGCCGCTTTCCCTTGGTTCCCCCTGGATGGCCACAAAACAAAAGACACTCAACGAGAACTGGGAATTCTCGGGATGAAGAAGGCTCTCCCCCCCCACCATAGGACGGCAGCCTCAATTGAAATAATTAAGTGTCAAAATGGCGCACACACACACAGTGACATGCACGGGGGGGTAGGAGCTTTCGCACAGAGATTTCAACGGAAATGAAAATGATTTTTCGTGAAAATTACTTGGAAAATGTAAAGCAAAGTTTTCCTTTGCGGCAAATGTGGGTGGTGGGCGGGGCACTCCAAACGGTAACGGTATGTATGGAACGTTATTTCGGCGCCGGCAGCCAGTGACACAAAGTGTAAACAGTTTAAAGTAATTTCTGGAAAATCTGGCTTCCATAAGTAGATGGGGTTTTTCCAGGGGAAGGGGAAGGGGTGTGCGGTTCAGAGTTCTGCGGATTTTGCGGATTTTACGGGTTTAACGGATTCGGGGGAGTACTGCACTTGACACGCCCCGCTATGAGGAGGGTCGTTAAATGCTTAACTATTGCGTCGGTCGGTCGGTCGTTTGGACCCCAAAAAGGAGCTCCGTTTCTCTGCTTTTGGTGTAGAAATAGGAGTACTCTGGTAATGAGACTCCAGACAGTGGATAATGCGTGGAATGAAGATTGGATTGGAGTCTGGGGATGACCAATAAAGTGAATTAGTGGCCCGAAAGACAAAGAGCCAAGCCAAGACATTCAATGTCGGTTGTTTCTTTGCCGGGGTTTCGCAATTTAAATAATTTACCACAGGCAAACAACCACTTGCCCCTTGTGGTACAGTTTACACACACACACACATGTACAACATAAACACTTGTTTGCCACTTTTGCTTCTCCGGAAGTGCCGCACACTTGAAAGTCGAACATGAAAACTTTGCCAATATTCTGACAGCAGTTCCAGTTGCCAGTTTTGCAGTCGGTTGCCTGCCCCGCCAGGTCGATCCATTGTCGACCTGCTGACCGCGCTGCTGCTGCTGCTGCGGCTGCTGTGGCTGCTGCTGCTGCCCGACAACCGCACGCATGCTAAAAGTGTGGCCGGAGCAGCTAAAGCTAAAGCTAAGGCCCGGACATTGAATGGATTGCTGTGGATGTGGATGCGGATGCGGATGTGGATGTGAAAAGTTGAGTCAGGAGTTTGTTGTTCGGTCTCGGAGTGCTGCTGTTGTTTTTGACAGATTATTTTGCAGGCCAACGCTGCAGCGTTGGAGCGTAGAGCGTGCCACTTCCCCGATGGGGAATGCAATGCCCTGCCGGGCCACCCGCTGAGAGCGTTTTCACAGGTAGCTGCCACGGCAGTTATGCAATCACAAAGTTGCTGCTGCCTGCGTCAGTGATTGAAATTCCTTGGACCCGCCATCTTCACGAGATTTTCCCTCAATTTTCAGCATCATCTCAGCAGCAGCAACAGCAATCTGGCTCAGACTCAAAACTTTGGCTGGGCTACTTTTCATTGTTATAGTAGTCATCATCATCATCATTATTGTTGTTATCATCGAAATGCATCTATGCGTGTCCTTCGTTCATTTTCTTTCCAGCTCTTTGCCTGCACAGCATGCCGTCTATGCCTCATCCTGCCATGCCCTGCCCCATTGTCGGATGCCAGTATCCAGTATCCTTCTGGTTATTCTTCTCGTAATTATTGTAGTTGGGTATTTCATAAAATTGGTTGCTGCTGCTGCTGCTGTTGCCTTTGAATTCCCCTTCTCATTGGGGCTTGCTTGCCAATATATTTCTGCCTTCTGTATTTATTCCAGCACTGCAATTGAGGATTTTGATTAGTTTTTACTCTCTTGTTGCCTGCCTCCTCCGCCCATTGATTACGTACTTCCATTCTCGCAGAGAAGAGCTCAAAATGAATGAGAGGGGTGGGGTGGGGTGGCATTCAATTTTACATGTACTTTACCTCAGGCTCACCGGCGATACATTTCACTCCTCTGCTGCACACTTTCGGGCGGAAAAGTCTCGGCTTAAAGCCAGCTTGAAAAGCTCCGTCTATTCGAGCTTTAAAATCTCTTGGGCGGCAATGAAAACTACATACTTTGGCTAGTTTCCAGGCTTTGATCTTTAGCTGTTGTTGTTGTTTAAGCCCTTTTGTATTCCCTTTTTTCTCACACATTGTTGTGGTTTCCACAAAATGTTTGCCATTGTCTGGGCTCCTCTTTTGCCTCTCCAGGGATGTGATTGGGAATCCCCTCTCTGCCCCATCCGTTTCCCAATGCAGCAAAGTTATGATTGTTTGCCCTGTTAGCACGTGGCAGACTTCTTTCTTCCACACGGGACATGGGGCATGGGGCATCCCTTTGTTGCGACTGCCTGCTGGCTGGCAGTGCTTGATGCTGCGGAATCGATTGAAAGGAATTCTAGGATTTCCCTGCCTTGTTTGAAGTTGTCGTCGCCCGTGACATGTCCGGAATACGAGTCTCTGCCCGACGGAATGTCCGGTCCAGACAACTCAACTGCGGGGCAGACCCCGCAGGAAGAGAGCAATTTGCCTGCAAAAATTGTCGCCCATTAGTGGCGTGGCTGAAACTGTGAAAAAAACAACAGATCGGAGTAGAAGCGAGAAAATATATTATTATTATTCGTTTGGTTCTTAGAAATATACTAAAATATATGTACATTTGCATTTATTACATTCCTATTTTATGTTATTGCATATTTCATTCAGCAGTTACCGAAAAGGTGCGAAAGATCATAAGAGCGTGAGCTAACAGAAAAATAACAATCTCTTATAGTTACAGAGCCATGGTAATGTCAAGCTAACAGCTAAAGATCATAAGAGCGTGAGCTAACAGAAAATTAACATTCTCTTATAGTTACAGAGCCATGCTAATCTGGAGCTAACAGCGAAAGATCATAAGAGCGGGAGTTAACAGAAAAAGCCCCAATTCTCGAAAAGCCATTAACATAACAGAGATGTAACAAATTCTCCGGTGTCGTTACAGCGGCATGTAAACTTAGCAGCGAGAGAAAATCAGAGGGAGAGGCCTTGGCTTACATTCATATTCTATGATCACAAGTTTTCGCTCTGGGTTTTTGTGGGAGAGGAAGAGCACCTTTGGCTCGCCCACGCTGCTCTACTGCACCCGACTCACCACCCACTTTGAGCCGCCCACAGTCTGTAGTTGAAATGAAAACTCTCATTTGCTTAGCCACCAACTTTCGCTCTCATTCTTATAAGAGCGATATGACTGACCTACCGCACACATATATTCGGCTTAGTAGCTTTAGCTCCCGCACTCACCACCCACCCACTCACCACCCTCTTTCGTTCTCTGCGCTCACCACTCACCCACTCACCACCCTCTTTCGATCGCTACGCTCAGCAAGTTCGTTGCGCTCAGCAAGTTCGCTGCGCTCACCACCCACCCACTCACCACCCTCTTTCGATCGCTACGCTACGCTACGTTCGTTGCGCTCAGCAAGCTCGCTCTTGCTCTTTGACGCAGCTTTGAGCCGGCGATGCTGCTGCATTCTTATCACAGCGCTCAGTTCTCCCCCCGCTACGCTCAGCAAGTTCGTTGCGCTCAGCAAGCTCGCTCTCGATCTTTGACGAAGCTTTGAGCTGGCGATGCTGCTGCATTCTTATCACAGCGCTCAGTTCTCCCCCCACCTTCATTGATAGCGGTCGTAAAAGCGGAATATTAAATCGTGTGTAACAAGACGTGTGCGCGCGCGCGTTAGTGCAACAGTTTTTTTCTGTGATCAAAGTATAATACTAAATAATAATAAATGAATTAAAATAAGTGAATTGATAAGTGAATACAAAAATGAATAAGAAAAGGACTGAAATAAATAATCAATAAAAAAATTGAAATAATTAAATAAAATACAAGTGAATTGAAGTGAAATGTGAAACCATCCAAACATACACCTATAAAGGGATTCTAGTTGCATATTGTGAGTGAAAGTGCAAGTGAAAGAGACAGTAGTAGAAGCCGGCAAGTGGTATATGGTGACACGCAAGGCATAGTGTATGTAATAAGGTGTAACAAGGTGTATGTAATAAGGTGTAATAAAAAGTTTTTGATTTTTTTTTAGTGTGTTTTTGAAAACAACAAACATCAAACAACAGCAATGCAACAAAAGCAAATAGCAAGATTCTAAATGCATATTGTGAGTGAAAGTGCAGGTGAAAAATAAAAAAGAGAACTGTAAAGTCCGCTCCTTAGTGGAAGCCGGCAAGTGATAAAAGGCGGTAACAAGGTGCATGTGAATTAATTTTTTATATTTTTTTTTGAGTTTTTTTTTGTGTTTATTTGTGTGAAAGCAGCAAACATCAAACAATGCAAGGAAAAGGAACAGGCGAGTCTTCTGTTTTGGTTTACTCTTTATACTGCTTTTTCTTTTAATTTTCTTTTACAGATTCTATTATTTTATTTATTTATTTATTTATATTATATTATTATATTATTTTTATCTATTTATTTATTATCTTATTATTCTATATATATTATTTCCTTTTACAGATTCTAATATTTTATTTATTTATATTATATTATTATATTATTTTTATCTATTTATCTATTTTCTTATTATTCTTATTTATTATTTTCTTCTTATCAATCCTTTTTCATTTCAATAATTTTGTTTTGTTTTCGATTAGCAAATCTGGTTTGATGGTAAGATTATTGTTTTCAGGTAAAAAGAAAATAGGCGGCGTCGGATATTTGTTTTGGATTATATGTGTATTAGGGGGAGCATCTTGGGAGTTCTAGTCAAGTTCTATAAAATTCCTAAGGGCTTCATATTCTTTTAGCGTGGGGCTCTACTTCTATTATCGTATCCGCTGGATACTGAAACTGAAATGGAAGCCCCCTCCAGACGAGTCTTAATTGTAGCAGTTAATCGTAGAATTTGTAGTAGTAGATGCATGTGTAGAATTCTGCAAGTTTCAGATATCTAATGAAACGACCATTAGCCACATATCGTATCCGCTGGATACAGGACATATCGTATCCGCTGGATACAGGATAATCCTATCCGCTGGATATAGGATAATTGTATCCGCTGGATACTGGAACTGAAATGGATTCCCTCTCTGGACAATTCTTAAATGGGGCAGTTAATGGTAGAACTTGTAGTAGTAGATGCATGTGTAGTATTTGGACAGTTTTAGATTTCCAATCAAATAACCATTAACCACATACGGTATCCGCTGGATACAGGATAATCGTATCCGCTGGATACAGGATGATTGTATCCGCTGGATACTGGAACTGAAATGGATTCCCTCTCTGGACAATTCTTAAAAGGGGCTGTTAATGGTAGAACTTGTAGTATTAGATGCATGTGTAGCATTTGGCCATTTTCTCTATTGAGACACGATAGGTTTTAACCGATTTTATCAAAAGATCTCAAACGAGACACTGCATGTTTTTAAACGATTTTATCAAAAGATTCTCTATTGAGACACGATAGGTTTTAACCGATTTTATCAAAAGATTCTCTTATGAGACATTGCATGTTTTTAAACGATTTTATCAAAAGATTCTCTATTGAGACACGATAGGTTTTAACCGATTTTATCAAAAGATTCTCTTATGAGACGTTGCATGTTTTTAACTGATTTTATCAAAAGATTCTCTATTGAGACACGATAGGTTTTAACCGATTTTATCAAAAGATTCTCTTATGAGACATTGCATGTTTTTAAACGATTTTTATCAAAAGATTCTCTATTGAGACACGATAGGTTTTAACCGATTTTATCAAAAGATTGTCTTATGAGACATTGCATGTTTTTAAACGATTTTATCAAAAGATTCTCTATTGAGACACGATAGGTTTTAACCGATTTTATCAAAAGATTCTCTTATGAGACATTGCATGTTTTTAACTGATTTTATCAAAAGATTCTCTATTGAGACACGATAGGTTTTAACCAATTTTATCAAAAGATTCTCTAATGAGACATTGCATGTTTTTAAACGATTTTATCAAAAGATTCTCTATTGAGACACGATAGGTTTTAACTGATTTTATCAAAAGATTCTCTTATGAGACATTGCATGTTTTTAACCGATTTTATCAAAAGATTCTCTATTGAGACACGATAGGTTTTAACCGATTTTATCAAAAGATTCTCTTATGAGACATTGCATGTTTTTAAACGATTTTATCAAAAGATTCTCTATTGAGACACGATAGGTTTTAACCGATTTTATCAAAAGATTCTCTTATGAGACATTGCATGTTTTTAAACGATTTTATCAAAAGATTCTCTATTGAGACACGATAGGTTTTAACCGATTTTATCAAAAGATTCTCTAATGAGACACTGCATGTTTTTAAACGATTTTATCAAAAGATTCTCTATTGAGACACGATAGGTTTTAACCGATTTTATCAAAAGATTCTCTTATGAGACATTGCATGTTTTTAAATGATTTTATCAAAAGATTCTCTATTGAGACACGATAGGTTTTAACCGATTTTATCAAAAGATTCTCTTATGAGACATTGCATGTTTTTAAATGATTTTATCAAAAGATTCTCTATTGAGACACGATAGGTTATAACCGATTTTATCAAAAGATTCTCTAATGAGACATTGCATGTTTTTAAACGATTTTATCAAAAGATTCTCTATTGAGACACGATAGGTTTTAACCGATTTTATCAAAAGATTCTCTTATGAGACATTGCATGTTTTTAAACGATTTTAACAGAAGATTCTCTATTGAGACACGATAGGTTTTAACCGATTTTATCAAAAGATTCTCTTATGAGACATTGCATGTTTTTAAACGATTTTATCAAAAGATTCTCTATTGAGACACGATAGGTTTTAACCGATTTTATCAAAAGATTCTCTTATGAGACATTGCATGTTTTTAAACGATTTTATCAAAAGATTCTCTATTGAGACACGATAGGTTTTAACCGATTTTATCAAAAGATTCTCTAATGAGACACTGCATGTTTTTAAACGATTTTATCAAAAGATTCTCTATTGAGACACGATAGGTTTTAACCGATTTTATCAAAAGATTCTCTTATGAGACATTGCATGTTTTTAAACGATTTTAACAGAAGATTCTCTATTGAGACACGATAGGTTTTAACCGATTTTATCAAAAGATTCTCTTATGAGACATTGCATGTTTTTAACTGATTTTATCAAAAGATTCTCTATTGAGACACGATAGGTTTTAACCAATTTTATCAAAAGATTCTCTAATGAGACATTGCATGTTTTTAAACGATTTTATCAAAAGATTCTCTATTGAGACACGATAGGTTTTAACTGATTTTATCAAAAGATTCTCTTATGAGACATTGCATGTTTTTAACCGATTTTATCAAAAGATTCTCTATTGAGACACGATAGGTTTTAACCGATTTTATCAAAAGATTCTCTTATGAGACATTGCATGTTTTTAAACGATTTTATCAAAAGATTCTCTATTGAGACACGATAGGTTTTAACCGATTTTATCAAAAGATTCTCTTATGAGACATTGCATGTTTTTAAACGATTTTATCAAAAGATTCTCTATTGAGACACGATAGGTTTTAACCGATTTTATCAAAAGATTCTCTAATGAGACACTGCATGTTTTTAAACGATTTTATCAAAAGATTCTCTATTGAGACACGATAGGTTTTAACCGATTTTATCAAAAGATTCTCTTATGAGACATTGCATGTTTTTAAACTATTTTAACAGAAGATTCTCTATTGAGACACTACAGGTTTGGGATATCCCATTGAAACACTTTTTCCCACAAATGGTATCCGCTGGATACAGGACATATCGTATCCGCTGGATACAGGACATATCGTATCAGCTGGATACAGGATAGTTGTATCCGCTGGATACTGTAACTGAAATGGATTCCCTCTCTGGACAATTCTTAAATGGGGCAGTCAATGGTAGAACTTGTAGTAGTAGATGCATGTGTAGTATTTGGCCAGTTTTAGATATCCAATCAAACCCCCATTAACCACATACGGTATCCGCTGGATACAGGACATATCGTATCCGCTGGATACAGGATAATTGTATCCGCTGGATACTGGAACTGAAATGGATTCCCTCTCTGGACAATTCTTAAATGGGGCAGTTAATGGTAGAACTTGTAGTAGTAGATGCATGTGTAGTATTTGGCTAGTTTTAGATATCCAATCAAACCCCCATTAACCACATACGGTATCCGCTGGATACAGGACACATCGTATCCGCAGGATAATTGTATCCGCTGGATACTGGAACTGAAATGGATTCCCTCTCTGGACAATTCTTAAATGGGGCAGTTAATGGTAGAACTTGTAGTAGTAGATGCATGTGTAGTATTTGGCTAGTTTTAGATATCCAATCAAACCCCCATTAACCACATACGGTATCCGCTGGATACAGAACATATCGTATCCGCTGGATACAGAATAATTGTATCCGCTGGATACTGGAACTGAAATGGATTCCCTCTCTGGACAATTCTTAAATGGGGCAGTCAATGGTAGAACTTGTAGTAGTAGATACATGTGTAGTATTTGGCCAGTTTTAGATATCCAATCAAACCCCCATTAACCACATACGGTATCCGCTGGATACAGGACATATCGTATCCGCTGGATACAGGATAATTGTATCCGCTGGATACTGGAACTGAAATGGATTCCCTCTCTGGACAATTCTTAAATGGGGCAGTTAATGGTAGAACTTGTAGTAGTAGATGCATGTGTAGTATTTGGCTAGTTTTAGATATCCAATCAAACCCCCATTAACCACATACGGTATCCGCTGGATACAGGACATATCGTATCCGCTGGATACAGGATAATTGTATCCGCTGGATACTGGAACTGAAATGGATTCCCTCTCTGGACAATTCTTAAATGGGGCAGTTAATGGTAGAACTTGTAGTAGTAGATGCATGTGTAGTATTTGGCTAGTTTTAGATATCCAATCAAACCCCCATTAACCACATACGGTATCCGCTGGATACAGAACATATCGTATCCGCTGGATACAGAATAATTGTATCCGCTGGATACTGGAACTGAAATGGATTCCCTCTCTGGACAATTCTTAAATGGGGCAGTCAATGGTAGAACTTGTAGTAGTAGATGCATGTGTAGTATTTGGCCAGTTTTAGATATCCAATCAAACCCCCATTAACCACATACGGTATCCGCTGGATACAGAACATATCGTATCCGCTGGATACAGAATAATTGTATCCGCTGGATACTGGAACTGAAATGGATTCCCTCTCTGGACAATTCTTAAATGGGGCAGTCAATGGTAGAACTTGTAGTAGTAGATGCATGTGTAGTATTTGGCCAGTTTTAGATATCCAATCAAACCCCCATTAACCACATACGGTATCCGCTGGATACAGAACATATCGTATCCGCTGGATACAGAATAATTGTATCCGCTGGATACTGGAACTGAAATGGATTCCCTCTCTGGACAATTCTTAAATGGGGCAGTCAATGGTAGAACTTGTAGTAGTAGATGCATGTGTAGTATTTGGCCAGTTTTAGATATCCAATCAAACCCCCATTAACCACATACGGTATCCGCTGGATACAGGACATATCGTATCCGCTGGATACAGGATAATTGTATCCACTGGTTACTGGAACTGAAATGGATTCCCTCTCTGGACAATTCTTAAATGGGTCAGTTAATGGTAGAACTTGTAGTAGTAGATGCATGTGTAGTATTTGGCTAGTTTTAGATATCCAATCAAACCCCCATTAACCACATACGGTATCCGCTGGATACAGGACATATCGTATCCGCTGGATACAGGATAATTGTATCCGCTGGATACTGGAACTGAAATGGATTCCCTCTCTGGACAATTCTTAAATGGGGCAGTTAATGGTAGAACTTGTAGTAGTAGATGCATGTGTAATATTTGGCTAGTTTTAGATATCCAATCAAACCCCCATTAACCACATACAGTATCCGCTGGATACAGGACATATCGTATCCGCTGGATACAGGATAATTGTATCCTCTGGATACTGGAACTGAAATGGATTCCCTCTCTGGACAATTCTTAAATGGGGCAGTTAATGGTAGAACTTGTAGTAGTAGATGCATGTGTAGTATTTGGCTAGTTTTAGATATCCAATCAAACCCCCATTAACCACATACGGTATCCGCTGGATACAGGACATATCGTATCCGCTGGATACAGGATAATTGTATCCGCTGGATACTGGAACTGAAATGGATTCCCTCTCTGGACAATTCTTAAATGGGGCAGTTAATGGTAGAACTTGTAGTAGTAGATGCACGTGTAGTATTTGGCTAGTTTTAGATATCCAATCAAACCCCCATTAACCATTAACCGCTGGATACAGGACATATCGTATCCGCTGGATACAGAATAATTGTATCCGCTGGATACTGGAACTGAAATGGATTCCCTCTCTGGACAATTCTTAAATGGGGCAGTTAATGGTAGAACTTGTAGTAGTAGATGCATGTGTAGTATTTGGCCAGTTTTAGATATCCAATCAAACCCCCATTAACCACATACAGTATCCGCTGGATACAGGACATATCGTATCCGCTGGATACAGGATAATTGTATCCGCTGGATACTGGAACTGAAATGGATTCCCTCTCTGGACAATTCTTAAATGGTGCAGTTAATGGTAGAACTTGTAGTAGTAGATGCATGTGTAGTATTTGGCTAGTTTTAGATATCCAATCAAACCCCCATTAACCACATACGGTATCCGCTGGATACAGGAAATATCGTATCCGCTGGATACAGGATAATTGTATCCGCTGGATACTGGAACTGAAATGGATTCCCTCTCTGGACAATTCTTAAATGGGGCAGTTAATGGTAGAACTTGTAGTAGTAGATGCATGTGTAGTATTTGGCTAGTTTTAGATATCCAATCAAACCCCCATTAACCACATACAGTATCCGCTGGATACAGGACATATCGTATCCGCTGGATACAGGATAATTGTATCCGCTGGATACTGGAACTGAAATGGATTCCCTCTCTGGACAATTCTTAAATGGGGCAGTTAATGGTAGAACTTGTAGTAGTAGATGCATGTGTAGTATTTGGCCAGTTTTAGATATCCAATCAAACCCCCATTAACTACATACGGTATCCGCTGGATACAGGACATATCGTATCCGCTGGATACAGGATAATTGTATCCGCTGGATACTGGAACTGAAATGGATTCCCTCTCTGGACAATTCTTAAATGGGGCAGTTAATGGTAGAACTTGTAGTAGTAGATGCATGTGTAGTATTTGGCTAGTTTTAGATATCCAATCAAACCCCCATTAACCACATACGGTATCCGCTGGATACAGGACATATCGTATCCGCTGGATACAGAATAATTGTATCCGCTGGATACTGGAACTGAAATGGATTCCCTCTCTGGACAATTCTTAAATGGGGCAGTCAATGGTAGAACTTGTAGTAGTAGATGCATGTGTAGTATTTGGCCAGTTTTAGATATCCAATCAAACCCCCATTAACCACATACAGTATCCGCTGGATACAGGACATATCGTTTCCGCTGGATACAGGATAATTGTATCCGCTGGATACTGGAACTGAAATGGATTCCCTCTCTGGACAATTCTTAAATGGGGCAGTTAATGGTAGAACTTGTAGTAGTAGATGCATGTGTAGTATTTGGCTAGTTTTAGATATCCAATCAAACCCCCATTAACCACATACGGTATCCGCTGGATACAGGACATATCGTATCCGCTGGATACAGAATAATTGTATCCGCTGGATACTGGAACTGAAATGGATTCCCTCTCTGGACAATTCTTAAATGGGGCAGTTAATGGTAGAACTTGTAGTAGTAGATGCATTTGTAGTATTTGGCTAGTTTTAGATATCCAATCAAACCCCTATTAACCACATACGGTATCCGCTGGATACAGGACATATCGTATCCGCTGGATACAGGATAATTGTATCCGCTGGATACTGGAACTGAAATGGATTCCCTCTCTGGACAATTCTTAAATGGGGCAGTTAATGGTAGAACTTGTAGTAGTAGATGCATGTGTAGTATTTGGCTAGTTTTAGATATCCAATCAAACCCCCATTAACCACATACGGTATCCGCTGGATACAGGACATATCGTATCCGCTGGATACAGAATAATTGTATCCGCTGGATACTGGAACTGAAATGGATTCCCTCTCTGGACAATTCTTAAATGGGGCAGTTAATGGTAGAACTTGTAGTAGTAGATGCATGTGTAGTATTTGGCTAGTTTTAGATATCCAATCAAACCCCTATTAACCACATACGGTATCCGCTGGATACAGGACATATCGTATCCGCTGGATACAGGATAATTGTATCCGCTGGATACTGGAACTGAAATGGATTCCCTCTCTGGACAGTTCTTAAATGGGGCAGTTAATGGTAGAACTTGTAGTAGTAGATGCATGTGTAGTATTTGGCCATTTTCTCTATTGAGACACGATAGGTTTTAACCGATTTTATCAAAAGATTCTCTTATGAGACATTGCATGTTTTTAACCGATTTTATCAAAAGATTCTCTTTTGAGACACGATAGGTTTTAACCGATTTTATCAAAAGATTCTCTTATGAGACATTGCATGTTTTTAAACGATTTTATCAAAAGATTCTCTATTGAGACACGATAGGTTTTAACCGATTTTATCAAAAGATTCTCTTATGAGACATTGCATGTTTTTAAACGATTTTAACTGAAGATTCTCTATTGAGACACGATAGGTTTTAACCGATTTTATCAAAAGATTCTTTTATGAGACATTGCATGTTTTTAAACGATTTTATCAAAAGATTCTCTATTGAGACACGATAGGTTTTAACCGATTTTATCAAAAGATTCTCTTATGAGACATTGCATGTTTTTAAACGATTTTAACAGAAGATTCTCTATTGAGACACGATAGGTTTTAACCGATTTTATCAAAAGATTCTCTTATGAGACATTGCATGTTTTTAAACGATTTTATCAAAAGATTCTCTATTGAGACACGATAGGTTTTAACCGATTTTATCAAAAGATTCTCTTATGAGACATTGCATGTTTTTAAATGATTTTATCAAAAGATTCTCTATTGAGACACGATAGGTTTTAACCGATTTTATCAAAAGTTTCTCTTATGAGACGTTGCATGTTTTTAACTGATTTTATCAAAAGATTCTCTATTGAGACACGATAGGTTTTAACCGATTTTATCAAAAGATTCTCTTATGAGACATTGCATGTTTTTAAATGATTTTATCAAAAGATTCTCTATTGAGACACGATAGGTTTTAACCGATTTTATCAAAAGATTCTCTTATGAGACATTGCATGTTTTTAAATGATTTTATCAAAAGATTCTCTATTGAGACACGATAGGTTTTAACCGATTTTATCAAAAGATTCTCTTATGAGACATTGCATGTTTTTAAACGATTTTAACAAAAGATTCTCTATTGAGACACGATAGGTTTTAACCGATTTTATCAAAAGATTCTCTTATGAGACATTGCATGTTTTTAAACGATTTTATCAAAAGATTCTCTATTGAGACACGATAGGTTTTAACCGATTTTATCAAAAGATTCTCTTATGAGACATTGCATGTTTTTAAACTATTTTAACAGAAGATTCTCTATTGAGACACTACAGGTTTGGGATATCCCATTGAAACACTTTTTCCCACAAATGGTATCCGCTGGATACAGGACATATCTTATCCGCTGGATACAGGACATATCGTATCAGCTGGATACAGGATAGTTGTATCCGCTGGATACTGTAACTGAAATGGATTCCCTCTCTGGACAATTCTTAAATGGGGCAGTCAATGGTAGAACTTGTAACAAAAAGATGCATGTGTAGTATTTGACCAGTTTTAGATATCCAATCAAACCCCCATTAACCACATACGGTATCCGCTGGATACAGGACATATCGTATCCGCTGGATACAGGATAATTGTATCCGCTGGATACTGGAACTGAAATGGATTCCCTCTCTGGACAATTCTTAAATGGGGCAGTTAATGGTAGAACTTGTAGTAGTAGATGCATGTAGTATTTGGCCAGTTTTAGATATCCAATCAAACCCCCATTAACCACATACGGTATCCGCTGGATACAGGACATATCGTATCCGCTGGATACAGGATAATTGTATCCGCTGGATACTGGAACTGAAATGGATTCCCTCTCTGGACAATTCTTAAATGGGGCAGTTAATGGTAGAACTTGTAGTAGTAGATGCATGTGTAGTATTTGGCCAGTTTTAGATTTCCAATCAAACCCCCATTAACCACATACGGTATCCGCTGGATACAGGACATATCGTATCCGCTGGATACAGGACATATCGTATCAGCTGGATACAGGATAGTTGTATCCGCTGGATACTGTAACTGAAATGGATTCCCTCTCTGGACAATTCTTAAATGGGGCAGTCAATGGTAGAACTTGTAGTAGTAGATGCATGTGTAGTATTTGGCCAGCTTTAGATTTCTAATCAAACCCCCATTAACCACATACGGTATCCGCTGGATACAGGACATATCGTATCCGTTGGATACAGGATAATCGTATCCGCTGGATACAGGACATATCGTATCCGCTGGATACAGGATAGTTGTATCCGCTGGATACTGTAACTGAAATGGATTCCCTCTCTGGACAATTCTTAAATGGGGCAGTCAATGGTAGAACTTGTAGTAGTAGATGCATGTGTAGTATTTGGCCTGCTTTAGATTTCTAATCAAACCCCCATTAACCACATACGGTATCCGCTGGATACAGGACATATCGTATCCGTTGGATACAGGATAATCGTATCCGCTGGATACAGGACATATCGTATCCGCTGGATATAGAATAATTGTATTCGCTGGATACTGGAACTGAAATGGATTCCCTCTCTGGACAATTCTTAAATGGGGCAGTTAATGGTAGAACTTGTAGTAGTAGATGCATGTGTAGTATTTGGCCAGCTTAAGATTTCTAATCAAACCCCCATTAACCACATACGGTATCCGCTGGATACAGGACATATCGTATCCGTTGGATACAGGATAATCGTATCCGCTGGATACAGGACATATCGTATCCGCTGGATATAGAATAATTGTATCCGCTGGATACTGGAGCTTAAATGGATTCCCTCTCTGGACAATTCTTAAATGGGGCAGTTAATGGTAGAACTTGTAGTAGTAGATGCATGTGTAGTATTTGGCCAGCTTAAGATTTCTAATCAAACCCCCATTAACCACATACGGTATCCGCTGGATACAGGACATATCGTATCCGCTGGATACAGGATAATTGTATCCGCTGGATACAGGACATATCGTATCCGCTGGATATAGAATAATTGTATCCGCTGGATACTGGAGCTTAAATGGATTCCCTCTCTGGACAATTCTTAAATGGGGCAGTCAATGGTAGAACTTGTAATAGTAGATGCTTGTGTAGTATTTGGCCAGCTTTAGATTTCTAATCAAACCTTCATTAACCACATACGGTATCCGCTGGATACAGGACATATCGTATCCGTTGGATACAGGATAATCGTATCCGCTGGATACAGGACATATCGTATCCGCTGGTTATAGAATAATTGTATCCGCTGGATACTGGAACTAAAATGGATTCCCTCTCTGGACAATTCTTAAATGGGGCAGTTAATGGTAGAACTTGTAGTAGTAGATGCATGTGTAGTATTTTGCAAGTCTTAGAAATCCCATTGAACCACAAATGGTATCTGCTGGATACAGGAGATATTGTGTCCGCTGGATATTGGAACTGAAATGGAACCCCTCTAACCGATTCTTAAAGGTGGCAGTTAATAGTAGACCTTGTAGTAGTAGATGCATGTGTAGTATTTTGCAAGTTTTAGAAATCCCATTGAACCACAAATGGTATCCGCTGGATACAGGAGATATTGTATCCGCTGGATACAGGAGATATTGTATCCGCTGGATACTGGAACTGAAATGGAACCCCTCTAACCGATTCTTAAATGTGGCAAGGCGATCGAGATAAAAGTGAGTGAAAGTAAAGGATGGTCACTGGGACGGCAAGGAGATCCAGATAAAAGTGAGTGAAAGTGAAGGATGGTCACTGGGACGGCAAGGAGATCCAGATAAAAGTGAGTAATTTTTAGAAATTCCATTGAACCACAAATAGTATCCGCTGGATACAGGAGATATTGTATCCGCTGGATACTGGGACTGAAATGGAACCCCTCTAGACGATTCTTAAATGTGGCAAGGCGATCGAGATAAAAGTGAGTGAAAGTGAAGGATGGTCACTGGGACGGCAAGGAGATCCAGATAAAAGTGAGAAATTTTTAGAAACCCCATTGAACCACAAATAGTATCCGCTGGATACAGGAGATATTGTATCCGCTGGATACTGGAACTGAAATAGAATCCCTCTAGACGATTCTTAAATGTGGCAAGGCGTTCGAGATAAAAGTGAGTGAAAGTGAAGGATGGTCACTGGGACGGCAAGGAGATCCAGATAAAAGTGAGTGAAAGTGAAGGATGGTCACTGGGACGGCAAGGAGATCCAGATAAAAGTGAGTAATTTTTAGAAATTCCATTGAACCACAAATAGTATCCGCTGGATACAGGAGATATTGTATCCGCTGGATACTGGGACTGAAATGGAACCCCTCTAGACGATTCTTAAATGTGGCAAGGCGATCGAGATAAAAGTGAGTGAAAGTGAAGGATGGTCACTGGGACGGCAAGGAGATCCAGATAAAAGTGAGTGAAAGTGAAGGATGGTCACTGGGACGGCAAGGAGATCCAGATAAAAGTGAGTGAAAGTGAAGGATGGTCACTGGGACGGCAAGGAGATCCAGATAAATGTGAGTGAAAGTGAAGGATGGTCACTGGGACGGCAAGGAGATCCAGATAAATGTGAGTGAAAGTGAAGGATGGTCACTGGGACGGCAAGGAGATCCAGATAAAAGTGAGTGAAAGTGAAGGATGGTCACTGGGACGGCAAGGAGATCCAGATAAAAGTGAGTGAAAGTGAAGGATGGTCACTGGGACGGCAAGGAGATCCACATAAAAGTGAGTGAAAGTGAAGGATGGTCACTGGGACGGCAAGGAGATCCAGATAAAAGTGAGTGAAAGTGACAGTGAAAGACTATACGGAGCGGCAAGAAGTGCCTAAGTGTAATTTTTTTCTATGTGAAACAAATTTAAATTAATAATAAAACAAATATACATAAATTGAAATAAATAAAAAAAAACTTAATTGAAATAAAAAATGTGAAACCACCCAACCAAAGTTTTATGAGGGGTTCTAAGTGCACATTGGTACATACATATGTATGTATGTGATAATTAATTTTTTATTTTTTTATGTGTTTTTTGTTTTTGTGTTTATGTGTGCAAACGACAAACATCACACTACAGCAATGCAACAAAAGGAAAGAGCAAGCAATATTCAACACTTCACTTTATAATTATGGGATCAGGTGAGTCCCTCTGTTTTGGTTTACTATTTATACTGTTTCTTCTTTCGATTGCCTTTTATATATTTTCTTATTTTATTTATTGATTATCTTCTTAGCTTATACAGACACATACATATATTATATTATCTCCTCCTTCTTTAGATTGCCTTTCACATATTTTCTTATTTTATTTTTTTATTTATCCTTCTATATATTATTATATTATATTTATTATATTTTATATATTATATTATCTCCTCCTTCTTCTTTAGATTGCCTTTCACATATTTTCTTATTTTATTTATTTATTTATCCTTCAATATATTATTATATTATATTTATTATCTTTTATATATTATATTACCTCCTTCTTGCACTCCTTTTTCATTTAAAGGCTTTTTGTTTTTGAACAGTGGATTTATTCTGGTATGATAGTTACATTATTGTTTCAGGTGGGGTCGGGTCGGATATTTGTCTTGGATCATATGTAAGGGGCAACATCATGGGAGTTCTATACAATTCTTAAAAGCTTCACTTATACGTACACCCGTAGTACTTGGTGTTTTATTAAGCGTAATACTTCCCAATCGAAAAGCCTGGGATCCGCGCGTAACAGCCATCTGCTGGTGTCGCTTGGGCCACTTGATGGTGCAGTCATTGCACATCAACGTCCTAAAGAACCACAATAGCCACAAATGGTATCCGCTGGATACAGGACATATTGTATCCGCTGGATATTGGAACTGAAATGGAACCCCTCAAGACGATTCTTAAATGTGGCAGTTAATGGTAGATTTTTGTGTTTTAATTTTGTAGGGTTCCTCCAGTTCTGTTTTTTTTTTTTCTGATTTCATTCATCCCAATGCGACTTTTTCCCTTTTTTTTGTCGAAGAGTAAACTATTTTACCACCGTTTTTCTCCTCTCTCTCTCTCTGTGCTCAATCGTTGTGTGCTTTTGACATTTTTGCGTTCATTTGTGTGTGACAAGTTTTCTGTGGTTTACTGGGGCCACTTTGCGGCATGTCAGCCTCATCCGCCACCCATCCCATCCCAACCCATCCCATTCCGCTCTCCACCTTCTTTCATTCTGGCCAAGGGGTGACGGCGGCCTATTTCACACTTTTATAGAAAATTTTTTGCCAATTGTCTGGCGACGCTTCGACGTACTCGTGGTTAGCCTCTTTCCTCCCGCGCTATCTCGCTCTCGCTCGTCCACACTTGGGTCGGAAGTTTGCGCAATTTCCAAAGCGGAAATGCAATTTTCGGTTCAGCTGCATTTGTCTCGCAATGCCACGCCCCCGACCCGTGAGTCCGCCCGTCCGCCAACTTGGGCTGCCTGCCAACACATCGTATATCAAATGCAGAGTTGGCAGCCCCTGACAATGACATGCAGCGAGCAGCAGCCAAACCGAAAAAGGCCGACAGCCGACAGCCAGTAGGTGGTGGGGGATGGGGGTCGCCGCCAAAAGGGGGGGGACAAAAAAAAGAAGAGAAGCAAACTCGAAATCGTCGACATCGCCAATAGCTCCCAGCAATCGTTTGTTGTCCTTGTTCTTGTTCTTGCAGCGTGGCTGCTGGAATATCGTCGGACCCGTGTGGTAGCAGTAGTGTGTGTTACGCCTTTTGTGGCCAGATCAGATCTGGGAATTTATTTCACACGCGTTTTTATGCACTGTGAACACTCGGAACACTTGGCCACAACTCTTGCAGCTCTTTGTGCCGAATTCGGAATGCCGAAAAGTACTCTTATTTATTTGCATATAAATTATTCAATTGTTCCTTTGCTTATCTTTCCCGTTGGCTGCCTCTGACCCCCCCCTCGCCCCCTTGGGGAGTCTATCAAAATGCTGGATGCGTTTTGCAGCTGCAATTGCAATTTCAATTGATTTTCGGATATCTGTGGGCGTGGCTTGGTACAATCTATGATTTATGCCCTGGAATTTGGCAAAAGCTGAATAAAATCTGCTGACATGGCGTGGGAGCTGCAACTTAAAGAGCATTCGATTCGCATAAGTTTTGCCAGTGATTTATGCAACCAATACATATTAAAGAAGTACAATCAGACAGTCAGTGGAAATGCTTATTTATACACAATTTTTGAGACCATAAATATTGGTCGTAGAAACCAAATAGAATCCACAGCTGGAGTGGCCATCTTTCTTTTGTTATACCTTTTTGCAGGTTGCCGTGCACTCTTCTGGCATCTCACATGCCTTCTCACTTATGCGCCAGAGTTTCCGTTTCCGCTCAACACGTGCGCTAAACGGTTTGTCTGCCCCACCCCCGCCCTGCCGTGCCCTGCCCCCTCCATCAGTGTTAGAATGTCAAATGTCAACTGCAGCATCCGTTGTTGTCCCTGCTGCTGCCGTGACGTGCCTCTCGAGCCGCTGCGCAAACATTTTCCAAGGCTCCCCCACCCGCTAGCCTTTCTTATTTTCCTTCCAAGAGGCATGCCCCTCAATACTCGACGACTCGTAACATTCAAACGTGTGAGCCGAGGGGGCCGAGGTTCTGGCTTGTCACCGAAAAATATCTCCTAATACTCGTATCTGCTGCTGCTGCTGCTGCTACATGTGTTGTAAATTTATTAGCTGTCATATAAATCTTTACACTCGGCCGCCTTTCTTTCGGGACGTGTTTGCCGCTGCTTCACCAGCTGGTAATGGGCGTGGCAGGGCCGTCTGTTTGCGTGCAGATAAGGGATCGGTCGCAGAACCCTTTTTCCACCGACCAGTGATGGAATTTTTCATTTACATAAATGCTACTTAAGGAAATTCATAATTTTTCTTAAGGCCCACTCATAATTGGTACAGTCTCTCCCCTCCGTCGGAGGGTTGCCAGGGTTGTCACTGTCATTTGTATAATTAATATTGCACCTTGGAGGGGTAAGTGTAGGCTATGCAGACACATGTGTCCCTGGGGCTTGTCAGCACTTTTCGTAGACATTTCTGAAATGTAGGGTTCCCCTCGTTAAAGAACGAATAAAATGTATAATGTGTATATTTTATTAAATGCATTATTTTAAATACGTGATATAAATACATATATAATAATAATAATTACTATTACTATAGCTCTATATATTTTGGCACACTTTTTCCTCATTTCTGCTCTTCCTGCCGCTCCTGCTCCTACTGCTCACCGCGTTTCTGCCTCCGGCTCCTGCTTGAGGGGATTCCCCTTATCGTCAATCTCCATGGACGGCACCAGGGGGGGCTTGAACCCGTACTCCAGGTGCAGATTGCGTCCGAAGTCGGGACTCCGCTTGAGCGAGTGGCCGTTCCGCCAGCGCTGGAATTCGTCGAACTCGATGCCCGTCGATTGGTCGGCATTGGCCGCATTGGCCGATCCGGGCACGGGTCCAATGTACGACTTGACCATCTGGGCGGGCGCCGAGGCGGCGGCAGTGGCCAGATCTGCCGGCAGGGTGTTGTAAATGTAGCGGGCGCCCTGCAGCCAGGGCGAGCCCTGAGGCGGCGGCGGGGGACGCAGATCGAAGCGCATGTCCGCCAGGCTGAAGGTCGCCACCTGAGGAGCCTCGCCTCGCACGGGTTGCACCGGAGGCTTAACGAGAGACTTAACCGGAGACTTCACGGGAGACTTCACGGGAGACTTGGTTGCCTTGGACTGGGACTGGGATTGGGATTGGGTGAGCTGGGGCAGGAGCTTCTTCAGCATGCGGGTGTAGTAGTTCTGCAGCACTTTGGCCGGAATGTGGGCCGCCACCGAGTGCGACCAGGGGTGCAGGGCATTGGGATGGTGGTGGTGGCCAAACGAGTGCGGGGAGTGGTGCGGCGGCATGGGCATGTGGATGGCGACGGGCACGTGGATGGGTATGGCCATGGGGCGATCCACGAACTTCTCCACGATCTTCTCCACCTCGACAGGACGTTCCACAATCCGCTCCACCTCGACGGGCACGTGCTTCTCCACTATCTTCTCCACCACGGTCTCCACGGGATAGGGGACAGGATGCTCGACAATGGTCGGCACTGGATAGGGTCGGTCCACGTAGTGCTCCACATGGACGGGCACGGGCACCGGCTGGTGCACGGCATACGGAATGGGAATGTGTTTCTCCACGAACTGCTTGACCGGACGATCGACATGTTTCTCCACCACATAGGGCTGGGGCACCACTTTCTCCACCACAGCCACATGGTGGGGCGGGGGCTCATGATGCTGCTGCTGCTGATGATAGTGCTGCGGGGGATGATTTTCGGGGACGGAGTGCGATGGTGGGTGAATCGTCTCGAACTGCTGGACAGGCGCTGAATGGATGTTTACTGCGGGCTGGTGACCCGTTTCCAGATTGATGGTGGCATGGGAGATGGCCACCTCTTGGGGTGCACTCTCGTGCTCCGCCTGCTCCACGTTGATGGGGTTCGTGGTCAGCGAGGGGTAGCTTTTCTCTGGAGCCGTGGCTGGGGGGGACAGGTGATTCGGACTCTGCAAGTAGGGCTGGTGGTAGATGGTCTCGTGCTGCTCGACGAGGCGGCCATCCTTCTCCGTGATCAGCTTGTTGTGGATGTTCACGGACTTCTGCACCTCCACGAACGTGTAGCCATTCGGCTTGCTCTCGGCCTGCTGATCGGACTTGGGGTGAGGGTGAGGGGCGTGCTGGATGTGCTGTTGGGAGGGCTCAGCTGCCGCCTCGTACTCTTCTGGGGCTGGATGATGGACCGTGATCTGAACTGCTGCCTCCTGCGACGCACTTGAATGAGCAGGAGCTGGCGAGGATGCGGACTGCGGAGGAGGTGGGGGCGTGTTGAGGGTCACAAAAACCAGACTATTGGGCGTTGGTCCACCGTAACTGGAGTAGTGTTGCACCTCCGGCGGGGACTGGGACTGGGGAGGAGCAGCTGGCGAGGGTATCGCCTGTGTGTGCAGCTCCTGCTGATATTGCTGCTGCGGTGGACCCTGTGGGGGCTCTGGAAACTGTGGGATACCATGACTGTATTCCGGTTGATAGGACAACTGGACAGCAGGTCGCACAAAATGGGTGGCATAGTCAGCCTCCTGGGGTGGCCGAGGCTTCGGCAACTGCGGAGGATTTCCGGCCTCGTAGTGAAACGTTCCCTTGGCTATCGGCCCATCGCCGCTGCCCGATATGACGGGCTTGAAGCTCTTGAGAAACTGTCGAGAGGGCGCCTCCTGGGTGGGAGATGCAAATCTCTGCTCGCTGTGGTTCTGGTAATCGTCCAGCGATGGCTGGGCCTGCTGCTTTTCTTGCGCCTTGGCCAGAGTGTCATCGTGGACGATGTGCACATTGATCTCCTGCTCCTGGCCGGGTCCCTTTCGATTCGTGTAGCTCTCGATTCCGTTCTGTGATGCCGGCGGCGGCAGCCGTTGCTGGTAAACACCTCTGCCCGCCTGTCGACTCTCTGCTATCAGGTTGTCCTCAAAGTCCTGGCCCTCCTCCAGCTCCGCTTCGTGCTCACCGAGGATGACGATGGGCGCGCTCTCGGCCGCCACCAGCGTCTCGTTGTCGTCGCTCTCTGGGAGCAGCAGGAGGCTGGGCAGCACGGGGGCCGCCACCGCTGCCCGATTGATGCGGAGCAGCTCGTCCCGCGAGATGTGGTTACTGCCATCCCGGAAGGGATGCTCCCCCCCTGACGGCTCTTTTCTGGTGATCTTCTCCACAACGATCTCGGTGTGGCCTGGACGCAGCTCCCGACGGTACTCCTTGGTGACTGTCGTCTGGTAGCTGAAGTAGGTTTGGTTTTTCTCCTCTGGAATGGCGGGGATTGGGACTGGGACTGGTACTGGGACTGGTACTGTGACCGTGGTGGCCTCAGTGCTTGGTATTGTGGCCTCTGTGGTTATGGCGGCGCCGTCAACGGTGGGCCGAACCACCGCTTTGATGGTGGTGGTGGCCGTGGTGGTCGCTGGCTCTGTGTTTGTGTTTGTGTCCGTGTCCCTGCCGCTGAAGCGGAAGATGTCCGAGAAACCGTTGGGGAACAGACTGGACAGGACCTCGTTGACAGTTTCCGTTCTGGACTGGGTCACAGTCTGCTCGATGGGTCTCCGGCGACGGACAGCCTCCACAGGCATCTCGTCGTTGATCTCGAACTGAATGTAGCCATGCCCATTGGTGGGCGGTGGCACCACGGTGGGCAGGAAACCAGGCACTCTGTGTCGAGTGGAGAATGGGAATTGGAATCATGACACATCCCCTAAAACCCGTCCACTCCCTGACTTACCCCACGAACTCCTCCTGCTTTTCAGTAGGCGTGGCTGCGGCTGTGGCTGCGGTAGAATCAGTATCCTCCTCTATATCCACCTCGCTGCCGTAGTTCAGATCCTCCATGACCTCCGGCACGCTGCCCGTCTCGGCTGCCTGCTTATTAAGCTGTCAAAAGCGGAGCTCATTGCCTGTCAAAATCTTTCACTAAGCTCGGACGGACGGACGGACGGACTCACCTCCTTGGCGCTGTCACTCAGGGCCTCGTCATCGTTCTCCAGTCGCACCACCCGCACCACTCTCTCCACTCTCGGCAACGTCACATTCTGCGGAGGCTGCGTGGGAGGCTGGAACGGCGGTGGTAGTGGCAGTGGCAGGTTGCTGGTGGAACCAGTCGGGCCGGAGGTTGAGAGCGCCGGCTGGATGATGGCCAGCAGGCAACAAATGCCAATGAGAGTCGCTGCTAGCAGGGGTTTCTGTTGTTTGCTCTGCCACATGGCGCTGCTGCTGGATGGAAATTGCGGAAATGGAAATGGAAAGAGTTGAGTGTGGCATGGTATATGGTATGGTATGATGTGGTATGGCATGGTAGTGTGAATAACCCCGCATGACAAATTCCAAGCGACAAATAAAAAGCCAAAACGAAACATTTGACGGCCCCGAGGATGCCGAAGTTGTCAAGCCAGTTTGGGCCAACTTCAGCCCCAGCCCCAGCCTCCTTCAAAAGGCACTCCATTCGATTCCACTTCCCCCCATCTCTACTCTTGGCCAGCACTCACTTGTCGTGGCTTGGCTGTTTGATTTTAACCGATAACCGAACCGAGTCTTATGATGATTTTTCCTAAGTGGCTTCGACTTCGGCCTCCTCGGCTGCCTTGGCATTTTCATTTTGGCGCTTTTCTTTCTCTTTCGCTGTGAAATTTTCCCTAAACGTCAGGCGTCGCGCGTCGCGCGTTGCCTGTCGCTGGTGGTCCGTCGGTCGCAGCCAAGTTGTTGAACTTGGCGGCATTTGCTTTGGGCTTATGTCATTGCTACTGCCATTGGCACTGGCACTAACACTAACACTGATACTGCCACTGCCGATGGCAACGTAATGAATTATTAATCATCCCCTCCAGGCCCCTGGCCTGCGCTGCGCCACGCATTTAATTTGGAAAATTGAAATTGATGGCGTTTAAAATGGTTCGTACGGGTTTTCACATAGTTTTCACATAGAGGCGGCCTCTGCCTCGGCTGTAGCTGTATTTTGATGGGCATTAAATATGCATGCCAAAACATATTTCACTTGTAATATTCATGGCTTTCCAAGCCTAAGTGCCCCGAGGTGCCCCCAGTCCAGGGGGGGAAGAAAGTGGGGCGACTCTGCATGGAAAATTTCTACTTTAATTGCAGATGGATCATTATCTTAGCCGGGAAACATTTTGGGCCCATCAAATATGTATATTTGGAATATATGGAAAGTCCTTGCGCATTCACAAACTTCACAAAATGTTCAATTGCTGTCAGCCAGTCAGCCAGTCAGCCAGCCAGCCGATTACGCATATCAATTTCAATTTTCCACCATGGCACCATTTAAATTGCATTTAAAATGTTTTCTTCTATCTGAATACACATTTACCTGCGTCCATGAAGTATAAAGCGATGGGTGTTTGGGGTTGGGTTGTGGGTTGTGGGAGGCTGTGCTGGCGTATGCGGCGAAATGAAAACAACACTCAATTATTTATATTGATTGCCGGCCAATTAAAAAGCACTTTTAATCACTTTTCTATTCGATTAAAACTATTGTAATTAGTGTGTTTGTGTGGCAAATGGAATTGGCTTTTGCTTTTGCTTTTGCCTTTTTGCTTTTGCTTCTCTTGCTGTTCTCTGATCATCAAATGGCACACGAATTGTGGGAATCGGATTCGCTTTTTCCGTCTCTCGTTGCCGACTGACTGCTGGCTGCTGCGCGACCCTGACAGCTGCGCGTGCGCGTTGCGAATGAAAGTGAAACCGTCGGTGGCTGGGCATTTCGTTTTCTTTTCATCGATTTCTCGTCGTCTCGTCGTGGGTTGTTGCATGTTGCCTCTGCTGCTGCCACGGCTGCTGACGCTGACGCTGCCGCTACTGATCCTTAAAGTGTAGCATAAAAGTTGTCCAGCCAGCGATTGCGCAAGCGCAGCCACATCTCTCTCTCTCTCTCCCTCTCTCTTTCTTGCTCTTTCTCTCCTTCGCTGTCCCCTTAAAGGCAATGACAAACAAATGGTTTTTATGGCTTTCTTCAGCAGCAGCAGCAGCATTGACCCTGCTAAAAACCATGCGCGGGAAAACTTGGCAACAGGTTTTTGCCTGGCCAATTGTGTGGAAATGAGCATGGGATGGGGTATGGGGGGCATAAGGCAAGGGGCATGGGGCATAGGCAAGAGAAAGCCCTTGGCTATGGCTATGCCTATGGCTATCTCCTCTCTCAGTTGACACAAATTTCCATAACCGTTTCCTTGCCGCATAACGATTATCGCATTTGTTTCGCACCTGCCGCATCGCGTCGCGTCGGTTCGATCACCTTCGATCGCATTGTTTTCACGAGTTTTTCCTTCTGTCTTTCTTGCCGCACAGATATTTTCATTCAATTTTAATGAGGCGGCGGCTTCGATGGCATTTTGTTGGAGCGTTTGACATTTACTGATTGATTAATGCCGATGCGGTTTGTGGCAAGAGGCAGGCGAGCGATTCGGCTGCAGTTGGCTTGCTTTTTTCCCTTCGCTTCTTTCTGATTTATTAAAATGCAATTTTTTATTTTGCATTTTATTTATGCTTTGGTAATTCATTTTATTTATTGCATATTTAATGGCTGTTTTTTGATGGGCAAATTATCGGAGTTAATGGAGGATACCATACCGAACTTTGTTGGGGCTTTAATCGCTGGAATTTATTAATTATTAACTTTAGAATAGCAAAAGCGGAATTAAATATGGCTTAAAATAAAATAAAATTTCACTTGAACGGGGGAAAGCTGGCTGGAAAGTTCTAGCCAAGCTGAAAGCTATCCATCCAGCCATGGCCTAATCACTTGCGCTTGCCTTATCTGCATGCATCTCATTACAGACATGTGGCATGCTCCATGCTTTCACCACTTGGTTGGTTGGCTGGCGGAGCTGGAGCTGTAGCTCTGATCTTTTTTGGATGGCATTTCCCCTGACGCTTTCCGCAGCGACAATTACGGAGAAAAATGAACGGCAGAGTGCCAGGGATTGCATAAGCGAGGCGTGGAAGGGGGGTAGACGGGTGGGCATGCCAAATCCAGGCAGGCCAAAGCAAGCCAAGACGAGCAACGCACACAAGGAAGTCCCTCCGCCACTGCCACTGCCACTGCCACTGCCTCTCCCTCTTCGATGCTGTGCGCGGACCAGTGGCTAATTTTCGCTACAGAAGTGTAACAAAAGCCGACATTTAGTTGGTCGCCAGCAATTGACTTCCTTCCGACCGACCGTATTACAAAATGGTCGAAAAGTTGGCAAAGGAAATGGCTGAGATGCCTTGACCACCGGCGCAGTAGCGGTGCAAAAACCACTGAAAGTTGAAATTGGAATTGTGGGAAAAAAAAAGAAACCTCAGAAATTGCGGAAAATCTATGAAAAGCAATTCGCTTAATTTCGATGATGGCATTTCGCATATTCGCTGTATTTTATTTCCCCCCGAAAGCGCATTCAGGCGGAAATCGGGTCGTGTTTGGGTGAGGTGGGGAGGGGATGTGGCTGGTAGTGGGACTGGGGGGATCCACAGCTAATTAAGTGCGCAGCGCAAATGAAATATGAGTGAGAAAGGTAATTACAATCAATGGGCTCTGCCCTGCCCTGGCCCCGCCTTCCCTCCCTTCGCTTCGGATGGTCTGGCCCTGCTGCATCGGTGTGGCTGCGCGAGGCCACAGACCGAATGGCAATTTCATGCAACAATCAATCAAAAACAATTTTTAATTTTGCGTTAACAATTTTCCTGATTCGCTTTTTTCTTCTTTTCTTTCCTTCTTTTTTTCTGTATTTTTTTTCGCCTGTGTGTCGAGGTTGTGTCGTGCCTTTAGAGCGGTTCGACTGTGGAAGTAAATTGGAAAATAAAGTTAAAATTAAAATGCATTAATTGAACTGTGAAATTTCATAAAAGCGAACTGAAGGGGGCGGAGGAGTGGGGCGGGGAACTTATTGCCTGCGCCTCCAGTGATGTGTGATGAAAATGGTTTTAATTGTCAGCGTTTTCCGTGCGCTTAAAGTCGCCAAAAGATAATTTCGAATGAATGGCTCGCACCTGCAAGTAGGCGACTTACAATAAGCCAACGCGTTAACTGATTGATTCTGGCCACCTGCAGCAGCAGCGAGCTGTTCATTAAGCGTTTGCATTCAGGGAAATGCACTGTGCCACAGCCCTGATTCAGCCTGCTTGCCTCTTCGTAATTAAAGCTGCTCCACACTCAAGTGGCATCATCAAAGTTCCAGGCAACCGCTCTCTCCCTCTAAGCCGAGCTCTCTCAAGAAAATACCTCTAATTGCATTGCAATCTTCCTGCAACAACAGGAGGCAAAAGCCCGCATCTTTTCATTTGTATTTGCAACAATAATTTGCTGGCACGCCCATTTTTCGACTGCACAAGGTCTGCAATTTTGTGGCTGAGTCCGGGGCTGCGGCTTTGATTCCTCAACGTTGGCGATGGCGCCTATCATAAGCGTCCCGTGGTACGAGGTTCGGGGTGGAGTCTCCGATTGGCAGTTGATGGAGCCGGTTTCAACTCTTCTTATTTGGTTGCTGTCGTTGGGGCAACAATTAAAAATGAAATGCGCACAGTAATGCCAATTGGCAATCGCGGATATCTGCTGGTCCAGCTCCGACTAGGCGGAAAGGGGGAGAGGGGACCCTCCATTAGCCGTGGCACCTTTCGCTTTGGCGCGTGCGTCGACATTGGCCGCAACATTGGCCAGGGACATTACAAGTTTATTCCACTCGATCAATGTTCGGGGGAATTTTGATTGATAAAATGCACTGCCCCCAACGGAGGCATGAGGGGTGGCGGGGGGGTGCCCTGGAGCTGCCACTAGTTTTGCTCAGTGCACTCATGCGAGCCTGTACGGTACGCCCCCGTACTCTGTAATCACATCAGGCGCCTGTGCAGATCCCAAACATTTCGCTGTCATTAGCGCCCCGCAAAATCGCGAAAACCGGCCTGGTTATCGCTGATTGTGGCCTGGCGTTGCCCGTGATGTTGTCAGCCGCCAAACAGGTTGACTGTCCGGCAGTCCGGCTGCCAGTTCGCGCCATTCGGAGCAACTCTTTAGGCCAAAAACTGTAGCAGCCAGGTAGCCCCACACTGGCCGTATATCGATCCTCCGGTGTCGTTGTACTTTTGATTTCCAACTAATAAACATTAACCACAGGCTCTTGCTGCTGCTGCTGGTGCTGCTGCTGCTGCAGAGGTTGCTGTTGACAACGCAACTCTTAGATTGGGCCAATGTACGAGAGACAAACCGGAATTTCCTTCACCCAAAACGAGCCGAGCCTGCGGTCACCCAAAGCTTCACTTGCTCATTGACTCACTCATTCACTCACTCACTCAACTGGCTGGCCTTTCCCTTTCGTTGGCCTTTGGATGGCCACAGTATGGAGAGGCCGTCTGAAGTGGCAGTGGCAGTGGCAGCGGCAGTCACAAACCGCAGAACTGCAGTGGAAGTGCAATGGATGCACTTGTCAGTCTGGGTTTCGGGTTTCAGCTTCAAATGCAGCTTTGGATGCAGCGTGGAAGGGACTTTTCAGTTTAAGGAATACTCAGGGGGGGGGGGGTGGTGGGGGGGGGTATATGAGATAGATTATCCGCTGCTTTCGATTGGGAAGGATCTTCTGCCATGCGACGACTAAAAAGGTCTCCAAGAACATGTGGCTTTCCCCTCGCTGCGAATTGATCAGGTCAATCAATGGGCCAATTGCTTTAATCGGTTCTAGTGGCTAAGATACTCCTCCCCCCTCCCGTTTAAGAAAACTCTCGTTTTGTTGCATTTTCTCCATTTAAATGTTTTATTTTTATGTTCGTCTCTGTGTGTTTTGTTTTGTTTTGCTTTGCTTGAGTCGGGTCTTGCTCTTTATTTTCGGTTTATATTCTGTTAGTTTCATTTGCATTTTCATTTGCGTTTTCCCTTTGTTTCGCTTTGCTTTGTTTCGTTTTGTTTCGTTTTGTTTTATGCTAAATTGGCTATGTTGTTGTCTTGTTGCTTTGTCACTTAAACTTGTAAATGTCCTTGGAGGGGTCTCTGTATTGCTCTCTCTTCCGCACCCCTCCCAAGGCTTGATGGCTTAAATGTAACAGTTTGTTCTGAGCCTGGCCAATGGTTCAGAGGCTACTCTATGGGTTATGGGGGAAACTCTTTTGATTCTGTATATATCTGGTAGCTGGATGGATGGCTCCATCGCCATCGCCATCTGCTGGCCAGCTGGCCTGCTCCGAGGCTTAGTTTAGGGCTAAAAGTGTTTTTGTTTTTGTTTTGTTCTGTTCTTGGTGGTTGGTGGTTGCTTACATTTCTCTTTTGGGCCAATAACTTGTTTAAACCATTTCTGCTTATTGTAACACATATTTATGTTTTCTTCTTTGTATTTTTCGTATGTATATTTATTAATTTTATTTGTTGTTTTCTTTGCATAGTGTGCTCCTCTCTCTCTGCCCCAACAACTGACACTCTCTGCCACATTTTAATTACTCAATATATGTTAAAATTAATTTGCCACATTTTTCGTTTGTTGTTTCATGTTGCACTTAAACGCTAGGTTGTTGTTTTTTTCTTTTGTTTTTCCACCCCTTCATTATGCTTGCTGGTTGGCAATGCTATAAATAATATTTTCCAAATATTACCTAATGGTTAATGAGTAGCAAATGAGTCCATTCATTTGGTTAGTAGGTAGGTATGTAATTTTCGTAAGTTAACATGTCGACGTGTTTCGTTTGCTTTTGCTTTTGCTTTACAATACAATTGGCAAACGCAAAATCAAAATCAAAACCCAAACCCAAAAAACTATAATACTTAACTCAACTTTACACATGGCACACATACAGCTAGGCGTACACACATACATATACATATGTATTATACGTTCATATTTATGTATGTATAATCCAATCTCAAATAATATTACACTTTGCTTGGAATTCTTGGAACTCTGCAAGGTTCTGGCTTAAATTGGCGTTTGTTTTTGTATCTTGTTTTTACACTGATCTCTTAGCCTACATATATGTATGTAAATTTAGTATATAGATATATTTGTATGCATATATATGTAGTTTGCGCATAGGATAATGAATGCATTTTGTGGCTTAGATCGTCTATGAAATAAATTACAAAAGCTTTGGCTCTCAGAACTGAAATATTTTACAATAGCAAATGGAATTAAAATGTGTCTTCTCCCCTTTCTTTGCTTGCCTATAATATGTATTCTTTTCTCTTATAATACATCCATGTTTTGTTTTGGGGAAATGCTACTTGTAGAATCCTTTTTTGGCAACATTCCATTCAACACTAGGTATCTTCTATATATGTAATTATGTCCTCAGGGTATTCCCCCTTCGGTTGAGCAATTTCTACTCTAACATTTATGTACAACTATCGCCTATGTGGAGGGTCTCTTACTATTTGGTTTTAAGGTTATACAAATGGCTTTTGGTTTACTATTACAAAAATATCCCTGGCTTAAGAAACGAATAGGTTTTTGGTCCTTTCAAACTATTTGCGGCATCAAATGAAGGGTGTAGTAATCAAGGGACTCAAATATGAACGAAAATTATTATATGGGGAATTGTAATGTAATCTAACTCGTTTTTGATCGTTCGCTTAATTTTCATTCTCAAAATATCTTACAGTTTCGTTGCGCTGGGGCAAACAGTTCAAATGGAAGGAATTTGTTCGTGCCTGGTATATTCTCCATCTCTCTCTTGTCTCTCGTCATTTACAATTTTAAACTATAGGTTTATCCTCTGCCACATACACACATCCATATGTTGTGTATAGGTTCTAAACATTTTCAAAACATTTAACAAAATCAGTCGCTTTGCAGGAGCACTCCGATGATCTCTCCTCTCCTCTCCCTCCAAAAAGGAACTTAAAGTATTCGTAATAACCAACTGTTAACAATGAATTGCATGTTTTTTTTTTTGGCTTTTACTTTTACGCACGCACACATACACAATGACATACACCGATTCAGCGCTACAGCTGCTACAGTAAAAATATATTCGATTCGAGTAGTTTAGGGGGTGAAGAGTCATAGCCTTTGCCGCATTTGGGGCTGGCCAACAATTGGGTAGAAGCAGCTAAGTGTTAAGTGTTAAGTGGGGTCTCTAGGCCTTGGCTAGATCGGCTACAGATACAGATACAGATACACATATATATATGGTATAGCTATGGCTATATAGAGCATAGAGTAGTAGTTGCGTGGCATACGAGTAGTCCACATGGTAATATCGAGTAACATACGAGTTCGGGTGTGCATACGCTTAGTGGTAGTGGGTTAGATTACATAGAGCAAACAAAGCACTCACTCTGCATTCACTCTGCACTCACACACAGTCAGTCACTCACTCAATCACTCACTCAATCACTCAATCACTCGTACTTAAAGTTAATGGCAACAGAACAGAGCCAGAGCCAGGGCCAGAGCTAGGATTAGTTGCACGACCGAGTTGCCTCGACCAGTGGCGGCGGTGTTGCTGTTGAAGACGGGAAAGTGGATCTGCTCGGGTCGGTTGAGCTCCTCCTCCTCGTCGTCGTCGATGGCATTGGACATCGTCCGGTGGCGCTTGGTGAAGTTCACATTGAAGACGGCCTCGGCCACGCCGCCCGGCGACGAGACAATGAAGTAGAAGGTGCGTGGCACCCGCTCGTGCATGCTGACGTAGGTGAGGCGCGCCTCCTTGCAGTAGGGCGTGGGCAGATCCTGCACGAGAGATGAAAGAGCGGGTTAGTTCCATCTCTCCAGGAGAGACACTCAGACTCGGACTCACCTTCACTGAGTAGGCCAGAACGGTGCTGCCGTACTGGTTGCCGGGCGTGAAGACACGATCGCCGTGCAGCCAGCGGGCGGCATGGGCCGGCGGATTGGCACAGAACTCCACATTGAGATGCAAGGGGGAGCCCGGATAGGCAACGGGCGTGGCATTCAGGGCCGTCGCTGTGGGGGAGCCTGGAAATGGAAAATGGGAAGGCATACGGATTAGTAGAGCAAACTTTTGTTCATCTAAGTTCGTTAGGCAGCCCGGCAGCCCATGTTAGAACTTTCGGCCCAAGGACACACGGAGATTCGTTAAGTAAACTTCCCTAAGCCCCGGCTCCGTCGCACTTCACACATGCTAAGCCAATTCCAGCGCAACTGTACTCAAACCGAGACACTCACCAGCACCCGCATCCGCAGTAGCAGCCGCACCCTGTTCTCCTCTCCTGCACAACTGTACTTTTAGCCCAAGTTTGTTTCGCCTCGCATCAGCTGCAATTAAAGCCTTGGCGAAAAGTTTCCTTCCGCCGCCATCTACAGCGCCATCTCTATAGCTCTTTAGCCATTGCCTTCGCCACTAATTAAAAGCGTATCACCCGACAAATGTGCCACTTACTGCCGTGGCTTCCCTTCCCATTCCCCCACCCCTATCCTGGCCTTCCCTTCAGACCTCCCATCCTACCTTGCCAATGCGAGTGTACAAACGGTTGTCAGTGCTGGAAAAATCAAAATAAATAGAGAACAACATGTCGTGGGGGCCAAGGAAAAACTTTTTAAGAACGCCGAAACTTCATTAAAAAGTTTACGCCAAAGCGAATTCTCCGGGATCTTCGAGTGGATGGGATGGGGCGCACGGCCCGTGTGTGTGTGTGTGTGTTGAGAGCTGAGGATTATCGTATCCCTGCGAGAGTCTTCCGATGCAGTGCAGCCGCCTGACGACGCTAGCCAACACTAACGCGCCAGCAATCCAATTAGTCACATGTGCTGGCTCTCTCTCGCTCTACTCTTAACTCCGTCTCTCCTTCTATCGCTTTCGCATTACCTCTCTGTGGATGAGAATATTTAATTATCGAGAGGCTCGAAAATTTTGCAATTTTCCCCATCATTGCCTTGAGACAGAGATAGAAACACGGGTAGATGCCGATGCCGATAGCGAGAGAGAGAGAGAGAGATACAGAGGCCGCAATGGCGACCCAGGCAAACAAAATGGTGAAAAGTGTTAAGTGCAAATGGGTGTTTGGGTGGTAGCAGGGGGGGGAGGGGGCTGCCAGAAGTGCCAGGGGAAGTGGCGGTGCCCCGGCATAGACACAAACAAAAAACCAAAACGAAGAACTCGTTCGACACTCGCAAATTTATAGCCCGAAAAACCCCTTTCCGGCGGTCGACAAGGGAACGAGCGAACGATGGGGAGGGGAAAGGACTGCTGGGGCGACTAACTGTAAAATCAATTAAAGCAAGTGAGTTCTCTCTCTCCCACTACCGCACTCTCTCGTTTCTCTCTCCAGCTGTCTGCCAAATTATGCGTTCAACGCCATTTTGTTCGGCCATACCACACCCCTCCCGCTTCCCGTCCCGCTTCGTCCCGCCCCAACCAGAGGAAAAAGTGTAATTTATTTGACAGCTAAAAATGATTTTTGCATGGGCTAGGCCGTGGCTGCTCTTCCCTTCCCCGCTGCGCTCTCAAAGAGATTTAAATTCTATTTTCATTTGCACTCAGTGAGCCGTGTGCCAGCATTTTAGCCCAGAGCCACAGCCAGGGCTCAGGTGGTGCTGTGGTTGTGCCCCCAAGGTCGAGCTCTGGTCATTGGTGCGACTTTTAATTTGATTCTCACCCAGGGACTCAGCGAGTCTAAGGGCGCTAAGCTGAAATGAGTTTTGGAGAGCGTTTCCTTGAGAGAAGGGGATCCGACAATCAGACAAACAGACATCCAGGGAAAAGCAAATCAGAGCAGACCAAAGATAAAAACAAATGTATGTATATAACACTGGGAACAAACAAGGATCAAGGATACATACATACATACATATGTATAGTATATGAAAGTCCGTCGAGAAAAATCACAATTTCTGTGCCACAACAAGGGAAAATATACTCAAAAAGGCGCTTATTAGCGCAGAGAGAAAGAAAGGAAGAAAGAAAGAGAGAGGAAGCTGGGAAGCTGTATTTCCCCAACTAATTGGAGGACCCAAATGAGGGAGAAAATTCAATTACTTTCGGCCATTATTATAGCTGTTTTTCCAGAAGAATTTCGAGTTTTCTGTGGCAGATGCAACAAGCAACAACAGGGCAACATCGTAACGGAGAAAATAATTTTCGGAGACGTGCATTGCCATCAATGGGACAAGGTCCGCGAGGTCCACTCTGTTGTTCCGCTCTGCATACTCTCCGGTCGCTCCGGCCAGGCTCATTGTCTCCATTGGCCGGAGGAAGGGCGGGAGTGGCCGCCAAAGTGTTGCAAAACGTTTTCTGCTGACGCCGACTTCGACGCCTCACCTCTTGGCCAAAGTTTTCGCACAAAAGGCAACTACGAGTACGAGAAATTAAGTTAACTTTTTCAGGCAACGGGAATTGAGTAATTTTCAGCCGTAAAACTTTATTATTTTGGACTGTAGAAGGAACTGCACTCCTCGGCCGAGGCCAGACCTCCTGGCTGGCTGGCCCCCGCTGGCCCCCTGCCACAGTTGCACACTGTTGTTGTTGTTGCAACAATTGTAGAACATGCAAAGTTGTTGCTATTGTTTAAATATTTATTTTTAGCTGTTGCAGCTGTAAATGCTGGCAGCAAAACTTGCTCTCTCTCTCTCTGCTGCTCAAAAGTGGCCAAAAACATGCAAATTTCATTGTGAAAACGAAAGGCGGGCAGGAGGACAGGAGGAGGCCCACCCCCCACCCTCAGGCGGCAGCGTAGCAAAGCAACATGTAATTACATTAAGAGAGCAACTTTAGAAAACAGAAAACAGAACACAGAATGGGGGAAAGGGGGGAGGGATGGAATGTAGGAGAAAGCACAATGGTTTTCCTTCGAATGCTTGAACCGCTGTGTAATTCAATTTGGGGCTGACCTTCTGTCGGTACAAGATCTCCATTTATGTGGCAAATAGTCCGTCCATTCACACTCGACCATTTACATTTCAACGTCAAGGAATGCTGGGGAATGATCGGCTGGATTTCACTCTCTCCCTCTCTCTCTCTCGTATGGGAAATTCGATTCCCACAAGTGGAATTTCAGTCCACATTTTGATGGGAGCAAATCGAATGCATAGTCCAACACGTGGCCCCAGAGAGGGAAATGGAAATGCCAAGGAAATGGCCAGAACAAGGCAGTGAAGACCAAGCGGAGAGCGGGGAGGGGGGAGTGGGCAGCAGATTAGAACAGGCAATTACAGGTGAGCGGCTTTTAAAGACGCAAACAAGAGCAAAACATGCCCCAGGGGCCAGGGCCAGGACCAGGACCAGGACCAGGGCACTGGCCATTGCCTCCTATATATAAGCGTTATTTAGTATGCAAAGGCTCGAATGGAGGAGCACTGAGATAACAGGCAATCCGACAGGCAGCAAGTGAAAATAACAATCATAATATTCAATTATGCAACGGTTGCCCGAGGAGGCAGCACAGAGGCGTCCGTCCAAGCCGAGGACTCGAGGCAGCACCGAGAACTCCAACTCCATGTTGTATTCCTGAATAATTAATAAACATTGTGTGCACTTAATGCAAAAAGCTGCAAATAAAATTACCAACGAGACAAAGGACATTCCACAGGAGAGCAGGGGAGCAGGGCAACAGAGGGGAACAGTGGGAGAGGGAAATGGGAAACCCCTGCACAAGCGCTCCCAATTGAAAATACGTGCTCTGGCTGGGCAATCAAAGAGGGATTAGCGATTCGTTTTGTTTTTGCTCTTAGCTCCCCCCATTTGTCACCTGCTCATTGGCTATGGAATGGATTCAGGGACTGGTCTTGGGACTGGAACTGGAACTGGGACTGGGATCTGCGCTCCTCCTTTGGACGATTTTAATTGAATTTATTGTCAGCGCTGGCGCTGGCTGCTCTGAATTATTGATGGCCGCGATGACAGGTTAACTTGAACCCAAACCAAACGAACCCGATGGCTGGGCTTTCAACATTTGTCTTAAGTTTTCGGCCAGCCTAAGCGGACCGAAGTGCTCAAATATTAATGAGGGGCGGGCCAAAGGGTGCGGTGCGCTTTTGCGGTTTGCTTTGCTTTCTGTTTGGGTTTGGGTTTCTTTGGAAGTACAGGCACGCGTCTTCGGTGGCGGCTTAAGGCGTGTCGCTCGCGGCAACGGGAGACACGGACTTGCCACACACTTTTATGTATAAGTAAGGCAGCTCTGCCCCTGTCTCTGCCACTGCCCCGGCCTCTGTCCCTGTCTCTACCCCTGTCTCTACTCAAAGCACAATCTGTAAAAGTAATTCCACTTCAAAGTCAATTGCTTGCGGCTCAAATACATAGATTGCAGAGGAAGCCTGAGCAGCTGAAGCCACTCGGAGAAGTGACCAAACAAACTTAGATGCTTCCTTCCATGCAAGAGTATTGCGGTGACCTTAAAGTGCCAAGCAAAACGAGGATATAAAAGGATATACTGCAAACATAGCATCGTAGCATCAGGTAAAGTGCAGTGCAGTTGCAGGGAGGTTTCTTCTAAAAAGTGACAAAGTTAGCCCAGCCAGACTGGCATCTGTCTCTCTCTCTCTCTCTATTCAGGTGTATGTGTGTGTGTTTGTAAATATCTCTAACCCAAATCTTGAAAATTTACAAAGCGCGCTTTCATTGGACCAAACAAACTCCGAGCCCCCTGCCGCATGCCGCATGCCCTCCTGGCCTCGTCCTTGTTTTGCCTCGACGTCAACACAAATTAAGCTGCCATGTAAGGCTGAATGTCTCTCTCTCTCTCTCTCGCTATCTCTCTCTCACTCTCTCTGCTGTGCCCCTAGTTAACGTATTTAAATATGCTCTTTCACTTTCAATACCAAATGAGTGGCTGGTTGGCTCGTTGGCTGGTTGGTAACTTTTGCCTCCTGGCAGCGCGGTAAAGATTGCAGCATGCAGATACTCCTCCTAGTGGATACGACATGCGGGGATCCGTAGATACTCTCGTTCCCGCCAGCAAAGTTTGCCATATGCATGTGTGTGTGTGTGGCTGTTAATAGAACCAAAACTTTGGATGAGCAGCGGCAACCCAATTTGAGCTCCTAGCTCCCCCTGTTCCCCCCTTTTCCTGTCTCCCTGCTGCCGCTCCCTGCTGTTGCAAATTGCACAAGTTGCCAAAAATTGCTTCACATGTGCCACTTAAAGTTTTTGGTTTGGCTCGGATCGTCCTCATCCTCGTTTAGTTTTTGCCAAGTTTCAAGTTTCCCCTGCAGAATGCTCCCTGCTCCCTGCATCCTGGTTCCCTACTGCCTGGTTACAGCTCTTTTTTATTCTTTTTGGTTACCTGTACATTTAATAAGTTTCTGTATTTTTGTTGCTGCTAGTTTACTGCGAAAGTGAGATGTTGGAAAACTTTTGAAGTGATGTTGGTAAACACACAAAATTATGAGCAAACAAGCAGGCAGGCGGCAGCATCGTGTTAGATGGCATCGAATTCAGGCAAATGGCTCAACGCCAGATGCAATCGAGTCGAATGTCCATATATGTATAGACAAACATGACATTTGAGGGATAGAATTATTGTTTGTAGAAGTCTTCTGGCTATCGGTGGAATAACGGACACACGAAATGAATCTGCGCTGCTCCCAGCTCAACTGGAAAGCCAACGCACATATATCTCTCTCTCTCTCGCTCTCACTGCATGATTTTCCCTTTAGACTTAATATAAGTGTTGTCAAACACCGAACGGTGTTGAGTGAAACAAAAATTCAGCCATCAATCCAGCCACAGGATGGACAAGAAAAAGGTTTAATATAGGAATAGCATAGGTGGCGGTAAAGCGACGTGGGGGAAACAATTTTGATGCAATCAATGTCCTGTCGAACAATATTTGAACAGCACCCAGTGTTGGACACGGATGACTGAATCCTGAACCCTAACTGGCGCCATGACCCCCACTCGAGGCTGCCGTTTCGGGTGCACTCCAAAACGGCGCCTCACCAAATTGCGGCCAATGGAAAGTCTGCGGTGGGGGGAGACCAGCATTCAAACTGCCACGCCCACACACGCATATAAGCATACACACACACATACATATATGCGTTCTATATGTTCGTGTAGTCGTTTCGTGTGTGTCAGGCCTATGGTTTATGGTCTGACATTTGACATTTTTATTAGCTTTGCGGCGACGTAGTTTAATTACTTTGTGCGCTGCGAACAATGTCGGACATAGCATGTTGCAGCAAGAGCTGCCAGGAGGTGCCAAGAGCTGCAGCTGCAAATGCCACTGCACAGAAATGCAATTAAAGTATGCATTTGAGTTGTGTGCGTGGCATGCCCCGGAGGAGCTGAGCAAAAATTACACATTTTATGCATGACCAGCTCATTAAGCGATCCCTGACCCGGTCCCAGGCAGCAGGAGTTGCCCCAATTAGCAAGAGAGAGAGAGAGAGAGAGAGAGAGATCTGTGCACTGATCAAATCTTCATCTTCATTGGCACTCATCCCTTATGTCTGAACCCTTCAAGATCATTCCCAGCTCAACCCCTTTCCGCCTGTGGCCTCTGTTATTTGTTGTATCCACTTGAGGAAAACTGGCGGGGGTTCCAGTCCCCCTCCCCGTCCCCGTGCCAGTCCCAATCCGGGCTTTTGACCTCGTTATAGTATATTGTGTAGAGCAACTCGCTTGCCACTCAGCAGCTGCTTATTAGTCTGTAGGTTGCTGCAAAAACCAGCAAATGTGGCTGCCGCTGGGCACAATTGGTGGCCTGGCTCGTTGACAGGTCCTTAACCATCCCCCAAACCCTACCCAACCCGACCCACTCGATGTCTTGTGGTGTTCAAAATGTGCCTGTTCAAGTGTTCGTTGAATCAAATGCATTTTGCTAATATTTTCGTAGCTGAAGGACGATTTGTTCCCCCTTTTCGCATTGGTCAAGAGCCCTGTGGAATTAGTTTTGATTTCTCCCTGGCGGGGGGTCAGAGGTGGCCGCTCCGCCTCGCCTCGCCCCGCCCTGCCTCGCACACGGCTGTCAGCTTGTTTTACTGCTTGCATCCGGTCCGGAGGCAGACAAGTGGTTTGGGTTGGCCACGCAGGAGGCAGGAGAAGCAAAAGGGTTGCGCGCAGGCGACACTGCGCCGTCTGGTGGCATCTATTTGCACAACTTTTTCAGCTCATTTCCGCTGCAGTTGCAGACAGGCGACCGAGCGACCGACCAGAAGCACAGCACCCACAAAAGTCAGCACATCTCTCTCACTCTCTCTCTCTCTCTCCCGCTCTCTTACTCTCACTCTTTTTGGGTATAGCCATCCCTTTCAAGCGAATGGCCAAAAATGATTTCTGCAACTGTCTGAAAAGTTTTGGCTGCTTCTTTTTCAGCACATCATGGGGTGTTTCTGATGACAAGTTTTTGAGTTCATATTTTAACTAACGACTGTAGACACATAGAAAGAGACAGACAGACACACACACACATACACATACACATATGGAAAATTATAATTTAGTCAACAGTTTTCTCCCCGCCCCCTCCCCAAACTTTTGTTGGTCTGCTCTCGCTTCCCATTTGTCAGCAGCGCTGTCTTTCTCTATCTCTCTCTCTCTCTCTCTCTCTCTGTCTCTCTGTGTGTGTGTGTGTTTTGTGTGAAAATTGAAGCGGAAAAATTAATGCTCGAGTGCATCTTGTGGAAAAGACAACACACACACACACTCACACAGAGGAAGGAGCAACGCAAGAAGCAGTTGACAAGGAACTAGGATCAACAGAAGTCGGAAACGGCAAATGGTAATGATTTCAGGGGGCAGTGGGGGGTGGTGAGTGGTTCTGGGCAAGCTCTGGCCATTCATTTGCCAAATGTTTTTCTTTGGCAACGCATTTTGTATGCATTTTCCCAGGCAGCAGGAAACTCTCTGGGGGGAAAATGCTTGAAATTTAAGAATCGAAATCTAATTTGGAGATTGTCTTTAAATTTGATTGAAACTTCGGAAGTTAAATTGTTTTCAGGACATCAAAGTGAGCTTATACTCCTCCCCCCCTTCTCGGAATCGGTTAAACTATTTACCAAAATTATTGAAAATTCCCGAGGGCCTTCATTTTTCAAAATGAAAAAATTTAAGGGCCAGACTTTGAAGTTGCATCTGACATTGGTCTTAATTCCCATTTGAGTTTCCTTTTTTCCACCCTCGGAAAATACATTCGGAAAGCGTTTATCTAGTGCTCAAGATCTATGTGGGAGGTGGGAGGGGGGGGCAGCATCATGGCAAACATTTAACATGCAATTTGGCGCAGCTGCTGTGAAAATTCCACCCACCCAATCCCACCTCCCACTTCCGCTCCCACTCCCCTTTAAAGCCTTGTCGCAGGGCATAATAAATTGCCATTTAAATGAGGCACAAATGAAAAGAAAGGAATAAAAAAAATTCTTTCGCATATTTTATGAAACGGAACCCCGAAAATTGCCAGCTTCCCCCCACCAACCCCCGCCAGTCCCCGTCGATCCCCCTCTGCGAACCCCAGCCTAATGAGTAGAAACAAAGCAATATTTTTGCCAGCGAACGAACGCGCCAAATTCCGAGGGAAAATTACGCATGGAAAATGGAAAAAATGCGTAAAATATTTCCTCTTCTGTGTTCTTCTTCTCTTGAATGGTGGGGGCGGGGGCGAGGGGTGTGGCCCTCTTACTCGTATGCTGATCAAAAGCGAAAAGGAACATGCATATAACAAATTAGCATGCATAAAACAAGGCCAAGAAAAGCGGTGGGCAGGGCAGGGCAGGGTTGGGCGGGGTGGCAGGAAGCAAAGTTCGAGTGTGTGTGTGTGCCCTGGCATAAAGCAATATTTATACTCATGTATTGCCCAGAGGCGGGGAGGCACTCCACACCCCCATTCCCCCACTCCCCGCTCTTTCCCTCTCTCAGGGCTTTCTTCTGCATTCCAAATTAAGCGTGGAATATGCGTGGAGATGGTTTTTATTAATGAAAGAGGAGAGTGGGTGGCAGCAGAGTGGGCGGTACGACACTCCTTCTTTCTCGGAGAAGTACTTTGGGGGTTTGCAATAAAAATTCCGCAAATAATCATTACTTGTAAGCTGTGGAGGAGGGTTGCTGGGGGGAGCACTCTGCTTCTGTGTGTTTTGTGTTTTGTCCTGCCATCATTCAGGCACATCCTTCAAGGCAATTTTCATCAGAGAGAACTGCACTGAGGGTCGACTTTACGCTGCATTTGTTTAAAGTACTTAAAATAAATTGCAAACAAAAATTGCAATGCATAGTAAATGCATTCCCCCGAACATCGTCAAGTAGGTGGGCGTCGCATTGAGGCGGGGACTGAGGCGGAGGCATGGTCCACATACACACTACTGAGCCACTTTTTCCAACTTCCAGTTAACATATGCAGAGCATGAGACGCCCTACTCCCACGCACTGTCAACAAGAACACGCCCACATAAAGTTAACGACAGCAGCAAGGATAGAGAGACGGCGGGCGGGGGAGCACAGCAAGAAAAAGGCCAAAACGAAAGCCATAGCCAAAGCCAAAGCCAAAGCGAAACTGTGAGGGAAAATTGTTATTTAATTTGTGTGAGTGCTGAACATTTTTGCAGCTGCTGCTGATGCCGCTGCTGCCGCTGCTGCCGCTGCTACTCCTCAAGTTCTGCTAGGGAAAACTTTCTGGCCAGCACACGCACCAAACTTTAACACAAGCATAAATTTTGGCCCACACACACACATATGTACACCCCCTTCTCTCAGCAGTTTTTCTATGTGTGTGTAGGGGGAGGGGAGGGTAAGTAAGTGCACTTTGCATTGGGGGCGCCGCGAATCCTTTTGGCTTTCTTCAAAATTCATATGCACATTTATTTTATTCTTAGCTGCTGCTGCTGCTGCCGCTGCTGCTGCTGCTGCACGCCTGCCTCTCCCCTCCCCTGCTCCTTGTGCCTCTGCCTCAAGTAGTTGCATATGCAAGTAGGTGCTTCTGCCGCCTCTTCTTTGCTTATTTGTTGCATAATTTTACCTCCCTCTCAGTCTCTCTCCCTCTCCCTCTCGCTTAAACGAAGCGTAAAGGCAACACACACACACACACACACACACACAGGGGCTGCCACGGGTTCATTAGGAGTGCACACTGGAAAACAAAGCAAAACAAAACAGAAAAAAAACTTTCATATGCATAATGAAAATATTCTCTGCCTTCCCCCGCCATTCTCCCATCTCCCTTTAGCTCTCTCCCTTTCTCTCTTTGCGAACTAATCAAAAATGTCAACGAAGCAAATGATTGGGCTGCAATCCTTAATTTTTGCCTTTGTCATCATCGCTTTCTGGCCCAAACCATTTGACTTGATAATTAAGTGGTGGCGGCGGTGGCGGTGGCGGTGTCCTGGCCAGGTAATCAGTGGGCTCAGCTGGCTCCGCCAGAGGTCCTTCAGGTGGTAGTAATCCATTTGCAGAGCTCTCCAGCCATGCATTAGACCATAGATTACTTGTTACAGGAGTGTACAAGGACGAGGACGAGTACCAGGACGAGCACCAGGACGAGTAGGAGTATATTTATTTTAAAATGTGATTTCTTTCCGCTCATCCTTTGGGTTTCTTTTCGCTCAATGCACACAAAAGAAGCGGAAACTTTACAGACAGCCTGGGAGCCTGGGATCCTGGAGTCGCCTCCACTTGGCTTTACTTTGCTGCAGTTCCTCGTTCCTGGAATTTTGTTTAATTTCAGAAGCAAACACAAATAATACACACAGCTCCTAACTCCAAACAGCTCCAGCGGAGTTCTCAGAGGCTACGCATACCTATCTCTCACTCCCTCTCTCTCTCTCTCTCTCTCCTAATCTATGGTGTGCGTCTGAGGAAGCTCCATCAGACTCGAGTGGTGTCTCTTAGCGCTGCTTTGACTGGGTTGGCATGCCTGGGCATCCATCCTTTTCCCGGCTGCCACTTGATAAATATGACTATTTCACGCTTCCTGCCGCCACCCATATGTCTCCCCATCTCCTTTCTCTCTCTCTGTATTCCATGTTGCATATTTGCGTTAAGTGTTAGAGAAGCAACGCCTCGGATGGAGGATGGTGAATGGTGGATGCTGGATGCTGGTTGGGGACCCCATCTCCAGATCCATTTGGTATTTTGTTTATCCAGCACTCAATTTCGCAGTTTTAATGACAAACTGTCTTACCTTGAAATTGCACGCGGGAGCGAGGGAGGCAGAGAGAGTATTACAAGCATGTCTCTCTCTATGTCACCCCTGGACCCTGTACACAGGACTTGAACGACTTTGTTTGATTGCTTGGCTTGGCTTGGCTTGGCTTTTCTTGGTCTGGCCTGGCCTGAACTGCTCCATGTTTGGATTGCACTCAAGGGCATGCTTGTCCAGATCTCTCCCTCTCTCTCTGTACTCCTTGCCCTGGCTGTCTTTGTCAGCTGACACTCCTCTCCTGGCCATTGGGAGAGAGCACTTGGCCAGTTTTATTGTCTCAATGTCCACTTGGCTTTGGCCCCAAGACAACTTAATGCGCCCGAGGACGAGGAGACGAAGTAGCAGAAGGCGATGTGAAGTCAAAGCTAACGCATTTTCCTTAATTTCCGGGAGTATGATTTCCAAAGGTTCCCCCCGCCCTCAGTAACATTTTCTTACACTTGTCGTATACGTAATATCGTGCTGAATAACGAACCAAGAGAGCGAAATGGTTGAAAAGGATGAACGGATGGGGGGATGGGCGGATGGGCAGATGGGAAGGATGAAAGGAATGGAAAGCAAGCGAAGCAAGCTGATTGGAATTGGCTTTTGCGATGTCATCAATCATGCGTCGTTTTTCCACACGCCCAGGCAAAGATTTTTTGACAAGTGTCAATGCGACAAGAGAATGAGAGATAAGCCAGAGAGAGTGAGAGAGAGAGCTGCGAGAATATAAAAGAGAAGACAGTGGGACAGCTGAATGGATGATTCGGTGGGTGAGGTGGAGGGGGGGAATGGAAAATCACATGCAAAGTAAAATGTCGAACTTCTGACAGCAAGAAAATAAAACTTTTCATTTGTTTTCCCTCTCTCTTTGGCACTGCCACTGCCATGTCCTCTTGTCTGCCTCTTCCTGTACCCGAAACTGCTGTCAAAGTTTTAAATGTTTTCAACTCCTCCGCTCAGGTGACAGAGCAGGTGTCTGCCCCCCCCACTGGCGTGGGATCTGGGGAGTTGTAGCTGGTGCTGGAGGCGTGACAGCTCCATTTTCGTTCGAGATACTACATATGTAGATCCAAGATATAACCAAGAGATTGGACACCCCACTTGTACGCGTTGATCATTGGGTTGGGGACTTACCCTTCACTGAGACGGTGACACTCTGCAGCACTTCCAGCTTCTTCTTGTTGGCCAGTGGCTGGCCCACGCACTTGTAGACGCCCGCATCCTGGTACATGACGTCCTTGAGCGAGAACTGGCCCGTCGGCTGGCTGCTCCCGTAGCCGAGACCGCGCAGACGTGCCGAAATGGGATCCAAATGCGACCAGCAGCCGAGGGAACCTTAAACGGAGAAAGCGAGAAAGTGCCGGGGGGCAGGGTGAGAGATGAAAGTCATTTCGTAATTTAATTAATCGACTCCACCGGAGACCCTCCGGTGGCAGGAGCCAAATGCCAGGCGGTGGCACGCAGGCTTTAATTTCTTTAATTGATGCGTTCTCTGGCGTACAATTGTCCTGCTCCACGGCCCACGCCCCTCCGTTTGTCTATTTGTCACCCTTGGCCAAAAGTGGGCAAAGTAAATTGCACGCATAATTAATTTTCTATTGCGCTAATTAATGGAGAGGCCAGCGGAGGGGGAGTGGGAGGGGGAGCATCGATTGGGCCAGAGGAAAATTGTAAAATGTAATTACAAGTCAGACACATTTGTCATTCCCCCGAATTGGCTTTGATGTTTCGGGGGGCCTACAGAGGGCCAGGATGGGGCAGGAGGACCATTCTTACCTTGTGGACACTGCAGGGTGACGGCACCTCCAAGCTGCACTTCCAGCTGGCCCTTGGGATTGTGCGAGGCAGCCGCCACGGATACATCCTGATCGTCTGGCTCCGAGGTCACATCCACCGAATCATCTGCAAAATAGGACGAAAGAGAAGAAGCGAAATCATGATTTAAAAGTGCCAACATCAACATGAAACGACATCAGCCGGGAGGGATCAGGATCAGGCTGTCGGGAAATGTGTCAAATGTGACGATATTTCAATGACAGAAAAGCAAGAAAAGCCAGCAAAAAGCTGGGGGAAACTGGGGGAAAGCTGGGTAAACAAATTGCCGAGGCGCAGGGAACACCTGAGTCACCGTCGTCGTCGTCGCCGTCGCCGCGCAATGAGTTGTCACTTCCGCTGGGAGACGGTGGTGGTCGGAAAAGTGAAAATCGGTGCTCTGCCAGCTGGAAAATTGGCTCAGTCGGTGTTGGCTGCAATCTTCTTGGCCGCAAATTCATAAATATATACTTTTTATGAGGCAAGCCCGTAACGATGCTTCATTCTAATTTCAGCGAAAGCACAGAATTTATGCCACACACACATACACTCTTGTGTGGCAGTGGCAGTGGCAGGAGCCGGCTTTAAATTCCCGTCTGGTCTGCCCTTTGTGTCGCTGTACTTTATGGCGCTGTTCATATTACGATATAAATAACAATTTGCCACGACGTGTGGCACCAAAAGTATGAGGAGGCCTCGCCAGCCGCTGCTTTGTCTGTGGGCCCCGGATATTATAACAATAAGTTGCCAAGTGCCACCGGAGCTCCATTCTCCCGTGTGGCAGAAAGAATGGTGAGTGGTGAATGGTGGATGTGGGATGTGGGATGGTGTGGCAATGCCGATGTGCCGATGACAAAGGCCAGACTCACACCGTAAGCCCCACAAAGTGTTGCACACTTTTCAGTACCACAGAATCTCTCGAATCGGACCTCGGGGCAGCCATCAAATTAGCAGACCCAAAAGTGAGCCTCACAATTAACAGAAACTACTAATTACCAAAGGCCCAGGACCTTTGATCGAGGGCGGAATGGGTAGAGGAAACCCTTAAAGTTCCCCGTCAACACAACTGAGATTTCCAGCAGAGTGAGAGCTTTCCAGCAGAGGGTTGCGGGGGTAGCGGGGAGAGTCTGTCGGCAACAATTAATTGTAAGCTCATTTCGCTTTGAGACCCCACGTCGCATGTCAATCAGCTGCCTGTGGAAGCCCAGGACAACGCAGGACAACGACAAGGACGAGGCCATCCATCCATCCATTCAGCCATCCCCTAGGCCATCAGTCCACCCCTGTCGAGGATTTTATTGCTGACAATAGCGCAAAATTGCACCCCCCGAACGGAGGGCGTGTTACTTAGTCAAAATCACGTAGTTATAAAATTTTTTATTGCCCCCTCCCACCCCGTCCATACGAACAAAGGCAGACAAAGGCGACGTTCCAATTGACAGGAGGGGGGCGTGGTCGTGGTTGTGGGTGTGGTAGCCGGCCGAGTGGGTGTCCTGCCGCTTTGACAGACATAAGAACTCTCTGCGAAGATGTCTAATGAGAGCCCAGAGCTCATCGCCAGCCAGAGATTTGTCGAGTTGAGTCCTGGCGATAAGGATATCCAGAGAGCAATCCTCGACATACAGGAGGAAGTTTATCGTTTGATAAATGCACCATCCAAAGACAGGAGTCAAACTATGAGTGGGCGTCGCCAAGGCTTGTCTATCCCCCCAAAAACAAACTCATTCAATATTTTGCCACACAAACACACACACAGACGCACTCATAATTTCCAACACTTGTTTCACGCATATTTTACTCAATGGCCATTCATAAAAGTTGTTTCACCCCCCGCCCCGCCCCGCCCCACTCCGAAATGTAGGAAAGGAAAAACAAATAACGAAAAGCAAACAAATGTGCCTCAAGTACCGCCCATATGGCGACAGCACAAGAGAAAAACACACTCTGTATCGAATCCTAGAGAAAGGAGAAAGTGATTCTTCACTGGAGAAGGGGAAGGGGTAGGAGGCATATAAATCTCGACCCATGAGAACAACAAATATGAAGGGCAAACAAGAAGAATCAATATGCCACAGAGCCGAGGCACACACACTCACACACACACTTACACACACGCACTCACACAGACAAGAGGTTGAAGAGGTTGCTCGATTCTCGCCACCAATCATTAATCATAAAGCATCATCATCAGCCATGGCCATGGGTGGGGGGATAGGGCGGGGGATGGGAGTGGGTGAGTATTTGCCTGCCATAAACAGGACTGTCCCAAGTTCCTGGGTTCCTGGGTTCCTCGGAATCGTGAGAGAACCGAACCCCACTCAGTGTGTTGTCAGGTCCATCGACAATCCATACCCTCCTTTGCTGCCCGCCTGCCCTCTCCCCTCTGTGTCCAGACATTGAGTGTGTGAATGAGACGGCGATTGTGAGTGTGAGTGCGAGTGGGACTGGGAGTGGGTGTTTGTACGAGTGTTATTCATAATACCCAAAGACAGTTACGTGCATTAGCCCTTTGCGCGTATTCAAAGGTTGCACGGAATCAGTGCGGCTTGCCACCTGTACCATGCTGCATGGAAAAGACACGTCAAAGTGGGGGATTTTCGGATTGTATCCGATCTTATTACAGGTGCATCAGTGAGCTGCTCTAACCCACTCATTTTCCCTGGAATCAGCTTAATTCTTCTCACATTTTTTCTCTCAAAGTGGAAGAGCCACTCATGAATATGCAATCCTGCTGCTGCTGCATGCATCATCATGTTTGGCAGCAATCCGATTAGCTTACAAGCTCTATAAACAGGCAGGGGAATGGCAAGCAGCAGCTTTGAATGCGTTCGTGTCTTGGCCATAAATTTTAATTTTTCCACGATGCGGGCGGAGGATTTTCCTTGAGGCAATGGCAATGGCATGGGGCGATTAATTTTCCATGAGTTGAAATTGAAGATGATTGCAGTGAAAGGGGGGAAGAGGGAATGCGCTGCATGGGACTGATTGAAGGCCCTGAAGATGGGGCCCAAGCAAATGCAAATTAGGAGAGGGGAGGGGAGAGTGAAGAGGAGGACTGCTCCTCGAAACCCTATCCATTTAAGATAAGCTCTTGACAAATTCTTGCCACAAAAACTTGTGGCCATAAAGAAACGCTCTCAACTCCAAGACATTTGTCCCCCGCAATGAGTTTTTAATACGGGCGACCCCCACCCCCAAATGAGATTCGATTCTCTCGCGTTTCATTTGAGCCAACAACAAATAAAATTTTATTGAAAGTCCTTCAGTCCTCCGCCCCCTCCCCCAAGTCCATCCCAAGTCCATCCTCACAACACATCCCCAAAAACATAATCGCCAGCCATAAAAACAAAGGCAGAGCAAACAAACGGAAAAACTAATAATCGTGCGCCCCGATAAACACTGGAATTCGAAACTCGGAGGACGACGACGAAGACCAGGGACGGGACCACTTATAGGGCTAAGGGATATGCAGGAAGAGTGGGGAGGATGCGTGCCCCATATCGTAGCAGCAGCAGCAGCAGCGGAATAAACAATAAAGTTAAACCGCGATAACCGGCACGACAAAGGATAATGTATAATACAAGGAAGGACATCTCCGATTAGCCAAAGGAATGCTCTGCCGCTCTGCTGCTCTGCTATCGCCTGAAATGCTATGGTCTGGGGGGCGGAGGCGGGCCTGCTGAATGCTTACGATAGCGTGTAAAATTAAATTTTATTGTAATTCTCCTGCTCCTTTCGAGGCGGACAAATGTCCTTTCCCATTTGGGGGGACTCCTCCACCCCCAGGGTCCGGTCCTTCATGCTGCTTCTTTAAATCGTTTTGTTTCGTTTTGTTTTCGATTTCAGAATGTTTTTCCTTTGCGGAAAACCAAGAAGGTGAATGCACTTTCATAAAAGTTGTCGAAGAAAATTAGTTTAGAGGGGGAGAAAATGCAATGAATTCACATGAAATTTTTGATTGGATTGAGGATTAGCCGCAAAGGAGTCTCTGGAGGATGCTTTGGGTATCCCAGAGGAACTGAGAGGCGGAAAGAGAGCGTCAGGTATCAGCCACTTGAAGGCCATTAATAAAGTTTCTACCTTTCGAACCACACATCTGCGAGTTCCTGGCAAATCGATACCAGCGCTTTCACTCCCCTCCCCTCCCCTCACGAGCAAGGACACAAAACTTTCACTAATTGCACTTTGTTGGGGGCCAAACGGAACGAAGAAGGGCCGCTCACTCAACATTAATTAGCCTCAATGTTAACTTCAACTCATTAATGAGGCAGGCAAACAAAACTTGCAAGGAGGACTCTTCCCCTGGCTCTGGCTCTGACTCTGGCTTTGACTCTGGCTCTGACTCATGGCAGTATCTGGAGTGTACCTGAGTGTGTGTCTGTGTGTTGGCCAAATCAACAGCAATCCATCGATCGATCCTCGCCCCTTCGACGGAGTCCGTCCGTCCCCATGTTGGCGTACGTGTCAAATTAGCGACGTTTTAACAAGCTTGGTGCGTCCTGCCTCCTTCAGATGGACCAAATCAATCACGTGAAAGTGGCCGAGGCCCAGAAAAGTTCCAGCCACCGCCTCGAATTGCCTACTTTTGTGGCACGTCATGTCCTACTGGCTACCCTCCCCTCCCCCCGCCACAGCCATCTGCAACCGCTCTCTCTCTGTCCGTGTCCTGCAGCTTTTGGTTTGGCATCGCTGATTGCTTTTTCATTGCATTTTGTCAGCGTTGTCCTCCGGTTTTTTGTCGACGGCAAAGTTTTCTTTTTCGCCGGTTACCTGTTTTCGCCTCCATTTTCCAGCTCAATGGATGGAGCTTTTCCGGAGGGGGACGGGACGGGATGGGACGGGGCCTGATTGGAGGGAGGAATGGGAAGTAGGAACATATCGTCAGCAATTAAGCCAGCATTCAAACTTCTGTCTGGGATTTTGGTGTCGCTTTTCCCGGGCTTACCCCCCCACCGCTCCTCTCTCCCAGTCACGAGTGAGATTTATCAGTTTTTTCGCTGACTCTCTCTCTCTCTCTCTCTCTCTCTCTGAGGAGATCTAAAGGGTAAGAGGTAGAAAAGCGCCTTAAATTTTTTGCGATTTTCTTCAAAAATATTTTTCTTTTTGCTGCCATTTATCATGGTCGGGCAGCTGTTTTATAGTTTATGACAGGCAAGTCGTCTCCCTCTCTCTCTCCCTCTCTACCATCCTTTTAATACTATATCTTATAGATATTCCCTTCACACACACACACACACTCGCAGGATGTGTGTATGTAGCAGGACGACCGGTGTCGTAAATGGGGTTTATATGCCGACTGTTGCCAGTTGGATTTGCCATTTGGAGTCCCTTCTCCGGTCCGCCAGTCCGCCAGTGTGCGCTCCTTCAGCGCTCGACTTCGATAAAACGTTTTACAAATTGATTTATGTGCTTAACATGTTGCCAGCTCAGCAGCCCAGCCGCCCAGCCGCCCTGCCTCACCCTGCTATCCCCCCGCCCGACATCCTGGAGATCCCACAATTAGATTTCGGTGGAAAATCCACTAGAAAAGTTGCTCCTTCTTCCGCTGCCGCTGCCGATGCCGATGCCGCCATCAATCATCGATAATGTCGATATGGACGGCAGACCGCGGCGCTCTCGCTCTGTCACTTCTTGGCCTCCTTGGGCTCTTTTTGTTTTTTATTAATAAAGCATTTGTTTTCCCCATAATGAGCAACGACAGGCGGCTGTCAGGGAAGTGCCAGAAAAAAGGAGAGAGGGAGGAGGGAAAGAAGAGAAGTTCCCAGGGGAAACGGAGAGGAGGGTTCAAATAAAAAAACTGGCAGCAGCACTTTGTCAAGCTGCTATTACCAATATTTTATTCCATTTTTTGGCGTTTGTCTAGTTGGGATTTCGCAGCCGGCATTCCGATTGATTGATGAGACCCGTTTTTTTGGGCGGTGGGCGATGGGCGTGGCTGGGCGTCTTCGATTGAAGTTAGTTTTGATGGCCTGGCCTGGCCGATTGCATTTGCCGTCAAATGTCTAATGAGGCTGCAAATGAGTTTGCTCGAGGAGCGCCGAAAGGTGATTCGATTTGGTGGAAATCTTCGCCGCTTTTAGGCACATATTTTTCAAACAAAGTGGCGCCCGTCAGTGGGGGGAAAATTCAATAAAAATATTTACAAGCATTAACACGCGTTGGGCGCGTAAAATTCCATTCTCCCTCCCCCCCAAAAAACGGGAAAATATTGACAGCAAAATGGCGCGTAAGCATAAATACTAGGACGAGGCTGGGGGGACTGAAAGCAGGGGGTTGACACCCACTCAATGCCAATGCCAATGCCAATGAAATTTGCCACATTTTGCATATGGCTCTGAGGGTGGCGCCCCAAGGATGTTGCCATCCCCGACACAAAAAACGCCATGTGCGAGTGTCGTAAAAAGTTGGTGTTTTTTTTTGGCTGTGTCTGTGTGTGTGGGGTTGGGGGGGAGAAACTAATGGGAAAAATATTATCACGCGCCATTTTTAAGGCAATTTCACGCATACGCGATCTAATTTATACTTATGCTACCCCTCCCCTAACCCCTCCTCCCCCCATGACTATGGGGTGGGTGGATGACTACTCACATCGCACGCTGAGGTAATAGCCAATCGAGGAGTACTGGAAGTTGAGATGCCGGGATGTGCACTTGTACCAGCCGGAATGCTCGCGCCGTATCGATGTGAAGTTGAGGAAGCCATCGCCGGTCTGTGGCACCTGCAAATATTTGAGAATCAGATAGACGAACGGTATAAACGGTAGGGCGTGGCTAATGGGGGAATGGGCCTCTCGTTATGCGTAAACAATTTTTGGTAATTAAGGCAAGGCGAAAATAGTTTCGGCCAAGTTTAGTCAAGGTAGCACGAAAATCCATTTAAAACTTGTTCCTTTGCCGCCTCAGCCAAAAATTATCACACAAAAGGCTGAAGCCAGAGCCGGAGCCAGAGCCAGAGCTGGCCTACCAAGTTTTGGCCGGCCTTAGAGTACTTACCGGCGTGTCACCGTCGTCCTTCTGCCAGCGCGGCGTGCTCGGGGGATTGGAGTCGACGTCGCACTTGAGGCTAACTTCGATGCCCTCGCGGAGCGGATACCCAAAGCCAGGTGTGCGCGAGATGGCAAAGGATGGAGTATCTGGAAAGGATATAAGATATATACAGATATATATATGTATATGTATGTATAGTGGGACAGGCAGGTGGTTATTTCAGTTTGACTTTGACTTTGGCTCAAGATTTTCGGCTGATTCCTCGGAGACTCAGTGGCAACATCAACAGAATAGTTTTTTAATTAAAAAATTGCACTGCCATGATGGGGAAACTTTTATAATTAAACTAAATGCAAATGTCTGGGCTCCCCACAAGAGTGGCATGCCACCAAGAGGATGGAATGCCAAGGATACGAGTGCGAGTGCGAGTACGAGTATTCGTATGAGTACCTACTATTCAAAGATGATGCTGAGCGAATAATTACAGTACTCTGTGTTTGTGTGTTTGTGGTTTTGTCCTGTTGAAAGTTAATTACAATAGACTTCATCATCATTGCCGTACAATGGAGATCCTTTCAAATCGTAAATGCCGTTATAGGCTGACCAAATTGCAGCTACAAATTTCCAATCCCGAAATGCCAATCTAAAATCCATTCGCCCTGTCCATTTTCCAGTTTCCATGTTTCAATTCATTGCATATGCATTGGGCATAAATCAAAAATGTTTTTTAATTAGATTCTGCCATTTTGTGGCAGTGCAGAGACGACAGTACGGACTGTACGGACAGTGCCTGCCGAAAGTATGCTCGCATTGATTTCAATCTTTTCAATTTTTCGGCGCATCAGTCGCCTTTGTGGGCTTGTGTAACTAATACAATTTGATTAGGTTTCCACACGGACAGCAGGTCCATGCATGGACATGGGCAGGGGTAGTGGCAGGGGCAGGGGGTCAAACGACAAATGAAATTTGTTTGTCGGTTGTTTGCCAAACTATTCAATAGAGATTCGGTTCGTGTCTGTGTCTGTGTCTGTGTCCGAGTCTGGGTATGTTTTTGTGGCAGTGGCAGTGTCTGTGACATGCAGACAGCCGTCAGTCGTCAGACATCATACATATGTATGAATGGCCTTTTTTGGGCGGGGCGGGGGTTGGGGGCAGCAGCAGCACATATCCTTTTTGTGTGGTTAACCAAGGGGAAACAGGCGGACAGACAGACAGACAGACGGACAGACGGGCAGAAGAAGTGTGTCTACCAATTTGTGTTGGGCTAAAAATATTCAAAAAAGAGAGCCAAAAATCGCCCAACTTGTAGGCCCTTGATGTTCCCTTTTTTTTTTGTTGGCCAGATTGTTTTCAAACAAATTTCAATCTCATCTTGTGAATCAATTTGATTGAAACAGCTCGATATGAATGCCTGCCAGTCTCTCCATGAGGATGAATGAGTTCCCATCACCAAATGGGTGGTTGGTGGTGGTTGCTGTTGTTATTGCGGTTTTTACAATTTTCATGCCTGGATAAAGCCCCAAACACACACACACACACACACATACATGCCAGTCAGTCCCTGGCAAATCCCAAACGGCTTTTCTACATTTTCCAATCATTTTGCAGGCCAGCTGCAGCATCCATGAGACCCTCGACAGGCTCAACTACACACACACATACACACAATGCTGTACCTGTACCTGTACCTTGGCATTTGTCATGGCATTATGCGGGGCTTGACGGGCATTAATAAAGCAAATAACTTGTGGCATTTTGTTCTACGGCTTCAACCGATCGTGGCACACAGTTCGTCCACAGACCAGCGCCACAGCCACAGCCACAGCCGCCTCTATTGGGACGTGGTTGCGGCTTTGTTACTGCCAATTAGTGTGAGTCCTTCTAATTGTCGCCTCACCTCACCTCACCCCACCTCACGTCATCGTCATCGACATCGTCATCCCGGTGTCCTGCCATTGATTTCCCTTTCCTTTTTTCTAGTTGCATCATTTTTTGTGGTGGCAGCAGCTGCCTTTTTGTTTTATTTTGTTTTTTGTTTCAACGAGTGGGGGATTACACGTACATACAGCTGGCTGTGGTTCTGTTTTGATTCGATTTCATAGCTTCTGAATGGCACAAAACATTGATTGATGGCCCCCACTAGGGGGCGGAGAGAGGGAATCCCACTCGCACCTTCATAGCATACGTGCCACGGAGTGCAGTGTGCGGCTCGTCTAATGAATGAGTATTCAGATGGCCGGTAATCAGATTATTATAAACTCCATAGTGAGTGACCTCGGGGTTGCATTTCAAAAGTTAATTTAATTAAAATTGCAATCAAAGTGCTGCTCCTTCCCTCCCGATCTCACCTCTCTCGCTCACTCACTAGCATCGACCATGCTTTGTCCCTTTGTTGTTTTTCTCTCCATTTTCCGCTCAGCTTGACAACACCTTAAAGCTGCCTCTTCAATCCAGACTTATACGGATGTCTCTTCCGTCACCTGTCCATCCATCCATCCGGATAGCCTTTCTCTGTTTTCTCACCATTTTCCCTACTTTTTCCTGCACTTTCAATTAATATAATTTCACCTTTGCTTTCCTTTCTTTCATTCCTTTGTAATTCATGCTGCAGCTGCATATTATTTCTGCTGCCGCTTTTGCTTCTCACCCCCCCACCCACCCACTCACCCACCTGGTGGCTGGTGCCTGTTGGCTGTTGCCGTGTGTTAACTTTAGCAATTTAACTTTTTAATCAACATTTGCTTTTCGGTTTTTACTTTTATTTACAGCAGCCTCCACTTTCCACTTTCACTTCTCACTTCTGTTCTCGTTCTCCTGTTCTCCTCTTCTCCTGTTCCGCTTCGGCCTCAGCATTTGCTAATTAAACAAGGTGAGATATTCACTTTGTTTGACTTTTATACAAAACTTTTCTCCCACCCAGATCATAAATATGCAGAATGAATGACTGACTGACTGACTGAATGACTTGTTGGGCATTTGTTGGTCAAAGCAAAGTGTAATTTAATTATGAATCATTTAGAAATAACTTCTTTGAGTCTTGAGTAAAGCTCGTAGCTCTGGGAAGGTATGTGAATATCAGAGAACTTCATTGAGTATGATCGAACCTGCTGTATTGCTGGATCGAACATGTTCGAGCTCAAGCTTGGATCGATTATTTGGTATGCTATGAAATGGGCAGAAGGGGCAGATTGTGTTAGCTTTGGGTTTCTTTCTGAAACTATACCCTACTATATAATCCATGATTATCAGATTTGGCTATGGCTAAGAACTATCGCCATTTCCTATCTCTTTTCCAAGCCAAACTGCTCTTTATTCTTGGAACTTACACTGCACATCCAGCAGGAGAGAGGCATTCTGGCGTATCTTCAGGGTGGGATGCTCCATCACGCACAAGATGCGGGCGTTGTGATGCGCTCGATAGACGGCCGCCAGACGGGCCTCGCTCTTGGCTCCGCTGTTGATTTTGTAGCCATTCTTGTCCTGCTAAGAGAGAGAGAGAGGGAGAGAGTGATTAAAATTCCATTAGAATTTAAGGCTAAACCCAAACCCCGATGGCTGTGGCTCTTCTGTGGCTATGGTTGTCTGTGTTTCTTGGAGCGGGTGGCAGCGGGCGATTGTGTGTGGCATGGCCAATTAGTCAGGCCTGTTATCAGGCCTGCGACATCATTAATTTAAATTAAATTGATCCCCCACCCCCCCAGTTTTGTTGGCAAAGTTTTCAATCAATCATCAAATCATTCGGGTGTGTGTGGTGGTCCTTTGCGGCGTGGACTATGACCAGCTAAACACGCAAATTTGTGGCACACACAAACACACACAGCCCCACAGAGACACATTTCGATGTGGCTGACAGGTGGTGTCATGGGAGGGAGGAGCGAGCTGGGCAGGGGATGTCTGCTTTTCATTATGCTCGAGTGCCGGACAAACAAATTTTGGGTGCCCAACCGCAGCCCAGAGCGCAGAGCCAAGACCAAGCCAAGTCCAGGCCCCGCATACGGAATAACCGCCCGGAAGATCCGCTTTTATCCACACTTAATGTGGTGTTTGAGTGCGTGTGTGTGTGTGTGTGTGTTTGCCAACCGTCTGAGCAGTGGCTGTGGCCGTGCCCCACCCAACCGACCACTTGTCCAGCCGAGAGTTGCCACTCAATTTGTTTAATCGATTCGGATGCCAGACACCGATGCAGATAGCCAGATGCCCAATGCCTTACCTTCTCGTTCTTGATCTCCTCCAGCTCGAGCACTTCGGCGGACACCTTCTGGGCATGCCGATCCACGCCCGGACTGAGCAGCACCTCCCAGGTGAGGGTGGGCCGTGGATTGCCGCCCTCGCTGATGCAGGCCAGATTCAGTTCGGAGTTCTCCTTGACGGGCACAAAGATGTTGCCAGCATCGAGGCGACGCGAGTCGATGAGCAGATACGGGGGCTTGGGACGATCTGCAAATGCAAACACAAAACGGAAAATCTTCAGTGTCAGTTTTCCCCTTGGAAATTCCAGCTGCAGCAGCAGCAGCAGGTCTTTCCTTTCCTTCTTTAATATTTGTCAAAACTTTTATGGCCAGCCAAGGAGCTGTCCTCTTTTCTGGCTTGTGGCATGGCGAGTACTTACCCAGAACCACCAGCTTGACGGGTCGAGCATTCTCCGTGTAGCGTCGCGTATTCTCCGCCTCGCACTGCCACTTGCCGTCGTCCTCCAGCATGACATTGGTGATGGTTAGCGCACCATTAGCCTCCTTGATGAAGCGGTAGTCGGTGACGCGGCTAGTGCGGTCCATGGCATGGACGACCTGCAGATGAGATGAGAATAAGCTGGTTTTTCTTTTTACTTTTCTCTTTTGCGGCATAAAAACTAATGTCACTGGCGGAATTATGCAGGACGCCTTTTGTGAAACTTTTAATGCAGCGCATTAAATGCTCATAAATATGATGTTAAATGCAACGATCCCCCCCTCTCTCTCTCCCCTAGCTGTCTCTCCTCGCTTAAGCAGAGCCTGAGGCAAACAATTGCTTTTAATATTTTCATATCCATTTATTTGCATTCCGAGCATCGTTGGATTTTTATTACATTTCGTTTCGCTGCAACACATACAATAATGACAATTAAATGAGGCCGCATACACTCCACCCTGCCGCCCCTCCCGCCCCACTGCTGACCCCCTGCTGGTGCTATCTACTGATAATGTGGCAACAATGAACTGATGGCTTAAAAACTGTAACCAATAGTCGTGTGTTGGCTGACTGGCTGGCTGACTGTCCATTCGCCCGGGGCTTAATGCAAACGGAAATTTATGACCGCATTCAAATGCTCCTCAAACCCAACAACAACAAAAACAACAACAACAACAAATGGGAATTTTATAAAAATAAATTTATGGCGAAAAAGTACTCGAATGTGAATGCGAATGCGAGTATGTGGCAATGTTGCACGTGCTTAATGCGTTTAAGTGGCAATTAAATGTCTGGCCAGGGGGAACACAGACATCATTTTAATTCCATTTGGAGTCGAAATGATTAACTTTTGGCCTTTTTGATTAAAACCCAAAAAAAAAACAAGTTCATATTCCGAGGGAGAGGCTTTAGCCTTTAGCCTTTAGCCGCAGATCCAAAAGGATCAATGGAAAACAGGAAACAGCGAAAACAGCATCCAATTCCTGGTATTGGCGATTAGTCGACGCCTGGACATTGGCCATGTCGATTCTATGACTGGTAACAGGAAGGATAGAGAATGGAAATGGAAATAGGAATGGGTGGGGAAGGGGGAATCAGGGATATGAAATATGCAAACAAAATATGTATGTACATTCGAGTGAGTATTTGTATGCTGCACTTCCGGTTCCGTTGCGTTTTTGGTGCTGAGCTTCAGTTTTATGATTTTTCCCCCAAATGCAGTGCAAATATTTATGCGTATATGAATTTCAGTTCACCCCCTTCCCTCCCCTGCCCCCTTTCGTGTGTGCAACTTCCGTTGAGGCAGTTGCCGCAGTCGCCACGGCGGCGGCGGCGGCGGCCATTTGCTGGAAATTTATTAACCAGCGTCGGACTGGCAACTGGAAAGCTGGGAAAACTGCGAAAAACAGTCGACTGGCGACTGGCAAAGTGCAAACTGGATTCTGGCTGTGGCTCTGGCTCTGGCTGTGTGGCTCTGTGGCTGTGCAGTGGGGCATTCAGTTGGAAATTTATGAGGTCGATGCCGGAGGTCCATGTCCATGTCGCTGTCGCTGTCGATCCGAGAGTTTTTGGGACGCTGCAGCGTAGGCTCAAACCCGACTCAAGCGCCACCGTGCCACCTGTCTGCTTTGGTGTGTGTGTATGTGTGTGTGTGTGCTGGCGACTGGCTCCCAACATGGCCGCACGAACAAAAGCGTTAAATGAGCGTGGCAAATCCTTGTTTACAGCGCCAAGCGCTTGCCGCCGGATTACACGCTCGATTGTCCCATTGTCCATTGTGGCATGTATTGCCAAATGGCGATCTGCACGCTCCACTGTTCGATGTGAGTACTCCTCGTTGCCCTCCCCCACCCTTCCCTTTCCATCCCTTTCCTTCTTTTGTTTTTTGGCCCTGGATTTGGTATGTGGTATCTGTGTGATGTCAGCTGCCTTGATTCGCATAAATTGTTGCATATATGTTGAAGGCGCGCACGCATAAATTTGCATAATTTGTGGCGCCAGGAAGGGGCAAGGTGTACTACACTCTCTCTCTCTCTTGTTTTATTCTAATTGCATTGTGTTTGTGGTAGAACTTTTGCCAATTTTCGATTTACATTTCAGTTTTGGCCACCAAACAGAAATCAAATTTTTGCCAGCGCTTCAGAATAATAATGCAAATTATGGGCATTTTTTTGGTTTCAATATTAAATAACGTTTAAAGGGATATTCTGGCATTGGTAATGCAATTACGAGCCACAGAATGGGCTATATTTGAGGCTGAAACGAGGATTCCACGCTCATAATTAGCTTCGTGCTTTCAGCTTTCAGCTAAAGAGGGAGAGAGAGAGAGAATAGCAGCGCTCTCTCTTTAGAGAAATGACTGCTTATCTGTTTCCATTGCTCCGTGTTACAAAAATCTTGTCAGCAAGCATTGCTCATTGCCTGTGCTGCCCCTCTCACTCCGACCTGCCACCACCCAACACCAAACACCCACCATCTACCCCTTGGTGGTGCAACCAGCGCTCCTTGCAGCTCCTGGGGAGCTGCCCCCAATGCCACTAACTTGAAATTGCTTTCGGCAAATATATTAGCCTCTTGATAATTTTCAACAATAAATTCCTTGCCACACACACACACACAGACAGACACACACACAGAGAGAGGTCTGGGGGGGACTGGGGCTTGCTTCCAGCTCTCGGGAACTCTCTAATGCATTGTGCAACGCTCCAGAAAGTACAACAAAAGTCGCTCATGTTGCAAGCTGTCAGTGCAACACTTGTCGCATGTCATTGCCGCAGTTGCACTTGCAGCAGAATGCCATAGAATGCAGCAGCAGGAGTCGTGTGTGTGTGTGTGTGTGTGTGTGTGTGGGAGCACCAGACAAAAGTCAACGCGCGGTGGAAGCTGAAACGGAAAAGGAGCCTGGTCCACGTTCTGAGAGAGTGAGAGAGAGAGAGTGCGACAACTGGGGATAATGTCCTAGGGCCCCGGGAAGAGCAATGCTCTTTCCCTCTGAGAAATCTTCATTAACACAGAGAGAAAGACAGAGAAACAGAGAAAGAGAGAGAAAATGTGTGTGTGTTTTCTTTCAGGCTGCAGATAAGCAGGGCATTCGCTTGGCGGCGTGTAAGGGATCTACTTCCCCTTCCTTTTTGGGCGTTTGTCTATGTCTACACACACACACACACACACACCCTATCCTTGTCCGTGCCCCTGCTGTTCCCCATTGTTGCTGCCCCATTGTTGTAATTGCCACTGCCTGCGTCGTGGCTCAAGTCTCTTTCTCTCACACATGGCTGGCTTTTGTTTTAAGCACACAACTAATACAATTGCACCGTTGGGAAATGTTCAGCGCGATGGCGGCTGCTGCTGCTGCTGCAATGGCGGCTCCTGCTGCAATGGCGTTGATTTTATTTGCCATCGCAGAGTCCGACCAGCAGAGATGAGCCTGTGCCCACCCCCCCTCTCCCCCGTCCCTTTCTCCACAATGTAAGTAACTCAATAAACTTGTCAAAGGTACAAAGTGGGCAACTTGCCGCCTTTTCCTCCCCCCCTAAGTGGTGCCGCACTGTGGCCTTTCTTCAAACCGAGACGCCGAGTGATTAATTTGCAGGCTTGATGTGATTTACTTGCAGCTGCAGCTGCAGAGGGAGGGCCAGCTGTCTATTAATGTTGCATCTTAAGTTCGCTCCTAATTGACTAATGGAGGCTTAGTGCGGTCTTTTGACAGGACAGGCTCTGTGCTTGATGAAATTTATGGTAACCAAGAGCCAGAGGAGGGCAGGACAGGGCAGGGGAGGGAGAAGGAGAGGAAGCCCTGTGCGAGTTTGTTGAACTTAAACTTGAGCCACGGGCCATAAATCTGTTTGCAAGCGCCACAAAGTATGCAACACGGCATCAAGCTGCAACCATAAAACCGTTATATCAGTTGGCTCTTTGCCTCAGCCTCCGTGCTCTGTGCGGCTGGCTCCTTGATATTGATGTCGTCGTGGGCGGCGGGGAGGGGTTCAAAGTTGATGTCTGGCAATTGTCGCCAGGCGAGAGAAATATCGCACAATAAAGCCAACAAACTGCCGTAAAACAAAAGCCAACGCGGCTCCCCAGGGGCAAGGATATCCTGCGGATGCGGCACTCTTTGTGCGCTCCTTGGAATCGAAAGATTTGACAGCCTGCAATCGATGCAGCAATTGCATCATTTTCGGAGTTGTTGGCGACCAAATAAAATCCGTAGCCAGAGCGATTCGTGGGAATGGGGAATGCAATCAGACAGGACAGGACAGAGCAGAACAGGACGTGTCTTTCGTATCCTGTTGCAAGCTGCTGACAGGCAATTTAGGGTCTGCAAACGGAATCTAATATAGAATGCAAATGCAACCGCAACGAGTAGACAAACAACAGCAGCAGCTCCCACTCTGCCACTCTCCAACTCCATCTGTAGATGCAACAATGTTAGCATGCGTTTGCCGCAAGTATGTGCAGCACACACTTTTTTTCTCCCTCTCTCTGGATGGGGCAGGTGCCACCACAGAGGCCCCGGCACGTGCACAGAGTGTTGCTAGTACGAGTATTATTTGCCCATCAACAACTTGGCCTGCCAACTTGTTCTATTTACAGGAGAAACAAGTGCAAGAACAACAGACAGAGAGCCAGCGAAAGAGAGAGAGGGAGAACGAACAACACACACAACTACACACGCATCTATTTGCAGCAACAGATGCATACACATGTACATATGTTTCAGGTCTTCCTTTTCATTTTTTATTTTTTTTTTTGTTTTGTGTGTTAAAAGTTGTACAAATGTTATCATTGCGTTCTGTCCTTGGGGGAGCAATCAACGCACTCGACGAGCGAGCGCGTTATAATTGCAGGACGCCCGAAGGTAGACTACACTTTTTTCGACCACAAATGTTTGCCCTTTGGCAATTGCAACTCAATAACTTTTGCTCTATGGCGGCGGCATCATGTTTGCCCAACTGCCATTTGCTGCATCATAATGAGGCACTGACTGGCCATGAGGCCACTCGACGCGCAAACTGAAAGACAAACTCGTGCACGAAAGCGCCAGCTTTTGACATCAGAAACTATGGAATAATAGCGATTATCCCATTTGCATAATGCGGCAGTTAGCGCGACAAATAAGCGATGGCCAGCCAGCAGACACTGAGAGCTGCAGCACTGGGGGAAACTGCCACTCGAGACGTCTCGGAGCAGAAGAATACTCGGCGAAAAGAGCGAGTGGGAGTGGGACGGGGAGTGGGTGGTGGGGACATTCAGACATTCCCCGGATGGAGATAGAAGGAACAAGGCGAACAAACAGAGGAAGCAGAGGCTCTAGAGGAATGCAGATGCAGATGCAGATGCAGAGGGGACAAAGGGCTCAAGTGATAGGCTAAGAATGCAATTAAAGTCAAAAGCCAGTGGACAAGTTGGCAGCCCTGACAGCTCCACTTGAGAGACAGAGACAGAGATAGAGTCCCAGGGAGAGATACAGAGAGATAGTTATGTATGTTAGTGGTAGTGGTGGTACACTCACCTGGCCATTCTTGTACCACATGCTGGAGGCAATGTCCAGATCCACCTCGCACATCAGCCGAATCTCCGAGTGCTGCTCAGCATAGACCACGGACATCTCCTCGTCCTCGTAGGGATTCGGCGGTACTGGCCGCAGCGGCAGCACTCGCGGCTCGAGCGGCTCCTCATCCTCGCTGTCGTCCGCGTCGTCCTCGTGCGGCGTCCTCTTGCGCCCGAACACGTCCCGCACCCCTGTGCCGCTGTCGAACTCCTCCACATCGTCTATGATGACGACCGGCTCCTTTTGCTTGGGCTTGAGGTCCTCGGGCGCCAGGTGGAGCGTAGAGCGCACCCGCTTGGCCTTGGGCGTGGTCAGACCCGTGGACGACTCGTTGCCATACGTGGAGGAAGAGCTTCTCGTGGATGTTGTCCAGGTGGTGGCCGCCGTTGCCGCAGTGGTGGCGGCCGCCGACGTGGACGTGGAGGCTGAGGTGGGCCTAGATGCTGACTGCGGCTCGAGCTCCTCCTCCTCCTCCGCGGTTTCGCGCCGCTGCCGCCGCCTGGCCACACGATGGGCCTGATGGACCTTCAGCTGGTCCTTCCACCTGGCCCACTTTGACTTGGCCCTGCTGCAGTTCTTGGCGGCGGCACATCTGCTGCTGCTGCTCGGCTTATGGTCAACTAGGTCGGGATCGTCCCCCTCCCCGTCCTCGTCCTCGTCCTGCCGCCGCTCGTGCAGCTGGAAGCTGTGCGGCTCCTGCCTGGATATGCTCAGCCACTTGCTGACTGCTCGATGCTCGGCGGGCTTTGGCTTCTGCAGCTGCATGGACTTGCCATTGATATTCTGTGGTTGTGTATAGGTGGTACCTGCAACGGGACACAAAGCATATTCCATTCGATTAGTTAAGAGAACGAGCAGAGTTTTGTGGATAGCCTGAAAGACTGAAAGAGATTCTTTGTCAGCCCAAGGGGCAAAGGATATTCATGGAAATGGGCGTATCAATTACATGACATTCCCTCTCTTGCAGACTGCAGTCGAGGACACAGCTCATGCATTTATTTATGCACATTTTGGGGACGGTATCGAAAAGGAAACATGAGGGGCAGGAGGGGCAGGAGGTGCAGCAGGGTGCAGGAAGGTAGAAATGAATCTCTTTCGGAATGTTTTCTCTATGCATGCAAATCCCCTGGTAATCCTCAAGGCACACACACACACACACACGTCCAAAGCCATTTTCATGCCTAACTTTGTGCGACATGTTACTCGTACTCTGCCCCTCTCCTTGCCCTCCTGGTGATTGTCTCTTCCACCATCGTCCCTTATCAGACCTGAATCCTATTGTCGTGTGGTGTGGTTCTTGTTTTCCTGGTCCTGGTCCTGCACTCTACTCCCATTGCTGCTGCTGTTGTTGTTGATAAATTTACACAAGTGTATGACAAGCTTTCAAATGGTAATTAATATTCATCTGAGACGAGACAGAAGAGTGCTGCGGGAAGAGGAAGAGGCTGAGGGAGGGGGATGTGGATCTCATCAAAGAACAGCTACAGCACTAGCTCCTGCTTTGGCTTCAGCTTTGGCTCCAGCTCCAGCGTCCCTGTGTCTTTGTGTCTGTGGAGGAGTCAACTGTAGCCAGAGCCACTGTCTGTGTCTGTCTGTCTGTGTGTGTGTGTGTGTGTGGCAGAGCACTATGGGGAATTTGACCACTTTTTCTGGCCAAAACCCGTTGTCCAAAAGTCGTTAAAATTAAAAATTTTTAGCGGATATATATTGGAATAACATTGGTCTTCAATGTTACGTAATCGAAATTTTAACAGAGCGAACCACTGTTAAGTTAACAGCTTTCAAAATCAGCTGTTCTCTGTCAAGCAACATTTTTTTTTGCACAGAGTAATTTTTCTCAAAGTTTGAAGATAAAAAAAGTGATTAATTGACCGATTTCAGTGCGGTTTTTACATAGAATACAAATCTAAGAGGTTTTTAATATATTATTTTGTTTTTGAACTGCACAAATTCTCCTTATATTTCGTGTAATTTTGAATAGTTTGACTGGTATTATTTTGTGACAAAATTTTGTCTTTAAAGAGGCCTACAAAAAGAGTGACAACTTTTGCACCCTTAAGAGTTAATTCATATTGTAGAGAATTTAATTTTCTTTCAAATGCATATAATATTAATGTGCACTTTTTTGCACTTTCTCTGAAATTTGATTTTTTAGGACTTAACCTAAAAATCCAAAATTAGAGATTCTTGCTTTTTGGCTATGATAATGATAAGATCTGATCCAGATTCAAAGCTCTGATATAAATAATGTCTTTTTATGATTCTACGTTACTAATTTTCTCGTACCCTTAAAATTGGACATGCCACAGGTTTTCCTTCTTTATGTGGGCGGAGAGGGGCGTGGCAAAATTTTGAAACACAATTCTATTGAAGTGATATCACAGAAGCTTGGATAGAAACTTTGGTTGCTCTAGCTTTTATAGTCTCAGAGATCAAGGCGTTCATTTGGATGAATAGGCAAAACAGACAGGGTCGCGAAATGGTTCTCTTCATTGCGGCTATATTATTGATCCGATCTGATCCAGAGTCAACATCCTGATAGAAATAGTCATCCTCTATGATTCTGCGTTTTTGGTTTTCTCGTATCTTCAAAATTGTGCACGGCACAGATTTTCGTCCTTTGCGTGGGCGGAAAAGGGCGGAGCGAAATTTTGAGCTACACTTGTTAAAGTGTGATATAACAGGAGCTTGAATACAAAATTTGGTTCATCTAGCTTTAATGGTCTCTGAGATCTAGGCGCTCATAAAGACGGTACTCTCAATTAGCGGGTAGAGAAAGGAGCTACCACGCCCATTTTTTCAAAATATCTTCCTCTTACTATTATTAACTAATATCAAAAAACCGAACTTAAAAATATTGCTTCGTTCGGAAGTTATTAATTTAGGCCAGAAAAAGTGGTCAAATTCCCCATAGTGCAGAGGCAGAGGACTCCTCGTTGTCATTGTCTGCTTGACGCTTTTGTCTTCCAGCCCTTTTCTTGTTTTTTTTGGGGGGAGGGAGGTTACTGGCTGCTTGGGGTGAGGAGGGGACTGTTCTTCATCTCTCTAAATTAAAGTTGTCATTTTTCAAGTGAACGCACAAAAGTATGCAATGGGCCTAATAAATTTCTGCCTGGCATATCCTGTGCAGCAGGAGGAACCTCTAACTTTGAGTCCAGGACTACTCCCACTACACAGACACACACATTCATGTATGTGTATATGCGCTAAAATGTTTTCGCAACAGCTTAAAAGTGTGTGGAGCACTTTTCGCACAGTAGTATGTGTGTGTGTGCTCTGTTTGCATGCATGTAGTTGTGTTTGCGCTGTAACTTAAGTTGTAAATGAAGATTGCGCCGGAAATTACACAAAACTGACGTTGACTTTGGCTTCCCAGACTCCCCGCCTCCTGCCCACCTTCTCCGCCACAACTGCAGCCGCCTCTCGAGTGGTGTGTGTGTGTGTGTGTAAATTTAATGAAGCTACCACGCCCACACACGCACACAAACGCACTCAAGGACTGACTCAAGTTCGTGTGTGGGCGAGTCGCTGCATCGCATACGCTGCGGCGCATAAATTGCTCCTGGCACTCCTCTCTCCAGATTCTTGGCATGATTTTTGGAGGCCACTTCCCCCAGAGTTGTCTGGATGTCGATTAGTTTCTAGAGAGAGAGAGAGAATCATATTCGTGGGGGGCTCCATTCAGGTCATTAAGCCTTCATTTGTGAATGGATCTCTGCCACATCGAGTGGCATAGGTGGCATCGTTGTTTCATTCATTGCCACAACGCTCCATATTAAGCTAATCCATGGCCATCCGATTCGCATTGCATTTTTCTCAGTTTTGATAATAATTATGTCAGGAATGGGCTTATGGTAATACTCTCCGCCATGACTCCACAAGGAGTCGTGTTGCACATCCTTACTGTGGACTCGTGGATTTGCAGACCAAACATTAAACCATAACTTACAGAGGCCGTCAATACTCGTACCCATCTGCCTCCCCTCACACCCCATTCAGCACACTCGACTCGGCTCCACTCCTCTCAGAAGTCAACTGTCAACACACTCCCCCCCTGCCCCTCCTGGCCCGTTCCTGTTCCGTCCCTCGCACTGAGCGCTGATTAGGTTAATGTCCTTGAGGCATACGAACAGCTGGCAAGTCTCTTAGCTCTGCAGAGTATTCCAGCTCCAAGTGCCGCCCCCATCCTGTTTCTATGTATGTGTGTGTGTGTGCAGAAGGTAGGCAACTGCACTTTGCACCTGAACAGGGGGATAGATGGTGGAACCTACACCTTTGAGGGGGAAGAGATGCCTACATACAAACATACACACATACATACATATATGCAATCTCTTGGTCGTGTGCTTTGTTCGAGTTCCACAACGTCGACAACTTTGCCAACCGCCACTTAATGCAAGAGTCGAGTGGCAAGAGCTGGGTGGAGGGTCAGGAGTGGGGGGCGGGGCGGAGCGGGGCGGGCTGCACTTTGCCTGGCATGCGGTGGCGGTAACAGTGGCGGTTATGGGTGCGGCTTTTGTGGCAATGCTGCGTGGCAAGCCAGTAAACAGCAATAGCAGCAGAGGCAGGAGTAGCAGAGGCAGGAGCAGCAGAGGCAGGAGCATCGTGTGTGGCATCCTCATTACTGCCATTTCGAAACTAAAAGCCTTTTAATCGTCTCTGAATGGTCTACAAAATTATTGTCTTAATTTGAATTTGAATTTTAGACAAGAGATGCTGCCACATGCTGCCGTTTGAGTGGCATGAATAGATTTTGCTGATTATCAATTAATTCATTTACTAAATGCAGTCGCCTTTTGCTCTCCTCTTAGGGTTTTGCTTGCCACACATGACTCGTTTTTTGTGCCACACTTGAGGAGAGGCGAACCTTTGACCTTCTGTCGGGATCGCATCTAATGTTTTGCCAATTACTCAGCTTCTCTGTCTGTCTGGCTCTTTTACCAGGGCACATGCCGCACGATGCTTCATTACAGAGACACACACACACAGAGACACACACCACACACACAGAGACACAGCGACACAGCGACACAGAGAGAGGAAGAATGTCAGCGACAGCATTTACACATTTACAATGTCACACAACTATAAATGCATTCCAAGGGGAAGGGGAAGGCAGGAGGCAGCAGCCAGGAGGAGGTCAGGTGCAATTGGGGGCACCTTTGGTCAGGTGCGGCATCTGCCTCTTCCTTCCAACTCACGACTCCTACCTGTATCTCTCTCTCTCCCTCTCTCTCTCTCTCTCTCTCTCTGTGTGTCTCTCTGCTTTGCAATTGTGTCAAATTAATTGTCAACTGTTGTCTCTTTTCTGCACTCTCTCTCTCTCCCTCTCTCTTTCTCCCTCTGTGTGCCGTGTGTTTGTTTTCTCTCTGTGTGTGTGTGTGTGTCTGTCGTCTGTTTGATAAATTGCATTTAATGGTTGCCGCCAATTAAGAGCAATTTTTGCTCTGCCGCTGACGTTTTGTTTTCCCATTTTTCTGACAACATTCCCCCCTTTTCTCCTTTCGGTCTTCTATTTTGCTCTGCTCTGAGGCTGCACTTTAAAAGAGTGGCAAGTGAACGTGAACGGGCCTAATAGAAATAGATAGCCCGAACCCGAACCCGAGGTACCAGCCCATCGTCCCAGCCAATTCCATCATCCCTCATGTTGACCACGTTCCTTGGCCATTTTTCTCACTTCTGCACGCGCAGCATTACAAAAATTAGATAAAACATTACGGGTTATGGGGTAGGGGTACTCTCGCATTTAATGCAAGAAACTCGTTTCGTAGGTCATTTACCATCTATAAAAAAAAGGAAGAGCCTCTGGCCGCTGGCCTTGTGCCCCGAATGCCGCCTGGTGACTGCCTTCCGTGACTTCTTTCGTATTATTTATGTCGCCTGGCGACTTTGCCAAAAAGGTCGCCACTTTGTTCCATCATCATTCGGGAGAGAGAGAGAGAGAGAGAATGGAGCAAAGGGTATGACTGAATTGGCGACTCCCTGGGTTATTTATCCGCTGGAGTTCTCCTGCTGTTGTCTGCTCCGAAAAGGAAACGTTAGAGTATCCTCCCCCCTTACACCCTCCTACACAGTGTCCTTTTATTTTTCTCTATGCACCATTCGTTTCTACTGGTCATTAGGCGTAGCGCACTTAGCGTCCTCCTCGTCCTCGTCGACGTGCTGTGTGACCAGTGCCAACCGCAAATTAAGTATACGTCGCGTTGCTCCTACTCCTGCTCCTCCACCGTCGACTCCTGAAACATGGCTGCAGTTTTGCGCCACAGTCAACAAACAAATACTGAGAGACAACAAACAGCGAGAAAGTCCTGGGCAGAGAGAGGAAATCAGAAGAGCAGTCAAAAAGCCAGCCAGCCAGCGAACAAATTTCATTCTGTTTGTTTGCCTATCTCTCACCCTGCCGCTTCCCCCCTCTCTCTCGCTCTCGCTCTCTCTCTATGTCTATCTTTTTATCCTTCCCTCTGTTTGTTTGTTAGCCTCTCTGCCGCTGCCCCTGCCCCTGCCACCGCTCAAACAACATGAATTAAGCGCCAAAAAATGTGCGCGGCACGTAAATAACTCCACACAGAGATAGAGAGAACGAGAGAGAAAGAGAGAGAGAGCGAGAGAGAGCGAGAGAAGTAAGCGTCCCCCAGTGACTGCGTTTTTTGTCGGTTGGGGAACGTGGCACGTGACCAAATTTCGATGGCAACTTTGTGGGGCACACTTCCACTTCCTCACTTCCTGTTCCACCCCTCCCGTCTCTATCTCTTTCGTTGGGTGCAAGGGACTGGGTGTGCGACTTTATCATGTTTTCATTTCGAGGCGCTGGCTTTTTAATTTTCCACATTTAACGGTGCCGTTCTGAAGGGAGCGGGGCGTGGCACTTCCTATAGCAGCAGCAGCAGCAGCAGCGGCAGCGGCAGCAAATGAATGCAAATAAAACGAAGCGCAGGGCAATAAAATGTTGTTTCTGGCTGCAGCATAATTTATTTACTTTTGCTTTGACTTTGCCGCTTGCTTCTCTCCTCTCTCACACCCCCCTGTTTCCCCCAACTATTTTTGTTTTTGGCGTCGGGCGGGAAATGCGCAATTAAAATGATAATTTTCCACTGCCCACCCGTGCAAGTGCATGCCGCACGTACTGTGAATTATAACCTGCCGCATAAAAGTATGCTATAATTTAGCGCTTAAATGATGCGTGCTCTGCGCCACGGAGGAGCAGGACTATGCGATAGTTTTTGCGGCTAGAAGCCCACACCAGCAGCCCCTTCCCTTCCCCTTCCCTCCTCCCCTCCCTCTCTCTTCGTACATCCTCAATTCTCGTTGAGTTTATTGCATTCCTGCCACTCGACCATTTTTTATGGGCTTTAATTAATTCCCCCCCCAATCCCCTTCCAGCCAAAAAAAATTCGGAAAAAAACAAAAGCAAAAGAAACGAAACGAAAGGAAAGGGAACTAAGCAAAAGCCCACACAAAAAGCAAATCTTATTAACTTTGGCAGCCCAGCTTCCAGCTTCCCCCTGCCCATGCCTGCATGATGCTCTCTCCTTCAGAAACGGACACAAATCCAATAAGACAGCAAACGCAAAAAAAAAAACAAAAAACACTCCTTGCATCCAATGAAAATCAATAATCAAAGTGAAGGCCAGCCATCGATGGGCGATGGGAGATGATGAAGAAATAGCCGTAATGCTTTGCTTATTACCTTCCAATTCATTAAACGTGCCGTCAAGCCGACCGACCGACCAACCAACCAACCAGCGCAGCCCTCCCCCAACCATCCACCAAATCCCCCGTCCCCTGCAGCTTCGAGTGGACAGCCCTTTTCACTTTTCCATTGATGTGGAAAGCGCAAAGACAGAGAAAGAGAGAGAGAGAGGGAGAGAGAATGTCGAGAGGTTCTTTTTCTTGCTTCCTCCCAGTGAGTGATTGCGGCAGGAGGTTTTGTATGTGTGTGTGTGTGTGTGTTTTGATTGTCTCTACGGTTCAATGGGTTCTTTTTTTTTTTGAGAATACGGTGAGGGATAAATCGGGTGGGTGGGGGATAAGGCAGGTGGGTGGGGGTTACGGGGGGTCTTTGGAAAGTGAGAGTGGAAACTTACTTGGCGGCTCAATGGGATGATTGATAAAATAAATACAGATTTACGTACGCATTTTGAACTTAAATTTTATCCTTTATTTGTGCTAGACGAAAAACAGGAGGAAAATCTTAAATTCATTTCTCCATCGAAAGCTTTTCCATTTGGGATTTCACTAAATAAATCACACAAGACACACAAGGGTTATGCGTTTGGCTAAGTAAAAACACACACACACACACACACACATACAAATACGAATATAGAAAAGGGAACAAAGCCATAAGGAGAGCCATCCACATCCATATATCCAATTTGAGATCTCGGACTGTGAGTCCAGTTCGTAGCATTCAATCATTTTTACACCCTCCGAGGCAGCCACTGCCATTGAGTCTGTCTCTGGCACTGCCTCCGCCTGTGTTGCTGCCTCTGCCACTCTCTCCGGTCCACGGGCCGCCTGCCTTATCAGGCGTAAATAATCACAAACGTTGGCCAAATAATAAATACATGTGTGTGCTGTGCTGTGCTGTGGTGTGCTGTATCTGTGTGCATTGTGTCTGGCAGTCGTCCCGGCTGCTCTCTGGCAGCCTCTGCTGACCAATCAACTGGCATTAATAGCCATAGCCACGGCCCTGTGTGGCACTTACGACTGCCTAAAGGTGGCATGAAAAATGATGCAGGCTCCTTCCCCGAACAGCATGAAAATAAATATTAAATAATCATTTATTTACAGAAAAGAAAGGTTCTCCCTCTGCACAACGCTGCGTATGCGCGTTATTCCATAAGATGTGTAAATGATTTCCAGCTTAAGGCCAGCACATTGCCCCAGAGTATGTACACATACGGGGGTGAGTATGTATGTGTACGTGTGTTTATGCCACTCATTCCTCCTAGACGCCACATTCCACAGCAGCCCCAAAATAGACGCCACAAAATGTGGCAAAAAGCTGTCGAAATATGTGCGCAAATTACATGCAAGGTGAGTGTCAAGGAGTGTCGAGGAGTGGCAAATGGGTGGAGAAAATAAATTGCAATAAAGAGAGAGCTCATGCATCACACACATACACACACAGTCTCGCATACACTCTCTTGCACCTAATTGGCGGCAAAACAATTAGAAGCATTTTAGAGTTTACAATTTTCCAACCAGTCAGCCAGACAGTCAGCCAGTCTGCACCGCCCCTCCCTCTGCCCTCTGCCCTCTGTCTGGGGCCTCTCCGAATATATTTTGCACACAAAAGTATGAAGCGTCAAATGTGCAACAACGAACGAACGTAGCAAGTGGCAAAAACGATGAGTTCCCAGGGGAGCGCGAAGGGCGGCAACAGTTGGTGGCAGGCAGGTAGAGCCAATGCAACTTCTGACACACTTTGGCAATTGAAATGCATTTGAAGATGAGTAGAGAAGAGCTGGGAGCTGGAAGCTGGGACATGCTGTAATAAATTACGCTAATTTAGAAAACACTTAGTTCTCTTCTCCCAAAAAAACTAAAGAGAGAGAGAGAGGTGGATCTATATAGATGTGCCGCATGTTGCAAAGCAGAAACAGAAATTGTAACGAAAGCGGAAAGCGGAAGTGCAAGGGTGGCACGGGGCCACGGGAGCAATATGTATGTTGCAATTTCCGTTTGAAGTGCACCCGTTCCTGGCACCCCTGCCATTCATGCTCCTGACAAGAGTGGGGGGGGGGGCGACGGCATTCGCTGATTGCCTCCATGGAGAGAGCAGCTCCTGTTGACAGTTCCGCTCCTTTCTGCCCTGCCCCGTTTAGTGGCAGCTGAGAGCTTAGCTTCTGCTCGGCGACTTAATGGAAAAGCCCTGTGTGTGTGTGCAGCCAATTGGATGTTGCAGCAGCATGGAGTCATGTGGCAAGTGGCCTACTTTCAAGATATCTCAAGAATCTTTGCTTATTTCATTTTGATTTTTCTCCTAACGATAGAAATATGTACGAGTATGTATATATACGTAATCCATTATAAATCAACTGCAGATTTTCCGCTTAATTTTCCCCGCTGCCTCCTACTTTTGGAATTCAATTTTGATGGCATCTCTCGAGCTGCAACTGCAACAGCTGCCAGCATTATCCAGCTCTCATTCACCAAGGAGACCAAGGCAAGGGCCCACTTCTCTCTCATTCGTGTATTAGTTCTTCTCTCGAGAAAGATTCCTGCAACTGCAACTCGAATGGCCACTTCAAGTGCAACTGTTGCACATCACAAAAGTGCAAACATGATGGAGAGCCATGGAAGTGGACGCGCCAAGAATGGCAAAGAAACCGATTCGCAGTTGGCCACTGTTGGCCAAGAGGTTTGAACAGCTTTCAGAAGGTTAACAGTCCTGGCCAGGGGTTCGCTTTCCACAGGACACTCGACAACAAGCTCATCAACGTGACACAACAGCACAACTACAGCAACTACAGCTGCAGCTACAGCATGAATGTGGCAGACGTTGCACTGCCTGTGTCTGTGGTACTTGCAGCACAGTGCAACGCAGCTCATATCCGTTCTGCGGACCATTCAGGCTGTCATTCACTTGTGAAGACGTTTCGATGTTGCCCCAGCCACGAACCGGGACAAAACAACTCGATCGGAAATGCCAGTCCGCATTGTGAATGCCGGATGACAGGCAGGACGAGGAGAAAGAAAGGTAGTAGGAGAGGGAGGGACAGAGAGAGTGGGTCAATGAAATTAGACAATCAACCAGGACTATGATGGAGTTCTTCTTCCAGGAACGTTTGCTTTAATATTGAAATATTTCCAAGGCATCTCAATCGGCAGCCAGTGCCCCGCCCCCTCCCTCTTCCATAGCAGGTTTTCATTAAATTGTCCAGCCTCATGCCATGCAGCTCGGAGAAAATAATGAAAATAATACGCCAGTGAATGTAATAAAAAGGCGGCCTTGAAGGCAGGCTCCTCCACACATGTGATTGGTATGTGTGTGTGTGTATGTAGGTGTTTATGTGCTCGGCATGTGTGTGTTTTTGTGTCTCAATGGCGCTTTATTGTGATGTGGCAAGGCGCCTGCCTTCAGGCCAAAAACGAATATCTTTGTGTGTGTTTTGCCTGCCGTTTCATTTTTACTGTTTATAAGCTGACAAAATTGTTTTCTCTCCCTATCTGGCTCTCTCTCTCTCTCTCTCTCTGGTTGCACATTAAATGGTTTTCTTCGTCTCCGCGGAGACTCGTGTAGCGTAAATGGGCCAACGCTGCGGCTACGTAATAAAACGAAAGAGCCGCAAAACAATAATTGGCTCAGCCAAACAGAAAGAGGAAGGGAAATGGTCGAGGGGGGAGAGAGGGATGGCTACTATTATGGCCTTGTCTCTGTCCCTGTCCCTATCCCTGTCTCTGACGGCGAATTAGTTTCTTTGAAATTCACTTCTATCTTTTTTTTGGTTTTGTTTTGGTTTTGTTTTTTGGCAACGTTTTTCCCCACTAACCCGCGAGAGACTTTTTCCAATTCTCTGCACTCGACTGCGGCCGATGGGCAGTGGTCGGGAAAAGCCGTCATTTTCATTTCCTTCTCGCTGTTGCTGCCGCTGCTGGCAATGCGTGTTTTTGCATTCCATTCTTCTCTGATGAAATCTGAAGTTATGCATTCGTTTTGGGCATTCGCTTCGCTGAATTTCCACACCCGCCCACAAAAAACCAGCAAACGAAAATGAAAATGCGAATGGGATTCGTTGGCATGCACACACATAACACATAACTGTGTCAGTTATGCTTTTGTTATCAATTTCTATTCCCCCATTCTATGATCAGAGCTTTGAAATGGATGTAACGTGCATTCCAAGGATTTCCCACCAGGGGAGACCAGCACTTACCAGTGTGTAATCAGACCTGCTCGCCCGCCATTCAATCTATCCTTTTCGGGCATCTTCATTAGCCTGCCATGCGCCAGACGAAAGGTGAGCGGGGTCTCGGTTCATTCGCATTTTTTATGCGCCTAAAGGGAGCCACCCCGAGGGGGGCAGAGGTGGCAATGGGAATGGGTATGCGAATGGGGGAAACTCTGCTGCCAGTTGGCAGTACAATTTTCCGTGACAAATGCGGCCATAAACAAAAATGGCGACAACGATACCGCCGCTGCCGCTGCCAGTTTGCCATTTCGCCATTTTCTAGTGCAGCGCCAACAAAATGGCTGCCGCACAAGTCTGGGATGAAAATTTGCGACACAGACTCGCGACCTCTTTTGGAATTTATCACACGCGAAACCCGTCTGCCTGTCCACCCGTGTCTCTGCCCCCTCTGCTCCGCTCCTCCTCGACTGCATTTTGTCTCGTTTCTCGTTTTTGGTAATGAAATTTCGGTTGAGCAATTACGAGTATCCCGGGATGCCCACAGGGCCCCCCAGCTAATAGCTTTGCAGCGTCTGGCTGACTGCATAAATTATGCCCCCACCCACCGCTCGAATCCCTCGCAGAAATCAATTTCAGGCCTGGACTGGTGTATCGACAAGCAGGCAGCAAAAAAAACAGAAACCAAAGTGAAACTGAATCAGAATAAACTCCCGATTGTGTGCTCCTTAAGGGAGGAAAATATGCAGAAAGAAAAACACGCTTTATAAAAATATTTTCATGCCTTGCAGCTAAAATGTTATTAAAGTCAATAACATAAAGCGTCAGCATGGGGGGAGTACAGTGGAGGGGTGGGGCGGGGGGTCGGGGCATTCCTTTGGCTGCTGTCAAGAGAGAGAGAGAGAGGGACTGAGAAACTTTTTGTCAAATGAAAATAGCTTACAAATAAAAACAACTCGAGGCGGAAAAATAAAAATAATCAAAAAGGGGAAGGAGAAGAAGCGGGGGCAGGAGCGGGGGCAGAAGTAGGAGCAAGAGCAGGAGCGGGGGCAGAGTAGGGGGCATGGTACGGGGGCACAGCGAAGCTGACCAGAGCATGGCAATAAAAATAAATAATGTCTTTGAGTAAAAATAAACGATGGCATCGCAAAAGTTTGAATATTTATGCGTTTTTTATATCTCAGAGAAGTCGAGCGAACAAGACAGACAGACGACAGCAAAGAACAGAGAGAAAAGGATAGAGGATAGAGATAGAGATAGAGAGACAGAGACAGAGAGCGAATAGTACTCGCTATAATTGATAGAAAATTGATTTTGGAAAACTTTTTGCAAGCAAATAAAGACAGTTGGGACATTACATTACTACCATTTATCCGGTTCTCATAAATGGGTCTCATCCAGAGCCGCGCAAGTAATGAGTAACGAGTGTGTGTCTGTGTGTGTCTGTGTGTCTGCGTGGGAGGAGTAACGGGGCGTACTTCGATAATAAAATGTGAAACGGGGGGCGCATCAGAAAAATATATCACGTATCGATAAAATTCATATAAAAATGCTGCAAAAACTGCAAACTTGGCACAAAAAACAGCAAAAAGAAGGGGAAATTGAAGAGCAGCCATTAAAGGGGAGCGGGTGGGTGGCTGGGTAGCGGGGTGGCACGCGTGAGACAAAAGCTAAATGACACACAAAGGAGCCGTTGGGGCCTGGGTTTACATACTTATGTGAGTCACCACACACACACCCACACACACACACACGTAAAACATAAAACTGTCAACGATGCTACCAATGATGGGGTGGAGGCAAGGCCGTGGGCTTAGACTAGGATGGGGATGGAATGGGAGGAATACAATAAAAATCACTGGGGAAAATGGCAATTTTCATATATGTATGCATGTGTGCATGTATTTAAATGAAAATGCGTGCCAAGGCAATTGTATGCGAGGGTGTGTGTGTGTGTTTAAGGTAGGATATGAAGCAATTGACAGGCGATGAAGGTTCGAGACAAAGCCAAGGGACCAAATGATGCCGCCACAGCCACAGTGGAACAAACTGACTGCTCGCTCGACTTTCGACATCTACTTTGGCTATCCGCCACTTAAGTTTCATTTCATCCCATTGTCTGCCCTGTTACTTCAGCCATTTATTGGCTTCAGCAGCCATCCAGTCAGTCAGTCAGTCGGCCTTCCCTCAGCCCAGCCAGAGCTCTTCGGGCCGCCTGAGTGGCCAACAGATAACAGATAATTCGCCAACTTACGCAACCCGGCCAAGACAAAGGCAGGTCCGGCGACCCGACCCGACTCTGGAGAAGGGTCCAGGAGGCAGGAGGCATGAGGCAAGAGGCAAAAGGAGTGTAGAGTAGACATGTGTGAGAAAATCGAGTTGCGTCGCCAGTATTCAATTTAATAAATTGAACCAGAGTGAAAGTAAGAGAGAAATTGAATTCGGATGGCGAGAAAAAAAAGATATTCGAGAGGCATTAAGGAGGAAGAGTGGAAGGGAAGGGAAGAGAAGAGAAGGGCTTTCAGTGAGAGAGAGAGAGACAGGGAAAACTGAGGATGGCTGAGATTTTGTCGGGGCAATTAAGCAAACAAGCCATTTTCCAGGACTCCCTTTAAGCGAAATCCAGTAAAAGCCGATTCCATAAGTTGCCAACCATTTTGCATTTCCCGGATTGAAATCGCAGCTTGTTTTCCCATTTCCATGGAAAACTTTGGCATTAATTACCAATGGAAGAGAGAGAGAGAGAGAGAGAGAGTAGTTGGCGGGTCACGGATTGAGGGGCTTCATCATTGAGATTTTCCTTTGAAAATGTTTGAGTTTGGGTTAAAAGTGCGAAAATTGAAAGGATATCAGCTGGAGGTATTACAGGCATCTTAAAACTGATTACACATGCGCTCGCAAGCGACCAGAATGCAGGATATAAAGGAGCAGATGGCAGGACAAAGTTTCCTGGGGGAGACTGGAAAAGCGAGCAGCGATGCCGCATAAATCCCTAGAACTCCGAGCTGAAGCTGAAGCTGAAGCAGAGTTGTGGCAAAGTTTTATAGAACACACACACACACACATACACATATTAGAGCAAAAAGTCAACTTAAACATGAAATGCAAGTGCCACATGTGGGAGTTAGGGGGGCAGCAGCAGGAGTAGCAGCAGCGAGGCCAAGTGGAAAAACCATTGACAGCAGCAACAGCAAAAGCATTGCATTGACAAGGACAACCAGGACAATTGCTAAGAACTTTTCCCATGTCCTCCATTTTGTTTGGCTTTGTTTCGCTCTCCGCTCGCCGCCATTCGGCTTTTCTTTCTCGCTTTCGCCTGCCAATTGCCTGCCACTATTGAATGCATTTCTTGTGTCCGCCGAATGCTTTGGCACTTGCCACATCCACAGCATCCAAAAAGTGACAAAAAGTGGCACACACGTGGTTTCTGTTTTGGTGGAGAGACCAACATCGGAATCGCTTTTCTTTAAGGTTTTCATTCCATTAATGAAAAGTTCATAAATAAAGAAGGTAATGGGAGGGAGAGGGGGAGAGAGAGAGAGGGAGAGGAATCCATCGAGGCACACAATTTCCACTAGCAAAACGAACATGAAAATGATTCGCATATATTTCCCGCACAGGAAAACTGTGGCATCCACAACCATTCGCACTGGCACTCACACTGGCATTCGCCACTCACGACTCACACTCACTTTTCGCATTCTCGCATTCACAAAAGGAAGCGGAAGCGGTGGGAGGAGGTTCATTGAGGCAGGGCGAGTGGGTGGGTGTGGGGTGGGGGTGGGTGTGGGGTGGGGTGGGTGTAGCTGGTGCGGTCAGCGCTCGTCCAACTTTTCAACTTGTGCCAATCAAACAAGTTCAATAACGGTAATTAACAGTCCAACGGTAAATGCAGTTCCAGCTGAGTCCTTCCAGCAGCAGAGTGTGGCAGGAGGAGGAGGGGCCAGAGGAGGGCGTACAGTATGGGGTACAGTGCCTGCAATTTGCGCAAAAGTTCAAAGCTATTAACATGTCGATGCTTCGACCTGAATCACTGTGGGATGTTCATGTGGCTGTGGATTGCCGTTACTCGTTTGTCGTTGCCCGTTTGCCGTTTACAGTTTTCCGGAGACGGAATTTTCACCTCCTTCTGCCCTAACGCATTGCCCTCCCCGTCCACCCTCCAGTCTAATGATGCAACTGTCCGGCAGTTAGAAGCTATTAGCGGTGCTGTAGGCAAAGGCTCGTACCCCGCCCACCGTCCCCCGCCCCTGCCCTTTCCACCTTCCCTTCCATTCCATTCCGACCATTTTTGTTGCGTGACGTCGAGGCCGAACTTCTCGGTGGCCCTGTAGGCCACTTGGCATGTCAGTTTTGATTGAGCTTCACTCCGGTCCACTCCACTCCGCTTCGCCCTGCAATGCCATTTAATTGTGAATAATGCGAAAGAGCAGCCACACACACACACACAAACACAGACACAGACACAGTCACACAGTGGAGTGAAAGTGTGGGGTGGAAGGTTGGATCGAACAGGTCTAATGGTTATTAATGCCAGCTAATGAATGGCAATGGAATGGCTCTGGGCTCCGCCACTAATGAATGGAGGAGAGTGCGGTTAATCTAGGAAATGAATATCCAGCTGTGAATATCCTTGAATTGTTGATGCATCATGATTCGGTTTAAGCTGGCATTCAGAACCTTTCTTATGCATGCTCATCCATGCAGCCAGAGGTTCCACCTAATAACCAGATAGTTTGCTGTTGCTGTTTCTGTGGCCCAATGTGTTAGCGGATCTATCAATTTGTAGCATTTTCAAGCTTATATAAGCCACACACACACACATAGAGAGTGAGAGAGAGAGAAGGCGTGCTGCAACCTGATGGCCACATGAAAACATGGCCAAGATGCTATGCTATTTGAAGGGTTAGAAGGGGTGGAGGCGGAGGCGGAGGCGAAGGCGGATCTGGCGCAAACTGGAGCACTGGTCTGGTGGTCTGGGGCATCGCCTTGCATCCGTTTCACTTTACTCTTTACTTTTTACTCCATCCATCCTCTTTTTTTCTCGTTTTTGGAGACAGAGAGAGACGGAGGCAGCAGAGAGGGGCAGCAGGGGCAGCAACAGGGGGCAGAGGCAGCCACTTTGGCAACAGAACTTGAACATGAGTGCAATCAAATGTATTACATTTTGTGCAACTTAAGCGCCGGCTGAAGTGGCGAAGACAGCTGGCAAAGAGAGTGTGTGGCAGGAGGCAAGGATACACACACACACACACACACATATATTCGCTCCTGGGTGCAATGATTTCCTGCAGAACTTGATTCAAGGCTGAGGCTGAGAGAGAGGAAAAAAAAGGAAAAAAACTAAGCAGATGAAGTGGCAAATGCGAGTGGAGTGGGTGTGGCAGGAGGCAGAAAGATGTAGGATACACACACAGAGTGGCGTAACATGCAACATGCAGCGTGCAATAAAAGCAACAAAAAGGAGGCCAAACAGGAGGAAATTGCCAGAGAAATGCATTTTGTGGCTTATGGAGAGAGAGAGGAAAAGCCCCCCACCTTGAGGCAGGGAAATCAATTGAGTTTGTTCGGCACACATCCGCATATCCGCACATCCGCAAATGGAAATTGACAGGGAAACGAGATTGTGATAGACATCAAGAAGCATTGATAATCAACAGAGCAGAGCAGAGCAGAGAAAACGAGAAGTGAAACCGAGAACTGTGCAACATTTGAAGGCAATTAAAAGTCATGGCAGGAAAATTAAGCTTGAACAAAACGAAACTTTAACCAAGACAAATTCAAACAATTATAATGCCACGATTGATGGACACGAAGGGAGAGTAAAGGGCGGGGGAGAAACGGTGAAAGAGATACGACAAAGAGAGAGGCAAAGAGATAGCACTGCGATGACATGCCATGATATGATTATCCAACCGTTTTAGACTCCACTGCAATGTTTGCCAACTAATCAATGGAGCAAAGGGAAGAGCGGGGAGGGTGGAAGTCTCGCAGTCAAAGAATCAACTTGTGCATTTCTCTCTCGCTATCTCTCTCTTTCTCTCTCTGTATCTCCTTCTCTGTCTCAATCGCTTGTCATTGTCCTTGGCGTTTGTCAAACAAGACGAAAAACTTGCTAAATTCTCAGCTCAAACAGTTGGAGCATACAGAAATGTAGAGACAGACAGGGACAGCGAGAGAGAGAGAGAGAGAGCAGGACATACCAGCCAGACGAAAGGGGGAAAAGCAGACACAAACAGGGGTTGGGGGTGGGGTTGGGGGTGGGAGGCCGGTGCAAAGCAAAGCAAAGCAAAGTGGAGTAAAAGTAAAGTAAAGAACTTTATACCTAAAAGGGATTTATTTGATGACTTGTCTAACTCGTGCTTTTCACTCACACATCCACACACAGTCATGCCTTCCCACCTCTCTCTCTTTCCTTCTCCCTCTGCACTCTCTGTCTCTCTGTCTATCTCCTTTCCGGCATGACGCAGCACTTTTACAAATGAAGTTTTATAACTTTTCGTCCATTTGATTTCTCAAAGGTCTGAGAGGCGGCAAAGACAGAGCATTCAACATCCAGCATCCAGCCTCCAAAATGGAATGAAATTAAATGCATTTTGACAAATGATTCAAGTTCATGCCGACAGGGGCTTTAATATGATGGGTAGACTTTCTAGCCATCTATGGAGATCCCAAAAGTAAGTAGATTTTCAGCTGATTTCCAGTATCCCTTGATATGTGCTATATGTTCTAGAGTAACGTAACGCATGAGTCTGCTTAACTATGGGAAATTTGTAGCAGCCACCATTGTATACGCTATAGGAGGATTCGTCTATAGTTTCCATTCTGTTCCTTAACTTTTTTGCCTTTTAGTAATTTCTGGGAATTTTTGCAATATTCTGCCCATTAAAACTAACGCTGACAATGTTGGGCCACAAGCTGTTGCAGGAAATGAGGGGGAAAAGGCGAGTGAGAGAGGGGGAGAAAAGTTAGCGTTCGAGAAGTGCGGGAATATGTTGTGTAGAAAAAACCCCAATTTGACAAAAGTTGTGCCTCCTCGTGGAAGTCAGAATGGCAACTGTCGAACGGGTGTCCATTGTTCTGCATCCTCCATGCATCCTGGTCAAAAGTGGCGTACCATTATGGACACTATACTATATACACACATACATACATATGTACATACATGTCACACATACACAGAAATGTGCACATATGTGTGTGTGTCGTCTGCTGGTCGCATAATTTTCACAGGATATGAAAAAAGTTTGTAGTTGACGCTTCCGTTTAGTTGGCTCTTCGTTGCAAGGACACACGACGACAACCTGCCTCTTCCTCTTGTGTGTGTGTGTGTCCTGCGTGTCCTGCGGCATACCATTTGAATGCCATTTGCCCGTTCCCCTTTCTCTACCCAGGATTCTCTTCTCTTCTATTCTATTCTATTCTCTCCCGTTGTTATAGTAATTGGACAAGTCACTGGCTAAAGTGGCGTTGGCCGCCAACTTGCCACAATGTGTTGCAACAACAATGACCTCAGTCTTTTATTAACATTTTGTACTGCATTTTCCAGCTTTTCATTTTCAGCTAATTACTGTTGTTGCTGCAGATTTGTGGCACATGTAATAAATTACATTTTTTCTTCATTAATTTAATTAAATTTTTGGCTCAAATTGTGCATCCGCATCCGCATTCTGTCACATATCGGGAATAGCATTCTTCTAGTAGATTAACTTCGCCATCAGTTTGCATTTCGCATAAGGATATATTTTATGCAGCTCTGGCGTTTTTGGAGCTTTAACTCTTCGGCTTAACGTCGTAAAGTATCTTTTTTTTTGGCTGCGTTTTTCTCCATTTTTATGCTCTGGCAGAAACCGAACCGAACACGGACTTGCCACAGGACACGTAGTAGATGGAAGTGGAGGTGGGAGCTGGAGCCGAGTCGATGCACCGCCTGGGGCATAACTCACGCTTTTCAGCGCCAAAGTGCACTTCACCATCTCCCACCATCGTCGTCGTCGTCTCCTTGGCCTCCTTTTTTTCGTTCTCCTTTCTCCCTTTGGCTCTTTATTTCCCTTCTGTTGCTTCTGCTGCTGCTTCTGCTGTCCATTGATGCTCCTTTAAGCCAATAATAAATTTCTGCAACAATTTTGTGCCAAAGCTGCACTTTGTCAGCATTATCTGGATGAAGTTTGCCCTCCACTGCCATGGAGTTCCTTGCCATTGATCGAACCGCCATACCCCGTAGTCCCGCCTCCGTCTCCGCCTAATTGTACCACCAAAGTATGGGGGCGGCAACACGTTGCCACACACACAAATGTATTTATAATTAACTAGACTTCGCATCTCACTCAGATAGAGAGAAAGAGAGAGAAGGAAGTAAAGATGGCTGACAACTTATTCGTGTGCTGTTCTTTCTGCCTGCCACACACCCACACACATTCACACACACACAACATTTACAAAGTTTCTGTTAGTCAAATCCTTGGAATATGTTAACTTGGCAGGAATCTCACAAATCTTTAACAGCATCTGAGGGTAAAATTCCCACACGACTTTCGAGGGGTTGCTTCGAGCTCTTAATTAATGGGAATCCCAGAGAAACTTTCAGTTGTGTGTCTGTGTGTGTGTTTGTGTGTGTGTGTGGTGCTCTATGACATGATGAAGTATTAACTTTCAAGTAAATGTACAGCTTCTACAGACAGCATCAACATCTACATCTCTGGCAGTCACAGTCATTCCTTTCCTTTCCAAATACCCAATATTGAATTGTATTATAATATTCATATTACACAATAGCCATCATAGTTGGACTGCGGCATGTGGCATGTATGAGTTAGAGTTCAATTTCGAATCGAAGACTGTAGGGAAAAGCAGATTGCCATTCAAACAGTCATGTTACAAGTCCAAAGAGTATCCACGTCCTTCAGGTGTAACTGTACCTGTAGTTACAAGGACGGTAGTCCATCGAAAAGTACATCCTTTCTGCCACTATTTATTTGTGATAGAATTTTGGGACCCGAAACCTAGTGGAGTCAAAGGATAGCCTTGAAGAGTATTGGATTAGCAGTAACCTAAGCGCCTTTATCTAAAAGGCATGAAGCAAAAACTGAAATGGAAGTGGTACTTGAAGCAACATCTTGATAATGAATATTCTTTGGTAGTCTGTACTATCATTCCATCTTAGAAACTTGTTTGAATTGAGCTAATTTCACCATACTACGTACATATATGAGCTATGGGCTATCGATGGACCCTTGTCTCTCCCTTGTGCCTTCAAGTGAACATTCATAACTTTCATATAGACATATTCTGATAGATCTATAGTACCTTCTCCATTTCATTGTATCCCCACGAATTTTTGCCTTAGTTTGGTATAAAGATTGCAGCAGCCCCTCATCTGCTGCATGGCCCATCCCCTGCCACACTGTTTGCCCCCTAATCTAGTGTTTTTTTTTTGGTTTTTGGAATGTGTTGTACCCTCAATGGATTGCTTTGTCAGACGGATGCAAATTTTTTTCCTGGTATTATGTATCTTCCAGCAGGCGCCGAAACTAACCGAAAACAACGAGAATTGCCTGCCACTGGACTGCATTTTGGGCGGGCAGAAGACCCATTCCGGGGTGCGGCTGGCATTTGAAAATTCCTGTCTGGACGGGATTTCCTACGAACGTAACGCATAAATGCAGCGGCAGTGGCAGCAGAGGGTACGGGGTGGGGATTGGGTTGGGGCACGAGGGGAAGCCATAGCCATTCCATCCGCCCGATTATGCATGTCCCCTGTTTCATATTGATGATGTCTCCCCGCAGTCGAGTCGAGTCGAGACCCACATTCCCCCATCTCTGGGGGTGGGGGGATCTCTGGGGAAAATAAACCCCAAAAAATAGTTTCGGTCCTGTGGCTCGCAACTTGCCTCCTGCCACTGGCCCCACTTGCCACTAGCCTGCAATTGAGCTGCATAGTTTTGCTTTTGGCTGGTTTTTGGGTTTTGAGTGGGGTGCTGCTGCTTCTGCTGCTGCTGGTTTTGGTGGAGTTTATTTTGGCAGCATTTTTTGGACCGCCAGAAGGGGATCTGGCTCTGGGGGGGTCCGGGGACTGGGAAGATGGGGAATGATTGTGCGAGGCGGCTACCATTTTGCCAATTGGCTGCACAAGTGTCCAGTTTCTGCTGCCTTCGCCCATCGAATGCCCCCAAATGTGTGTGTCTGTGTGTGTATCTGTGTGTGTGTCTGTGTGTGTGTCTGTGTGTTTTCAGAGAAAATCCTCTCCAGCATCCGCGTGAGCCGCCAGAGATTGCCATTTCTGTTCTAATCAATTTTTGTTGATTGCCAAATGCAAAGTTCGGCTCGGCTCGGCTCGGCCAGAGGCTTGGAAGGACTTACGCAGATCGCAGATCGTTGGCGGCGGCCAAGGATATGTGTGTATGTACGGTGGAAAAACACATCCTGCCGCAGCAGCAGGAAAATGAATTGGCGTCGATACAGCCAGATGCCAAATTGACTTGGAAATCGTTTGGGAAATCCGCCATCGGCTCCTCTTTTTTTTCAATCGATGAATGGATTCTCAAATGTCCTTTGTATTTCATTTTGTGGTTTAATTTAATTTAACATTGTTTGCATTACTTTGATGGACTTCGATTCGTATTTACCTACGTTCCCCCCATTCCGTTGATTGTCGAAGTGTATCCTTAATGTTGTATACATTTTCACAGATTTTTCTTTGACAATTCCCCCCTGTTTTTGTGCGCGTTTAATTGCAGCTCATTAAACATACGCATATTAATTAAATCACCGCATTTATGCAATAAAGTTGCGGTCAGATAAACATAAAAAAAAAAGAATTTGCATATTGCAGAGCAAAATAAATAAAACGAGCTGCCCTTCTACCCCTACTCCCAGGCGAAATTCGAACTCGAACTCGAACAGCCCCAAGAGTGCCGTTGGTTGGCTCGTGCACCAACCGCACACTTTGGTCCAACAGGCTTGATGGCGAAGATCATGTTCGAACCGAAACGTACAGCACAGTAACAGTCATGTATGAACATGTTTGAAGACTTGATCGTGCCTGTTCGTCTCAAGCTTGTGTGACTCATGGAACAGAGTTGGGCACCACACTAGGTGCAATTGTTCTTCGAACTTGCTGTGTTTGATGATAGTTCGATAGCCCGATTCAATTCCGTCCATCCTATTAGAACCTCAGATGGAAGGTGCATATATCATCCATTCTAGTAGCTTCTTCTCTTCTCAACCAAAGTTACAGTTGAATTTTGTTGCCATTTTGCTTGCATTCTTTCCTGGAAGTGCACCTATTAGTACCAATCAGAGAGTTTGCATTTTAAATTAAGCCAAAAACTACAAGCAAATGAAAATACATAAAAAAAAAGAAATGAAAATATGTAGCAGGAACAAATAATTTGCATTCGGGAAATATTTATTTATTTGCAATGCAAATAATGTTGATTGATGGAGAGATAAACACACACACATACACACGCAGAGTGTTGCATAGTTGCAGGCCGGAGGCAAGAGGTGTGTGTGGCACGTGTCCTACCCCATTTATTCTCCTGCTTGTTGAACGGGTTCGGCGAATGTAATTAGAAAAATGTCAGTGCCAACAAAAGGACTCATCCTTCCACCCAACACCACCCCATGCCCCATGCCACATGTCCAGCCCATGCCACCGTGACATTGAAAAGTTGTCGTGGCACTGTGCAAAATTACCTTTATTAGCGACAAGCCAGGGGGGGGGGGGGGGGGGGGGGGGGGGAGGCTGTGCCACGTGTTGCTTACGTAATGCACAAGGGAAGCGCCCAAGCTGAGGTCAGGGTGGGTGCTGCACCGCGAGAGTGTTTTGTCAGTCTCCGGGATTAGTTACGTTCCGGCAAAACGAACCCAAAGGACTCCTCCACCCCACTTCACTCCCCTCCCCACCATTTCCATTAAGCAGAAAATTGAGTTGCACAACCCGCCAGAGCCAGAGCCAAAGCCAAAGCATTTAATATGACGGATTTGGACGGGGTTTACGAAAGAGAGAAGCGTAACCAGATTTTCGGGCTGTCCCGCCCTGATTTATTGCCAAAATGTGGCGGAACGGGGGGGTGGGGGGTGGCTGAACAGGTACAGACTTTTTCCAATCTACTTTCCACATGGAAAAACTGTCTGACGACATTCCCATTCAATTTGCAAACATTCAATAATCAAATGTCTTCTTTTGTTGAATCCTCTATACATAGTACACTATGGTACATACATACATGTATGCAATGTTTAAATACTGCATTGTATTCTGCATATTGCTGAATGCGTGTGTGTGCCTGTGTGTGTGTATGCGTGTGGAACTGCTTTCATAGTGAAATTTATAGCTTATTTATATAACAATAAAAAGCACAGACCAGCGACAGCACAATCACAGAAATAACAACACGGCAACAACGACGACGACGATGGCAGCGGCGGCCGGCGCACAGACACAACATGGCAATGTTGCCCCCTGACAAACAGTAAAAAAAAAACAAGTAAAAACAAGTAAAAACGCTATAGCGGATGTCACGACCACAGGGATACCCACTACTCGGTATATTACTAACTACATCTACTAAATACATCTACTGTACATGCAGATGCCACGCACAATATACCCCTGCCATATCCTCGATCAAAGGGTATTTCAAACGGACTGGCGATGAAATATTATGCCAGTCTGTCTGTGTGGGAGTTGGAGGGGGTGTGGAGGCGGTGTGGAGGGGCGTCGTGTCTGTCTGTGTGTCTGTGTGCATAAAAATTAAACAAGATGCAACACTCAGGCGGCTAACTGCCTGCCAACCACCGACGACTGTGCTCTATGGGTCTGGTCCGTTGTTGTGGTTTCCACATCCTGCTACCGCTCCTGCTGCTGCCACTGCCTCTGCTCCCGCTCCTGCCACTGCCTCTGCTGCTGTTGTTGCAGCCGCGCCATTAAAAATGTCCAACAGCCTGCAAAAACCAGATCCCAGGCCTTGATTTTTTGCTGTTGTTGTTTTATTTATTGATGAATAATGGTGGCAGAGTGTCCATGTCTCCCCGCCTCCCCGTCTCCCGTTCAACGACAATCCCGAATCCAATTCGGAATGAATTTAATTTAAAGCAAAGGCCAAGTGTCAAGAAATGGCTTCAGTTTATGCAGAGATTATGTGTACCTTTTATACCGATTCTTTTTCTATAAATTACAGCAATAATTTGTTGGCTGTTTCCGCACGTTGATTGTTTTATTGGCCACTGCCTGTTGTCATTACCAATGGCCTAACAAAAAAAAGTACAGGGTCTCCACTGATGATTTACTACTGCGACCTAAATAGGAGCTGCTCTTGCAACACTTTAAAGCGTGACATGCCTCCTGCCTCTCTCCCTCTCCGGTGGTGGCTGTCATTTGTTTTTTAGTCGCTGTCTCTCTCTCTTTCTCTCTCTCGATCTCTGCTTTTGTCACATTTATTGGCATTGCATTGTTGGCATTTTGCAAATTAAACGGATTTCCGCAAAAGGCCATTTCCGCAGGGCCACTGTGCCACGGCGCTTGCACTTTTTACTGCCTCATCTTGCCTCCCCTCTCGACACGATTCGATTCGATTCCATTCGATTTGATTTCCATTTCTATTTCTATTTCGATTTTCTATTTCCATTTTCATTTGCTTTACGTTTTTCCACTTTATTTGGTTACTTTTATTGACAAATGTTTCTTGTTTCTGGCACGCTTTTTGATGCTCAACTATTTGTTTTACAGCGAAGCTTATGACAGTTTTCGGCCTCGAGCTAGACCTTGACCCCATCCCAATATAATATTCCATTCACCAATTTGCCACATATGTAGAATCTTTACCAGCCAGATCTCTCGTGCAACAAATAGTAGATACAAATTTATCCATCTATTTGCTTCGACTTGTAAAAAACTGAATACTGGCGGTGTCTTAGTATCCACTGGGTTTTGGTGTCCTCTAAAGTTCTCTCTATTTTTTGTTCCATTTACTTTCCATGCTTTTTGCCATACCCCTACATTTCCATGGGTTTAATTTTGTTGGGCATCAAAGAACAAAAGAACGGATTTCACTTTATCATACAATAGTAGTTATAATAATAATAGTTTTTTGTGCCGCTTCTCGGGGGTCACGTTGTAATTTATGTGGCATGTTAATTAAGCGTGTTCGACTCCAATGAACTGTGCAAATGAATCACAATTAGCAGTCGCCATTCGATTTACAATAATTATCAAAATAAATAAATTGGAAAAAAAAAAATAGAGATACATGCTGGGCTCTGGAATACATAATTATGGGACAAATAGCAGCAAAATGTATAAATTTAATAATAAACCAACAGCAAAAAAAGCAAAAAGAAATTGCAGATTAGTGGCTCTGGTATTCTGGCTTCTCTCCCACACTTTCTCCGCATACACTTTCTCCAAGAATTCCGGCAAACAAATTTAAATATCCCCGAAGCTTAACGAACGATTCTCTCTCTCTATCTCGCTATCTCTGTCTCTGTCTCTGCCTGACCTTGCGACTGTCCTCTGGCGGGGAACACCTGGCGACCGTTCATTCAGAGAGCAGAGGCAGGGAGCATGCCGCTCATTAACATATTGAATTTTAATGTCGTGACAACACACAGAGTCAGTCCCCCCATAGATTCGACTCTGGAGATCCTGCTGCTGCTGCTTTGAAGGTCCAGCAACAAACAGAAGGAAGGGAAGGGAAGGGAAGGGCAGGACGGGAGCCAGCGAGAACATCCCTCGAACGAGCCGCAAAATTCTAAACTACTTTTGTTTGGAATTTGCATTTGCATTTCCACCCCGACCGCTCACCAAAAATAAAAACCCCCAAAAGAAATTACTGCGGCAAAGCCAAACACAGGACGAAGAAGGGTCTCGGTCTCGGTCTCGGGACTCATCTGCATATTTCCATCCTCTTCAATGGAAAAGCATGATTAAATGGCTGCCAAAGCCCTCAATAATGACGTCAAAATGTTTTTGCATTAAAATTACAATCAAAAGTTCAACGAAAAAATTTCCAAAAAATACAAAAAAAACAACAGATAGGCAGAAGAATTTTTGATTTTGGTCTGGAAATTGATTTTTAACGAGATTCTGCTCTGAAAATTCTACTACTTTCATTAGGAATGCAATCGAGGCATGAGAATGTGGTGGATGATTGAAGCCACAAACAAATTTGAGCAATAATTTATTGACAGTACGCATCGACCACAAAAGACATTCGCTACGGTTTTCGGCAGAGACTCATAAATCAGGCTGAGACTTCACATAAATATCCCTCGACAAGTGTCCGTGTCCGGTTAAGGGGCGGGGCTCTAGTGTATTACTGAAAACCGGAGCCCCACACATACACACACATACACACAATTTGTCACTGGGTCATTTTGCACATTAGTGGTGTCCCTTTTTCCTGCTCAAAAATAATATAATAAATCATGTGGACAAAAAAACATTAGAAGATGGCACCACGGTCCGCCCATTCATTCATTCATTCTTGGCCGAATGCCTCGGCGCCAGGAAAGTTCTTTTGCTTTTGACACAGTTTTCATTTGGCAGGGCAGCCAGCCTCCCTACAGAGCACACAGAGGACACACACTGGAAAAAAAAACTAATTGATTCTCTTTTCTGAAACGAACTAGGTTTTTTTTTTATATTTTTCCATTTGCTTAAAGCTGAAATTTTGTAGTGACGTCGATGGGTTAATCTGGCAAGGGATCTGTCTGGCAACGCTAATTAACATAATGTACATCAACAGTGCTGAGCCTCTGTTATAGAGATAACAGTGAGAGAGAGAGAGAGAGAGAGAGAGAGAGAGACGAGAGGTGTCTCCTGTTCGTATGCATGTATGTATGTACACATCTCAACTCTTTAATTCTCTTCAATTTGACGACCCGAAGGAGTAAATAATTATAGTAGTGACTGGTGAGCTCTGGCAGAATTCCGATACTCTGAATAATTTCCAGAATATATGATCAATCAATCAGGCGGAGGGATAATGGTAGGCCAAGTGTGGCCAGTAGCAGGTGCTTTTGTTGCAATTGAAGTCAAGTTCTCACATTCGAGACATAACTCTGCCTCTGCCTGTGCTGCTGCTGCTGCTGTTCTGGGTCTCAATTATATCTGCAATTAAATTTCCATTAAGGGGCCGCAGACACTGAGAGTGTCCGAGTGTCAAGTGTCCGAGTGGCCTGCACGTCTGTGCGAGTATAATAATTATCTTATTGTTGCCAGGGCTCGTCGTGGGCTGCCAGGAAATTCGATTTTAGTTAGAGGCAATTATGTAATCAGTGAAAGGGAGTCAAAGTGTTGCACGATGTTGGACTGCCTTTCCTTGGAGGCATCCAACTCGAGTGAGAGATGACAATAAGTAATTGCATTGGAATCTACTTACATATGTATAAGCGTGCGTGTGGCATGCATCCGATATCTGAACACAGAATGCTTTGTTTGTGTACACTTTTGCCATTTTATGCCATTGAGTATTTGTGTATTAACTAATTGGAAATTTAACATCGGGCCAAAAGCCAAATTCCAATGCTCCAATGACAAACTTCATGATTCCCATTTAAAAGGCGAGTGGGGGAGAGTTTTTTGGCCTCGGCTCAAATTGCTCGCACTTCCTCTCTAGTCTGCAGCTGCCACACACACAGTTCTCAAGTTATTAATTTTCCATTAAATCAAATGTTTTACAAGCAATTAAGCCCGAACAACGAACAGCAGAATTATCAACACGTTCCGTTCCGCTTATTAAATGTTCTATGTGAGTATTTATGCACCCGTGAATAAATAAACAAATAGAATTTCTGCACAGCCTTTGCCTTTGCCTTGCCAAAATCTGTCACAATTTGGGGGAGGGGGGAAACTAGGGAAAAGATTTTTGCGAAAATTGTGGAAATATTTCTGGAAGCAAAGCACAAAATATTTTCTGCAAGGCTGGTGCGTAAATTTAACGCTTCCCTGGATATTCTTCACACACACGCACACACAGATACAGATACAGACACAGATACAAATACAGAAACAGTCTGTATGTATAGGTAGAGGATGTGTGGAGCCACATGTGCTCGAGGATGTGCGTAAGGACCACTCAACATGATGATGATGATGGCGATTCTGATTCTCATTTGTATTTCTTCATTTTGCGCTTTGATTTAGATTTATGCATGATGCTAGACTTTAAAGCGGAAGCCAGCAGAGCAGAGAAAGAGAGAGAGAGATAGAGATGGTCGGTCACATATCCTTGCTAGGTCCTAGATCCCAGCACTGAGACTGAGCCTGAGCCTGCGAAAGCCACCATCAGCCGTACAGCTGTGCCACTTGAAGCAATTTATGAAGCATTTTACTTACTTAGCTGCTGATTTACTCCCCCATTCCGAGTGTCTCTGTCTCTGTGTGTGTGTGTGTGTGTGTGTGTGTGTGTGTGGTGGCAAGCACCTTCTTCTTGGAGCAAGCACATGTGTTTTGCGATTTTTCTATGAATATGAAATAAGTTTTCGCCTCGCATGTGCGTAAATAAACAAACAGCAGAAGCAGCAGCAGCACCAGCCATAGCATCGCACGCAGAAACAGAAACAGGAACGAGAAATTCCAGCAAGGACGACCCCCTCGAAGTGAGTCCTGGGCGCGGCTTTGGGGCCTGCGATCGAGTGTGTTTACCCAAGGCGTTGGCAGCCAGCAAACGGCTCCCAGGGCTGTAGCGAAATTTTATGTGCATTTTATGCAAAATCGATGATCCCCGAGAGACTTGCCAAAAGGTAACCCAACACCCAAAACCCAACCGGCTCCAAAAAGGTGGCCGAACCCCAATAAATTCCGATCCCTGCGAATACATCCGAATACATGCTTAAGTTTTTAGCCCGAAGGTCACGAATCAATGGTTATACCAGATCTCTAGCTCTTCAAAGGGGAAGTAGACTGCCCCGCCCTCCACCCCCCCACAGGGCCACAGCGTAATTGCACAAAGCCAATGAAAGCAGCAAGGACTTTCGCTTCGTTAGGGCATCTGTCAGGGCATCCGTCTGGCCTTTCCCAGTGACTTGCCAAATTCGTCTGGGGCTTGTTTACATACAAATACAGCCAAGACGGAAAAAATATAATGAGCCAGACAACAGTCCACACCCCGACGCGTCGCGTCGCGTCGCGTCGGGAGCCCAGACACCAAGGAGACAGCGAGACAGCGAGACGACGACTACTGGCTTTTCTGGCTTTCAGCAGTTTCAGCCAAATGCCAGACAAAGTGGTAAATAGACGGAAAACGCGTGACTTTCACTTTGATCTGCCAGCAGGAGCAGCAGTAGTTGGTGGAGAGATTCGTCCTGCTGCCATACAAATGTCGCAGACGTCTTTGGTTTTTTCAACCCGCGAAATGATTCGCTGTTTGCATAGGTCCTTTGATGGTCCTGGACCACCAATGCCAGCTGTAGCCAGTGGATAACAAAACTGACCAAAAGCCGTGTACAACATTTTCATAGATGTCTGCCGGGCACGACAGTCACAGGCAGAGACAGTCTGAAAGTTCTGCGATAACAAGACCTGCAAATGCAACACCTTGAGGCACAAGGCAGACACTGAGAGACACAAGTGAGCGACAGGCAGGCAGGCAGGCAGGCAGGAGAAGGCTTATCAGGAAAGTGCCTCGTTTCGCCTTGGTGCCAGCCACAGCCCAAGTTTGGTTTGGTTTTCCGACTTTAAGTCTAGAAATGAGTGCATTCAGCCGCAGGACATGTGCCTCGACCTGGTGGTGTCGTCCTGCCACTTGCAGTTCTCCCAAATGACAAAAACAGACAGAGCCCCCCTTCTCTCTCTCTCTCACTATCTCCCGCTCTCTCGCTCTATTTCTCTTAGATAATGAAGCGTAAACTTGGTAAGAAAAGTGAGCCATTACTTGAGGGGCCTGCGATAAAACTTGATGCCAAATTGTGTGTAAATATGTGCTCAAAAAGTCGTTAAGAGTGGACCACTGACGGGATGGAAACTGCCAAAAGATGCAGAAATATTCTCCACTCTACTGTTCGATTTTAATGAGCAGCTCTCTCTCTCCCCCTCTCCCTCTCCCTCTCTGTCTCTCTCGCTTCGTCATCATTAAAAAATATGCAAGCAGCGGTTATTCAATGCTTGATTGAGTTGGCTCCCCCTTGACCCCCCTTGAGCTGCGGCTGGCATTAAGTGCGGCTCAGAGCTCGCCGTTGCCATAAATTTGCTTAATCAAACTATTTAGGCCCTCTGTGGATGTCACGCAGTGGAAGTCAAGCTGCTACTGGCAGTGGAAGTGCCACTGCCACTGCCACTGCAGTTGTGGGGGCCATTAGAGCGTGGATGATGGGTTGGGAGGGGGGTAGGAGTGACGACAACACATGTGTTGCATGCTTTTAGGCTCCGCTCAGACGACACACATAATCCTAATTAATTGCCGACATCGGCATCAGCATTCAAGATCCGGCATCAGCATTCAGGCTCCAGCAACAGCATCCAGAAGCTGAGTGTCTGCATCGTCTCTCTCTCTCTCTCTCGCTCGCTCTGTGCCACGCGAATGCATTCTGGCAGGTGCATGTGAGCACTTCGTGCGCGCCATTTGCCCCCCAGAGCTTTTCATCTACTTCTCCCCCGCACCCTTGGGCAGCCCTTGCTCGTGTACGCCATTATTTCCCTTTGATTTGCTTTGGCTGGGAAAAGCCGTCGTCGTCGCGTGTTGAATGGCAAAAGGAGGCACCCACCGAATGGGGTGGTTCCGTGGCTCCATAGGGAAAGCGCGACGCATTTCATGCACTTGGCTGGGCTTTTAAGTTGCTTAACGCTTTTGATGTTTGCTGCCAGCCCAGCCCATCCCAGCCCGACCCCTACCTCCCTTCCTCCCTCCCCTCTTTGGCAGCTTCAGCGAGTGTGACGGGGCCATAAGCCCCTAAGACAACCCAACAAAGAGGCGGAAAATCGCAGGGAAATCTTTAACTTTAGAGCCAGCGAGGTGTGACAGGCCTTAGATTTTCAGGTGTTCAATTCATCTCATTCATAGAGGGGAAAACTGCCGCTTAAATTGTGAATTTAAAGATACTTTAAGGTCCTTAAAAGTTACTTTCGACCACAGCATCAGCCGCAGCCACACGGCTGATCATCCCCAAGGGAAATACAACTGAAAAATAGGGAAAAGTTTTCCGCACAAGACGCAATAATCGATGGCTGGAGTCGTCAGTGGATTGGCCGTTTTCGCAGGGGAAAAAGGGAAAAGGGGTCTGAAAGAAAGAAGGCGTGGAAGGAGCAAGGAAATGGTATCCTTTGGCGGGGCCAGCTCCTCGAAAGTATGCAACACGATTTTAATTAGTTTTGAAAAGTATTTTAATTTTTGCAATTTGTGTGCCACAAGGCACAAGGCAGGGCCAGGCGGCAGGCGGCAGGCGGCAGTCTCTGCCTCAAAATAATCACAGAACAGAATGCGGCACATTAATGATTATTAGTTGTACGTATAATGAGCGTCGTCAGCGAGTTTTGAGGCGTGGCAAATGGCAGTGGGCAAAGGGGGTGGGCCAGGCCTTCTGCTATTCAAAAAATGCGTGCCAACCGCCCGAAAAAAAAAAGAAAAAAAACCACGAAAACACCAAGTGGCACGAACAGAAAGCGAAAAAAGCATCGAATGAACGCAGCAAAAAGTTGAAAAAGTTCCGAGAGAAGTTTTCGCAATTATTTTTCTGTTCTAATGTAATAGTGGGGCGGGCCCAGCCCCCAGCCCCCAGTCCCCTTTTTTTATGCTTTTGAAACGAAGGAAAGTTTGTTTAAACTATGTGGCCAGGAAAGGGGTGATTCGCCCTCTCTCCCCCCCTGCCGTCTGGCTGGCTGGCTGGCTGGCTCTCTCTCTCTCTCTCCGGATAGCTTAGCGGTTGCTGGAAGTATGCTTTGATTTTCGGCTCCGGCGCTTGACCGTTGCGTTGCATGGAATGCAGTGTTCGAATTGTTTGTGTGCCCCGACCCCCAACTCCTTGCCTTCCCCCTATACTAGCACATTTTTGCTTGATCTATATGTACAGATATTTCATGCTTTTGAATATTCTCCCCGAAAAGTTTTCAAATTAAAGACAACCGGATTCGACTGGATTCTGCTGGCCTCTGAAAAGTTCTGTGGTTGTGGATCAAAGGTCCATTCCGTTCGGGCACAACTATTAGTGATTGAGTTCTTGTAGATTTTCTTACCTGAAAAGAGCAAAAGAGAAAGAAAAATGTGAATTAAAATCTGAATTTTAATGTGGGGGAAAATATTAAAGAGTATTAAAGTTGAAATCAATTTGCGGTGCGTATTCTGCTGACAAATATCGGATTGGTGTGGAGTGGAGTGGAGTCCTGGCTGGGACTTAATTACACACACAACTCATTTGTCGAACACACAAAAACCACTCCCCGAATGCACATGCCACAAGGGACATGGAGACACGGACAAGGACACACTCCCTGCACTGCCCTGCCCTGCCCTGCCCTCGTGCTGCTGTCTGTCTGTCTTTCTGTTTCTCGAAATGGGAAACCCAAAAACGAGACAGCAACCAGAGACGACGACACATGGGCACACAGCAAAAGCTAAAACAGCAGCAGCAGCAGGAGCCAGTCAGCCGTGGCAGCACAGCACAGGACTTTTGTTTATATGTCATAAAAATTACTCATACGTTAATAATTTAAACGGATGGCTGTTGATGATGGCCGGCCCCAAGGCAGGACAGCAGGACAGCAGGACACATGAGGCATCTGCAAATGTGTACTTTGGGGGGAGAGGGGACGGGGAGCAAAGGCTAACTCGGAATCAATACGAAATGAAAACCAAATACTGCCCTGATCAAACACAAGGCCAGGCCAAGCCAAGCCAGGCAGCACCTCAAGCCTGTTTCTTGCTGCTGTCCGATGATATTTCTCTCGTTATCAAGGCATAAAATTCATAACCAAGCCCCTGACAGACATTGAGTGCTGCCCCCCCACCCCCTCGCCCTATACGGATGAATGTCTATGAATCATTCTCTGTGTAAGTATATCCATAACTTATGTGTTCGTGTTTGTGTGTTTGGTGGCATTTTCATTATTTCATCAATAATACAATCAGACAGACAGATATACGTATGCTCTTTTTGTTTGCTTTGGCTCTATTATCCCATCTTCCAGCAGCTTTCATAAGTACAGGCCTTTGGCTGACTTCGCCTTAAGATAACGCATTTTATTTATACACAATGTTATCACATCAAATTTGAAATTTAGGAACTAGCGGAACTCTTAATGTGACCCATCGTCATAGATCTGGGGATCTAGGGGTTTGCCCCAGCTTCCCGCTGCAGGACAGGCGTTTGCGTGTTATGGAGGTGGAAGTTCATGGTGGCTTTGTGGCTTGGTGCGCGTCCGGTCATCATCCTTTACCAAACGTTTAGAGCTGACATTTAAACGAAAGGATCGCTGAACGCGTCCTCCAGGCCACGCGGCTCTGCCTTTATTTTCTTCCACTTCGAGATGGCGGACGTGATGACGAGACGGTGAGTGTTCACACCCGGTAAAATGCTCACACGAACCTGCTTCACCATTCTATTCACCTTCTTGAGTCTCTGTTTGTGTTCAGCCATCGTCAGTTTCCTCTCCAGCATCCCTTTGAACTCCTCATTGGGGTTTTCCTTCAACGACCTTTTCATGTATTTGCGCTGCAAAAGCTGCTGTTTTAATAGGATATCCTTCTGCTTTTGCTTCAGATCGGAGATTAGGGACTTCCTTTGCAAATCAGCCTCGACCGCGGCTTCATCTTTCCTGCTGCGATCAGGGAGTTCATTCATATTTTTGGTTTCAATTTTCGACCGCTTTCCCTGCCGCCCCCCGTACTTTTCCTTCATGGTGGCGCACAGCTTGGAGATTTCCTCGATCTGCTGCAGGACAAAGCCATCGGAGTCGCTGTCAATCCCTCGATTCGAATTTTTCGATTTGCTCTTCATGTTCAGGAGAATCTCCAGCTCGAGAAGATTTAGGCACTTGGACATCCGTTGCACCTCTCGAAGCTGCAGCTTCTCGGTGACTCTTCCCTGGGGGGCTGCCTCCTCTAATGTTTGTTCTCCTTGCTTGGCAGTGTCCTTTGACATGTCTTCAGTGGCTGTCTCCTGAGGCTTCTGCTCATTCTGCTGCGTGCTCTCCTTCTTCTCCGCTGCGATCGGACATTTTCCGAGACTTTCAGTCGCATTCTGCTGGTACTCTACGGCCTGCTTAGCCTCTACCGGACAGATGTCGATGTCCTTTAGCTCCTGGCAGCTTATTCCTGGCCGGAACACACCCTGCGTCTCCTGTGGGCCGTCTTTCACTTCCTCCATGAGCTCAGGTGGTGCTTTGGTGGTGGCCTGGTATTCGGCAGAGAGGAGATCTTTTGGCTTGGCCTCGCACTTCATGCCAACGTCCTGCTGCTGCTGCTGCTCGTATTCCTGTTGCACCTTGGTCTGTGGCATCTTTTGCTCCTTTTTCCCCTTTTCCAGCGCCTGCTGCAGACGTGTGCCGATCCAGGAGGTGCTTTGAATATTCTGCCACTGCCGCAGATGTTCGAAATCCTCCTCGATCTGCTTGCCGGGCTTTCGCTCCGTCTGCTGACTCCAGTGGCTCTTGATAATTTCGAAGAGCTTCTGCTGGTGGTCCCTCAGCGCCACGTTACTGACGGAAGCAGATTGTACGCCGCACAGACATGGAGCTGGAAGACTGATGGAAGCAGGTGCAGCTTCCGTCGTGGCTTTCTGTTCAGTCAGTGGTTTCCGAGTGTTGGGTTTCTCGGAATAGCAGATGAGATCCTTGCACCTATTCGTGGGCACCGGCTTCGCTCCCTCCTCCTTCGTGCAGAAGCCTCCCTTAGAAGCGGGCGACCCCTGCAACCAGAGGGGGGTCTGTTCCAGACCCCTCATCTTGCGGCAGAGAAATTCGTTGCGCTTTTGCAGTTGTATTAATTTTAACATCTCAAAAAATTGGTTTTGAATTTATTCTTATATTATATAAAAAATATCTGTCAAAGATCAACTTTTGTAATTTTAAAGCATAAAAAAATACAATTTCGGCAAGCCAAAAAAAACAAATGTACTCGATAATACTAGCAGCTATGTGACAGCAATCAACCTGTCAATTGTTTGTTCGATTTGGTTTTTCCGTAACCGGCCCTAAGTGAGTCTATTGCAGCTACTGTCGAGATAAATCTGAATTTATTTAAATTGTAAAACATTAATTTTGATATCGCATCACATTCGAATTGTGAAAAATGGTGGAACCCTTAATGAGACTCATCGTTGTTGGTGGTCTGGTCGCTTTTGTGGCAGGGGCAGCGGTAGGTCCAAAGCTTCAGGTTTTTTCCCATTTCGTTCTCGACTTCCTGATACGCGCCACAAAGAGGGGCTTGCCGCAAAAGCGGCATTCCTGCTTCCCGCAGCCGGTAGACCATCAGAGCCTCATTGCTGCCATGTCGCTGCAGGTCGGACAGGCGCTTGCGTTTTATGACAGTGGATCCAACGGCCGAAGTTCCTGGTGTCTGAGGTGATTGGCTTTGTGGCTGGGTCTGCGTCCGGTCATCATCCTTCCCCAGACGCTTAGAGCTACCATCTAAACGATCTGGGAAAGGATCACTGAACGCATCCTGAAGGCCACGCGGCTCTGCCTGTACTTTCTTCCAATTCGAGAAGGCGGCCGTGATGACATAAGAGTTCGAGCCCTGTCTAATGCCTACACGACCCTGCTTCACCATTCTACTCATTTTCCTGAGTCTCTGGTTGTGCTTAGCCATCGTCAGCGCGGCCTTTTCATATTTGAGCTGCAACAGCTGCTGTTTCGTTTCGAGATCCTTCTGCTTAAGCTTCAGATCGGAGATTAGGGACATCCTTTGGAATGTCTCCGCTGTCTTCTTTCTCAAATCAGCTTCGGCCGCGGCCTTATCTTTCCAGCTACGATCAGAGCCTTCCTTTTCATTTTTGGTTTCACTTTTCGATCGCTTTTCCTGCCGCTTTTGGTACTTTTCCTTCATGGTGGCGCACAGCTTGGAGATTTCCTCGATCTGCTGCAGGACAAAGCCATCGGAGTCGCTGTCAATCCCTCGATTCGAATTTTCCTCCGCCAGCTCTTGGTTTTCCCAGATCTCCAGGCATTTTTCAATATTTTTCCTGCCGCACTGTGTCGTTTTCGATTTGTCCTTCATATCCAGCAGAATCTTCAGCTCGAGAAGATTTAGGCACTTGGACATCCGCTGCACCTCTCGAAGCTGCGGCTTCTCGGTGACCCCTTCTTGTGGGGCGCCTCTAACTTCCCCCATCAGCTCGGGCCGCTGGGTGGTTTTCCGGCATTCGGCAGACAGGTGCTTCCTTCGCATGGCCTCCAACCTTGTGCGGATGTCCTGCTGCTTCTGCTCGTATTCCTGTTTCACCTTAGGCTGTGGCATCATTTGCTCCTTTTTCCCCTTCTCCAGTGCCTGCTGCAGACGTGTGCTGATCCAGGAGGTGCTTTGAATTTCCTGCCACTGCCTTCGCTCCGTCTGCTGACTCCAGTGGCTCTTGATAATTTCGAAGAGCTTCTGCTGGTGGTCCCTCATATTCACGTTACTGGCGGAAGCAGATTGTACGCCGTAAAGAATTGGAGCTGGAAGACTGATGGAAGCTGGAGGACATATAGCAGCTGCAGCTTCCGTCGTGGCTTTCTGTTCAGTCAAAGGTTTCCGAGAGTTGGGTTTCTCGGCATTGCTGATGAAATCCTTGCAACGGTACTTTGGCACTGGCTTCGCTACCTCCTCCTTCGTGCAGAAGCCTCCCTTAGAAGCGGGCGACTCCTGCAACCAGAGGGGGGTCTTGTCCAGGCCCTTCATCTTGAGGCAGAGTAATTCGTTGCGCCTCCGCAGGCAGGTCTCAGTCGCCGGCTGCGTGGCAAAGAGGCGAATTCTTCTGCCGAGATCCCTGAAGCCAATCTCCGCTTCGGCTGCTGGCACTCCCACACACGCACTGCACTCAGACGAGCAGGAGGCAGGGGAGCACCACTGTCGCCTGTCCGGCTTGTTCATTTCGCAGTTGGGAATGTCACAGGCCATAGGTGGATCCAGTTCCCGTTCCCTGATCAACGGCAGCCTGGATCGCAGCTCTAAGTTCATTCGGCGGACAGTGGGTGTGGAAGCCACGGCGGCGGCGCGTTCGGGGTCCTTGTGAATGTTGGGCTTACTTCTGAATGTTTCTCCAAGAAACCGCTTAACCTGCACGCTTAGATGATTGAGGAACATGCCGGGTGCAGCATTTGTGGCCAAATTTTCGTGTGCAATCAAATAACAACTACCGCCTAATAAAGGTGCGGCAAGCAACGGGGAATTTTAAAAAATACAAAATAAGAAAAAACTGAGAGTAAAGTCACACTCTGATTCTGTTCTCAAGGCTGTCTAGATTCTGGATCATGGGGCTGAGGGGTTTACAAATGATTAAATTTTGATGCAACGCTGGGCCTCCAGCAGTATCTGTGCGGATTCGTGCAGCCGCTTCATCTCCCAGTCGTTGAGTTTCGGCCGGCAGATCGCCGAGATTCCATGGCCGCAGACGACGCACGGCATGGACATGAACACCTCGTCCTTGACACCGCAGATGCCTTGGACATTGGTGGACAGCGCCAGCACCCGATTGCAGTTGTCGAATATCGCCGAGACCACATCGGCGGCGGTGAGGCCGATGGCCCAGTTGGTGTAACCTTTGGTGGCAATAACCTTGAACGCCGCCTCCACCACATCCCTGTGCGCCGTTGACCAGTACATGGGATCGTCTGATGTGCCAATGACGGGAAGGATCTCCTGCAAGCGCACCCCGCCAACGCTCACCGTCGACCAGAGTGGCACCGAGCTGCCGCCGTGCTCCCCAACCACATAGCCGTGAACGGAACGGGTCGCGATCCCTAACAGCTGGCCGATGAACAAGCGAAAGCGGGCCGTCTCCAGGTGGCAGCCAGTGCTGAAGCAGCGCTCGTACGGCAGGTTCGTCAACTTGCGGGCCACCCAAGTCATCACGTCCGAGTGATTGGACACCACAATGAAGGTGGCCTTGGGACTCTGCTCCAGCAGTTCTGGCATCAGCGCCTTGAGAATCTGCGCCGACTTCTGGGCAACATCTAGGCGCGTCTCGTTCGCCTTGGGACGGCTGCCAGCCGTCACCACCACCACACGTGAGTCCTTCGTGTCCGCCAAGGAAGAGCACTTGTCGAGCAGCGGATTGTTGAGGAACATCGATCCGTGCAGCATGTCCATGCGCTCAGCCTCCGCCCAATCCTGCTCCACATCGAAGAGGGCTATGTGATTGGTGATGCCCTTGCAGAGGAGGGCCATGGCACAGCTCATGCCCACGGCCCCAACGCCCGCAATGGTCACCTTTCGGCCCGACTGGATGTCGTGCGGTCCGCCGAGCTGTTTGAACAAACAACTGCGGAAACCCTTCAGCAATTCCGGATCGACTTCGGCTCCTCCTGACCCTCCTCCTTTCTTGCATTTATCACCCTTTGGGTCGGCCTTTTCCTCCGTTTTCTCAGGCTTTTCTTTGGCTGTCGCTGTTTCTGATAGCTCCTGGTCTCCACTTTTCTCGCATTTTACTTGCTCCGTCTTTGATTCCTCTTGGGCTTTCTTTTCCTCGCATTTCTGTCGCTGACTCTCTTCTTCCTCTTGGGCTTTCATCTCCATGCATTTCTCTCGCTGCTTCTCTTCTTCCTCTTTGGCTTTCTTTTTCTCGCATTTCTTTCGCTGCTTCTCTTCTTTCTTATGGGCTTTCATCTCTTCGCATTTCTCTCGCTGCTTCTCTTCTTCCTCTTGGGCTTTCATTTCTTTGCATTTTTTTTGCAGCTTCTCTTCTTCCTCTTGGGCTTTCATCTCTTCGCATTTTCTTCGCTGACATTCTGCTTCCTCTTGGGCTTTCTTCTCCATGCATTTCTCTCGCTGCTTCTCTTCTTCCTCTTGGGCTTTCAATTCTTTGCATTTTTTTTGCAGCTTCTCTTCTTCCTCTTGGGCTTTCATCTCTTCGCATTTTCTTCGCTGACATTCTGCTTCCTCTTGGGCTTTCTTCTCCATGCATTTCTTTCGCAGCTTCTCTTCTTCCTCTTGGGCTTTCATCTCTTCGCATTTTTTTTGAAGCTTATCTTCTTCCTCTTTGGCTTTCTTTTTCTCGCATTTCTTTCGCAGCTTCTTTTCTTCCTCTTGGGCTTTCATCTCTTCGCATTTCTTTCGCTGCTTCTCTTCTTCCTCTTTGGCTTTCTTTCTCTCGCATTTCTTTCGTAGCTTCTCTTCTTCCTCTTGGGCTTTCATCTCTTCGCATTTCTTTCGCTGCTTCTCTTCTTCCTCTTTGGCTTTCTTTTTCTCGCATTTCTTTCGCAGCTTCTTTTCTTCCTCTTGGGCTTTCATCTCTTCGCATTTCTTTCGCTGCTTCTCTTCTTCCTCTTTGGCTTTCTTTCTCTCGCATTTCTTTCGTAGCTTCTCTTCTTCCTCTTGGGCTTTCATCTCTTCGCATTTCTTTCGCTGCTTCTCTTCTTCCTCTTTGGCTTTCTTTCTCTCGCATTTCTTTCGCTGCTTCTCTTCTTCCTCTTGGGCTTTCATCTCTTCGCATTTTTTTTGCAGCTTATCTTCTTCCTTTTTGGCTTTCTTTTTCTCGCATTTCTTTCGCAGCTTCTTTTCTTCCTCTTGGGCTTTCATCTCTTCGCATTTCTTTCGCTGCTTCTCTTCTTCCTCTTTGGCTTTCTTTCTCTCGCATTTCTTTCGTAGCTTCTCTTCTTCCTCTTGGGCTTTCATCTCTTCGCATTTCTTTCGCTGCTTCTCTTCTTCCTCTTTGGCTTTCATCTCTTCGCATTTTATTTGCAGCTTCTTTTCTTCCTCTTGGGCTTTCATCTCTTCGCATTTCTTTCGCAGCTTTTCTTCTTTCTCTTGGGCTTTCTTTTTCTCGCATTTCTTTCGCAGCTTCTCTTCTTCCTCTTGGGCTTTCTTAGTCTTGCTTTTCTTTCTGGGATGCTTCCCGCCGGCGTCGCGGCACATCTCTTTGATGACCAGCTTGCGGCACTTTTTCTTGATCTGATCGGAGATGCATTGCTTCATGCGGATCAGCTTCGCCTGCTCCTCCTGGCTGAGATTCTTGCGGTAGGTGCACACTTCCTTCCACTTGGTGGTCATGCACTGATCCAGCTTCTTGGCGTATTTCGAGAGTTGTGGCTGCTTCCCCCCGGTAGGCTTTTCTTTTTTAGTTTCGGTCGATTTGGGCTTTTCCTTTGGTTCTTCCTTTGCTTCTTCATCTTTCGGTGACTTCTTGGAGCATTTCTTCAACATTTTTCTTATCTTTTTCGCGCCTTTTTCCGCCTTTGCCCTGCAGAATTCATTCATGACTTTGTCCTTGCAGATCTTACGGGCGCCCTTCTTCATGCAGCCCACCATCAGCCGAAGGAGGGTCTTCTCATCCTTATCGGTGGAGCGCTCGGCGCACTCTTCGAGCACCTTCGTCTTCTCGTGGATGCACTTGTCCACACGACACTTAATCATTGCAGCCTCCTTTTCGGCCTTCTCGGCCGCTTTGGCCTCCTTGCGCTTTGCCGCGGCCTCTTCCAGTTGCTTTTTCAGCTTCAAAATATCCTCGCCGTTATTCTGGCTGTAGCTCTGCTGCGGCCACTTGGTCATGGTCAAGAGGCATGGCCGTTGCGAGGCCAAGCAACCGCCTATCCTTCGCATGTTCATGCTCAGTCTTTCAGTCTTTCAAATTTTCAAAAATTTTGTCAAATTTTGTGGGGGGATGGATGGTTCCACAAAACTGTAATTTTTTGGAAAATGAATCTGTAATTTTTTTGTATGGATAGACGGGGCCAAAATCTGTGAATGTTTTGCTTTACCAAATATTTTGAATTCTGAATTTTGACAAATGATTTCCGTAGATGGAGTCTTAGTTTTTGTGTTTTGGAATTTCCGGAATGAAAACAACAAACAAAAGAGAACGCGTAGCCACAGAGGCGACACACAAGTGAGGCATGTGGCATATGGGATCGTTACGTTATTTTTTCGACTCTTCCTCTTGGACATTCTTTTTCTCGCATTTCTTTCGCAGCTTCTTTTCTTCCTCTTGGGCTTTCATCTCTTCGCATTTCTTTCGCTGCTTCTCTTCTTCCTCTTTGGCTTTCTTTTTCTCGCATTTCTTTCGGAGCTTCTTTTCTTCCTCTTGGGCTTTCTTTTTCTCGCATTTCTTTCGCAGCTTCTTTTCTTCCTCTTGGGCTTTCATCTCTTCGCATTTCTTTCGCTGCTTCTCTTCTTCCGCTTTGGCTTTCTTTTTCTCGCATTTCTTTCGCAGCTTCTTTTCTTCCTCTTGGGCTTTCATCTCTTCGCATTTCTTTCGCTGCTTCTCTTCTTCCTCTTTGGCTTTCTTTTTCTCGCATTTCTTTCGCAGCTTCTTTTCTTCCTCTTGGGCTTTCATCTCTTCGCATTTCTTTCGCTGCTTCTCTTCTTCCTCTTTGGCTTTCTTTTTCTCGCATTTCTTTCGCAGCTTCTCTTCTTCCTCTTTGGCTTTCTTTTTCTCGCATTTCTTTCGGAGCTTCTTTTCTTCCTCTTGGGCTTTCTTTTTCTCGCATTTCTTTCGCAGCTTCTCTTCTTCCTCTTTGGCTTTCTTTTTCTCGCATTTCTTTCGCAGCTTCTCTTCTTCCTCTTTGGCTTTCTTTTCCTCGCATTTTTTTCGCAGCTTTTCTTCTTTCTCTTGGGCTTTCTTTTTCTCGCATTTCTTTCGCAGCTTTTCTTCTTCCTCTTGGGCTTTCTTAGTCTTGCTTTTCTTTCTGGGATGCTTCCCGCCGGCGTCGCGGCACATCTCTTTGATGACCAGCTTGCGGCACTTCTCCTTGATCTGATCGGTGATGCATTGCTGCATGCGGATCAGCTTCGCCTGCTCCTCCTGGCTGAGATTCTTGCGGTAGGTGCACACTTCCTTCCACTTGGTGGTCATGCACTGATCCAGCTTCTTGGCGTATTTCGAGAGTTGTGGCTGCTTCCCCCCGGTAGGCTTTTCTTTTTTAGTTTCGGTCGATTTGGGCTTTTCCTTTGGTTCTTCCTTTGCTTCTTCATCTTTCGGTGACTTCTTGGAGCATTTCTTCAACATTTTTCTAATCTTTTTCGCGGCTTTTTCCGCCTTTGCCTTGCAGAATTCATTCATGACTTTGTCCTCGCAGATCTCACGGGCGCCCCTCTTCATGCAGACCAACATCAGTCGAAGGAGGGTCTTTTCGTCCTGATCGTCGGAGCGCTTGGCGCACTCTTCGAGCACCTTCGTCTTCTCGTGGATGCACTTGTCCACACGACACTTAATCATTGCAGCCTCCTTTTCGGCCTTCTCGGCCGCCTCGGCCTCCTTGCGCTTTGCCGCGGCCTCTTCCAGTTGCTTTTTCATCTTCAAAATATCATTGCCGTTATTCTGGCTGTAGCTCTGATGCTGCCACTTGGTCATGGTCAGGAGGCATGGCCGTTGCAAAGCCAAGCAGCTGCCTATCCTTATCATATTTAAGGTGTCTTTCAGTCAGTCTTTCCTGCTTTTTAACGTTGAATTTTGTGGGTGGATGGATGGTTCCACTAAACTGTAGTTTTTTGGGAAATAGTTCCAAAGATCTGTAATTTTTTGAATCGTCGGGGCCAAAAATGTGAATGTTTTGCTTTACCAAATGTTTTGAATGTTCTGAATTTTGACAAATGATTTCCGTAGACGGAGTCTTAGTTTTTGTGTTTTGGAACAACAAACAAACGAGTACGCCAACGCCCTGCGCGCAGCCACAGACGCGACACACAAGTGAGGCATGTGGCATGTGGCATCGTTACGTTATTTTGTCGAACATAAAATGGGGCAACAACTTAATTAAATGTTGAAAGCGCGACCGCAGCGCGTCTGTGGCAGGCCAAAGGTGTGAATGGGTGGAGAGGGAGAGAGAGAGAGAGAGAGAGAGAGTGTGTGTGGCCACTGGAGGAGTGAGGTGAGGTGCAAGTGCTCTTATCACACAGCAGGATGCTGACAGGCCCTGCCACACGCTAACTTCATTTTTGGGCTGGTTTGGGTTGGGGGAGTGGAAATTAGCAAACCTGTCACCTGTCAAGCGGGGGGTGGGGTGGCTTCCAGGCTGGAGGCACACAAGACAATGCGTCGTCTCTCACCTGTGCTTCAACACCTTGCGCGCTCCCTGCCACACCGCCTGCCATTCCGCCTGCCATTAACCCTTGAGGAAGTTGCTGTACGAACTTTGCGACGTCATGAATGCGCCCCCGAGTGCCTTCAGAGTGCCGAGAGGAGGCCTGAATGTGTGTGTGTGTGTGTGTGTGTGTGTAGAGGGGAGTGTGTGGTAAATTATGGCATGTCTGCTTCCGCCTGCACAGCGCTGCCAGCCGCCCATCGTCATTCCGTTGTTTGTAATTTGTTAATTTCCCGCATTTAGAAATTAATTTTCACTTCATGCGCCGCCAAGCAGACAACAGCAGACAGGCAGGCAGAAGAGTTGCGCCACACAACCACCCACACACCCACACACCCACCCACCCACTCTCTGCCACAGTCCCTCCCTCCCTGTCGAAACTTGCGCCGCAATTACGAGTGTGTGTACCTGTTCCTGCCCCGCCCCCACTCCCTGACTGCTCCTCCAGCGGGGAAGAGGAGCAGCAGAACGAGTTACATTTTATATTTAAATATCTTCGTGTTGTCATTAATTTGTGCAACTTGTTTCGGCTGTTGTAGCTGTTAATTTTTGAGCGAGAGGTCGGGTCGGGCTGGTGTTTGACACGGTTATGTTTTAATGGGGCCCCACATGCCACGTGCCACAAGCCACACGTGCAAAATGTTCACTTGATTGTCAAAGGAGAAATTATCTCTCTCTCCCTCGCTGCCAGAACGAAATCATGAAGTAACCGCTGACACAAACGTTTCGATCTGTAGCGATCATTCGGCCAAAATTGTCTCCAAAATAAAAGATTTGGTCAAAATTCACAATGATATGTGGCCGACTCGTACCTGTGCGCGTGCTATCAAGATGTTTGATACTGGCCCCAAGATCGCACTTCCTGCATTCTCAGAATATATTCTGCCAGAAGTCCGACAAGGACTGCGGACCGCCGAAACCCAAGCCATCATGTATAAGCTTCAAGAAGGATCCCTGCGCTGAGTCGTGTGAAGCCCCAAAACAAAAGCCCCAGGAGGATTCCTGCCCAATGTCATGCCAGAGGAGGCTCGACAGGAAGCGTAAGTTTTTGGCAGAGAAGCAGAAGAAGAAGGAGATGGAAGAGTGTAAAAAGGCGAAGGAGACGAATTATTGTGCCAAGAAGGAGCCTGAGGCTTCGAAGGAGAGCGCCTGCAGCAAGCTGGAGCCAAAAGCTTCGAAAGAATCGTGCGGCAAGGCTTCCAAGAAGGACTCCTGCGATAAGGCTTCGAAGGAGGACTCCTGCGATAAGGCTTCGAAGGAAGACTCCTGCGATAAGTCTTCGAAGGAGGACTCCTGCGGTGAGACACAAAACCCCTGTGTTATATACAAAAAGTTCTTGGCCGAGGTGAAAGGGAAAAAGGACAACAAATCTCAACAAGAAACCTGTGAGACGGCGGTTACCGAACAATCTCTAGGACCAACCTGTGAGACGGAGGAGGCGTTGCAACCACAAAAACAACAACCATGGAGCCTGATCGCCGAAAGGGCGCCACCGTCTGCCAATAGAATACAAGGGCCGGCCAACTGGAATGTGATGCAAAGCCTCTTGAACTGCATGGTAAGCGGCATGAAGGTGGCCAACATCACCCACCAACAGCGGAAAATACTCACTCAGTTGTTGGCGGCACGCAACAAAAGGCTGAACGAAGAAGAGGCATCGCAGGACATCAAATGCGCAGACGGTGCGGCCCCAAAGAAAATTCTACGCCATGCTGATGCTGCACGGGCTAAGAAATTTCCAGAGACTGTGAAACAGGTGAAAACTGTGCAGGATGATCATGAAGAGTAGGAGCATGAATGTTGTGTAAGGCAAAGCAAAGCAGTGCAAAAAGAGGAGAAATAAATCATGCGCGGAAGACGATGCAGTTTAAAGTCTGACAATCTGATAAAGCAGTTCAAAATAGCAGGAAATCAGAAGGGGCATGTGCTGGCAAGGCAGTGCCATAGGTGGAGAAGATAAGGCAGTGTCAATAGCAGCTAGGAGAAGATCGTTAGATGAAGCAGTGACAAGACCCCGTTTAAGCTCATGCTAACACAAAGCAGTGCAAAATTAAGAGAAGTAAGCGAGGCAAAGCAGTTCAAAGCCTAAACAAAGAGAACGAAGTACAAAGTACTAAACAAAACAAAGCAGTATAAAGCAGCAGAAGAGGAAACAAATAAAGAGCCCCGTGCAAATCGAAAATATATATATTTTCATAGTGAAAACAAGTATCCAAATATAATTGATCTCTCTGCGTTTCTACAATCGATTCTCCGACTCCCACAACTAGTTTATTTGCTCACATTAAAGCTGCAAACTTTAATTCTGGAAAATGTCAGGCGATCATTTGGTTCCATCAGGCAAATACCATTGTTTGGGTTTGGTGGCTAACAAATACTCCGCTAAGCAGAGCCAGAGCCCAAGCGGCTTTAATGATGGGGGGAGAGAGTAAAAGAGAGAGGGACTAAAAGAGAGAGCGACGACTGGCAACAAACAATTGTCGTCACCGCTTGTCTGGTTTATTGTCATCCATCACGAGGGTTGGACAAGGCAAGGGCCCCGGTGCCCCGAAGGTGGGGAGCTGTCTTAAAGCCCTGAACCACACCACAACACCCCACCCCACCCCACCCGACAGATTTGTGGTCGCCATAGTTGCTGGCACCTAGAAATCAGTCGGAAGTCTCGGGGAAAGTGGGGAGTCGGGAGTTTGCTCATTCACTGGAAGCCCTTTCCAGAATCCCCGGTCCCTGGTCCTGCACTCATTTAGACATTCTGCTGCGCATTTGGCATTGCCTTTCTTTCTGCCTCTCTCTCGTTCTCTCTCTCTCTCTCTCTCTCTGTCTGTCTGTCTGTCTGTTTTTCCATTTGCTGCTGTTGCACAAGGATTTGTCAAGGATAAAACACTCGAGGGCAGTCAGTCGACATTGTAGTCGTCGCCATCAAACCAGTCGTTGCTCCATCATGATTACGTTTATGAGTATGTAGCGACAGTTGTTCCAAGTTTCTCTACTTTTCCCCACTTACCTCCGCCCCACCAGTCTTCCCCCCACACCCCTCCTTAAATACACTGTCATCATGGCTGGCTTTTCCCCCTGGAGCCGCGCTGGCTATTGATTTTACGCCAAGAAATGCATCCAAATGCGGATCCTAAGTGCAGTAATGTATGGCCTTGGGCCCTCACAGGATATTATATTGCCCAGGAGTGCGGCAGGGAGGCAGGGACACAGGCAGGGGGGTGTGTGAGGCAAGCTTACGAGCTGTGCTGTGTGCCACATTAAAGAGCGGCCCTCAAGGTTGTGTATTCAGATTATAATTCGGTTGAAAGGTGGGATGGATTTGTGACCTCGATGTTCTCTGTTTTCGTTTTGGCTAATGGCTACACAAAAAGCGGAACCGCAGCCAGGACTACATTCAGGACACAGACACAGCTGTGGTTGCCAAAAAATTATATGCCACAGCGGTCGGCGGTTTGTTAAACAAAAATCCTGTGGCTGTGGCTGAGAGAGAGAGAGAAAGGGGGGAAGAGCCACACTGAGGTAAAACTGGGTCAGTGCACGGAAAACTGTCACAGTGCCAGCAGACGCATTAAAGCCAAATTACCCAAAATACAGTTTACAGCGGCTAGAATAGCGGCTCCCCCACTCCCCCATCCCCAACAGCAGTCAAAGTTCAGGCAAACAACAACCAGATATGCCTGCCATGGGATGTTACATCGTCTCGAAGCACTTGAGAAAGTTTGCCCCGTTTTGGTTGTTGTTCAACTTTCGATGGCTGCTGATTTCCCGAGAAGCAGAAAGCCCCCACCATTCCGGGAGCGGGCTCGGCTCCCTCATCATGAAAGGTTAATGACGGCTGCTGTCAGCGACGAAGGTCACTCCCACTCCCTCCTACACGCTGCCACTGCCACTGGCACTGTGGCACTCTCCCATTCCCCTGTTGTCGCTGTCGCTGTCCTTTGTTGGGTCAAGCGTGCAGCAGGTAAAAGTTTCGTGCGCCACAGATACGAGGACGAGGATGAGGACGAGGACGGGTGTGGGTCTCGGTGCTAAATAGCAGCGCACAGCATGGACACGGGACCGGGGGGATTCCTGGGGCACACAGTGTGGAAGCAGAGCGTAAAAGTTAAATGAAACGAAACACGTTAATGGCCTCTGAGAGTCAGCCAGCAAGAGAGAGAGCGAGAGAGAGAGGGAGAGAAACCAGAGTAAGCTCTAAGGAGCGCCGTGCTGCGCTATGCCGCTGTTAAAGCTCGGGCTCGAGCGCCACGTTGAAAGTGAAATTCCCCTCCGTCAGTGTGTCCGTCCGTCCGTCCATCCGTCCGGTGCCTTGGCAAGTTGGCAGCTCCCGTGTTCTGGCCTCGTTTGTTGTAATAAAATGATATCGTTGGCTTAGTTAAGTAGCAATAAGCTGGAAAAAGCCGCCTCCCGAACCAGTCCTTGCGGCAGTCCTCTCAATCACGGCGTTTCAGGTTGATATTAAGTTATTTAGGCTATTTAGGCGCCAAGTGGAATACCCCTCCCCTCCCTTGCCATCCCCTCGGTCTTCGCTGGTCATTAAAGCCAAATTACGGTATATTAAGTTACCTTTTAGTTGAGGGTGAAAATTTCCCTTTCTTTGTCTCGCCCCCCGGTCCTCTTTGGGATATAACGTTTTAAAGGCCCCCCACCAACCCCAACGACCCCACCGAGCGGGGAAAAGTTCAATTAAAGTTTCGCATTGATTTATGTCATCCTCCAGCCAATAATCTGAATCTCAGAGTGGGCGGCAGCGACTAATTAACAGGCCCACAAGGCCAGGCCATCCCCAGATTAAAGCCAAAGGAGACTTGCACTCAATGATGGGAATCTTCTCACCAAAGAGGAGGCACGAAAATGGAGGGACGAAAAACAACAAAAAGAATTATGTATCACTTCGTTCCGACTTAATTCCACATAATTTATTTTCGGTTGCTTTTACGAAAACAAGAAAAAAGCCAAGACGAGACGAGACGAGAACAGAAAGCCAAAAGAAAGAGTCGCAAATAAGAAGCAACTGGGTGTGTGTGTGTGCCCAAAGTTGGTCAAGAAAGTCTGCGTACAGCAATAAGAGGAATCGTATAACCTAGAGGAGTTTAATAACAAAGTAACGTCGTCCGCTGCGGTGAGGACCATCCACTCTCTTTCGACTCTCAGAAAGTCAACGAGTAGAAAGAGTTAGCGAACGTCTTACGTTCTGTACGTTTGCATGCATTCTGACAGACGGATGGTCCTTGAAAGAGAGTAGATGTGGTGACGACGTCACGTTAAAACTAAATTCATCTTGAGCGAGAGAATACTATTACTGGTTAAAGATCATTGAAGCTATTGAGATATCTAATTAGTTTATTCAACAGCGAAGAAAACAACAAAAAACAACGAAGAAAAACAATGAACAAAAACGATCGAAGAACAAGAAAAAAACCATTTAAAATAAACCTTTTCCGTTCGTCCTCTACAGTGAATACAGTTCTTTCTTGATCGATCCAACACACTAGTAAAGGAAGCGAGAGGAAAAAGGGGTCCCTTAGTGTATTCAGATTTCTCTCGCTTGTAATTGTCTTTGTAAAATAATATGAACATGAACATAATAAACGGCAGCCTTATAATTTCTAGCCTTGTGCTAACCGAAACCCTGAATAATGAATAATTAATAAGCATCAAGCAATCGGGTGGACGGTAGAGGGTGGAGGGAGGATTGATGGCCAACTGATGGAATAGGATCACATAAAAGGCAGCCTTGGACTGTCATTAAATTCAATTTGAATGAGACAATTATTTAATAAGATACAGAGTCAGATGTAAGCGAAAGATGATAATATTTGGAGTGCAATCTGCATCTGATTGGTACACTTTTAGTAATTTAATCTCATTAAGTATTTGTACTGTTATTAATTTAAAAATTGATATCAGAATATCGAACAACGGAGTCCAAAGTAGTTGCAAAATTGTCAACATGTTTCACTAAATAAATATCTACAAAAATATTGAATTTAAGATAGAAAAAAGGCTGCCTTAAATTTCTGTAAATACCATCGAAAATAACCAGAGCAAAACTCCAGCTAGAGCAGTGCACAAACTTCGCAAGCCCACTGTTTGGCATGTTTGAGCGCCTGCAGGCGGCGCTACTTGAATGGGGCGTTGCGCTCTCTCCTTCTCCCTTTGAAAAGGCATTTGACTTTTCCTTTGCCACTTGCGGCAGCAGCAGTCTGCTTCTTTCACGCTGTTGGCCTTCACACCTTTGGCTAGTTTGTTGCACTCACTATCCCCTCCATCTACTTTCCCACTTCCTATTTCCCATTTCCACGTGCAATTCAACTTCGGAAAACGCCTTTCGAGTGCCCGCCGCATTAATTCCCAGGTGTGCAATTTAGTGTGCGGCCAATTTTTGTCGGTCTGTGGCAGCCCCAGTCCCCCCCGGCCACCCGCCTGCCCGCCGGCGGAGCTGTTTGTTGACCACATGGCAGGGGCAGGAGGAGAAGCAGGAGCAGGAGTCCAGAGGTGCAGAGGTCCAGAAAGGAGGTTGCGAAATTCTAAACGGAAGTTCGAGTTTTATGCCCCGTTTTGGCTTTTATTGTTAGCTGCGTTTCCGCCTTTCGTGTTTTTGGCTCTCGGCTTTCCGCTCAACCGTATGCCTTGCACATTTCCGGCTAAAGCAAAAACCCCCTCCCCCAAACCCCCCCACGCAACACTCTTAAAGCAGTGGCAACATTTTTCAATTTACCAAAACTCGTGCCACATCTTTAACGAAAACTTTGAGTAGAACTTTTGGCCAGCAGGAACTTTTCAATGGACTACATTTGCTATGCCATGTTAAACAGCAAAAAAAGAATACAAAAAACAAAGAATAAGGCCAAGAACAGCAGAGAACGAGACACAGGAGCTGGAGCTGGAGCTGGAACTGGATGAGAACTATGGACAGCAGCGAAGTGGCGACGCGCCGGCTATAATTTTCAGTTCAGGACAAAAGCCCGAGAGAAACTTGAAAAACTTATAATAATTGCATTTCGTCCAAGGAGCAGCAGCAGCATCGACTCCCAACTGGCGGACATAATAAACTCCGTTCAGAGACGAGTCTCATCCCAAGTTCGGGCCACTCCCCACTACAGTTGGTGCATCAACGCCAGGACAATCACTGGAGAGAGGGAGAGAGAGAGATAGAGTGTGGATACTGGAAAAGGATACTGATGCCTGTGATGCTGGGCGATGACTGGGCCACAGAAATAACCGAAAAGTAATTCCACCACAAAAGTAAACTTGAGCGCACAAAAGTCGACTTTTAAAATAAACTTGCAGCCAGCGCCCGTTCCTATTTTTGTTGGTCCTTTTTTTTTGCTTTTTTTGGGGCATGGGCCAGCAGCATCGCCAAGGGTGTGGTGTGGTGTGGCGGGGCAGGCGCCGGAGCGTGGTTAGCGTGTAGACAAAAGTCGGGGGCGCCACTTGAGGCACAAAAGCCGCATTTTATATAAAAGAAAAGTGGCTAACTAAGTCACAGACTCGTCCGGCATCCCATCATCGTTGCAGTTCTCCCACCGAGTGGCCGACTTGAGGGCCATCTACGACCAGACAGCACTGTCCGTTATTCCTCCCTTTTCGTCGGGCGATAGATGCTCTTGAATTTACAGAAACTTTAACTTTAACTATAACAATTGCCACACACACACACACAAAGTACATATTGTTCCCATATATTGATGTTATTTACAGGAAATTCGTTTCCATCGATAGCTTCCAGCATGCTCGATCCCCATCGAACACAGTTCGAACATAGTTCGAACAGATTCAAACAGATTTGAACACTCCCAAGGCAGCTCTTGCGTCGCTTTATAGAGAAATAAATCCTAAATAGAGCCTCCATAAATGACATCACAGTTTGAGGGAATCTACTAAAACATAATCATATACAAGTTGTAGCCGCCCCATAAAGCAGCCCAGAGAGAGATAGGGAGAGAGAGAGGGAGAGAGAAACGTGAATAATCCCAGGAATGGGACGAAGAGATCATCTTTTGATTTCATCAGAGAAACGCCCTCCAATAAAGCGGAGCCAAAGCACCACTTTATTAAACATGAAATATGCTCCTCCTGCCAATGATGATGTAGATGATGATGATGATGTTCGCTGTCGCCTTGAATTACACGCAATGCCATCCTTAGCATTTGGGGCACGTAGCAAGCGCTCAACGCTTAAATGCATGAGATAAAATGCCGGACATTAAGTCCCGACCCGGCCTGGTGGGAGCGCAGGATGGTCGCCTGCTCAGTTCCGGGAAATTCCTCACTCACCTCACCGCAGGGGGGGTGGAGTAGCAGGTGGAATGCGTCGTACATTTATCTGACAAATTTCACGCTCCACTTGCATGTGTCAAAAGTACGAAACGAAATTGAAATGCTTTAAAAATTTAACAATTTTCTTCTTTTTGAAGACAACAAGAAGATGGGGGGAGGGGGGGAACGGAGGGCATAAAGATATGTAGATGCAGCTGCCAGAATGTGGCAAGGAATACCCACACCCTCTACCACTTTTATGTAAAAATATTTTGCATGTCACTTCCATCTGCGGAACGAAACGTGCAACGTGGTTGAAGGAACGGAAGCATGAGGAAGGATCCCATGGTTCGGTTTTCGGTTTGTGTATTTGCCACAGACTTTTGCATGCATAACAAGTCAGCAGACGGACGGACGGTGGGACAAACAAACATGGGGCACACACATACACACACAAACACACACAAACACACACAGGGAGAGGGAGAGGGGGAGCCGGAAAAAGACAGCGCCGCGGCAGTGCCGGCAGCTAGCAGGAAACGCATACAAAAACTTTAGCAAGCGACCGGTCCGTCCGTCGGTCGCATTTCGTAATCTTTGCAAATAAACGCGTGAAATTCCAAGGAGCACCGCAGTGGGGCATGCCACGCGGACGAGCACGTCAGAGGAGTCGCCGTCGCCGCCACCGCCGCCAGTGTTTGGCCGACATGTGTGTGTCTGTGTGTGTGTGTGTGTGCGCCCCTCAACCCTCTGCCCCCATTTCATTTTTTTTGGCATACAGCTCACACGCGAAATTGCGCATTCAGATTAAAATTCTTGAACGCGCATTTCCGTTTCCGTTTCAGTTTTCCCTTCATGCTGTGGCATTTTCTCTCTTTCCGACTTTGTGCCACCCCCCCGTGCCCCCGTTCCCCAGTATTCGTTGCACGCATCTCTGTCTGTTTGGAGTGCAACCTTCAAGTGACCCTCCAGCAGCAGCGCATATGATGGCATCCCGAAGAATCTCTTGCTTTCTCTCGAATATTACTCATACGCCGCGTGGACCTAATAGACATTGACAATCGCATATTACTCATGGATTAGACGGGTGGGGGTTGGGGAGCGGAAAGGGTCCTTCTCCGACTTCTACTTTGGCTTATTTACAGACCATTGCCATTGATATGCGGACCCTGTTTTTGGCCAAAAAGAAATGGCTTTGTTTGCTGCATGTGGCATAGAATATCAAGCTGATAAAGGGACTGTCGGTGGTCGCTGGTGGGTGGTGGGTGGCAGGGCCAAAGGACATACCAAGCACCAAGGATGTTTGAGTGTGTGTGTGCGCGTGTGTGTGTGTGTGCCAGCGCATAAATAATGTGACCTGCCTGACTGCGATTATCTGTGAACTATTTTTCACACGTTGCCGGCATACAAAGTGGCCCCCATTCTTTTGCTCCGGGAATATACGAGCTGCTTGCCCTCCAAAGGCCACTTGGCCCATTCATTTCTACACACACACACTTACACATATGAGAGTTGAAAGAGATTCGGGCGGGGAGGGTCTACTTACATTGTACTGAAATAATGAACAATAATATCCAGAGGCGTCGATCGAATGTCGGTCTCATGACTTCATCACTTATCCAAGGAAATGTGTGTGTATTGGTATGGATTTTCCTTTATTCGGCTCGGCGATGCGTCCTCCAGATTCCTCCCGTCAATCCTTGGGAGCGTTTTCCTTCAGCATTCAAGCAAATTGGCACACAGCCACAGAGAACGAGAGAGCGATCTGTAAATGGAAATTGGGATTCTGATTAGAGACGAAATGGTAAGCAAATGCCTTAAGCCAATTAAAGTGATGCCCCAGCAGCAGCAGGACGAAAAGCCGGCTCTTACTTAACCCTTTTTTCCGAGAACCGACAAAAAAAAGAAAAGGTAGAGCAGATTGTACAATTGTTTGCTCATGAAATTAATTAATTTTCCACCCACACACACGCACACACACACATACACATACAGAGAAAACGTTGTTGCATAACGCTGGGCGGATTAACTGTGAAACAGAGCAAGGCACAGGGATGAAGGGGGGACAGGAACAGGAACAGGATAGAGACATCAACCGACGAGAAAATTTCGACAGCATTTTGTCTGCAGTGTTTGGAGTGCACAGCAAACACAAAGCGAAAGAGCACCAGGGATAAAGAGTGAGAGACAGAGAGACGGAGAGACGGAGAGACAGAGAGGATTGTGGCACTTGGACTCCATCCACACACACACACACACACACACTGAGGCACATACACATACGTTTGCATACTTTTCTCAAACAGTGTGTCCCTTGCATGTGCGCAAACAAAATTAGAAGCAAAGCTGACGTAGATTTTAACGAATCGGCGTTGCCAGGACGCCTCCCGGTTGCAGGTTCCACACAACAGACTACAGACGACAGGCTCCAGGAAGAGCACTCCCCTCCCCTTTGGTCCTGTCCTGTCTATTCATAACCGTTACGTTCATAGCTGCTTCTGTGGCCTGTGGAATGTGGCCCACAGAGTTAGCGCAAAGGTGGCCTCAGAGTCAAAGTTGTTGCAGGAGAACTCTCCTGCATTTAAGCCAATTGCAAGTGGTTGCACCGAGTCCAAAGTGTAACCATGCAACGGGTCGCCTCTGCCCACACCAAGTGCAGCATGCCACGCAACAGCAATGACAGCATTGGGCAAACATATCACGCGATCAATTTGTCGAAAAAGCAACAACAAATACTCGCAAATGAAGCAACCAAACCGCACGCTGGATGGACAAACTGAGGCAACGACAAGTGACAGCAGCACCAGGGAAGGGAAGGGGCACCAGCAACGCAGGCAAGAGGCAGCAGTGGCACAGCAGCAGCAGGAAGGAAACTAGCCGCATAGAGAGGCCGAAACAGAGGACACAACAGGCAGGGAAGACTGGGCCTTGTCGACGAACAATAAGGACACCATCATCAATATGTGGGTGGTTCGTCTCTCGCTCTCTCTCTGTCGCTCTCGCCATTGACAGTCTGTTGTTACATGTAACAAAGCTGTCATTATGCAAGCGACAAACTATTACAAGCCAATTGTTAGGCCGAGAGTTGTGTCAAAACAAGGTCTAAAGTGGCCAAAAGACCTCACATGAAATGTGATCAAAGTTTCTTCTATCAAAGCACACACACACACACCTAAACTCAAAGCCATCGGGCAACATAATTATTTTAGTTCATTTAATTTTTTTATTATTTTTATTATTTTATTGTACCCTTTATATGGCGTATAGCCAACCTCTACTTAATTCCTTTGACTAAACCCTAATTGAGGGGTGAAGTGAGTTCTGGGTAATCGGGGTCACCACATCCTCTATCTATGTATACAGAAGTGTATGTATATTCAAGGAATTACAAGAGCTTTCACTAATATCATTCCTCCCTTTAGCATTTTCCAGCTTTCAAATGCCAATTAAAATAAAAGCAACGCGTGCACCGTGATTGGAGGGGGGCCGTAGGAGGTGCGGTACGTGGGTCGTGGGAAAAACGTGCAAATTTAATTGGCACAATTTAAATGGTGACCAACCAGAATGACGATGATGACGTTGATGATGGCATGGTGATGGTATAATGATGATGGGATGAGCGAATGAGTGGGTGGGGGGGACTGTTGAAGGCAGCTATGCATAAACAATAAATGCCAATGGTATGCAAATTTTACCAATTTACCGCAACAATGCTAAACTATATGTATGTATCTGAGAGCCAAAACTGGTGCAGCATTCGGTGACTGCAGACGACTGGCGGCTGGCGAGTGCAGATACAGATACAAATGAAATCATTGCTGGTTTCTGCATACGAAAAATTGTTTTGGTTTGCCACAAAACAGCAGGGACGACGAGTGGGCAAGGGAAGGCAGGGAAAATTAAATTTACAAAACAAGAGAAAGACAAAGAGAGACAGGGAGAGAGAGAAATCTCTGGGGGCAAGTTCATTTGTTGCTCGCCGGCTGTAAAATGAATACATTATGCAGTTTCGCTTCAATGATGTTGCAACATGGCTGGCTGATGTTGCAGCATCGCAAAATCGTTATTCATCTGCGGTCGTTTTATTGATTCCTGTGGCTCTGCGAAAATGAAAAGCGCTCAACGTAAAATAAATACAGATAATTAAGCAGAGCGAGAAGGAAACGTTCTCCCCCTCCTCTTCTCTCCTCAGCGCTCTTCTATGATTTTTTTATTCTGTTTTCCATTTGCCGACGGGGCTGCCGCACAGATTATAGTATATTTATGTATTTATGTGTTTGTATAATTAAATTTCTCGCAGCTTTTATTTGCTTTTAATTTCATAAATTTTAATTGCTTCTCCTTTAACGCTGGCCAACAGTCAAATCTAATCTATGGCTCATAGTTTATGGTAGTTTGCCAGAGCAGAGCAGAGCTACTACAAGCTGAGATGACTTATGAAGCGGAAAAGTGTCCTTCAAGGATCGACTATTGATTGAAAAGGATTTATTGAGAGATATTAAGCGTACGAGTATCCTTATTCAGATCAGAGGTGGAAAATGGAAGCCAAAGTCGAAGCCGAAGTCAAACCCGAAGTTTGGCTCGAGCACAGTAGTGGGGCCGAACAGTGGGGCCCAACAAGTTCGATGGCCAACAGCATGTTCGATCAGTCCCTGCTGTCTGGCCGCTTGGATCTCTGGCTGCTTGAAATGTTAAATGTTTGTCAGTTTTAATCCCACTTTAAAGAGCTTCCTTGAGGCTGGTTTTTGGGCATCCCAGAGGCTACTCCATTAACAGTTTTAACTTTTTACAAAGTTAAACAACTTCAAAGGATCTTGCAACAGCATTGAACAGAGAAGGACAGAAGGAGTGTGGGCAGGCTGGAGGGCGCACCTCCATCCTTTCACTATCACTATCACGCTGCGTGGGTGTTGTGGGGGCGGGGGTTTTGTACTGTAAGCCACTTGAACAAATTTTTCATTGTCTTTTGCATGCCTGCCCCACACACCCAGACTCCCTGCCGCACCACCCCGCCCCCACCAGCCGCATGACTTATGTATGTGGAGTGGGGCGAAACAAATGCGCAAAGCACAAGAGTCAACATATTGAATAATGATTGGTGGGCGAAAGAGAAAGCAATGAAAGACAGCGAGAGTTTGCCACTCCCCTTCAGCCCATTGTGTGTACGATAATCTTTTATTATGCTTTATTCCCCGCTGTGTATCCTCCAGCATCCTCCGAAGGCTGCCGCCGCCGCCGCCCCTCTTTTATTGTTTCCGGCCATGAAAATACATACACCTCTCGTTGTCCTATAAATTTTCATAGAATTTTTCATTTTCATTCGCACACACACACACACACATACACATACATGTGTGTTTGTTCACATTCTAATCGATAAGCTGGTCTGATAAACACTGCCACATCGTAATTGATAGACGTTCCAGGCGGCTCTTTCGCTCTCCCTCTGCCTGCCGTTGGGGATTTGTGATTAATTAGATTAGAAAGAAAATTGCAAATGGCTGGAGTGGCTTTAAGTCATTTTCTACGATGCCCCCAAGTGGCCAAAACAAGGCCAAGTCGAGTCTGGAGACAATGGCCAACAACAACTAAACGAATAACTGGCACTGTGCCATGTGGGTTACAGTTACAGTGGTACCTGGCCAGGCATGTACTTAATGCCTGGGCTTAGATGCCTAGTCGGTTAGCAGCAGACGAACCAAACCGAAGGCCAAGAGCCGAAGCCAATGAAGGGCCAAGCGAGCCAAACAAGCTACCAGTTGCTGTCGAAGACAAAGTTAAGACCTTTTCAATGGATATTTGTCAATTGTAAGCACCAGAGAGCTGTAAACATTACCTGCACAGTGCTGTTTTTGGGTGAACTCAATACTACGACGTACAGCATATGGCACACGGCAGACAGCATACATGCTGCATGAGTTGCCAGTTGGTTTGGCACGAAGGTTCGAAGCGAACGTGCAAGTTCGAATCAAGAATCGAGACATGATCAGACATGTCTGTTTCTAAATGTATTGTATTGTAATGGGGCCAGCGTACTGGCCCCGCTGTCCATCCCTGGTTTATGTACATACATACATATGTACAACACATTGAACCTCATCAATAGTAAATGCCAACTGTGAGGCGTCTTAGAACATCATGATATGATCGGCTTCATTGAGTAGTTACAAAGGTTCTGATGGCACAAAGGGCATCAAATTGATTGGCAATTTGGTATCTCTCTCCCCACAGGGGCCGAAAGATAATAGCCGGAATGGCCAGAGGCTATTAGACAATAATCTTGGCAGTGCGCGGTCGGCCGACACCTGCTCTAAATATGTACATCCTTTAACAGAAACATAAATTTAATTACCTTCCAGGTTTAAACGTGGTATTGAGTCCCTGGAGAAGAACGATTCGCTCCCGTTTGCTAGCCGCGTTTGCTACTGTCTGTCTGTCTGTCTGTCTTTCTAATCTCATTCAAGCCTAATCATGTCACTGCAATAGAATGCCTTTCCTCTCCCTCCACCATCTCTCTCTGTGCGTTTTTATGTGGCCTGCAAGTTTTTTTTTTTTAAATATCGGTTGGAAAATCAAATTAAAATTACATGCTTTAACATGTGTTCCAATTACTGTCGCAAACAATTTACCAATACATGCATACAAGAGAGGGAGCGAGAGAGAGCGAGAGCAAGAGAGCAAGAGAGAGAGATAGAGAGGGAGAGGGAGAAAGAGAGAGACAGCAAGAAAAAGCCATTTTTCAAACCAAAAAAAAACGAAAAAAGTTTGGTCATGGACCGAGAGCTGCACTACTGGAGAGGGAGGGGGAGCAGCGGTGGAGGGTTGGAGGGGGGTAGGAGGTGCTGCCGCTGCCGATGCCGATGCCGGGTCGTTGGTTTATGTCATGAAAAATGCATTTTTCAGTACACAATTATAATATATGTAACACAATAAATTGCGATGGCCTCTCCACAGAGACGAACAGGGCAGGACAGGGCAGGGGAAGAGGAAAGGGGGTAGGGAAAGGGGAAGAAAATGTTATAAAATTGTTATCGAGCGCATAATAGCAAATGTTGCAAAATAACTTTTGACAAAGTGCACTCAATATCAAACCAAAGAGTGGATGCGCACTGAAGGGTCCATGGGAGAGTCCATGGAGTGCATGGATTGAAGGAGCCAGAGTGAGAGCGATAGCTAGAGCGAGAGCAAAAGAGATGGAATGCTGTGTGAAGTGAAATATCACAGAATGCAAAGGCGAGAGTTTTTTATTAGATTCGAAATAATAGACCCTCCTCCAAAAGTGTATGGGAATCAGCGATAAGGTGTGGGTGGAGTCCCAGCATCTCTCCTCCTCTCCTTGAGTTTCGATACAGGCAAGCAGTGTCAGCAACTGTGGCAGTGGCATTCAAGTACCCTCGTAGTTCCTTTCGACAGCTCTCAAAGTGTGCAGCAGCGGGGAGCAGCATTTCGATTTGAAATGATGGATGGCTGGATGGCTGGATAGCTGGAGGGGCTGGGAGCAAGAATCAAATTAAACTGCCATATTGCCCGGCTCTCGTATGTGCGCCGCCCTGTAACCAAATTACACCAACACATGCCCCAAAAAATATGCAACAATTCGTGGAAGGCGGCAGCGACCTGCAACCAGCAACAACGCAAAAAAATAAACAAAACGAAAACAAAAACGAAGCACAAAAACCGAAAAATTGCAGGGGAAAAGCGTAGGAAAAACGTGCATAACTTTGGGCACATGCCAGGGCCTGGTCCTCCTCTTGGTCTTCCTCCTGGTCCTGACATCCCTTCCAACTTTGAAAGGGCGTTTATGGCGGGGGTCTGTGTTGTCTGTTGCATGCCTCTCCGGTGCGCCTCTGCCTGCCCCCGCACCCCTGCAAAACAATGGCTTGCATATGTAGCGCCTGAAGTTATGTAAAACGGGAAACGAATAGAGAGAGGGTGGAGGAGAGTGCAAAAATGAGAGTGCAGGGGGGGTGGGAGTGGGTGACAAAATGTAACCATTAGTTGCACATAGTTTGGGGGGGCAGTGGCGACAAATTCCCGACCAGGCCACGTGAGAGTGGTGTGGCATGTGGCACAGGCACCTCTGTCTCTGCCTATGCCTATGCCTGCCGCCTACTGCCTGCTGCCATTGTGTTGACAAGCCTGAAAATCGGGTCAGTAGTAAATCAACAATGCAACAAAACAATGGCAATCATGGTTATGTGGCGGGTGAAAAATGCATGTTGTATGTTGCACGTTGCACGCTGCACAAGCGGAAAGAGGGGGTTAAACTCGTTGATTGCCGGCAAACGACAATGGGAGTGGCGTCGCGTGGCATGGCGTGGCATGGAGTGCGCAATGCCAAATGGAAATGATCTAAAGACCTATACCTACGATGTATCTTTAGGATCTGTTCTACAGAACAGAACGTTGCTCTGCTGCTGCGTGTTAAAGCAACATTTCTCTCTCTCTCTCTCCCCCTCCCCCTCCTTGGACATTAATGGGCGGCAACCCCCGTCGCATGAGGCACGTTAACTATCGCTATCTGGCGCTTCCTCCGTGCATACTTGAATGAATGCACACAGCGAATGATTGGGGCGGGGGGAAGGGGGGAGCAGTGGTAGGGGATCGCACCGACAGTGCGATTAATCAATAACCACTCAAAGTGGGGGCGTCAAGCGGAGCAGAGCTGAGCAGAGCTTTGGGTAGCGAAACGATTTAATGGACACCAAAAATGACGCAGCTTCACGCCCTGTCTGGCTGCCCCCTGCTGCTGCTGTCCCCTGCTACTGCCGTTGCATGTGTGTGAGTGCATTACACTTTATGCATGCTACTTTTGGGGCAGCTACTGCCTGCAGCACGACTGGAGCGCCATGCGGCATTCACACGTACGAGTGACACAATGAAAATGAGGCCAAATGCATGTCCTGGCGACTCTGGGGCGCGAAATTCCATTCGCGCATTTTCTGCTGGCAGCTAGGAATTCGCATTTGGGTTTTCAATTAAGGGCAAAAGAGATAGCAGGAGAGAGGGAGATGGCGAGCTAAAAATTGCGTGTTGTTTGCCTTCAGTGGGGGGGGGCACAGTGCATACCGAAAAAGTGCACACACATGCCCCAAATTTCGGGCAATTCATCAGCGCGCTTAAAGTGTGATTCTTATGATAGAAGACCCAGACAGACACACGACACGACAGGACACGATTGTCATCATAAATATTGTATAACATGGCCAAGAGAGAGAGCGAGAGAGAGAGAGAGAGGGAGTTGGATTTGTCTGCTGTCCCGCCAGAAAGTAGGCAAACGCCAGGCAGCCAACTGCAACAGCGCCAGAGCGGAAGCCGCATGCAACACGACCCACGATTCAGCAGACGACAGCAAAAGTTTGCGTGCCAAACAAAACACACACAAACACTCACACCAACAAAGTTGAAAGACAAGAGAGAGAGAGAGAGAGAGAGAGAGAGAGGGAGAGAGGGGGAGAGGAAGGTAGCGGTGTGTAAGAGCAAGTGGCAGTTGTTTGGCGCTGTGGCGGTGGCAAGGGAAAAAGGTGAAAATGTGAAAGCCAAAAAGTCACTGAGGCAAAAATCAAAGGCACGAGAGAGCAGCATATCATGTCATGCCATGCCATGCCACACCGAGAAGTGCTTGTGGAGGCGGGTGCGGAGAGGGGGCCCTGACACATGAAGCGCTACGTTGCAACGTAACGACAAACATTTAAAAAAGAATTATATCCATCACACCGGAAATTCAATATTCAGGCAAATTGTTTATGGCCGATCGAATGGCACCGAACGAAAGTGTGGCAAATCGAAGCGAAAGACACTTGCCACACACAAATGGTGGCAGCAAGCGAGGCCTTAAGGCTAAGCCAGTGCTTGCCTCTCTGTATTTTTGCATTTTTCCTGCATTTTCCCGCTGAAAGCTGGGTCTGGGGCAGGGGCAGAAAGGAGTCGACCATCAATTGGGGATAGCTTTTTAATAAAGCAAAGTGGATATCAGTTTCGGGGGAGTGCTGGGGGATGTTTGCTTTCCCCCTGATGATGGCTCTCTGTGGCATGCCACAGCAGCAGCAGCGGCAGCAGCACACAGGCTAAACGATACGAGGTTAGGCCAAAACGAAGAGCTTAGGCCATGTATCTGCAATTTATTATTTTTGGTTTTTGTGCTGGCCGCTTCGCCCGTTTTGGCCATGTTGAATCGTTTAACCCGCCATCGAGGTTAATTAAAAGCGAAGCAGGAAGAGAGAAAGCAGAGAGAAGAGTGCGGAAAACACACACACATACATACATGGATAGATAGAGGAAAAATTATAAATATAAGCTCATTAAAGGCTTAGTCTCCCATTGCCAGGGGAGGCGTGGATTTCGTGTGGCGTTCATTTTAATTAGATAAAATTGCATTTTGCATAATTTCGGCCACACACACACACACACAAACTGCAATAAATCCCTTGGGGACTCATCCCCTAGTCGCTGGTCCATGGACTCTGCTATGTTTGAATGATTCATATGATTCATTCGAAGCAAGTTCTTCAACTATTCGAAATTTCCCTCAAGAATTTCAATCATTTCTCTCTATGTTGCATGCCGCCAAAATGGTGGCAATTAGTGCTTGCCGCAAGCAGCTGGGGCACCATGGGTTCTGCCCCTGTGCGGCTCTGACGACGTCGTCAGCGTTTGCAAGCTGTCAATGATAGCACAGTTTGCTGAAAGTTTTCCCCACAAAATATTACCATGTTGCAGGGCAGGCATGTGGCGTGTGTGGCACGACGGGTGGGGGAGGCCTTCAATTAAACAATTAACGTGGTTAGGTGACACTTAATTAAATAATTTGCAGGAAAATATGAGGAAAAGCACTCATTAAAGGGCAAAACCCAAGCAGCAGCCACCAGCCAGTTGTTGTGGTGTGTGTGGGGGGGTGTGAGAGTGCTGCCAAGATGCTCCCCTCCCTACTCCTCGAGGAGGCCCTGAAATATGACGTCTCATCAGTGGCAGCAAATGGCGACAGGTGTTTCAACAAACATTTCGTGCATGCCATAAAAATAGCCCAAAAAGAACACACACACACACATGTGTCTTCCCTCTGCCCCTTCTCCTTTCACTATGTGCGTGCGTGTGTGTGTTTGTGGCACATAAATGAAATTATGACATATTTAAATGCCACACACAGCAGGCAGCAGGCAGCAGGACACAGGCAACAGGCTACAGGCCACCCCCTGTTCCACCCACCCCCCGCCCACTGCCGTGACAGGCGACTTCCGTTTCCGTTTTGGTTTCCGCTTCTGTTGGCCAAGTTCCCTTGGCATTTGGCACCTGGAGGAGGACGCGTGTTCGGTCCTAGTTGTAGTATAATTTACAATTTAGCGCCATAAATGTTTTGTCGTTCTCTTGCCACAAATGGCCCCAGTGGAGTGGGGGGTACAAGTAACATTTGCGTGCCACTGCCAGGGGTTCTGCCAGGGGGGTGTCAGGTCAAGTGCGAGTGCGTGCCGTGTTAATTAGGTGACAATCCCAAAGAAAGGTGTTGCCGGTAATGGTTAGATGTCCCCAGATAGGCACACAAAATGACACGGAATGGCAGATAGATTTCCTATTAAGATTACATTCGAATATCACGAAAATTAGACATTTGTCACGTGTTCACAGAAAGGGTATACCGACCATTATACTACCTCTTTTTGTGGCTTATTTCGCAAACTAAATCCATAAACCATTAATGGCTTACCTGCAAGGAGCAGCAAAGGAAAAGTTGACACAGAATTAGTAACAGCATTAAACTACTCGACTAATTAACATTGTATTAGCAGAGAGACAGAGACAGTCCCAGGCAAACACACAGCAGCAGCATTTTCGAAGCTTTTTGCAGAGTTTTTTAAGGGGAGAGACACAAGTGTTTAAATAGTTAATTAAGCTCCTTAATGTATGCGAAAACATTTGCCATTTTCCATTTGGCAATTTCCATTTACCATTTTCCATTTTCCATGTTCGTGTTCGTGTAAATCTTGTTGTGGAAACAAGCAGTGTGAAAATCACGTGTCGAAAATGGCGTCAACTCATCGTTCGAATGGTGAACAAAACCAACACACACACACACACAGACCAAATTCAAACACAAACAACACGCACACACACAGGGGCACTGCCATGTATTTTTTTGGTGTATAGTTTTTGTTGGCATCGCGTCGATTTTAATATTAAATAAATACCATCGCTGATTGCGCATCCAACGGGGAGGAATGCGTCTACCCTGGCGTTGAGAGGGCAACCCTGCTATGAGGCGCAGCCAACTTTAGGCAGTGATTGATCGGCTGGCAATTCGGGATCGAACATGTTAGAGAGCTGATCGAACCAGCGAGTGATCGTTCGATCTCATGCGAAACGATAAAGTGGATTTCGGGCGGAGCTTGAGTTCCTACAGGTTCGATCTCTTCTGGATTGACTCCCTTCTCTTCTAAGAAGACAATAATGCAAAGAAGAATCCATAGATACATTTGATCTGGAAGGGTATCTGAAGCTTCATCTCTGAAGCTGGCGTTTCCTTCTGCATTTTTTTGATATTTGTTTTCCGTTTGATGTTTGCATAAGAAAATGTTTGTGTTTGTTTTTGACTTCAGCACCCAATTATACGAGTGAACGTATACATACATATACATACATACATGCGAATGTATGCATGTACGTATGTGCATATGCATGTGTATATGTATGTGTCATGGCCAAATGGCAGATGGATTTTCATTTGGCATTTTGCAGATTTTTGATTTCTCACCCAGCAGGCATTAAAAATGATTGCAATAAGTATGTGGGACAGAAAGAGAGAGGAAGAGAGAGACAGAGAGAGAGAGAGAGAGAGAGATTCATATAGTGCCATAATTTGTTGCATAAAGCCATTTGATATGTCGCCATTGATGAGTGTTTTAATTGAAATGCATTTGCAGAGCTCTCTCTCTCTCGTCTCTCTTTTTGGTATTTGGGATTTATGAGTTATTTATTTGGGCAAAAGTAGAGATATTGGGAGAAGTACGGCTGGAGGCTCTTCTGGTACCTATTCAAATATGAATTATTCCTAAAGGCCTTGCCACATAAGCACACACACACACACAGAGAAACATTTCGACTCATTTGCTGACATTATGCGACCGCAGAAACTATTCAGAGTTTTGACCCCTTTAAATGGCACTTGAAGGCTCACCCCACTCCACCCTATGGGGGCATCCATCATGTAAGCCCCTCCCCCCCCCCCTCTGCTCTCGCTAATTCTGTTAGTTATATTTATTCCATTTTTGGGCCAATGCCAGAAACAGTCGGCCTACAAACATACTACATACATGTACATATTTTACCATATTATTTATGGTATACCAGAAAAAAGAAAACCAGAGAAAAGAAAACTCTTCAAACCGACCGCAAATGGAAACTGAAAAAACGCGTATAAAAATGGTGGAATATCAATTTATTATTGCACTCGGAAACAGACACGAATATACGACAGTCGCCAAAGGGACAAACACACACACACAAACACACTTTTAATTTATTAAAAATTCTATTGTCAGAATAGAATAACAATAACCGCATATGGAGGGGCAAAAGAGGGGGAGCAGTAGGAGGGGGAGCAGGAGGAGCAGGAGGAGGGGAGGAGGTAGTACTATGTGTGTTGGGACATACTTTATTCATATATTTTCACACATTCCAATTCCACCCATTTCTGTTTTTTGTATGTCACTGAAACTCGCTTTTCAATTCCACTTTTTCCGTTGGCTACTTTGGACACTGGACTCCACAGACCCCCTCTCCGCTCCATGCTTCACCCTTTTCTGCACTCTGCAGCCCCCCTTTACACCCCCCTATAACGAGTAGATCCCCGCCTCTGTGTGGCTGTGGCTGATGCTATTCACATGCTTCTGAATGGATGACACATAAAGTTCTTTTTATATTTTTTGAGCTGCGTTTTGTGTGTGTGTTTGTGTGTGTTGGTTTTTTTTGTTTTGCGACATTTTTATGAATGCCACGAATTTTTTCCACTATTCGCTCATTTTTTTGTTTGCTCCTTTAGTTGCTCCTTTGCTGATGTCCTGTGCCGGGGGTTTGTTCATGCGGAATCCGACGCATAGTCGGGTCTTGGTTTTGCTTTTTTTCTTCATGGCTTGTTATTGTTTTGGCCACACACACACACAGAGAGTAGACCCTTTTCCACGCAAATATTTCCCATTAGCAAGGCCTCGGCAACGATTGCCAGGTCCTTTTTGGTCCGTTCTCGTTTCTCTCCTTTTTGCATTTCTTTTTTATGTTTTTTGTTTTTAGTTTTGGCATACATTTGCCAATTGGAAATTATAGTCCAGTGGCCATGCATGCATGTTGACTGACTGACTGGCTGACTGCGTTCTAGCCGAATACATGTCTTGGACGGGCCAAAAAAGATGACCAGTTGCCATGCATCTGTGAATCTCTGTCAGATTGGGGCATGCCCCGAGTAGCAGCACATCATCGGAGCTGTTTAATCGACTCGTTTGCACAGCTAATGACTAGAGCAAGCACCAAAAAGCCCTACAGACGGTGCATACGGTGGGTGGGAAATCCATTTAGTCTTTGGGGCAGGACAGTCCACCCTCCACCCACCAAAGAGCAAACAATCAAACAAAAGGCCTCGTCGAAAACAGCCAAATGAATGCGAATCCGGCGACACGCGAATTGAATTGACTGCATTGGTGGGGCTGCTGACCGTCCAATGGCCACCCCACCCCACCCTTTGCGACTGCCCCTCACCACCCGCACAATCATTCGGTCAGTGATCGCAAGCACCAATCCCCCCCACCTCACAATCTACCCTCTAGCACCCCCAACTCTCTCTCATTTCTCGTTTCTTGTTTGTATACCTTTATACCCTACAGGGGGTGTTTTACAGGGTATTTACGACTATAAGCACACGCAGAAGCGACTTAATTCTTACTTTCGAGCATTACTTCATTCAATCAGTCTTCAAAACCAGAAGAAAGCACTCGAAAAACCCAAAGAAGAGAGAGAGCGATAGAGAGAAAGGGTATCCAAGCTTCGGTTTTCGTAAGATATAGCCAGGCTTTGCCCTTAAATTCTCTTGTTGTGTTTAATTTTGATTGGTTTCCCATTTAAATTGCAATGGGTTTGAGTGTTTTTCTTTCTCAATTGTTTGGCTTTGAGACCCCCCAATCCCCCATCCCCCATCCACCACCCCCAACTACCCCCAAGCACCGCCCCAATTGGTTGGCCATATAATTTGCTTTTGATTGCCATAGTTTTTGTTGCGGCATCAATTGAGCGATTGAGCCGAAAATAATATTGTGAAAAACCCAAAATAATACTCGCATTTCATTGTGCTGGCCACTCGATGGGGCACACACACACACACATTTGTTTAGATAGTAAATTGTAGTTTTTCCAATTAAAATAATGGCAAATAGATGAACATCGGCGACAGAGATTTTGCCCATCGAAATCAAATGAAATTAAATTAAGTATTTTCAGAAATATTCCAATAAAACTCCCAAAATTCCAATGCTTCCAAGTCGTAGCATAATTCCGCATAAGTACTTTCACCCCAACAACAACTACAAAAAAAAAACCAGAGAAGAAAGGGGAAAATATTTATTACTGTCCTCCCCCTTGAAGGCAAAAGGCCAAAGGGGCAAAAGGCCAAATGGGCTTAAGATGTGCGGTTTTGGCTGGGGCTCGTAATACAGTCGAAAGCAATCGAAGCGCATGCACTGATTCCCTGAGAGTTCCCTGATTCCTACCTCCCCTCCCTCCCTCGTCGGTCTAAACCCTTTTCAGAGCCACAGCCAGAGCCACAGCCAGAGAGCAACCGACTGGACTGTAAGCCTGGCTAAGTCGAAGAGTGGAGAAACCAAACACAAAATAGAAAACAACAAATCCAAACACACACACACACACACACACACATACACACATACTCGTCTCGTACTCGTACTCGTATAATATTAATAATAACCAGATCTATTCAGTCTGCGGGGGGCGGGGCGGAAGGCCAGTAATCCCATTAGCAGTGTGGGGCAGCTTCAACTTGAAGTTGCAAGTAGATCCGCTTCGGTGACTGCGGTCTGGCTGGGAGTCCATTTAACGCCCGAGAGGAGGGCACAATGAACACGAGCAAATCATAAGCGGCCGAGGGATTGAAGGATTCCCCTCTCTCTCTCTCTCTCGCTCTCTCTTAGGCGGCTGGTGGGTGGGCTGTGTGGAACAAAAATACCAGAATTGTGCGTGTAATTGAATTCTGTGGTGCCCCATACTCTCCCACCTTCCAGCTCTTTCTCTCTGGTGTCAATTTATTTGACCACGTATTATGTGTGCCTGTGTGTGTGCGCCTGTGTGTGTGTGTGTGTGTGTTGGTGTCGATGCTTTGGGCCTTGTGGTGAAAGTGGTAGGGGGTGGTTAGTGGTCAGTGGTGCCGCGGGGGGAGCCAGCTGGCAGCAGAGTCTGTTAGTCGCTACGTGCGTATTACACGCCGAAAGGGTTATTCCATTCCCCCTTCCTCGCCTCGCCACGCCTCGCAATTGTATTGGCCTGGCCAAAACATGCCACTCCCCAGTTGTCAGTTGTCTCGTCTCCACCCCACCCTGCCACAACCACCAGTTTTGTGTGCAACACGCACGTTTCTAATTTTGTGCCTGGCTTGTTAAATTTTTTTCCCCCGCTTTTCATTTGGCTTGGAATTTTTCCTCATTTTCCTGCCACACACACACACACACACACACACACACACACAAAAAGCAACAAGAAGAGAAGAAAAGTTCATTTAGCCATGAAGCTCTTTATTATGTGCCGCGTCGAGTGGTTTTTTCCCACCGAAATGCCAAGGCGTATATGATCTTTGAGCACGAAACAAATTTCCGGAATATTTGTGAAGAAAATTCTTAGCAAGAAAAAGAAATAAATAAATTTTTGGCTTAAACAGCGAGTGAGAGCAGCTTAGAGATAACGAGAGAGAGGACATTCGTTCGTTCTGCTCGGGACATTCATTCGTCCCTTTCGGTGGCCATCGTTCGTTGTTTGCATCCAACATTTGGTCGAACTCAGTTCAAACATTGAATGTCGGCCCTCGAACATGCTACATTCTGGCCCCCGATCGTTCGTTGTTTGATCGAACTCAGTTCGAACATTGAATGTCGGCCCTCGAACATGCTACATGCTGGCTCCCGCAACCAATGCGATGCGATCGTTCGTTGTTTGATCGAACTCAGTTCGAACATTGCATGCTGGCTCCCACAACTCAAACGAAAGAACGAACGAACAGGCTCGATCGCACTCCCTGCTGCCCTCGCACAATCGCTTCGGTAAATGCAATGCTAAAATATTTATGCATTGAATGCATTGGTTAAATAAGCAAACAAATGTTGGCACAAAAGGAAATCTCATGCATCGCCGCCCAACAATGCCTCACAGTGATGGGCACAAAGGGAAGGGGGAAGAGGCAAGAGGGAGGAGGGAGGAGCATGCACATCCATACCATCTACAAACTGAAACTGAAATCAAATACTACCTTGGCCCTTAAGCGCAATTGACATTTCGCACATGACATGGCAAAGGGGACAAAAACGAGAGAAAAATAAGCGGAAAAAAAGCGAAACAGAGACGGAATCAAAGAAAAAGCGAAACGTTGCAAGGTGAAATCCGATGCTGCCCGATGCCACACCACACTACGCCACACCACACCATCATCTGGCCCCAATCGCTGGCTGACCCTGGCCCATGGGCTGCCAGGAAGGGGGTGGTGACACGACATTATATGCTTGTTATAATCCCTGGCAACATTTTTATTGCAATTGTCAACCCGAGCCATAAAGCACACAGGCAGCATCCTCCTGACACCTACAATCGCTTTGCTCGCTTCCATTTTTCGACACAAATTGAAAATATGACAAGAAAATTCGCTTCAGCAGGAGCAGCAGCAGCAAGTAGGTCGTTGAAAGGGGGGGGAGGGGGTTTCTGTGTCTGTGTGGCAGCAAGTGCAACTGTGGCAGTTTACTAACTGGCGAAAAGAGAGCCCTGGCGTCGAAAGCATATTGATTTCAGTGGCAACGCGCAGCAGAGCGACAGAGAGGGGGCCTGGGAGACGGAAAATGTTTTGCCAACGTTGCCAAAAAAAAAAAAAAAAAGAAAATTGCATGTCCATGAATGTTCGAGTGTGTGTGTGTGGGTGGGTGTGTGTGTGGGTGCGGGGGGAAATTGCAATGAAAAGTGCATGCATCAAGGTGAAGTCAGCAGTTTCCTCTTTCGACGACCGCTGATGCTGCAAATGTGCCCAGCGAAGCAAATAAAAATAATATTTTATCCATAGAGAGAGAGAGCGAAAAATCGTGAAAAAAGAAGGAAATGCACACCCACAGCTACCCCACCAACCACTCCACCACTCCTCCACCCCCGGGGGAAAACAATGCACAAGAAAGCATCGAAAGAATGCGTCTACGAATTCCCACCCCCCCCCATCGTCGTCGTCGTCAAGGCAGATCCATTGATATGCGCGAACAATGGACCAGGAAACTAGGAAACGGGGCGCCAGCCAGGAGGCTGCTGCCGTTTCGGAGGAGCTGCTGACCCAGATAGCAGCCAGGCAGGCAGGCAGGCTCCGTGGTAAAGTTTATTAGCCCAAGTCCGGGCCAGGCCTTTACGATCCGCTGCACCAGTGCCAGAGCGTATAACAAATTATGGCACTTGCGGGTACACTCAATAATGTGCGCGTGTGTGTGTGCGGGTGTGTGTGAATTCGGAAATAGTTCCCATTCCGGCTGATTATCCTGCACAAGCATAAACGTCTCTTCGCAGGCAATCGCACGTATTTTCAGTGAGATTAAAGCATCTTCGGAATCACAAAGCCATCAAAACATAATGAAGGACTCTTTCCGACAGGACTAAACTTTTATTGAGGCCAGGCTGCGGTTTTTCCCGGCCATAAAATTGTTTAAAGCCCAGGAGCAGCAGCAGCAGCAGTCGAATAGGCGGAAAAGTGCACTTGTTGAGCCGCACTTTCGGGAGATTTTCACCCCGTCACACTCCCACACCCCCCACCAACCTCTACATGAGCATTAAATGCCCATCAAGAGCGGGAGAGAGAAAGTTTGCTACGCTTGTAGCAAGTATATTTTAAAGCCTGCTTTATGGCGCTGTGGCGAAATGTTGCTTAAAACTTTTCGGTGGCTCAACTGGGTTAAGAGCACCATTGGCCATTGGCCATTGTCCAAGGAGGGCCAAGAAGGACCCTCCACAAGATATACGCAAGTTTAGTTTAATGGCGATATTTTGATTGCCATTCGGAGGATCATGGGCTTTATGGCTTTCTGCCACGCCCACTGGCTACTGCCCTAAATGTATGCAATAAAAAGCCAAACAAATCGCTGCCAAATGTTTCTTATTATCACCTCGCAGTAGATTTATCACCTGATGACCGCAACAGACCGCAAAAATTAATACACACACAGGACACGTTAGCAGCTAAACAGGTAACAGCCACAGCACATACATATGTATATCCTGTATACATACATACATATATATGTATGTAGTTAAGTGAGGGGCGTGGCTGGGCTACTGCTGCTGCTGATGCTGGACGACGCCCTTTGATAAATTTACTACACAAATTGAGTCGCTAAATTAGAACATTTATTCTGGGCCCTGGAAGAAAAGAAAAGGCAACCCCCAACCCCACCCCGAAAGCAGAAACGAGAAAAAATATTCCCCCAAGAAACCCGAGGCTGCTCCTTCTGCCATCGGCAGGACCATGCTGGTCCTCATTCTCTGCCTTCATTATTTGCGGACCAGGCGCATCGACATCGACGTCGACATCGACTGTGGGGCTGCACTTCATGCTTAAGCTCGTCCAAATCTCGAGAGTGTAATTTATTGTTATCATTTGTTTGGCTAAAAGCAAAAAGAAAGCAAAAAAAGGCGGCCAAGACCCGAGAACCCAGGAACGCAGGACGCCAGGCCGAGGGTTGCCAAAAGGGAAATCGAAACGGGAGCACAGCTCATGGCAGCACAGCCCATTGGATGCTCTTTTTATGGCCCCAAAATCAGAGTTGCAAATAAAAGCCAGTGCTGGAAAATCAAAGAGAGTGTTGGAAAATCAAACAGAGTGCTGGAAAATCAAAGAGAATGCTGGAAAATCAAAGAGTTTACAGGAAAAGGAAGCAATGATAAAAAAGCAAAACGAATCAAAGAAGAGAGCATTCTTTTCAAGGTAGGACTGTCGATGATCTAACAAAAGCAGTGTTGCAAAGCACTGCAGCTTGATCGTAAAGTGTTGAAAAGCAAGGCATAGCTTGAATGAGAGTCTTATCAAGTCTTTTTATGGCAAGGGTATTCCCAGTGATTGTGTTCCAAAATGAGAAACATATAAGTAGAAGCCACGAATAAAGAGCGAAAAGGACGACAGAACAGGACACACAGAGAAATGGAGAAGGACACAAGGCAGAGAAATGTCGAAAGATTGAAAACAGAATAGAGGACACAAACACACACACACACACACACACACACATACATATACAGCATTTAGATAACTAAAGTAATTTATTTTATATGGAGGTCATGCGCTCATGGACATGTGAACGTAAATAGCAAAAAAAAAACCATAGAAAGAGAGAAGAGAGAGAGAGCAGACACTCCCCCCAAAAACACACACATTCACACACAAATAGTGGACTGTCTCTGTGTGCGTGTGTGTGTTTTTGTGTAGAAAATTACGCACTGAAACTGAAGACATTTCCGCTTGGCACAAATTTTGTGCTGAGCTCAACAGAACAGAGAAGCAGAAACCGAAACCAAAACCAAAACCCGTACCCGTACCGAATGGAAATCCGGATCGAATTGGCTCAGAGGAGCAAGTGCCCGGCCCACTTTTCGGAGAGGAGTGGGGAGGGGGCGTAGGTTGCATTAGTATGAAAATTAACCAGAAACGAAACCTCAGGAAAAGTGCAAGTCAAAGTTGGAAAATGCGGCAACAAAAGTTAATTAAGTGTTCGGTTCGGTTCAGCTCGGTTCTGGAATGGGAAAACTATTGAATGTTTGTCTGAGAGAAATAGTTGGGCATACTTTTAGGCGCCCGGGCATGATTTAATTAGAAAATTGTTTAGCTGTTAGAGCTTATCAAAAATGCATTACGCTGCTTGGCCCGAATAGTTTCAGGCCGAGATTTGCTAATGGAGCCAAAGAGGAGCCATTAAAAATGCATGCCGTCTGCCAGGCTCTTTGGTCGTGAATTTTGAAACTTAATTAAAACGGAATTCGCCTCAAATAGGCCACTTGGGGAAAACCTTGCCACCCCCCCCTCCCCACACATGCTCCTACGACTACTGCTACTGCTCCCCCTCCTTGGCCCCATTCCCCCAATTGGCCCATTAAGCTACCCATAATAATGATGCCAATAAGCAGAACAGCAGCAGCAGCAAGAACAAGAGCACTTTACATGTGGCCCAAACAAATTATTACAAACCTAATGACCCAATATATAAATTTCACCAGGTACATATACCCTCCCCCAGTCCCCGTTCCGCACCGGAACAATGGGGTGTGTGTGCCTAACATCCCTTGCTGATAAGAGGGAGGTATGCGACGGACGGACAATGGAACATGCAAAATATATTCCTGTTGTGCGTACACCACATTATCTGGGTCGCTGGGACACCAAAAGCCGTAGAGAGACAACAGCAACAAAAAATAAAGAAATTGCCTCTAATTTATGAGATGAAAATGTGAGGGAGAGGACAGTCCCCACCTCCCACATACCAAAAAAGAATCCTCGTAAATTCACTGGCAAATATATAGCCCAATTTTCAGCAGAGCTGCTAATATTTTAAAAGAGCTATTTTTTTGTGGTGGTGTGTGTTTTCTTATAGGCAAAAAAAGAATATAATTTTATGTCGGAAAACAGAAGAAAAAGTACATTTTCCGGAGCAGCAGCAGCAGTGCATCATCCACATAGTTGTAGATGTAGATGTAGATGCGATGGATACACACAAAAATACCAGGGAGTACTTGAATGCTCTCAAGTGGCTGCGTTCTTAAATTGGATTAAGTGGTTTTCCTCCCCGTCCCCCTTCTCTCTATCTCCTTCCTGAAAAAACACTCTCCTATTCTTTACTCGACTTTCTGTTTGAGAGAACTTGAATTTAATTAAGAGAAAATATTAAAGCACTGTATTTATTCAGAAATACAGGCAAAGAACTGAAGTTGTGGCAGGAGTATTCGGGCTGGACGGCTAGGCAGCACTTTCTGTATTGTTATTTACCCTTCACTGAAAGATACACGTACTCTAATAGACTTTGATGTTCTAGCAGGAATATCTGTAACAGAGAGCTGTAAACGCAATCCCTATTTATGCTTTCGTTGCCTCAAAATACCCGCAACAACCTGGTACCCTCTCGAACAAGTTCGATCCCGAAATCTCACCGAACGCTTTAAGCGAACATGTGGCTGCTCGATGGTGGGGCTCGATCGGGCTCGATCAAACTGCCTGCTTCTCTCTTCTACTCTGCTATCCCAGATAATATTCCCGTAAACACACAAGTTTTCTACTATTCTATCGTATGTTTTTAGCTGTGCAATCCACAGTACCTTTTGTTAATATAATTAAATTTCCTGAGCAGCAAATTTCTCAACTAATTGTCTCTTGTGCTGGCAAAATGTAAACAAACAAAAAAGGCAAAAATAAATCCCATACGTAGAGCATACATACATATGGTTGCCTGGGAAATTTGAGGATTTCCACTTATGAGATTTTCATTTACTAAAAGGAGAGAAATAGAAGGGAAAGGGGAAAGGAGGAAGGAAGGGGAAAGGGGGATAAGAAACTCTGAAAACCAAGCCAATCAGAGAGCATTCACAGTGCCACTGCAGTGGCACTCTGGCGAATGGGAAAACTTCTTAGGATAACACACACAGGCATATACATACATACATGCATATACATACATACATACACACATATACATACGTCCATACATAAACATACATACATGCATACATACATACATATACATACATACATATGTATGTATGCAAGCACTAAAATGAATTAAGCCCAAAAGTAGATAACAGAATAATCAGAGACGAAAAAAATGGTAAAAGAATGAATCGGCAATGAATTATAGAAAAAATTGGACAATACATTAACCATTGGGTCTCTCTTTTGAGAACTTTTTAGAGCACTGTCCACTCTAACAGATTGTATACCTGTCGCCTGTACAAGCCTTTCTCTCGCGACTTTCTACTTTCTGTCGCCTTATCTATCACTCTTTCGATATGTCGTGATCGTCTCGCCTGCCTGCTAGCTGTCCCTTCGTGCAGGTCTATGGCGAATAGTTCTTCAATCTTAGCCCTTCTTGAATCGAGCTAATCAGCCAACAGACTCCCCTTGTTGTCGTCGAACCTTTCGCAATCCCCCCGAAACGTAAGACCAGCATGCAGTGGCTTAAAGCCGTATCAAAGGCCAACGCACCCACCTCCCCCTCACAGCCATGAATGCCAGGGGGACAGCTGGGGACATCCACTAACACACACACACAAAAAGGCCATAAACATTTCATTGAAGACGCAACAAAAAACGCATGGCACAGCGGCACATAAAACAGGTGGTGGGTGGGTGGATAAGTGGGTGGATGGTTCAGCGTTTATCAGAGTAACACGACGACGAGTAGAAGTCCCCACAACGCAGTAAAAAATGAACCCAGAAGTCATAAAAATTGAAAGCTCGCCTGGAGTATATCCCCTCCATGCCCCTTCCCAAGGAAAACCCTCAAAGCAGAACGAAGAAAGCAAAAAAAAAACTCCTCACAAAGAAAACAACAGAAACAGAGAGAGAGAGAGAGACAGAGAGAGAGAGAGAGAGAGAAAACGAAAACAAGAGAATATGTATAATAAAGAAAATTGAATATGCCCAAAGGCGGTCCAGTCCAGTTCCGGCCCGGTCCGAATGTCTTGCGACAAAACAACAGAAAGCCAGAGTCAAAACAGTTCAAAACATTTCAAAACAACAAGAAAAGTCGGAGAGAATTTAATCGACTATAAGATACCCATTAGCGGGGGAAAACTGCTCAAAAACCAAGGAATTGAAATGGATTTCCCTGCCAATGTATCCAAAGTACAACTTAAGGTTGTAGTCTATAGCTTTTACTCCCCGATACCCCAATGGGATCCAATCGACTCATGCGAATGTCGTCTAAAGACTAGCCAAAACCAATTTAATTTCAGCCCCTAACCTAGTCCCCCCTTTGTACCCCCTGTGTCCACCTGCTGTAGCTTCCTTTCGGCTGCAAATGTAAATTGTATCTCAACGTTAAATGGCTGACTATAGATACACAGATACAGATACAGCTACAGATAGAGTTACAGTTACAGTCACAGTGGAAATGGCTGGCACAGTTTAAGTTCAGTTTTCATCGCATGCGATTTTTATGCGACACAAAATCTGAACTGTTTTCTCCTGTTTTTCCTATTTTCTTTTCTCTTTTTTTATGGCCAAACGGAGAGAAAACCAAAACTAACGTTAAGCCAATGAAATTGACTTGGCTTGTGGGGCGGAAATTGCTTTGAATGCCATGAAGATTTGGCCCCTAAAATTTATTACGGTATTCTGGCCGAAGCAGTACAGTAAACTTAATAAAGAGAAATGTTTTACTGTAGTTTTTTCCTCAAATGTGCATCCATAAATTTGGGTAATAATTGGGTGAAAATATTCATTATACAAGTAAACATTTGAGGACTCAAGAGAAGATACACAGATACAGATACACAGATACGCCGATACCCTGGCAAAAAGTCTTGTGGGGGGGGAGGGGGGGAAATGTATTTATAAAGCGATTTGCATAATCCCAAACAAGACGACAATGCATTCAATGTTGGGTTAAGCTGTTTCCATATATATATAGACTATATATAGACCTGGTGGGTGGAGGGGGGAGGGGGGCGAAACTGTCCCTAGTTGCCAGTCCCAGTCCCAGCCGCAGTTTTTGTTTTGTTTTCCCACTGCCCCGCCCAGCATTTCGATTTGTGTCAAGAAAGTGCAGATCTATCTTGCCACTCGGCTCCCAGCAGCAGCAGCAGCTGCCTCTGTGAACAGCGCCACGTGGCAAGAGGGGGGCACGGGGGGGGAAAAGAATAAAGTCATAAAATTGAATTGGTAATTTTTTGTGTTAAAAGCAGAAATTAAAATAAATTGAATTGCTGCCAAGACCAATACACATACAAAACGAAGACGAAGATGAAGCCCAAGGAAAAGCTCTCTGGGAAAAGGAAAGAAAAATGCAAATGAGTCACACACCCACACAAACACACACACACACAGAGTCGTCGTCGTTGGTGGAGGATGAGAAGTAGACGATTTTGGGATAGGTTCACTTGATTTCTCCCTAGCTATTCCGCGGGCCCACGTAATGAAAACAAAATAAAACGAAGAAATAAACGAGGAACAAAAAGTGAAAGAGGGAGAGAAGAGGGACAGCAGAGGGAAAGAGTGGGGAGAGGGACAGAGAACAGAGGGAAATGCTCAACGAGCCACGAAGAAAATGCTAAAAAATAAATGCATTGTTGTTTTTGCTGGTTTTATGGATGCCATTTCCCAGGCGTCCTTGTCCCCTGATCCCACACCCCACACCCCACCTCCACCTCGTCCTTCTCGTCTTTCCTGCCAGGGTCCTTCCCACGTTCACAGCCTCCCATTGTTGCTGCTGTTGTTGTTTTTGTAATAGGATTACTGCATAAATTAAAGTATTTGCCGTAGCATCATCAAATAAGATTTGCAACACTGCCCCTGCCTCCTGCCCCTTGCCTCCTGTCTCCTGGTCTCCTGTTGTCCATGTACATTGCGCGAACATCAAAAATCGCTGGGAAAATCGTAGAGAAAATAAAAGTAAAAAAAAGAATTACAAAACAGGAGAGAAAACAAAAAAGAAAGCCGGCTTTGGGATAGCGAAGATTGTGGTACCCTTACAGATAAAGCAATAGAGATAGAGGAGAGAGAGAGAGAGAGAGAGAGAGGAGACAGAGGGAGAGCGCAATGTATGTTACGATCGAGTCGAGAGATAAGACATTTGTGCCATTGCAGGGAAGAGGACAACGCTCGCTCTTACGAGCCTCTCACTCTCTCTCTTGAAGAGAGTCTATCAATGCGCTCTTCTCTCTCTCTCTCACTAGCCCACTTACTCTCAGAGCTAAGAACAAGCTGCGTCTGTCCACCGAAGTCGAGGAATGCCAATGCCGCCAAGAAGAAGCCGAAGGCATTGGACAAGATCATCGGCGAGAGGAAGATAAAGGTGCCTCCCAGGGGGAGTGCCGTATATATCCTCCACCAAAACACAAACATCTCATGGAAATCACAATACCCTCTCCTCCAGCAGAGTAGTCGTACGATAAATAATTGCAAAAGCAGACAAACAGAGAGTGAGAGAAAGAGAAGGAGCACACACAAGTGGCTGTGTCTCCACGTAAACGTAAAAGTTTATTGCATAATTTTCAGCGGCTTAGCGTAAAGTGTAATGTAAACAACACAAATGCCAAAGCGGGAGGTTGGATAGAGGATAGAGGGAGAGAGACAATAAAAGTCTCAAAAGATTATAAGAAAATATGTCACTGAATCTTTTGTTCCGTCTGGTCTTTGCATCCACTTCTCAAGGATCTCAGATCTATGGACATGGGACAACGACTACCTTCGGTTATGAGAAGTACGAAGATATACATATACATATGTATGTATGTCTGTATGGGTATAAGAACCTACTCAATTATGCTGCTTAGCCATTCTGACCACTTTAAGGCTCAATCTGTCGACCCTTAATGCCACAGTGGAAGTTCCGCTCGATTCCAGGAATTTCCCCCCCAGAAAGCCCCCCGGAAAACGCACCCAACAAAAAAATCACTTCCAAAAATGTGAAACTAAACACACAAAAACCGCAAATTTCATTTTGATAAAATTTTAATTTGGCCAAGAGCCACGGCCGACAGAGTCCTGCCGGAAATGAAGGGGGCATGAGGCGAAAGAGAGAGGGAGAGAGATCTGTAGGCTGCGACCTCGGCGCGCCTCAATAATTCAAAGATGTTAAGCCGCAAATTGGCATTGGCAGGAGCCAGAGGCAATGGCAGTGCCAGTGGCAGTGGCAGGCTGTGGCTGTGGCAGAAAGAGAACAGATGGGGGCCCAAAATGCAGACAGGATATATACATCCGTTGGGGGTTACACACACACAGAGAGAGAGAGAGACAAAGAGAGTGGGTGAGAGAGAGAGAGAGAGCGAAGGTCTGACACGCACGCATTAAACTCTATTGGGTGCTAATGTTTTTTCTTCCCCTACTCCCCATTCAGCCCCCTGCCAACATCCTGCTGCTTCCTGCTGGCTCCTTCCCCCCACCCATCAGACATCGCAAAATTTTCATAAATTCAGGAACGAGCTTGTCGGCACTCACACATACACACAGCCTCCTCTTCGCTCTCTCTCTCTCTCTCTCTGTAATAAAAATACGCTAAAATGTTTGTATCACACACACATAAACACGATGCTTATTGCCTACTTTCGGGCGCAGCAGCAGCAGCACAAGAATGAAGATATGCCTTTTATAAGAGTATGTACTGTATCTGCGACCATCTGTGTGTGTGTGTGTGTGTGTTGTCTGTGTATGTGTATCGGCTGTTCATTTGCTGCGGCTTCCGTTAGGCGGTAATGCTGATGATGCTGCCTCTGCCACTGCCACTGCCACTGCCTCTCTTTCTGTCTTAAAGTTTTGTTGCTTCGCCCTGTGGAATTCCCGCAGATTCCTATTACATACAAGAGAGTGAAAGGAGTTACGCCCTATATACTACTCCCTACATCTACTCTGTATATATATACATATGTATCTGCAACCCAAGAGATACTTCTTTCTACTTAAACTCTAAATACATCGCTTTTCTTTGCTAAAATCAACTCAAATTCGCAACCATTTCGCACTCGAATAACTTCCACCCTTTGCACCCCCGCCCCACGGCCATCCAGAATCCACTTTTGGTATATAGAATGCTGATGCGCGCGGGGCTTATCGGGCGCTTTCAAGTAAACAGACAGACGACAGGCAGCCAGGCAGCCAGGCAGGCAGCTATAAAAATTTGCATTTGACTAATGCCAAATATTCAGGGACGACTACAGCGGGTGCCATGGCGGGGCCATCCGATAAGCGTAAGCGTAACTCCACCCCGCCCCACTCCGTGGCATGCCTCAACCCTTACAAGAACAAAACAACAACAACAAGGGAGGGAGGATGCCAATGCGTTTACTGATTTTTCGAGTGCGATACGTGCAAAGATTTTCTCTGGAAAGAAAAGCTTGAAGGAAAAAGAGTACTTCGGCGGGGGGGCAGCGGGGGGGGTAGGAGAGATAGCGACGCTTTTATGATATTTCCTATTAAGCTATTTGTTGCTAGCTCCCTTTTATCGCTTTAAGTCTCTCTCTCTCTCTCTCTCTGGCCCGCTCGCTGTGTGTTTTCTCCCTCTGTGTCTCTTTATTCCCCCATTTTTGTCTCTGTGTGTGTGTGTGTGTGTGTGTGTGCCAGAATCTTGCCAAAATTTCGTGGATGGCAGTTGCATTGCAAAATGATACTAAAAGCTCAGACACACACACACACACACACACATGTGTCGTGTTATCGATTTTCCACACCCTCCTCTGCACACACACCCTTCGCTGTCTGCAGCATGCACCCTGCCCCACTGTATGTGTGTGTGTGTGTGTGGGTTCTTGTGGATTTTTGACATGCCAACGCATTTTAAATTTGCATTTTTTGGCACCGAAACTGGCAAAAATTTTAAGCTAAAAGCATTAAGACCATGGCCAAAAAGGGGGACAGAGCAGAGGCTGTGACCAAGAGTAGGGGGTGCGGGGGCGTGTAGAGGTTAAAGTTCGGGTTTAGGGCCACAATAGACTTTGCATTCACGTTTTTCACAAAATATTGGAAAATATTGCAAAATATTGCTAAAAACAAATACATACAAACATATTGTTGTGTATGGTTCTGGCCACAAGAATTTCGGGAAAAATTGTTGAAATGCAATGAATATCGATGGAGCATGAATATGTATACGAAATAAACTCCTTTTGGGGCTCAATTATAAGAATAAAATGGCACGAAATACGAAGCATGAAATAAATGAAATAAAATATATTCTTTGGGGGGTGGTAAGGGTGGGACTAGAGACTTCTGAGCAGAGATATTGGCCAGAACGAACAAATGGTTACTGGTTGGGTTGTGCTTCATAGGGACTTTCATTTCCAATCCAATCTTTGAACAGGATGACGATGTAGATGTAGGTATTACAGTGCCTCCGTATGGGAGATTTATAGAGATTTACTCAAAAAAAAATCCAATGTTTTCTTGGCCTATATACCAGCTTAAAGTTTGCCTCAAAATGCTATTAGCCATGGTTGTATTTATTTTATTTTAGCATACACACACATACACATGTGTTTGAAGCCTTGAAACATATGGATAACACACACACACACATAGCAACAGATTTGCAAAGCTTCTTAAGTTCTGGTTTTATAAAATTTATGACACACGCACACAGACACACCCACACACACACCACACACATACATGTAAGCAAAATGCCTCAATAAGTCACTGTCATAAGTCGTGGGAGAGAGTGAGAGATTGAGCGAGGGAGAGCAACCGCAACCTTGTTCTTGCCTCTGGGATGGAGATTCGGGAAGGTAACTTTTTCTGTACATTTTTCGTTGATTTATTGGGGCTGACATATGACCTCCCCCTCCTCGTCGCCGCCCACCCCCTGCTGATTGGAATGGATAGCTACCAAAAAGTCCTTCGCCATCCCACATAGAAATATTAATTAATATTTTTTGCCATTTTTAAATCACTCCCCAAGCGAAGGACACTACACAGGACACTCACCATACGAGAGATCTCATTAAGTCGTGACACGCCCACAATTAAAAGCACTCCCCCACGCCCCCCTTCCTTTAACAAAGAAATTATTATGAAGCTCTTAGAATGGAGATTATATGTCAAAACGGAACCAAATTTGGCCAAAAGCACAACAAAAAAAAGCGAGAAAAATTCGTTGAAATTAATTTGAAAATAGAAAAAAATAGAAAATAAGGAGGAAGGGGATGGGGATGGGGGATGGGGTGGGTAGAAAAATAGCTGTGAATTTGTTGTGCGAGTGTCACGTCCAGTCGGAGGAGAAGAAGTTTTTACCCGCTTTTCTTTTCCTGGGGGCCATATTTGGTCCTGCCAAATGGCAGCTAAGTGACGGCATAATGAGGACCCCAACGAGGACCACTCGACGCGACTTTGGGCTGCCTTTTTGCGGTGGCCTCCAGCGCCATGACAACCCCAAGAAGAACACACTTTAAGAGACACACACACGCAGACACCCCCCAGACTGTGGCTTTGAGTGGGGGCCTAATCCCATTTTTCATTAATCTAATTAGTGAGGAGAAAGCCTTTTGCGGTGATAGGAGAAAGCATTCGAAGCATTCGAAGCATTCTAATGAAATTATTGCTCAAGACAAAGCCACCACCCCCCTCCCCCCACTCCATGCCTGAATGCAGGTCTCACAGTTTATTGATCGACAAAATTAAGGTCAATTACGGTAGAGTTGGTGGCATATGCGAAACTTTCGTTTAACTGAATTTCCAGTTTGAACAAATTTTGTCAATAATGGAATTTCAGGATTCAAAAACTTCCAAAAAAACAAATCAAAAAATATATTTCTATGCACCTTGCAACCCCTCACTTTAGGCCTTGACCGGCCCGGCTAAAACCCTAGAAATATTTAATGCCAGCTGACATATTTAATAACAAACACACACACACACATACAAAGAGGAAAAAGGGCCTTCTCCTGGGGGTCGCTAAGCCGACAAACATAAAAAAAATGTAGAAAAAAAATGCTACAGAAAGCTCGAGAGCGGAGAGCTGAGCGCCGCACAATGGAAGTGGAAGTGCGATAAATAAGGCTGAGAAGAGCAGAGGGCGCTCCCGAGTGCAGGACATTCAGGAATTTGGGTGTGAGAGAGTGAGAGAGAGAGAGAGAGAGGAGGTCGAGGGTAAAACTGCACACTAAATGCTTGGCCGCCTGCAAGTATGCTTTCAATTGTGCGCAATTTAGTGCGACAGAGCGACAACAAAGGACCAGCCAGCCAGCCAGCCAGCCAGCCAGACTCTGTGTTTCACTCTGTTGTGTATAAGTAGAAGTGTGCGTGTGTGTGTGTCTGCTTGTATGTGTGCGCCTGAATAGGTGCGAACAAACGCGTGCAAAGCGGCGCCTAAAAACAGGCACTACAAAAAGGCCAGCGACTAGGATTCATTGTTTACTCTGCTCACTCTTCTCTCTCTCTCTCTCTCCCTCTGCTCACTCTGCTGCTCTGCGATTATTATGATTATTGTTTAGTACAGCTAAAGGGCGGCGAAGCAAGGCGTGGCCGCCAGACGGGCAGCAAAGAGCGAAGCAAAAGCAAAAGCAAAAATCATAATAAAACCTAATTAAAAATAACAAGAGAAAAAAAGGGTCTTAGGGATAAGTTTACTTATCTTAAACTGATATAAAAATTATACACATACATACATACATATGTATATTTACAGTAGTATAAGTAGATAAATTTATCTTTATGGTCCTTTCTATGCTTACAAACCCGAAGCGTAGGCAGGGTATCCAAACGTCGACACTGCTTGGGGATCTGCTCTGGCTCTGGCTGTGGCTCTGGCTGTGGGTCTTAGCCAACAATGCGACATGGCCGCGCGCTAGTTTAATGTGCCACATAAACATTGTGCCCCCCTCCCCCTACACGCCCCCCCGCGATACCTTTGACTCTGCCTTCTGCTTGTGGCCCAATGCTTAAACACGCCTTTTGGCGCGCAAAAACTTGGCGCTTTCGAGCCATTTTATTGCTTGTCTTACACACTCACACACACAACAAGAAAGAGAAAAGGAAAGAGAGAGAGAGAGAGAGAGAGAGGTAGCTGCTGCCATTGCTATTGTCATTCCATTTCGTTTCGTTTTCTTTTTGTTTCTGTTTCTCTGGTTCTGTGTGTGTGCCAACAATCTGCCATGCCACGAAATATGCTTGCTGCAAGCGACACAAAATGAAACGCCAAAAGTCCCCAAGAGCAGGCTCCCCATATACCCCCAGATGTACCAGAGATTTCCATTCTATTGGTCTGTCAAACTTAATCCTTAATCTAACGATTGATTCGATCCTCACTAACCTGTTTGGTTGTCTCTTATTTATTGGCTGCTTTCACTTCGCAAAAGTTTTCCTTCACCGAGATTTCTTGGCAATTGGCACACGCGAAATTAGTTGGTTGAATAATAAATAAATACTCTTGGGTCACCGTTTATGGGCAAATTGTAGGTGGGGGCGTGTTCCAGGCCAGGATGTTGTGCTTTGGCGGAAACGGAAACCGGAAATTGCGCGCACAACCAACGTCGCAGCAGCAGCAGCGGCAGCGGCAGTCAACGCCAGACTTGAAACCGCTTGAAAACCGGACTCCTCGATTCGTTTGGGCAGGACTCGCTCCTTGAAATGCAATTAATTACGATATTTATTTAATGAACATACACGTACACACACACGTACACACACACCCAGTTCGCGCACTCACACACAGCCGTTCCGAGTGTCGTTCCGCAGACTCTTTCTGGCAGTGCAATTAACTATTGTTTGTTTGTTTTGGCTGTGATTCGCATTTGTTATGCATTTATTATAAAACTGATTTGCACTTTCCTCGTTTTGGTTTTCGTTTCTTTGTTGTTTGCCTTTAGATTATCCAATGAATCGAGCAACTCACACTAGAACAAACGATTCGCCCTTAGGTCTGACTTCTTAGGCTACGAAATTGTTACGCACGCTGGGCCCTCGAGCTGTTCCGCGACGCACGTCCGATCCTTACGAAAAACTGGAAAAAACCGTTATGTGCTATGCCCGACAAGGGGCGGCAAGGCCGTTCTTTTCACAACCGACAGGCCGGCAAATGTTGCTAGCGTCTCGAAATGTTGCTGGCGTCACGAAGTGTTGCTCGGCTAACTGCCGAGGCATCCGAAGGGTGCGGACAACAAGCAAAACGGGCACGGAGAAGTGAACGCTTGCAGGGTAAACTCCACCCGAATGCTAGACATACCATGGATTTCGCTCTCTGAATGGGCACTGGAAACTGTTCTACTGTCATACACAGCCTTCGGCTTCGGCTGCATCATGTTGCTTCTCTGCTGCTTCCAGTAAGAGAGCAAGCGACTCTCTTACGCTCCCAGCCGCTCTCTTCAGTGTTCTCCGACTCTCTTTCGGTCTGTTGGCGGCTTTTGGTTTGTTTGTCGGCATTTTGCCGGCTCCCGAGATCCCCTAGAGGAAATTTAACTGCAATTCCTTATAAATTATGTCGCCACCCCCCCACCCCACCGCTAGGCGACTGTGAAGGCCGCTTCGTTCCTAACACTGACAGATTGACGAACTGACGAACTGAGGGCTTGGATAGTTTTTTTTTGTGATGTTTTTGGTTTTCTTGGTTTGACGCGGTGGCGGTGTCCTACGTCAAGGGCACACCTGTTGTGCCCCACACGAATGCAGGTAAAAGGTTAAATATAAATGGGATAAGGAGGGGGAATAGCAGGGGGGCAGTTCTTACTCTTAAATTGTAAAATTTTACAAAATATAAAATTTCCACTTGAAAATAATCGAAAAGTACCCGCGTTTCCGGAACTTCATTAGGAAACCAAACACTTTTGAGTGCATCTCTTACAGGAAGCCCGCTTTTCTCTCTCTCCCTCTCTCTCTCTCTCTCTCTCCCTCTATGGCTATCTCTTATCCTCAATATCCATAAGTCAATTAGCTGTTTAATTGTTTTTACAGCAGAAAAGAGCATGTGGGTGGGGGTCTGGGGTTGGAGTATCCGATGAAAAAGAAAGCCAACATAAATCACGTCAGTGCAAACGCCCAGAATTTACATAAATAATGTCGCATGGCAGGGCAGGGCCAGGCGTGGGTTTAGGAAACAAAGAGATTTGCTGCGGATGCTTCTGGCCCAGCTGGGCGCCTAGTTCTAGTGCCATTCTGGACCCTGAGACTGCAACTGGTACTCTCTCTCTCTCTCGTGTGTCTCGCCTAAACATCATTAAAAATAAAACCAATTAACGGTTTCGAGTGCCTGTCGTCTGCCAGAACGAGGATGAGGATGAACCACCACCAACCCCTCGCTCGCCCTCTCTCTCTCTCTTTTGTGATCAGAAATAGTTTCAACTTGCAAAAATATATATGTATGTATATGGGATGTATGAAAAATGAGCCACACAATGGTCGGGTCGAGAGGAGGGAGGGGGGCAAACCGAATGTCATTGCCATTGCAGTCACAGATTGTCATAATGGTGTTGCTGTTGCTGTTGCTGTTGTTGCTGCTGTAGCTGTGGCTGTTATTGCTGCTGTTGTTGTTGCTGTTATTCCTTCTGTTGTTGTTGTTGTTACTGTTGCTGCCGTTGCCGCTGTTATTGCTGTTGTTGCTTTTGCTGCCTCTTGGGTTCTTGTTGCGGTTGCAGCAGTGAGACAGAAAGAGAAGGCGAATAGGATTCGGATTTCGGGTTCAATTCCTCTACTCGGGGGTTGGTTGGTCGGTTGTTGCTGTACTCCGCATTGCTCTTCCCCTTCTGCCCCATGCATCTGCTGCTTGGCAATTGTTTCCATTTACAGTTTATTTTTTTCTTTTTTTCGGTTAATCTTGATGTTGAGATCTGAAGAGGGAGGAGAACAGGCAGACTGCGAGTGGGAGAGAGTGCTAGAGAGCGAGAAAGACAGCGAGTGGGAATGCAATTTTTATTTACTTTTCGCACACTTTCGCAATGACTTGCAGCAGTCATCACATTTGAATCTTTCAGATATGTACATTTTTACTTATATATAGATACTTATGTATCTTTGAGATACATTTGTATCTAGGAGATACCTTTATATCATTAAGATAATTTTCTATCTTTGAGATACATTTTAATCTGTGAGATACTTTGAGATACTTTTGTATCTTTGAGATACATTTGTATCTATGAGATACTTTTGTATCTTTGTATCTCAAGAACGATCAGAAACGATCAGGAACGATCAGGAACGATCAGGAACAATCAGAAACGATCAGAAACGATCAGGAACGATCAGGATACAAATGTATCTCAAAGATACACAAGTATTTCAAAGATTAAGGCGTGCGACAGCTTCCTGTGATCGGAAGACAATCCTTGATCCGATGCCGTCCTTTCCAAGTACCAAGGATCAAAGATATTTCTTCCTGGCTTGTTTTATCCGTTATTTGTAGGCCGATCTGGGCTTGCGACTGCTTCCTGTGATCGGAAGACTATCCTTGATCCGATGGAATCCTTTTCAACGACCAAGGATCAAGGATATTCATTCCTGGCTTGTTTTCTCTGTTAGTGGTAGGCCGATCTGGGCTTGCGACTGCTTTCTGTGATCGGAAGACAATCCTTGATCCGATGGAGGACCAAGGATCAAAAGCCAAGGATCAAGGATATCTTTGAACCTTGAAACGGACTCCATCGGACTCCATCACTTTTCAGCAGTCCGCCCTCCCCCCCCTTGGCCTGCTCAACGATAAACCCCAATGACGGGGCTAAAAACTTGGATTCGAAATTACATTTGGCGCGTGTGGGTTGAGGGGTGAGTGGTGCGGGAAGAGGGGAGGGTTCTTAAAGTGTTTAATCGCACGTTGTTTGGTTTGCAATGAACCCTGACCTCCCGGCGGATGTGTGTGTGTGTTTGTGTGCATTCAGTTTAAACGTTCTTAAAAGCGCAACTAATAAGGATTCAATAGTGTCAAGTCATGTGGAAATATGACGACTACGACGATGATGACAAAGATGATGATGATGTACTGAGCCATGGGGTGGTTGAACCCGGGATACGACTTCCGATGGGAACGGTTTCCACCTTGGACAACATTTATCACTGTTTGATTGAAATTCTGTTTTTCCAAATGCAGCTTGCAACCCTGGACAGTCGTCTAAGAGAGCAACACAAAGAGAGCGAATAGACTCTCTCGCTCTCTCTCTCTCTCTCGCTCTCTGCGCAACCTAAGACATTTCCAGTGGAAGAGAGTTTTCTCTTTCGAATGAGTAGGAAAACAACAAACATTTCATTCAGAATCAAAATTCAAGCATCAAAGTGGGGTGTGGTGGGGTGGGGTGGGATGAGGGGGGAAAACCATGCTCGTTGCGGTTTTTCTTTTAAGTAAACTAAATTTTGGAAAATTACAACCCAAAAGCAGAAAGAGACAGAGATAGAGAGGAAGAGCAAGGGAGAGGGAGAGCGAGAGCAAGAGAACAATGAGAGTAAAGTGAAGAAGGAAAATCAGCAACAAGGAAGCGACACACAAATCACGGAAAATATAATTTATTATTTCTTGCCTTATCCTTGAGCCACAGCCAAGACGCACAGTCCCTCTCTCTCACCAGCTCTCTCTCTCTTTCAGTCTCTCTGATGTGTTTGTCTTTGGCCCTAGTCCGCAGTCCCTGTTCCCCCTCCCCCTTTAAGTCCTAGCCCTGCCCTTCGCTTCCCTGCCGCATCTGCCATCGCCCTTTACCTTGTCTTGGGTAAAATTCTATGCTTAACGCCATTTTTGTGTGCGAGACACGATGACGACAAATTTTCAACGTGCAACCTGACACTGAGCTGAGATTTTCCAAATTCCTTGTCTTCACTTGTGTGCAACGCCCCCGGACCTTCCTGCTCTGCCACCGTTTCAGTCCTGCCACCAAACGATTGCTGCTGCTGCCGGTGCTGCATGCATGCAAAACTGCTCGTCCGTCCGTCCGACCGTCGGGGTCTCTCCATTTCCATCTCCATCTCCGACTCTGAGACTCCGACTCGACAGTTGAAAGGATTAGACCAGCTCATGTGTCCCTGAGAGTGGTGTGAGTGTGTGTGTCTGTGTGTGTGGGGCAGAATGGGGGCGACAGATTGGAATAGAGTGGTGCACAGTGGCATTCAATGAGAGCGAATGAGAGCGAATGAGTATGGGTGTGGGTGTGGGTGTGGGTGTGTGTGGGTGCTCTGGGGACGAGGACGTAAAAAGTATTTGCACAACTCTCAAGTGGGTCAAATGATTAGGCGGCATGATGAAGTGCCTTGCCACTTGAACCCGCCTCTGCTTCTGCTTCTGCTTCTGCCTGTTCCCTTTCCCGTGTCTGTGCCCCCGAATGCCACATCTTCCACATCCAAAAATAAACAGTTTAATGTTTTGAATGAGCAATTGAATTTGATTATGCTGAAGGAGAGTGGGTGCACGAGTGGGGGCTCCAAGGATGGCTCGTATTCCCTGCTCTGCTCCCAAGTGAAGACATCGCTGCGGAGGAGCAGCACACAACAGCACCAAATGCATTAGGTAATGGCAGCAGTCTACGAATTTTGAAGCAGATTGGGTCGGTAGATGCCTGTAGATGATTTCCAGGCTCCATAGACAGGGGGCGGAGGGGGCAATCGGCTTACGTGAAATAAGACAACACCTAGCACACATCCCAGCCAACGGATTACATTGCTCGATGTCCTGGCGGGGTGTTGCGTGTAATTTTAGTGGCAGTGTCTAGTAATTATTCTGAAGAGAGATTATTCCAGAGAGAGGATGGTCCTCTGCAGGGATTACATTTGGTGAGCGAGCGCCGTTGAGCTATGAGCGCGTGCTTAATGTTTTGCCATGAATTTTCCGCACAAATAAACTAGTTGTTTATGCTTTTCCAAGCAAGACATTTTCCACATTTTCCACCTCTAATTACAAGGCCCCCCGCCCACACCCCTGGAAAAGGCAATAACAAGGAACAAAACGAAACGAAACAGGAAATTGCTACTTAAATTCAAAGCCAATCTCGGGTGTTCCCAACGAAAAAAAACACAAAGAGATAAAAAGCCGGTGGAACAATGGCAGGCGAAATATGGCCAAGGCCCAAAAGGAGGAGGAGGAAGGGCAAGCCCACACAGGACTCACCCAGGACCCAAGCAAGTAGCGACGACATTTAACGTTTTAAATCTGATTATTCCACAACAACTGTCAATAATGCAAACAGTGAGAAAGAGAGAGAGAGAGAGAGAGAGAGAGAGAGAGAGTGGGGCAGAAAAAAAGGGACTTTCACCCTGGGACTAAGCCCTGGCCAAATGAGCGGATGAATGCCTACCTGCTACCCACTGCCACTCGGGTGTCCTCTCGATATTTTCCCATTTTCCAACCCGCTTTCCCGCTCTGCGCCCCTCTCCCCCCTCCTAGCCTCTTGGCAAACCGCAAACGAGGCGAGAAAATTGTCACAAAGCGAACAACAGAAAACAGAAAACACTCAAAAAAGAGAGGCACAGCAGTGAGCAAAGGCAGCAGCCAGCAGCCATCGAATTGTGTAAATCACAAAAAATAATTGCAACTGATAACAACATCATTAACAATAAGCTCTGAGGGGGGGAGGGGAAAGGTGGAAGGACTCGTGGCAATAAAGGATAACTGCAAGAGTCTGTCGAGAGAGGGTGAGAGTGTGAGAGTCCTGCAAAGGGTTTGCTTGGTTTTTGGAGGCGTTGCTAGGCCTTGTCAAAATAACAGGACGAACGGCCAGGGACTCCCTCCTCGCCGGCTAATTTATGGCTCTCCCTCATTCACTCTCTCTCTCTCTCTCTCTCTTAAAGTTTTGTTCGAATTTTCGTGGCTCGTAAATCTTTTCAACACATACAAACTGAAATACACTTGAAGGGGAGTTCAGGGGTGAGAGAGTGCGGAGTGTGGAGTGCGGAGGGGAGTCTACACTTCAGCTTCAACACTTGGCGGCGATGGTGGGGTGCTGCTGCTGCTGCCTTTATTTACTTCATATTAATATTAAGTTCATTGTGTCAAGTTGGCAGCGCCGCCACCGCCACCGCCGCCGATTCCTTATCATTTTTTGTTCACATTTTTTGTTCCCTCTTTTAATTTTCAGTCGCGCACTGCCAGAAGAAGGACCGTTTGGGAGACGAGGCTATACATACCCTGTCCTAAACACTGTCTAGGACTAAGATTAGTAGGACTCTTAGAGTTAACTTTAGGCCAGGAAAGTAATAAAGAATATACCAATCTTCAATCTTCAATCCATCCAAAGTTAGAACTTAATTTTAGGCATATGAGTAAGAAATTATTCCATTTGTACATTGCAATACCATAATACTCTTCCGCTTTAAGGGTACACCCATACCCGGACATGGCTAACAACGAAGACAACGAGAGACAAGAAGGAAGGACAATGAGAAGGACGACACTTGGGCTTGTTTGCTGTTCCTGGTGCGAGGTCCTGCTGCCTGCTGCCTGGGCTTGGCTTGGCTTGGGTCTCGGCTTGGCGGGGGCTTATCTCTTGGCTGCCTGGCATTTACATTCAACGCTTGACAGCTTCTTTGGGCGAATGGGGGGGGGGGGGGGGAGGCTCTACACTCTCTCTCTCCCCTCACTCTCCCTGTTCCTCTCCTGTTGGGTGGATTTTCCTTTGTGATCCGATATTTCACTGCTGGCTGCTGAGCTTTTTTTTACATCATCTTAAAGCACACGGCACAGGCACATAATTATAAATTATTATAGGAAAATTGAGGAGCATGTCGGACGATTCCCCCCCTCCTTCACCACCCCATTCGCGTCCCCATTCGCCTCATTCGATACCGTTACGCCTTCGCCTCTGGCTGCATTCAGCGAAAGGAAATTCAAGGCTTCTACTTGCTTGCCGCATGTTGCAGCATTTCCCAGCCTTATTTCCATAGGCAGCAAAATATTAGGCAAATTATTTAATTGTGTAGATTACGTTTTTGGCATTACGTTGTGCCATTACGTTGTGACATTACGTTGTGACATTACTTTGAGACATTACTTTGTGACATTACTTTGTGACATTACGTTGTGACATTACGTTGTTTCATTACGTTGTGCCATTACGTTGTGGCAATACGTTGTGCTTTTTCCCTGTTGTCAAGTCAGAGAATTGACAGAATCTCTCGGCAGAATCCGCGTGTCCCCTGAATAAAACGAAACCGAAAAGAAAATCTAAAATTAGCAGAGTCACGATGCCAGCTGAAGCAATTCGTGAAAATTTGTGAAAATAATTTCCATGGACTATGCTCCAATGGAGCGACATGGCATGGCCCAGAGGAAGGCGTGGGCGTGGGTGTGGGTGTGGGAGGGGAGTGGAGTGGGGGAGAGTATGTCTGCAATTACTTTGATGATGATGATGATGATGACTACGACAGGATACGCGAGCTACATGCAAATACACACACACACACAGCCACTCACACACACAAAGGGGAAACGAAAGTCAGCAGATCAACCACCGTCGAAGGCTCTTCTCAGCAGGGGCAAGGGGTGGGGGAGGGGGGCTTTATAGAGCTTATAGAGCCCTTAATCAGGGGGCATTATCAGTACTGCTCTATGATACATGGTTATTTGTTTGATGACTCCAGGGGCACATCTGGCACGATGGCAGGTAACACACACACACACACAAACACACACACAGATGAGAGCCATGAGGAGTGAGAGCAGCCTTGACTCTTAGCCTTGAGAGTCCTAACACAACAGAGAATATTTGTTCTCCCTCTTTTATGAAGAAACCCGCAAAGCATTTATCTATGCGGCAAATGAAATCAAACAAAAGCATTTCACAATTGACATTGGCCGCCATTAAACCTCCGCCCAACCCCCACCCTACCCCTGGCCCACAATGGCCAGCAATTTGAAAACTTCAGCATCATTTGGCGGCGGTTTTTATGGCACTCTCACCAGGCGAAGATCTCTCTCGACTCGCCGGCAACTGCCAACTGTTTTGGGCCATGGCCATTGCAATTGGCAAACATTTCGGTATTGTTGTTGGCCTTTGTTCGTGTTTGTGGTCCAGGATGCTGCCCCCCCGCCTCCTCGAATTGAGTTAATTATCTTGTCGCATAATTAGAAAACTTCCTACCAGTAGGAGACCGAGAGAGAGCGAGAGAGCGAGAGAGTGGTGACTGTAGCTCCATCTAGATAACCTTAATTTCACGCTCTTATGCGGAAAACGCATTTCAATTTTCTTAATTTCAGTTAATAACTCAACAAATACGCCAAAAGGCCAAAGGCAAAAGGGAACTTCGTCTTCTTCTTCCTCCTCCTCCTCCCTGAAATGCAAATATTGATAGATACTTTGTGGAGTGTTCCGCTCAGGGGAGAACTTCCTTTCGACATGATTATGATGATGATGATGGGAGACCATTGCAGGCAGACATGAAGAGCCTGGGCGTTGGGCGTGGGCGTGGTCGTAAGTGGCACGTCTAAATATGAAAAGCACTTGGCTGAGGCACCGCCAAAAAGGGAGGCTGGGGGCGGGGGGACTGACTCAAGTCGCCCTCACTTTACTTTCAAGCCAAAGACAAACATTCCAAAGAGAGAAATTATGAGTGGGCGACGAGCACCCTCTTCGGGATGCTCTTATTTCAGATACTTTCGTTGCTGCCTTGCCAAGCCTCAGATACAAATGGTTATACCCGTTGGCAGGACATACAGGGTGTAGGCCAGGGAGCAACACTGCTCCTAGGGGGAGGTGGGGGAGGTGTACTATATCGTCAAGGAGTTAGAGGTTAGTAAGTAACTGGGGCTGACTGCCCAGGGCCATAATGACAATTACAGTTTACCGCCTCTTCCCCCCCTTCCGTTTCCCCTCCCCCTCCCCTTACATGCCATTCCCATCCAAAGAGAACTTTTTACTCTGGCTTTAAGCAAATAAATCCAAACGAAAACGTTTTCAAGCTCTCCCTCAGCCTCACCCCCAGCCCTGCCTGTCTCTCTCTCTCTCTCTCTCTGTCTCTCCCCCGTTCTGTATGTATCTTCTTGTCTCTTTCTTGCTGGCTTCGCTCCACGCTCAATGAGACACAAACAAACAAGAAGCAATACAGCAGCAACGCAACAACACAACACAGAGACCATAGAGACTGAAATGATGCTGCAAAATCCCTCAAGGGTCGGCAAGCAATTCAAAAGGGGTGAAAAAAGCTAAACATGACCCCCAGCAATCCACACACTAACACACACACACACACACTAGCACACACAGAAAGATACAAAGAGACCGAGAAAGCAGAGAGAGGAAGAGAAATGCGAGAGACAGAGAGAGAGAGCCAACTCCTTTCATGTCTCCTGAGGCGGCCATCGACCACGAAAATAAAAGCGTGGCAAATACAAATAGAAATAAGTCAAAATGTATCTATCTATGTTGTGGGGGAGAGGGGAGTGGGGAGTGGAGAGCGGGGAAAAGCGGAAACGGAAGCAAGGAAAATGCGTTGAGTAATCCGAGAGGAAGCCATAGTCCATGCCCGTTCTATGTGTCGATCCCAATATGTTTGCTTAATGAATTCAATTCAAAAACCTCCGTAGAGTTTTTGGACATTTCCAGCGGATGCATCTCCATATTCAGCAGATCCTTGCTTGAAAGGCGCAAACTTTGTGAAGATGACGGCGGGATCGCCCTGCCAGGGCCAGCTCTTGAACTGCCGGGGAATCGCCAAGGGCGACGACCGCAATCACAAGTTGCCACAAGTTGATCCGTTACGCTTTGAATTTAGCATTCTGCCAGCGGGAATCAGGATAGAGAGGATCAATGAGAGGGCGTGAGAATACCTCCTCCGGACGCAGAGTAGCCAACGGCCGTTGCATGTCCGACTGGGCACCAAGTTCCTATGCTGCAACATTTTCTGCACATTGTGCAACGTGGCTGGGCTGGTCGCCGCTTGGGCCACCACAATGAGGGGTTGACGCGAGAAAATCGTGAACATCAGACATCGATCTTCTTTGCGAGATTTTCCAAGTCCTTTCACAGGCATGAGGAACTTCTTCTGGGCGTAGAGGCTGTCTTTGGGCAGAGGCTCCGCTTGGATCTGCTTGGATGGCTTTCGCTTAGATGCAACTTCTTTCTGACCTGTAGATTCCGCTGCTTCCTGGATGACTCGTTTGCATCAGAATCACTGACAAGGACCCTGCCGCTTACTTGGCTCTTCTGACTCCCCAGAACTATTCCCACAGGAATGGCCGGAGGTGTTGCATAGCCTTTATTTGGCAATCTTCAATGACAAAAAGGCAATGCTCCAACACAGATAAAAACTTCACCCAAATTACTGCCTAAAAAAATTAATAAAAGGCTTTCCAAATAAATCATAATTAAATATGATGAAAAACCCTATCTTTCGGGGCAATAAAACAACTTTTGTTGGCGAAAGAAAAGCATCAAAATTTATGGATTTCGGACCAGGCCGAAACACATTTCATAGCCAGCATTTAGGGACATTTACGCTCTATCGCTTCGATCAATCCATCATGGGGGGAACAAAAGACCCCACAATAGAACCAAATTATCAGCAATTTTATCATCAAAAAATTCCCTCACAAAATGCAAAAAATAATACAAATTAAAAATAAGAAACAACGGGGTGCCCAGTGCATTCTCTTGCGATGGGGAGACACATAAACACACACATACATACATACATTCTGCGGTCCTACGCATAAATCTGTTGCTGTTTTTGATCTGGCTCTCTCTTGCGGCGCGGATAATGAAATTAATCGTCTGTAATGGTTTATTGTGTGCGCGGAGCTGGTGTCTGTTTCGGCCAGGCCAAAATGGCCACGACCAGAGGCCACCAACCAACCAGCCAACCAACCAACCAAAAATGACCGACGGCCAGATACAAATTTCGTTTGATTTCGTTGCCGGTTTTTTTGTCTATTTTTTGGTTTTTGGAGGGGGCGGGGGTGGAGGAATAATCCCGAAAAAATATATTGAATTGTCATTGAATGTCGCGCGTTGCCATAAATAAGAGCCAGGGCTAATGGGGCGGCGGTTGCATGCAATTTTTGTGTGATTTAGTGGGGCTTTTCAGGAGCAGAGTGGTGTGTGTGTGTGTGTGTGTGTGTCTGGGATGGGATCCTTCTCTAGGGGAGGGGGTGGTCTGAGTCATATATCAAAAGGATTACTTTAAAATGGAGAATCGACTGTCACGATTCTAAACTCTAATAGCTGCAAAATAATCATCATAAATCCATAAAAGAAAATCTCATTAATCCCCTGTCCCTGGGTGTTAGCTGTTGGGGGTTGGGTGACACACATTTTTGATGTTTCCTCATAGACGATGCCACAGGGCAGCGGGGAGGCAGAGGCAGGAGGAGACTGAGCGAAGAAGAAAGAAAAATCGACAGAGGGCATGACGCGTCAGTCATCGTCTCTGCCTTCGTCCGTTATAAGCTTCTCCATTCCATGCCACACACTTCAAATTCAAATTACTACACATTATATAATATCCTGCAGGCTCGCCGCACGTACTCCAGGATGGAACAAGCAGACGTGTAGGATAAGAGAGGGAGAGAGAGCGAGGACATGCCATCATCCATGTTGGCACAATACCACATAACATTGCTGCCACAGGGCATCAGGAGCAGCAGCAGCAGCAGCAGCAGGAGCAGCAGCAGGAGCTCTCTCTGTGGCTGAGGTGAAGGCTAGTTGTAGTTCTTTCTGCCCTGGACACACAGCTCATCCTCAGCTCCATCCTCCTCTGGGTCCTGGTTCCTTCATCCTGCAAGTTGATTAAGAAGAGTTCATTTTAAGTTTAAATACGCATCAAATCGAATGAGAGCCAGGAGGAGAGATATAGAGGATGAAAGAAAAGGACTACGGGTTGGGGGGAAAAAAAAGGTGGCACAGTGCCTAAGAAATGTATGAGTGCTGCCTAGATTTTGGTGAAATCTCCAGCTCCATTCCAGCTCCAGCCTCTCGTTCTCCTTTTTCCTGTCTCTCTCTCTGTCTGTCTGTCCCTCTGGCTGCTGCTTTTTGTTTCTCATCAAAGTTGTGCGAATTTTTTTTTGTAGTTGCACGTAGCATAACTTGTGCACACAACTGTACTTTCACACACAATTTCAAGTTATAATCAGTGCTCATTATTATACCAGACACGTTTTCAGATTTCGCGTGATTATGCGCCGCGGCTCGGCAACATCTTCGGAGCGGAGCCGCAGCAGAGGAGTGCCAGAGTGGAGGCGTCTCGCAGGAGGAGTGGGGCAGGAGGTGGAGTCAAGGAATTAAACTTGAAAATAGCTTAAGAGAAACATTCTGTGTATCTAGCAGCCTAGACTCAAGAATGTAGCCTAGGTCCTGTCCTGTCCTGGCATGTCCTGTAGCCTGGTAGAGCCACAGCCGAGGCAGGCCGACTCCTGCCATAATGCTTATTGTTGTCATTTGCGTTACTGCCACAGCAAAGGGGGAAGAGGGGTTTGGGGCGGGGGGACAGACAAAAAGTTGGCGAAAAATATGCAAATTATAATGAAAAACTTGACACTTTACATGCAAAGCAACAACAGCAACAGCGGCAACAACATGGAGCACAAAGCTGAGGCTGAAACTGAGGCTGAGGCTGAGGATTTGGTTCCCTGGGTCTGAGTGTGGGTGTGGGAGTGGCCCTCAGCCGCTGCAAACGATTAAGCGGGCCAAATGAAGCGCCAGCACTGCCTCCGCATTTTAATTAAGCAAGCAGCCAAATGGCTTGGAATACCCTTCCAAAGGGTACACACGCACAGAGAGCAGAGGTTTGTTTGCCCTTCTCCATGCTGCAGAGTATCGAAAGCCACTGAAGACGGCTGAGGAAATTGTGACTTTCTTGCTTTTTGGTGCGAAGAATGGCACAAAAGCTGCACCATTCCGCCCACCCTTTCACCCATTCACCCATCCACCCACCCATTCGGGAGTGAGTAATCAGCGCAGCGCAGCGAAGGCGGGTTGAAGGCATGTGTCAAGGCAGGGCACCGGAAAATGCCAGCGAATTCCCGTAACAATTGCGTAAAGTTCATCTGCAGCTGCAGCTTTATTTCATTTTCCACCCCCCACCCCCCTAACCACCACGAATGTCACACGATTGTCTTGGGGGACGGTGAAGGGGGGAATCTTAGATTTGATTCGATCGGAAATGGAAGATATATTCGAAATGTAACTATTCATCTGGAACAGTTCTTGGCACGGCCCTATTTAGCCTTCGTGTGGCTTCAGCAATGCGACTTCGGCAATGCGACTTCGGCTCTTGCTATCTCGCTTTTTCCAGTCTCAAGCAATAAACCGATTTCTCCCGCAGGCATATTCGGGTTCTGAATCTGATTTGGAACCCTGTAAGCACTTTGAAAGTCATTTTCTTCCCACACTTTGTCTTATATTAATGGGGCACCATTTGTACCCCGCGACCTTCATGAATCACCATAGCACGTGCAATTTTTGAAATCACAGCTATACTCTATCTGAATTATCTTTCTAGGAAAAACAAACTTCATATGGCAGCGATCGGCAATGCAGAGCCCGCAACTGCTGATGCTGCTGCTGTGTAAACAGTGATAGGCACCAGTGATAGCAAAACATGCGAATGTATGCTTTATGGGTGGGGCTGTTCCCTCTTCCTTGACTACTCTGATTAGCCAAGAAATAGACTTTAAAAACTTCCTGTAATGTAATCTCCCTTCTTTTACGTTTTAATCAAATCGAAGATCAATGAAACTGAGTGAATAAATCGGCTTTGAACGTTGATTTCCTTATGGGTTTATATTTATGCCCCAGTCCAATCTGCAGCAGTGCCAAGACCTAACCTCAATTGCATTCAAGCGCACACAGAACGAGTACAGGAGTACACTTGCAACAACACTTTCAACTTTTAGCCTCAAGTGGAACGCAAGGGAAGCAGAGAAAAGAAACACAACAAAGTCATACAAATTATAGCGGAAAATTACCTTAACGAAAGGGCTTCCGCCACCGTGGTAACCTCTTTGACACAACTGTACCCCGTCTGTCTCTCTGCCTCTTGTGTGTGTGTGTTTGTGCCCCCAAAAACAAAAGCAATTAGATGTCGCCAACTGACTGGGATTGCGTTTGTAAATGTATACGTGGATGTTGCAAGGTAGCGAGGGGGGTGTAGCGGGGACTGTGGCAGGGCGTGAGTGTGTTAGGGCATGTGCGCGTGTGTGCGTGTGTGTATGTGTGTGGCAGAGACCTACATAGTTGTAAAAAGTTTTGCCAACGCGATTTTCTTGGTGAAACTATAAATTTACAAGCCACAATCATGGCCGCAATGGAGACGACATCGAGTTACCGTTATGTGCGCCATCACGAGTATCTGTATAGGTGTGTGTCTATGTGTGTGTGTGTGTGCCTGTGTGGGTGTGTACAGGTGAGAAAGTTTGGGTATTGCGTGAGCCTGAGAGTGTATTAAAAACCATTCTGGTGAAGAGTGTGCCGTGAGCCCTACCCTTTCTCCCTCCCCCTCCACCCCCTCCTACACCCCCTTTCAACGTTTATTTAAGCCATGTTTTGTTGCTGTTGTTCTTGCAGTTGTTGTGGGTGATTTTTATTGCCATTGTTGTTGCTGTTGTTGTTTCTAACGTTAGTTTTAAAAACTTTACCCGGCGATGCTTTTGGGTTTGGCTGCTCGATTGTCGAGGGCTAACATTCGGCGTTGTTGTTGAGGCATTTATCTATGCTGCTGCTGCCCCTGCCCCTCCTCCTGCTGCTCCTCCTTAAAGTTTTCGCTTTGGCAAATCCTGAATGGATTTTAAGTGGAAGCAGAAGTTTAATGATCGAAATTATTCAACATGCTATCGCTTTATGTACGCTTTGTTTATGGCCCCCAGCTTAGGGCTTAAAGCAGAACCAACTTATGTTTATGACACTCTTTGTGGCAAATAAACATACGAGTATTCATTTCGGAGTTCCCGGAAGACAACCCCATCTCAGTGATCTGTGTTTGATCTTTAACTGATTTTAAACACAGTTTTTTTTTAGTTTTTTCCAAATTGTTTGTTCCTGCCATGAGTCTGCGCTTTCCTTACCGTTTTCGAAGCCTTTTGCTGAGACGATCACAAACCGGAAGCCATATCCTTCGCTTCTATGGGAAGCCCAGCGCCGGTTGTGGCTGCGGCTGCGGATGCCAGGCTGAAGGCGGGACCTGCAACTGCGGTTCCAAGTGCCCATGGAAGCTGCTCGGACGACTGGGTCCTAGTCCCAGAAATGAGCGCGATTTCCCGCCGGGCTGTACGCCGGAAACGCTGCAAACGAAGGCATTCAAGCTGCCCTCCTATATACCGGCAGCGGCGTTCAGGATATTGGAGAAAGACGAGCTGCCGGGCCCCAAGGCCTGCAAGAATCAGGAGTACTTCGCCTATCATCGCCACTCGTACTACGATTTGAAAATGGTAGCCTCCAAGCTGAAGCTGAAGGCGGACTCGGAGTGCAAATAAGAGCGACCTGGAGCCGCCTCCAACTCCAGCTGCGACTCCGATTATGACACTAATCGTATTAGTGGGCCAGAGATGAGGGATGTAGGTCCTTGCAGAGGCAAACTAACGACCAGTTCCCAAATGCCATTTCCGTACAATGTGCTACGCATTCAATGCTCCGACCCGGCCCTGCCCGGCCCGGCTCCTCGTTTCCGGCTTACGTGAGCGACGTTTTTCGTACAGGTGACATAATGATCCGGACTCGCAATCGGCCATCGCTTCGCAGGTGTAATTAGAGGGGAGGCGGCAGAGAGAGGGGAGGCAGCAGGAGCAGCAGCCTCCTGTGTGTGGACAAAAGATGCTATGCCATGCGATGCTCTGCTGTGCTGTGCTGTGCTTTGCCCTCGTTCCGGGGCAACTTGGTAATTTAGCAAATCGGTTTAGCAAGTCATCGGGAAAACCGAAGCAGCCAACAGGAGCAGCCGGAGCAGCAGGAGCAGCCGGAGCAGGAGCACCATGAGCCGCAGCAGCCACACCGTCCCTTGACAATTTGCCTTATTAAATTTACTGACGGCATTAGCCTCTTACTTTCACTCGAAAGTGACGTTCATTAGTTGCCTACACATTTCGCCCACCGCCCCTACGTTTGAGGGTGTGCCCTGCCCTGCCCTGCTGCAGGAAGTGCCACACAGGATACTTGAAATCAAAGGGCCGGCAAGGGCCGCGGCTCTACTTTGAAGCCCGCGCCCGTGTGTTTTGAACTGTATAGTCTTAGAAGCTCTTGCGCCGAACAGTCGTATGTCTATTCTATTTCTAATTCCAACACGTTCAGCTAGCGAGAATGGTTTTCTCCTGAGACTCGATGGAATATTTTCCCATACCTATCATTTTATTTCTCTAGCTGTTATAGTTTCTGAGAACCAGTCTCCAATCAAGCCAAGATCACTCTGGGTTGGAAAACGCTTCCTTCTGGCTGTTATACCCCAATATTCCTTGACAAAAAAAGAGCTAAACGCCTTGCCCTAATGATCGAAGCAGTGGAGACAGCATGTACCACACATCATCGGTAGAGTATTTGGAACTTGGACCCAGGGAGGACCATTTCCATTCACACATTTCCTCCCTTGCCCCTTCCCCCCAACACTCGTTCTCTCCCCTGGCAATTTATCAACTATAATCGCATGCAAATTTTATGCAGGCTCCGCCATGAGACCCAAGCGATATTTGCTTGTATCCATCCAAGTGGCAGTACGAGTATATTTATGGGTATGCGAGTGTGTTTATACCGAACATACGAGTGTATTTGTGGGTGTGTGTGTTTAGTTTTTGTTAACTTTTGGCGGCTTTTGGCGGCTGCTCTAACGGCTTTTACTAATCACATGGCACTCTCTCTCTCTCTCTCTCTCTCTCTCTCTCTCTCTTTACGACCCGCTCAGCCTCTTGCCTAACATTTGCATATCGGGGACATAATTTTTCTGGTTTTGGGTGCGTATTGTAAGCCAAAGCCACAAACATGGCCAAATCAAAGTATTAGCATAATTAATGAATTCCTGAGGCCCTGAGACCGACCCTTGGAAAGGATTTCATTTGCAGATGTAGTAGATTTCGGTGGCCTGCTTTGAGAGAGTTTCTGGTACAGTTTCGGTCTACCTTTAATATGAAACCTTCCCTTGATCCGCGTGATTTCTTTAAGAACTATTTCGCTTACCTCATTGACAGTGTGGCCTGCCCCTCAAAAGGCTAATTTCCGTTTTATGTCAATAAATATGATCCATCATGGGGCCCCCAATCCAGGAAAATGCGCTTATCATGTTCTAGGTTAATGGAGAATTTCCAAAGAAGAAAAATCCATTCAAAGTTGATGGATCGAATGCAGTTTAAAGCAGAATGAATGAATGAATGGATGAATGAGTATGAGTATGAGTACCTAACGAGTGCTCGTTCTCTCTCTGTTATGCAATTTACACAGTCGAACAAAGTTTTTGGAACACGTTCGATGGCAGCTGGCAGCGTCGCTACCAAAAGTTTGTGCACACAGCAAACAAAATTGCAAATAAATTTTAATTGTTTTGAACAATTAAAAATTAAATTTAAAAAACACACACACTCTCTCTCATTCTAGCCTCTCTCTGTTATTCAATTTGTGCAAATGTTTGCCCAACTACGTGAGTGTGTGTGTGTGTGTGTGTACTGGTGAGTGGCACTGTCCTGCTGCCACTGCCACTGCCACAGCCGGTGCTGCTGCTAAACAAATTAAATTAGACAACTTTTATTCCTTCGTTTGACATTTTTATTTGTTTTCAAATTCCATTTTGCCAGAAGGAGGAACTTGAAGAGGAAAAAGGAGTCCCCCAACAGTCCGAACAGGAGGAAGGACATTTCAACAATTAACAACAAATACAATTTGCAGAAATTCGCTCGCAAAACTGCTTCTGCTTCTGTTTAATTGTTCCCAAACCCCCTGCCCCGTCCTGCCCCGCCCTGCCCCTCTCTCCCCTTCGATTGTGAGATTTTAATTAAATGCCATTTGCATAAAGACCAAGTTCGTGGCGGTGGCGGCTTCTCTCCCATTACCTCGGGCCACAACAGGGCTTCAAATAATATTTCATACAAATAAAACATATATAAAAACCATTTATGACACTTTTCTTGTTTATCAAGAGAGCGAGAAAGAGAGAGCGGGAGAGGAAGAGAGATAACAATGCTTATCGATGATAGCTGATTGCAATCAAAAGAGCATAGCAGACACTCGGAAATACTACTCGACAAAGCGAAGAATCAATGGCACTTCTTGGCCAGGGCTGACCACACAGACAACATCATTCACACTCAATCGATAGCCAGGTCTTCCCTTGAAGGCATCTACATCTGCATTTACATCTACATCTACTTCCACTTCTAACATTTACGCTGCACGAAAGCCGAGGCTTTTCTTTATCTACATCTACTTCATGAATAATCAAATATTATGTACATATAATTGAAAACAAAGCTTTGGTACTCAATTTGTAGCATTTGTGAATTATTATTAATGCCATTTCAAGTAATTTCATCTGCACTCTCCCGTCCCTCCCCTCCACAGTGTAGACTTAATGATAAGACTCGACGACTTGCAATCTCCACCCCTCGATCGATTGCCCATCTATCTTCAATATCAGTCAGTCATTCTTTGGCAGTGCCATCGGCAGGCGACAGCAACCGTTTACTCCACCACCCGAAACCCGAAAAAAGTACCCCCCAAGAGATATAAATATCTCTGTGCCCCTCTTATCGGCAATGCCACTGAAACTGTGGAGATTGTGGCTACCGTGGCTACCGTTGCTGTTGTTCTTCCATCGCCTGCAGGCAGAATGTGAATAAAAGATGTCAGATCTTTGGATACTCGTAGATTAACTTTGGTTCACCTCTCGCTTGCAGCTCCCCAGTGCTTTCACTTCACGTGGGTGGGCGCCTATGAGAATCACTCGAATATTCACACAGAGACCTGCGAGTCGAGGGTCGGCGACTTCAACGATATACCCTGTGAAATGCCGCTGGTGGTGACACGTGAGTAGAAGAACCCTTTGGCTTGGCTATCATTACTTTATCTCTCTTTAGCCAACGATACGGTGCCGGATGTGAAGGCTTTGTGGCACAACATGACGGAGGATCGCGAGAACTTCCTCTGCCAAATGTCGCCGGGCTTCTCCTGTGTCAAGTACTCCTACATATTCAAAGGCGGAAGTGAGTATTTGAGACCATCTCCTCCAAGTGCAACTCCACCTCCATCTCCCCCTCGTTGCAGTCCAGAACATCACGTACATGTGCGCCAGGGTGAACAGCAGTAATGGTTGCTATCGACAGACCCATCCCACTGGCATGCAGGTCGAGGCCTGTGTCTGCACGTCCCGCATCGGTCTAATACCCTGCAATGGCTGCTCTTCAAGCTCACTGTCCAGTCATGTAATGGGCTTGGCCCTCTGTTTGCTCAACGTTTATCAATTGCTAAATAAATATCGAATAGTTTGACACACACTCTTCACTCTCCTCCGTCCTCTCTCTCCTACGTCTGTAATGTCTGTAATGTGACATTTCCGGGCTTTTTGATTTTGACAAGTTTTATGCAATTTATGTCCATTCGTTATCCGTTTTTAATGGCCCTTTTTTTCGCTGTTCGGTTAAGCCAACAAACCGTTGTGGCCAAATGAAGTGGCATAATTTATTTGCCCAACCATTAATCACACATGCAATGCAATGCTGATGACAATGACGTCGCTGACGTTGCTGACGTTGCCGATGCCCACTGTCTATAAAAACACATAGTTCTTTTTTTGTCGTTTGATTAAATAAACTAAAATTTGCACATAAATCAAAGTATTTTACGGTATTTGTTTTACAATTTTGTGGAACCAATATCGGTGCTCAGCGAGCCTTAGGATTGGTTTAAACAATCCCGCAGAGATAGCCCCTGGGGGTTGGTTCAAACAAGCAACCAGAGTCTTTACACATTCACGGAGATAAACACAAAGCCAGCCAAAGTCTATTCTAAGTAAAAAACATGCATAGAGCATAGAGTTTACGTCTCCAATCTGTCAACTCATTAACACACAACATCCGAAGGTCAAGTGTAGTACCGATGCTCCCGTTCCGTAGAGTACAACATTTTCCCCATCCCTCGTTGTAAAATTACATATAAGCTCGAACGTTTCTAAATAAAAAGTAATCTGAATTCAACAATGTTTAGACTTATCCTTTAAGGGGCGGAAAAAGGAAGGAAACCACTTCAAATTTTCGGAATGTTTCTCATTGTTGGCACTCCAAATCTTCCCAATTTGAATTTTTCTTTGGCCAACTTAAGGGATTTCCTTAATCATATATATAATAATTGCATGCATTTTAAATACTCACTAAATCCAGCATTCGAATTCGTCAGTTGCTTGAATCCCAATTATTTGTGCATGTCTAAGGCATAATTTTCGCACAAATCCGATTACATTTTTCTAGAGCACATTTCTGCCATATCCGGTAATTATTTTGAACAAATACAATAAAATGAAATAAAATGAAATAAAATAAAATACTGTGGTAAATCAAAATCCAAACAAAATATTGCCACGAACACGAACCGAAAGCATACCATAATCATAGACCAATAGACACTGGCCAATTGAGAGTGGGGGAGAGTGGTGGGGGTGGTTGGGGGGTGCCAGTACGAGTGCGAGTGAGTAAACAATAGCAGGCGATAAACGAAACACCAGAAAACACAATCACACACACACTGACAATTGCTGGGATGGGAAACACTGCGTATGAGCAATGCCAACGAGAGTGAACCAGCAACGGATGGGGTTATGGCATTGTGGGGGGTGGTTGGGGGGATGGGGGTAGCGATGCTGGAGTGGTTGCAGGCACCACACAGATTGGCAATGCCCATTGGGGCACAGCCGGGGCTCAAATAAACTAATTTTAATGCCTTGCATTGTGGCCAGAGCACGCAATGCAGCTCAATTGGGATGCAAATGACAGCATCGGCATCGGCATTGGCATCGGCATCGAATTGGTGGCATCCGAAGGATTCGAAGCTGCACAGAATTTCAGAGAAATGCAGGCAGAAGTGGGGGCAGGAGTGAGAGAGGGAGCGAGCGGGTATGAGACAGATTTCATCTCTCGATTGCACAAGATATTCCCATATTTATTTTTTCATTTTCGCATATATTTATGCCCCTCTCTCCCTCCCTCTCTCTCTCCCTCGCTTTTATTTGCAATGCAAAATGAAAATGTACACAAAAATCGGACAAAAAATGCAATGGCCATTTGTAAATTATGCCGTTATGCCAGTGGATAGTAACACTTGAAAGCCGGACAAGATATTTGGTACTCAGTACAAAAAAAAGAGTAAAATAGGTGTATTCCATTCCAAATTGAATTTTGAGCTCAGCAGAAATCTGAGTACTGGGTATCACCTGGTCGAGACATTCAGCAATCGATGTTATATATATTTGAATTTATTTTATGCATTTCTTGGTTGATGGACACAGTGGCGTAACAAGAGAGCTCGGGGCCCCGGGGCAAGCCAATCTTCGGGGCCCCTCTAAGGAAATTAAATTAAATCATAATTGAAAAATAGTTCCTAGCATCAAAATAAATTACTCCTGCTTTCTTTCAAAACATTTATTTGGTTTTCTAGTCGTAAACAATATTTATATAAATATTTTGATCTAGAGAAGGTTTAAAGCCTTCTTTACAAAGTAAGTTTCCCTAAGTTATTAATACAAAAGTTTAAGAGTATAAATATAAAGATAAGATAATAATTCTTCAATAAAATTCTTCTTTCAGCTTTAAAAGTTTCGCTTTCTTGCTTTCTTATTTGCGAACTCGTTTACTACTGCAGTTAAATCCATTTTTGAAGCAGCTTTTGATTCAATCGAAAGTAGACCTAGACTACTTAGTCTACTTTGACCCATTTGTGATCTTAAGTAGTTTTTGATTAACTTTAACTTACTAAAAGACCTTTCAACACTTGCTACAGTTACTGGCAATGTGAACAACAATAAAAAAGCTAAATAAATCTGGCTAAAATCTGATTCAAGCACTGCATATTTTTCAATTATCATTTCGAAGAATTCTCTTGTTGACATATTGCTCAGATTGTCGTTTTTTATAAGAGTTAGAAGATGTTGATATTCAGTTAAAATAGAGGGCTCTATTGTTTCTGAATATTTATTGTAAAATCTTTTACATTTTTCTACAAGATCTTCAGTCCTAGTGTTAATAATCATTTTAGGATTTAGAAAATCAAAATAATTGCAAATAGTATTCATCCCTACAAATCTATTTTCAATCTGTCCTGTTACTTGATCTATAGCGTATAAAAATACATTAATTCGAAACAGTTCCTCTGTATTATCAAACCTGTGGTCTCTACTTATCTCATCATAATGCTTTTTGATTATCCGTTGGCGTTTTTTTGTAAATTTGTGATCAATTTTCCATTCTTTTGCCAAATTTTCTGCTTCAACTTTTATCTCTTCATAACAGTCCCTCAAGTGTGTAACGTTATTTTTTACTCTACCTAAAACTGTTGCGGCTTCGTTAAGATCTATATCTTTCTTTTGCAAAACTTTTGATGCAAAGTTAGTTTCAGATAAAATTTTGAACATTAAAACAGTTATAAAAATAAATTCAAAATTCATCATCTTATTTTTTAAAGCTAGAGCTTCATTTCTCTCATTAACTTTATCAGATTCAAACTGAATTTTGGCCAGTGCTTTCAGAATATCAAAAAAACGGAATCTAATTGCTGAAATCGATGAAATCCTTCCAGCCCATCGAGTGGGATTTAATTTTTTTAGTGTAATTTCTGAGTCTGTCGTAAATGATGCTAGTAAATCCCATCGTTTAATACTCAATCCAAAAAATGTGTAAATATTTTGAATAATATCAAAGAAATTAGAGATTTGAGGACATCCGCTCACACAATCATTTATAACCAAGTTTAGATTGTGACTAGCGCAATGATTATATTCTGCGTTAGGCTGAATGTTTTGAATTTTTGCTCTAACCCCATTATATGCACCGCTCATGACACTGGCACCATCGTATCCTTGCCCATAACATTTTTTTAGCGAAATATTTAAAGAATCTAATACCGCTAACGTTTGGTCAACCATAGCTTGAGCTGTTTGACTTTGTAACTGATAAAAACCCAAAAATGTCTCTTTTATTTCAAAACTTATCGGACTTTGATTATCATCACGTGTGACATTTGCTGTTCTAATTACGACACTTAACTGATCCTTTTTAGCAATGTCTTGTGTTGTATCTAACAAAATAGAGAAAAATGGAGATGAATTTATATTTTTTGTTACATCTGATAGCAATTTTTGAGAAAGACATTCTATTATCTCATTTTGAATTTTCGGACTTAAATACCGAATAGAACCTGAAGGCATTTCTAGAACTTGCTTCATAATATCGTCATAATTCGCTAAAAATTTAACTTGGGAAAGAAAATTTCCATTATATTCATTTTCAAGACCTACTTGATGACCTCGAAATGGCAAAGAATTTTTTGCTAATAATAAAGTTATCCCACATAATCTTTCCAAAACCATCTTCCAAAAAGACGCCTCAAATCTTATCTTCTCCTCACAGGCACTATCTATGACCTCATTTTTTTTCCAAAGTTCTAAAATTGCACAAGCTTGAATATGATGTGTAGTTTTACCATGTTCATCAATTCTCGTAGAAAGATGCTTCCAATCTCTCATTCCACTTGACCAAATATTTTTTAAATTAGAAAAAAGCCAACATGGTTCGCAATAAGCGGCATCTATAACTTTTGAATAACACAACCATAAGCGAGGAACAGGTCCATATTTTGTCACCATATTGTAATAACTTGCGTTAAAGCTCCTATTATTTTGGGCTGGATCTTTAGGAAACGGACCATCTGGTCTGTTTGATCGTAAGCTTAAAATAAGCTTTTTATCATTATCTGATAGATTTTTTCCCACGTAGTATCCAAGATCAGATGAATTTCCAAGACACTAAAATTAAAGACGTAGTTAAAATTTTGTTATAAATTATCTTAAAATAAAAAACCTACTTCTATGTTTAAATATCAACTGTTTTAAGTTTTATAAGATTAGAATTTTTTAGATTATAATTACATTGCTTTCTACCTGCTCTGCGTTTATTGTGTGATCAGAGGGATCTTGGAAATCCAGCAAATTTTTAGAAGTTGCATCTTGCGATATTTTTGTATTTATATCTGCTTGTTCCTGAATATTTGTTGTAGATTCAGCACTTGTCAAATCTGAATCCTGGTCTTCAACTTGAGAAATTGAAACATCTTGCAAATCTGATTTTACTACTTTTTTAAAAAAGCAATCGATTTTTGGATGTTTGAGTTTTTCATCTTCATGTTGTTGTTGTAGTTTTCTTTTCTGAGAACCACTTTTATATTGACGTTCACTCATTATGTGCTGCAGCCCCACGAAATAATTTATCAGAATCAGGTTATGTCATAATAATATTTAATATTGACATATTGTAGGTGTGTACTATAAAAATGGCAACCCACAAGGTTGAACAACACGACAAAAACAGTGATGGGTAGTTACGCGTCATTCGTAGTTTCCTACAAATGTAAAGGTATTTTCACATGAGACAAATTATCGAATTAAGCAGAATAGATTTCAGTAAAGACAATAATGTCTTTGATTTCAGTCAATAAAAGTTTGGTCGAGTCTAGGACAAACGAACTGGTATACATTTATGGGACCCAATGATTGTGAGATAACCTTAAATATTCAACGATATATCGAAAAAAGGCGTATGATCAAATCCACTGCGTAATATATGCTCCTTGTGCAGTGATCGGTAGGTAGCATATTTCACGTAAGTTACATGATTTGTTACTGTATGTTACGTACATATATTAACTCAAAAATTTGCTACACAGTGCATTTTTTGGTGGTGGGGGGTACTCTCTAAATATGAATTACTAAACATTTTAACTAATTTGAATTAGTGACTCACTTTTTGTTTCGAATTAATTAAATTTCATTAATGAATTAGTAGAAAAAATTATTTGACTAATTTATTAGTCAAACTTTCAGAATAGCATTAGGGGACCATAAATTGTATCATGAATGTTTTTTTGATTAATAATTTTGCATTTTTAGTGTGTTTTTCCTTCTTTCAATAAAGTCGATAAACTACCCATCACTGTCCAAGTGATGGCAAACGAAATAAATTTCTCTTAGATTTTTTGATGATCGCGAAGCTGCAAAAATCGCGGGGCCCCTAAAATCGCGGGGCCCCGGGGCATTGCCCCGGATTGCCCTATGGTAGTTACGCCACTGGATGGACATAACATTGCTCCTCACTCCTCACTATCAGTAATGTATGGGCACACTGTCCTTCTTCTAGTGTATGGTCACACTGTCCTTCTTCTAGTGTATGGGCACACTGTCCTTCTTCTAGAGCATGGGCACACTGTCCCTCTCCTAGTGTATGGGCACACTGTCCTTCTACTTTCTTTTCTTCTTGATCTTGCTTGAAAGTAAAATATAAAAACAATCACTAAATATAAACATAAAACTATTGTGGATTCGTCAAAATAAAGCAACTAACTAACAACTAACGACTTAGTATATATTTCAACATTGCTACTGGTTGTTGGCCAATTCTTATTAGAGATTATAGATAGATATTCAACCGAAGTCGCTTCTGGGAACACACTTTGGCCTCAACGAAGAAATTTGCACAATAAACGAAAATGCCAAAAATGCAATTGAGCCACGGCGATATGGTGGCCGGCCAGGGGGATTGGACCAGCAACAGCAGCAGCAGCAGCAGCATCAGCAGCCACAGCCATGGCACTTTAATTTTCCAATTGTATTTAATGCAAACAGCCAATATATACAGTCAGTTTCAATGCTTTAGGCTCAGTTTTCAAAGAGCGGATCTTACTAGGATCCACTAATATAATAATGCCCATTTCCATTGATTCTTGTTTGCTTTTCATTAAGTAAAAAATCCAAGCGAAGTGCTTAAACGGCAAAGGCCGCGGCTCTACTTTATATCTGGTAAATGTGTGCGAGAGTGAGATAAAAAGCCTCGGCCTTAATATTTAGTTTTCTTAAATACTTTATTCGTTCGGCATCCGGCTATAACATAATGAAATGCACTGTACTGCGAGTCTGCGAGTATATGGCCAATATATTCGGTTTGTGCATAAATCGAATTATCCTATTAGCCTGCTAGCCACCCCCCAGCCACCCAAAACATTATCTAGTAAGCCGGGAAAGTGCTGCTGAGGAGAGGAGTATTAAAAATAAATAAACATAATTTGATTTTGCCATTTCGCTTAAAGGGGTGTGGCAATTGGGGGGTGGGGGGGAGTGTGGCTCCTAATATTATGCACTGTCCGATTTGCTATTGCTGGCTGGCTATTTGTTTTAGCATTTTCCCAGACTGTTTTATGTACCGTCTGATGGTGAGGTTGGGGGCATAGGCCAACGAGTCGAATGCGCAATGTAGGATGTTCGATGGAACGTTAGATGTGCGTGGCGTGTGATTTATTTGTCTGCCTCGCTGGCAGACCAATAAAACGGATGATAAACGAAATGTGATTAGTATTAGAGCATTGTTCAAACATGAACACATTGTTGAACTCGAAGAACAAGAATCTTTACACATTCACGGAGATAAACACAAAGCCAATCTATTCTAAGTAAAGTGCAGTACCGATGCACCCGTTCCGTGGGCCTAGCGATAAGAATAGTGTACAAAATTGTGCCCATCCCTCATTATACGTTTCTGAATAAAAACTTATATGGATTCAACAATCTGCCTTTCTTTTAAGGTCTAAACAGCATTAAAAGGGAGGGGTTCCCCTCCAAGCTAAAAAAGAGGGTGGAAAACAGCGAGAGATAAGCGAGACTTTGAAGGAGGATTAACCCCAACAAAAGGCTTAGTAATCCATGTAGAAATGCAGTTCAAATAAATGATAGTAATATTTATCGGGATCTAATTTCAATTATAGACAGTTTGGCCAATGCTTGGGCATCTCTCAAGGAGCATCTACCGGAATAATACCCCAAAAAGCTCTCTTTCTCTCTCTCTCCTCTATATCTCTGTTTTTTGTGTGCATCAACAATGAGTACACTCATTCCTATTCACCACATACGCTCAATTATTCATTCGCTTCTTTTTTTCGGTTTTTTTCTTTTTTTGTGTGGATAAACTGAAAATTCGAGGCGTATTTGTTTTCCTTTCCGAACGAAGGAGGAAAAACCAGCTCAGTGGAGGAAGTGGAGAAGCAAGGACCGGAAGGAAACCACAAAAACCGCAACGAATTTAGCACGAAGCTTGACCGAAAAGAGAGTAGCAGATGGGCGGTCGGGGGTGGTTTGGTGGTGTGTGGGGGGTGGTGGTTTTGCCTATATCCAGTGCATTTGAATGCAGCGCTCGACAGTCAAGTGAAGCGTAACAGAGGCAGCAGAGAGAATGAGAAGGAGAGATAGAGTGAGAGAGTGGGCCAGTCTGCCAAGATAACTTTAATGTTACTCATACGCCGTGTGTGTTGTTTTTTTTTTTGATTATTCATACATCGAATATTTTATATATCGGAAACAAAACGCGAAATGCAAATGAATATGGCCGTATGAGTGCCGCTGCGGTTCTGCCATTAATTGGCAATTTATAGCAGAGACCCAAACGCCACCCTAACATTCTCTTTCTCTCTCTTTCTCTCTCTGTCTCTCTGCTCATTTTCGCTTGCTCGCTCAAGTGAAAATTATCATTTCCAGCGAAACTAAATTGCCTTGGTCCATGGATCCCTAAAAACAGCAAAAACGAAACAAAGCCAAAAGGCAATGCCATAAAAATGTACAGCAAAAGCAAAAGCAAAAGCGAGAGGAAGAGACACCAACACCCCACACAAAAAAACACCAGTCAAAAAAAAGAACACATCGAGTAGAGAAAGAGTGCAAAAGATGGAAAGGAGAAAGAGTGTAAAAGCGAAGGAGCGGAGGGGAGACGCGAAAGTCGACAAAAGTTTAGCCGGGGACAAACCGTCCAGGACGACCGCAAAAGGCAACAGAAGTCTGTCTGGTCTTTTGCCTCTCCTTTGGCTCCCCTTTGCCCCCCTTACGTCTCCTTACGCGAGGCAGAAAAAGATGTTGACTCATTAAGCGACAGCAGAGATGCTCTAGCAGTACTTTGATTGATCCCTGAATTAACATAACAGATGGAGAAAGAGGGCTATCAAAGTATATCTACAGATGCAGGCATTTCATCCAAATGATGAATAGAGAATGATTGGATATTTCACCACAAAAGAGAGAGAGAGAGAGAGAGAGTGAGATCTGATACATCTGTTGCTCAGAGTAACGACTCAAACTCTATCAATCGAACCCATTTCATGGATGGACCTTCATTGTATAGAGTATCGCGGTGTGGCCCAACCAGCGATTTATCGCATTTTGCTGTGGTCGGCATTAGTTACGCTGAATTTTATCACAATTGCAATTCTTTCTAGTCGAGAGCACCCCACAGCCACCCGCACCCCCACCCCCACACCCGCAATGACCATTCCTGAAAATAAAGAACCAGCCGCCAAAAAGGATTTCATTTTCGTTTATTCGTATCTTTTTCGACTGCCCCCCCCCCCCCCCCCCACCCCGCCGCCGCCAATGGCGTTAAGGCTGTAATTTCCGACTCTGGACAGCCGCCTCTAATTTCCCCGTTTTGGCCTTAAATAATCATAATTTTTGGCCTTTTGTGAAGGAGGGAGGCCCTTTAAAGTGAAAACTTGCATTCATTTTCAAGCCGAATGCCCGATTGCTCATTAGCAAATTCATTTGGCTGCACTCCAACAGCCAACTGCCAGGGATTTCCCCTTAGCCAGGCCCTGACTTATCAGCAGAAGGAAAAGCCATAGAAAATATCCATTCCTTCGAACGAGTCGGAAGTCGAAGCTTCAATGCTCTATAGTCCCATAGAGCAAAGATGACAGAGAGAGAGAGTCCATTGGAGAGAGTCTCCACTCGATTTGTTGTTGATTGAGTTTTTCCGCCCTTGAATGTGTCGCCCCATACTTGAGTTCTCCCTGAGAGTATCTTTCAGATTGGAAAATTCAAAAATGCTTCAAAAAAATTATCATTTTGCAGGGCCTAATGACTTGTGCAAAATGTCGAAAGATACTTCGACTCCCAGATATGACAGAGAGACACAGAGAGGCAGAGAGAGAGAGAGAGAGAGGTGGTATGCTCTCCCCCTCTTATCTGCTAGGAAAATTGAGCCATTTTCGGTAGCAAAATGTTAGCTTAATTGTCAAAAATGCAAGGAAGAGGGGGAAACAGACAGAAAGTGCTGCAGGCTAGAGAACTACGAAAAGGCACGACAACGACAGGAGCAGGAGCGTGGATCCCGGGGTGGGTCTGGGCTCTGGGTCCGGGGATAGTTGATGAGCTGAGGGATGAGCATTAACCCAGTTAACCCATTAAAGCCGCCTCATAAATTCAAAGCCACAACAGACCCCCAACAACAACAACGAGAACAACAAGAGACGCGGCGGCAGCACCCTTTGTGGCCTTTTGGTTGGGCCCGACTTGGCACCGTTTTTCGACTCATTAAAGCCAACTTCATGCAATTAGCCTAATAAGCTGCCCTCGCAAAAAGGGCTGCTGCTGCTGCTGCCCCAACAAAAGCCAAAAGACAGTGAATCATGAGGGGGGAAAGGGGAGAGTAGGAGCCAAAGAGAGAGAGAGGGAGAGGCGATTTTGCGGTTCACATTTTGCACTTTCGCTCAATTAACTCAATTAATTGACATTTGAAAATACATGTGGTGAAAGGAAACGGCAGGAGATATGTACATACATACATACATAATTATAAATAGAGGAATGCTCATTTAACCTTCAACCTCATTGTTTACTCAACTCCTGAGCTCTGCTCTGGTCTCAAAGCAGAAACCTTTTTTGCTGGAAACTACTAAACAAACATGTCCTTTTCATAATTGAATCAAATGCACATCTTCACAGCAAATAACCGAAAACAAAGCAAACGACAACAAAAACCACAAAAAGGAGCAACCTAATAACTAACGGAAAGCCAGCAAAAGCAATACACATACATACATACATGCATACATACATAGACACAGAACTCTTTTACCTGGTTCTTCTTCTTCATTTACTGCATTCTTTCTGCGCTTTCCTTGCGATTTCTATTCTGTCGTTATTTTCACACACAAACACAACAATATTAAACAAATAAAAGTAAAAAAAACAAATGCTTTTTATAATTTATTCTACGATCTTATTTCTTATTTTTTTGCATGAATATTCCCACTTTTCTTTTCCGGAATTTGTTTATTTTGTTTGCAAACACAACACATGTTATCCAAACACAGCAAATCGAAGGCTCTGCCATTTACACAGTCTTCCGAAACGCACTTATCACCAAAACCAATCAGCCTAGAACTGATATGCTTGCATCGAAAGCTCGCGCACAACAACAACAAAATATCATCTAAGCTACAAAGCTAAACAAGACTCTTTTGATACACACACACATACACACATGCGATTTCAACGAAATGCAGTCGAGCAAAAGAGCATTGAAAGATCCCGCGATGCAACGGTCAATGTAAGCACATACATATGTACATGTGTAAATGCAGTTCACCAGTTCTCCAGTTCTCCTGCCAAGGTAAGTTAACATTACTGTTAATACTGATATATTTATTGTACTAAAATATACTTTTAAATTTACAGACAAAGAAAACGAGTGCAAAAAATGCGCCAAAATGGAGGAGCTAATGAACAAAATGGAGGAGAAATTAACTCAAAAACTGGAGTTTGTGGTGGGCGAACTGACAGAACTGAAAGTGATTATGGGACAGCCATGAAGGCATTTATTGTTTTGTTTTATTATATGTATTTATTATTTTTTACTATTTTATTTTATTATTTTTTTTTTGTTTGCATTATTTTTTTCTTGTTTTTAGTTGTAAATAATATAAATAGAAAATGAAAAAAAAAAGTTTTTTATTGAGCCTATACCATTTTCCTAGCCTAGCCGTGGTTTAGTCCACATGGACCAGTCCATTAACTGGTCCCCGCAGCCTGGTTACGAACTGCACAACGTTGATGCAATGGCCATGGACTGGTCTCCGCAGCCTAGTCACGGACTAGTCAACGTTGATGCAATGCCTGCCGACACATCAACCCCAATGACATGCAATGCAAAAATGGTATAGGATTTTGCAAGGGGTCGGGCTAGTCTGCGGGTCAGTGCTGGATCGGACGGGCTAGTCAGATAGCTAGGCGTGGGCTGGTCCGCAGAACTGCTGGGTGGGTATGCGGATATTGGAGAACTCACATGCATCGTATGTATGTATTTTGTTCTTTTCATCATTTAATCAGCATGGAGGCTCTCGTTAAAAATGTAACAATAATAAAAATGTATGAGGTGTGAGGTGGTACCTCTTGGGATGGTGTACCTCTTGGCAATTGGCGTGTAAAAACGTGTGGATGAGTGTGGGTGGTGAGACAACAAATTTTAACAAATAAATTAGGCAACGAACATAATCAGATCACTTGCCGTCGGGGCAAGCCAACTGAAACAGAAACTGAATGAGGGTGCGTGTGGGACGGCCGGTCATGCGATCCTTGAGCAAATATGGCAGCGGATTGTGGCGCGTCAGCATGCCCACGTTGCGAATGTCCAGATGGGCCCAATCGACGCACGGCACCAGCTCGTGGAGAACGGCGGCAGCGATGCAGCTGGAGGCGGGTCCACGACCGCGGTTGCTGATGTCGAAGGTGTCGTTCGGCGTGATCAGCTCATTGAAGTAACGCCACAGGGGAAGACGCCAAACGCGATCCCCCGTAATGCCACCGGCCTTCTCGAATTGCTTGAAGATGAAATTCGAGTTGCTGAAAATACCAGCTGCTGCTCCTCCCAGAGCTGGGCAGACGGCATAGCCCACTGTGGCAACGTCCACTACCAAGCGCGGCTTGAAGGTGGTCTGAGCGTAGAGCAAGGGATCGGCCAGGGCCACCACTCCGGCCTTGCTGACGTCCACGAAACCGAGTGTCTTGCCATTGATGAGTGTCACCACGTCGCCAGGCTTGGCCGCCATTCCAGAGGCCATGTTCTCGCACAATGGCAGCAGTGCCGTGATGTTCAGGGGCAGCGAGAGAGCTGCGGCGGCACGAATGACGCCCACGCAGGTGGCTGCCCCGGCCATGCAGCCGCGGTACATCGACAAACAGTTCTTGGGACGGAGGCAGAGCCCGCCGCTGTTGTATGTCATCCCCTTGCCCAGAAGGAGGACTGGCTTTTCGTCGGGTGAGGTGCCGCAGTAGGCGATTTCCAAGATGATCGGCGGCTCGCAGCTGCCCTTGGCCACCATCAAGAAGCTGTTCAAGTTCTTGTCCTCAATCCAGTCCGTGCTACGTACCTCCACGGCCACCCCGCATGGACACAGGGCATCCACCGTTGACTGGGCAAAGATTGTGGGCGTCATCTGATTGGCCGGCGTATCGGACAGGCGACGCGCCAGGTTCTGCGATTCGGCCTTGAACAGACCCCGCATCCAGGCATCCGAGTCCGGCGAGTCGTACAACTCCAATTTGGGGATGAGTGTGCGGTCCTTGCGGCGCTTGTTGGTGTTGTAGCGCCAGACGGCCAAGGCGCTCCCCTCGGCCGCCTGCTCCGCAAACTCCATCGAATCCACGAAGACATCTGTGCAGCCCTGCATTTGAAGGGCACGTGCACCCACACCGGCAGCGACGCGTACGTTCTCCATTCCGTCATGGATCATCTCAAGTTCGTTGAAGCCGACGCCTTCTTTGCCCACGCCGACCACGGCCACTGCACGGAACTCCGCATCCACGTTCATGAAGACACGGCCCTTGCCCAGCTGGCCAAGCATGCCAGTTTCGCGTATAAGCTCCGAGATCTTACCCTGGACACGATCGTCGAACTTCTCGCCGGATGAGGTCATCTTCGGTGCGCGGTCACCCTCCTTGGCATACACGCCCACCACAACGCCCTTGATCACCGATTCGCATTTGTCGGCGTAGTGACGAGCCAGCTGCAGCTGTCCTAAACGGCACCATCTGGAATGGGATAGGGACTGGACACCCCGGCCGAGGCTGTTCATCAAGTGAACAGATTTCATTGCTTAGTGGCAATGGCCAGTCTTTCTCGGCGCGGGTTAAAAAAGTTGTCGTATTTTTCAGACAGTTTCAGACAAATTTAGTTTTTTTTAAATATAATGTATATCTAAAAAATGGAGAAAATAGATGTGCTTCCAACGGCTGATTCGAAAAGAATGAACTATCCCAGGGCTCATGCTCTGGAAGGGAAACATCATACCCAACGCCCGCTGTGATTCGATGAATTATTGAATTTTTGGAACAAAAAGTAATTTACAGAAGAATCGAAAGATGTAATACACATGGACATACATATATATTTCGCGTAATCAATAGAAACATTCTTTATTCATTCCTCATCGGAATCGGCTTGATTTGTGGGCTTGAGGCTGCCAAAGACCTTGGCCGGTATCGCCTTTTGTTCGAAGCGCAGTTTCTTCATGATGAGACCCTCGTCATCGGTTTTGGTTGCGGCCTGGCTTGCATCGGCCTGGTCTCCACTCGGCGGCTGCTGCTGCTGCTCCTCCTCCTCCTCATCGTCGTCGTCATCATCCTCGCTGTCGCCAATATCAATCTCATCCGGATTGATGACTGTATTATCCTTATCCTTGGCTCCGCCCTGGGTCTCCCCACGCACAAACATGATATTGGAGGCTGCCTTCTCGGTGGGCTTCTGCTTGGCCTCGGCCGCCGCCTGGCGAGCCTTCTCCTCGAGCAGCCGCATGGCATCCGGTCCGGAGCCAGCACCTGCATCGGCAGCCACACCATTCGTATTCGTGTTAACAAACTGGGCAGCCATCATGTTGACCTGGGTGTTGTAGGTGGCCTGAATGGAGCGCTTGATGCGCAGCATTTCACGCATCGTATCCTCGTTGCCATGGCGCACCTCGAACTCCTTCCAGGTCTGCCAGAAGTCAGCCGTGATGCGGGGATCGCACACCTATGGGGGGGATAAAGCAGAAGAACGCTTGGAATATTGACGATGCAATGGTCAAATGTCGACTCACCTGCGAGCAATGGGCATAGATGGCTCTGGCCCGATCCACCTCGCCCAGTTTCGTCTCCAGTTCGGCGAATTTGACGCACATGTGGCGCATATGCTGCTCGGGCAGGGCCTCGATGGCCTTCTCGTAGATCTCCCTGGTGCGTGGCAGGCCGTAGATCTCGGCGGCCTTCTTCACGAATATGTTGTACATGTCGAACATCTCCTCCTCCTTGACGGCGGACGTGGCGCGATCGTAGACGGCCATGGCATGCCGGGCGAGGCCGTGCTCCTCCTCCAGCTTTGCGTAGAGCAGGTAAAAGTACTTGGCATGCTCGGCGGGACACTGATCCAGGCACTGTTCGAAGAGGTCGCGGGCCCGCTCAAGCTTTGTGCCCCCATACCGCGCGAGGAACTTGCTCAGATACGAGTTCCAGATGTCGTACACATTCGGCCACTTAAACAGGGCAATGCCCTTTTCGTAGGCCCGATAGGCCTCCTCGAAGTAGTTGTGCTCCTCGAGGAACATGCCATAGTTGATGATCACCTGCGGCGTGCAGATCTTCAGGTCGATGATGCGCTCGTAGACGGCCTTGCAGGTCTTGAAGGTGCCAAATGACTCCTCCAGGTCGGCGTACATGGACCACACCTTCAGGGATCTGTGGAGGCGCGATTGCACTGTCTCCGTGTCGTCGTGATAGGCCACCTTCCGCTTGGGCATGGCCGTTGCCCGTTGCATCAGCTTGAGGGCTGCCTCGAACTGCTGCTGGCGCAACTCCATCTCGGCCCACTCGCACCACACGGCAGCCAGATCCTCCACCTTGACGTACTCCACCTCGGTGCCCCGCTCGAAGACCACGCGGGCATCCTCCACCTGGCCATTGGACTCGTAGAACTTGGCAAACTCCACCCAGAGGGTGTGCAGCTTTCCCACCGCCAGCTTGGGCTGGACTGTCTGCACAGCTTCTGTGTAGGTGTTGATGATCTCCGTGGGCTTGTCCTCGTACAGATTGACCCGCTTGTGCCACTCGTGCACGTTGTGGGGATTCTGGCGCAGCAGGACGCTGTTCAGCAGCAGCAGACGCCTCTCCATGAGGTATTCGAAGCGCGAGAGACGCAGCTCCACATCGATGTCGTCCTCTTCGGTGGCGTCCTCGTTCTTGGCCACCTCCTCCATGCGCTTGTTCAGCGACAGCTCCTCGAACTGCGCGTACTCGTCAAAAACTTGGGTGAAGTCGCGCACTGTGGTCACCGTTTGAATGGCCTCCTCGTAGATGTCCCTGGCCCGGTCGAACAGCCCCGAGCGCACATAGTAGTCGGCCAGGGAGTTCCACAGGTGTCCCAGCTGATCTGTGTACCGCCGCAGACCGCCTCTTATGATGGCGTCCACATTCAGGGAGTGCACCTTGTGCGGATTCTTTGAGATGAGGTCGCACAGCTCGTTCCACAGCTGGTGGTTCGACTTGCCATGCTTCGACACGAAATGCTCGTTGTCCACTATGTCGGCCAGCTGCTGGGCCGCCTCGTCCAACTTCTCCACCTGCTGCAGATACTCCACATACTCCTCGGCATCCTCCGGAAACAGTTTCAGATAGCGCCTGTACACCCTCAGCGCAGTCTCGGGCATGTCGAAGCGCTGCACGAACTTCAGGAACAGCGGCCAGATTCTACCGTGCTGTGTGATGGGCAGTGCCCGCAGAGCCCGGTCGAAGACGTGCCGCGTGCGGGTCACCTTGCATTGGGTGGTCATGAAGACGCCATAGTCGATCCAGATGCGCGGCATCTTGTGCATGAAGACGAGGGCCCGCTCGAACGTGTTGTTCACCTGCTCGTACATGGGATCTGTGGGTATCTTGCCCCGAACCTGCTTCCTTCGCGTTCGCAGATAGTTGTACCAAATCTTGTAGCTGCCGGGCAGCTCCTTCAGGGCGCGTTCGTACACCAAGTTCACACCATTATTGGGCGCCTTGGCCTTGTGATCTATGTAGCGAAGCCAGTGCTTTACCGAGTAGGCATTCCTCAGAATTTCCTCCTCATAGGGCACATCTTCCTCTTCCTAAAGAATACCATAACAGAGTGTAAAACAAACGTCAAACTGCATTTACTATGTAATACTTACAAAATTGAGTTCTGCATTTGACGTTTTTGCTGTTTTCGCCACCATTTTCGCGGCTAAAATTAGTAATTTTCACAAAACACCAAAAGCCGCAAACGTTTTCATGAGGCGTCGCAATAACAGCTGTTTGAAAAGAGTTGCCACGTAGGTGTATCGAGAAAAAACTGGACAGAGACCGATTAACCCATTATCGAATAAGAAAATGATGTAAATTGGATCATTTTAGCGCAGTTCAGGGGGAGATATCATGGAAATTTGATGTGAAAGTGAAGAGATATGATTAATCTTCAAGAAGATGTTTACAAACAGTAAGATTTTCCGAGTTTACTCAAGTTGCTTACGTGTTTAAATAAAGGGGGTTAAGTGGGTTAAGTTCGTTTTTCATCGGTATATTTCGGTTTATTTTATCGATAAGCATATTAGAAAAATATAATAATATATATAAGTTCGCAAAACCCCAAGGGACAACATAGTTCGTGCGCCTATAAATCCAAGTGTTGACATATTTTTCACTTCACTCGCTTTTCAATTTCAATAATTTACGCAACGAAAGCAGCTGCTACGCAACGGTCGCGAAGTGAGACGAAGAGAAAGAGTGACAGCAAGAGAAGGAGAAGAGAAAAGAGGCGCGTTGGCAAGCAAAAATCAAAGTCTGTAAAAAATTTAGTTGAAAATTCTATAAATAGCTCAAAATGACGCGCTTGAAACATTTCTAACCATTAACAAAAGTTAATACAAAATACGAAGTCCAACGAATTTTTTAGTGGTAAATATCAATATTCCTCCACATATGTGTGTGTGTGTGTGTGTGTGTGTGGGTGGGTGGGTGGGTGGGTGTGTGCGTGCGTGTGTCATAAATATTTTCGCACTCCACAAACCAACACTCAAAAACACACACACAAACACTTGTTCCCCCCTCGCATTGATTTTCCCGCTTTCCCTTGAGAGCAAAGACCCGTTCTTATGAGCGGAGCGGCATTCCAATTGGTCCACACATCACAAATTCCAATTAAACCCAGCTACGACCGCTCTTCCACCCCCTAACGTCGCACACTCCGACTCCGACCATCAGCTGTTTTGGTCTCAAAATTTTCCATTCTCTTGTTTTGATCTGTAAGCGGAAAATTTTCCGGTGTTTAAGGGCTCTGCGCTTCCTTGGAAGTTAGAAGTAAAGAGAGGCCTGAAGATGGATGGCCTTCGGCGAGCCGGTTTCCCACCCACCCACACAATTTGACACACTGACAGCAGCAGCAACTGCATAGAGAGCTTTCAGCTGCATGCGGCACCTAAAAGCTCTTTTGTTGAGGTTTTTTTTTAGCCACAAAACGGCTAAATGGAATATAACATATCATCCCTATTGCTGAAATAAAATTGTAAATAATCTTTATTTTTTCACCATAAAACTGTGTTTTATTTTGGCTTTACCACCTTAACAATGGCATCTCCGGCACGTCCGAGTTGTGTTGTTTCTTCGTCACATTTCAACCATTTTCCCGACCAACAAAGCTTTGCTTCACCTAAAAAACAGCTTTCCACTCTGCCCCCGTGGCTGCCTTTGGTCAAAATGTTTTATTGATTCCATTCGTCTATTATTCTCTACTTTATTTGCAGCCAAACCACAGCAAAGTCACAACGCTTCGCCGATAAGCAATAAAAGTGCATAATAGTATTAAAAATAATTTTTAGAGAGAACTCTGTTCTTCCATAAATAACTTTTCTCCCATAAACAAGTGCGAAAATTGCAATTTGTCAACATGTCGCGTACAAGTAATTTGTTTATCAATTCATCGGTGAATTTAGAGACTAAAAAGTGTAATTGTTAAAAAAAATACCACACAAAGCAAAATAAAAAAGTTAAAGTCAAAGAAAACCCAGGTACAAAAACCCGTTTGTAAGCGGGAAAGAGAGAGAGAGAGAGATTGTTCCAGAAGAGCCCACAAGCAGCGAGAGAGAGGGAGAGAGAGTGCAGCATTCCACACCAGAGGGAGACGAGACATTCCAGAAAAAACACCCATTCCAGCCACCCCCCAAAAGAGCCCTCGAGTCGGTTACATTTTGCGAGTGAAGAAATCGGTTTACTGCCTAATGGCAACATCGCTTAATAAGACGAGACACAGGCGCAGATTGGCTGCGATCTCGTTCCTATCGAATATCTCATTAGATGGCACACACCGGGACACAAAATTTGGCGCAACATTCGGCAGCAGCATTATCTGCAACCAGAATAAGAACCCGACCGGGAACGCGACCTACTGCAACGGCCACGCCGCGTCGGCGTTGGGACTGGGCGCCGGAGGCTACCATCAGCACTACCAGCAGCATCACCATCAACGCGGGCATTCGACCCAGCAGCATCAGCAGCAGCCGAAGCAGCAGAACCACCAATATCAGCAACAACATCAGGCGCCCCATCAGAATGGTGGCACATCCATACCCATCCTCTGCACCGCCATCGACGTTCACATCGGGGGTGGAGTCGGGGACTATGGCATGCTGCTGGACGAGTGCACCGCCGCCGCCTCTGCTGGCGGTGGCAGTGATGGTGATGGGCATTTTAGTGAAACTGAAAATATGGGTCAATACTTGATGAACGTCCTGCCCACCGACCACAGCGGGGCGACCATCAGTCCCGTTGTGCCGGTTGAAAGACGCAACATAAAGCGCCCGACATCGTCGGGTCGTCAGCAGCCCCACCAGGCTCCGGGCAGTGGCAATATGAGCATTCGGCAGCAGCAGCATCAGCAGCAGGCGCGGGCATGCACCGCCGCCGGTAGCGGAGGATCTGGTGCCGAAAGCGGCAGTGATTCGGACAGCGTCAAAATACCGCTCAAGGTGTCCAATCTGGGCAGCGGCGGTGGCGTCGCTGGAGCGGGGGCAAAGCTATTGCCCCTCAGAGAACGGTAAGAAAACCAACCAACCTTCCTCTTTCAGAGCATCTTTTAATTGTATAAGGAAAAATTTCCTTATTTAGAATTAATTAAGTTTTCCAACAATTTTCATATTTCACATGAAAGGCAACAATTGATTGACAACTGACGTCACGAAAATTTCCTATAAATTTTCGGGGAATACTTTCGTATATTTGCATATTCATATTTCTCTTTGTTAAGACATTTCCTTCTTTCGAAAGTACATATATTACTTATATATGAATCATATCATATCGCTAGGACACTTGTAAATTCCTGTCGGGTCACGGTAACATTTGTTTAATTCCATCATTTTCTTTTGGCCCTAATTCTTGGTAAATGATTGAAATATCCGCTTATGTTTTTGCACTCTCCACTTGCTGCTTGATATCTAATTAGTTTACACAAGGCTCAAATTGTTCAAATGCGGGGAATCAAACATTCACAGAAAGAATGAATAATTATACAGAATTTTCAATTTGTGAAAATTTTTCTGTTTTTTTTTCGAATATTTTTGTCTCAGCTTTTGTTTGTGACGCAGGTACAGTAGGTTGAAAAAGTGTTTGGTCACAATGAAAGAGGTTGAAGGCTTTTAAATGCTTATCTCAAATGGTCCCCACTTCTTAATCCTGATTATAATAGATACGAGATATACCATGTATGATTGGGTGCCATAAAAAGCTTTGATAACTCTTATCTCTATCGTAACTTCATTTATATGGAAGATAGTCTGAACCTTAAAGAAAGAGCCATCAAAAATTAACAAAAAATCTGAGGATATGTGCGTTCATCCCCGAAATATCGGACTATATATATACCCATACGAGTATTTGGTTTATTTCACGTTTTCGTCGCCTGATTATGCACATTTATTAGTGGCTGGGTAGCTCTCTGTTGCTTGGAGCTAAAAATAGAATGTATCTATAGATGTGGATGTGGCTGTGTGCTTGGTGGCATTGTCGATGTGCTTCGTTGATTGTATGTTGGGGTTGGGGCGCCCCACCAATCATTGAGAGACGTGTGCCAGCGCTCAATTAAGGTAAATTAGAGAGCGTGCCCCGCAAAATTGTCCAAACAACAATTGCGCTTGGGAGGCGTTCACTTAATTTTAATCGAAAGCTTTTGTTGTGCCACAATTCGCGTGCCTGCGCCGAGCCTACGCACACACTTTACGCCCCCCCTTAACAGCTTTGCGGTTTGGTCACGCACTTTAAACGGTCTGCCTGTCTATCTGTCTGTCAATCGCGTTAAATGGCTCCTCTTGTTGTAACTGTTACTGTAACTGTAACTGGTCTTTGTCGACACGAAGCATTTAGCTGTGAATCATATCATCGATACGCAATTACGCAATAATTGGTGCAAAAAATAATGCAAGGCAAAGAACAAGCGAAACAAAGCTAAAGGGCAAATCAGGCTGGCTGTAAACTTCCTTGAACTTCCGCTCTCGCAGGGACTCGTCACCACTACACAGCCTCCTACGCATACTCTCTCTCGCTCTCTCTTCCTGTCTTTGTGTATCACCCTCTCACGCACACTCTCTTACCCTCTCTCTCTTTCTGTCTGTGTCCCACTCTTTCATGCATTCTGCTTCACTCACACTCTTGTGGGCCCTTGCAAAAGCTTGAACCGGTGCAGTGAATTTCCTATTCTTTCCTTGGAAAGCTTTGCAAAGCTTTCACTTCAATGCCAACGCATGCGACAAGTTACATTGAACCCGCCGCCGCTCTTTGGCTGCAGGTGCTTTTGCTTTTGCGTTTGCTGTTGTTGCTGCTGTTGCACCACGTTGCGCTTTGGCAAACTGACCTTGTTTCTGCCCCCTCCCCCCACACGCCCCACACCCATGCGTCCCGCTCTGCCGGCTGCTCGGCATACTGCTTCTTTCCACATTTGTAGTACAGTTTCGGTTTCAGTTTCTTTTCGCCGACTCACTCAACTGGTGTCGGGGCACCACCCCGCTAACACACCGAGGGGAAGGGACCGAGGGGAGGCCTCTCTAATTGGGTTAGGCTTTTATTGTTTGTTCACAAAATATGCAGTTGGCCCCAAGCCAATTGGCTTTTCATCGACCTGTCAAAGCATTTGTTCGGGTAAATCAAACAACTTGCATTCCCGCTTCGGGGCTAATTACAACATCAGGATCCATTAAGCCAAAAGGGATGATGATATATTTCATAAACCTTATCGCTTATAGTTGATTAGATTAGTTTCCAAAGATCTATTATATAGGCGCTGGCGTACTTGATAGCGATCTTAGCTTCTGAGATTACCTTAGATTGTTGATAAGGGAGGCATTGACGTGATAGACAAATTGGAAATACTCTGAAAGTACTCCAGGTATGTCAGGTATGATGTCAGGCGATAGGAAAGTGATTGTGTATATATGTATTTAGTTGTTGGGGACTTGATGTTTAATTAATGTTCTTTTCAAGCTGGTTTGTACTTTGGCACAAAAGTGATTCATTATTCAACTCGTTGGGAACTCTGAAATCTGTCTCTCTTTCGGTAATAAACAACATTATAAGCAAATGTGATATTTCGAGTAGTAGAGCTATTCCATCATCTGATCATCATCCAAAACAAAAACATCATTGCGCTTTCCTGTTTATGCGAAAGAGTTCAGTTTTACCCACACATCTTCAGTTACATTATTATTTCCGCTCGAAAATGTGTGCCTCAGCAAATTGCCGCAATCCACAGTTTGTTGCAAAACGAAAATATTTGGTTCTCCCTCACAGATGTGGGAACATTCTTGCCGCTGAAAGCCGCGCATGGGCAAAAAACGGGCAGCAGCACCAGAAACTACGACGCAAATTGAAAATCAACAACAAACTACTTATGTCCAGTTTTTGTTTTGAAATTTGAGCCACTTTTGGAGTGGAATGGAGTGGTGTGTTGTGTTGTGGAGTGGAGTGGAGTCTGATGATGTGTCGAATGGATTTGGATGAATGAAAGAGTTGCGCAGGCAAGAAGATATGCCGGGAAGCAGAAATTTAAAATGCTTTGCAGAAAAACGTAAACAATTTTTTTTTGCCAGAGACCCGAAACGAAACCCTTGGAAGGCTCGGCGCTCATTCAGAAATTGCGTCATGCCCTTAATTTGATTTAATGCCTTGCCTCCCTGTCTCAGTCTATCTCTCTCTGTCTTTCTCTCTTGCGGAAGGTAATTCAAGGACAGCCAGCCAGCCGGCATTTCTGAAGCTTAGGCATTGAACTTGAGATATTGAGAGAGGCCAAAAGCTTTCCATCCTGCGGGCATCTGGCAACGCTTTGTCCTACGCCTGCCTTCCTTCGTTTCAATGGCAATGTCAATGTCAATGCCAGGGTTCGGCAAACCTGTCCAAGCCGAAGGCTCTTCCTCCTCTCCTCCTCCCTAGTCCTCTGCAACCCTGCGGCAAGGCGGAGGCACTCCACCGAACTGGGTAACCTTGAGGCCAGAGTTTTATGCAATCGAAGACGCAATAAGAACCGGTTAACCCCCGCCTGATCTCCTGCCTGGCACTGTTTGTTTGCGTTATGCTTTTGTGGTACTTGTGGCACGCCGCTCTGAAGTTCTAATCCTTGAAACAGTGGAAACAGCAGCTCGGATTCATGCATTCAGTGGTGATCAAGGTCACGCAATAGCTAGGCATAGCTAGGGGTTGATAGTGGGGGGTTGAATATAAGTGTGTCAGTGGTGCAACAACTTTCAATGCACAAAGGATGCAATTCGCAATGGAAACCTGCTCTCAAAGAACCCGTTTCCAGATCTGTAATGCCACAGGGAGCGAGCTCCCTAGCGAATGAAAGATCAACAGAGACAAACCGTAAAGCTCAATTGCATTGCTGTTAACAAAGAAATGAACGATAAGAGCCGAGCGTATACTCGTACTAGACTATTTGTATGGCAATTTGTTTGCCTATCACTCACTTACTCACTCACGCCCATTTTCCACTCCACCATTCCCCCATCGAGCTGCGTTCATTGCGAAAGCTATCCAAAACAAAGACCGCTTTTCGAAGGCCCCTCCCAGAGCTTATCATTCGAAACAGCCGATGTTGATAGTACAGACTGCGCGACCAGGCCTCTCTTTAAGCTGCTTAATCGGTTCGTTTTTGTTGTTTCTCCCCTCTACCACCTCTGCCCCAACTCCCTCTTCTGCTCTCCCTCTCTTTGTCTCTGTCTCTGTTTTGCCTTTTAAAACTCAAAGCGGTTCCAAGCGGTTTAAATTCTCTCTTTTTGCTATTCCATTTTGTTATTCACTCTTCCGCTATTTGCCAAGTTGTGTATTTTTATAAAAAACAAATACATAGAAAAAGGAAGTATTAAAAATAAAGTTGGTGGGAGTGAAAGCTTCCTACGACTATGGGAACTACACATGTATGTGTATATCTACCGATAGATAAACATTTGCTAAAAACAATTTCCAATTCGTAAAGAATTTCATTTCCATCTTCAATGTTTGTATACACAAACAACCTTCAATACTTGAGGAAAATGCATTTATTTGCCCTAATTATATACCCTTTATAAACTAGTACATAAACCGACTGTTCGAGGTCTCCATAAATGATTGGCTTTTGGTTACTTTTGTTTTTGCGAATCCAAAAAGCTCCCCATCGTTCTTCTACTCTACCTTTTGTGCTGATTATTTGTTTACAAGTTGGTGTGTTTCTCTGTTTTCTGCTTTGCCTGCCTTTCCTAACACGATTATTATTATTGTTGTTTGCCGTTTCTCTCTCTCTCTCTCCCACTACTTTTTCGTTTGGGGTCTGTTTTTGGGTCCCAACCTTATCGAGAACTCACCTTTTTTGTTCGAACTGAGAGAGGAATTGATAATGGTCTCGTCTCACACAGTTGAGCAATGTGCGTCATTCTCATGGAGGCATCATCATCTCATATGTAATGCTCTGCTGGAGCTTTGAACTTTTATAGCTTTTTGACAAATAAAACATGTTTTCGATTATAGATTTACATATGCGTCTCTCTACTCATTCTCTTGTTTGGACAAACTTGCATTTCATTTGATTATTTTTGTAGCAGGCACGTGATCTGGTCAAATGGGGTAGTGAGCCTTATATAAAGAGAGTACTTCCATTACCATCTGTTTGTTCGCTGATAGCCAGCCGCAAAACCCTCAAGCTAGCGCTGACAGTGAACAAAGCGATACCCCGTGCCTGATAAACGCAAAATTGACTCTCCATTTAGAGAAGAGGGGGGAGAGGGGGAGAAGGTAGAGATAGCGCAATTAAAATATTAAATTTTCAATTCCTTCTGCTTATAAATTCAGCGCCCGGGCATGATTTATTTGCCCTCGCTCGTCTACAGATGTGAAAAGTATATTTACGCAAGCGTTTAGTAGCTTTTCGGTCAATATTTGCAAATCAGAGATAGATTAAAGGTCCGTCGTAGCACAGCTGGGCTGGGATGAAATACGAGCATATGGGTTGAGAAAGACGGTTTTGCTTTAGAGATTTCGAAAGCTTGATATATTATCTTAAGTTTTTATCTTTCGTCTGAACAGGCAATTTATATTTAGAGAGAGCTTAACGATTTCATGTTAAAGGAGAGACTGTAAAGATCTTCTACATACGTATGTACATGTATACATATTTACATGACGTTACGACTTGTCTTCAGTTAACAGTATGTTAGTTATGGGTTTCTTTCTGAAAAATGTTTAACAGTTTGATGTAAAGATCTCTTAGATTTTACATAGATATGTTAATGCTCTTCTGTTAATAATATGTTTTGTTCACATGGGACTGTTAATGGGTGCATTCTTTTGACAAAATATTTATCAGATTGATGTTAACAAAGGGACTGTAAAGATCTTCTGCATATGTGCATACATACTTACATATGTACATAATGTTAAGGCTTTTCTCATGTTAACACAATGTTTTGTGTACATGAGACTGTTAATGAGCGCATTCTTCTATGAAATATTTCGAAAATGTTCAAACATTATAAATAGCAACATAATTTTTTTATCTCAAATGTGCAGTATTTTTTGTTCTGGTCTAATGGTTTTCGGTACAATTCTTCAAAATCTCATTACGATCCCTACTATTCGTCAAAATCTCTTGTTAAATATTGAAATTTTGTTTGTTTAAATAACAGGCGCTCAGCTGTGGCTAGTTGGAGTTTCCCAAAAATCTAAAAAACTATCAAAAACCCACACCTACATAGAGTCAAGGTCCGACTGTTGCATTTGTGTGTGGTGTGTGAGACCTGCAGCTAGTGCTTCGTCTCGCTCTGGCCTTATCGTCCACTGTTATCAGCTCTCTAACACGCACACGCACACACACGCACACTCATTAGCGAGTCAATAAGTTAGACGAAAGAGAGACACAAAGGCAAACGCACAAAAATGTTTGTTGGCCCTTATTACATAATCATTTTGGAGGCTTCTTCTCCTGTCCCTGTCTCTGTCCCTGCCCCTGCCCCTGGCCTCTCTCCTTTCCCTTTATCCTACGCTTCGTGTAAGCGGGAGTAATCGTGTTTAGCTTGCTGTGCGCCTGTTAGAATGCTCCAACTAATTAACGGGTTATGACAGGCTTGGCGCCACCTTCGTCATAATTCCACTGGGATTGCGGTGTGGTGGGGTGGCGATGTGGTGGAATGAATTGTGGGGTTGCACAACTTGAAACTAATTAGCATCATCTACTATGGCTTTTTATAATCTCCCCAATTAGTTTACAGTTCATTTGGCTCCCTGACTTCTGCTTCTGCTTCTCCTTCTGTGGCGCTCACAACATTTGCCTTACCCCCTCACCACCTCTCACTGTGTGGTTCACTTTATTTGTCGAGCTGTAACCTCGACCTAGACCAATTATCCCAAGGTAACATGCCAGGCGCTCAGAAAGAGCAGCAAGACGTTTATGTTTACTTCTGTTGGCTTGCCCTTCGACGCACTCGGAGCAACATAAGCATGCGTGTGTGTGTGTGTGCGTGCGTGTGTTGGTATTTTTCACTTGTGTGTGTATTTGTTTTCCAAAAATACACATGCTTCAGGGCTGGAGCTCCGGCGATAAGCAGCTCTGATCGCCCTTAGAAAACCAAATGAATGAAAATCTTTTGTATGCAGCAGCCTAAATTTCTGTTTCCCTGTGAAAATATCGATCATTGCATAAGGGGTGTGACGAGGCGAGGCCCCCTGCCTGGCCTGGTCAGAGGGAGCGAGCACACATGTTTGTCATTGAATTTATAAATACCAAAGAAAAAACTAATAAATGTATTTTTATACCAAAAATAACAAGAGTGGAAAAGAGGTAGCAGCTTTATAGCATAAAACTTTGGATACTCTTCCAGATCTTTCTATAATGATATATTTTAACTGAAACTAAAGACTACAGATTTGCTCTTAGAATCATTTTTGTACGAAAACATTATGATACATGACTTAAATATATATATTTATGTGATCTCTGAGAAGGAATAGTTTGCATACCCTCTTGGCAGAGTATATGAAACGCCTTCAAGGTCCCTCCGAACTAAGTTTTTGGTTTGATCGTGTTTTTTGTGCGCACAGCGCACGTTTTCCACTTGTCTTGCAATTTTGAGCGCCTGTTGCCCCTTAGATCACTTCGATTCTAACCGATCCTCCGTCTGCTGTTTCCACAGCACTTTTAGCAATGGAGCAAGCGATCGCGATCAGCCGAGCATACAGCCCGAGCGACGGGCACGCTTGAACACGGCGCCTGGGATGCGGGCTGGCTCCAATTCCAGCATCGTTGTGGGCGGCGGCCTCAAGCGAACGTACATACTGAGCGGATCGAGTGTGAGCCACATCACGGATGACAGCAGCACGGAGAGCCTTGCGCCGGCGGGCACCTTTTCGGGTAGTTTCCGTAACAGTCTGAGCAAGTCGGTGCAGATCACGGACAGCCGCAGAGGGACAACGGTCCAGGGACTGGGAATTGGACAGCGGGATGAGCGGATGGTGCTGGTGTCCCGCAAGATACCGTTCTTTATATTCTCAGCCCTGCCCTACTACAAGGGCAAGAATGGAAGGTGAGTAGAAGGGGGGGATAGAATATGGTTCTGTGGAATCTACATTTCACGCTTTTACAGAACCGAGTTCCGCAAGGAGGATCGTCGTCGGCGTAATCCATCCACATCGCGTCCCCTGAGCTCCATCAATGATATTCCCTTCGATCCCTTTGATTTGTTGGGCATACAAAAGGCCGAGAGTGGTCAGGTGAGTCAATCAATTGAGATTCTTTGAAGATTTCTTTATCAACATCTCGTTCTCTATCTCCAGGATATATCCTATGGCCATCTGTTAATACCATCGCGCCAGTACGAGAAAGATCGCAAAAAGTATGGCAATGCCTCGGCGAATGCCTCCATCTTCGAGAATCAAATGGAAATCACCAGCACAGCTGTGCTGAAGAACCACGGCATAGCAAGGTTCGTGCCAGGTCCCGGCCACCCCCCATCTTGCCTCTATTAGGATCTACTTTCGTATTAATTATGTTGAACACATTCGTTCAGTTCCATTTCGTCATACCCCATGTACCATTGCCCACATCCATACATCTCAACCGTCATTGTGCATGGCCCGCCATACCGAATGATTTATTTACTATTTAGCAATCATCAAATAACTCAAATTTTAAGCTAGAAGGAATCTGTCCACGAAAAGAAAAAAAAATTCAAAACATTAACACGTAATTCATTGTAATGGGATCCCAATCCAATCCGATTTTTGGCTCGTGTTCATTGGGGACCCAACTTGTAGCTGAGCAAACAAAATGTCAGGCAAAAATCCAAATAAATATCTGCGTCATTATGAGTCTGATATAACCCAATAATCCAGAGTGTTTATAAAATCCAAGCTCGGCATGTTTCCAGACATCATATAATGTGGAATTTTTTGTATGAGAACTAATTGCTAGTCTTGCAATTTACAGAGCAGGGAAATAGTCGTAGTAATCCAATCCGATACGATACTCAGCTTATTTTGTATACTTCCTTTGTATTAATCGACCCACCTCGTACGCTACGCGCCAGCAAAACATTTGAATACATTTTGTGGCATTAACTTGTTGCTAATTCATTTAACGCTTTGCACTACTTCGTTTCAGCACAAAAACCATAACCAAACGTCAAGGCAAATGGTAAATTTACGAAAGCAGCTAATATGACAAAAAAAAAAAGAAATTATATATACCAGCCAATCCAGCCATGATGCCGCTATCCTAAAGACCCCGAGGGCTGTGGTCCATGGCTGGTTTTGCTGCCAAAAGCTTTTAGTCCACTAACCAACTTCACACCCGCAAACCGAAACACTCACACTATCGCACACACACACACATCCAACAGAAGAACAATGCTTCAACTAACCCAAGTCCGCCTCTCTTACGCTCTGCCTTAAGACACTTTTCTTAGAGAATACCAATGTATAACTCTGTACCTTTCCCCTCCACAGGTGCTTTACGTATGAGAACAACAACAGGAACAGTGCGGCCAGTCCCACGCCCGAGAACAAGCTGGATTTGGATATGGATAGCATTGTAATGGGTACTGATACACCCCGTGGCCAGACCGTAAGTGGATTTTTGTTTTTCTTAAGAAGAACCCTTGGATAACGTAACCATTTGATATTTTGCAGAATCCCCAATACTCGGCAAACATCTTGGATGATCCAGAGCTGATTGCTGGCAAGCATCGGACTCTGTTGACCTTTACATCCTACATGACATCGGTGATTGACTATGTGCGGCCATCGGACTTGAAGAAGGAGTTGAACGATAAGTTTAGGGAGAAGTTCCCCGCCATACAGCTAACCTTGAGCAAGTTGAGGAGGTATGATCCTGCGGTAATGCCCATGAATCTCTATTGATAGCTTTCCTTTGCCCACAGCATCAAGCGCGAGATGCGGAGGATCAACAAGCTGGACACACGCATCGATCTGGTGACCATTTCGCAGGCCTACGTCTACTTTGAGAAGCTCATTCTGGGCAATCTGATCAACAAGAGCAACCGCAAGCTGTGCGCCGGCGCCTGTCTGCTGCTCAGCGCCAAGATGAACGATGTCAAGGGCGATGCCCTCAAGAGCCTCATCGAGAAGACGGAGAGTGTGTTTCGACTAAATCGCAAGGAGCTGATATCGTCAGAGTTTGCAGTGCTTGTCGCCCTCGAGTTCAGCCTACATGTGCCCATGCACGAGGTCCTGCCGCATTATCAGCGACTGCTCTACGAGTCCTAGAATTGGCCGCGGCGCTGCGCCGAAAACACTTTGTTGGCAGCAGCGCAGGTGGTGGCGACAGCGGCGGCCACCACCAAGCAGCATCTTCGTCGCACCGGTAGTCGCAAGTAGGCGTGGCGGAATTGGGAGGAATTTTTTTTTAGACCAAAAACAACCAAAATCCGTTAGTTCTGGAATTGATCGCAGATTGCAGTGGCGCCATGTAGATCATGTAGGTGTCGCCCTAGAGATATGTATGTATTTGGCATGTAGATATCTTGTAGCAAATCAATAATTACTTGTAGAATGTAGGGTTTTTTTTGGGCGCAAAAGATTTGATTAGATTTTAAAGAGGAAAGGCGGGGCAAACGTCTGGGGGGCACTAGAAAAAATATCCAAATTTCGACAACATAAATACTTCACTTCAATCCGTAAAACATCAATGTAGTAGTGTTCGACGATCGTTACTATTTTATTCCCCATAAAATGACTAATTACTACACTTCATCTGGGGGGGACCTACAGACCCCCAACTTTGGCCCTGCGGCTTATCAAACTGCAACGCGAGCAGATATGCGGCTATCATGCTTATTATATTAAATGCTATTATAAGGCCCTAGCATAAGTTTTACTATGTTTTTAGGAAAGTTAAATATGTTTTTCTTGGGTTCTCTGTTATTGACATTTCAAAAATGAATAAACTTAACTTAACCAAAAACCAATACTGTCAAACGCTAATTTATGCAGTGATAAGCTGCTCTTATCAACATTTTGTTACTGTGGTCGTTGCCTCTGGCACTGCCTACTGCTACTGCTTCGGCTGTTGTTGTTGTTGTAATGTTTATTTTATTCAAATTTCCACATCGACGATCTCTACCTATTGCCGGTTGCTGTTGGCCGCGTGCCCAAAGCTGGCTAATCCGTCCGGACAGGGCCAAAGATCCTATACAGCCTAGCCCCGCACCCTCAATCGCATCGCCCCGTAACGTATTGATTGGGTTGACAGTTGGCGGATGGTCCCATCAATCAGAAATCAATAAATTACATACGATCGATTATTTGTCAGCGCAACAGGCGCTCAGCAGTCGACAACAGGTGGCAGACACGAGAAAAAAAAGAGTTCTCTCAGCGATAACCCGAAAAATACGGGCCAGGCCAGCACACGTGTGCGCCGCCAGAGGGGAACACCGTCCGTTGGTGTAAGGGGGGGACGGAACGTGCCATGCACATTGCCTTTTATTAGGTTTTTCTTTATTTTTGTGGCTTGTTGGTGCCATCAGTTAACTCTTTTGTGATAAGCATTCATATGTGTGTTGTTGTGGTAGCTAAAAGCTTTTCGGGCAGCCAGAAAATGGGCAGAGGTCGCTACTGCACAAGGTGTTTTAATAGAAGGTGAGGAACTCCCAGTGAGCGATCCGACAAAAGTTATTTATTTTTCCAGTTAGATGGAAAAAAGCGAGCAGGAGGTGAGTAGTCGACCACAAAATAGGCTACTCAAGGAACAAGAATGCCTCACCTGGTAGAAATGTACTCTGCTAGTGTACAATAACACTCTCCAAGAGAGAGAGAGTATGGGACGTATGTGTGTGTGTTTGTGTGTTATGCGTTGCAATCGCATTTGGCTTTTCTCTTATCAGCAGATTTTGATTGGAAGCGACCTCCAAGAGGGAAGTGGAGACTGTCCGTATGCCCTATGTTCTCCATATTAAAGAATATCTAAGAAATGTATTTGGTTAATATAAGATTTTATTTTCCTTTATGGATATACATATGTATGTACATATGTATGTACAATAGTACTAAAATGTGCACCAATTGGATACCCAACATACCCTATCTTTTAAAGCAATTACTATAATTTACAGTAATTTAATAGGAAGCAAAACTCAAAACATTAGTGTGGGTGAGACGGACACAGGGAAAGACAGGGAGTATCAAATTTTCTATTTCGCCTTCTCTTTCTCTGTCTATCTCTTTCTACCCCGCTGCATAGCTGCCACCACATGGCCCTGCATAATGGAAACGCTCAAAACTAATTAACGCAAAAGCAAAGCCGGAACTGAAGGCATCATCTACCCCTCCCGCCATGCGCCACTCCTCCCCCACAGTGTTTTGGCCGTTTTCCACATTCTCTCTCCCGTCGCGCGTTCATTGGGTCAAAGAGAGTGAGTGAGAGTGCGGTCTCTTCGGTTCTGTTCGCCTGACATGCACGGCTGCGGCTGCTGCTGGTCTGCTTCCATGGGTTGGGTAGGGATTAGGTGTGTGTCTGGGGGCAGACACCCACACACCATCCCCTTCACCAAAGTTTATTACTCATTAGCACGCACAAATGTCCGTCCGTCCCGTCTGCGGACTGCGGAAGGGAGAATCAGCCGTAGCAGCAGCATCAACTTTCGCTCAAACTTTAGCTCATTTATTAAGAACGGAACCCCATCCGCATACACGCACATGTTGTGTGCACACACTCACACATACAACCGCAAACAGGAACTTTTTCATTAAAATTTCGCTTTCATTTATTAGACATTTTTCTTCTCCTTCGGCACTCCTTCAGTCTCGTCCCTTCTCAGACAGCACAACGCCCGGCACTGTGCCTTATCTTTTGTGGTTTCACTGCGTTAACAGTTGTTAGTTAGTTGGCTCTGCCCCCACCCTACCTCCCGCACCCGCATCCGCACCCGCACACAAACTGTGATTGGAAAGTTCTTTCTTTCATTCGGTCTTTCTTTTGCTCGCCTGCAACGGTACCATTCTCATGTAAGGCTTCCGACCGACCCCCCTCCAACATTGAGGGACGACTGGCCCAGGCCAAGCGACCGTCCGACCAATATTCCATTTGCTGCTGCTGCTGGCGTTGCTCCCGCTGCTGCTGCTGTCGACGTCGCTGCCGCCGCTGCTGCTGTTGCTGCTGCTGCTGTCGTCGTCGTCGTCGTCGTAGTTGCCTGTCGACTATCTGCGGTTTTCTGTGCGCCTGATACTATGCGCCGAGTTAATTGGTTTGCAAACAAATTAACCAACGTGGGTGTGTACGTTTCCTAATTAGCAGCTTTTGTAATTAAATATGCCCGCAGCCATACAACCACACACACACACACATTCGCTGTTGTAGCCGAAAGAGGGAAACGTAGAGAGGGTGCGTACATACATACACATGTGTGTGTGTGGGTCTTTACAATGGTATAACGGTTCATGTGATGCACAGCGGCGTCTCTGGCGGGGCTACTTAAGTTAGCTAATGAACACAGACAAAACCATGCCATACCAACCCCTCTCAGCGGACGCCTCAGTCTACCGAAGAGATGGAAAAGGGAGCGGTTGTGGTGGAGCGATGTCGTCGTGGGGGAGGGCAGGCGGATAGCAGCTCTGACGTCCCAAATGAAAATGCATTTTAATTAGGGGTTTTGTTGGCTTTTGTTTTAAGTTCATTTTTGTTCTTGTTATTGCCGCTGCTGCTGCTGCTGGTGCTGCCGGTGCTTCTGGTCTGATTGTGTCGGTGGCGGGAGGGATTGGGTTTCATTCATTAGTCGAATTGTACTCAGAGATGCTTAATAGGGCTGTCGAGTTTTAAAAAAATGGAAAACATTAAGAGGTTACATCAATTGTGTACTTCGCATTTAGTACTTGGTTTGAGATGGTTTTTCCATCATCCTCTGCTTTAATAATTATCTAAAGTGGTTCTTTTGGGCTACAAACAAGGAATTTTTTAAGAGTTAAAATTCGGTAATAAAGATATACTTCTAGTGCTTCCATTACCACTCTCCCAAGTTACTATTTTGGATCTTTCCAAAAATTTCACTTTCATCTGAATTCCGTGAGCTACTCGACAACCCTGGCCGAGACCAGGCAATAACGGGACGGGGTATTGAAAACAAGCGAAAAAAAAAGTTTGGTCAGCCAGCGAGTGCACCCAGCCAGACTCTCAGTTAGGATAGGCTCTCTCTTTCTCTCTGTCTATCTCCTTCTCTTTCTCTTAAATGGGCTGTAGTACGAGTACTATCGCACCCACAAGTTCTGCTTTTTGCCAGTCATTATAAACGTTGTTGTAGTTGCTTTATTCGATGCGGACTCGAGCAGACAACAGGCAGTGGCAGGCAGCGGCAGGCACTGGCAGGCAGCTCGGCAGCCCCACCGCACAGCAAAAAAAAAGGGTCCAATTAAAAAACCACGACAATTAACGGGGAGCCAAGTGAGTTAACTTGGCATAAGTGGAATTTTAATTGGCAACACGAGAGAGAGATGGCCCGGGAGCCGAGTGACTTGCCGAGTGCCGATAAGTGCAACGCCGCCCCGTGGAGATTCGAGTGTGGGGGGGGGTAGGTGGGGGAGGAGTATTGCAGAGACGACCGACGACGACCCACCGACTGAGCTGGTGCGCTGGTGAGCGGGGGGGCGCGGCGCTCCCCAGAGTCCGGGAACGGGAACGGCAACGGGAACGGGGCGGAGGTGGACTCCCGGTAGTTAAGTAAATGAGCATTTTGTTTCACTAATGAACACTAATGAATGCCAGCCAGGGAGACAGCACTTGGATTAAGGCACGGACTCCGTTCTCTCTCTCTCTATCTATCTTTCTTTCTCTCTCTCTATGTGTGTGTGTGTGTGTGTGTGTGAGTGTTGGGCCTTTTGTTGGTTTGGGGTTTTGTGTTGTTAATTAATAAACACGAAAGCCCAGAGAGACCCCCGTACCTTCCATTGTGGATGTGACTGGATGTGTGTATGTGTGTGTGTGTGTGTGTACCCAGTTTTGAAGGGGTTAAAATAAGCAATTAGTTGGATTTTCGACTAGGCGCACAGAAAACGAACAGACGTTGAAACTGGCAACTGGCAACAGGCGGAGGCAAGGCCAGACCGGGTCGGTCCGGGCCGACAGGCTGGCAATTCTGCCAGGCCAACAAAAACCGAAATGAGAAAGTTTCAAACTGTTGGCCTCCTCATCGTCGTTGTCGTCGTTGTTGCTTCTTCTAACGAGGCAGCGGCGCAGGAGCTTACCCAACGATGGCATGAGGCATGTGGCATGTGGCAAGGGCACAGCAGAGAACAGAGTAGAGGGCACAGCGCAAGAGAAGACTCCCGACGAGGGAGTCCAGCCAGCAGGTAAGCCAACCACGCATCGCGGGGAGGTGCCTCCGATTCCGCCTTCCGTGGCGGTGCCCCGATGGGAAAAAGTTTCTGCTGGTTGTCTGTGCGGACCGGGGCTTAATTAGTGCCGCGATGAGTCGAGCAATTAGCATGGACACGAACCAGAGAAATGATGAATGGGCCAGCCGTGGCAGCAGTGGCACGTCGCAGTCTGCGGTTGACTAGGGTCAGGGATGTGGCATGGTATGGCTTCAGTGAGTTTATGTGTGCCTGGTTAGCTTGGTTCTTGTGACTGATTCGGCAGAGCTCTGGTTGGGATTAGATTTGGCTAGGTTTTTACGTATTGGAGAGATGAAGTTCAATATGGAAAGGTCACAGTTGGATTAGTTTGATAGTTACATCAGACAAGATAAAATTAGTTAGTTTGAATCGAAGACGAAATCTTTCTTTAGGAAGATTACACTTGCAGACTACACTTAAATACTCTCAGCATGAAAGTTCCTTAATTTAATTGGAATTTATATCACATATAACATATGTCTTCGTTCCATTAGTAGGGCATATCCGACTTAGTAGCATCAAAGTATTCCTTCAACTTTTGATCAAACTCCTCTCCGCCAGCATGGCGGCATCCGCACCATCCCTCCAACATCAGTTCCATATCGTAGGGGCTATCGAGGTCCTCCAAGGCCACTGTGAAACAAAAGGGATGAGCTAAACTAAAGCGGGGATATTACCACTCGGATGTGATACCCACTGACTACCATCTCTTTGACCTCCCACTCGGGATCGTAGCGCGAGCGCAGGAACTCAAGTATCTCCAGCATCTGCGGTGTCTGTAGATTTGGGGTAATGGCGTAGTTTGAAAGGATTTCGTCGTCCATGTGCATGCGCGTGCGGCTTACAAACCGACAGATCTCGTCCCGGATAATGAGCAGTTGTTGCAGAATGTTCTTCATGGTGTCGATGGGTGTGGAGAGTCGGTCATACAACACTCGAATACGCTTGTCAGTCGTTCTAATAAAACGCTCACTTGTGAGATTGTTTAAACGATTCTCTGAATCGAAAATCTGCTGCCGAATGCGGCAGAAGTTGTTCATTTCTATGCGGCCACTGTTTATAAAAAATTGCCAGGACTTTACCATTTTGGGTATGCCCAAGGATATTTGGCAGAGATCATATTTTCCAGATTCTAGTTGCATTTCGGGAAAAGTTACAATTTGCAAATTGCAAATTAGGAAAAAGAGGGAAAAAAGCCTAATGACTGTGTTGGGTAACGCAAAACTTGAGCCATGCTTGAGTGTTGGGAAGCATATATACAATCTTTTTTTATATTTCTTATGCTTTATCAAAGTCTTTCCCTTTTGGGTTTATGTGATATTAATTCCAGTTAAATTAAGGCACTTTCATACTACAAGTATTTGTGGAGGGTTTGTTGTATATTCCTATACTTTTTTTAGTGGAAGACACGCGATCATATCTATAGTTCTGTGTATTCTATTAATTAACTACTATAATTACTATAATGGTAATCCTCTTATTTAAATTTATTTAATTTGCCTCATAATAATCTGAAATCGTGTGCAAGAATTAATATTGATAATATTGATATTTTTGTGTTCGTGACATCACAAATAGTCACACAAGCTTCAAGTGTAGTCTATAAGTCGAAACATCCTAAAGAAAGAAGTCGCCTTCGATTCAAACTTACTAATCTTATCTGATCTAATGTAGCTATCCAACCAATCCAACCGTGACTTAATCATATGGAACTTCATCCCTCCAAGACGTAAAACCTTACCATGAAGGCCGGTTTCAGGACTTCAGGTAACGGTTTCAGTTATTTGAAGTCTGGTAAACAAACAGAACTAAAGAGAAAAACAGGGTGCTGTTAGGCGCAGAAATGTAGTGTTTATGCTTTGTTTTCGTTCATGATTTAAAATTTGAAATTTTTAGTTTAGCATTTCAATCGTTCGAAAGACTTCTTTAATTCATTTATTCATTATCCTTCTAAGGCCGCAATCTACTTTCATCATAGTAAGCCCCTAGTGTATTAACCATTCGTACGAGTATGTCTATGTTTAGCCGATCTACAGAAATAAGTTGGAGAGCATCCAAAAATAACTCCACAACAAACCGTATGCGGTAATGGGGAAACATTTTAATTGAGATCGAGAACATATGTCTGTATAATACAAGATGCGAATGAATCACGTTAATCTACCCGACAATCAAGATACGATTACGAGTATATGCATATTTATGTAAGACGCCTATGACAGCTTGGTCGCAATAACTTTCCGGCGAGGGTCGGGTGCCATTGAGCTGTTAGACAAGATGACTTTATATGGCCAAAGCGCCAAGCGACGCGCCATTGTCTGCCACCGATCGATCGGAGTGCGAACTTGTGGAGGAGGCGACCTACCTGGCGGCTGGAGAGACTGACGCTGCAAACCCGTTCGAAATAAACAGACGGGACGGAAGAAACCGCTCACCGGCGACTTGCCCCTGACGTCAGCGATTCAAATAAGCCAAACTACATATATGCCATATACTCGTACACAGTGTGGGGGCCGGGGTCTGGTCTTGTCTGATCTCTGGCTTGGCTGAAAACAATCATTTACATGACGAGTTTTGCGCTCAAACAAGGTGAAATCATATTTTAGAATACGACCAGCACAGAGCTAGCTCAATTGTGTATTGGAACGCGCAGTGAACACATCGCTTAACCGGAAAACAGAAAAACTACAGAGAATCGAACAGAGATGCCGCTACGCAGGAAAGAGGACGACTATATACCCATCAAGTGCGAGGGCTGGGACGGCAAGTTCGTCTATCAGGACGGAGCCGTCAACAATGTGTCCAAGGTCCGACGCCACAATCAGAATGTGACCAACACCAACAACTTCTACGGCTACAACACGGAGCCCATTGTCCTGCCCACCGCCTGGGATGGCACGTTCGTGAAAAGCGGCGAGACGCGCATCAAGCCCGAACGTAATCGGTCGGACGATCAGGACTACTACGATTACAACACGGATCCGACAGTGCTGCCGACCACATGGAGCGGCGAATTTGTCACCGATCCCAACGATGTGCGCATCAAGCCGGAGAGGAACTTCTCCGATGCCCGCGACTATGCCGAGGCTAGTCGCTTCAAGCTGGTCCAGCATTGATTGGGGGGAGAGAGAGAGAGATCGTAATCGAGATGCCGATCCCCGTTATATTTCGTGAGCAAATGAAACTAACCTAACTCTGCAATCAGTATACGTATTACCCATTTGTTTGGTTCGGTTTTGCATTGTACTCTAACCTCTAAGCGTTCGTTGTATTATTTGTATTTTAGATACCTATTTATTCGTACACCTAATAAACAAATCCAAAACTGAAATCATTGCTAGAAAGTTCCGTTGTGCAATCGCCTTCCGACTGCTCTGGGTCGGAATAGGTGTAGGCGTTACCCGATATTCAAGTGACCTTTTATGGCGATTTGTTTTGATCGTGTTTGCAAATACACCTTATAATTATATTATTTGTTGAATGCCTTCTTGGGGTGCAATCAATATGAGGAAGGAATATTGGACTGATCGGACATTCAGTGAATCACTGGACCCGCAATCTGTTTGATTGTAGAATGTAAATCTCTCCAGCAAGCTCCTCCAGCAAAAACAGACTGTCGCTCTACTTGTTTTTCGAAAGTTTTCATTAGAAAATTATCTATATGTCGCCCATAAAGTAACCTTGTTTAAAGCTTTTTGTTTAGGAAATAAATTAACTTTCAGTCTTGAGCAAATACAGAACTCAAGTTGAAGTCTTGAGCAAATACAGAAGGCAAGTTGATTCCCCGAATTGTGAATCCACCAAGCCTTATGCAAACCCTTTCGCCATCTGGATACCATTGTGTCTCTGACGCTATACAGAGGAAGATTTGGTTTTATTGAATACTACATACACACATACATCTACATATGTATGTATTTAGCATGGAGTGCAATATATAGAGGTCACAGCTGATAACGGCTTTTGTCAGAGGGGAAGCACTGGCCTGGCCCGATAAGAAAGCGAGCAGACGAGAGACTATATAAACTGAAGCTCAAAAATTTTGCGATTCACAGTCACAGTCACGATGCAGACCTTTCTCGTAGCCATCACCATCTGCGTGGTAATTGTGGGTCTCGCCGCTGGCCAGTCATCGAATGCCAGCAATGCGCTCGAGGATTATCTAGACCAGAATCAGCGGCAGTACGATGCGCGGATCAGGCAGTATGAGGAGCAGTTGGCCAACTTTCGGACGTCATTCAGCAAACGCCAGCAACTGATTGATGTGCAGGCGGATTTCGTGCAGCTGAAACTCGAAGAGACCTCCGCCCGCATAGATCCCCTCGCGCTCATCGACCCCTGGCACAGGCAGTGCGTCCAGAAGTACAGTTCGAGCATCCCAACGGTAGTCATTGCCCGAGCAGGTGTAACCAAGTGCCAAGCCACCATCAGTGGCGTTCTGAACAGCGCCGAGAGTACGTACAACACTCTGAAGAATTACTACAACACCAATCTGAAGAAGGCCCTGGCGGACTGTCTCAAGAACTTTCCGACAGCCCAACTAAACTACACGCTCTGTGCCACGAAAACAGTGAGTACTATCCTATGCGATCCTATCCTTAACGATCCGTACTTAGCTGCTATCTACATCTACAGATTGCCGCCGCCAATGCGTTCTCAATTACCAACCAGAACAGTTTCAACACCTACATCAAAGATGCCGATTGCACGGCGGACTCGCGCATAAGAACAGCCTGGACATGCTCCACTGGTGAGGTGTACTCCGTCAGTTCTGCCATCGGAACCACCCTGCAGCTCATCGACAACTGCATTGACAATCAGTTGGTGTGCGGATCCGTATCCTGCGCGGCGGGCTGTCCAAATATTTCCACCATAAGTCTGACGGAGAGCGACTTCCGCAATGCAACCATTACGAACCCTTTCCGGGGTCTGAGCGCCCAAGCTGGTTGCCAGGAGTTCAGATTCAAGTAATGGAATCCTTTGCCACAAGAAATGAGTATTCTGGCACCAAAGGAATGGGATAAGGATTATTAGATGTTCTACTTAAAGAGCTTTTCTGGTTCCAGTTCTTTGGGTTGTCACATCTTTTAGAATTCTACCAAAGTAAATAGTTAAATATATTTGGTTATTTGTGCACATATGTATATAAAAAGCGTGTAGATTGATATAAAGCTTCCACAGCTGAGCAAATATTGCGAATTATTATAAGTGTGGGGAAGAACATTGGGTATAGATAGAACCAGATACATATATACAAAGAGTCGGTTTATAGATAGTTGTTGAATCAGAGAGAAGGGACTCCCAATTGGTATTTGGAAGGCATTATTTTTGTAGCCTCCAGCTATACGATCTAACAGGAGCTCAGCAACGATCTGTAGATCATTTGAGAACCCACACAAAGTATCCGCACCAACCGAACTGAAAGAGTCGGTCTATAGATAGATGTTGAATGAGAGGGAAGGGACTACCAATTGCCATCTGAAATGCATTTTTTTTTTGTAGCCTCCAGCTAGACGATCTAACAGGAGCACAGCAACGATCTGTAGATCATTTGAGAACCCACACAAAGTATCCGCACCAACCGAACTGAAAGAGTCGGTCTATAGATAGATGTTGAATGAGAGAGAAGGGACTACCAATTGCCATCTGAAATGCATTTTTTTTTTTGTAGCCTCAAGCTAGACGATCTACCAGGAGCTCAGCAATGATCTGTTGATCATTTGAGAACGCACACAACTATCCGCACAAACCGAACTGGCTCTGGAATGTTAAGCTGCTCAAAAGGCACCGCATACCATTCTCAAATATCCCATTCCCAGAATTTGGTATCGCATAAAATCTGGGACCACATTGTGTGTGTGCGTTTTCCTAAGAACATGTTCTATTCATGCATTCTATTATCTCTGGTTAAGTGCCTGAGCACAGATCAAAGATCGGCACAGGCCACGCATTGAAAACCGATCCTTTTGTCTGGCTGGGGTTCTTGGGTCGATGCCAGCTTGACACGGGCTGACCGTGTGAAATTTTCCAACTGTTCTGGCAGCACGCCAATATACTCAACAGGCCAGCAGAAAAAGCGGTAGGTGATGCCGGAAAAACGGTGGAAAAACAGCACGAGCAGGTAGTCAACACATGTCGTTCAACGAGCAGATGCGTGAGAATTCTTTTCATTGGGAAAAACGATCCGATCCGATCCTTTTCTGTGTGGGAAAGTTATGGGAGATGAAGGTTTTTTGTAGTCGTTTTTTATCGTGTGAACATTTTTAAATGTTTGTCCAATTTGTTGAAATAACGACCAGGAGATCAGAAATGCCCAGAATATGATCCACAGGATTAGGAGAATAAGGATACCTATCCAGAAGAATATGACTTTGCTGCAAGGAAGTGCTCAGAAGCCGTTGGAACGTGTTCGATTTTCCAGCTCGGTAGAACCGTAGAACAGGTGATCAGGGGTTTTAGTAGCTAAGACTGAGGAGAATTGTAGAATTCTACCTGCTTGCAGGTGTAGAATATGTAGCCGGCATTCGTCATTGAATTTGATCTTCCGCCTTAAAAAGTAAGCCATAAAATTGATTCTTTGGAATTCTTAAAAAAAAATGTGAACAAAAAACGCCACTTGCAGCCGGCGCAGGTGTGGGAAAAATCGTCATCTGCCTGTTGATCCTAGGCCATTACACAGCGTGTGAATTTTCCAGATCGTTTGTGGAAATGGGAAACTATTCTACCAGGCCAACAGCACGAACAGCAGCACGAGCCATAGAATTTCCCGTCTACCTGCAGCCGGAGCCTGGGAAACGACAGCTGGAACGAAGCACACGATGCAGCGATTATTATTTTCCGGCAACCTGTTGCTTTTGAAAAGAGATCTCCTCCCTTTTTCCCACAGATGCATTTTCTAAAAAACGGTCCTTAAACAATCAAAAAGGAATAGGGAATTGCAGCAGGAGCAGCTGCGTGGGAAAATGTCCTCTGTCCGTCGATTCTACGCAAGCATCGTGTGAATTTTCCAGCATAATCGGAGAGATGGAAAACTGAAGTACCAGGCCGGCAGCATGAAAAGTAGATGTCGCTAAAGAATTTTCCACAAATTGTTTCTACCTGCTGGCGGGCATGGGAAAATTCAGCTGGATTGGAGCGCACGATAGAGCGGTTTTAATTTTCCGGCAACCTGTTGCATGGGAAAAGGACCCTCCTCTTTTTTTAAGGAATTCGTTTTAAAAAACGATCACTTTAAAAATACTGAAGAATGCAGCAGCTGTGGGAAAATTGTCCTCTGCCTGTTGATCCTTTGGAAAAGCATGCTGATCGTGTGAATTTTCCAGCCTAATCGTGGAAGTTTACAACTTTTGTACCAGGGAATCAGAAATAAGAGTAGCAAATCGAATGCATTTTCCTGAAAGGTCGCTATCTGTAGCCGAAGCCTGGGAAACAGCAGCTGGAAAAGAGCACACGATTTTCCGACAACCTGCGGCTTAAAAAGGGGAACCTCCTTCTTTTCCCATAATGAAATGCATTCCTTGTAAATCTGTTATTTGAAAAAAATTAAGAAGGACGTGCCGCTGTAAAGGATCTCCGAAAGAATTCTACCTGCTGGAAGGGTCTCAAAAGGAGCACGGGACAATACGGATTCAACAAATGGCTTGGGAATGGGATCCGATCCTCCCCTTATTTGACGAATATGCATTATCTGAAAACCGATCCAATAGTTGAAAACTGCAACCGAATCTGCCTGTTGATTCTTTCGACACGATCTCTGAGGTCGTGAGAAATTCTCCATCGCTTTGCAGATTTGGAAAACTCAAGGAATAGGCGAACAGGGATTTTCATAGGCCTCCCTTGGTTGAGTTTTTCCAATATTCTCTACCTGTTGATACCCTGAGAAAATGTTCTTTTGACCCTGATCTTTACTGTTCCCAAAATTCGTGGGAAAGCCACGTGGGAAACTATCTTATATTCAAGCAGAGTTCAGAGATCACAGCGTGTGAAAAATCATTCAACTCATTCGAGGATGAGTGAAAATGCCACCAGGAAAACAGAAAATATAGTATGTGCATCCATGGAAATCACTGCTGCACCCAAAGAAAATTCTACCTGGGAAACGAAAACTGAGAGATCAACAGGCATTCCTTCAACGATGCCTGGGAAAATCTTTTGAAATGCACGTTCTATTGATTTTACGACGACATGGGAAATTATCATGGATTAAAACGTGTGGGAAACTGTCTCAAGTGGTTGTAAAATTCGACAATTAGCTAATGGGCAAACAGAAATATTAAGAAGGACGACTCCTGCCAGCAATCCTGCTTATTACGATGATCTCTGAGCGGTAGGATTACCGGAAGCGCGTTCCTCCGGAAACGGCGATCCTTAACAGGAAATTGATTTTGTTGCCACTCGAGATTGCATTTCCTCAAACAGGAAATTGATTTCTAATCTTACATTTCCAATTTCCTGTTCAGCTTCCGTTCCATTTTCTAACAAATAAATATTGATCTTTGACCGATGTTTTTTTCGGTTCGTTTTTTAAATGGGATTTCCTGGAACGACAGGCAAGAAAGATCACATGCCAAGACTTCGGGCTAGGCGTGAGAATGTTTCGGCTTAATTAGCCAGTTTCTACTAGGGAAACAGCAACCCCAGAGCATTGATGCTCTGCATTCCTTTTTTCAGGATAAACGCCGCCACGTGATATATGAAACCTTACCAAAATCTTTGAGATTTTTATGGGTTCATTTTTTAGAGTTTTTTATTCTTAAGATGTTCTGGTCTGGTGACAAGAGGTGGTCTGGTGCCGTGAGAATATTGTCAAATAGTGGAATACAAAATTAGTTTTGGGTACCAGGCAAGCAGAGGAGGACAGAAAGCGATTGCTGTTTGTCAGGATACCTTTAAGGACATTCTGATATGCAAATTGGATTAAACAAGCATCCAATCGATTAAATTTGCTAACAGGCTCGCAGTTTTGCCAGAAAGCAATCACGAACAAATTTTCGTCGTACCTTTCTAAGGTTTCCGCTGCCCCATCCCACCTTTCTTCGTACCTGTAGAGGAAAGGCAAGGCAAGGTAAGGTAAGAAGTTGCCAAAAAAAACTACCACCAAACTATTGAGTTACCATGAGACGTTTCCAACCCTGAGGTTATTATTAGTTATCCAAACAAGAAATGTCTTGAGCGTTACCAGGACAACAGCAATCCTAGAAGGAGCCAAGATATGTATTGTGTGCAGTCCTCCTTCATTTTGAGGGATGTTTCTGTGATGGAATTCAAAAGGAAGGAACAAGGAATTCTCCAAGTCGTGAAATGTCTTGGGTTCTATTAGGCGAACAGCGAGACGTGGCAGCAGCGTGTGGCAGGGCAACATCTTGAGGTTGTTTTGTCTTTCCGCGAGGGTTGAAAGTGTCAGTGATTTGAAGCGGCTTACAGAAATCCAAAGCAAGCAGGGCATGATCTTGCGGCATCTTGCGGTGATCTCTGGCACATCACTGAGCCATCAGCATCATTAGTGTGGTGGGCGTTCCAGGCTGGGGAATCCTTTCACAGCAGGTAACATTCCTTTGCTCAAGCGTGAGAATTTCCATCAAATTCTGTTGATCTTTCAGCAGGCGAACAGAAGAGACGACACCATGCATCCCATTCCCCCCCACTCTCCTTTCCTCTTACGCACAGAGCGTGTGAAACGGAGACCCACAAGAAGAAAAAACGAACAAACAAATCGAAAAAAAACAACCGAAAAAGTTGCACGAGGATCGCGTGGGAATAAATGCTGGCCTGGCCAAGAATGTAACGTATAATAAGGGATCTCTCCATTCCCCCTCCCTCCCGCATCCCGCACTTTATCTTTGCCTCTCCCTTGCTCGCACTTAAATGATATGCACAGGCTTAAATTAGTTGTTAATTGTCCGCTGTCGCTCTCCCGTTTTGGCATGTGCTCGCGTGAGAACTTTCCAGCCAACGACTGGAAAAGGGAACAGGCGAACAGCAACGGCAGCGAGTGGTTTCCAGTTCTTTGGCTTCGCTGGTGTATTTTTTTCTCTTTTTCTCCTCCTCCTTCTCTTTTTGCTCTTTCTTGCTTTCATGCCTTGCCGTTGCTTTTGTTGTTGCTCTTAACGAGATCCTCGGCTGCCTGCCGACTGCCGCCTGATCGTTACGTTAAACGGATGTGGACTGTATCTGTGTGTGTATGTGTTTGAGGGTTTTATTTGCTGCCGAGGGTTTCGTGGTGGGAAATTCTTGGCCCAAAGCCGTTACAAGACGAAGTTCAGATAAAAAAATAAAATGCACGTTGAATTGATCGTGAGAACTTTTCATGTTGACCCACAGATGCTCATCAGGCAAACAGAACTTGAATGAAGGTTGTCTGTCGATTCTTGTAAACGCGATGCATTGGAAAGGCTTGAAAGGTCATGCTTATGAGGAGATACCAAAGGTTAACTATGCTGAAGGCATATACTACTAAAAATACTTAAACTTTCTTTAAAGAAAATCCAATAAATTTGGCAACGACTTCCAAGTAGCAGCTAAAGGGGTACCAGTTCTTCGCATAAGAGATCTTATTATTAGTAAGAAACTCCTGCCTCATCATATAAATAAAAACCACAAAAACCAGCAATCATATGCTCCTTTCCCCCTATACCACACTCATTCAAATGTGACTTCAACCACCGCTGTCAATAAGAGCTGAACGAAAAGCAAAGTGAATTCATTTCCAAAAACCAAAACATCTTTTCAGCCTACTCCAGACCCTGCTGGCCTGTTCAGCCTCAAGACATTTACAAGCATCAAATTACACAAGAAGCGACCTAAAGAAAGTGCGGCACGTGCCACACACAAGCAACGGGGAACGCAACCCCAAGAACGGTTCAGTTCAGAAATAGTTTCCGACTTGGTTGCTGCGTTGTTGCTTGCTGCGGCTGCCTGCGACCCTGTCACTTTGACAGCCAATTAGCGATCATCAGCAAAGATTATCAACTGGAAAATTATGGGGTCTCAAATTACAATGTGCCCGAGAGACACGCCCACCGACGACCGACACTCTCTGACAGCCTGTTGCATGGATCGACAGCGAACTGTGCCCCAAAGTGGAAGATGACAGGGGAATGGCATGGCACCGATAGTGGAAACACGATCATCGCGGAGATCGTTGTTTGTGTGTTTGAGGGGATCCGTATGTTTAACAACTTAATGAACCCTGATGTTTGTCACGATAATTTCATGTTTTTTAATAGGAACGCAGCAAAGACAGGCTGAGAAACCACCACCAAAGAGACACATTCCAGATCCAGATCCAGACGCAGGCCCAAGACCAAGAGCCAACACCAAGAGGGTCTTAATGGTCCCAGACACGCATCGAATTACAATTGGGATTGAGCGCAAGAACCATTGAAGCGAGTAGAGGTAGAGGCGACCGCTCCTTGCGGCCGCTGAGGCCCTAGTCAAATTTCACGCCGTATTAAAATGAACAGGAAATGATTACCAGTTGTTATGCAAATTGCCCGTTTCCCAGCGCAAAAAGAGTTGAAAAAGTATAGCAAACGAACAGGAGAACAGGACGAAACAGCAAGGACCTCAACCAACTTCTGGGATGTTAAGAAAGGCAGGGATGCCTGCATGTTCCTTCTGCTGACCTGTTCAAAATCAATTAGCAAAACAAACAAACAACTCATCCATCAAACGCTGCCTGGGTCGCCTGTCGAGTGGCCTTTGTTAGCCAGCCGGCCTTCCCGACTTCCAGGAATACACAAATCCCTCGGGGCACCGCCTGCGGTTTAAAGTGCAATCAAGCCGAACGATTCGATTAGGAGAACAGCACACACACGCAGCAGCTCAGCTCAGCCGAGATTGTGGCATGGAATAAGGGCCCAGCTCTCCTCATCTACCTGACTGGGAAAGAGATCTACCTGCGTTCGGTTGGTGAGGCGCGTTATGAGGCGAAGACAGCTAGAAGATTCTGTTCCCCTATTCGAATGATACAGATTTAAGCCTTTGGCGCTTTTGTCTTCAGGGGATTTGCGGTCACCAAGATCAGACGCCTGGGGCGAGCACGTACAGATCGCTAAAGAGTTAAAGGTCACACAACTAAAGCATTCGAATAGGCAAGCAGAGAAAGAAGTAGGAGAAGAGCAGCGTGGGAAGCCCCTGCTAGACCATTGTTTGCCTAATCCCAACGATCATAAATCATAATTAGAAAATCACTGAATCATGCATAAAGTGTAGCAAACGAACAGGTGAACAGCACTGGGAGCAAGGCGATCTTGGAACTCCAGTTCCAACTCAAAGAACTCGCAGCATCCATTCGAGAGTCATGCAGCATCATCATTATCGAGCATCCAATTATATCTCTCACTCTCAACATGATTGCCACTGATGCGCATCGATGCATAATTTTCGAACAGGTTCTCAGCATCCGCAGAGAGGAGTCTGGCGAGGAGTGAAACGATGCTCAGCCAGGTAGGCGGCATCTCTTGTGGAAAGGCGATCATTGAAGCGCAGCCATGTGTATCGAAGGAACAGGCTAACAATAATTTGAGGCCAAAGATCAGGCTCAGACGGAGATCTCTGTTGCCCAAAGGGCCCAGGGTGCATGGTCATATGCACAGTTTTCCAACGAAAATCATTAGGGATCATTAGCTTAAATTGAATAGATGAAAATCAGTGACGCGTGACCAAGATTACAAAAACCAACAGGTTGACAGGAAGAGAGAGCAGTGTAACATCACCTGCAGCATCACCTGCAGCATCACCTGCAGCATCACCTGCAGTATCACCTGTGGTCAGTGATGCGTTAAGAACTGGTTCAAACGAACAGGCTGTCAAAGGTTCTAGCTAGGCCTAATGGCAGAAGGTTTCGGCCAGGATTTGACCTATTCCTAATCGACCTATTTAAAGCCCTGTTTTCCTGTTCGAATGCTACAGTTTAAGGCATGTAAACTCAACCCTTTACATTCTATTATGTATTTTTGATGATGTAATGAGATGCCAAAGATCATTGGGAAAAGAGTTAAGGGTCACGAAACTGTAGCATTCGAACAGGGTCACAGAATTATTGTGTAGGAAACAGATCTTGGAAAAACTAGACGAACCAGCCGATCCCATCTACCTGCTTATCCCAAAGAACCAATTGTGAAAATTCAGTGACTCGTGACCGAAACGGATTAAGAAACCAGGGCCACATCAAAACCAGATGCAAGACATTCGGAAAAACAGACAAAAGGCCAAAGGGCATGGGAAATATTGATCCCAGTTCCAGGGAAAATCAATGAAGCACGATGAAAGAGATCAATCGAACAGAATCTCAGAAACGTAACCTGATCTCAGAGGTAATGAAATGCATCCCCAGGGAGTGATAATTTCCTAATTCTATTACGAGTCATTCAGAAGATCACTGGAGAGTGACCAAGATGAACAGGCTCACAAAATTTGGAATAGTGCATGCAGCATCCCAAATGAAAATTGAACCTGTGATTTAATGCATTAGGAACCCACTCAAACGATCACTGGAGCGTGGGCTATTTAGAACAGGCTGCCATCACTAATAGTAGGAGGAAAACTACAGTAGGAGGAAAACTCCATTCTAAATGGAAACACAATCTGCCATAGAAATGCACCCAAAACACGCACCCATTGAATTCCCACAATCAATCGTTAAACATAGACCCGTATAAACGCAGTAGGGGTCCAACAACAATCGGGAAACTTCATCCAGCAGCCAAAAGAAAATGCAATCTGTGTTCAGAACATTTTCGAAGATCACTGGAGCGTAAGCAAGCCGAACAGGCTGACAAAATTTAGAATAGGGCTCACAAAAAACATTTGAAAAATGCAACCAGCATCCCAAATACATGGAAAATGCAACTTAGCAGATCACTGGAGCGTGGCCAAGCCGAACAGGCTAACAAAGTGGATAGTAGGGGAGAACCACATCCCAGAACTGGTGACCCCACAACCTGTGACCTGTCTAGTTCCTTTCGATTTCATTGAGAAGATCACTGGAGCGTGGCCAAAGCGAACAGGCTGGCATCTTTAATAGCAGCGAGAAAAGTGCATCCAGCATCCCACACAAAAACGCACTCAACCAATCATAGAAACGAACCCGAAACACACAAATGCACGCCCTCATATGAATCCCACATGCATTTGTTAAATATAACCCAAGCAATCCAAGGGCTGTGGTCCAAAACTACCTGCAGCTGCAGTGGGAAAAATCTTCAGACTGCATTCGGATGCATCGGAGTTTGCGGCTGCGGCTACACTCTGCTGTTCGCCTGTTCAAAGGTTACACTCGGATGCACTTTGACAATGCACGACGATGATCAGTGCATGTGTGGGAGGGCAGCTGAACAGATGAAAAGAGCCAGCCCTGATGAAGATCACGCCACCAGTCCCAAGCAAACTCCCGCGGATGTACGTCTCCCACTCGCAAAAGAGTTGAATGATGCAAATGTGTAGCACTTCAACAGGCAAACAGAAACAGAAAAGAAGCGGATACACTCACTCGCGAAAGTATAGCATCCCGTCCCGCATTTATAAGTATTCCCGAAAGGGTTGGCGTTGTCTGCATGCAAATGTGTAGCATTTGAACAGGCTAACAGCAGTGTCAGAATGCCACCAGCCAAGTGTAACCGAATCTAGGCAGCAGGTAGCACCCGGACCTACACATAGATCTATTAGAGAGCTACCATCAGGGAACTTCTGTGGCCCTGGCTGGAATTCAAAAACCAAAACAAACGGGAAAAATATTAAACAAATAACGAAATTGGTCATGCCCCATGGGGGTCCCGTTCTCTCTCTCGCATTCGCTCTCCCAACCGTTCTCAATCGTGATTTTGGGGGAAAAACAGCATTTCAATAGGGCACCAGAAACAGAAGAGCCGTGAAGTGTAATGGCTGTAAATCTGAAAGAAAATTTCAAAATGATCTAGCAGGTACTGCGAGTTTGTGAGAAAGTGGAAAGTGGCAGCGTGCGTTGTGTTGTGTTGTGCGTTTACTGCCCGCACGCACTGTGCGCCTAGTGAAATTCAATTAGTTCAACAAACAACAAATTGTTGCCCAACATTTTCCACACTTTTAAACAAATTATTGACTTTCCAGAGAGAGCATTAGGATGTAGTGTGTTGTGAGTAGAGTGGGCGGGCGTAGGCGTGGGCGTGGCCAGCTACGATCGTGTCTTTCTTTTCACTTAACAATAGACCCCAAAAAACGAGAGCAAAAGAAAATTTTCCCAGACCATGCAACGAGGCGTTAAAAATCTCGGCTCCGATGCGTCGGCTAGTGCCAGCGTCTGTTCGCCCAGTCGTCTGTTACACTTGGTTACACTCTGGGGTCGGATGGGAACTGTGGGATGGATGCTGCAGGGCCCGACCCTGGGTCAGCAGCAGCAGCAGCGGCAGCGGCAACGGCAGTGGAGTGGAGTGGTTGTCTCGCTTCGCCGCATGCGAGTGCGTGCAACGCGTGGGGGCGAACTAGCAGCGGGAAATGCTGGAAGCGGAACGAGAGATCGTTGCTAGGTTTTGTGTGCGCCTGCTACAAATCAAGACCTTGGCTCCAAATCGATCTCACTCACGAAGCGGAGAGGCCTGTGCATTGAGGCAGCGGCCCCAAAAACGCCTTGAGATCGTCTAAGGTTGGGTGTATTCAAATTTTCGTGTGGCTCATTGTCTGTCTTCCTATTATTTTCTCTGCTTTCCTCATCGGTTTCAAGACCTTTGACTTTCGATTTCGTTGAAGACCTTCCCCAAGACCTTGGATGCCCCACCCGCTTGAAGAAGAAATGTTGACACTTTGGCACAGGAAATTAATCATAATTTTGATGGAAATTATAAAAATATCTGATGTCTGTTCACAGGGAATCAGAAACATGGAATGTGTAGGCGCGGTCGTGCGGTATGGTCAAGTGATTGCTGCACTTTTACAGCTGTTGGTCTATGGTCGTCTCGCTTGCTCGCTCGTTCTTATCGCTGTGACGACGCTGGAAAAATGGAAAGGGCAATGGCAAGACAAGGGATTTCTTCACCCCTCTTTCTATCACTCTTTGGAATGCTTGGCGGAGCTGTTTCTTTGTTTACTTCTCGTTCTGTTATTTCTGATTTTCTTCTCTGTTCTATTTCTGCCCCACGGAAGGAGGATGGCAAAGGGCGGCATCGTGATCACAATTTTAATGAGCACTGGGCCTCGAGCAGAGCATCGGCAGATTTCATCAATTGTTTATGCTCATCTTTTTTTAGTGGCAACTCCAAAATATGGCTAATTCCGCTGGCCGAGACGCGACAGGGTACAGATAGTACCACACTGCCCTTGATACCGTAGTGTCCTTTGACATCTGTACCCACGCAGCACACTTGCCCTCTATTCTCCAACATGCATTTCACAACATCTGAGGCGGTCAGACCCACGGCCCAGTTTGTGTAGCCCTTGGCCTTACTAACGAGCACACCTGCATTATAGACGCCATCGAGGAGATCGGACCACTTCTCCTCGTCTTTGTCGGTGCCCAAATTCTTCACGACGTCGCTCAGTCGAATCCCATTTACCGTGACACTAGACCAAACGGGCACAGCACTCCTACCATGCTCTCCTATTATATAGGCGTTGATTGCTGATGGGGGAACCCTGAGGCGCTGCGCGATTAGGTAGCGAAAGCGGGCAGTGTCCAAGTGGCAGCCAGTGGTGAAGCAACGATGCTTCTCCAGGTTTCCGATGCGCTGCACAGCAAAAGTCATGACATCGGCTGGATTGCAGATGATAATGAAGATTGCCTTGGGGCTCAATTCGACCAGCTTGGGTACAATAGACTTGAGAATCTCAACCGTTTTATGCATCACATCCAGACGAGATCGAGTTTTGCCGGAAGGCCTGGCCCCCGCTGTAATAATGATAATATCCGAATCCTTGGTACGATTTCCATTACCACAGGCTTGAACAATCGGATTGCCCAGGAAGGCAGACCCATGAGAGAAATCCAAGGCTTCCGCCGTGGCCAAATCGTACTTCACATCTAGGATCACCAGACGTTTGGTAAGATTACGCGCCAACAGAAATGCTGACACTGCACCACCGACCTGGCCCGACCCAACCACAGTTATCTTCAACGAAGGCTTGCGCTCGTAACAATCCAGTGGCTTCATCACTTTGTCGAAAGCAGAGGCTGGACGTGTCCACTGGTTGCCAACGATTCCCGAACATGACCAGAGCCGGCGGGTCAACAAAGTGGCCATAATTTTAAAACTATAATTTTAAATATTTTGTAACCGAAAATTTTAAATTTTGATATGGTATCGATAAGCATATCGATGACCCATGCTGCAAAGCAACATTGCTCAGCACTCTCAAATCTGGTCACACCACACGTGCATATATATAGAATAAATGAGTTCTACAAATTGTACAGATTTTAGACATTATCTGGGGATCCTCTTTTTTTATTTTAGACGGTCTTCTTTGTATGCCCACCATTTAAATTTCGTCAATTCAAAACCAACAAACAATAATAAAAACCAGTGCAACTCTGTATGAAACAGCTGACTCAAACGCGTCCATTGTTTTTGCTGATTTCCCGAAATTCGCATTTATAACCGAATAAACCTCGAAAATGTCGCGCAAAGAAGCCCTCTCGCAGTTTATCAACCAGATCCATGGTCGTCCCGTGGCCGTGAAGCTGAACAATGGCGTGGACTACCGCGGTGAGTCTTGTGCTTTCAACAGAAAATCCCCCCAACAAAAAATGCCGGCTGAAATCACGTTCACACGCACTCACTCTCTCTCTCTCCCTTCAACCCCCCCCCGCAGGTGTGTTGGCCTGCTTGGATGGCTATATGAACATTTGCCTGGAGCAGACGGAGGAGTACGTGAATGGGCAGCTGAAGAACAAATACGGCGACGCATTCATCCGTGGCAACAACGTCCTCTACATATCCACACAGAAGCGGAGAGTTTAGGAGTAGAACTTAAGTTTATTTCATAAATACAACCGAAACTCCATTCTGTACACTCTGTAGTACACTCAACTTGGATAGTGCGGCGTGCCGAACTCCTGGGGAATGGCTCCGTAGTGACGCAGCTGCCGTACGGAGTATCCGGAGCCCAGGGCGGCTATCAGGCGTTCGCCGCGGAAACCGAACTTGCGTTCGTAGTGAGGCCGCCAGGCGCGACCAAAGTGCGGGTCAAAGGGAATTTCGGTGGCTTGCTGGAACGGTGAGTTGCCGAAGAATAGGCGGTCTAGATAGTCCAGTACGGCCTTCTTCTTCTGAAAGTGCACGAGAAGGGGACTGGCCGTGGCGGCCGTGCGGGGATCCTGGGAGGCTAGGTTCTTGAAGTACTGAAAGTTTATCAGATCCACGTTCGAAAAGTCAAAGGCCTCGTGCAGCGTGGCTCGGGCGGCGGGTACCTGCAGGCACTGGATTCAAGGGCAATGTTAAAGCGGTGATTAGTGGATAATTACCCACTTACCATTACGGCCAGTGCAGCAATTAAGACGTATTTGCACATTGCAATTGATACGATGGATCTACTTCCAGAGACGACACCTCGACTCTTCCTCAAACGGAACTAAACTGATTTGAATAAATTCGGCCAACTGCATGCGCCCAGACCGAGCCACGGAGTGTCCAGCGATTTGCAATCAGTCGCCAGCTCTTGTATTTTGTTGTAATCATTACCCAATCCCACATGACGCAGTGTCCGCCGCTGCCCAGCCAAATGTAACAGCCGCCACAGCCATGGCGGGTAATTAATTGATATGCATGTCGCATCAGCAGCCGTGTTCCAATCAATGCGCCCCGATTCGGGTTGGCTCTACCACCGCTTCGAGCATTTACATTTTATCACTCGAGGGCGACCCACTGTAGATAGTAGATCTTAATGAATCGTCTTTGTTTGCAGCGAGCCGAACCACTCGCTGGTATTAAAAATAGGGCAACTGAGTGGATTTTTGACTATTTATTTATGTATTAAATTCAATTCAAAAACTAAACCTGCGGGAAATGAGTGCTAAAATACAACATATAAGCTTTGTCTCAAGCGAGAATGCCCGCACAATCGTTGACTTGCATTGAAACCAGCTGCGTCTGAAGCCACCGGATTTGGAACAAAAATATCAAGTTACATAATTATCCTTCAGTTTTTGTGAATGTGTGACTCTGACTTTGCTCATTTCGTTTATTATTTGTTAAATCACATTCCTAATATATGTATGTACCACTTGATTGATAGATTGCCAAAGGATTTTGTGCCTTCTTGTTACTCATCCTCGCTTCGAACACAAAATTTTACTTAATTCACAATATTGAATATTTAAATCAAAACAGAAACGTGGGGGGGTTTTGCTGAACCTGCAGAACAGTGAAGAGATTTCATTAGCGCTCGTTTTAGTTGGCCCAGGATAAAAGCTGCTTCATGACGGGATCATCTGAAATCGAATTAGACGAGGTTTAGTTTGGTGTAATTAAGGAAACGAAAAGACTATGCATACCTTCATCGGCCGCTTCAGCCGTAGTTGTAGTCGTTGTTGTGGCTTTTTTCTTCTCTTTGGCCTTCTCGGGCAAGTCCTCTGTTGGAGCTTCGGGCAATGTGGGCGCCGGCTCGGGAATACCAATGATTTCCTTATCAAAGTTCTCCTGTTCCAGCTCATCGAGTTCCCGCTCGAGATCTTCGTCGTCCAGATCAGCACCAAAGGCGACGGGGTTGGAAATGGCATCGGAAATCTCACGGGCCACATCCTGCTGCTCGGCAATATCATCCATCATGTCGTGAACCTTGTCCACATCCCTGCGCATAAAGTAAATCAATCAGTTAGTTTTTGGACCTCATCTGGCGATGGTCGATTACTCACATGTGCTGGTGGGCATTCTTGAGCGCATCCGCAGCATCCTTCATTGTGGTCAGGACGGCAGTGTTCGTGTTGGCGCTCTCCAAGGCCTCGCGCTGCATCTCAATGGTGGACAGGGTGCCATCGATTTGCTGCAGTTGTTTCTCTAGCCTCTTCTTCTTTTTAAGTGCTTGCAGGGCCACTGAAAAGGCGACAAGTTTCAAGGTAAGGTTTGGACAAAGTGGCACGTTTCGCTATGATGTTAAGGCCAATTTTGGATTTTTTTGAATCGAATTACTCTACGCCGTAGAGTCTACGGAATGGCTAATGTGTGGTTTTAGTATCGAAAGGAATGTTTATATTACGTTCTGAGCATATGCGGACACATCCAGGCGTCAAATGGTATGCGGGTGAGAAAGGCGAAGAAATACAATCATTTTACTATCTAAATAATTATATCAAGCATAAGTACATGTCTAGCATGGCAGGGGGTTGGGAAATCCTCAACCACAACAAAAGCAAAGCAATAATGAGTCATTTTTCCTCCGGATATTTATGGCACTGATAGGTGGCCACAATAAATCTCCTTCCGCGAAGTTCCAGGATGGCAGTTCCACGTGTACATACCTCTTTTGTTTTTGGATGCATTCTTTCGGGCAATACTCAGTTCGTCCTCGATCTTGGCCTCGAGAAACTCCTGCTTCTTAATGAGCATGTTTTCGGTTTCCCTCAGCTTCTGTATTGCCTCCCCCGTCGTTGGGGCCACCTCCTTCTTGCCACCGAACATTTTCCCAAAGAAACTCATCTTTGTTTATCTGTTTTTCACGCCCAAAGCCCCTGGAATCCTATTTGAAAGTATGGCTTTTCACTCTTTTGCGTCTCCTTTTTTCTGTCTGGCAAGTTGTTTTGTTCGATAGGCGATGCGTCATCCCGTCTACATATCGATAGCAAATTGTTTGCTCACTATCGGATCCACTATCGTTTGTTGGTGGACGATACTATCTCCGGGCGTGCAGCTGTGCACAGACGCCGAAAAAATAATATTTGTTTAATAAAATGGCAAATCGGACAGTAAAAGAGGCCAAAAACGTGCATGGGACCAACCCGCAGTATCTCATCGAGAAGATCATACGTTCCCGCATCTACGACTCCAAGTACTGGAAGGAGCAATGCTTTGCCCTCACAGCCGAACTGCTCGTGGACAAAGCCATGGAGCTGCGGTTCGTCGGCGGCGTTTATGGAGGAAACATAAAGCCCACGCAATTCCTCTGCCTCACACTGAAGATGTTGCAGATTCAGCCGGAGAAGGACATTGTGGTGGAGTTCATCAAGAACGAGGAGTTCAAGTATGTGCGTGCATTGGGTGCGTTCTATCTGCGCTTGACCGGAGTCGCCCTCGACTGTTACAAGTATCTGGAGCCCCTGTACATTGACAATCGCAAGCTGAGACGCCAAAATCGAGCCGGGCAGTTCGAAATTGTCTACATGGACGAGTACATAGATGAGTTGCTGCGTAACGATCGCGTCTGCGATATTATACTGCCTCGAATACAGAAGCGAACCATTCTCGAGGAGAACAACGAGATAGAACCGAAAGTGTCGGTTCTGGATGAAGACTTGGACGACGAGCTACCCAGTGAGGATGAGAAGCCGGACGAGCGAGAAGCGAATCGGACAAACGAAAACTCGGCTTCATCTGTACGACGCCCACGAAGGGCTCGCTCAAAATCGAAATCCCGCAGCCGGGAGCGGGACCGACGTCCAGCCCAAAACAACAATGGTCGTTCCCGAGATTACTACGACGAACTGGAGGAGTTTGAGCGGCAGCGGAATCGCACCCGCAACCGTGACCACCAGCATGAAGACCGGCGGCAGCCAGCAGGACGACAGGATAATCGGGATAGAGATCGACAGGACCGCGATAGAAAGAATCGTGACAGGGAGCGCCAGGATCGTGACAGAATGCGCGAGCGGGATAGATATGGCGAAAGAGATCGACGGGATAGAGATAATGGCTCCCGCCATGATCAGCGGGAGAGAGAATCACGAAACGAGCGCGAGCGCGAGCGTGATCGACGTCGTCATTAAAATTAATTTAAAATAATTGTATTTGTAAATTGACCACTAAAAAACACCACACCGCCAAACTCCTGGTATTTTTATTTTCCCCAAGTTGGCAGCGCCCCTGCAGCAAGTGGTAAACAGAAACAGCTGTTGCTGTTGTGGCTTTTAGAAAGTTGAAAGAAATTATAATCGTACTCATTCTTGTTTTTGTGTGATTAATGTTTAGCATTCATGTACTCGAATTAAGTAACGCAACACATTACGCACATGTCGATAAATTGCCTACGTTGCATTTCGCAGCAGCTTAAGCTTTCAGTATCTGTTCTCGCTCTGTTGCGCTTGGAACTCGCCTTCGTGTCTGTGACTGATTAAATACTATACGTTACTACTTTGTTCAGAATGAATTGCTAATTTCGTTATCTGCAAAGTTGGAAAAATCTGTGCAGTTTGTTTTCTCGTACTCGAAAGATAACGACAAAGTGAAGGGTTTGGAAAGATGCCTCGCGATACGGAGCCCTTGGTGAGCGATGATGATGCGCCACACACTATGGATGCTGCCGCAACGACCACAACCGCCAGCACCGCTTCCACTGACGAGGAGGTGCCCGTCAGCCCGCCCGCGCTTGACTACAACAGCTTTCGTTGGTTCATCCTGGAGCCCGCAGTATTTCTGATATTCTTTGCCCGATATCTAATTGGTAGGGACAGACAGGCAATGGTCGAGAGCATCATTCAATTAACTTTTTATTTGTGTTTTAGGGGCGGTTTATCAGAACCAAATCCTATACCAGACCTGCGTCACCATCATGAAATATAACGCCACGGAATGCGAGCCGTTGCTGGGCATTGATCGGGGAGAATCGGAGGCGGCGAAAGTAAGTGAATTACGCTGGAACATAAAAAAATAGTGTTTGTGATAATGCGCCGTATTTCCTGCTGTCTGGCTTTCAACTTTTTATCTGCTGCTGTTCTGTTGCAAATGCCTCTCTGCGGGGCGTTTTGCTTGGCATTTTCAATCTTTAATTTTCCAAGTGTACGAAAAGATTACAAAACGATCGCAAGACTTGACCCACATACGCACGAGTGCAGCATCAGCCAAGACAAAGCAAAAGCTATCAATCAAATCATTTCGCTTTGCCGATCGTTTCCATTGTTTGAAACTTGGAGATAACACCAAGTGCCAACAAATGCGAAACGGCGTCCCAGAGCTTATCAGCGAGCGAAACAGAAGTAACCTGAAAACCTTTATGACTAATTTGTCTAATTTGTCTATTTGACGCCCGAGTATCGATCCACCGAGCTTAAAGCGGGCATTAACAATATAATTATACATATGTAGATACGCGATACACGGCAATGAGTCAGGCAAACGTGATGAGCAGCTGTGCTTTGTTTCTTTCAGAAAATCGAAGTCCAAGTGCAGCAGTATTCGGCAAACATAATGATGACAACCTCTCTGCTAGAGAGCATAATACCAGCCTTTGTGAGTCTATTCTTGGGTCCGTGGTCGGACAAGTTCGGCCGACGGCCCATACTTCTGACAACGTTCACGGGTAGGTGGTACTCCTCTAGATAAACCCACTTCCAGTTTTTTAACGCTCTTTCTTATAGGCTACCTCACGGGCTCAATCATACTGATTATTCTTACCAGGATAACAATGGTCACGAATATAAATCCTTGGTGGTTCCTGCTCTCCTCTGTGCCCTCGGTTCTGAGCGGAGGAACTTGCGCCTTGATAACAGGAATCTATTGCTACATATCGGACGTGGCCAAGGAACGTAAACGAGCCATGAGGTGAGTAGGGTGCATCTCTTCAGGGAATCCAAAAGTATTTATTTGACTTTTCCAGAATGGTCCTAAATGAGGCCTCCCTTTGCACGGGCATGATGGTGGGCAATGTGGCCAGTGGGTATATCTATGCGGCGACGAATGCTTACACCCTCTTCTTCATTGCCAGCTGCCTGATGGGCTTGTCCTTGATGTATGTCTATTTCTGTGTGCCCGAGAGCCTGATACCCGATCATCAACACACAGGAGTATGTCAGATCTATTTGTGACACCAGATAGGCCATCTAACAGACCTGTTCTCTTTCGCCTAGTCACGCATCCGCGAGTTCTTCCGTTTCGACTTGGTCAAGGATCTGGTCCGCACCTGCTTCCAAAGGCGTCCCAACTTTGACCGGGCCATTATCTGGCTGACTATGATTGCCCTGACCATAGCCATCTTTGATATGGGTAAGAAATGCGCTCTATAGAAATCATACCATCACTTCATTCGACTATATGCCAGAGGGAGAGAGCACTGTCAACTACATGTTCATGCGCGAACAATTCGACTGGACTATCAAGGACTTCAGCCTGTTTAACGCCGCCCGAATTGTTGTCCAGATTGTGGGCAGCATAGTCGGAATGGTCGTCCTGCGTCGCGTGCTGAAACTGTCAATAATCACCATGGCCATGCTGGCGCTTGCGTGCTGCGTTCTTGAAAGCACTGTACGTGCCACGGCTACGTACTGGCAGGAGATGTATGTCGGTATGACCTTGGGCATGATGCGTGGCGTGATGGGACCCATGTGTCGCGCCATTCTGTCCCATGTAGCGCCGAGCACGGAAGTCGGTGAGTTAGAATTCCCCCGAGTCAACGAACCGTGAAGGAACAATAAACCAAAACTAAAAATATTCCACATTTAGGCAAGATATTCGCACTGACCACATCGATGGAGTCTGTTTCGCCGCTGGGAGCTGCTCCTCTGTACACGAGCGTGTACAAAGCCACCGTGGAATTTTATCCCGGAGCATTCAACTTCATCAGCGCTGTCCTATACTTCTTATGCTACGTTCTAATTGCGTAAGTTACCGCAGAGAGAACTTTAATCGTTTGCTCAATAAAACTCCATTAATTGCAGCATCATTTTCGGCATCCAGAAGTCGATGGGCAGCAGCAGTGTCTATCAGGCTATTGGCAGTTAGCCGGCTCCCAGCTCCGCTTAGTTGAATGTATCTCAAAGACCAATTAAATCAGTACGATGTGTGATTGCTGCGACGGTTCTCAGTGTGAACCTTTAGAAAATATTTTTGTATTTTAAATTCGTTTATTCACGTTTTGTGCAAGTAGTATTATTACGATTTTGATCATTTTCTTTACCATATGTTTGATTGTGTGCATGCGGGCCTTTTGCCAATGCTATCTCGAATGTGTTTGGCACATGCAAACACATTAAACTGCAATACTCGTATGTTGTACGAAGTTCAAACCAAACAAAGACGTATTAACATTATGTGACAATAAATTGTAAATACATAAACTTTTTAGCAAATGTAATCATAAGATGTTTTGATTGTTTCGAAAGCGCTTCTGATACGAAATGGAAGTGCGATACATAGAGGGGCCGGGCCCATGGGGACTGGGTGTGGCGGGGTGGCGGCGGAGAGAGATACGGGTACGGGTCGTATCGCTCCGATGTGTGTGTTTGCACTTTTCAGCTGGTCGCGGGCACTGTTAGTGTATCGCTAGAGTTGGGCGCGCGCGGAAGCATGAACTCCGACGCTCACCGTTCATGACTGTGGAATTTTACGATATTGTTGTTTTGAATTAATTGCTAATTCCTTTGTTTAGCGATAATTGGTACAAACATTTGTCCGATACGGCCGTGACCTTCGATTGATCAGAATGTCTACAAATGACCAGGATGCCCTGATCTTAGCCAGTGATGATGTCGAGGAATCTAGAGATTCGCCCCCACCCCCCACAAGACGCCTTCCGTCTCTGATACTGGAACCCGCTGTGTTTCTAGTATTCTTTGGTAGATTTCTAACGGGTACGTATTGTAGTTTTCAGTTTATGGCAGGAAAAACTTAGCATTGTGCATTCATCAGATGCGGCATATCAGAATCAGATCCTCTACCAGACTTGCGTCACTGTCATGGAACATAATACGACGGTCTGCCAGCCGTTTCTGGGCAGAGATCGTGCCTCGGATGAGGATGAGTTCAAAGTAAGTTTTCATGGGCGTTCCACTAGTCGCTGATGGGGAGACGAATCAAAGCAATATACGCTCGCGGAATGGAATGGGAAATTCAATTAATCTGTTAATCATATGCATGTGCATATATACATATGAATGTATGTATGTACATATGTTTATATGTGTTACTGTAGCATTCTAAGTGATAACTTTGGTGCCATAGCTGTACATACTTGCATACTTTCATTTATAATATTCACAGGCCAGGTGCCTATGTTCTGCTTATCAGTTGTTAAAACCAAAAGAAAACATGAAACGCCTGTGAGTAATTGGCTTAACTTATCACAAAATATCGAATGGAATAGATAGGTAGCCAAAGACCCCCCAAAAGATATGACTCATAGGACAGTGACGACGCTACCATGCTAATCGGCGGTACAGAAAATCCCAGTCTAAACAGATTTCCCTTTGCAGAAGATCGAGTCTCAGGTGCAAGGGTATGCGGCTACCATAATGATGATCAACGCCATCCTCGAGAGCACCATTCCTGCGATTGTGAGTCTGTTCCTCGGCCCCTGGTCGGATAAGTTCGGCAGGCGTCCTATTCTGCTCTCCACATACACGGGTAAGCCGGATTCTCAGGCATATATTTACGATAGAATCTATATCTCCGCTGGGCTGCAGGATTCCTGATAAGTGCCAGCATTCTGATCGTGCTAACCCAGATATCGGCGGTCACAAGCATCAGTCCCTGGTGGTTCCTGCTCTCCTCGGTGCCGTCGGTGCTCAGCGGGGGAACCTGTGCCCTCATCACTGTCCTGTACTGCCACGTATCCGATGTGGCCACGGAGAGCGCACGAGCAATGAGGATGGTTTCCATGGAGGCGGCGCTAGGATTGGGCATGATGACGGGAAGCATGACCGGCGGCTACATATACGCCGCAGTCGGTGCCTCAACGCTTTTCATAATAGTGGGCTCCATCATAAGCGTAGCCCTGCTCTACGTCTTACTCCTTGTGCCAGAGAGTCTCAAGTCGGAGGACTTGCAATCCGAGGTGCGTATAAAGAATAGAATATTGAGTTTGACTCTTGATGTTTACCGACTTCTACTCCTTGCTAGTCCCGGATACGTGGGTTCTTCCGCTTCGACCTGGTCAAGAATCTGGTGATGACGTGCTGCAAGAAGCGTGAGAACTACGATAGGGCCATCATCTGGATGGTCATGATGTCTCTGACCATGTGCATCTTCGCAATGGGTAGAGTATAACTGCACTGGCATGCTTCCAGCACCTCGAATCTGACTCTTTGCTCAATCTTGCAGAGGGCGAAGGCACAGTCAACTATATGTTCATGCAGAAGCAGTTCAACTGGACTGTCACGGACTACAGTGTGTTCAACACCTCGCGGATCGTTATCCAGGTGGTGGGCAGCATCATTGCAATGGTTCTGCTGCGCCGCCTACTCAAAGTCTCTATCATAACCATGACAATGTTGGCATTTGCCTGCTGTGTCCTGGAGGGCACTGTTCGGGCGACGGCTCTGTATGGTCAGGAGATGTATCTGGCCTTGGTGCTGGGCATGATGCGCGGTGTTATGAGTCCCATGTGCAAGGCCATACTGTCGCAGTTGACGCCAAGCTCGGAAATAGGTAAAATATTCTCCTTGACCACGTCGCTGCAATCGCTCTCTCCACTGGGCGCTGCACCGCTCTACACGGCCGTATACCAGGCCACGGTGTCGTCCTATACGGGAGCCTTCAACTTCATCAGCGTGGGACTGTACTTTTTGTGCTACTGCTTTTCGGCGTGAGTACCTAATACCAGCTTCCGGGTATCCTTTATTGAATAATCTTATTGTTTTCCTTGCAGCGCTGTCTTTGGCATGCAGAAATCAATGGGCAGCAACCCCGCCTATGAGGCTCTTGGAAGTTGATCAAGGACCTGAACAGGACCGGGGCAAATTAAGGATGTAAGGTGTCGATTCTGGTCACAACGCGTGAAGGGAGCGATCCGCGCCATCGCTCATCATCAAAAGCTTTAATGAAGCATTAGTGTTAATTAAGATTAGACAGCCATATACATATGTATATATCTCACCAAATATATGTATTACAAAATAATTAAATAAAATATTAGGTATATCTGAATTACTGTTGTTTGATGATCACTTTTCCTCACACAAATTAAACACACAGTTGGGGGGATTTGCATCGTTAAATTCGGTCTACTCGTAAAGTTTTATTACTTAGGTATGATCACATGTTAATTTTAGGCATAAATCCTCATAAGGCATGCAGCAGCATCTCACTTTAGCACCTTGGCGTAGTGCTGCTTGTGCTTGAACTTGATACGCAAGACACATCTATAGGGATGTACAATATCAATTAGCGGCGTTCCCTGTTTCCCGGATTCGGCAACACACTCACCCGAGGAACACGAACGATAGCAGGTAAAGGAAAGCGCTGACAAAGTTGAATAGTCCCGGGTATGTGGTGAGGGACCGCTTGTAGATTAGCGTGTAGAGCGGAGCGGCAACTGCGATAATGTATGATAATTATTGGCTACAAATTTCAGTAATACAACACCAGAAGGCAGAAAGTAGCAGCCAGTGACGAGACTTACCAAATGGTGCAAACGATTGTAAAACATTCTTAATGGAGAAAATCTTGCCTGCAATGTGAATGGGTTGAGTCGTTAGAATATATTCGCAATCGAAAACAGCTGTGATACGTATACGTAATATTATGTACTCGCAAATTACGAAACTTACCAAGGTCGGATGGCGGCACGATATTCGAAACAATGGTCCGGCACATGGGCCCCGATATGGATCGGAAGACGCCCAGGACGACTGCGAGGTACATGTGCCAGGGCATTGTGGCAAAGCCATTCGCCAGATTTTTGAGTATTTCCGAGAAGAAGGCCAGCAGGCCGAGCGTCACCACAGACAGGCGGAATACCTACGGCCGGAGAAAGAGCTCAGATCCATTAAGAAATATTACGCACATACGTAGATCAATTGCAACATACCTTCCGGAGAACGAGGAAACCGATTAGGGCCCCAATCATGGGCACTAGATGACTGACCGTCTCGTAAAATGTGTAATCCCGCACCGTCCAGTGGAATTTCTCGCGCACAAACAAATACATTACAGTCATCACGCCATCTGGAAGCGAGGGTTCCGTTATATAAGGTTTCGGGAGTGATCGATCGGATTACTGCGCAGAAGACTCACCAAAGACGAAAATGGACAGGAACATGGCCATTGTGACGAGCCAAATAATTGCACGAGCATGATTTTCGCGGGGCTTGAAGCAAGTGTTAATCATATCTTTGATGTGGACGAAACTGAATAGGCCAGCCTTCTTGATCCGCTCCGTCTCCGCCGCCGCCGCCTCTGCTTCGGCCCTGGCCTTCTTGGCCTTCTCGGGCAGCCGCTCCACGTACTTGGCCAGCATGTCGTCGTCGAAGCTCATGGCTGGAGTCGCCGGCGTGGGCAGCTCGCAGGGTCTGGGTCGGCTCTTTTCCTCCTGCTCATCGTTCAGGATGTTCGGCGGGCAATCGATGGCCACGCAGTCCAGCTGCAGGTCGCAGGCTGTCATCGGCACCTCCTTCGAGGCGTCGCCCTTGAGATCAGTGGCATTCTTCGCATCCTCCGCCTGGCGAATGTGGAGGCTCTCGGGCACAAAGAAGATGATGAACAGCGTGGCGAAGGTGGAAATGCAGCCGGAGAGACCTATGGTCGCCGCCGCCCCAATGGCGGCGTAAACGAAGCTGGAGAGCAGCGAGCCGCTGGTCAGCCCGATGAAAAAGAGCGACTCCATGAAGATCATGCGGTAGGGTCGCGTCTTGCAGTCCGTTATGTCCGATATGAAGCAAAAGGCTGCCACCGAGAAGACACAGTTGCCGCCCAGCAGCGAGTGTGGCACCGCGGCCATAATGTACCACCAGGGATTGACCACGTAGTAGCTGGACAGCTCGCAGATGGCGGCCATCAACAAGAAGGAGGCGGAAAAGCCTAAACGTGACCAAAATCTAAGTGGAACTCCGCTAAGGAAGTGTGTTCCTGCTTACCAATCATCGAGACAATCAGCAGGGGCTTGCGTCCATAGTGATCCGACCAGGAACCGATGAACAGGCCACAGAAGGCCGGCACAATGCTCTCCAGGAGGGTGCGGGAAAGAAATAGATTGGCCACATATGGCTGCAGCTCCGTTTCGATGGCCTGCAAGGGGGAGGGGAGGCGCCATTAGATATCGAATGTTCCTGGAACACGCGGAAATGCGAAATGCGATTCCAAGTAATCGCTGTGGAAATGAAACCTAGTTGCCCGATCCAGGGCAGAACAGAGCAGAGCAGAGTACATACATTTATCTCGGCGCTGGCGTTCTTCGAATCGAGCTGCTTGCAGTCGGACTCGTTGTAGTGGAATATCACTGTGCACGTCTGATAGATGACCTGGTTGCGCTGGATAGTGCCTGTAGCCGGTTACAATTTGGGTAACTGTAAAGTTAGAATAATCTGTGTGCCGGGTCGGGTCCACTCCACTCACCAGAGAGCGTGTGCGAGAAGAGCAGCATGAAGACAACCGGTTCTATATAGAACAGATTGAACACTTTGCCCCACTGCAGATTGCGGAGCTTTTCCAGCGTAAACGCATTCGAGGCCTTCTCCACCATGTTTGTCCGGTTGTTGCCAAAATGTTGGCCTCACACACAGGTCAATGTAGTATGCGTTCTTCAAAATCGATTTCGGTTTCAATATTATTTATGATCAAGGCCTGGCTTCAGTGGCTCTTATTGCACATTTTCACTCTTGTCACGTAACTGCTTTGGGAGGAAAATCCCTGGTCTGGCACCCGTGCACCCGCGCCACTTCCGATCAGATTATTACGTTAATATTATGCTATTATTAGTATTCAATCGCTTTGATTGCTGTGGATGCGGATACCCATCAGCCGTTTGTATTCACTGAACCAACACGAAACCGGCCAACGACTACAACAGCGACAGCAGCAACATCCAACCCCGACGACGACGGCAAACAAATTACAATTAGAGTTTGATTCTCAAAATGAGCAGCTACAGCAAAGTCCGTCGGTTTATATAGACTCGACTCTCGAAAAAGCAATAGAAAAAAACAGCCGCCACAGGTACACAGGTACACTGCGAAACAATCAAGCCGATCCGATGAACAGTTGTTCATCAGAGTCTATAAAAATAAAATGGGATAGCACGGCCCGATTCAAGTGAAACTACACTCAGTCCACTCCACTCCCAATCGAAATGGTGTTGCGGGTCCCCAGAGAACGACTTAGCCCAACGCGACGCGACTCGACTCGACTCCGTTCGACTCCGTTCGACGCGCGACAGATTTATTTTAAGTTGTTTCGCTATCAAAATACTACGAAACTGAAGTTAGTCTCGGGATCGGATCTGTCTCCAGCTGTTGCTTGTTTGTTTTCTTTTTGCATTAATTAATTATTATTTTCACCTATTTTTGATTCGTGCAAATGAGTAGCACGAGCGCCAGAGCTTTGATATATCTAAAATTGGAATGTGGTAAACCCAGAAATTGAAGCTGGAAAAGTACTGATATGATATGAAAAACAGATCTTGATTCACACAACACACTTAACAAATGTGTTCATCACTTGTTTTATTTATTTTAATATTATCATAATTGGTTGATTACTTGATATTCATAAAAAGAATTTGAAAAATGTTGGGGGTTTTTTTCTTTAAGCAATATAATGTAATTTATATTCCACCAAAAAGATACCCTCTATCATCTTAAAATGAGTTTGCATTTTTACAACAGGGGAACCTATTTTCTTTGCTCTGTCTGTAATGATTATCCATTAAAGATGATGCTAATTGAATCGGTAGTAAATTTGTATAGCTGTCTACGTTTACGTATGTACATACATATATAGTATACAAAAGTCGGGATTTGGCTCCAACAATAGCGGTTATCTTTGGGTAACTCTATAGATGACATATGTACCCGACAAGTGGGTCGACATGTCAGTTCTAATGTTCCTTGTTATTTTGGCCATCATATTTGGCAAATCATTAAATATTAATTTAAATTAATTTGGCAATGATATTTGCCACGTAGAATTCCAGAGATTTCGTTCCGCTCTGATGGGGCATAAAAATGAGTGGCATTTTATGTGTAATTTCTTCTACATATGTGTGTATATTGTTTTGGTGGGGCGCCCAGCCGATCTTAATCAAGGGTGTAAAAAACTTGGCGACTAATTTAAAATTAGCAAGTGAAATTAGCATTTGATTAAAGCAACGTATGAGTATGCATGAGTTAGCACCAATCGATGGGCTGTTCTTTTGCTTTATGGCTATGTATTTATATATATATATACCTATACATACATATATATATTCTTAATATTTTTATAGATCCGTAAGTTGTGTGAAATGACTACGCACACGCCGTTACATTTTGAGGCTATAAAAACCCACATTTTTGTCAATGGGAAAATGTTTTTTAATTATACAAAATTTCCACCGCAGATAGGGAAAGAACGCAGTCGAATGATACTATCACTCACTACCTACCTGCCCAATTAACACATTTCAATTGTGGATCTCGAATATGTGAATAAGTACGATGCATGAATGAGTATTTGTTGTATGGTTATAATGGTAGGGGGAGCACCCGGCGCTAGCATTTCTGTAGAATTTATATTCGAAAGTTTGGAATGACTGGCAGATTTTGTTTTATTTAACTGGGAGAGATTCGTTGATTCACTTGAAAACCGGATCGTAGTACTCCCGATTGGTGGACTTTTTGTGCCACACGCCACTGAAAACGATATGGAATAGAGATAAAGATGGGATAGAGATAAAGAGATAAAGAGATATACATTTAAAAGAACATACATGAGGAGAACTATCCCTAGAGCGTATAAGCAAGCGCTGAATAGATAGATCCCCGGATTACTGTCCAATGTCCAGGTGTAGATAGCAAAGTACAGGCTTGAGGATATCAGCGGGGAAAGTGTCTGCAGAATGCCCAGCAGAGCAAAGATTTTCCCTGACAACGGAAATCGAAAGGATTTATCATTGATCAACGGGAAATCAGGAGAGGGACCTACTTACCTTTCTCTGCGGCCGGCAAGAGATTAGTGATTATTGTGCGGCACATGGGATTGACCAGAGATTTGAATACACCCAAAGCAATGGCGACATAGATTTGCCAGCTCACCGCAGCGAAGGACTTCATGAGACTGCTGGTCGAATGACTCAGGAGAGAGACGATGGCCAACCAGAGAACCGCCGAGTTGGTGCACTGCGAACGAGAGATGATTACCAAATGAGTTGTCCTCCGGTTGAGCCTTCAGCCAATCTCACCTTTCGCAGCGACCAAATGAATAGCATTCCGCCAGAACCAGCCACAGCAGGCACCAGGATGCTGACCGATTCGTATTCGGTAAACTCCTTCACGGTCCAATGGAACTTGGCTCTCATGAACATGTAGAACACCGAGTTGCTGCCATCTGTGAATGGTTGAGATGGAGGCGACGGATGAGTCATCGTAAAAGCATTCTGGGAAAAACACTCACCAGAGACAAAGGCCGCTAGCAGCAAGACCAACATAACTAGGATCACAATAGAGCGATCTTTGTTAGCGCGGTGTCTACAGCAACTGCTCCACAAATCCTTCAGCAATGCCAGGACATTTCTGTCCTCCACCTGAGTAGGTGATGCGGTCTGCTCTCTTATAGGAAGACTCTCTGGCAGCAAAGCGATCATCAGGAAGAGAGCAACGAAAATGGAGCAAGCGGATATGCTCAGAACAACGTAGGCATCGGTGGCCTCATAAACGTACCCAGAGCCAAAGCTCCCTAGGAGGAGGCCCACATATATGGCCAGCTCATAGGCTATCATCCTGGAAGGCAGCATATAATCTTACTGGAAAGACTTTGGTCAGGCTGCTTAGATACCTGTAAGATAAAACCTTTCCCTCAGACACATCTCCTATGAAGCATACGGCGGCCACGGAGTAGGTGACACTGCTGCCCAGGCACGACAGAGGGACGATCGAGAGGACGAACCACCAGGGGCTGACCATTCCATGACTCTGCATAGCTGCATAGACAACGCCAGCTGAAATGAGATACTGCAGGCCATAGCCTGTCGCCAAAGATGAGACTGGGGAGATGTGTATATGTGGACTGAGGCACTTACCGAGAAAGGAGCACATCAAGAGAGGCTTGCGACCGTAGCGATCTGCCCAGGCTCCAGCAAAGAGCCCACAGAATGCCGGGATAATACACTCAACAATCCCCATGACCACAACAATCCGAGCTGCATAGGGCTGAACTTCTTCTTCGATTCTCTGGAAAAGATGTGCAAAGTATTGAATGCATTTGCAGGGATCTCCCTCGTCTTACCTTCGTCTCGTTTGTGGCGTTCTTGGTGCCCAGAAGCAGGCAGACCCTATCCGAGTATCCGAACCCAGCCGTGCAGCTTTGATAGATTATTTGATTCTTCAATACAGTGGCTGCAATACAGTGAACACTGTGAGAGAGCCTCCCAAGCGGGCGAGCACTTACACGAAAAATTGTAGGCGAAGAGCAGAATCAATATAAAGGGCTCCAGCAGATAGATAGTCATCGGTCGGACGGCTAATGCCTCCGCGGGCGGAGGGTCCGCTGCAATCGCTGCCTCTATGGAACTGATCTGGCTCGACCCGCTGCCACTGCTGACAGTTTCAGGATCATGTCGCCTTGCCTTGGCCACCAGCTTTTCATGGGCATGCGGTTCCTCGTCCATCTCTGCCACTTGACTGAGTCTGAGCTTTATTCATTACTTCATGGGTTCTCAGATACGAGCGGGGGCGCAATTTCAGATAAAGTGACGACATTTATATGTAGCAACTGCTCTCTTAGCAGGGGATTTTCATTGAGAGTTTACGAATCTAAAATAGTATTCACTCTTTCAGTGAACTGAACTCTTATCAACTTTCGTTTCCTCTAAACAGCTAGGCAGTATTTCCAAATAATGAACGTTTTAAATAAAATAATAAAATATATAATTTTCGTTAATTGATTTTAATTTTATTTATGGTAATTTAAAAAAAGGAGGTCTTGATATCGAACAATCACTGTGTCTTCACTGTGATCCCCACACGTGAGTCAGCTTTGAAAACGGAGAGCTCCGCTCTGTATTCACTCTAAAGGGAATTTTTTTATTAAGACGACGTGCTTTATCTGAATGAAACTTATGTACACATAAGCTTAGAGCAACAAAAGACGTCGTTATTTACCTTAATTATTTGTTTACTTCAATAGTTGCCTTAATTATTGGATTACTTAACCATTTAAGCACTAATTCAAGTTTGCAACTAATTAATGACTAATCGAATGTTAGTTTAATCATTAGACTTTTAAAATGCTTAATTTCTGTATAATTTGTTAATTAATTTTAACCTAAGGCCTGAACATTTTTGTATTCGTTGCATATCAGTAATAATCATCTTTAATCAGTATTACATTTTCCAAATCTCTACCCCATTTGCGTTGTCGAGATTTCGATTCATATCATCCCTCGCATTCGGATATTATTCTTACTGTTAAATTTAACGGTCTTTTGGATTGATTTCAATGGCTGGCTGGCCGTGAGTGTTGGAAAACATAATTTGGTCCCGTATAGTAGCTCAGTTTTTCGACGAATTTCTTCGAAATGATCACTATCAATAGGTTTTGTGTATCATAGTCTTCGCACCAAATCGAGCAATGTCTAATGTCATAGCACGCTAATAATCATGTTATTATTTATATTGTTTTTGGTCAGACCGTATATCTTATCGATAAATCGGTGGTCACACTAAAAATAAAGCGCGATGGATCTGAAAAAGACAATTTTGCAAACGCCGACCGGCAAACAATTATCCGAATACCAGTTAAATTTATTGTCAAAAAACAATATCGAGACGTTGCTCGACTTCCACAATGCGGAGGACCAGAAATTGCACAAGCTGCTGGCCATCAAAGTGGAATCCGTACTTAAGATAAAGAAGGAGCTGGATGAGCTGCCAATGGGGTCGGACGCAATTGTTGGATATGTTTGCGAGTTGGATTTTGGAACGGGCATAGAAAGGTAACGTAGCTCAAAGGCCAATATGAATAGATTTGTTGTATTTAATAATCGGCCCATTTCAGATTGGACAAGTTATTGGATTCTATTGGGCAGCCGTTCAGGCGAGGCAGAGTCTGGGAAGTCTTTGGCCAGACTGGCGTGGGAAAGACACAACTCATGTACACCTTGGCTCTCAATTTTGTATGGAAACACACACTACAAGTGCTTTTCATCGATACCAAGAATGACTTCTCCGCCAGCAGGATACATGGCATGCTGCTGGATCGTAAAGTGGATCAGGAAACAAGCAAAAAGGCAATGTTTTCCATTAAGGTTCTTGAAGTCCAAACACCAGAGCTGCTCATTGAAGCACTACAAGCCTTCGATCAGCAAGTGGTCGACAATGTTGAGGCTGCAGTAAAAACAAGAGTCGTTCTGATTGATTCCCTGGCCGCTTGCTTTGTCAACCACCGAGGAACCGAAATGCGAATGGTAAGGAATTCGCTGTTGACAGAGATTGCTTGCAGGGTGAGGAGGTTAGCTGTGAGGGGCGTGGCTTTTGTCATCGGCAACTTGTCGTTCTCTGGCCAGGATGCAGGTACATTTTAGTTTATAGGACGATTTATTTACATAACTCTATACTACGCTTGTTGTACTACTATTAGATAACTGTGATAACTGTTACGTTGACGGATTGGAGGATGGCAATAGTGATGGGCAGTTTACACGGCAGGAGAATGAACCAATGCTAGGCTCCTATTGGAGTTCAGTGTGCACGCTGAGATTGTTTTTGGGGATACCGAAGAGTGCAGACTTCGACGAGAGCAACGGTGGCGTTGGAGTCGCTGGTAGCCTTGTCGGCGGCCTCCAAATGGTAAATGTAATTACGAACACCTATGGTCCCGCAGGAAACACTTGTTTGCTGCAGATCACAGAGGCTGGAGTGGTTTAACGACGACCAGATGGATGTTGCTGCTGGTACGACTTCATTACGCGCTTGCCTGGCTCCAAACCATCTCCCAGGCCGGGGCGCTTGCGCGTGTTGGAACTGCCAGAATCTCTCACCGCCTGGACAGGTTGGACTGGCTCAAAACTATTTTTTGGAGGAGTCGCTTCATTCATAGCCAAATCAGAGTCATGGGCGTATTGGCAGCTGGTTCCAAATCGACAGCGTCCTTTCCTGAAGTTCCAGCAAATCTTACGTCCATTTTTCAACTGCAAATGCGTGTCGTTGTTGACCATTTTAACGTGCCTCTCCAAAGACGCTGTCTTGTGAAGCTCCGCCTCTAGAAATGGATTGGAAAACACCTCGCCCGTCTTCTTGGCTCCTGCTTGGCCCAGCGCCTGGTTCGCGCTCGGCAACTTTGGCGGCAGCTTCTCTGCTGGAGGCGGGCTGTACACACGGTTTATTTCGTTTACTTTTTTATTTTCCCAAATAGGTAATCGAATGTGCTTCTTACCCATTTATCTCTTCGGTTTCGGATTCTTTACTGCTGCTGTCCTCGTCGGATTCGGAGGAATCGCTATAATCTGCCACAAGGGACATTGTTTACGTTTTTTGTTGACTATATCGGAATACACGATATATGTATATCGATATTAGAATTAGCTCTGTTCCTTCAAATCACTAACCACACAATATATAGACACGACACTCCCTCCATACATTGAATTTGTTCACACCAAATACTGTCATCGGATCCCCTGAGAGTGTATGTGTGCACATGCATTCTCACGTACTTAGCGTGTTTGCATGTGTGTATGTGCGCCCAACTGATATTTGTGCTCTCTCAACTTTGTTTTGATTTTTGTGCTCGCGCCACCCTTCACTTAAGCATTTTTAGAGTCGACCCTTTTTGAAGACGCTAGCCATACAATACCAGAATAATTGTTATTTTGTACATGTTTAGATGCTAACTGATATGTGATATATGTATATAAATATATTCACAAATATATATTGTATCGATCGGAATTATGACAGCAGACAAGAAGCCACCCGACTCATTTCCCCTAACGGTGCGACAGCCAATCAGAATTATTAAGCTTTTTGTGCATATGGCCAAAGCTATACGAATAATTTTTGCTGCCGCAGAGCTGCCGATCGGAATTATGACAGCAGACACGAAGCCACCCGACTCATTTCCCCTACCGGTGCGACAGCCAATCAGAATTATGAAGCTTTTTGTGCATATGGCCAAAGCCATGGTGAAATAAATAATAAGGTGATGTACTCAGCTCATGGTGAGGACGTTACATTTTTCACCTCGTCTCTCGGCTCTCAGAGAGAAAATCGTTAGAAAGAGATAGCAAGCGTTATACGTTCTGCACTCTTCGTTTTTCAGCTGACAGAAAAGAAAATAATTTCTTTAATAAATAAATCGAAATAGTTCAAAGAAAATTATAATATTTTAATTCATAGCTAAAGAATATTTTTCAATGAAGAAGAAGAAAATAAAAAAAATCGTGCGCTACACAACCTCTCTCGACAACGTTTGACAAACGACTGACAAAAATAACGTCCCCGAAAGAGAGCACGTGTGGTAAATACACCACCTTATTACTTATTTCTCCATGGCCAAAGCTATACGAATAATTTTCGCTGCCGCAGAGCTGACGATCGGAACTATGACAGCAGACACGAAGCCACCCGGCTCATTTCCCCTACCGGTGGGACAGCCTTTTGTGCATATGGCCAAAGCAAAGACAATATAAACACGACGTATGTACATATAGACATAAAGTCGCCGCTCAAATTGGCTCCCGATTGAAGATCGGTACCCAGGTGAAAAATATAACATAAAAAATAACAATATTTTGAGTTTTTTCTCGTATGATTTTGCATTCTCCACTGCAGGGTGTGGAAAATTGATGGGGCAGGACATTAGTAGGGGTATGTGAGTTGCCTCTGGCAGACTGCAGATGTTTTTGTGTGTGTGTGTGGGGGAGGGGAGGGTGAGGGCTTTCCGGATTCTGTGTCAAAATGGCGCAGAAAAATGCTCAAGTGAAAGAGCAGAGCACGAACAGGATCCGACAACTGCAGCGCGCTAGAGTGGAATGAATTTGACACATCGAAAGCTAAGATAAGTACATACGAGTATATGTATGTATCTCATTCATTATAAGAAATATTCAAATTATTAAAAATGTTCGTGACTCATCTCCCATATTCCCTCTCCCCATGCAGAGCAGAAGCCAAAACAACAACCACAAACACAAAAACCCCATTGCAATAGCCGCTATTAGATTCTCTAGGAAAAGCTGCGCTCTTAATTTTTTGCCCTGCTTCAGGGCATCTTCACTTAAAAATATTGGTTCTATGTTCAAGCAGGCTGACGTCATTCCGTCACGCACTCCCCGTCTTCCCATCTCCCATTCCACCCATACATAGGCATTGGCAGGCAACAGTAACAACGATGCATACGCAAAAGACAAAACAACAATTACAAGCACTGCTGCGCTCCTAACTTTTCGCGCCCGCTTCAGATCATTGCACTGATACCATATGCAGTGGGAAGGGAGAAGCAAAAATAAGAACTCCTCAAATTATTACAGTTCTTAGTGGCCCATCTTCCCCTTCCCCATACAGAAGCAGAAGCCAAAGAAACAACAACAAACACAAAACCCTATTGCAATAGTCGCTCTTAGATCCTCTCAGCAAAGCTGCGCTCTTAATTGTTTGCCCTGCTTCAGGGCATTACCTGCAGTGAAGAGAGGGGATCAAATCTAACTCTTCTCGTTAAGATATGTGTTATTAATTTAAGCTGACTTACGTCACCCACGCACTCCCCGTCTCCCATTCCACCCATGTAAAAGCATTGGTTGCCAACAACAACAAAGATGCATACGCCAAAGCCGAAAAATAATGTAAAAGCTATGCCGCTGTTGTCACGCTTTAGGGCATTGCATTCAGACAGTAGGAAGTGAAAATCAAGAATAGGAACATTCAAATTATTACAGTTTGCCTGTAGTGGATCATCTCCCATCTCCCTCCCCACCCCACATACAGAACCGAAGCCAAAGCAACAACAAAAAACACAAAACCCCATTGCAAAAGCCGCTCTTAGATCAGCAATTGATCTTAATTGTTTGCCCTACTTCAGGGCCATGCGCTATGTGCATTATGTGCAGTGAAGAGAGGGGATCAAATATAACTCTTTACATTAAAATATTTCTTCTATAAGCTGACTTAGGTCATCCACGCACTCCCCGTCTCCCATTCCACCCATGCTAAGCATTGGCAGGCAACAACAACAACGATGCAGGCGCCAAAGACAAAATAATGCAAAAATTAAAGTCACCCTCACAACTCATAAGCATTGCCGATATAGCGTAGTTGCTGCTCTCTTTACCTTTTCGCCCCCGCTTCACAGCATTGCACTGAGACGCCATGCAGTAGAAGGAGAGGATCACAGATGAGAACTCTTCAAATTATTATAGTTTTTAGTGGCTTATCTCCCATCTCCCCTCCCCTCCCCCCCAGAACTCAGAACAGAAGCCAAAGCCACAAACACAAGTACCAAACTTAATTGCAAATGCCTCTCAGAAAAGGTTCGCTCTGTTTGCCCCACACTTCTTGCATTACCTGCAGTAAAGAGAGAGGGGATCAAATATAACTCTTCTCATTAAAATATTTGTTTCAATTTTAAGCTGACTTACGTCATCCACGCACTCCCCATCTCCCATTCCACCCATGTAAAAGCATTGGCTGCCAACAACAACAAAGATGCATACGTAGGAAAAGAAAATCAAGAATATGGAAACTTCAAATTATTACAGTTTGCCTGTATTGGATCATCTCCCAAATCACGTAACCCAAATAGTATTTTTGATATACTGCACACTGTGCAATATAATATCCAAGATTTGTTTGAATTTTTGGCACTTTTTAACAAAATTAACAAAAACCGAGTTAAGAAAAACTGAGCTAGTTCATTTTTTTTTTTTTTTTTTTTTTTTTTAGATCACGTAGCCCAAAATTATTGGGATTTTATATTTTGTACAAATACTATAGAATCAGCATCTTAAATACAAATTATTGGGGCTGTTTTGGAATACAGCAAGAAAAAATCAACAATCTGACAACATGGTTGTGTAGTCAGAGTAGTCACAATTCCAGGTGGTGGGGGGGGGATCACTCAACTATGGGAGCAATCACCAACTATGTTGGTATGTGTAATTTTTCTCCTCTGCCCACTGGTCCGGGGCAGCCAGAGTGGTCGTAAACCAGTCAGTTAATGCGTAGTCACAATTCCAGGGGGGGGATCACACATCAGCCGGTAAATGCGTAGTCACAATTCCAGGGGGTGGGGGGGGGGGGGGGGGATCACGCATCTATAGCAGTAATCCCTATCCTTGTTGGTATGTGTAAATTTTACTCCTCTGCCCACTGGTCCGGGGCAGCCAGAGTGGTCGTAAACCAGTCAGTTAATGCGTAGTCACAATTCCAGGGGGGGGATCACACATCAGCCGGTAAATGCGTAGTCACAATTCCAGGGGGTGGGGGGGGGGGGGATCACGCATCTATAGCAGTAATCCCTATCCTTGTTGATATGTGTAAATTTTACTCCTCTGCCCACTGGTCCGGGGCAGCCAGAGTGGTCGTAAACCAGTCAGTTAATGCGTAGTCACAATTCCAGGGGGGGGATCACACATCAGCCGGTAAATGCGTAGTCACAATTCCAGGGGGTGGGGGGGGGGGGGGATCACGCATCTATAGCAGTAATCCCTATCCTTGTTGGTATGTGTAATTTTTCTCCTCTGCCCACTGGTCCGGGGCAGCCAGAGTGGTCGTAAACCAGTCAGTTAATGCGTAGTCACAATTCCAGGGGGGGGATCACACATCAGCCGGTAAATGCGTAGTCACAATTCCAGGGGGTGGGGGGGGGGGATCACGCATCTATAGCAGTAATCCCTATCCTTGTTGGTATGTGTAAATTTTACTCCTCTGCCCACTGGTCCGGGGCAGCCAGAGTGGTCGTAAACCAGTCAGTTAATGCGTAGTCACAATTCCAGGGGGGGGATCACACATCAGCCGGTAAATGCGTAGTCACAATTCCAGGGGGTGGGGGGGGGGGATCACGCATCTATAGCAGTAATCCCTATCCTTGTTGATATGTGTAAATTTTACTCCTCTGCCCACTGGTCCGGGGCAGCCAGAGTGGTCGTAAACCAGTCAGTTAATGCGTAGTCACAATTCCAGGGGGGGGATCACACATCAGCCGGTAAATGCGTAGTCACAATTCCAGGGGGTGGGGGGGGGGGGGATCACGCATCTATAGCAGTAATCCCTATCCTTGTTGATATGTGTAAATTTTACTCCTCTGCCCACTGGTCCGGGGCAGCCAGAGCAGTCGTTGAAGCAGGCTTCTCAGGGAGATTACTGGTCGGTGGTGGTAGATTTTAAACACCATTTGAGCTTGTGCTTAAGTCATTTAAAGCTTTGCCAACGGCTAAGCTTAATCTCTCTAATCCTTGTCTTCTACGGCTAACCGTCAAATCAATAGTGGCTATGGGAGCAGGCTCCAGTAGCCTCCTTCTTGGGAGTATAACCTCTGTATAGTAGTTAAATTCTGTTGGCGGCGATACTGGGCGGTTCATTCTGATCAGCATCTTCCGCGTTTGATCAATGTTCCGATCGTGACTTATTTGCTCATTTTCCGTGAACGGCCGTTGATTAGGAATTACTTCCATGCGATCCCATTCGTGCTTCGCTATTTCTTTTGGAAGATGTTTATTAAGAAATTCTGAATACCGAGGTCTTGAGATTCTGTGTGGCACATAAGGATCATTGACCACTTTGGCCGCTTCAATATTCGGGTGCGATCTCATGCGTTCCACATATCTACTGCATACTTTCATAAAGACTTCTTCAACAGTGTCAACTTCGAGATCATTGTGAATGGTGTCATTTCTCACATACCATGGGGCATTACAAATCAGGCGAAGAGTCTTATTTTGCTCAATCTGAATCCGGCCAAATTCCGTGCTGCTGGCTAGGGGACCCCATACAGCCAATGCGTATTGCCAGATAGGCGCAATCATCTGTTTGTATAATATGACCTTCATGTTGAGATTTAGTTTACTATTGTGATTAAGTAGCCAGTGTAGTTTTTTGACCCTTGCCCTGATCTTTGTAATCACATTGGTGATGTGTAGATGGAACTGAAGTTTGGCGTCCAGCTTGACCCCCAAATATGGGTGTACAGTGATGCTACTGATCCGCTGATCAGCAATGCGCGGCTGTAAATCATCGGATGGCTGTTGAATCGAACGCAGTGTGTGTACAATGTGCACCGTTTTTGAGGCGTTAATAGTGATGCCCCATTGCTTAGCCCAGTCGGAAATGTTCACAAGGAAGCGATTGAGCTTTCTTGTTGCCATGAGCTGATTCGTACCAGTAGCCAGAATTGCTGTGTCGTCAGCATACGTAGCCAGGAGCATACCACTGTCGTGTGGAAGCGGCATGTCATAGGTAAATAGGTTGTATAGTACTGGTCCAAGTACACTGCCCTGTGGGACTCCAGCTGCTATCATTTTATCTCCAGACTTGACTCCGCCTGTACATTCAACGTGGAAGGAACGATTGTCCAAATAATTAGACAAGACTCTATAGATCGCAACCGGTAATAACTGCTTCATCTTGAACTTCAGGCCCGCGTGCCAGACTCGATCAAAGGCTTCCTGGATATCCATATAAATGGCAGAGCAGTATAGGTTATTCTCATAGGTCGAGAGGATGAACTTCGTGACCCTCCCCAATTGGTGTTCAGCCGCGTGAACATGCCTGAAGCCAAACTGATGGTTTGGAATGGTCTCGACAAACCCATCAGCTTCCATAATCCTGGTTAAAATTAGTCGCTCGAATAGCTTGGACAGGCCCGAGAGCAGGCTAATGGGCCGATAAGATGCCAGCTTATCGGCTGGTTTTCCTGGCTTGGGGATCATACTCACGGCAGCATGCTTCCATCTCTTGGGGAAACAACCAAACCTAAGCGAGCTATTGCATATGAGAGCAAAATAGAGTAAAGCAGACTTAGGTAGAGCCTTAATTGTTTGGTTGTCGATCCTGTCCATACCAGGAGCCTTTTTCCTCATAAGCACCTTGATTTGCGCCTCTATCTCCGGAAGAGTGATCACCCTGAAGTCCAAGTTGGGCCCCGAGGATCCAATCTCCTCAACAGACTCTTCCACAAAACGCCTGTCAGCTGTTGCACTGGTTAGGATAGGCCTGAACCTCTGCTCAAGGTGTAGAGCGAAAGACTCAGCCTTCTCCTCAGTAGTCTTACACCAGGGATCATCAGTGTTGTCATCCTCATTAGAGCAGAACTTCCTCATCGGCAAGTTGGCGACTGGTTGCCGCTTCAAGCCGTTAGTGAGTCTCCAAAGCTTCTGCATACTGTAACGGTCAGTGGGGTCGATAGAGCCAATAATGGCGTCCGTACGTCTGACTTTGTCCGCTTCTAACTCCTTATGGATTCTATTCGCGAGCATGTTGTACAGTTGTCGCACTGCCGGGTCAGAATTCCGTTTGAGCATATTCCGCAGGCGCCTCTTGGTGGCAATCATCAGCCGAATTCGATTGCTGACCTGGTACTCAGCCTGGACTCTAGGTCGAGCGGACCTCCTCAGACAGCTAGTGGCATGATCAGCTGCCGCTATCACATTCCTTTCCAGAATACTGGCTGCATCGTCAACATCCTCAGCAGACCTGAGCTCAGTGTTAAGATGGATATGCGAGTCGAGCCATGACTGAAACCTCGGAACACTAGCCCCTGGTGGCAAGAGGCGTCTTCTACTCACCGACTCCGCTGGAGACATGTTCATCTCGATCACCATTGGGAGATGATCAGACGAGAGGTCATTCATATGGGATATTCGCAATAATTCATTCCTCACACCCTTGTAGATCGCGAAGTCGATCGCCGATGGTGTATGTTGTCTATTGTAGGGATAATGGGTGGGAGATCCAGTAGCCAGGATGTTGCAGCTGCTCTTATGAACAGCCCTGAGCAGTGTTCCGCCTCTTTTGCACGCCCTTGAGTTTCCCCACCATGAATTCTTAGCATTCCAGTCGCCAGCAGCAACGAATCGCGATCCCAGCTGATCGAACAAAGCCAAAAATTCATCCTCAGACCATTCCTGCATTGGGGGGCAGTAGATGGATGACACCAGTAGTCGGCCGCCATCAGGCAGGGTCAGAGCAGCAGGAACACACTGGATGCGGTTTGTTGTTATTGTGGGCAGAGCAATATGACAAATTCCAGATCTGATTAGGAGTAAAGATCCCCCACGTCCAGTCCCAGATGGGTGATAAGCAATGTATGTACAGTATCCATTGACGCTGAAGGTCTCTGAGTTTTTAAAATGATGCTCAGAGACCATCAGAACGTCAACTTCGTGTCTGTGTGTAAATGCCGCGAGTTCGGCTGTCTTCCCTCGAAGTCCCGAGGCATTCCAAAATACAATCCTAAGGTTGTAGTGTTGGCGGGTAGAGTAATTTGTATTTGATTTAGACATTTCTGGGATATAAATTCGCTTGAATGCTGGCGTACAGACATTCTGTAAGCTTGGTCATTTGAGTAATAAGCATATCCATTTTTCCCTCAAGTCTCTGAGTAGCCTCATTAGTAGTAGCCGTATGCTGGATCCGCTCTTGTGTTAGCAGCATGATAAGTTTGTCTAATTTCTGGTTTAGTTCATCACTAGGAGGACGGAAATTTTGATTGGGCTGAACACTGATTGCAGTAGCTGTCGGTTGCATCGACTGCCAAACTTGCTTCCCTGGGAGAGGCTGAGAATGACTGACTGGCGGCCCTGCACGGAGTGCCTCAGCATAGCTGCTCAACTGAGCTGGAGGAGCAGGAGCTCTAACGCCTGAGTGCGCACGCCGGCGGCCCGGCTGTTTAAGTGCTGGAAATCCTTGCTGGTTTATAATTAGTGGCTGACGGGGAATCCGTAAACCCTGCGCGGCTGGTAGGGTAGGCATCGAGAGTTTACTCAACATATTGTTGGTCTGTACTAGCCCACTCTTCATCCTGTTGTAGTATTCCTTAAACTTAATGCAGCCACGGTAGCTGGATACGTGGTCTCCCTTGCAGTTGATGCATTTCGGCTTATCCTCACGACTTTTGGGGCAATCCTTGGGGTTATGTTTCTCACCACATTTTAAACAGATTACTGCACGGCTGCAGTAATTTCTAGTGTGCCCAAACATCTGGCATTTGTGGCACTGTGGAACGTCTGGCGCGCGGATAGGCTTCTCGACTTTAATCCTTTGTCTGCAAATAGTCGTTAGCTCATATATGTTATTATTATTTGGCTGAGGCTCAAGCTCTACCTCGAAAAGGTCCAATGGCTCCTTGGTAAAACGTTTGTGTATATTGGCAATGTGCCTAACCTTATATCCAAGTATACCCAGCTGTTCGATTATCCAGTCTGTGGGTGTGGAGCGGTGCAAGTGACGTATAATGATACGCAAACCTTTTTCACTTCGTAGCCGAAATGTGTGGTACTCAACACCACCGTCTTCAGTTAAGAGTTTAATTATCTTTCTATAGCCGTCAATTGTATGACACATGACTTTAACAGTACCATTAGCAGCCGATTTGGTGTCATATGTGCCAGCACCAATGGCATCATCAAAGCACCCAAGCAGGGGAACAATATTCGTGATATTAGGAATAAAAATTGGGGCTGGCCGCACAATTTTGGCATCAGCAGTAACAGCAGCAGTGGTAGGTGCAGGTTGGTCAGAGATGCCAGAAGTAGATGGCCTGTCTGTGGTAACAGGTCGCTCAGCTTGCATCATTTCATCAATGTCAATAACCATTTCATCGCTTGCTGTGTCATCAGCATCTGATAGTATATCGTAATAGTTCATGCTTGTTAACTGGCTAGAGTCAGTCTTTTCTTTGGAACCCAGAGTCCGTTTCAACTTTTTGGCCGACGATTTGATAGTCGACGAGCCCAAGGTGGTCGTTCGTTTCTTGATTCGAGCCTCAGGCTCCGCTCTCAGTTTAGCAAGTATTTTCTCTTCCATAGCCATTTTCAATTGCTGCTCCTTGAGGATCTCGCAAAGTGTCAATTGTGTCTGCATAGGTGTTGCAGCAGGGACAGAGATGACAGGGGCACTGGTAGCAGTAGAAGTAGAAGCAGCAGCAGCAGCACTAGTAGAAGCTGTAGAACGAGCAGCACTAGTGGCAGCAGGAACTGTAGTAACTGGAGAGCGTATAGTTGCAGCAGCAGCACTAGTAGAAGCTGTAGAACGAGCAGCACTAGTGGCAGCAGGAACTGTAGTAACTGGAGAGCGTATAGTTGCAGCAGCAGCTGAGGTTGATATTGACGACTGCATGGCAGTACGATTTGCAGAAATTCCAGAAGCGCTTGTAGCAGTAGAAACAGTAGCAGGAACAGTAGCAGCCATATCACTTGTCAAGTCAGATAGTGAAGTCGATCGACATGGAATAGATTGAAAATCGTTCAACGATAGTCCTCGTATACGTTCCGGGGGTGGGGAAAATAGCTCGTCCTCGAAGTCCGGCAATATAACCTTTTTCTTGGATTTGGGACACGGTTTACGTGCCATCTTCCTTCAATACAAGTCTGGAAAAAGAGATGGGGGATGGGGGTCAGCAGCAGTAGCAGCAGCTTACCCCACGTTTTTTCACTTTTCGACAATTTTTTGATTATGTAAAATGTCTTCTTAATCACGTAACCCAAATAGTATTTTTGATATACTGCACACTGTGCAATATAATATCCAAGATTTGTTTGAATTTTTGGCACTTTTTAACAAAATTAACAAAAACCGAGTTAAGAAAAACTGAGCTAGTTCACACTCAAGGCTGGGAGAACTCTGAACTGGGAGAACTCCACATACAGAACCGAAGACAAAGCAACAACAAAAAACACAAAACACCATTGCAAAAGCCGCTCTTGAATCATTTCAGCAAAGGTGCGCTCTTAATTGTCTGCCCTGCATTACCTGCAGACTGCAGTGAAGAGATGGATCAAATATACATACATAGCTATTCACATTAAAATATTTGTTCTATGGTCAAGTTGACTTATGTATGTACCTGTCTCCCATTCCACCCATGCAAGCAACAACAACAACAACGATGCATACGCCAAAGACAAAACGCAATAATTAAAAGCACCCTCACAATACATAAGCATAGGAAGAGAGCATCAAAGAGATGAACTCTTTAAAGTAATCTACCTTTTCTATGTACTCTTCGTCTCCCCCTTCGCTTCTAGAGCGTAAGTCAAATACAGGAAATATATGTTTTCAGTGCAATGCAAATCTCTACTGATTTAACAGTTAACTATTATAGAAAGAATAAATTCGTTGCTGCCGATACAGAGGCATGGTAATTAATAGCAAATGATAAGCTGAGTAAGAGAGCGAGAGCGAGCCCTTGACCTACAATCGTTATCAGTGATCACCGGCACCGGTAAATTTTTACTCTCGTTTTCTAAGCAGCGCTGCCCACGCTGCTCTGCTGCAGTTGCCCTCTCTCAACTTCTTTGGTTCTCTCGCTCTTCGAAAGCTTCTTTAAGCTGCCCACGCAGGTGCAGTTCTATGTTCTAACTAATCGAAGCTTTCAGTTCCCCCCCGGTCCATCGTTCGAAGCGGTCATTAAGTTGTCATTAATTGTTCGTCGCGCGTGCGGGTATGAAAGTGTACGAAATAAGTGTGTGAGGTGTACGAAATAAGTGAGTGAAAGTGTGTGAGTGAAGTGAATAATAAAGTGTTCCGCAGATACCGTAGATACTGAAGAAAGAACGGCAATGCGAAGCAGCAATACCAATGAAATGGTAGCTGAGTGAAATGAAAATGAAAAAGTGAGTGATATTCCGCAGACACCGTAGAAACTGAGAAAAGAACGGCAATGCGAAGCAGCAATACCAATGAAATGGTAGCTGAGTGAAGTGAAAATTATAAAGTGAGTGAAGTGTTCCGCAGACACCGTAGAAACTGTGAAAAAAACGGCAATGCGAAGCAGCAATACCAATGGAATGGTAGCTGAGTGAAATGAAAATGAAAAAGTGAGTGAAGTGTTCCGCAGACACCGTAGAAACTGAGAAAAGAACGGCAATGCGAAGCAGCAATACCAATGGAATGGTAGCTGAGTGAAATGAAAATGAAAAAGTGAGTGAAGTGTTCCGCAGACACCGTAGAAACTGTGAAAAGAACGGCAATGCGAAGCAGCAATACCAATGGAATGGTAGCTGAGTGAAATGAAAATGAAAAAGTGAGTGATAATCCGCAGACACCGTAGATACTGAGAAAAGAACGGCAATGCGAAGCAGCAATACCAATGAAATGGTAGCTGAGTGAAATGAAAATGAAAAAGTGAGTGAAGTGTTCCGCAGACACCGTAGAAACTGTGAAAAGAACGGCAATGCGAAGCATCAATACCAATGGAATGGTAGCTGAGTGAAATGAAAATGAAAAAGTGAGTGAAGTGTTCCGCAGACACCGTAGAAACTGTGAAAAGAACGGCAATGCGAAGCAGCAATACCAATGGAATGGTAGCTGAGTGAAATCAAAATGAAAAAGTGAGTGAAGTGTTCCGCAGACACCGTAGAAACTGTGAAAAAAACGGCAATGCGAAGCAGCAATACCAATGGAATGGTAGCTGAGTGAAATCAAAATGAAAAAGTGAGTGATAATCCGCAGACACCGTAGAAACTGTCAAAAAAGAACGGCAATGCGAAGCAGCAATACCAATGGAATGGTAGCTGAGTGAAATGAAAATGAAAAAGTGAGTGATAATCCGCAGACACCGTAGAAACTGTGAAAAGAACGGCAATGCGAAGCAGCAATACCAATGGAATGGTAGCTGAGTGAAATGAAAATGAAAAAGTGAGTGAAGTGTTTTTTTTTGAGTGAAATAAATTGCCAAAAATTGCAATATTAATCAGCAATACCAATGAAATGGTAGCTGAGTGTTTTTTTTGAGTGAAATAAATTGCCAAAAATTGCAATATTAAACAGCAATACCAATGAAATGGTAGCTGAGTGTTTTTTTTTTTGAGTGAAATAAATTGCCAAAAGTTGCAATATTAAGCAGCAATACCAATGAAATGGTAGCTGAGTGTTTTTTTTTTGAGTGAAATAAATTGCCAAGAAGTGAGTGAAAGAGTCAAAAGTGAGCAGCAACGAGAGCAGAATCAACTGAAATTAAGGGTGAGTTTGCACTGTACTCCAAATTATATTTTATTACCTTATTTATTATTATTTATTATTTTTGGATATTCTCTTTTATTTGTATTATATCATTATATCATTATCATTTCTAGTGAATCTTGAATTGTGCCATTGATGTATTTCAGCTTGCTTTCAAATTGAGTCAAAATTGAGTGAAAGAGACTCGCCCATAGGAACTAAGTTCTCTTAATTAGATCGGGTATGAAAGGGTCTCGAAGAAGTGAGACCTTTTTGAGAAACAAAAAGATTTCAAGAGTCCTGATGGATCGGGTGTACCACTCTATGCCACAGTATTCTAAACACATTCTAAGCGACTCCAAATCTCGAATTCTATCGATTTTCAAAATGCCATAGAAATCGAAATGCCATTCGTTTCGGTTCAGTGGTCAAAAGTGCTCTGTGTTCTGTGTTCTGTGCCTGCGGCTACATTCATTGAATTCTATTCTATTAAGCATCGAGGAAAGTTTGAATAAAGTTGAACTTTGCTTTGGGAGTTTTACCAAAGTTCCACCCACTGCCACTGCCACCTCCCACCTCCCTCTGTATAGAATCTCCATAGTTCGTATAGCTTTATTATGGACTTTGTCTCTGGGCTCTGTCTCTGTCCCCCTCCCTCTCTTAATATGTACTGCTGTATACATTAAGTCATAACTTCATTTGTCTGCCATGGGCATTCATTTAGTTTATGTTTGTGCAACTCTCGCGGTGTCCTCCCCCACCCCATCCCTGCCTCCTACACATATCTCTCTCTCTCTCTCTATCTCAATAAATTCATTTGGGTCTTGTTATAGTATGAACTATGTGTGTATGTGTGTAGGGGTATTTGGTGGTGGGAAGAGCAACAGGAACAGCAACAGCAGCACCGCCATTGCCATTGGCTAATCTTGTTGCGTATTGCGTATTTCAATTTACATGCACCCAGTGCCCCTGCCCCTGCCACATGCCCTTGCCCCATGCCACCCCTTAACAGGAGGCTATCCTGCCATCCTCCTATCCTGGGAGTCTCTGTTCGGGCGTTATATTGGTCCATTGCACCCCGTCCCCACCCCCCAACTTTCTCTGTCGTCCTTGGCTTCCATTCGCTTTATAATTTATGGTGGGGGTGCTAAAGTGAAGGGTGGCGCGAGCCCAAAAATCAAAACAAAGTTGAGAGAGCACAAATTTCAGTTGGGCGCACATACACCCATGCAAACACGCTAAGTACGTGAGAATGCATGTGCACACATACACTCTCACGACCCTCTCACGACTCTCTCGGGAACACATACACACTTGCAAAAACGCAAAGTACGTGAGAATGCATGTGCACGCATACACTCTCAGGGGATTTGATGTCAGTATTTAATGTATGGAGTGTCGTGTCTATATATTGTATGGGTAGTGTTCAAATGAACCTGAAACATGGTACATAACATATTAGGTAGGTATAAGAATACCCTTACTATCAAATAGACAGTATTGGAAATTAATTTGAAAACGATTGTTAATAAAATAACTTCCTGAAGAACAGAAAATAGTAAAAAATAGTTATTTCCTTCATTTTTAATGAATCTTTAATGCTTCATTCCATAATATATATAATCACTTTATGCATGCTCTATTTAGGTTGGGGTGTTGATGTAAGTGTATAAACTATTCTCTAATTATTTATACAGCTTTTATAAATATAAAAAAATTAAACTTTGTTACAGTTCGTTAATATGTTGGCAGAGCAGAGCCGCGACGCTCCTTGCTGCGTGTGTACAAAATATGCAAAAGTTTAATACAATAATGGGGAAGTCCCGTGCATGGTCGTCCGTGTCTAGTTTCCATCAACCGAAAACAGCCGAGGCTTTGCTTTAGCCCGGTACGGTATCAAAGAAGAACTTGCTAGTCTATGGGAGGACGAGCCGACGGATCGTCGCGATCGATGGGGGGTGGCGAGGTGAGCACTTCCACGCTTTGCGCAGGTCCTGCTGTCAGGTAGCCAGCCGTTGGATTGATGCCTGAAATAGGAATCCACTCAAGATCTGTGATTCTTCTTAAGAGACTCTCCTCTTACCCGTCAAATAGCCGCGTATATTGGTGTCGGCTATGAAAAGATCGTGGCGCTGATCCTTAAACTCTGCCCAGACAGGATGCTTAAGCAAGATTTGCGTGACCCGGTCGCCATAATTGAGATTGTGCGTCATCCCTTTGAGGGCCGCAACGATTTGTGCTTTAACCGCAGATGGATTGTCGACGAATTCCAGCCGACTGTCCAGCAAGCCAAGCAGGAAGGGTATGAGTCCCACCTCCAAGGACTGGCTGATCAATGAGTCCTGGGCATGAATTGAGAGAATGCTTGTTCGAGACTGATGGAAGGATTAATGGTGGCTCCAATACTCACGTGCTGGTGTTTGAAAAGTCGACTCAGCGCCTCGCAGGCCTTCTCAATGCAATCCCGATTGTGTTCCATGCACTTCTTCAACGGCGCCACGCATTCTGTCTGCGAGATGGCACTAACACAGAACTGCAAAGGAGTGGGAACAGATAAGTGTGGTGGTCTTGTCATAACTGTCATCGCAGCACTGACCTCAGACAGCGACAGCTGATGTAATACTGATAGCGTGTTCTTTGGCTGCACCGAGAGCAGATTGAACAGCTTTGGTATGTGGCCCAGCACTGGTATGTCGTCTGCCAGATTCGGCTGCGAGCGCAGAAGCTCCACGAGCGCGGTAGTGGACAAATCGAGGACATCTTGCTCGGAGGAGCTCTTGCTTATCTGCTCCACAACAAAGTCGAGTAGATCGGAGAGGAACTGCTTCGGCTTGCGCAGCGTCCATGCGGGATTGCTGACAAAAAGGCGCAGGTAAACGCCTGCCACAACAATTTCATTGGATACGATGTCCTTAAGTATTTCAGGGTCCTTCCAGACATGCCGAGGATTCGCTTTTTGAAGCTGGTAAAATCTGCAAGCCCAGTGGGAAATCAGGAGAACTCCCAAGCTGTAACCTGGCACTACCACTGCCACTCACCTGTCGCAGGCTTCCGAGACTGCATCGCACACAGTCGTTCGCGTATTGTCGTTCCAAATCAGCTCGGGATGCTCGTGTATGGACTCGAAAAGCTGCACGGATGTGGCCGGCGACTCCACCATGGCATCGATGAACAATGTGGGGAGGAATTTCGATATTGTAATGCGTACTTTCGGACCACTTAGACGATCGGCCGTCATCTTGGCTAGAATCTCGGCGCACATCTCTCGGATTTGCGGATTACGCGAGTTGCAGAACATGTCCAGCAGATAAATGGCTGCACCCTTGGACTGGGCCTCCTTGATCATCTCCTGTACATTCATCAGACCCGAGAGTGTCTCCAGCACCTTCACCTGGCTGGCACGCAGCTCCGGATCCTTGAGGGCCACCAGATAGTTGCCCAGAATCTCGCAGGAGGCCACCTCCGAAACGCACTCCTTGTTTCGAGAGACCAAGGCGACCACCTCCAGGGCGACCGACTTAACCGTGGAGCTCTGTAAGATAATAAGAAGATAAACGTCTGCTTTATCGACATTCCACACGCTGCTCTTACATCGGAGAATATGTTGTTGGCCAGGAAGCCGAAGATCATCTCGAAATTGCCAATGCATTGGATCTCCACCTCGGCATTCGCCTTGATTACTGCTATCAGTGCCCTGAGCACCATTGTTATGTGCAGCTCCAGTTTTCCATCACTGGCAAAATCATATTTGCTCTGCTGCAGCGCCAGCTTCTGCTCTGTCTGCGCATCCGTTTCCAGCTTCTTTCGGCTCTTCGACCGATTATAAGCGTTGAGAACATCGTCGAAGGTGCTGCCCGGCTTGGCCGACTGCTGCTGCAGCTGCGGATGATTGGGAGCCAGTGTGGGTGTCAGGATGCCGTCGCTGCCCATTTTGGGTGCGCTAGCAGCAGCAACCGCCCCGGCCGGATTCCTCTTGTATTGCAGAAACTGATACGCGTGTTTTAAGTACTCAAGCAGATCCATAATGAACTGCTTGGGCTGCGCGATCGGGTGGGTGGGCATGTCGTTGTAGATGCGTATGAATATGCCACCAATCTGCAGTTCCTCTCTAAAGAAGGAATACAAATGGTTAAAAGGAAGCTTCGTTGGTTCACCTGGTGGTGAGACTCACTTGTGGGCGTCGAACTCGAAGGTGGACACCAGCTCGTAGACCTGGGCAATGTCCTCGTGGGTCTCTCGGGCAGAGGAGGTGCGCTGCTGCTCAAGGAAGTCTTTGAGCTGAGCTCGTGTCCCGTTGTCCCAGATAAGGTAGGGATTCCTCGTGTTCGCCGTGAGCAGCTTCAGAACTTCGCTGTCCCGAGCAGTGGCAAGCTGGTTGGCAATGTAGCGTGTGAGAAGGCGGTCGAGGACATGCTTTACTAATGAGTTCTTGGCCTCCCCCGTCACGATGTACTTCTGCTGGATGGCACTGGGGCTGCTTTTGGCCGGGTTCTGCTGATCGCTGTCGGTGGGCGTGGAACTGGAGGTGTCGCTGCTGCCGGATGAGGTGTCCGGCTCCTTCTCCTTGCCGACTGTGATAGCCAGCTGCTTGCTCTGTAGCGGATTAGATGCGTTCTGGGTATAGGCAGAGTTGGTGGCACTCGCGACTGGTTTAGGCTTGATGGCTGGTGGGGGCTTGGCCGCCGGCGAGTTGGACTCGCTGCCAGTAATCGGCTTTTGGCGCAGCTCCATGTTGTAGCCAGCCAGGGAAATGCATCCCAGGACAGCCATCTTGGCCAGATTGTTGGCCAGCTGCTGCTGATTGGACTTGTCACTCACATCCACGCCACTCTCGTCCAGCGTGTAGTCGTACTCGAAGATGAACAGCAGCAGCGACCAGAGCACGCCGTTCCGCGACAGATTGCACTGCAGGTCGTAGTTGTTGGCCGCCAGACTGGTCACCAGACTGACCGACAGCGTGTGCTTAAAGTATACGACGCGGCACACGTCGGACAGAAGCTGCGGCAGCGTGATGATCTTCTGTTTGCACTTCTCAAAGTTGCAAGCCACCTCAAAGCAGCGCGTCACATTGGATATGACCTGGTAGTGCAACGATTCTGGTTTGGAGTCGACTCCCAGAATGGATACGCAGCGCGTGTAGGCTTCAAGCAGGGCCTCAATGCCCTCTTCCCGCCGCAGCTCTTCGGCATTCAGGGCGGAGCAGTGGACTGTGTGGTAGCACAGCTCGGAGGCGGCTGTCAGAAGCTGGGCCTCCTTGGAGAAGAGCTCATCGTCGCGCGTCTCCAGGCGGATGGTCTTGATGAGCTGCGGATAGCCAGCATACTTGTACGGCCGCAGAACTGAAAAGGATAATCAGATTGCATGAGACCCCTGGACAATGGATCACTGGGAGCACTCACCATCCGGATAACGTTCGAAGAGAATGCTCTGTGTGCGCAGGATCAGCACAATATTATTGGGATCCGGTCCGCCCGAGCTCCACACATTTCGCGAGCAAAGAAATTCATATGCCTGTGAAAGAAGCAAATTTATTAGAATCAGGATCTCGTTGGGATTCACTCGGCTATTACCTGATTGACTTTCTCGAATATCTCGCGGCCATTCGGGTTCTTGTCCGGATGGTACATCTGGGCCAGCTTGTAGTAGCTCTTTCGAATCATGCTCTCGTCTGGCTTTGGCGTCTTGGTGAGGTCAATGCCAAGATCCTGGTATGCCTGCTGGATTGTCATCTGAGGAGGCTTCTTCTCCACTTCCTTGCGCCAGGCGTCGAGAGTGTGCTTCAGCAGTTGCACCGGGTCCGAGATGGGCCAATTGGGGAACTTCCGCGTGTCGCACAGGTGCCGCAGGTAGTAGATGTGGCAGAAGAGCTCGTTCTCCAGCTGCGGGTAGCTGATGACTGGTATGGCCAGGTACGGATATCTGGCCATCGTGTGGCCTCGCAGACGCGGCGTGAAGTCTGCTATGTGGGCTGCAATCTTCTCAATGAGCAGCCGTCGCATCTCCGAACTCCAGATCACCTCGGGCGTGTCGAACTCTCCAAGGAAGATTTCTGCAAACTTTTCGGCACTGTAATTCTCCAGGAAACAGACCATAGCTTCGGGCAACAGCTGCCCCAAGATGCTGCGGTGCATGATTCCCGACTGCGAAGTCTGAAAATGAAGGAAGCCATTCAGTTTTGTTCGCAAACAAGTAGTTTAGTGCTCACCTCCTCGCTGCGGAATCCCTGCTTCATGTGCGTCATCTTGAGGAATCTCGTGATGGGCAAAATGTTGCTGCCAGTATACATGAGCATGAAGTAAAAAACTCCGGTCAGATAGACCTTGGGCATCTCGGGATTGTCCTCCATTATCTGGCAGAGCAGGGTGGCCACGCGCTCCAGCAGTCCGGGGTCGTGGGTGAGGCACACTTGGACCACGTGAGGTAGGCAAATGAACTCTGAGAGTTTGCGCGACAGTTTCGGTCCTGGAATGAGCACAGCCACCCCGTTCTGGGTGCGGCTGGGGAAGAAACTGGTGCACTTGATCAGAATGTCGAGTATCTTGGAGGACAGCTCTGTTTCGTCGTAGAGCGGCGTGCCCTTGGCTATGAGGCACCACTTGAGCTGGGGGATTTGCTGCAGGGACCGCCAGCCATCCATGCCAATGGCCCAGCAACGGGTCTTGGGTGTGATCAGTCCCTTGTGCCAGAGATCCTTCAGCTCCGAGTACGTAATGGGTCCCTGTCGCTCAGGCTTCTGTCCGTCCTTCTCGATGTTGTAATACCAGTCCTTCTCCTCGTAAGCCGCCATATTTGGACCGGCCTCAATGACATTGGTTTTCGTGTTCAGCTGGGCTCGTCCCTTATGGAGATGGGCGAGGGTGATGAGGTCCACCAGGCACTGTACGTGATCGATGAGGGCCCGGCAGTTGGATTTCTCCAGAACCAGGCAGGAAATCAGGTTTATCAGTGCATCGCGCATTGAGGGAGAAAGGCACTAAAGTAGAGGTAATCATATCATAAATTTAAACCAATTGCACATCCACTTTACTCACCCTGTCGCTGAGTTGCAGAATGTATGACATGTCGTTGAACTTTCCTATATCTTGGTGGTAGCGCCTGTAGACCTTGGCCAGCGCCTGCAGGGAGAACACTGTCATCTGGTCGTCGTTCACTCGCTGTCGGCAGAGAACACGCCGATACAAAGCATTGAAAAGCTCAATCCTGCAGAGAGTAATGAGAGTCAGCGATTTCCCTGATCCTTTAGCGGTTACAACTGAATACTCACGGATCCTTCACCAGATTCTGGGGCCAGTCGTCCTTCTCCAGTATCAGTCGTATATAGTAGTCGCCAATTTTGATTTCATCTGCTAGACATTGATAGGCCACCTCGAATTCCTGGTAGTTCCAGGCCACAATCATCTGACCAGCCAAGTCCCGATCGTTTAGGAACTGCCTAAGCTCATTTTCCAAGCACATGCGTAGCTCCTCGCGCGTCTACAAAGGGTGCATGTAAGAACTTGCCACACAAAAACATAGGAAGTGGGTCCTCCTCTCACCTTGTGGTTCCAAATGAGATTTGGCAGACTGTGATCTTTGGCAAAGCTGTAGAAGAAGTAGGGCAAATTGACAATGGCATCGGATGTCTTTTTCTTCTTCCGACGATTGCGCAGAACCACTGGACGATTCTTTAGAGCCTGCGCTGCCCCGTCCTGCTGCTCGATTAGGTTCATGCCCCAATGCTTGATGCCTTGCAAATGCTTCTCTATCACATTCTTGCGTGTTTTGTTGGAATGTTGAATTGCAAACTTGAGGTTATCGCGGAAATTGAGCTTATCCTCCTCCACATCCGCCTCCGGCACGCCGTCCTCGGACTCCAGGAAGGTCAGGAGGCCAGCGGGCTAAGCAAATATATGTATATAAATCATTTCGGCAAGCAACCCCCAGAAGATTGCTACTCACGAAAATACGCTTGAACAGCTCCAGGGCCTCCTCGCTGTCCGTCAGCCACAGGCCAATCAGATGGCGTGACAGCTGGCGATGTGTGGTCAGAGTGGGATCATTGGATGGCGTATAAAGCGCCACCAACAGGTGCCGGCACAAGGCCGCCTCATCAAGGGCTAGGGCCTGCATTTGCTGAGCCACCTGCAGCTCCCCCTCCTCAATGATGGCCCGCAAGACCAGACCAGCTCCCTTGACAATCGCCAGCGAGGGGTGCTGAAACAATTTGTACAAGTAGCGACCACGATCGGCGACCAGTTCCAGGAGCGTGTCGAACTGCTTGCCGTCGGTGGTCTCGCTGTAAGGCACACATAACGCGAAAGTCATGAAGTCCAGCATGGCCGACAGAACAAGCGCCCCACTGCCATGGCTCTGCGAAGTAAAAGAGTTGATAGGAAATGGTTTATGCTGCGAATCGCCGTGCTGCACGTACCACATGCGTTGTCCACATATTGAGCAGGGTTTCCAGAAATGATTTCGATGACAGTATGGAGGATTTATTCAGCTGCTCCTGCTTCAGGTCGTGGTCAGTGTTCACCGAATGCATCAGGGAGTTGATCATGTCAATGGCAGAGTACGTCACAGCTAGATCCTTGCGCCGCAAAGCGGCCACAACCTTAGTGCCAATAATCTCGCGAAATCTACAAACGCATCCAAGTGAAATCAAATTAGAGCTGGAAATGAAAGCTTTTCTGGGTGGAATGCAAACCCTGGGAGATTGGTGAAGGCCGCATAGCCCACTTTGCTGGCCAGGAGACGAGTCAAGGCGTGAAATATGGCCTCCAGTTCCAGGTTGCTCAGCTGTGCAGTGGGACTGTCTATCTCCTTTTGTGCCAATGCCTGCAGGGCACTCAATATGAGCTTCTCCTTGTTCTCGGCAAATAGACTCTGGAAGGACAAACGACTTGGCTACATAAGGATGATCGAACGATGTTTTTGCGGCTACTCACGTCCTGGGTCACACTATAGTTGAGCCCACTGTGTGGAACATTGGCATTGAAACGCTCCAGGATCTCGTAACGTTTCGAGGGATTCTGGAAATTGTTGATGACCAAGCGCAACAAGTTGGCCTCCGTCTCCTCGTCCACGGAGTTGCTGAGTGGCACGTATCTCTTGCCTCTGGGCGTGTTGCTGATGCGAATGTGCACATCCTGATTGCCGCTGGAGCGCACCGCGTCCAGTAGAGTGGCCAGCAGGGAGTCCCTGTCGTTGGTACTATAACTGCGCACGATTCCGTTCTTGTACTCGATGCTGAAGCGCTGCAGACTGTCCTTGTCGCGAACCAGAGCAAACACATCGGTGAGAGGGCGCAGAGTGCAGACACTGTAGGTCTGGGGATCCCTCTCCAGAAGCGTGACTTCGGTAAGGCAGAGAATGCGCTTCACGGGATCCGGATGGCGTGACGTTATCTTCTGCACTGTGAACTCGGTCATCGACGTTTGAAATTGATCGTCGCTGCGGAGAGAACAGAACAATCTTTCTTTACTGAAACGAACACGGTTTTTTCCCTCCCTGTGTCTAACCTGAACTTGCCAAATCGCTGCCTCTCGAACTGCTCCAGTGTTATCTGGCTCTTGAGTATTTTGGTTTCGATACCCAGGAACTGGGCCGATCTCTGGGCAATGTTCTGTACGATCTCGTGGTGATTCAAGGCTTTGAACAAGTGCAGGCGACTGAAGCCGCCGTAGGCCATCACAATACCGCCCTCATAGTCCGAGATGCCTGCTTAAAACGTGCGCAAACGTAAACAAAGACCATAAAGATGAGTGCAAGGGAAGCCGAAAACAAAGCGTACACATTGAATTAAAATTGTGAAACATGGCGACAGAACGAAACAGTGCAGGAGCACAACATCATGCAAGCGAGCTGAGTCTGTGTAGCTACCTATTATTCCCTCAATGTCCTTGTACATGTAGCTGGCGAGCACATCGTTGGTGGTGGGGTCCAGCTGGTCCAGGGAACAGGGCGTCACCTCCAGCACGGTGGGCAGGCTGATGCCCGACCAGTGGTACTTGTACGCACTGAAGCGCTGTGAAGAAGCACTTTCGTCATTGACGACATGAGTCATAAACGGAAATTGGGCAAACCTGAGTGTTTTTCGGTTTATCGGCAAACTCTTTGTAGTATTTCAATATAGAACTGAGTATATCATTGCGGTATTCCGAAGATAATTTGATTGTATCCAGTTTCTTATCTTTCTTGATGGTCAGCACAAACTCATTGGGTATCTGAGAAATGAATATGGGTGGATTTAGTGATTTAAATCGTCGTAGAGGCCATTCAGTACGTACATTTGAGGTCTTGGTGGGGGCTGCCGCCACAATATCCGAGTAGGACCAGCGATTCGTTAGGTCGAATTTATCTGGATTGTAGGTGGAGATGCCGGCTGTGCCGATGGAGAGAATCCGCTTGTACCTGCCCTTCCAGGAGTGCTTGGTCACCAGAAAGCACTCCAGGTCGACGTTTTCCCGGGGCGGCAACATCGTGTCTTGCAGCTGTCTCGCCAGTGAATCCAACTAAATTCCAACTATGCAACAACTGCGGTAGCGACAGAGACACAGAGAGAGAGAGAGAGAGTGTGGGAAAATTGTCTTAATTGGAATTTCTTGCATAGACGGTCGGGTGAGAGGCGACGCTCAGCTGATTCATTCACAGGTCGGATCGGCGTCCAAAATATCCAATTGACTTGCCCATTGCCGGGGCACTGATTAATTAAGTGGACTGCGCCTGGCCCTGACACTTATCAGCCAGCAGAAATGCCAACGCCGCGGAGCACAGCAAAGCACACAACAAAGACCCGAAAAGGGGGAGTTAACGTGACGAGTAACACGACGATGGCCCATGGGAATGGATCCCGGCTGGTGAAGATGCAGTTCTGGAGTGCGGCAGGTTGTTTTGCGGCTCACCTTAAACATCTAGCACATTTCCCCCGCGTATAAAACCAATTAAATGTTGTACTATTTCTATGTGCAGATTTTTGCAATAAACAATTTATCAGTAATCGGTAAGGAAGCTACACAGCACTTAAAATATGGCGTTTTCCAGCACTGCATATAGTGTGGGAGTGTCTGCGAGAAATACCAAAAATTTCTCAGCAAAAAGTAATGAAGGTAGGAGCTGTTATGCGCAAAAATAGAAGCTCTTAACAGTGCAACAACATGGTTCCCATCGGTGGTTCCAGAGAACAAATGAACCAAATCAAACGGCCACTTTAAAGGACCCTTATTTTCGCGCCTGGCGGGAATTTCAAACCCCATCGTTAATCTCCATCTCTGACAACATCGGACATCCGCACGCCCATGCACTATGGTCCCAGAGACCACTTTTGTTGGCCAAAATTAATAACTCGCGATCGGAGTGATATTTTCTTATTTCGTTTATTTTGTTGAATATATCTAATCAATAGGAAGTGGATTTCCAAAAAAAATATGGGTGTGGCACCGCCTTTTTTTTATTAAGGCATATTTAAAGGGCACTAGTCACAAAAGTGAACTTTTTATTGCCGCTGTGAACCAAATACAGTTATTTTTATAGAATTGGAGCTTTTAAAATCTTTAAAGAATAATATTTCTTTTTTCTTTAATTTTTGAAATTTGAAATTTTATTTTAATGATTTTTTTAGATTTTTTCAGAGGTAGTGCTTGTTTTTTTAACATAACTCAAGTATCTCACATCTGGTTGCATTCAATTGTGCAATTCTGAAAAGTACATAAGTGCATCTATACATCGGACCTAAACACTTTGTAGCTTCAGCTTACTGTCTGGAAAATATTAGGCTTTCAAATTCAAATTTGATACATTTGAGGTTATAATCTATTAAGTCAAATTTCAAGAAATGTGGCAAAATGTGGCATTTTTTACTGTATACATTTCCACAAGGATTTACTAATCTACGACACACAATAGGTTTCAAGGTGGGACTAGGTGGGACTCACTTTGTATACCTTTTCAAAAATGAGTTTTCATTACAACTTGAGTCATTTTGAACGGCTCACTTTAAGCTAAAATTACGAAGTTATCACAATTTCTATAAACGGTTAACATAACAAAACACGTAATATAAGACCTTATGATTAAAATTCATAACAAAAATTTGATCAGTTAATGGTTTTTTTCCAATTTATCAAAGATTTAAAATTGTAATTAAATTTGCACTTTTTCACTGCACGAGTTTTTAGATAACAACAGTTGGGTTGCAGAGCAGATTTATCGAATGGGGCGCCATCTTTAAAGGTCATTCTTTTTCCAATGCAGAGTGGTAAAAACTAAGGTGTTTTGTTAACTTTTAAAAATGAGGTTTTGGCCATTGTCATTGGGACCATAGTGGCCATGGATGGGTTTGATCAGAGCCCGGAGGGTTACCTACCTTATCCGGTGCCTTCTATGAGCGCAATAAAACACTTCCCACTTTTGGCTTAACTACTATTCAAACTTTATTTTTTATTTCGTATTGCATAAAACGTACGGTACGTATTTTTATCTAAATTAAATGCAAATAAAGATGGCAAAGTGTGTGTGTGTGTATAAGAATTCCAAGATAAAACAATCTCGCCAACAAAAGTAAATAAGGCAAACAATAACGAGAAAACGATTCGTATTTTACACAAATGTGGACCCTATAATGGTAGGGGCAGCATGGGATGCTGCACTATCTCCACGCCACCTAGATGATAATGTTGATGATAATGGTACGATTATGTATGTATGCGAAGGTGCCGCCATATAAATTCACGCACTGACCCCGATTCCGTCTTATCCAAAATTTACGGGCACAAGTGTTGACAGGGTCTCGGTGCAAACAAACAGAAGATCGGGTGACGGATGGATAGATGAATGGATGGAGCACTATGAGGATGCTAAGTCTTAGACAAATGATAAGTTGAAACCCTAAGCATAGTTATCGTCGTTATCTATCCACAACATGAACATGAACATGGAATGAACGTAAACATATTTCCTTTTAGCTTTACAAAAGTTGCTCGGACTGGGAGGGGAAATTTGAATGATTGGTATATAGCAGATGGCTAGCCAGGCCTCCGGTGTTCTGGGTCCCAGGTCAGCAGGAACACTTGTTCTTGGTTTCCGTGCCAGTTGCATCGCTGGTGCTGTTCAGGTTGAACTTGTCACCGTCGGCCAGGTCGCCAGTTATCAGCTTATCGTTGATGAGTATCTGTAAAGGAGACACGGACCCATTAGTCAGGAGATGGCCATCAAGGAGAAGGAATCTCCTACCTTATTCACAAGAGCGCGGGACGCTTCATCGATGTTGATGTTCTCCTTGGCAGATGTCTCGAACCAGCCGGCAAACCCATTCTCCCGCACATACTCATCCATTTTCTCCGGATTCGTGATGATGCCCTGCTTCTCCTGATCGCACTGCAAACACAAAGCGATCAATTAGGAAACTCTCTTCGCACTGCAGACTCGGTCCCCGCTCCCCACTTACCTTATTGGCCAGCAGTATGCAGGGTATGGGACTCCCGTCTGGTAGCTGCACCTTTGAATCCAGATCCTCCTTCCACTTGCTCACACAGTCGAAAGTGCCGCTGCGCGTCACGTCGAACACGATGAATGCCCCCACCGCCTCCTTGTAGTACACTCGCGTCATATTGCCGAATCTCTCCTGGCCGGCGATGTCCCACAGCTGCAGGCGCACTATCGTGTTGCCGTCCCACTGGAGCACCTTCAGGGCAAAGTCCACGCCAATGGTGGCCCGATAGTTTTGGCTGAAGAACTGGTGCACGTAGCGCTTGATGAAGGACGTCTTTCCTGTGCCTAGCTCGCCGATGACTAGAATTTTGTACAGATGTTCCCGTTTCTCGCTGGTTGACGTCATGATGGCCTGCAAATATGCAAAACAATAGATTTTCAGCAAGCGGTTCGGAACAGTCTCTGTGCTATGTTCTGTATTAAGCTATCTTCGGAGTACTCCGAACCTCTTGGAACCACTATGCTAAGCGGCTTCCCTATCGTTCGAATGAAGACTGTGATTTAATAGTCGATTGTCTAGACCCCTCATCCGTGCAGTTGAATGACACGCACACACGCACCCACACACACACACACACAGCCAGAGCCGCCCACCAAATGGGGGACGATAGACAGCCGTCGAGGGCAGTCCGCACACAGAAGCAACACGACACTTTTGGGGCTTCAGTTGTAAGTCAACGAGGTAAACAGTTGGGCGACACCTTACCGGTTCCATTTCCTGATCCATGGTCAGGTCACCAAAGGCCGGCATGGGATTCGCAGTGGCTGGATCTTTGGCGGACTGCTCCTCGCTCTCCTCGGACACAGAGTCCTCGTTCGAGTACTCGCTGGCCACGGAGTGATAGTGCAGGGTCTCCCTCCTGCCCTCGATGCTGTCGTGGTCGCTCAGAACGAGCTGCTGCTGGGCAAAGCTGAGTCGCCGGAGGCTGGAGTCGCTGTGCTCCTCGGTGGAGCTGGGCGGCTGATTGGCTAACGCGGCCACGGCAGCCTCGTATGCAGTGAGAGGACTGCGCACGGCGCTACCAACGGCGAAACGGACCACGGGTGACGGGTTAACAGCCTGGGCGCTCTCCGCTGAGGACACAGCGTCGTCGGCAGCCTGCTCGTTCACCACGGGCAGGGGTGGGGGTGGACACGTGGGTGGCTCCGGCTCTGGACTGGGTGGCGCCTCTAGGGCCGGCACTTGGTTGCTCTCTGGGGTGGCCACCGTTGTGGCGTTGGTGGCGACTTGTCTCAAAAGGCGGTGTCCGCGCTGCTGCTGTTGTTGCAGCAATTCCAGCTTCTTGCTGGAGGATGACTTGCGAACGGCTCCGGTGCTGCTGGCAGACTGAACCTGAACGCGACTCGGCTTGGCCGGGGCCCGCTCTCTGGGCGGCGTATCTCGTGTGCTCTCGGTGATAGCGATTTTACCCCCTGCCTCTGCTGCTGTCCCGAGTCGTTCTGCCGCTGGCGCTGCTGCTGCTGCCGCTGCTGCTGCCGCAGCCGCTGTGGGTGCCGTTGCCTCCACTGGCTTGGGGGTCGACTGTTGCTTCTTCTTGGCCACAATCAGCTTTGTCGTCCGAGTGCTGCTCGTGTCTTTGGTCGTCACCGTTGTGGTCGTGGTCGCCTTCTTCTTTCCACCCGCTGCGGCTCTGCCCGACGACTGCGCCTCTGCCGTCGGTGTCAGGTAATCCGTCTCGCTGGCTGAGCTCTTGGGCCGACTCTTGCTGCGGCTCTTGGCTTTGGCCGGCTCGACTTTCTTCCCGCTTATGGTTATCTGGAGGAGGGTGCCGCTGCTGCTGGCGGATGGTGCATTGGTTTCTGGGTCCGGGTTTGAGTCTGGGTCTGGGGCTGTCTCCACCCGCTCGTGGCTGCCGTCTAGCACGCTGATCTCATCGCTGGTGGCCAGGCTGTGCGGTCGAACCTTTGGGGTCTTCTTCAGACCGCCCAGCAGCAGACGGCGGGTCAGACTCTTCTTTTTCAGCGTCTTTCCAGCGACTCCGCTGTCGGTGCTCTCCACGTCCTCCGGCTGTGTGGGGGCTTCCTCCTCGCTCTTGGCTTCCTGTTCCTTCTCCTTCTTGACCTTTGGCTTGGAGAGACTGCGAAAGGCGGCCGAGAAGCGTGAACGGGTCTTGATTTTGGAACTGGTATCCTCCTCCACCTCCTCCTTCTTCTCCTTCTCCTCCTCCCGGTCCTTTTTTACCACCAAAATCTCACCCTCCGCTGGCAACGGCTCTGATTCGGGTGCTGGTTCGCGTTCCAGTTTCTTTATGGCTTTTCCTCGCTGCTTTTCAACGTTTTGCATATTTTCACCTAGGGCTTAACCTGGGGACCGTTCTTCAAAGGGAGACTCTGCGGTGGGGCTTAACGACTTCCATGGGGTCGTGTCGGACACTGTCCAATCCTGTCTATCCTGTGATCCTGCAAGGGATCCCGATGTCCTGAGCGAATTGAGCAACCGCAATGCAGTCAAAACAATCGCGCACTGAAATCCAAATTGCTAACGTCTAGGCTTTTATAAATTTTATTAGGCCCAGTCGTCTGTCTGTCCCCTGCCCCCGGCAGCACCGTTTTGTGGTCGGTTTTACATTACAGTTAGTTACACACAAAAAACAAAAAGCAGGCAAAGTGTGTGCGCTTACCAACACTGGTCCGGGACAGTCGAAATATTTCGAAATGATCGTGAGAAGAGCGGCGGCTTTTGAATGCCGCGTTTGAGTCTGGGACAGCCGCTTATCAAGCAATCCTCGGACAAAGCCAGGTCTGTGTCCGTCTCGACCAAGTGCCCGACTGAATGGAGCTGGACTGTCTGGTCTGGTCCGTCCACCGGCTGGCCATGCTCCCGAATCAATCGACTCTATCATTGGAATTAAGGTGCTGTGCGATGGGTGGGGTGTGCAAGTGATAACTGGACTCAATCATCTGGCACAGTCGATCAAGCGTACTGTATGACAGTGTCCATTTCTGGGCCGAATTGGAATGGTCTGCTCTGCCGTGGACGTACCTGACCTAGCCTCCAGTGACCAGGCCCTTCCGAAAGCTGCTCATTCACGCACTTCGGTGGCTTCCTTTAAGCTGAGGATTTGCCGCATCAACTTGACTTGCCCCAAAAGAGTCGCTCAGCATTAAGTGGGAGACACACATCACACATCAATGAGATAGGCGGGTGGTGCTGGTCTTGGTGGTGTCTTTGAATGATTGCTGCTGCTACGTGACTATATAGAATTACGCTTATTACAAAACGTGGTTAGCCGCAATGCAGGCCGCGGGGAAGCAGAGAGGTGGCACAAGTATATAAGATTACACAAGTATAAGCCCATAAGCGAAGACTGTGTCGCACACATGGAGCAAATCACATCGAGATAGATCTACATATAGTCCCACCCCGACAGATATACGGAACTTGGGACCGATGTCACCACTAGACTTCCTGATATGGAAGGACAGAACCTTTGGTTTGCGGTTCAGTTACTGTAAACTGTAAATATTCCGAATAAAGTTCTACAAGTCAATCTGGCAATATTGCTAGAATCGGACTGGAATGGGACTTTCTCTCAGTGTAAGACATGAGAAATGGGATACATAATGCGTAGATTCGTGTTGTCTGTCGACAGCTTCCTCGATATGCACATATTGAAATCGGGGACAACTATTTCAACACTCGAATCCCGCACAGCCGGCAACACAGCTTACATAATTCATGGGGAAATTACAGAAAAGCCCATGCCGGGGTATGGTATGGCACCTCTTTAGGGCTTTTCAGGCCATGGAAAGCAAAAGCATTAGAAATTCACTTTCCACATAAATGTCGAACGACGAGCAGGGATCGGAATGCCTCTTTGTCCATGCAAATGTTTGCACGCAATCGACCGCTCCAGGAGTAGGGCTTAGGCATGCGAGGAGTCTGCAATTACCCCAACGACCCCATTCCGCACAAAAGCCACACGGATGCCGGAGGCGATGGCCGGGTGGCGGAGCAATCCTGCCGGAGCTTGGCTAAACGTCGAAATCAAAGACCCTGCAAGAAGTCCCCGCCCCCAGGCTTTAGCCATCAACTGGTTTTGTGTTATAAAACAGGGACTAAGCACGTGGCCAAGTTTCTGGATGGGTTGGCAGTTGCATGCCACACGACACGTGAACAGGTGCAGAATATCTTTAAGTTTTCCCACATTCGTGTAGACTATTATAAATAGTTTACAAAGTGAGAATCTTGGAATCTTTTTGAAATCTTTTGCCATTTTCTGCCGCATCAATTGGAAATTTAAATATTGTTTGCGTTAGTCGGTGTTGCTTAACCTCCTTTAATGATTCCTGATATATGGGATTCCTTATATTAGGGAGAGCATTTCTTTATCGTCTATTAAGCTATTATTCAATTTTTATAACAGTAAAACACTAAACATACGGAATAATTAAATGGTAATTAAAATGGACTTCGGATGGAAAATCTACATGCATTCTACACGCATTCTACACTGATTTTGTAGCCTGATTGCATGCTATGATTTTTTTGTACTGCGTCATGTAGTTCTCATGTAGTTGTGTGTGTAGTTATTATTGAGTATTCAGAAATCATTCATTCATAAACAAATAAATATCTATTTAATATACACTGATACACCGAGGAAAAGTGTGTTTACTTTATTGGAATAAAATAAATTATAGATCTGTTATTTATGTACATATAACTGGCTTATCTATCTATCAGATTTATGGAAAAATGTAGCACGCAAAACCAGTTAAATGATTTAGACTGATGTAGAGACCCTCGAGATTACATCGGCCATATAACGACAGTTATTTCTGTTTGATTAGTTTACTTTGTTGCAGGCTTAGCACCTCTAGGGTAACGTAGTTGCATCTCAATTACGGTATAATAATATAACCCGATGATATAAAGATAGCTCGAAATGCGCGCTTCACCTTGCGTGATTTCATGGCAGCAGACATATTGATGTGACTCTCCGCCATTATGGATTACTCGTACTCGTATACTGGTGGCTGCTTATCAGTCGCGATTGCTCTGGCAATTGTCATGTAAATAAAATCAGCCCCGCAACAGCAGCACAACAGAAAGTGCATTGCCTTGGCAAGCGATGCGAGATGCGCGACTGCGGGAGAGAGAGGGAGAGATTACATAAGGGAGATGATGATATCTCCCCGGACACCACGCGTACACCCCATTCCTCAATGGACTCTGCACACGCAGCCCTCTGCTCGACGTTCCATCGCAGTTGGCGTGGAGTGTCAGGCAGCTCATATCTTATCACTGGCAGGCGGCGGCGGAGGAGGAGTCACCAGCAGAAATATGAGCAACGTTTGATTAGATTGTGCCGAAAAATGCATTGCAACCTTGTGATTCATGGATACTCGTAAGAGTGTGTGTGTGTGTGTGCGTGTAATGTATAATTGAAACAATTTGAATGTCTTTCTTTAATTAATGTTCTCCTCCACTGTCCCTTCCACTTCCACGTGCGATTCCGCCTCAACACTTTCGCTTGAGTCGTTCAATAATTGACCTTAAAACGTGACGATATGTAAAACGGTAGCAGCTCATTCCCACAGCCATTGCCATTGCCCTTCCCATTCTCGTTCCCATTCCCATTATAGTTTCTCATCAGCAACCAGCGGATATCTATATCTATGTCTAGCTATAGCCAGCAATCACTTAAGTAGCCGAGCACACCCACATGGCTGGCCCCCGTCTTCCTCTGTCACAGCTTGTCCATCGATGTTGCGTATGCCATGACGAGAGTGAAATTTTTGTGGAGCTCCCTTTTGTGGTCGCCTTTTTAGCTTGGTATTGTTTTGATTTCATCGCTTTGTTTATATCGTCTCCAATGTGGCAACGAATTCAATTACATTTCCATTTAATTGGTCGGCTAATGACAAAGGAAAATAGCATTTATATTGGCCAAAATAAGACACAAAGAGTTTGCGAAAACGAGGAGGCTAAAGCTGAGCTGACTTCTGGGGAATAGAGTGTTTACAAGTAGTCTAGGACTTCAGCTATATGTTTAAATTATATTTCAATTTTATTAAAACAGAATCAACGATTCAGATAGCGCTTTATGGTTTATTTATATACAATTTCCTACAATTACCGGGTATAAACATCATGTTATATAAGTAACAATTCGATTCCCACAAGCAGCGGGAAATGCCATTATGACGCCCCATTCTAGGCATCTGTTTCGGTTACAAGTCCCAGCTGGGTAGCAGCTAACGAGTTTACCGAGTTGTCCGGATTACTAAGTGCCAAATGAGAGTAATGTATGTACAAGCTGACTTACGGGCTGACCAAGCAAAAAGCAATGCATTGCCAAACTTGGTCCACTTCTTTTTGGGTAATCCCCCATTCCCCAACACTGGGCTTGAGCTGGCACTTTACATGTGGTTCGCATAAATAAACTTACACCGAAATGACTACTGTAAACGACTGATCGACGACTGATACTCACTCCGTTGTGCAGGTAGCCGTTGTTTCGGTTGATGTCCATGCTGGTACGTGTGGCCGCGGGCATGTCCGGTGCGAGGGGAAGCGCCTCGACGGCGCAGAGATCGATCTCCGGCTGGCGCTCGATGTACGAGGGCGACGCACTGCGCAACGAGAACGGGGGAGAACTGAGCACAGGCGTTGGCGGCTGCTGCTCCTCCTGTGGCAGGATCAAGTGCTGGCGGCGCACAAAGATGGGAGACTCCTTGGTGGTCAGGGTGCCCAGGGAAATTGCACTGAGGGGATGATGTTTATGCTCCACGGGAAACGTGTCGTCAGATGAGTTGCTGGTGCTGGTCACTATTAACTTTTTGGCCAGGTAGTGGCACCGCAGACAGGCACACCCACCGAGATTGGTATACGACTGGGACTTGAGCGGAAGCGTTCCGAGACCGGAGGACTCTTTGGCCAGGCGGTCGCAGATGTTGCGGCGTCCGGCAGAGGTTGAGACAACGCTGCTCTGTATGACGCTGGTTGCCATGCAACCCCAGATGCAGACTCTTTTTGTATGCTCTTTAGACTTTGGAAGATGACCGGGCTCGCTCTCTCTCTATTTTATCGGACTCCCTCTGTAGTCAAGGTCACTCACACACGCTCCTTCTATGCCTCTATGCCGTTTCTGACACTTTAACTATTTGGGTGGATTTTCGAGTGTTTTGTTTGATTGTCTCGTTCACTCACAAACACACACATACACGTAGCACGTATCACCTAGCTGGCGGCGGCAACATGTGGTTCTGTTCCCCCAGCTCTAATTGCTCTCCGCCTCCTGCTCGCACGCGCCTTGCTCGCAAGCTTCGCTTCTGTTTCAACGGTAAACAAAGCTCTATGTCTGCACTTGAACTTATCAGAATTATCAGGTATTTATACTCGATTTTACTGCAATTTCGGGCCTGATGGGGGCCAGAGGTTGTCGTTATCGCTGCAGGGGAGGTTTATTGAACTCGACTGTGCACTTTTTGGACAATTTATTTGTGTATTTGGCGTGAGTGCAGGCGAAACTGGTTTCGTTTACGATGCAAATGGAAGAAATGGAGCACTTTGTTTTTGGTGGTCACCACCAACTACGTCTCTTGCATAAGCTTAAACGGTTTCGATTGTGCTCGGATTTTGGTATTGGCTGCCTCTTGGCGCTAATTCTATATCACGAAATGGAATGGAATTCACACACGAACGAAATACGCAAACAACCAAACGGCGACGAACATAACAACAAAAGACGTGTCAACGTCCGCCCTCCACGAGTTTTACGGTAAAAATGAACCGGGCGAACGGTTAGGCAAGGCAGACCAATGAAAACGAAAGCAGAGCCGACTTCGAAAGCTTTCGTACGAAGCTTTCGCAAGCACTACACAAAGACCGTTAAACCGCCTCCGATTTTATAGCGATTGATCATATATTTAGCGATAATTGTTGGGTTTATCGATTCCGACGAAGCTTCCGATTGAAGCTCAGCAACAGACGGTAATGTATTTTAGTTATTCACCCAACCATTGATGCTTTTTTAGCGAACCCAAACAAGGTACAATGCCTGATGGATGCAGATGTAGTATTTCGATCTTAGTTCAACATTTATTTACATTAAAATTTCAATACACAATAATTTGAATTTCAGCTTTCACTGTCAGACGCAGGAAAATCTGTGGCTAAACACCGTAGGAACAAAATATGTACGACTATATAAAACCAGTCCCTTACGCACTAGAGCGTCATTCAGCTCCCTTAGAACTAAATACAGCTTCCAGTGCTCAACACTTGTGCAGGCTGCCCTGCGATTACTGGTACAATGTAATGCGATATGGAGGTAAACTTCTTAATTTTACGCTAGAGGAATCCTGAATTGTAAGCTCTTGCGAGTCTGCTTCAATTTGTGTCCTTTGTTATGGCCAGAGTCTGGCACTCGGCTCTTTTCCGCCTGGCCAGCAAGTAATGCGACACGTTCTCGTAAGTAAGGAACGTGATCATGCACGCGGGTATCACACGCGTCAGATTGGGCTGCAGGCCCTTGTAGAAGCCTTTGGCGCCTTCGAATCTGCAATGAAACGAAACATGTATAGGGGGTTAGTGACTGTGATCAGGTGGCTACAACTACTTACAGTACAACGAGTTGGCTGTTTCAGTTTAGCAAAGAGATTCTGCACAAGTTACGAGAATGGGAGTTATAGAGATAGAGAGAGAGAGAGAGAGAGGAGCACGGACTACTTACAACACAGCGTACGGCTGAAGCTGAAGCCCATAGCCCTTGGCCAAATTAAAAGACTCTGGTTGGACCCGAGACATTCTTTAGTTTGTTTTTTTTTTTTATCCTTTTGAGTTGCCATCATCATGGCATTTTAATATAGGTAAGTAACTAATTTTGTATTTTCTTCTCTTGGTTGTATGGTTTGATTGGGATTGTTCTGCTCCAGCAGCTTAGTTGGTGGTTCACAATGCGTTTTATGCTTATTTACATAAGTGTCAAGGTTCATTTCGTCCTTAAGATTATAAACCATTTGCGAAACTATGAAGAATCTTTTTGCCAAAACGAAATTTTGTCTCAACTAAACTAGAAACTGGTTTCAGCTGCGTTTACAATTCCAATCCATTACAAAATAAATAATTTAACTAAACTATGAACTAAATGTGTTTGTGTGTGTGTGGATGTGTGTTGCTTCGGAGAATTGTGCAAGAAATGCATCTTTGAATTTACATACCATCACAACAATTACTTTCAAAGTGAAGTGAAACTAATTATGGAATTAACTTAGGGCTATTGTTTAGGTGGTTCTTAATCGAGTTATAACAATAATACAAAACTTGTTGTCATTTTTTGCTGCTTGCTGCACATTGAAGGAAACTAGAAAGATTCGTGTATTCTAGGTGCTTAAATTCTGTTCCAGATTCTGGATCCTAGATCCTAGGTTCTGGCTAATACTCTATCTAGCTGGTCAGCTTCTCCCAAATCAGCATGACCATGCAGATGTTGGGCGTGACGTGGACGAGGTACGGCACAAGTCCCTTATAGAAACCGCGCATGCGTTCGTACCTCCAAGTCTGTTTGATGCAGTCCCAGGTGCCGGAGTAGCGGTGATGGTGATCCTGCAGGCGGGCACGCACCACCTGGTACGGGTATGTGGCTGCTGCCGCAATCAGCTTGGAGACGGCCGCAAAGGCCAAATACTCGGTGGTGGCCTGTGGATGGAAAGCGATCAACGGTTAGAAATGCGAACGAATTTTCTTGAACAACTGCCAAATCGCTCAGACGTCACCAAAGACCAGTCGCAGCCGGATACACACAGATATGTGTGTGCCTATATCTGTACATATATATTATATGGGATGGCAACGGCACGAGCAACCTGGTCATGTGATGCTGTCCTCTATAGATTTGTATACACACCAGTTTCGTATCGATGGGCAGCTTGCGGTATTCGTTGTAGGCATTCTTCATCTCCTCGTAGGTCATGAACTGAATGGCTCCGTGAGAGACGCCCAACATGCCGGGTACGAAGCCTCTGTACAGGCCCCGGACTCCCTCCTCTTTGTAGATCTGGCTCAGCGCATGTACCATTCCCCGGTACTCGGCACTGGCCGAGGAGTCACATTGCAGACACAGGCGTGTCTTCACCACCCAAATGGGATTGGTTAAGAGCAGGGTGAGGGCTCCAGACTCGGCGGCAGCCAGCATGTGCATGGCAGGACCCAGTGGCATCGTTGTATTACCGCCCTGGATGAATGTTTTGATGGTGTTGTAGCTGCAAGTGTTAAGGGAAGTTTTAATCGATTCGTTCTTGGAGACAAATGCAAGTTTAGATCCACTTACAACATGAAGTACAGCCCCCAGGAGGAGCCTGATCCCCATACATTGGGGGTGACGCCCTTGTAGAGTCCTCGGAAGCCCTCTTGCCGGAAAATGGTGGTAAAGGCGCTGCCCAATCCACGATACTGCGGTACCGTCGCTGTCCGTCCATCGTTAACTGAAAGTAGACAATCGAAACGGGAAAACCATTAGTGATAAATACGTCTAGACAGGGCAGTAAACATTGTGTGATCATATAGTTGGATAATTGGGCAGAAGGGTAGGGTACGGCTAGGATACGTCATCCCGTTGGTTTTTCTTTACCGTGGGCGGTAGGCAACTGTACGGCCCTCGGCTCGGTACAGCACGGCCGGGAACGGACGGCAAATCAGTTGTTGACTCCAACAGGCCCTGGCCAAAGTTGTTTTCGCCAAACAGATAGCGTTAATTGCCAGCGGATGCGATAAGCAGGGAGAGTCGAAATGAGCTCTACATGTTTACGCGACCATTAGCATCTATTTATATGAAAATATGTACAGGCATATGACCGGCCTGACAACAGCGCCACAAGCCAGAAAGGGGGCTCGTCTGTCGTCAGAACTTTCAGTATTCTCAACTTTTGTATTTCTTAGCTATTTTTAGCTGCCCCACGAGTGACCTTGAGCGATGGCACTAACTGGCTGCTGCTCTGCAGGTCCGGTGCGGATGATGATCTATAAATCATATATAAGCATATCTACTGACACAATCGAGTTTTGGGGCAAAGTAATGAGTTTCTGATGGTGCACTCGATAGCGCCCGATAAGGTCACAAGTGGCTGGGCTGATTCAGCGAGCTTCCCGCTTGGCAACAAGCTGGAACTCGTTTTGCGGCTGCTTGTGCCACATAAACCGGACAGTGCCCAAAGCTGTCGCCTGTCAGCGGCCGAAAGTTGCCGTTAACAAAGCGAATGTACAGTCAGCAGCAAGCAGCACCAGGCAACGGCGTGGTCACGTGAGCAAAAGAGCAAAAGCAAACAAGTTGGTTTCGTGGGTCTGAGCCGAGTGCGTCATCGCACAAAAGTAGAAGGCCTTGCGCAAGTCAATAGAAAACAGCTGTTGAAACTGGAGAAGACTCGACGAGTTTCCAAACTGGAATTACTCAGATATCATACATATGCATGTACATAAATGGAAATAGAAGAACAGAGAGCTGAAAGCTTTGGTCTATCATCTACACGTGTGCTTGTGTATATGTCTGGGTTTGGGGGGGGTCTTTGAGCTGCTTTATCAGTTTTCGAAATTTCGCATGGTCTGATTTTTATTCGCATAAACAACCTAATTTGTTGGGACTCCCATTGTGGTTGTTGTTGACTCAACATTTTTCTGCTTATTTTACATATTGACTCTTACGCTGGACTGGTCGGTTGCCTTTTAGCGCTGATCTCAGGCACCAAAACAACAATAATATTTTATAAACCCGCTCCGGTTGTTGTTATTTTGATTCCCGCCTATGTATACGGAAATATTACTCGTGTACACATATTTTGCGCATGTAGCGCAAGCGAGGCCAACTACATTGGGATATGATTCATTGAATGTTTTTCCGCAAAAAAGCGAAAACAACTACTATCAGCTGATTCGCAATGACAATCAGCTGGTCGTTTCCTTTGCAGTTGTAACTGTTAATGGCAGCCCAACTGGCAGGCTGACCGTTATTATCGATCTTTGACAAGCAGCGAAAAACGGTTTGAGGGCGTGTTTTTATTTCTTTCTAGAGAATTCTAGATTAGCTTAAATTTAGCCAACAGTGGAGTGGGTTGGAGCATAATCAGTCACACGGAATTGTCAACAAATCAATAAATTTCGACCAGCTATCGAACGCGTCAGCAAAGAAAAAAAACAACTCTCAATATGAGAATCATCCCAAACCAACTCGTCATCGTCTCAGTTTTCTGCAGCCGAGACAACGGTCGTCTCAAATTTTCCATGGAAATTTTCCAAATGCACTGCGCAACCACATTCGAGAGGAGGGGCGGGACGGGGCGGGGAGGGGACGCCGAGGCACAACAGTGCAATCTCCAGCCAAGCTGGCGACGCTATGGAGAGGCGTCTGCACGTGCTGTGGTGTCCACTATCAGCAGCTGGCGTCCGCGTGTACAGTGCAAATGAAAATGAAAACGAATGAAATGTTACTCACCAGCAAATCGAATCTTGATGAGGTCCAGTGGATGAAGTATGATTGTGGACGCCACACCTCCGGATACTCCGGCCACCAAATGCTCGTACTTGAAGTGGGCCAACACATTTAGTTTCTTGGGACTGCCCGTGGCTGCTGCTCCGGTAGGATTCATTTTGGGATCGATCTCTCTTGTATCTTTGTATTATTGCTATATTCTTATGTTTTCCTTTATGCGGAGTTCACTGTGCGCGTGAATTGTGCTATGACTATGTACTAATATTTACACTCTTTGGCTTGAGAAATGCTGCAGACACATGGGCGCAAATCAAAGAAATTCGCTCGCCGAATCGATCTTGTTGCTAGGCGCACACTCTCTGCGGTTCTTGTTGCTGTTGTTGGCGGCGTCACTGCTGCTGCTGCTGCTACAGTTGAAACACTCCTGCCTTTGCTTTATTGTTGCCCAGCGCATATTTTCTCTTACTTTGTTTCCTAGTATACAAGATTTTTATTCTGTTCGAAACTCTTGCTGTGTCTGCGCTCCTAAATGGCTGATGAAATTGCTTGGTGGCAGCGTTCGCTGGCGCTGCTTTCAACCTCTTTTTCCGATTCTCAATTATTTTAGCTTAGCCATTCGCTACTTATGTAATGCCAAATGCATATCTTTCCCACGGTTTGTGCTGTTATTTCGTACTCTACTGGGCTCAGGTAATTGTATTATCTCACTGCAAATTATGGTCAGCACGTGCGGGAGCGATTAGTAGTTATTAAAGACTTTTCTAGTGCGCGAGCTGGCAGGGAACAAACTGGACAAATGTGAGGCAACGAAAAACCGAAAATGAATGGCTTCCAATACACATGAAAAACAGCTGTCTGAGAGCTTGAAAGCTCGATTGGCAGTGCTCCGATACATCGACAGGAACATTGCAAGATTTTTCGAGCAATATCTACTTTGATATTTGTAAGGTAACAAACATCGTAATCGGTTGGGCTAACTTTAAAATATTGAATTTTTAAATTTACAATTTATTTTTGTACCTAAAATATATCATGCTTTCTCCTTAACGAAAAATTGAATTTTAGGCACATGCACAATTATAGCTTGAAATCAAGACCCAGAATATTTCTTTTTCATCAGAATCATATCTGAAAGTATATGTTAAAAACTTCTCTATACATAAAATACAGGATATAGTTCAAACCGTTCGATGTCTGCCGCCAACTATCGATATTATAGCAGAGTTTGCTACACTCGCAGTTCGAGTGTTCGCCAACAGCTGACAACCATTAAGCACAATTTAAAAATTTGTTTTTAAATGGGATTGAAAGACTACTACACCTGGACATTTCCAAACACACCTGAGCATGTGGCGTAAGAGTGCTGTATCCTCCAGTTACCACTGTACACATCTTCGTATCTTCAATTAGCCAAGAACTGGACCAGCTGGGCCGATCGCTCGTGGTCGTTGGAGTTATTGGCCGATCGCGATGCGCTCTGGCCAACAAAATGCGGGCCTTTCAGATGGAGCCACCTGCAGACCATGAGCCTTCTGACGGACAGTTGCAGTGCTACTATAAACCAGGCACCTCCACTTTGCTGCTGCACTTCGAAACGACCTTCGACAATGCTATATTGGGCCAGCAGATAGATGGAACCATGGAACAGGACGGGGCCCCGTTTGACTTTGATGCGTTCTACGAACGGATGAAGTGCCGGTTCGTGCGAATGATGCTACTAGCCCTGCACGTCTGCCACATTTTAGTCTACGTGGAGACAGGTCAGACCTTTGATCTCTCTTTGGTGACCATTTTTCAGCTCATGAAGTTCGCCAGAGAACAACATCTGATGCAGTTTCTGCCCAGTCTCTTGAAAGAGACCTCTGCTGGGCGACTGCTTGGCGAAAAGTGCCGACTGTGTACCCCAAGGATTCTATTCCTGTTCGAGAACTTTCCCCAAGACGATGACAAGAGCCGGGAATGCGTGTCCGCCTGCGAATTCCAAGCGGAGGACAGCATCTATGAGCTCCTGCGCCACCACCAGATTATCACCAACAGCAGTTCGAGCTCTCTGCTGGCTCTGCCCAACAATAAGCAGTTTGTCTTCTACAATGCCTACGATCCGCCCCATGTGGACAGACTTCTGCAATCCATAGAATTCCTAAACTTGGACATGCGCAAGCAAGATGTCAAAGAAGAGGAGGATGATCTGGAAATCCTTGAACTGGCCCCCTTCGACGGCTTCGTTAAGTCCTTTGGCGAGTCCTTCGAAAACACAAATTACGAGGAGCAGCAGTACAAGACGGAGCACACAGTCTGGCACTTCCTGCAGAGGCACGTCGAAGACGCCTTGCTAGGCAGCTTCGATGAGGGCTCCTTCAAGCAGGTCCCCCAAAAAGGTCAGCTTCAGTTGCTCAATGCACAGGAGTGGCACGATTGCATCACCGAGTTGCTCAAGCTACTTGTGACCAGCGCAGGAACGCAGGAATCCCTCAACGAGATCCGCAACGAGGATTATGTGAGTTGGTGGCTAGAAACCTGCCTAAAAGGTGTTCTCATTCGTTCCTGTCCTTTGCAGCGCATCTTTCTGCAATCCTTTGATGATAGCCTCAACTATGAAAAAAAGTGAGTGAGGCATCCTTTAAACTCGAGGGTTTTCTCAGTTTAATCGATTGCTTTTCAGATTCTGGGCCCATCTGTGTGAGATTGGCCTCAAGTTGGGCATAGCCGCTTACAAACAAGCTGCCCCAGCCATCTACGGCAGCTCAATGCACCAGCAACTTCTGGCCGATGCCACCCTCGCCTTTGAGGAGGAGGGACGCGGACCACCGGCTGAGGCGGCCATAGCCAAGATGTCGGCCATCTGTCTCAGGCACTGGCAGGACGGCAGACAGCAGTGTGAGCAGCTCAGTCTGCGATCGCAGCCCTGCACTCAGCCCAAGGAAATGGCGCATGACAAGCACAGCAGCGGAGTGATCCACGTTTCCAGCTGTAATTGTGGCCGGACTCAGGGAAGGAGGGAGGACCCCTTCACCCTGCGGCAGGCCAACTACGAGTTCTACGAGCACATGGTCAAAATGTGCAATCTGTGTGTGAAGGTCAAGCAGTTCCAGTTTCCCATCTTCGAACCCTCCAATAGTGACTATCGGGCAGCGGCCTTTGACGTTGCGTTTCCTCTGCTGCATGCCGGGAAGAATCGTCTGGCCCAGGACGCAGAACTGGACCCGGACGAGGAGGATGAAGAGCTGCCAACGGGGGAGCAGGAGCAGCAGCATATCACTGAGAGCAATGGCTGCTCCCAGCCCTTGTCGCCCACCTTTGGTTCGGATCTGAACATGTCTATAGCCGGCTTCGGAGTCTCGCTAAACGAATCCGAACCGAGTTTCGACCAGGGTTCCACCTCTGAAGCAGAATCCACCAGTAGCGGCACCTCCAGTGCTGAGTCAAATAACGAGCTGGTGCTGCAGCTGAAGGAACCCGCCGAAAAACACGAGGAGTCCTGTGATCCCGACTCGACCACCCCTCTGCCCATGCGCATGACCTCTACCACGGAATATCTGCCTGGCCTGGTGCACACCTTGAGTAAGGTCGGACTCCTGCCACTGTTCCCCAGCTGGTCACTGGCCTGTGTCGGCCCCAGTTCCATCTACAGCCACAACACGGGCCTACAGGAGCATTTCCAAAGCGGCTTTCTCTCCGGCGCCAACTTCCTCCTGCCCTGGGAAGTCCAACTGAGGCTTGTCCATGCCCCCAAGCACTATCACAATTCTCACCAGCCGCATATGAGTAAGAAACAGCAACGATATCGAAAGCACGGCGATCGAATGGTGCTAAAGATCTTCGTGGGATTTGAGTACGAGTGCTCTCGCGGACACCGCTTCATGATGTGCCGTCCGGACCGTGTGCTGCGCGGCGCAGCAGACATCGAACGGGATACCTGTAGCAAGATGGTTCACACAAACATGCCCTTGTACTATCCCTGTCCCTGCCGATCCCAAAATAATTATCTGGCCCAGCTTATGCGTATCCATGTGGTCACTCCCAAGGCTCCCGTCAACATCATCGTGGACCCCAAAGTCTGTATGGGAAAGGACAAGTACACATTCACCTTGGGCAGCATGGTTCCACCTCGACTCTCGCAGAGCGCCTACTGGATCCTCCGACTGCCCTACGTCTACCAAGGCGACGATGCCCTCATTGCCCCGCCCGAGAAACTGGAGCCCGATGACATGATGGCTGGCGGCTATCTCCTTGCGGGCATGTTTGGGATTGCAGAAACGGATCCAAAGTTGGACTTGAATGATCAGGGACAACTGGCCACCGATGGAGAAGGAACTTTTACCAGAATTTAAAGATGCCATGAGGATCATTTCATTGATCGAAGTCCAAATAAACTATTCCTTCTTTTGGAAACATTAAAATGCATTTTACTATTTATTCTTAGCAACGAATTATGTTATCTGTTTCGGCAGTGCTCTAATGCGGGATTTATGCAGAATGGAATAGTGTAGTCCACTACATTGTGGGGAACAGCGGCAGAAGGCTGCGTTTAGTCGCTAGGATGCTGAGAAATGGGACAGTAGTCAATGTGTTTCTCGCCGGGTTCTCCGGTCTCGTGGATGATGCCATCTCTAAAAGAAATGGCTTGTAATGCAAGGCTGTGAGGCATGCCGTCCGGTTGAAAGGGAGATGGCAGCATTTATGAGGCAGACCCGGAAGGGCTTTAGGGAGCTGACCGTGGGCTTCAAAGAGCAGTACGATCGGCTCCTAGCTATGGAGTCTCAGTTTAATGGTTTCAAACTATTGACTGAGTCTCCTAGGCGCAAAAAGGTCACTCCGCGGGATCTGCATGTGCCGACTGCCCCTCGACCGGCCGATGCTGACAAGCTGACTCCGACCACCCCAATAGTGCAGCAGGTGATTTCGTTCGCCACTCCAACGGCAACGGTAGCCGAATTCAACGTCTTAGAGCATGCAGCCAAGACCGTCTGTAGCGTCCATGTCCGAAATGTCAAACTCATTAGCTGTCCCCGCAATTCCAACCCCACCAGTGAATATACGTCCCGGACCACCGGGCATTACCACCACAGGTGATAGGCCTGGGGTGCCAAGATTTTTGGGGATCCCACCAAAGAGACAAGTTTTTGTCTCGCGGCTAGCCCCTGATTCCACAATTAATGATGTGACGGCTTATATCCAAAGCCAAATAAAAACCGCTGATTTCAAGGTGGAAAAGTGCAACTTTTCTTATGCCAGGGAGATAGCTTCTTTTAAAATAAGTGTCTCCCAAACTCACTTTAACACCATCTGTTCTGCCAAATTTTGGCCAGAGCATTTGGTGGTGAAGGAGTTTAAGGCAAAGAAGAAGACTAGGCCCCCAATAACGCTGCCAACTAATCAGACCAGGTCGTTCGTCTCGACGTGGAGGAGGGGTTCTGATTGCTGTGGACTCAAACTTCACGTCGGAACTTTTCACAGTCCAGATCCAGCAGGAACTGGAATTTCTGTGTGTAAAACTGATTCTTCCCGCTTTCTCAGTTTTCATAACTTGTTCGAATATCGCAATTTACGAGCAGCATTTGTCCGCCTTAACCGCTATTTCTTCCTCGCTATCTGACAAAGATCACATGATAGTTCTTGGTGACTGCCAGGAATTGTTTGGTCTTCGGCAAATGAGTTTAATAGCCTGGTACCCATGGCACGTCATGACTTTGTTGACGGCTTGATTGACCTGTCTCTGTCACAAGTTAACCATGTTAAAAATTCCTTGGGTCGATTCTTGATCTGTGCTTTGTAACGGATCCGACCTTAGCGTTGTTAACTCGAGTCCCCCCGCTCACTATACCTGAAGATGCCTACCATCCTACTTTTGAAGTGTCGCACGACCTAGGACAAACGGTACTGGATCGGTCGGGTAGACTACCCCAATGTGTCCGCTGCTTCCGTAAAATCGAGTTTACGAAGCTTAATAATCTCATTAGGGATTTTGATTGGTCCGCTTTATATTTGAGCAGTGATGTTACGACAGGCACAAACATTTTCTATGATGCACGGAACTCACTTTTTGTCTCTTGGGTCCCACTTTCCTGTCCGATTTGAACAAGAAAACCCCCTTGGCTTACCAAGGAGTTATCCCATCTAAAAAACTTAAAACAAGACTTTATAAAAAATTTCAGGAAGTTGGCTCTCCTTCTTCTCTTTCTCATTATGTAATAGCTCGGTCAAACTTTTCAGTTCTTAACGCTCAATGCTATCAGAATTACCTATCTCGATGCCGGATACGTTCTTCTAAGGACCCCAAACAGTTCTACAGCTTCGTAAACAGTAAGCGTAGAATGTCCGCACACCCATCCTTCCTTAATACGTCGGCAGATAATGATCAGGCAATTGCCGATCTTTTTGCCCGTTTTTTCCAAACTACCTATTCGCAGGACGTTTACTCTGGTCAGCCGTATCCATACGGTTTACCGAGGTCGAACGGCAAAACAGAAAATTTTAACTCCGCACCTGCAGCACCTATGCAGATCACTTATATCTCCATAACAACATGGATTTATAAGGCGGAGATCAACCACTGCTAATTTATTGGAGTTTACCTGCTTTATAATAAAAGGCTTTCAAGGTGATTCGCAGACGGATGTTCTTTACACCGATTTTAGTAAAGCGTTCGATTCTGTAAACCATTCTCTCCTAGCACAAAAGCTCGACCTTCTAGGGTTCCCGCCCAATCTCCTGGATGGATCTCTAGCTACCTTTGTTCTAGGTCTCAAAGAGTCCTCTTCAAAAACTCCCTGTCCTCTCCAGTTATGGTGACTTCGGGTGTACCTCAGGGCAGCCATCTAGGCCCCTTACTCTTTACACTCTTCATAAATGGCCTGCCTTCTGTATTAACATACTCTCGAAAACTTATGTATGCGGATGATGTTAAGCTCTGTGTCCAGTATAAGGACATTTCTTTTCAATCCAGGTTGCAATCCGATCTCGATAGATTTCAGTCTTGGTGTTGTGCAAATTTATTAAACCTTAATGCTTCAAAATGTAAACCAATGACTTTTCATCGCTCCAGCGCCTTTCTGGTTCCTTACACCCTTTGTGGTAGTTCTCTTGAGAGAATTACCCGGATTGATGATCTTGGTCTTCTATTAGATCCCAAGTTAAAGTTTTCAGAACACATTTCTACCATGGTAAATAAGGCCATGGGCGTGATTGGGTTTATAAAGAGGTGGTCAAAGGAATTTGACGACCCCTATATAACAAAGACTCTCTACACCTCTCTGGTTCGTCCGATTTTAGTATACGGCTCTTGTGTATGGTGCCCTCAGCAGAACTTACATCGGGACCATATAAAATCAGTTCAGAAAAACTCTTTACTTTTTGCTCTTCGCAGCCTCAACTGGGATGCAAGCGTGAGACTGCCGTCTTACTCTAATAGATTGCTTTTAATAAACCTTCCAACCTTAGCTAATCGTAGGAAAATGCTTGGCGTGATCAAGGGTGACGTAGATAGCCCTGACCTGTTGAGCCGCATAAGCTTCCCGATTCCTATTAGAAGCACTAGGAATTATACAACCTTGTTTCTTCCGCTTTGTAGATCGAATTACTCCTTGCATGAACCATTAAGGGTCCTATGCTCTTATATCTTTCCCGTAATAAGTAATTACTTCGTTTCTTTAGTTAGATTAGTTCTACTTTTCCTCTAACACTAGTCTAACATCTATCTTTCATGCATGTCCGCGATCGGTTCGGTTAACGAGTCGCGCGTTAAGCGGTTAACCTCGGTCGGTTGGGCGGGAGGTGGGCTGCTTTCTTGCCTGGGATCCGCGCGTAAGAGCCATCGGCTGGTGTCGCTTGGGCCACTTGATGGTGCAGTCATTGCACATCAACGTCCTAAAGAAAAAAAATTAGAGTCCAGCCCCCGGTTTTTTCAGATCAGACATGAGCAGCACTTCCATCAGTACCATACAAATTTAACGAGCTATGCGGGAACGGAACACAACATCGAACATCGTATATTTACACGGGAACAAATATATAAAAACCATATTGCGCATGCTTTTCGAGAGCCAATGTAATTTTTAATTATAGTACGATACGTTGTGAGAGAAATCATTGCACATAGTCCATACCAGTACTGCTTGTTATACATATGTAGAAATTGGCAAACGTTATATAATAAACACTCAGTCATAAGCACAAGCCTTTAGATTTGACTATAAACAATAGGAATTCAGATTCGAAAAGAACGTTTGCGTTTTCCATCAGACCTCTGACGCAGCATTATGTTTTGAAAACTAACTGTAAATTAAGGTAAAATTAAATTTGTATCCAAATGGAGACGATTTTCCAGTTCTTCCGCAACAATTATGTGCTAGCCAACTGCGAGAATGCCATTATCAAGAAGGCATTCACGTTGAATCTTTCCCACTTCCAAGTCTCTGAGGCGCCCGAAATAATTGGCCAATGCGAAAGTTTGTTAAAGCTGTTTTTGAATCAGAACAAACTAACAAAGGTAAGTGCCGTGGAAGTGCTGATTTCACTTGGTGACAATACGCACTGTACTGCAGATTCCCTCTACCATTACAAATCTTGTGCGCTTGCAAGTTCTCACCTTGGACTACAACAAGCTGGACGAATTTCCTGTGATCATCTGTCAACTGCTGCAACTGAAGTCCCTCAACATCAGCTGCAACAACATCGCTCGTCTGCCCCCGGAATTGGGATACCTCTCCCGATTGGAGACCTTCTGGTGCAACAACACGGGGCTGCTGGAACTTCCGTCGGAGATCGGGAACTGCGAGAGCCTCGAGATACTGGGAGTTCGTGGGAATCGCCTGACACAGCTACCCGCGTCGGTGGGCTCCCTCGCATCACTGCGCTGGTTCACGGCCGAAGGCTGTCAGCTACGCGAAGTGCCGCTCTCATTCGCATTGCTGGGCAGCTTGGTGCACCTCAATCTGAGAGGCAATCGGCTCACACGGATCCCAGGAGTGCTAGTTGCAATGGAGAAGTTGAGGTTCGTGTTCCTGAACGATAACAGAATCGACGAACTGCCTACACGCGTCCAATTGCAAGAACTGCGCTTTCTGGACATGCTGAACTTGAAAAGGAATCCCATCTGCCTTCATCAGGACTTGCAGGTTCTTGCAGTGGTACGTTAATAATTGTAATGTCAAGCTGAACAACGAAGTATCTGGATCTGAATTTTACAGCGCCAAACAAACATCTACATGGACCTCCCGCAGCACCTAATGGATGAAGCCGATCAGTTAGCTGCTGCATGTCCAAACAGAGAGCAGAGGCCGGACGACCAACACGGGACTGATGACACGGAGACGTCGGACTGGGCAAACAGCGCGCGAACCAGCCAGCTGGACACCACGGACGAGAGCTCGTTGGAGAATAGACTTGAAGATGTGAGCATAATGTTGCCGACGATGTCGCGATATATCTCATCCTTTTGATGTTTGAAATATGAGCTTTTCAGTATTACACAGCACGCATAAAAGTGTTATTTATTGTTTAGATTTGTGTGTTTGTACATGGACCTTTAACAGCATATCGTACCGTACTCAAAATGCAGGCTCTAGCCGGTAGGGTAACAGGGAACAATACGATTTGGTTAAGTAGGAAATGGTGCCAATATGACAGGTGTTTTGTATGCAAACGCTCTAACCGGACATATTCTTCATGACCTGTTCGTCTTGCATGGACATGGCCGTCAGCTTCTTGCCAATCTTCTCATGAATGTCCAGGTACTTAGCCACACAGCGGTCGATGCAGACCATCTCGCCCTTTCCTGCAACAACACGTGTCATGGTTAGCCAGAGGGTTCACGAAACGAATCTATCGCAGCACTCACCCAACTCCGATTCTGCATAGCGCGGTGGGATACACTTCTTGTGGCATGCGCTTGTCATGCGGTTATATAAATCGGACATCATTTCAATTTCCATTTCTTGCATGAGCTGTACTTTGGCCTGGTCGGCCGGGCTGATGTGGGACATGTCCATGACTTAGTTTGTCGTGCTGCTTTTAATTGATGATTAACTAATTATTGTCGACCTTAGTCAAAACGCCTGTCAGAGGAGGAAGAGTAGTCGTAGTCGCCGTGATTCGCTTTTCTCATACGTTCACGTACTCGCATGCTCTCGTAACGCCGGCTATCAACGGATTGCTTGGACAGCACAAAAGCGTACACTCCACCAGCGGTCAAAATTCCCCTAATAAGTCAAGAGTTCAATTTTGAATTGTGCTAGAATATATGAAATTACACAATTTTTTTCTACAAACCAACAGACAGCAATTCGACCAGCGTTTCCTAACGTCATAACTATATCGATATATTTGGTCGATGTATTTGTAGGGTGATGTGATATTGTTTTGAATAATAATTTTTAATATTATTCAACGAAATTTCCCTCTGTATTTATAACAAATTGGCGATATTTTTCTGTTGTTTCACGTAGGTAGCTTCATAAGAAATTTCCGCGAGTTTTGTTGATATTAATATTTTGCGGATATAACATATCAACTCAACGGTCTCGAACGAATTGACAACTCTATTCTGGCGATAGTGGACAATTGCCTATCATTAAAGTGAAGTGCAATTGGTAATGTTATCAAAGTATTATTTATTTTAATTTCCTTGAAATGGACGCCAACACTACCTACCTACAAAGTGCCTACCAAGTTGCGATAATACCGACAGATCTACAGCATGAGGCGACCATAATCAAAGCAGCCCAGTCTCTGGATTGTCTACACAAAACAATAAATTCCATTTTCGAGCGAATTGATGCCCGCCTCGAGCGAAATGGTGCCAAGGTCCAGGATATAAACAGGCGTGTGAAGCGGGCGCAGGCGAAAATAGATGCACTGGTTGGGTCCAAGCGAGCCATTCAAATCTTCGCCCCGGCGCGATTTCCTGCTGGCGACGTGCTGGTCAACATATCTTCCACCTTTCCACAGGTGGCTGGCAAATTAATGGAAGAGAATCAGGAAAGTCCACACTGTCGACAGCAACAGACGGCATCAGCGGCAGATGAAGATACCATTTCCTTTCATGTGCGAGCCGAGCAGCAACACGAAGCGCCGTTAGTCGCCGAAAGAAAGATGACTAATCGGACTTCCGGCTTGGGGGATCTGCCCTTGACTAGCGTAAAATCGGTCCCGGCTTTGATGCGTTTCAACACGAACGAGTTTGCCTACGGTGATGATTTGAACGCCTGGAAGCGGTCTCTTCCCCCGCAGAGGACCCGACGTACACCCAGCCAGACTAAGATCACAACGGAGAACCTGCTAGCTCCGGCTCCGCATTCACTGGCTCACGGGACCACAAAGTTGGCGACTCCCGCCGGGGATTTGCGATACAATCCAGCCGCTTTGGCTGCCCCAGCCATCGATGTGCCTTTGGATTTGCCCGACCTTCCTGGCATAGCCAACGACTTGAAATATGAGCCTGTTGAGGAGAACACTCCCATTGCGCCATCTCAGCAGTTCGGAGAGTTGCCAGATTTACCCGAATTGGAAGTGGTGGAACAGGAGATCACAGTGCAGGCTCTGGCAGCCCAAACGCATATACCAGCGCCAGTGAAAAAGTCTACACGACGATCAGTTGGGTCAGTTGTTTTAAATGAAGAGAGGCCCACACCGCCCCCGCCTCCACCTCCACCACCGCCGGCACCGCCTCAAAATGTGGACCCGCATCCACCCTTGCCTACCCAAGGCCCCATCAAACCCCTCTCTCCTTCTCTTCAAACGCCACTTATCATGCCACCCCCTCCACCCCGCGTCACTGACCCACGATCAGAACTTATGGCTGCGATACGGAATGCTGGAGGAGCACAAGGTGGACGTCTTCACTCGGCAGCGGCTGCCCCACTCGATGTGGTGGACACGACGAGATCGAAAGCAGGAACCACAGCCACAGGTGATCTTATGGCGGATCTCCACAATAAGCTCCTGCTAAGGCGTAAAGGAATCTCGGGCAGTCAGAATCCTGAAAATCCTACCGCTGGTAATCCGCTACTGCATCAGCTGTCCATGGTTATACCTGAAAAGTCGAGAAAATCTTCTCAGTCCAGCGACGAAGAGCATTCTGAGGAGGACGTGGATGCGTGGTCGTAATTAAATTAGACAAATGTGCTTTAGCACCAGGTTCATCATGTGCCTTCCATGGCTTTAAAGTTAAAAAAATAGCATCAAATTTACCTGTTTTTCAAATTGAATTTTAGGCAATGCAAGCATTAGCCCCAGCAAGCATTCAAATTAGCAGTTTTTAAATTTAATAAAATACAAAAACAATACCCTTCAAGGGAATACCAATGAAAGCAGTTTGATTCAATCGCGAGGTATCATCAATTCCATCAACAGACATTTTTGATGAAAGGATGACAAAAATGCGTGGATGCGTGGTCGTAATTAAATTAGACAAATGTGTTTTAGCACCAGGTTCATCATGTGCCTTCCATGGCTTTAAAGTTTAAAAAATAGCATCAAATTTACCTGGTTTTCAAATTGAATTTTAGGCAATGCCCCAGCAAGCATTCAAATTAGCAGTTTTTAAATTTAATAAAATACAAAAACAATACCCTTCAAGGGAATACCAATGAAAGAAGTTTGATTCAATTGCGAGGTATCATCAATTACATCAACAGACATTTTGGATGACAGGATGACAAAAATGGCGCGAATACCCAAACTTCTCTTGAGCGTTGTTCAACACTTAAAAATACCAAACTGGGTCTCACATGCTTCGATAAAAATAACAACAAACATATAATTTATAAATAATGCTACGGAGCATTTGCAACTTTTATAATGTCCTCCACGTCACGAGATATTAACGATTTGTTTGATGATATAGTGCTCGCAGAAGAGAATCACGCTCGTCTTGGCTACGACGAAGGTTTCAAGGACGGTAATTCGCAGGGCAACGAGGAGGGCTACAAGTTGGGCTACTCGCAGGGCGTTCAGTTGGGCGAGGAAATTGGCAGAATACTCGGAGAGGTTGTGGCACAACAACAATTGCCGCATACGGAGAGGGTGCGACGAACCCTTGACCAGCTGCGGTCCCTCATTGAAGGATTTCCACGCAAGAACGAGCCGGAAGCTGATATTATCGGAGCCATAGAAACCATCCGCAATACTCATCGGCGCCTTCGTGCCCTTTTGGGTACCAAAGGCTCAAAAGGAACTGCTTCTCCTGAGCCATCTCCTGCAAATCGCAAGGATTACAGTTTCTAGCGTCATGTCCAAAGGTGTAACTCAGCTGGAAAAGCGCCTCGATGCGCTGCTGGTGCACCTCCAGCCACATTGGGATTTCCTCAATTGTCATATGGTTAACTACCTAACCGATCAGCACTGGACCCGGTTTATTCCCGAAGCAATGCGAAACGAGATCAAAAGCAAGAATGATGTAGATCTGGCCATAGAGAACCTCTTTTGGCAAAAGAAGCGTTCCACCACTGAATTTTCCGAATGGGAACGTTTTTTAACGAACGCCGACCACGAACGTTTGTCTGAACATCCAGAACTGCAGACAACAGTGGACCAACTGATTGAGGACCAGGAAACTGCGTCTCAGCTTAGCATCAGGGAATTCATGAGTGCCAAAAAGTGTCATGAGGTACGCTAAAAGAAAACTTTCCGAGAGATAATCTTATGCCCGTTTTATGTAATCCTATACACAGGTTGAGCTTTCAGCCGCTCTAGTCGACAATTTGATACAGAGCACTGGACACCATCATGATTTCTTCATTGTGGATGCTGGCGATGGAAAAGGCTATCTCTCCTCTCGAATGGCGCTCCAATATGGGCATCGTGTGCTGGGCATCGATGCCAATGCTTCAAACACGGAAAACGCCTTGAACCGTAATCGCAAACTTCAGGTAACACTCGACTACAAAATAAATACGTCTTTATTTCATTAGTTTTATACACTTAATATAAGTAGAGTAGATGCTCCAAATTTCATTCCTATCTCTGCGAACGGCTCTCGTCTCCCGGCTGTACTACAGCGACGCTCCTAGTCACGCATTTCACCCTCCTCGTCGTCATCCTCCATGCCCTTTATGTAGAGCACATTGTTGCACCGTATCAGCACCTCTCCCAGATTTCCGGTGACGGAACCCTCGATGACTTCCTCTGTGTTGGCCAATTGCATGTTCATATAGCCGTCTACGGAGACCAAGAAACCTTTGTATTCTTGTCCCCATTTCAGTTTCACCAGCACGGGTTTCCCAGTAAGCCCATTAAGAAATGGCTTGGGGTTGATTGGCATGCCAGCAGACATTATGTTTGTTTTATTTTTGTACTGATTTGGAGTGAAAACAAGAAAATCTTGTAAAAATGCCGGGTTTTCGCGTGGAAAAAGTGTGAAGAAGGAGAATTAGAGATGGTATATATTGACACCAATTATCGATATTTTTGCTTAATTAGTGTTCGAAAATTCGCGCTCAACAGTGCTGTAAAGTCGAAAAATTTTAATTTAAATACGGTATTTTTTATTTTAGCGCGCCTGGAATGGACTTACAGAACGCGCTGAACTTCAGAGCCAAGGAATCACACCCAAACGGCGCGGCAAAAAGTCACCCACGCGAAAGACAGCAAAGAGTGTACCCGTTCTGGAAAACTACAAGACGACTGCAAGATTCATAAACACCGAAATTGATTTCAGTAATTTGCTAGCCGAACACTTCCCGAAAACTTCTTCAGCGGATAGTTTAAGAATATGCCTGACTGGTCTGCACACCTGTGGAAATCTGGCTGCCACCTGCCTGCAGGTATTCCATGCACAGCCCGACTGCCAGATACTGTGCAATATTGGGTGCTGCTACCACTTGCTGAAGGAAAGGTACTCGCAGCAGGAGTTCTTCGGAAACAAGGCATTGATGGACATGCAAACGGACTTTGGATTTCCACTTAGCCAATATCTCCAGAAGCGTCAGTTTAGATTGGGCCGCAATGCCAGGATGCTGGCGGCCCAGTCCATTGAACGTACTTTGGATGGCAAGGAACTTCCCAATGTAACGCTCTACTATCGTGCTCTGCTAGAGGTTTTAGTTTGCCGGCATGCCCCGCACCTGAAGAACGAACTGCAGGTGGGCAAGGTGCGCAAGTTTGAAAACTTCCAGGACTACATACAGAAATGTGCCAAGAAGTTAGAAGCTCCTTGGCTGGCAGCCATTGATATCGCGGAGCTTCAATCCGTACTTCAGGAATACGCATTGGATAAGCACTTCTTGGACCTGTTCTACCTCACACGCATGTCATTTGCTCCGATATTGGAGAGCCTCATTCTGCTAGACCGCCTGCTTTACCTGAAAGAGCTGGGATACGATCGAAGCTATCTGATTGATCTGTTCGATCCTGTTATCTCGCCACGACACTTTGCAATTTTGGCTCTCAAGACACTGCCGTAGCTGGCGTGTGCACAATCTGACATTGATTAATCCATCAAAGTCGTAAACCGGCTCTGCGTATATTTTAATTAAGCCGAAGCATGCAATACTTTAAATATATTTTAATGGATCAATGCTGTTGTTAGACACTAAACCCCTACCATTCTCAACTCCGTTTCAATTTACACTATATTTTTGTTATATAGTATACGTTATATGAATGAATAAAACTACTTGCAAAAGTTGTATACAGCAAGCACATTTTTGTATGCCCCATCTAAGCCTTTATTAAGTACTGATAGTCTCAGACGCATGTCTGTGTTTGTTTTTCAGCAATATATTTCATGCCAGTCCAATCATATCTACACATACATACATGTACATACTTTTGAATGCAATCGCTATAAATAGGGCAGCACACTTCCATTTCGCGTTGAGTATTGTGCGAAAAGCCCTAATTGTCGGTCGCTGGACTTATAAAAACAGTGTAAATTACTTGACTAAAAAACAACTTACTAATAAGGTTAGTTCTAAATGCTAAATGGTGTCTTAAAACAATAGGTTTATTAGTTGATATCAGTTGACTTTGAATTTTCAATAAAAAAATTAATTCAGTTTGTTCAAAATACGAATCAAAACAAAAATGAAGACGCATTGTGACTTGCAAGTCCTTGCCGATCGGTGGCTGAATAAATGTCTGTCGCTGGAAAATTACTCGAAAATGATAAGATTCGAAGAGCCTAATTAATTGAAATTTGCGGTAAACAAGTATAAAAAAACACTTGACGGGGTGTCCAAGCAGCCCAACACCCTGGTAACGCCTGCGATAAGATTGAAAAGAGTACTGACCTACTCGTATTATAAAATACGGGTACCTAAGAGCAGAATTATAAATGATTGACGCTATCGTTTGCTACAATTTCCAGCAATAAAATGGTGTTGACCGAAGCCCTTTTTCTAATCGTGGGTGCTTTGAGTGCCGTTTACATATGGTTCCAACGCAACCACAGCTACTGGCAGCGCAAAGGTATTCCCTACATACCGCCCACACCCATCATCGGCAACACAAAGGCCGCTTTCAAGCTGGAGAACTCGTTCGGGATGCATCTGTCGGAGATATACAATGATCCCAAGATGAAGGACGAGGCTGTGGTGGGAGTGTATGCACTCAACAAGCCCGCCCTAGTCATACGCGACCCAGAGTTGGTAAAGTCTGTGTTGATCAAGGACTTCAATCGATTCCACAACCGATACGGCCAATGTGATCCCCATTGCGATCCTCTAGGATATAACAATCTTTTCTTCGTGCGGGACTCGCACTGGAAAGACATCCGAACCAAGTTGACGCCGGTCTTCACAAGTGGAAAGATCAAGCAAATGTATACCTTGATGATGGAGGTAAATACCTCATTTATATAAGATTAGGATTCAGTTTGAGTCCGTCCCATTTTCCTTGCAGATAGCTCACGATCTAGAGGAACATCTAAAGAATCGTGACCAGAGCAATGGCAAGTATATCACCGAAATCAAGGAAATCTGTGCGCAGTTCACTACGGACAGCATAGCCACCATTGCCTTTGGCATTCGGGCGAACAGTCTGCAGGATCCAAATGCGGAGTTCCGTAAACATGGACGCAAGTTGTTCAGCTTCACCGTTGCTCGCGCGAAGGACTTTTTTGTGGCTTTCTTCTTGCCGAAGCTAGTGTCGCTGCTGCGCATAGAGTTCTTCACAAAAGAATTCGCCCATTTCATGAGGAGTACGATAGGCCATGTCATGGAGGAACGAGAGCGCACCGGCTCCGTTCGTAACGACCTAATCGATGTCCTGGTTGGCCTCCGCAAGGAAGCGGCCGCGGAACCCTCCAAGCCACACTATGCCCGTAACTTTGACTTCTTGGTAGCCCAAGCCGGTGTATTCTTTACGGCCGGCTTCGAAACCTCTTCTTCAACCATGTCCTTCGCCCTCTATGAGCTGGCCAAGAAACCACATCTGCAGAACCGCTTGCGCCAGGAGATAAACGAGGCTCTGGTGGAGGGCGGAGGCAATCTCTCCTACGAGAAGATCCAGTCCCTCGAGTACCTAGCCATGGTGGTGGATGAGGTGCTTCGCATGTATCCAGTGCTTCCCTTCCTTGACCGCGAATACAACAGCATCGAGGGTCAGCCGGATTATTCCCTCAAACCGTTCTATGACTTTACGTTCGAAAACGGTACCCCAGTCTTCATACCAATCTACGCGTTACAGAACGATCCGAAGGTAATTAAAATATGAAAATCAAAATCAAGATTAGGAAAACTGGGTGTATTTTCCTTTTTGCAGTACTGGCCCAACCCCGAACAGTTCGATCCTGAGCGCTTTTCGCCAGAGAACCGCAAAACCATTGAGGCCATGGCCTATCTACCCTTTGGATCCGGTCCCCACAACTGCATCGGGAGCCGCATTGGGCTGCTGCAATCCAAACTGGGACTGGTCCACTTACTCAAAAACCATTCGGTACAAATGTGTGCAGACACCGTAAAGCAAATGAAATTCGATCCCAAGGGATTTGTCCTGCAGTCCCTGACAGGCATTAACCTGGAGGTAGTCAACGATCGCCTTTATGAGAAGAGTGCAGCGCAGGCTCAATGAGTCGCCTCGAAGTATACATAGTTTTGCTCGTATGTACATATATTATATACAGAGAGTGTAGATGATGTGTGCTAATCATGAACAATTCATATCACCTGTTAGATGGCTATTGATTATGCAATAGTCCTAACTAGAAAAACAAAATTATTATAATATTCTTATCTAATTGTATTTAATCTCTCACTTTGATTTTGAAAATCTGGAAAACTGCGATACCAATAGTTTTCCGTTCTGGAAAACTATAAAACGACTGCAAGATTCATAAACACCGAAATTGATTTCAGTAATTTGCTAGCCGAACACTTCCCGAAAACTTCTTTAGCGGATAGTTTTAGGATATGCCTGACCGGTCTGCACACGTGTGGAAATCTGGCTGCCACCTGCCTGCAGGTATTCATGCACAGCCCGACTGCCAGATACTGTGCAATATTGGGTGCTGCTACCACTTGCTGAAGGAAAGGTACTCGCAGCAGGAGTTCTTCGGAAACAAGGCATTGATGGACATGCAAACGGACTTTGGATTTCCGCTTAGCCAATATATCCAGAAGCTTCACTTCAGATTGGGCCGCAAAGCCACAATGCTGGCGGCCCAGTCCATTGAACGCACTTTGGATGGCAAGGAACTTCCCAATATAACGCTCTACTATCGTGCTCTGCTAGAGGTTTTAGTTTGCCGCCATGCCCCGCACCTGAAGAAAGAACTGCAGGTGGGCAAGGTGCGCAAGTTTGAAAACTTCCAGGACTACATACAGAAATGTGCCAAGAAATTAGAAGCTCCTTGGCTGGCAGCCATTGATATCGCGGAGCTTCAATCCGTACTTCAGGAATACGCATTGGATAAGCACTTCTTGGACCTGTTCTACCTCACACGCATGTCATTTGCTCCGATATTGGAGAGCCTCATTCTGCTAGACCGCCTGCTTTACCTGAAAGAGCTGGGATACAATCGAAGCTCTCTGATCGATCTGTTCGATCCTGTTATCTCGCCACGACAATTTGCAGTTGTGGCTCTCAAGACACTGCCGTAGCTGGCGTGTGCACAATCTGACATTGATTAATCCATCAAAGTAATTAAGCCGAAGCATGCAATACTTTAAATATATTTTAATGGATCAATGCTGTTGTTAGACACTAAACCCCTACAATTCTCAACTCTGTTTCGATTTACACTATATTTTTGTTATATAGTATACGTTATATGAATGAATAGAACCACTTGCAAAAGTTGTATACAGCAAGCACATTTTTGTATGCCCCATCTAAGCCTTTAATAAGTACTGATAGTCTCAGACGCGTGTCTGTGTTTGTTTTTCAGCAATATATTTAATGCCAGTCCAGTCATATCTACACATACTTACATTTACATACTTTTGAATGCAATCGCAATTTCACAATCCTCTATAAATAGGCAGCACACTTCCATTTCGCGTTGAGTATTGTGCGAAAAGCCTTAATTGTCGGTCGCTGGACTTATAAAAACAGTGTAAAAACACTAAAAAAAAAACTTACTAATAAGGTCAGTTCTAAATGGTAAATGGTGTCTTAAAACAATAAGTTTATTAGTTGATATCAATAAAAAAAATGAATTCAAGTTTGTTCAAAATACGAATCAAAACAAAAATGAAGACGCATTGTGACTTGCAAGTCCTTTCCGATGGGTGGCTAAATAAATGTCTGTTGCTGGAAAATTACTCGAAAATGATAAGATTCGAAGAGCCTAATTAATTGAAATTTGCGGTAAACAAGTATAAAAAAACACTTGACGGGGTGTCCAAGCAGCCCAACCCCCTGGTAACGCCTGCGATAAGATTGAAAAGAGTACTGACCTACTCGTATTATAAAATACGGGTACCTAAGAGCAGAATTATAAATGATTGACGCTATCGTTTGCTACAATTTCCAGCAATAAAATGGTGTTGACCGAAGCCCTTTTTCTAATCGTGGGTGCTTTGAGTGCCGTTTACATATGGTTCCAACGCAACCACAGCTACTGGCAGCGCAAAGGTATTCCCTACATACCGCCCACACCCATCATCGGCAACACAAAGGCCGCTTTCAAGCTGGAGAACTCGTTCGGGATGCATCTGTCGGAGATATACAATGATCCCAAGATGAAGGACGAGGCTGTGGTGGGAGTGTATGCACTCAACAAGCCCGCCCTAGTCATACGCGACCCAGAGTTGGTAAAGTCTGTGTTGATCAAGGACTTCAATCGATTCCACAATCGATACGGCCAATGTGATCCCCATTGCGATCCTCTGGGATATAACAATCTTTTCTTCGTGCGGGACTCGCACTGGAAAGACATCCGAACCAAGTTGACGCCGGTCTTCACAAGTGGAAAGATCAAGCAAATGTATACCTTGATGATGGAGGTAAATACCTCATTTATATAAGATTAGGATTCAGTTTGAGTCCGTCCCATTTTCCTTGCAGATAGCTCACGATCTAGAGGAACATCTAAAGAATCGTGACCAGAGCAATGGCAAGTATATCACCGAAATCAAGGAAATCTGTGCGCAGTTCACTACGGACAGCATAGCCACCATTGCCTTTGGCATTCGGGCGAACAGTCTGCAGGATCCAAATGCGGAGTTCCGTAAACATGGACGCAAGTTGTTCAGCTTCACCGTTGCTCGCGCGAAGGACTTTTTTGTGGCTTTCTTCTTGCCGAAGCTAGTGTCGCTGCTGCGCATAGAGTTCTTCACAAAAGAATTCGCCCATTTCATGAGGAGTACGATAGGCCATGTCATGGAGGAACGAGAGCGCACCGGCTCCGTTCGTAACGACCTAATCGATGTCCTGGTTGGCCTCCGCAAGGAAGCGGCCGCGGAACCCTCCAAGCCACACTATGCCCGTAACTTTGACTTCTTGGTAGCCCAAGCCGGTGCATTCTTTACGGCCGGCTTCGAAACCTCTTCTTCAACCATGTCCTTCGCCCTCTATGAGCTGGCCAAGAAACCACATCTGCAGAACCGCTTGCGCCAGGAGATAAACGAGGCTCTGGTGGAGGGCGGAGGCAATCTCTCCTACGAGAAGATCCAGTCCCTCGAGTACCTAGCCATGGTGGTGGATGAGGTGCTTCGCATGTATCCAGTGCTTCCCTTCCTTGACCGCGAATACAACAGCATCGAGGGTCAGCCGGATTATTCCCTCAAACCGTTCTATGACTTTACGTTCGAAAACGGTACCCCAGTCTTCATACCAATCTACGCGTTACAGAACGATCCGAAGGTAATTAAAATATGAAAATCAAAATCAAGATTAGGAAAACTGGGTGTATTTTCCTTTTTGCAGTACTGGCCCAACCCCGAACAGTTCGATCCTGAGCGCTTTTCGCCAGAGAACCGCAAAACCATTGAGGCCATGGCCTATCTACCCTTTGGATCCGGTCCCCACAACTGCATCGGGAGCCGCATTGGGCTGCTGCAATCCAAACTGGGACTGGTCCACTTACTCAAAAACCATTCGGTACAAATGTGCGCAGACACCGTAAAGAAAATGAAATTCGATCCCAAAGGATTCCTCCTGGCGTCCCTGACAGGCATTCACCTGGAGGTAATCAACGATCGCCTTTATGAAAAGAGTGCAGCGCAGGCTCAATGAGTCGCCTCGAAGTATACATAGTTTTGCTCGTATGTACATATATTATATACAGAGAGTGTAGATGATGTGTGCTAATCATGAACAATTCATATCACCTGTTAGATGGCTATTGATTATGCAATAGTCCTAGCTAGAAAAACAAAATTATTATAATATTCTTATCTAATTGTATTTAATCTCTCACTTTGATTTTGAAAATCTGGAAAACTGCGCCACCAATAAATAAATATAATCTAAATTTAGTTGAATGCACTTTTAAACGTTTTCGAATCGCTATGACGTTGATGGGACGGGGTGAGGCGAGTATTTGGGAGTACGAAAATAGAGGCAACTGAGGCTGAGAGCAGCAGTGAATGAGTGAATGAAAAATGGTTATAGAAGGGGGAGGATAGATTGATATCTCTGGAGTGTAGAGAGATTTATCCCGTAAGCCGCGTGTGTTTCTTATTGCTCCGATAGACACGCAATTTCCCAATCAAAATCCACTCTAAGATGTGACAGTCGCGGCTAGTTTAATTTTATATGACAGAACACGCGAATCTCGGACTTAGTTCTCATTCAGGTGCTGTTGGCTGCATTGCTCCCGAGCCCCAAAAGCTAGGTGAGTCATACATTCTATGACTATATATATAAGTGTATATCAGATACCCAAAGGATCGCGTATGAGCCTCAAGTGTATCCCGCCATGGGCCTGCAGTATTATAGCCTTAGGATCAAGCTTCATGCGCCGCGGAGTGCGCTCTGAAGTGGTTACCTGGTGATTGCGCATAAGATTCACCAGCCCCACCTTTGCCTGGAGCAGTCCAAAGCGCTCTCCGATGCAGCCATGCGGACCCAGGCCAAAGGGCATGTAGGTGTAGGGCGTCTGATGTTTTCGGTTGGCGGGGGAGAAGCGCTCCGGCTGGAATTTCCGCGGTTGTGGAAAGTACTAGATGCAAACAAAAATATCAGCTATAACGAAAAGATGGCATCTGTTGACAAAGCTTACCTGGGGATCCATGTGCAAGGCATAGCAGGGTATGTAGATGGGCATTCCTTTGGGCACGCGGAACCCGTGAAACGGAGACAGGGAGTAATCCTCGTTCTCGGCGGTACACTCTCGGTCCAGGAACGGCAGCGGTGGATACATACGCAGAACCTCCAGCAAGACCATTTGCATGTACTCAAGGGAGTCGATCAGCTGAAGGGTCACCTGTCCACCGCTTACTATCAAAGCCTCCTTGATTTCATGCCTCAGACGCTGTTGGATATCGGGATCTTTGGCCAGTTCGTACATGGCGAAGGCCATTGTGGAAGAGGAGGACTCGAAGCCGGCGGTAAAGAAGAGCACCGCCTGTGCCACTAGGATGTCGCCCTCGAACACAAACTGGCCGTGATCCCCGGCAGCCTTGGCCTCTTGCGTGGTGCGCCTGAACTCGATGAGGATGTCAATGAGATCGTTTCGCGTCTGCTGGGAACGTTCGCGCTCGGCCATTACATAGTTGATGGTGTTGCGCAGGAACCGCGTAGCCTCGGCCGGCACCACCTTGAAGCCAAAGAGTGGGACCAAATGCGGCAGGAAGAAGACGAGTGTGAACTCCGCCGCCCGCTTCAGGCTAAACTCGAAGACGGATCGTCCGTGCCTACGAAACTCGCCATTGGGCTGGGTGAAGCTATTGGCCTGGACTCCGTAGGCCACCGTGGCAATCACGTCCGTGGTGTATAGGGCACACAACTCCTTGGCTTCCAGGTCGAAGCAGCGGATCCGTTCGTTGTGCAGCGGCTGCTCCCGCAGATAGGCGTCCAGGCTAGAGCCCACCTCTGCGATGAGGGGAAACATGTTCTTCACCTTGTTGCTGGTAAAGAAGGGCGACAGCTTGAAGCGCACCTCCTTCCAGGCAGGATTTTTCAGGAAGAAGATGTTTTGCGATCCCAACGGATCACCCTTGAAGTCCGAGTTCGAGTATCTGTTGGAAAACTTGCCAAAGTCCTTGATCATGATCCGCTTGATCAGATCAGGATCGCGCAGCAGCAGAGCCGGGCGGTGGAACACGTGTATGCCCACAAAGGGCTCGTTAACTGCATCCGGATGATTGTACAGCTGTCCCATAAAGTCCGCCGGACTGTCTTTCATGCTCAGCAGTCCCGCCAGGTTGCCTACAATCCAGTGGGGTCGCAGTTCTCGTACTCCTCGTCGTCGCCAGTAGGCATAGTGCTGCTGGAGGAGGAAGCAGAAAGTGGCCAAAACGATGACCACCAGCAGGAGAAGTCCAAGTACCATGTTTGCCCTGAGAGATTCCTCTGGCAACTGACGAGCTCTGAGCGAGCTCAGCACGGGTTTAAGCTGCTTTGGAAGCTACTTGGACAGCGGGAACTTAACGCGCAGTTCATCAAGATGGTCTCCAGTTTTATGAATGAATATAGTTTGTGAATGGGCGATGAATGAGTTTTTGTGATGCTAATCTGGTTGGATTCTATTCTAGATTCTATTTGTTCAAGTTATGTTAAGTTTTTGTCGTTGGACACCTGGGTGGTCTCCAGCCATTTATTAATAGAAGGATGCCTTTCAGAAGCCTAAAAGTATTCATACTCTGCATATGAAAATGTGACCTGTGGCGATGAAGGGTCAGCCGTATTCGCCTTAAAATTTGAATTGTTTAAACTTTAAGGCAAATATGAAATTCTGTGGATATATGTACAAAGCTTTAACTCGATCGGATAATGATTTAAGAAAATTGTATCTTTTTTTCCATTGGTAGTGTCATTATGGTTCCATTGTGGCTGCTGATGCTGGCCGTCCTTTCTATCTACCTCTGGCTGAGACAAAGATATAGCTACTTTGAGCAGCACAACATCGTCCACCTGCCCGTCTCCGCGTGGACACCACTGGGACACCTCAGGAAGTTGCTGCTGCTGCGAATCTCCTTTGGCGATCTATTTCACAACATCTATGCGGATCCGCGCGGTGGTCAGGCCAAGGTAGTGGGTTTTTTCTTGTTCCAGACCCCTGCTTTGATGGTCCGTGATCCGGAGGTGATACGCCTTGTGCTCATCAAGCATTTCAACAGCTTTCTGAACCGCTATGAGGCGGCAGATGCTGCTGGTGATCCCATGGGATCGCTGACCTTGCCGCTGGCCAAATACCACAATTGGAGGGAGAGTCGTCAGTCCATGTCACAGCTGTTCACAAGCGGTCGGATGCGGGAGTCCATGTACCCTCTGATGCTGCGAGTGGTGACCGACCTGGAGCAATATCTGCAAAGGAAGCTTGGAGACCGGTCCGAGCGGATGCTGCCTCTGAGTAAAATGTGTCAGCTATACACAACTGATGTGACGGGAAACCTCTTCTACAGCATGGATGTGGGCGGACTGCGCAGAGGCAAATCCCAGCTGCTGAAGAAGACCAAGGAGTTGTTTGACCCCGATCTTCGGAAGGTCTTCGATTTCATGAGCATCTTCTTCTTGCCCCAGTGGACGAATTTGCTGCGGGCAAAGGTTTTCAGCGAAGAATACGCACAGTTCATGCGAAGCTTAGTCGGTCATCCTCGGGAGAGTAGCAAGGGCGATCTCATCGATCAGCTGCTGCACCTTCAGAGCAGTCGACCCTCCAGCCACTACGCCCAGCATCCGGACTTCATCGCCTCCCAAGCGAGCATCATTCTGCTCGCTGGCTTCGAGACATCCTCGGCATTGCTGGGTTTCACCCTCTACGAGCTGGCCAAGCAACCAGATTTGCAGAAGCGTCTGAGAGAGGAACTGGCAGAGGCCTTTTCATTTACTCCCACGCTGAGCTATGAGACTCTGGTCACCCTGCCTTTCCTTCGGACGGTCTGCCTGGAGGCACTTCGTCTATATCCAGCCGCTGCCTTCATCAACAGGGAGTGTACCAGCTCAGATCCCAAGGGATTCTCCCTGCAGCCACACGTGGACTTTGTGATTCCAAACGGGATGCCTGCCTACATCTCCATCCTAGGGCTGCATCGCGATGAAAAGGTGATATTGAAAACTGAGATAAACTGTCCCGCAGGCTCAGCTGACATAGCCTTCTCCCTCTATTTCCTTTCCAGTACTGGCCCGATCCCAATCGCTTTGATCCCGAACGATTTGATCCAGATCGAAGCAAGGATATCGTGCCCATGACCTATATACCTTTTGGGGCTGGCCCCCACGGCTGCATTGGCAGTCGTCTGGGGTCATTGCAGCTAAAACTAGGTCTGGCCCACATACTGAGGCTGTGCCGGGTGGAAGTATGCGAGCAAACGGTGCCGCAGATACGCTTCAATCCGAAAACGTTCATGCTGGAATCAAAGGATGAGATCTATTTACGATTTTGCAGGGATAAGCTATAAATGAACTACAATTTTTCACCGCGTGGCTGTGATACTTGGGTATGGGGAAGGGAAAGTATTATTTGGAATTCGAAAAATGTTATATTTTAATTGAATTGTTTTATTTGAATGAAACACAATTTGTTTTCTTGGGTAATTTAATGGTTGACCGCGGTTGGGGGTCAACAGACACACACACAATATGGATTATCATTCACTCGAAAGCGAATTATATTTTCTTTTCACTTTGAATACTTTATACACAGACACATATATAGTATAAGATAGATATTTCTCCAAAAGGAGAATATCTTTTAAATTCAGCCAAAATTTACTTTAGAGCTAATCCCAAGCTACGGGGAGCTGGCATCATTCTCTTTCACCCACAATTATATCGCGATCGATCCTTAGTTCTAGTTGACACTGTCCACCTGGCTGAGCTTATCCTCAATATCTTTGATACGACAACGGATTTCGGGGGCCGAGTCGCGCTGGAACTTAGTCAGATTCAATTCGAAGCTCTGCTTTATTAGGGCCAACGGCTGCTGATCTTTAGCCGTACTGAGGCGTTTGATGAGCATGAGTACAATGTTGAGGGCCTCCTTTTTGAGGCCTGTGTGCGGGACACCAGCGGCCAGAGAGACTGCGGCCAGGACATCGCTGCAAATCTTGCCAACAATGGCTTCACGCGTCTGCAGAATGGGCGTCTCTGTCTTGAGTTTTTTCTCTTGATTGATTTGCGAGAGATCGGGTAGCTTGGCCGATTCATCGAAGATGTACAGCCGTTCGATGTACTTGGTGAGGGCGGCGAGCAGACTCACCTGGACCGGACGCGTGCTCTCGCTTAGGATGCTGGTGCAGTTCGCGGCGAAGAAGAGCTGGTACCTGTGCTGGGTCTCGATCGAATGGCGCGGCCACGACTTTCCCAGCGTCTCCCAGACAACCTCCTTCAGTTTGTTGAGTGTCTGCGCTCGTTTGTTACGCTCATCGGCCGTTAGATCCTTGCTTGCGCTTGGCTCATCCTCATCATCCGACTGGGGGTCGCGAAGATCTTTCTTCTCCAGCAGATTCCAGATCATGTCGTACACCTCTTCAAAGCGATCGGCCTCCAACTGATCCAGGATATCACCCAGGGCAGCCAGGGCCAATGTGCGGTACACCGGCTCCCTTTTGCGGGCTTCGCGCATTGCCGCTTCAATAATGTTCGGGCAGATCTCGTTTTTCCGGTCCAGACCCTTGCAGAGAGCAGCCAAGGCCTGCAGTAGTCGCTCCTTTCCCTCGAACGTGCGTCCCTGTAGACCACTCAACAGCAGTCGGATGAGACGGATTCGCTCCGGCTCCTCAAGCCTGCTGGACAGACGGGTGGCAATCGTCTGGATGGCATTGGCAGCCTGCGCCTTACGGGACCAGCTGGCATCTGTTAGCGAGGATTCCAGTTTGGGTATGATCACGTTCAAATTGAGACGGATTCCCGCATCGCCGGGACTAGTGTCGTTCCATAGATCCTTCCACAGCTCCACATTGGCTTTCGATTCCTCTGTGGGCTCCTCGTGCATGGCAAAGAAGATGAGCGGCAGCATGCTGTCCGTGTAGTCCTTGAGCAGCTCGTGGTGACGCTTGTTGATGGACTGAATGGTCAGGGCGATTGAGCGGTTGTTCGGCTGCTCAAAGTACAGCTCGTCCAATTTGGCAAACAAGTTCTTTATCGACTGTTCCTTAGCCAGTCCCAGCAGATGTCCAATCGCGCTAGCGTTATACTTCCGTACAGTAACATTGCGATCCTTGATTCCCACAAAGCAGGCGCGTAGGTATTTGCCCACCACTGGCGTCATCTCCTTGCCCAAACGGATGCTGATCTAAAAAAGGAGAATTACAATCGATGTAATGGGGGAAATAATCATTTAAGGTTTTGCACTGACTCACCAAGCAGACAAAGTGGGCACATCCAATCTTGGTGCCGAGATTTACGCTGGACTTCATGAGCTCGAGCACTTCGGGTGTCATGCGCTCTAGCACTGGGTAATCGATATATCTCACGCACTTGCTGATAGTCTCCATGGTGTGGTGAGACTTGGCAGCCTCGGCGCGCAACGTGTCGACCACCTCCTGGGCCTCATTATCGGCGCCGAGTCGTGTTGACACATAGGATAGCTTTGTGTTTTCAAGTTCCCCGGTGGCACGCAGCAGGCAGGGAATCAGAGTAACTAGATGCGGGGCTATGAGGGCGCCGGAGGAGTCGATCATGTCCGATATGGTTTTAATGCTGACTTTACGTATCTCGACGACTTTATGGGCCACTCCCGTCTCCAGAAGGTAGGGCAGAATGGAGGCAGCGACTGCTGTGCCCGACTTCCCATGGTCCGAGGAGGCTGCGATCACACAGAGTTTACCCAGGAATGAAGCCGTACCATGCGCAGCGACCCGAGTCCCCTCATGTATGTCATCCATGACACGGAAGAGCTGATACCAGAGTTCCTTTAGCTCCGGTTCGGGCGCCTCGTCCACCTGCATGGCGTCGGGTGTGACACGGCTTGGACTGCCGATGGGCTTAACCAGTTCCTCTGACCGAAGCTTTAGGCCGTTGGGACGCTTCAACAAGTCCCTTACTGCCAAACAACAGGCGATACGCACTCTCCACTCCTTGCCTGTGAGATTTTCCAGCAGCTCGCGCAGGATATCCCAATAATACTTCTCGATCACCTCCTTGGAGTCGCTGACAATGGTGTCCCATATGGAAATCATCGAGTTCTGTATCTTGGGCGTAGGATCGTACTTGTAGCGATATAGACGCGGGATAATTTTTCCCAAATACGGCTGCATCTTCTGTCTGGATTCCGCGGAGAGGGTCTTCAGTCCGAAAGCAGCTCCCAGCTTACTAGTCCACGCTGCATTGTGATTCGCCAGCTGCATGAACTGATAGATCATGTCCGGCTGGTTGAGATCCGAGGCCAGGGAGCACAGCTCCTTATAGGTGGTTATGTTGCCGCCGGTCGGGGTCTTACCCAGCATACCTTCGGCAAAGAGTTCGGTGTCGGAAGAGACCTGGTTCACCTTCCGCTTGCCGCCAATAAGCTGATCCAGCAGCGAGTTGGCCAAGTCGGTTTGACTGCCCGCATCGGAAAGGGTGTATACTAGGCCCAGACCACGCGAGGCAACATCCTGCACAAATTCTGTAATTATAGGCAATACGAAGTTCAAACAAAGAAAAGGAACCGAATAGCATTCTGCTGTGGTCCGATCCGGACCATACACTCTTCAGGAGCATAAAATGTTTTTTTGACATACCACTATCGTCGGATAGAAGCTCGGTGAATGCGAATTGCAGGAGCTCCTTCTTGCGGAGCACAGCGGGGCGTTTGCTGCAGTGCTTGACCACGGCCAGCAGCCACACTGAAATAGCCTGACGGGAGTGGGGATTGGGCTCAGTGACCAGACGGATCAGCGAGTTGAGGAACTCCTCAAAGGTTGCGTCGTCGCAATGGACATTCACAAAGTCCTCGGCTGGTTGCCCTTTGTTGACATCATAGCCGCAAAGCGTGTTCACAATCGCCTCCGAAATGGCTATATTGAGGGCTGCATCCTTTTGTATCTTGGCCAGGGTAAGGAACTTTTCTAGGTTGCGCTTGGTGAAGTGTTCGCCATCACCGATTGCCAGATATCCCAGACACTTGGCCGCCTCCTCCCGATTCTTTTGGCGGACTGAGGTGCTTCGCAGCAGTTGGAAAACCACACCAAAGATGAGCAGCTTGGTGGAGGCCTCAATGTTTTGGAGTTCGGTCATTTCTTCATCGTCGTCAGCACCATTGCTGCTGACGGCCGCTTGAATCTCTACTTTGACATTTGGTATCTCGACTGCCTTGCCGATCATGGATAAGCATTTTACGGCGGCCGAAACCAGCAGCCATTGCGTCTCGCACAGGTTTTTGGCTAAAGGAATAAATATATAGCAAAATATCTATTTAGCGATAAAGCGTTCAAGCGTTCACTTACAAATTATCTTCACTGCCTCGATAAACTGAGACCATGTGGAATAATCCTTAGGCGTGTTCGACTGCTTGAGCATTGCAATCTTTCGGTTGAATGCGTGTCCAAGCACCAGAAGCCAGCCATGCTTGTGCTCCAGAGTTTTTTGCGTGAGACTGACCATGCACTCAGCGACCTCTTCATCGAATTGATCATCATCCAGGCCTGAGGCCCACAGAATGGCATACACCTGGGATACATGGATGCGCATTGTTTCGGACACATCCTTTAGTGAGTTGCTCAGAGGCTCCAATAGATGCAAGTTCTTGGCCGCAAACAGGTCTGGGGCGGCAGTCAATAGGTCGAACAGACAGATAAGATTCGATTCACCTGGGGAAATAAAAGAATTGTTAGTTAAATATCACATTGATTCAATTCGATTACTCACTTCTTTTGGCCTCCACCCCACGCTGTACAAACTTAACATATTGATTGATGGCATTTCCCTCCTCATCATCGTAGTTTCTGTTGATATATTCGCGCAATTCGCTGGTATACTTCTCATCGCCCGGAGCTGCCACCACGCCAGCCGAGTACCACAAACACAGGCGCAGATAGTCAAGCAGCTCTTCATATACCTCCAAGCTATAGGGAAGCTTGGTACGTCCCACCACCACACAACAGTTGCTCTTCTTGAGTCGCTTGTTGGCCATTTCATGGACATGCGACATCATTACCTGGAAACTTGGCAACACCACACGGCGTTGTTCTAGCGAGAGATGGTTGAAATCGCTGATAGTTTCGCTGCTGCTGTGTTTTCCCGCCTTCTCAATAGACGAGATCAGGCTGTAGTTGACATGATCCTTCTTCGACGTGCCGTACAGATACGTAGTCACATTCTCACGCAGAGAATTGCTGAGCGTTGAAAGAGAAATACATTAAAAGGAAAAATAGAAACGTAATGAATCAACAGTTACCGTTCGCCTGCGATGAGCAGCAGCAGGTATCTGGCAGGAGCAAAATACTCCGGATAGCAGCTGGTTAGGAAAACGCTTGTCACATTCTGTACAATCTGTACCTTCGACTCGGCATTGTCCAGCAGCATGGCTAGCAGCAGATGATGCTGTCCATCCAGCTTCACCTCGGATGGATCCACGGACGGATCATCGACATCCATGGCATCGGAGGTCTCTTTTGTTTTCCAGGCAAAAGCCGGAGCCATGGAGACTAAAGCCTCCCGTATAGAGGAATGCAAGTCCGGTTCACTGTTTGCCAGATTATTGAAGTAGCCCAGCACCAGCTTTAAGTCCTGATTGACGTCGTTGGGGAAACTGCGGGCATGCTGGGCCAGGGCTGAATAGGCTGCATTCTGCACATCATTGGGTTCGGCTGTGTCGCGTCCAATGACTTTGGTGATGCCAGTGAGGATAACCTTGGATACCTTGGAGACCAAATCACGTGGGCCGCTGCGTAAAAAAAAGGTGAAAAATAACATGAGCAAGATGAATTCGGATAATCTAGAAATCTGATGCTTACTCCTTTAGGACCAGTTCCACAAACTGCAGGGCCAAAACCTTACATTTTTGATTGGTGTTTGTGCCAAATAATCCCTCAAAAATGACCTGCAGTCCCTTGGTGACATTGATGCTCTTGCCACGGCATCTGATCAGATACTGCAGAAGCTTCTGACGGACACGGGCGCAGCAGGGACGCGTCTGGCGATCTGGCAACTTGCTCTGATTACCAATGAAGAGGGTGTAGAGGGGTGCCGTGACAGCTGGATTACTGAAGTCCAGCATGGTGCAGAGTTTGCTTAGTTCAGCTATAGCTGGAGTGGCCACACTGAAGCGAGTGTCTGCCGAAGCCACCACGAGCGGCACAAAGACTTGGATATCGGTGAAAACGCCGGCGCATAAGAACCGAACGATGCCTTTCTTGACCTTTTCCAGCTCCTCGGCCCGCCAGTTGTTGGAAATGACCCGCTTAAAGTTGTAAACACTGAGACCTGGAGGGACATCGTGCTCCTGGGTGATGCCATACGGAAGGAGCAGTACGTCTTGGAGGAGTGAAAGGAAATTCGTGCTTATCGAATGCTTTCCCTGCAGATTCAGTAGCGACGCTCGCTGTGCAGGATCATCCGGTATCTTCATATCGCTCAATATGGGCAGCAGCAGTGTGAAGAGTTTATCCTGATAGTTTTCAAGATTGTCCTCGCTACCAACTACTTTGGCGGCCAACGCGGTCTGCTGCTCCAGCGAGAGACGCGGGAATCCCATCGCAATGAATATGATGCCAAAGTTTTTGAGAAATGTAGTGCTATTATTGGCTGCATACTGGTCCAAAAGAGCCTCAACGGGGATCTGCACTTGGCCTCGGGAGGCGAGTCGGCGCTTGATGTGAGTGAGCACCTCCACAACCTGAAGGGGGGGAAGTGCAATGTATTAGTAAAAATGACTTAAGTTTTCTGCACTGTCATGGTACTAGAGGATGACGATAACCCGGCGCCATTGTGTCTCTGTTTCGGCCGTTTACTTGCCTTTGTGCGGACTTCATTGTGGGGGGAGTTGATCTTAAGTATAACTGGAGTTAGAAACTTTCCCACCGTGGCCTCTAACTTCTCATCGCTGTCCGTATTGCCCAGACGCAACAATACGCGCTCTAGGAGCTCTGAAAAATTGAATGCAATTTGTTTTTTCAATAAGCAAACTCCCTTGATGCCAGCCGGTAGGTGCCTTGATTCAGGCCTGACCTGAACCGGGCCTCTTATATTTAACTAGCTTTGTTTTTCGGTTTCATTTTACCAATTTCCGCACTAGGTCCAGTTTCCATTTTCTTGTTTTTCTTTTTGTATTCAGTTCAGTGAGCAGTGTTGCCTAACAACCTGTGGACAGCTGCTTTTTCGCGTATCGAAATTATATCGGTATCCAGTGTTAATTAATGTTCGCTCAAAATTTTCAAAAATTTCAGTTTAACGTACTTTGTGCTCATCCTGACGGAAAATTCGGTATAATTCTCGATGAGTTGATGAGGATGGCTGAACATGGATTACATGAAACATTCTGAAGATCTGGACATAGATCGAAACCGAATGATAAATTCATTAAGGAGTTCTGCCAGATGAAACTTTTATGGAATGCTACAAGCAATAGATACTCTACAATAGGAATAACAAGCCCAAACAAGCCACTAGTCAAAAAACCAAATTTTGATGTCCGAAAGTAGCGTTTTAAGCTAGATCTCATTAGAGGTAGTCTAAAAAGTCAAAAATCTGTTTAACAGAATGAGTAAGTATGACTTCGTAAATTCAATCAAACTCTACATTAAACGTGATGTTCCCTGAAAATATTAAAACGTTATCTTGTAGTACTCGTATTTGCTTATCCCGATCCAACCTTCTTTACTCACAAAAAATACAAAAGATTTGTGGATTTTGTAACTACAATATATGTACATACATATATACATGGTTAGATTAGGTTACAGCGGCTGCCAGACTCACTGGGAGCCCAGCACACCTAGCCCGTTTCTGGCCCGTTGTGATTCTACCCCTTCTCGCATTGTGAGACCTAAGGTCAACAGTTGTCTCAGCCTGCAGCTCTTATGAAGTTAGCTATCTTTCTGAGACATATGGTGGACATTGCCGAAATGTCTGCTATGAAGGGCGAGCCCAAGTGCTGTAGCCTTCTTCTGCTGAGAGCTGGGCAAGAGCAGAACAAATGTTCCACCGTTTCCTCCTCTTCCTCGTCTCTGCAGCCACGGCAAAAGTCATTGTATGGGGCGCCCAGTCTATTAGCGTGTCTATTAGCGTGTCTATAGCCCAGTCTATTAGCCAGTGCCCCGTTAGGGAGCGTATGACTGCGCTGCACCTTCGTCTGCCGAGCCTGCAAAGCTCAGAGGTGCGCTTCCTGTCTATGGTTGGCCATGTTTGCCGAGTTTTTCGACAACGTGGAGCTGATTGCCAGTTGTTGTCTATTAGTTGCTTATATTTCTCCTTTGTTATGAGCCTACATGTGGCCATCGGCATACGTGTATTCTCCTTGTCTTGGAGAAGGGGGATTGTAGTGCCAAGTCTGGCCAGCTCGTCTGCAATACAGTTGCCTTCGAAGTCCCGGTAGCCCGGGACCCATATGAGGCTGATAGCAAATTGCTGAGCCATCTCGTGAAGAGATTTGCGGCAATCTGCAACGGTGGCCGAGTTTGCGGAGATCGCATTTAGCGATTTGATTGCAGCTTGGCTATCACTGTAGATGTTTACACAGGTTACCATGGCGGTATTTTCCTGTAGGCAGTTTAGGGCTTCCTTGATTGCAATGACCTCCGCTTGGAAGACGCTGCAGTGATCAGGGAGCCTAAAGGAGTGCCTAATGTTTAGCTGTTCGGAGTATATTCCTCCTCCGACCCTGTTGTCCAGCTTTGACCCATCTGACCACCAAGCGCGACACCACTCCTATATAGGTTTTTTGCCACGGCTTCTGAAAATCGGTCATTTATACTTGAGAGTTCCACTCTAGTAATAATTCGGTCTCGTATTTTAATACAAGACACTTTATTATAACTTCAGAATTATTCTTATATATTAACAAATATATATCCATATAAAATATCAGACATTTACGGCTAAGTATATTCCCCATATCATATGAAATGAATTATTTCTTATTATATTTATTTTTTTCATATGACATATACCAAGCGCGACACCACTCATATATATGTTTTTGCCACGGCTTCTGAAAATCGGTCATTTATAATTGAGAGTTCCACTCTAGTGATAATTCGGTCTCGTATTTTAATACAAGACACTTTATTATAACTTCAGAATTATTCATATATATTAACAAATATATATCCATATAAAATATCAGACATTTACGGCTAAGTATATTCCCCATATCATATGAAATGAATTATTTCTTATTATATTTATTTTTTTCATATGACATATACCAAGCGCGACACCACTCCTATATAGGTTTTTTGCCACGGCTTCTGAAAATCGGTCATTTATACTTGAAAGTTCCACTCTAGTGATAATTCGGTCTCGTATTTTAATACAAGACACTTTATTATAACATCAGAAATATTCATATATACATTTATATCAGTTAATATAATTAAACAATGTCATATGAACTTTTATTTTATTACCAAATCATATCCATGTTTGAATTTAACATATATTTTCAATGATGATAATCATATCATGCTCATGTTTATTTTATAATGTATTGTATATCATATAGTTATATAGGAAATATTCCCATATCCATATTAAACCATAATATTGGTATTCTAAATACAAATTCAATTTGTATATAATATCAAAACATCGTTCAATCCCGTTCAATTCCCTCATTAGGGAAGTGAGTCGGTCCATTGATGGAGCACCCTGGAAAATGAGTGTCGAGTAGAATGTGTAGGGACTCCTCACTGGAGTTAGTCCACGTACCCTCGCTTCTCTTTAGGTAACCCACCGAGGGGGCCGTTTTGGAGAGGATCTTGCGCAGTCTTGCGGCTTCTGACGTTACCTCGATTTCAGAACAAAATTTTTGCCACGGGCATCGGGCCTTGTGTCGCCTCAACCTTTACTACCCTCCAATCGGAGGTGGGTAGCTCCGGGTTGCACCGCTGTAACATTTTTATGGAGGCGGGCACCCAAACTCTCGCTCTAGGCCTAATGGGCACCTCGATCCAGTCGACTGCGACGAGCTTCGCCCCTGGGTATACCTCTCCGACTTGCGCTACCGCTGCTTTATAGAGCTGAACGGAGCGCTCGTCTTCGCTATGATCTTGATCCAACCTGGTAGCAGCCCATGTCTTTACAGACTGGAGGGGATCGAAGCAGCGGTCGGCCAGTGCCGCTTCCACCCACTACCACTGGTTCCTGGGGATCTTGGAGTCCACGCTGCCTTTATCCAGGACGCCGATCAGCGTCCTCTCCTTGGCGATTTGCGCGAACGACACGTTCGGCAGCACTCTGGAGCGCTTCGGAGCCGGTCCAGGAGTCTCCAGTGAGCGCTGCCTTTTCGGTTGCGGGGCTGTCGTCTTCGGCGGGGCAACCCTCTTCGGTGCCTCTTTGCCGAAGTTGGGCAGCACCTTTGATGCCCATTCGACCATTTTCCGCCACTGGTCGGTCGGGCTGGACATCGTGCTCGCATTTTGCCGACGGAGTATGTTGCCAGCACTCCTCCTCTCGGCATACGTGAAAGCTTTGGCTTGGGCGCAAATCGATGGCAACTCACTCCCCGCAGCCTTACCAGCAGGCAGAGCAGCCGCAGGGTCGCAGAGCCACTCTACCAAGGTATCAGCTTTGGTCGGCGTTTTGCCACCCACCCCAGAACTGGGATGGTACCCCTTCAGGTTCGCCCTAGCGTCTTCCACCGCGCTGGTTTTACCAGATATATCGCGGGTCAGGCCAGGCCTTTGGGCCGATGCCTTTCCCTGCATGGGATTGCTCCCAGTTGGCAGTTGGGGAGCGCCAGACTCATTTTTGTTTTTATTTAATTTGTTTTCCATATATAATCCCACGACTTACCAAGAAAGGGGCGGTCCGTCCGGGCAGAGATTCACGTTGCCCGGATAAGGCATCACTAGACAAGGGGGCTGCCAAGACCCTGAGCTCTCCGTTAACGACTGGGCTAGTTCTTATACCGAGGCCCCAGCCAGGCTGACTCTCGGCACGGGTCGAATAACACACTTAGTCCGGCCCGGTGTGAGATGATTGTGGGGGTTGGGATGTGGGTAGGTAATGTGTAGGGGTGGGGGGTTATGTGAGCTACTTAAACGAGGCGGCACCACAAGCGCATCGCCAGTGTTGCTACTTCGCGAACACCTGGCTGTCCGGAACTGCTTATTTCGGTGCTTTCCCTAGGGATGACCGTTTTTTCGCAGCTGGCCTACCTCCAAAGGTAGGTCATTCGCTATCCGCAACCCGTCCGGCGGCCTCAGCTAGGCCTCTCCGAGCCATCTCACATGTTCGTCAGACCAAAATGCATATACATATTTCCCCAACAAATTTGTCCAACTTGTATAGCTTTCCAATTTGTTGAAACATGGATTAGGTTCTGTAGCACAATAGTGGTATGGCCTCAATGTAACTAAATTTGATCCTTAACAAAAACTTAAAATTCAAATCTATTCCAATTCATTATTCTGATACAATTAAGTGAACCCAAGGTTTAACATTAAATTTCGGATTTCAAGTTATTTTTATTGAAACGAATCTTATACAGAATGCCGTTATTAATTGATTCATCATTCATTCAATCCGTCAGAAGTGGTCATCTTGAATTCTGAAAAAAATAATATTGCATTAGTACGGAATTGGTCTATTTTCTAACTAATGTAACATATAATAGGAAAATTTCAGATTTTTTACATTTTGTAAAAAAAAGATTTCGAGGTTTGTCATCAATTTGTGTTATGAAGACCGTCGGGATTTTGTCATCAGAATATCAATTAAATATACATATAAATAGTAGTATATGGGAATTTTATACACACCTTTGAGTTAAATGGCTGCCGACATTCTCTGAAAATGCTGTGGAAACTGAGATGACTGGACTGTGGAATAATAGCGATTAAAGTTAAATTTTTGTTTTATTCAAAAAGAATAAATTGCTACAAATATTATCTTTTCCGCTAGCGTGTCCTCATTTAAAACTTCTTGAAGCTCTTCTTGGCGCCCTGACCCTTGTTGACTTTCAGAACATTGAAACGCACAGTCTTTGAGAGGGGACGGCACTCGCCAATGGTGACAATATCGCCGTGCTCAACATCTCTGCAAGAGAACAAATTAACCATTTCCGTTAGAAGCTATTTTCACAATTTCGTTGCACATAGTGTTAGTTCCAGGATTTCTTTCAGAAGTTTTACGTTTAGTAATGAGTTTCAAGTTTCTTCAGCAATTTGTATTATGAAGACCGTCGAGATGGTTATCATCAGAGAAGTGAAGGTATTTTCGGTTCATCCGAGATTTGCAATATTACCTGAAAGCGGGTGAGCAGTGGACGCTCATGTTGCGGTGACGCTTCTCGAAACGACTGTATTTGCGCACAAAGTGCAAATAGTCACGACGAATGACAATGGTACGCTGCATTTTCGTCTTGCGGACAACACCGATCAGGATGCGACCACGAATACGGACATCGCCAGTCCAGGGGCACTTCTTGTCAATGTAGGTACCATCGATGGCCTGTGATGGACAAGAAAAACACATTAGTTGTGGAATACTTTGGTATCGAGCGGGAGCGTCACCTCACGAGGGGTCTTGAAACCCAGACCGACATCACGGTAACGACGGAGGGACTTCTTCTTGGTCACGCCAGGCTTCACCTTGCGGTTTAGGTTGACACCAAATTGTTTTTGGAAGGCGCGCTCGTTCTGGTTAGTGGAGGTGGGAGCGTATCGTGGGCGGGTGGCAGGCAGGAACGTTCAGCGTGCAGGATTGAAACGGAAACAAAACGAGGGGGGCGCAACATTAGTCAAAGTTTGCCTTTGAACCTCTTACCTCGGCTGGAGCCTTAAAGCCCAAGCCAATTTGGCGGTAGAAACGTGGCCGCTTCTTCAGATTGATGCTCTTGCGACGCACTGTGACCACCGCATGTTGTTTGCGGAACGCGCGTTCAGTTTGCTGCAATACATTTCGTGTACACTTTGTCAGATACCATGCGCTAAAGTAGGGTTATGTCGAAGATGGGCCACAGTTTCTTCCTCCACATTGCTTAACATCCCTCTATACAGGGTTCATTCTCGCACAACTCACTTACTATACATCTGGCACTATTTATTTATCTCACATCAGCCTTTAAACCGCTGTAAATGTTTAATTTTAACGCATTTCACCAAAGTCTTACCTGATCAGCCATGTTGAAGCAAAAGAAAGGAAGTCAGAGGTGGAATATAATTGATATATAAATATATCGATAGTTTTTTGTTTGATAATATATTATAAAGAGATATTTTCTTTGACGAAAATTATGAAGATATGTATGAGATATTTCATTAACCATTTAATTTTTCAGTACTTTGAACAAATTGACATTGTTTTTCTGTTTTTTTACATCGTTAGATAGGATATAGCAACTTTTACTTCTTCTTATCGATGCACAGGGAGCTGGGACAAAAATATTCGGTACTTCTGTGCGATTTTCGGAACCAGAAATATATCGCTATATACCGTAAGTATAACGACAAATTATTCATATTCCATCATATGAAAGCGCATTAAGGGTTTGCATCTATCACTGCGGAAAATTGCTGACAGGAATCTGGTATTTATTTCGTTTGTAACTCAAATAGTGTCACCAAGAACATAAAACACGCTTGGTCACTCTCATGATTCAGCTGTGTTTTGTAAACAGCGCCAATTTTGAAAAGAAAGGAAGTCAGAGGTGGAATATAGAGCTGGAGAAACATCGATGTTAACATCGATATAGTCGATGAGTGAGCATGACATGCGATGTGAGAAAGCATAATATTGCAGTTTATGGCCGCAAATAATAGATTTAACCATTTTACAATGGCTGGGGGCAACATTCTGTAACGCTCGTGTCAAAGTTAATTGTTATGGGGGCTATTGTTTTATTTGTTCACTATAATTTCACTAAATAATTTTATAATAACTGATCTCCCACGACACAGTTTACTTTGATTTCAGTAATTTATCTACTATTTTAGTAACTCCCTTGCTCATTTTAAATCCGCGCGCTGTTAAAAATCCTCGCCGTGTTGGGAAGTTTACAATATTTCCAATATTTCCCTGGGATATTGCTGAGGCTCTTCCGAAAAAATCGGGTATGGGCAAGAGGCATAACGGCCCAGAAAATGCAAGGCCTGCAAGGTAAAATCCACCCCACCTGATGCTTCCACAAAATCTCTCAAAAAGTCCCAGAAAAAGTCCCAACAAGCACGACGGCTAAAAGGCAACCAAATATCGATATTTTTTAAGTACGGGTGGTAATTTTGAAAAAAAAAACAATGTTCGTAAACTATCACCAATTTAGCAACAAAAGTTAAGTTTTGGCGCGTAAACGTTTTATTGGAAATTATTGTGATGATATTGTGACCAAAAATCCCGCAGAAAATCCAGAAATAGGACCCTCAGCTCTGAATTTTATCCGATTGATGAATAATTTCATTTGTAACTGTATGACTGACTAGAATATGAATGCAATCTAGCAGTATAAATGATGGAGTAAACCACGATTTCAGAGAGCGAAAACTGAAATCATAAATATTATTCAAAATTCTGTTTATTCGGCATACATTTAAAAAATGAACTGGAAAAAATGAACCATTTGAACCTTACACGACATTTGACATGCATTGTTCATGAGTCCAGTGATACTACATTTACATCCTCCTGTCATCTACACATCAATAGATGGCGCTGTTGTACAATTTTAGGGCTGCTTTGGAGGGGCGTTAACTATTTGAATAATTTATTTTCTGTCTTTTAGATACACTTCACTTGAATTAGCATATCGCTGATGCAACTTTAGCGCTTAGGAACTTTGTCTTTGCTATTGACCTTCATTTTAGCTGTCGTTGCTAAAGCCAAGTCAGATATTTCTCTAGCACCACTTAAGAGGTTTTCTCGAAAAGAAATGTCTTTGTGCCAGCGCTTGGTAGTTTTGTTTCTGTCAAGCACATCAAGCGCTAATTCTCCACATAGTTGTGGAGGCTGCAGAAAATATGTCGGATTAAAAATAATGACAACATAAACGAGTGCAAGTGCACGGCCTTGAAATGCCTGCCCTTACTCTCTCTCTCTCTCTCTCTCTCTCTCTCTGTCTTTCCATCTCACTCTCTCTCTCTCTCTCTCTCTCTCTCTCTCTCTGGTTTGACCAAGGCGAAAGCTGCTGCAGCTGCTGCAAATCCGTTTAGGGCTAAAACGTCACGAAGGGAGGCTACACTACCTGCCATTGCTGCTGCTTTCGCTGCCTGCATTTCATTGCCATTGTTAATGCAGATGTCTGCAGCATAAACGAACGGCAAACGCTGCCTTGGGCTCTGACGTTGGGCTGGCAGCGGGGCCATTAGGCGTGGCATGCGTGTGCCGATGAAGGTTTTCTCCATCGTCCTTCCTCCACACCGTGGCAAGGTGAAACCGCCGAGCTGAGCCGAGCGCAATGATGGTAATGAAATCCTTTTACTGTCCTCCACGACCAAGGTCTTTGCCCGCACATCACATGCCTCACAGGTAACGGTAACGGAAACGGCAGGATTGGAATGTGGATGAATGGAGCCCAGGCCCAGTAACTTTGAGGTTAGTTTATCCGTATTCCCCTCATTTCGACTCACAGAACAGCACAACATCATTTGGTATTTTATTGATTAAATAAACCCCCGCGGGACATCATAAACAGCAGTAACAAAGTTGATAACTTTCACCCCCGCCCCTGCATACCCGCTGTTATTATGATTTCATGCTTATTGCCATTATTGGTGTTGTTTTGTACTGGGGAAAATGAAAAAAGTTTTATGGCCGCCAAAGTTTCATCGCAACCATTTAAATGCAATGCTGCTTTAATATTGTAAAACACTTTAAAGTCACAAACTTTTCACTTTCGCCCTCAAATTAAGCAAAATAATTTCCATGCTGCCGAAAGCCGAAAGCCAAGGGACAAAGAGCTCTGCTTCTCTGCTGCTCTGCTGCTCGGATCTCCTAGTAGATAGCGGGCATCAAGTGCTCAGCTTAACGGTACATTAGGTAAACAGTGCTGTCAGCTCGGGCGAGGCAAAACAAAAGTACATACATACATACATACATATGTATGTGTGTGTGTATACTTGAAACTTAAAAGTGGGTTGAAAGCCATTAAAGGAGCAGGACGGACATCGAGGTGGGATTTGAACTGGGAAATGTGGGTGTGTGGTGGACAGAGCGTGTATTTGAAAAGTGACCGAGATAATTTTTGGCATGCTTTGTTTGGTTTTACTTTCTTCCTCCGGTTGCACCTCCCCCCAAGCTTCCCTGCCTCCATCCGTGCAGCTTTGATGAGCAGCAGCTGGGCTCAACCACAGCCCAGGGTCCCGTCCCGCCCCCTCCTCTTGGTGGGTTGTTGTTTAACAAGTAAATTTATGCGCTGCGCGTGTGGGTGTGGGTGAGGGTGGGTATGGCCTAAACAGAAGTTTGCCTACCTCTCTTTCTCCTCGTAAAAGGCAAATGGAAAGATATTATTACGATGCTGTTTTTTTTGTTTTTGGGAACGTTGCTACGGTCCTCTGGACCCACACCTGCCAGCCTCCTTCTGGTTCTGTGGAAGAGAAGGGTTGAAAGCCGTAATTATGTTAATTTTCAGTAAACGTAACATTCTCAAAATATTTTCAAATAAATTCCAGGGGCCCAAATGATGGAAATGCTAAGTATGAGCAGGTCGCCAGATCTCAGTCACAGCCCCAGCCCCAACAATGCTCTGACGCTTCCCGGGTAATTATTGGGAAAACCTGACAGATTGAACGGAAATTAGCTTAGGAAACGTAAGGCCAATTTCCGCCTTGTCAATTATACGACAGCCCCCAAAAATGCTAATGCTGTAAAATCAAGGCAAACCCTAAGGAATCAGAGGTAATCCATAAGACAAACAGAAGAACAAAAACTTGTGCTACGCTACGGTAACCTTGGTATTGACTCTATGTATCCTAAAGTTCCCCCGGATTTCTTGTTAATTAGACTTGAACAACAACATAACGGTACTTGACTACCTAATCGGAGTACCATCCACCTCGAAATCTCGCAAAATCACACAGCAAACAACTCTAATGAAGCCGACCGTTGGTCTGTGTTCTGTTGTCTGTTTTCTGTTTTCTGTGTTCCACCTTACCACTCCGGCCTACTAATTGAAAAACTTTCGTGCTATCCCCCGACTGAGACTGAGACAACAGAACACGTGCCACCCACTGATTCGGCCGTGGGAGGCACTGCATCAGGCCAGGCCCATGTCTGGGTCGCTTGGTCTATTTAATGTATCGCCATGCTTTCCCGCTATCTCTATTTTCCCCTCATACAACACAACTCCTGCTCGTTTTCGAGCTTTCAGGTTCGCATAAAAGGACATAAAAACGTTGCCTGCGCCACAGCCCCGCCAGCACCCCCGAGGTTCCAAATTAAAGAGCAACAACGACTGTTTCAGGGAGCCCAGAATTTGAGGCTTCCAAGACCATTTTAACCACAGTTTGTCAGCAGGGAAGGATGTACTTATCAATTGATATGTAATATTTTAATGGACAGTGCTGGAAATACATATATGTAATGCCTATTATATTATTTTAGCATTCGCCTAAGGTTTTTGTACCCTCACCTACGTAAATGGGCTGTGTAGAGCATTAAATACTCGTCTTGGTGTTGCACAAAACCTATTCTTTGGGTTGGATGTTTGCTTGGTATCCGTTACCGTTTTGCCACTAGGTTCTGGGCGCCTAAGTGGCCCGGAGCTTCTGGTCTATCTCCATCTGCCCCCGTCCTACTCCACCTCGCCGCGGGGATTGTGAGGCGTGGATTTATTGGCCGCGCCCGCTGGCAAACCGTAAAAACGAAATTCGCATTAATTTCTTAAATTGAAGCGTCGTCCAGGCAGACAAACGACGCCGGTACAGGAAGGGCAGCAGATGCCAGGCTCAGGGCAGAGCTAGAGGCAGAGACAGAGGGCAGCCGTAGAAGACGAAGATTGTATTTTCTTTCATTGTTGAGCGGCGGCGTCTTCTACAGGCACGGTAGGAGACGCAGGAGGAGAAACCAAGCCGATTGAAGAAAAGAAAAAGGTCCACAATCGAAGCTTAACTTGATTAAATATGTATATACCCCATAATCTGCAATATATAGAATTGTAGCATTATGTATGGACTGTAAAGTGCGTGTCCGTTAATTAAAGCGATTTTTATGTGTCTGTATTTCATCCTGGTCTGGTCATCTCTCTCTTTCTTTGGACAGATTCAGCATTGGCCCATTGTTCATCGTAAATTTATGCCAGACACTGTCGTGATTTATACGAAATTTTGGTGTAAATTAGTATTAAGTGGATTCTGCTATTCGTCCCACGTACATACAGTGTTAAAAATCGATTGAAAGGCGAAGAATTCCATTCATATTTTGATGATAAAGGCAAATGATCCATGATAAATGCAAAAAAATTTTATAAATATAAATATGTTTGTTGAATATTCGAATTTACATTTGTTTTTTATAAAAAAAGTGTATCTGTAGATGGTTTAAAATTAAATTAAATTCTTATGAGATAATAAAAGCCCATAAATCATTCCTTACTCATACGCATGCTATTCGAATGCACTGTCCGCCATGGAACTGGGCCAACAAAGATTTGTGCCTCTGCATCCGCCATATACACATCCTCATCCATAGCCATAGCCATACCCATAGCCATACCCACAGCCATACCCATAGCTAGAACCAGAGCCAGAACCATGGAATTCATGGGACAATAGTGGCTCATGTTTATGGTTTTCGCTGTTGCTGTTGCTGAATTCATCGATTGCTCCCAAAAAGAAAGAGATAACTAAAGGAGAGGGCGGAGAGAGAACACGAGAGGAAGAGGGGGGGAAACTATTGTAAGCATCGACAAGGATTTACGAGTGGCATTTATGGGGAAACTTTTCGACCGGGCACTGGGGCGTTCGCGGCGTTCGGAATGGAGCTGGATGAGTAATGCCCGGTTTCTAATTGCCGACATACATCAATAGTTAGCTGCCAATTTGGCAATCGGTATAAAAGAGCGCGTGCGATGACCATTAACACATAATCATCACCCAGCAACCAGAACTGGCCAGAGGAGAGACCACCGAGAGACCATCATCGGAGGCAGTCTGGCCCCCACCTTCATTAAATCTCCGTCAAAGCAAAGCCAGTCATGTGTGTGCCCCGCCGCCAGAGTGTCCTTCGCAACAAGGATGTGCCCGCATACGTATACGTATCCACATATGTATATGTATGTGTGCGTATACGTATCCTTAGCCATGTGCGGGCTATGCGGGCTATGGTGGCATCGTGCAATCGCAAATAATCAGCCACTTAACGTCGTACAACTTTATGCCGGAGATTCTTGCCACTGAGCCAACCTCTTAACGGACCCAACTCAGCTCTCAGCTCCTCTTCCACTTGGAGTCGGACATGGGGACGGACAGGGGCACGGACACGGACACGGACACGGTACGGTCATAGTCATAATAATGTTTATTATGGTTGTTGGCGATCGAGCACATGCAAACGGTTTGCTTGCTCTCCTGTTTGCCATTACAAAGGACACAAATGTACCTCCGCTACTCCACACACATGCCCATGATGGACACACAAGCACACACACACATATGCCCTTGGAGTGGGGCCTCTCTGGTCGTGACAAGTGAAATGGGTAGAACATGAGGTTCCGAGTGCTTCTGGGCCAGTTACTTTTTGCTGGAGATGTATTTTTAGAGACTCATTCGGACTGTTTCAACCACATCAAAAGTGACTTCAAAAAAAGGTAACTTTTGTTTCTCGTTCGGGCTTCAATGTTTCAACTGGCTTTAAAGGCAGTGAGGTCAGGTCAGCCCTAAATATCACAGTGGACACACAGCGGGGTCTGCAAAGGAAGTGCAGTCATTTCTAGCGCATCCTGGCGGGTCCAACAGCGCACATCCTGCCATTCGGCGGCCATCCTGCCTTACCAGCGGCCAGAAATTGTATATTTCGCTGCTCGACTCGACCAATAAAAGCGCACCAGGATGTGTATCCGGAGTGGGACCCGAACCAGAGCCAGAACCAGAGCCAGGAGCAGAACACTATCCAAATTCTATTTATGTGGGAGTAGCGCTGTGTCCTTCACTGGTAGCCAGACTAATGCTTTTAACTGGTTCGGTTTTTGGCTCAATAGAATTTTGCGTTGAGCGGAGTCATCGTGGAAGCTGGGAAAACTGCACAGCCGAATGACCAACAAATCAAATAGCGGAAAACTTTTATTTTGCGAAAGTTTTCCCCATGCATCCGGCATCGGTACGCCTTCGCGGCCATCTTTTGCCATTTTGGCTGTCTTGGGTCGACCCCATAAATAAGCTGGCAAATTGCACGCTTTGCTGCCTCATCCGAATCCCTACAGGCGGAGACGGAGGCGAAGGGAAGGTTGAGGGACTGGCTACAGGCGGGATGTGCCAGCGAGCAAATTGATGGCTTTTGCAGCAGTTGTGGTAAATTTTGCAGGACCTTTGGCCCTTCTAGTTTGCTGCTCGCTGCTTGTTTCCTTGAACTCTGACCAGACCAAATCGTATTTATGCGTTAATTATTTCATTAACGGCCCATTGGGTCTTCGCCTTCTTTGGCAATCCCCACCCTCCCTCCAATTATTCCAGCCTATTGCATTCAAGTGATTTTGATTCTTTGGCCATTTTGATGACCAAGGAGGCGTGACTCCAACCACCGCCCTCCTCTCTGCTCTCGTTGTGCAATCGATTAGAAATGGCATTTAAGGATCTTCGCATTGATCCTATTAAGAAACAGTCGTTCCGTTCGAATGTGTTTTTTAATTAAATGCCCCCCACACTAATCAACAGAGAAATGGCTCAAAATTAGAATAAAAATCGCTGCATTTAAAATATGGTATTCTTTGATATCCGCTCACAAGAAACCCGATCTGTTCCAGCATGTTAAACCTTTTCAATTGTTCAGTACCGCACTTTTATCCTCTGGTAATGGAACGTACAATTTCAGTCATTAAAACGCCCCCCCACACACACAACTGACATTTAGCCAGAGGTGCGGAGGGAAATGGTTGCAGAAGAGCAGGTAAAAATAAACTGAACCTGAGGTGTAAGTAAATGAAACCCCCCTCCAAGGCGAAGAATGTGGGGGAAAACCAGAGACCCGACCCGACCCCGACTCAACAAGGCGAAATGTTTAGGTTAAAAGTGAGCGTCGAAAGGCAGGAGGGAAATGAGCGGCTTGCATGCCGTGGCATATCCGCCTGCATTTAGCTAATCCACAAGTTGAGCACAACAAAGGCAGAAGGAGCAGGAGGCACAGAAAGCTCAAGGTCCTTGGCGAAGCTGACTACACCGGAGAAAATCATCGAAATCATCTTGAAATCCAAGGCTCAAGGTGGTGTACTCTGGCTTCAAACAAACATGATCGTTATCGAAACGAAAAAGTGTTACCAAACTGTTAAACATTAATAATACCTTTGTGTTGCAATTAAAATACCAATTATTTTCAACAATATTTGCTAATTATGTGCAGTAAAATATTTTCCATATTGTTAATATTTTCCAGTGTACGATCAAGTGCGGAATGCGGGATGGTGGGTGGGAGTGGATGGCCTTTGTAAGTGGATGTGGGAGGACTATGCGACTACTTGACAGTCATGGCTGGGCTTTGTTTCTATGAGCCCCATCCCCAGCCCAGCCCCTCAGACGTTGCATACTACTTGCGGGTATTCTTGAGCGTCTGTCGTGGGAAGCATCTTAAATTTTGTTTCATGAATTTATACTCGTACTTCTGGCAGGCTGAGGACTGGCGGGGGCACTGGCGGGTGGGGGGGTCTGAGCTCTGACCTGCTCGCATATGTAAATTGATGGCTTTGTTTGTCTTTCGGGCTGAGCTCCCAATTCGTAAATCCGTTGAAAATCCTTTTTAACTTTTAATGATGGGGCTGTCGACGTCCTCTGCTCTGCTCAGCTCTGCTCGGTTCTCTCCTGCTTTCTCCTCTGCTCTTGGCTTTGGCGGCAGAGCTTCTTTACAGCTCAAAGTGGGCCAATGTTTTCCCATGGGATTTGCGTAAAGTATCTGCTAAAAGCTTTCTCCATTCTGTTTGCCTGTCGCTCTTATTTGGCCAAAAAGGCAGCGCTAACCGCATCGACATCGACAACATCCCAGCCCTGCCCTGCCCTGTCCTGTCCCGTCCTCTCCATTCCATTCCCAGGAGTCAACTCCAATTTCGGTTTCATCAATTTAGTCCGGACGAAAAGGCGGATGAAAATGGCAGTTTTGGCGGGGCGTTCAAAGCGAAAAACAGATGAAAATTGGAGAAGAGAGAAGCATAAGAGAAGCAATGCGAGGAAATCCTTGTAAACTTTGTAAATTTCTACTAAGTTTCCATTAATTCCATCTCTTGACATGGCTGGCAGGATAACCAGAAATAGAATACCAATACTGCCAAGAGCACTGCCAATATGACTAATTCACGGGAGCATTATATCGATGGCACAGCGTCTGCAATTTGCGATTGTCATTTCCTCGATAATAATCTCCCATAAATAGTAGCCATTAAATTTAATAGACGAGTATGCATGTATGTATATCCCCGGGCTGTGCTCATCAGAGATAATTTATTTAACATCCACACACACTTTGGACTCAGTTGGGAAATTATTACACCTTTTTGTCATTGGGAAACATCAATTTTTAATTCGAATCGCTGCTGGGCGCCAGTTGGAAGTTCGAGACACCAATTTTGTTGGTGTTCACATTTGAACACCGAAAGACAATGACAAATGCTGGCAATTACCCAAGGAATCTATGAATACTCGTAAGTGGATACACAGGCAGCCACAAGGACACGCACATGTGCACAGGGAGTCTGAAGCACGTGCGCAAATTATCTTCAAGGCAAACGCCTGAATAAAATAACAGCTGCACAGAGAGCGGCATAAACAAATGACGATGATGGCAGCACTTCGCAGCCTCCGCCTCTGCCTCAGCCTCGGACTCACTCTCAGCTCCTGAGACCACATCGGATAAGGATTGAGACTAAACTAATTAATTATACAGAAGGTCCTTGGATGGAGCAGGAAAGGATGTCGGACAGTGCCTGCCCGACCATGAATACTGCAATGTGTGTGCGCGTCGTAATCAACTTTGCCAATGAGCGGCCATCAACATTAAATATGCTTTCGATTGCCTGCCACTGAATGATGATCGAACTTAGCCCAAATGATAGCCATTAATAGATCCTGTAGATTCGGGGGGAGGGCACCTAATTCCCTGAACTACAGCGAACGACTTTTATGGGTAATTATCAAAAAAAAAGCCACACTCACTCTTGGTTTCTTTGTATAAACTGAACTTTTAGACGAGAATGTCAAACGTTTAAATCATTAGTTCGACTTTTGCCTGGCATTGCATTAATCAAAATCAATCTATCTTCTATATATATGCTACGACTGGAATGGAGCACATGGGAACGTGCCAGACGACATGCGTCAGGCAGGCCCGGTGTCTGCTTTCCTTCCAAGAAGAAGCCTGTGCCAGGCACGTAATAAAAGCTCACGAATTGGCAACTGAAGCTCAAGTAATTTGCACCCAGTGCCCCAACAGCTGCTGCTACAGACGTATCCTGCCCCAAGCATGTCACTTGTTCAACGGAAATTAAAGCGTTACCAGTCCCAGGCTCGACCCCTGCCTGCCTGGGATCTGGGATCTGGGTTCCCCACATCTTCTATAGCTGTAGCTGCTGACGATGTTTCATGCTCAAAGGCATTTTAATGATTTTAATTAACTGCATGTTTGCCAGTAATTACAACGGCAACAATGCAATTATGGCCCACACACACACACACAGACACAAAAAGGCAGGCACAGAGATACAGAGGACAAGGCCAACTGCCAAACCGCCTCCCGCACCTGTCCACTGGCAAGCCTCGGTTGACAGAATGATTACATTCCGAGCCATCGTAGGCCTCCCGCCTGGACGCTCCCTCCGTGGGTGGTTGATGTTCCTGTAGAGAGCAGTGTCACAGCACTGCATCATCGTCATCTCAGAGCGAGCAGCAGTGGTGGCCTATAAAAGGGGTGCTGGAAATAGTCAGAGATGCCAAACTTAAATTTACAGCTTACAGAAAGAAAGGTATGTGGCTCGGCCACATTCGGGTGTGGCACCCTTTAGGGTACGCCCCTGAATCGGGCGCTTGTTACTAATACGAGACCTGTGACCCGCTTCAAGGTACATGTGTAATTATAGCCAGTAAATGTCCTGTCACTGTCCTTGAGTGTCATAGATGCCAGCCAATACTTGTTGCATGTCTGCTAGCAGGGAGCCGAGGACAGCTGTTGTTTCTGCCACCTCTTCTCTCTCTTTCTTTTGTGTGTCTCACTGTTGCTGCCTCTTTCTCTGTCTCTGTCGCCATTGTGTGCTCAGTGACCGTAAATATCAAGTAATTTTCTGCAATTTTTCTACGCTGCCAATTGATTTATGGCCTGCTGCTGGTTTGCCCCCGCAGCCGCCCCCTCACCGCCACCCCACCGGCAACTGTGCTTTGTTTGCTAAACAAAAGACGTGGCAAGTGGGCGGCGTCCTGCCACAAAAGAAACAAGGGGAAGGGGAGTATATGTATGAATGTTGAGCCTGCGGCTATGGCCTGGACCTGTCAAGTGGTCGCCAGTCGCCATTCACCAGCCATTCACCGCCATTCCCCCCGCCATTCGTATGCAAAAATGTGTCGCCCCCGTCAGGATTCTCGCTCTGCAGGGCATTAGGGCTTGTCAGAACACAGCCCCTACACATCCCCCATCCCCCAGCCCCATCCCTGCCACCGCCGCAGCAGTGCACTCGACGAGCTCGGCATGGGGCGTGGCCAGTTTTTGTCGTTTAACAAGAAAATTCGTTTAAGGAATTTCATTTACATATCTGTGTTGGACAGCGTCAAAAGGCTGCAAAACGCAGTAACAAAATGAAAACAGGAAAAGGATACAAAGGACACAAAGGACCCTTTGCCAAACTGAAGCTTTAAATCTTCCTTTTGGATTAGATATCGATGATATATTAATTCGATTTTTGCAAGGCCATCCAACATCATACAGTTAAAAGTGAAATAATTTTCCTGCTAAAACATTTCGGACGTCCCTGCGACCCCCTCCGGCCCGTATTGGACCCTCTCTAAAGGCACTTTGGCTTAATAACAAGGAATTGCGTTACTCATACGCCATGTTGCGCCACGCGGTGTTCAGCAAGGCTTCTCCCCCACTACCCCGTGTAATATGACCTGACACAGGGAGAGGGAAAGGGCGCGAGTCAGTGGGAGCAAACTATTTATGCATGTACATACTTTGCTCTAACACGATTTTCCGCCTCCGCACTGCACTGCCGCTGCCACTGCCGCTGCCGCTGCCCCTGCCGCTGCCACTGCACTTTCCGCATGCAAATGAAGTAATTTGATTGCTAGTCGATCCCATGCAAGGACACGGGGGAATTAACTCTCGGACATCGACAGGGAGTTGAGTGCTCCATGGATCGATGGTAATGGGGTTGTCGAGTGCAGACTAGGCTGCAGCTAACCTTAATCATTCTCCCATAGAATAACTAATAGTATATCTTAGAACCATCAATTAAGTTAAAGTTTTGCTTGACAGCCGTGTTGCGTGTGAGACTAGCAGCTGCTTAAAAGGAGTGGAAGGGCACCTGTCTGGGAAATCTGTGTGGGTAGCCGCATCAATTCGTAGAATCGTTATCAGTTTCTGTCGTCAGGCAGTCGATTTCTTGACAACCCTGGCCAGCTGTGGCCGCCCTCGTTGTCCTGTTGCATGCTTATTACCCATCCGGTCGAATGTTCAGCTCATTTCAGCTGTTCGTTCAGCCCTGAAGCCACTTGATACGCTAACCAGCTGCTCCACCAGCTGGCCCATCTCCACCCCGTGCCACGGCACTCTGCCGCATGGCTCGTAATTTCAGATGGCTGCACAAACCGCAGAGGCACAGAGGCAGTAGCAGAGAGCCGAAGGGAAAACGCGTCATGGTGTGACCTTTTAGCCAGGCCCTGGAACAGGCGACGGAGGACACTCATATGCAGATGTAGGGAAGCTACAGGCGGAGTGGGATACCCAACTGCGTTGTTGCATTCTCCCTTTTACATGGGCATTCTCCCTTTTCCCTTTTTGCCTGGTTTTATTTATGACCTCCCCACTCACCTACACACAAAACACACACACACGCAGGCACGGGCACGGGCATAGATAGAGGCATATACGATTATGCAACTTTAGCCTGGAGATTTATGGCTGGAGTCTTATTAAGCATAAATTAGGGCCAGTTCCTGTCTACCTCCCTGAATCTCCATTCCTCCACTTGTGACAATTTCCGTTTCCTTTCAAATAGAATCCAATTTAGTCACTTTGAAGTCGTCACTCTTAACGTAATCGCATCTACGGCAATCAAATATACGCCACGCCCATCTACAAAAATACAGTGACATCCACGGGTTATTCACGGATCGGATGTGGCTGTGGAATGCTCGAAGCTCCCTTTGGATGCTGTCGAGGAATCAGTAGAGTTTTGACGCTTCACCAAGGATCTTAAACAGAAACGTTTGATACCCTTTTGATGCTCCCCCCTCGATGGTCCACGTCTATGAGCCAATAATATTCGGAAAGCCAATTTGGCGCTTATTAGATGCCAAAAGTTGACACGCGCCTCTCATTTCGATTGATGGCTACACATATGTATATGTATGCATGACTGATTGACTGACTGACTGAACGATTAATGTTTTCCCTGCAATTTCAGCTGAGCCAGCCCCAAAGTTGTCACTTTGTTTTGGCCAGGTGAGCGGTGTCAGAAGTCAATCGATTTGGGGGCCGCACCAGAAGTCCACCAGAAGTCAGCCCTCCAAAACTCAGAACAAAGCACGTCTAGGTTGTTATGACATATGGCTGGAAGTTATGGGAATTTCTTTTATGGCTGGCAAATAAACTTAGTGCTGGCCTGTCAGAAAGCTCTACTTTTATGGTAGATTGGCTAGGAAAGATTGACTCTGACTTGGAACTGCACTCCATTGATTTGATTGAATGATACAAATATACAATACCCATGGAGGGCCCCTACACTCATTCAATCTTCCACTACCTCCAGAATCCTGTATGTATAACAATTGAAGTATCTCAGAATCTCCAGCCAGAAACAGCATTCAAAATAAAGATGAAGAAAAGCAATTAATTATTTCCTTTCTTTAATCAAATCAGAATAAACTGAATAAATATTGCTGGCTTTGAATGGATGTTGGCCAGTTTCCGTCCATATTTCTTTTGTGTTTATTTTTAACGTTGAAAAGAAGATTTTTCAATCAAATTAACTTGCATTTTAATTTTAAAAGGGATTTACCTGGCAGAGAGGAAGGGGACTTAAATCGAATTCAATTTCACTAATTTAAATGGATTCCTTTCGCATTTATTTGCCTTAATTTAGTTTTGGTAACCTGTCAATCCCACTGATCCCACCCGGCATTATCATCTATCAGAGGTCTTTCAGCTATATTCGTATTAGGCTTGAGTCGGTCGGGATTTAATATGTGTATGTATGTGTGTGTGTGTGCAAGTGAAACCAATTTCCCTGCTTACTTATGCATATGGCACAAGTGCGGAGGTGGTCCTGTGACAGGGAGTCAAGACAACAAATGTCCTACGTGTCTTACAGGTAGAGCCACAGCCTCAGCCACAGACCAGCACAGCATCATCCACAACACACAAAGGAGAGTCAAATAAACTCTATCCTGATGCCTCTGATGATGATATACGACGGGGGGAGACAAATAAAAAGAGAAAGAGAGAGAGAGAGAACCAAGAGCCAAGAGCCTTGGGCAGGCATTATCATTCAACCCATATCCAACTAACGCACAAGGCGCGTGTCGGAGTTGTGTTCCACATCCCACATCACGCATTCGCATTTGTATTCGTATTTGTATTTGTATCTGTGTCAGGCGGCTCCTTCCCATCCTGCACATGGCGCTTCTGCTGCGCAAAATCCAAACTAATAATGACATTTTGCAAATTATTCCACATCGCAGCCTGCTTGACACACTGACACTGAAACGACGAGCCACAATAGCAGTCGGAAAGGAGCGAAGCAGCGTCAGGAGACAGCAGCCAGCAGCCAGGCAGCCAGGATCACAAGCTGGAGGAGGAGCCCAGAGTCCTGGCTGGCACTGGCAGTGGTGTGAAATTTATTTTGTTGCCAGGACTCGTCACGTACGGGGTCGGGTCGTATATGTGTGTGGGCCATAAAGTTATCCAGCCAAGGCCAGGGAACCCAAAGGGTAAACAAGACCAAAGACCACTTGGAGATGCTTCGAGGATACAGCATTAGGATGTTTATCAGCTCGAATTCGGCCAAGCACTGCCCAGAAGAGGCACCAGCTTATTACACTCATCAAGAATTTTCGCCCCAAGTTTATTGTTTTTCCATACCATGTCCTAAATAGCTTTCTTTTAGAGTATCCCCCCGTCGAATCAGTTCTTGTGTGAGGTTTTCTCTACAAAGCCAGCGCTGTAAAAATGAAATTGTTTGCCTCGCTTCGCCGTTGAATTTATTATCCTGCTGATTGCGTAACATTTATTCATGTCAATTAGCCTTGGCAGGAAAATGCAATAGTGCCGTTGATGCAGCTGATCTCCCCTACCCCCGCCCCCGCCGCCCCACTCTTCTGTGTCATCTCTTGCCCCATGAACGGGAATTCTTGGGGATGCTTTTTTTGCCCGCTTTTAGTTTATGCAATATTTTTAGCTTGCATAAAATGCCTGTTGGCCACAAATGCGCAATGTCGTTGATGAATGTTTCAGGAATATTTTTTGACTACACCGAAGTTCTCTTTACTCTTTCTTTACCTTCAAGTGGCTCTGAAAATACGAGATACTCAGTTTGAAGGCAACCTACATATTTTGTATAATATTTGTATTAATTCATGCCTCTCCATCGCAATAGGCGTATTTAGTAGATCTAGTATTTTGAAGTATCTAGTATATTGAAATCTATGAATTTTTGAGCTCTGTAATGAACGGGCATATTTTTCAGGCGCCATAATTTGATCTCGAAAGGCGTATTTAGTAGATCTAGTATTTTGAAGTATCTACTAGTATATTGTAATTATGGATTCTTCAACTCTGTAATGAACGGGCTTATCGAAACAAGCTGCTTCTTGACAATGCCTTGACAATGCCTATGAAAGCCTTGATTGATAAACATTTATAGAAATTATTCTTCATTCAAATATTTCAAACTAATAATTAATTTCATCCAGACTTGAACTCAGTTGATGCAAATCAGATATCGAAATCCTCAAAAAATGTTATGGAAAACAGGAATAGAATGCCAAAGCGTTTCAAAGTGTGGACCAAACATAACCTTTTCATTTTTCTTATATTCCTTTTGGCTCACATAAATTGTATTTACGTGTTTGGACTGTGGGTTGTGGCTGCTTCAGCCTGTGTTGACATTTGAGCATGAAAACGTAATCCTCAAAGTTTATGTAACCCGCCCGAAAACTGTTTAAACAAAGTATTAGTGAAAAAGTGAAAATAAATGTATAATCATTAGTTAGGTAAATAAAAACAGATTCTAAAATTTGCATATTTTTTAAATATTTCAAATGAAAGACTTTTTTGAATACACTTGAAAATGACTAAAATATATAAGACCCTTGATCGCCATGCCCCTATGCTATGTCCTCCTCCCTCTCTCTTTTGAGAGCTGCATTAAGAACTGCAGTGAGAACTGCAGTGAGAACTGCATATTCGCAGCGGAGACCTGCCCAGACACTTGTTGACAACTATTCAGACACGTTCCTTCTTTGCTTCGAGTCGGGCCACCCTTTCATCTGACTTTTCTCCCTCTGGGCCCCGGGGCAGCCTTCTATTTTAATTTAGCTGCTTCAACTAATGGATTCGGGGCTTACGTAACTTCAACACTTTGGGCCATAATGCGGCACCGAGCCACCCCGACACCGACACCGACCTCTACCCATGCTGTGCACCGCACCCTTGCTGCGATATTGTTGCTGCAAAATTAAGACTTCATTTGCATTTACAGCAACAGCAACAGAGTTTTGCACGTACGACACTACTACTATATATAGGAGGCGTTATATGTATACCTATATATATATATATGTATATATTTTTGCAGGAAGCGGGAGTCCTGAAAGCTAAAAGAGGGTACCATCAGGGTGTTAGTGTTGACTATATATAAATTAAGTATACGCAGTGCAGCCCCTCTGTTGTGTTTCAGTTCTCTATCGCCATCTCCGTGTTGGCTGGAACAACCAACTGAGCCAAAGTCTCTAATGACCACTTTGAGGGTTTTAAAATGGGCGACAGTCAGGCAGCGGCCACATAAATAACACGACGAGCGTCAGCCCCGTCCTTTCTTTCACTGTTAAGCATTTCCCCATTTCCCTGCTGAGGACAGAATGAAATTAACTTATTCATTAGCAAATGGCAGCTAGGGGACATGTCTCAAACGTACATACATACATACATATATATGTACTTGTATCTATACATATATGAATATATCTACATATATACACATTCGTACAAAGGAAGTTGGCGGCATTTTTCAAAGGCGCTAAATGTCAGACACTTGCTACACCTTGGAACCACTTAGGTGGTCGGTCTCCTATCCTGGCACACACTGGATGGAGTAGAGGGTATATCGGGGAGGTTCTTTGAATTGGCGGGATTTGAAACAGCTGGCTTTATTCGAATTGAATTGGCGGGATTCGAAACAGATGGCTTTATTCGAAGATTGGAAGGGGAATATATTGCCTGTCGATTACAAATAATTATAATTATTTCTGATGTCGATTTTATCACCTGATACTTTTCGCATTAAATTATTAATTTAATAATTTCTTAACTATCAGGTACTCATTAAATATTCAAAGGGTATTTCCCAAGGCTTAACGCCTCACTCACGCCATCAAACCGAAACATTTGGCAAAGTTTCCTTTTCTTACTTGTTTTTAATTAAAAAACATTTTCATTGCAGGTGCAAAATGGCTGGCAAATTGCATAGAGAAAACAAGACAGAGCCCGATCCAACCCGACCCGACCAGCGGCCAGGACCTGCGGAAGGACTTCGGGCGCCATTTTGAGTTGCTTGCCTAACGAGGCACTTACACACACACACATACACTGACACTCGCAAATAAACTCACCCACTGACTGAGTAAGTGACTGCGTTTCGTAGTTTGTTTGGCATCCCCAGCATGGCCCACCACCCCCCTCCCCCGCCCGGCCATTGTTCTGCTGTTTTAAACAAAACCAAAAAAAAACAACAAAAGAAAAGAAGAAAGTTTAATTAAGTTTTCAGGTTTATTTTTAGCTCGAGTTTCTCTCGGCTTTTGCATGCGTGGCAACAACAATGAAACGACTTTTGACAGCTGCCTGTAATTTATAACGGTATTTAGTTGCAGATTATTCTGACGTACACATAAATATGTACATATGATACATATGTGTCTGGGTACTTGCAACTGACTGCGTTAGAGAGTTTGTGGCATGTGTGGTTTGTGCTTTGGCGTAAACTTTACCGTCAAATATGATGAAGTGCCAGTCGAGAGATCAAACTTTAGGGATTTGTTGTTGGCTTAAACTAAAATTTATTTGGCATTTGATGAGCTCAAGCCAAGGTTTTAATTAAAATTTAGATTTATGGAAATTCTAGAAATTTTAAGCCAAGCCGAGGAAGCATTTAAAGTTGAAAAACAGTTAGCGCTTTGCATAACGCGATTACCCGTTTTGATGGGTCCAGATGGGGCGAAGTGCTTTTCTTTTTACCTCGTCCCTATTATCGTCTTGATGGGTTTGGTCTTCCCATTCAGATCTCCTTACATATGCATCTGACCAGCTGCTGTCTAAGCTCTCCTCCTGCTCCTCCTGCTGCTCGGACTATTATGCCATCTGTTCGACAGCTCTTGAAAGAGATAATGCTCCAGTGATTGCCCGATTGCTCTGCCAGAGCTTCAGTTCCCAGTTCATTTGCACATTTCATACCGATTGTAGGGAACTTTTTCATCTTCTGCGTACTTTTTTGTACGGATGCATCACCAAATGGAGCGGCAGAGCCACTGGCAAAGGATCCATTTAACTTGCAATTTGTGCAAAGGACTTACAATTGTCGCCGACAAATTCTCCGCCCTTTTTTCCAACGTAAATTCTTACGAATTTTCTTACACCTCTCTGCTCCAGGCAGCAACACCATAAAAAAAAGGAAAGAAAAAGTACGATGGATGGGTGGAATTCGCTTATAATGTTTCAAGTGGCGCAGATAAGTGTGTTCTGGTAAACAGGTTCTACACAGTTTCTCAAGTTTTCATAGGACTTTTAGAAAAGTTTTGGGATAACTTTGCTTTTCAATCGGAATTCCCATCGATTTCCCATCGAAATCGGAGTGGAAAACATCTTCTCTTCCAATCAGGACTTTACATCTTCGTCTTCAGGTGAGGCTCCAGGTGAAGTGGCAAATTGAGAGCACATTACCAGCCCAGACACAGGCACAACTTCAGGGCGGACCGGGTGGTAGATAGGGATCTAAGGGCGGAGGCAGAGGCGGAGACGGAGGCAGAAGCCTCTCCATAAACTCCATTCCGTACAAGTGCGAAATATTTTCGCTGCGATTCATGGGCATGTGGGATGGGGCGTCGTTTGATTTGGCGTCGCACATAAATGCAAATGCAAAAGTTTCCAGTGGTGGGGGTGCACCCGGTTGGTGGCAGAACAGTGGGGCGCAAAAGTGTGGCACACATTTAGGCGTCGCCGCATGCAAATGTTTGACGTTATACAATAATAAAAGAAAATCCGAGCAAAAGAAAGCAAAGGGAAAACATATTTTTTTTTTGTGTTTTTTGTTTTGTGTGCGACGCTTTTATTTGCATTTCTTCTACTTCTTCTCTGCATATTTTTCTTATTCGATTTTTATCGTCGTCGACGACGAAAATGTTGCGCAAATATTTGCGCTTTTATGTGCAAAGCCAGAGCTTCTTCACCCCTCCCCCCAACCGTACCTACCCCACCCTTCTTTCATGTTCCAAGTTTTTCCCTTATTTCTTTTATGCATTCAGATTTACTTACCCTGCCAGAGGGTACAATGATTTTGGGGATATTGGGGTTACAGCATTGATGAAACCTACAAATTAGGGATATATAAGACGAGAGAAGTTTTCAAAATGTATATGGAATAAATCTCGTGTCATTATTTTACCCCTCGGTTCACTCATCGAAGGGTATCTTCGATAGTATCTTTGAGCTTCGAAATTTACCCTTTCATTCTTTCCTTCTTTCTTTCTATCTATCTATCTGTTCGTTCACTTTGGTTGTTTTCCCCAGCTTTTTCATGATTTACTTGTGCTTTGTGCTTGTAGCCTCATCCGTGTCTATGTTCGTTCTTCTGTATGTATTTGTGTTTGAATTCGGATTGGTATTGGTGTGTACACACAGAACGTTGCAAAGGTAAATTGGATTGGGAAATTGAAATCGCATTCAGCAGCAACAGCGTGAGAGGAGAGCGGAGGGGGGGCAGGGGTAGAAAGAGGGTGCAGAGATAGTGGAAAATCTACTACATTTTATTCATCTTATCGATTTTCCCTCTGGCTAAAAGTTGGGAGTTCAACTTTGAATTTTAGTGGATTACCTTTAATGGACTCCACTCCGAATGGTATGCTACACCTAGGTACTTCTCTCTGTATCCAAAATATTATATATTTTATGTATATTCTCCCACCTCCCATTTTGCTAAAATGTTCTGAAAAATCGCTGCCTGACAATCCCCTGAAAATTCATCAACGTCAGTGGCTAAAACCATTTCCTTGTTGCTGTCGCCCAACGAACAAATTGTCAAACTAGAATTATGTACAAATGTTTGTATGTTTCCCATGGGCTGTGGGCCTTATGACGTCATATTTAATTAGAGTAAAATTCTGGAAAAGCTCCAACTATGCAATGCACACCCAAATTAGTTGATTAAACCGTTTTGGGGTCTCATGTCATTTGTGACAAGAGCAATTCATAGCTGCCACTGACCAAATTAATTGGGTGAGGCAGGAAAAGTAAAAGGGATTGAGGAATTTAGTATACAAAACCTTGTAGCTTAAAGTTAGAAAAAATAGGTGAAAGTCGAAGAGCAAATCCTGTATCTAGGACCGATGACATGGCCCATTCAAGTCTTCCAGGACGACTGCATTGACTCTTTATTGTAGAATAAGATCTTAACTTCGCCGAGACGACATGGCGTAACTTTTTCTAAAGTTTATTCAATCAATTTCAATGTTGAAACACTAGATGCTACGACAAAAATATTCAGTTATTTGGTATTGTGTGTGTATGTTTTGTGTGTGTATGTGTTGTGTTTTATTTATAAGATGATGACTTAAGGACATAATGTTGTTCCACTCTTAGCGTATCCCCAATCCAAACACCCAACCACTCGGACATCCAGGTAGAGCTAAAACTGTCCCTGCATGACCCGATCCAAGTCGTTCCAGCTGCAGGAGTAGTCGATCTGGAGCAGACCCTTCTTGCTCAGGCCGAATTTACGTGCGTAAATTCCCGAATAGAGCGAGGAGTCGCCTCCACTGGAGTGCGGGGACTCGCACTGAGTCCGTGCGCGACCTGCCCCGCCCAGTGTTCCGTAGAGCGTAGAGGGTGCCGCGTAGATGAGCGACGTGGCGTGCTGCTGACACTCACTGCAATCCGGAATGCTGCAGTACGGCAGTGTAGCATAGGGATTGCAGTAGTCGTAGGCGGGCGAAAGCGGGGGCGGGGCGGGAAAGTCGATTTGCGGTTGTGCGGTGAGCGGTGGTGCAGCCGACTTGCCGCTGCGCTTGCGTTTCGGATGCGGTGCAGTCCCATAGATGTTGCTGTTGGGCACCTGACTGGGGGCGGAGCGGCGCTGCATGGTGGCTGCTCGCCGTTGGGGAACGGGAAGGTCGTCGCCAATGGAGGAGGGATGCTCGGTGGAGCTGGCACTGGAGAAGCCTGAAATATTCAAGGAATTTAGTAGTGGCATTTCAACATTGAAGCCTGTCATCTGCTCACCTCCGTAGCCGTTGTAAAGCTGTCGCTGCTCTGCATAGAGCTCCGCCCGCAGCTCCTCCTCCTCTCCGGCATCGTTCTCATCGTTGTCGAGATGCAGCTGCCTGGTCATCGTGGCCATGTAGTCGTCGTAGCGACTGGGTACTCCGTAGATGTCACTCCTGGCCGTATAGAGGGGCTCTTTGCGGCTGCTCCTGCTCCTCCGCCGGCTTCTTTGCGGCACACAGCACTCCAGCTGGCATTGGGAGCGCGACACGCGGCGCGTCTGTGTGTGGGGGCGTGGCATGGTGGCAGCCATGCCCATGCCCATACCCATTCCCATGCCGTAGCTGGGACTTGGTGTTTGGGAATCCCCGTAGTGGATTTCCTCCACCTCCTGACCGGTGCCGTCATCGATCTTCTTGCGCACATAGTCGTAGTTCTCCAGATCCCAGGGATCCACGTAGCAGCGCTGCGAGGGCAGCAGCGTGGTGCCGTAGATGTCCTCCGTGTTGTCGATGGTGTAGTAGGGCGACTCCAGGGCACCAACACCCTCGTGGCTGCCGGGAAGCGCCTGCTTGGGACCTGCTCGACGGCGTCTGGGGGCTGTCTGACTGCGTTCCCGCATGCTGCCACAGAGAGAGAGACACAGGGAGAAAAAGAGAGGGAGAGGGAGAAAAAGAGAGTAAGTGCATCTGCAACTGGTTGCAGCTTATGCAATCGATGGCACCTCTTCCGTCAACGAACCATCGAACCCGTTCCTCAACGCTGGCCGCGAATTTTCGCGGCTCTCAGTGCAGGTGTTACACTGCACTCTGGCTCAGCCATTAGCCGGTTTATGGATCTACATAACTTTGCATAGACATTCAATTGGCATTCCAATTGGCAGTTTCCATTAGCCGACCAACTGGTTTAGTCTCGGTCTGAGCATTAAACCAATACTGTTTCGGTCTCGGTATGGAAATCCTCCAAAATAAATGTGTTTGACCATCAAATCAAAATTGATTTTGTTATCAAATATCAAACAAAAATATTTTTCAATTAAATCCACAATTAAATGCACTGAAATGCAAAACCCACTCAACAGATATTTCATTAAAATATGCAGAAAAAAAACCAAAAAAAATAAACAACTGGAAGTGGAAAATGGCCTTTGAGGGGAGGGGCTAGGGTTAGGGGCACGCTATTTGGCAGAGAGGCTATAGAAATTTATGCTGAAATATTTATATTTAATCTGCATGTTGGCTATAAAAAAAGAAAACAACATAGTTAACAATCACAGAGCACTTCATATCGTATGTCCCTTAATCCAAAATAATAAAAACTGCAACTTTTTTCCTATTGGAACTGTTTTTATTCAGTTTAAGTTTCGATTTTAAATCGGAACTTTGGTGTAAATGAAAGTTCAAGTATATAGAACTATAATTTATATGGGATATACTGCCAAAGATTTAATAATGAAAAACCCAGCCAAACCCTCCTGGATATAGTTTTTTCCAAGGTTGCTTAAGCTCTCCAATATCATGATATTTGTCGACTTTTTTTTGGGTTTTTTCTCAGTTATTTCATAAACACGCCCAGCCCATTGGACCATGTTTTACGCAATCCTTTCGAGATATTTGCATTTGCATACAATTTGTGCCTTCTTTTGTCTGTGTTTTCGTTTTGGGTGTTTTGTTTTAATCGCTTCGGTTATCGATTAACATTTCTATGGCTTAAACAAGCAGCCAAAGGGCTTTTGTGTTGGGAGAAAATAATTTATAAAATACACAAAAAGCAAGCAACGTGACTTGGCTGTGGCACGCAAATGAAATCGCCTGCTCGCGGGTCTGTCAGGGAGCATATTTATGTATATATGGCATATATCCAAGCATTATATGAAGACAGCTACACGTACATATAAGTATAATGCATTTTGAGAAATTTGCACGCAAATGAAAACAGCTTGGGGCTTGTAAGCCCTGGCTGTCTATCAGTCAAAACGAGACAAGAATGCAATGCCAAAATAGAGCCAGATCAAAAGTTGCATTCCACTGAGAATATGATATTCCATATTCCATTCAATTTGGATATTCCGACTGCATTTCATTTGGTTTTGTTTACTCGCGTTACGTATACGCCACGTGTACGTCAGGTGCATAACAAACCAGTAATTAAACTGGCTCAAAGGACCAATTATCGCATTGAGCAGTGTCCACGCTGTGAAATATAATCGCTGCCAAAGATGGCAATTAATAAGCAAATTAATTGGCATCTTTGCCGGATGCCCAGGCTCTGCTTTGCGGTCAGCCTCCGCTGCAGCCTCAATGTCAGGTGCAGCGGCTGTGGACCATTTGCATATCAAATGTGTCAAGCTCAAGGGAGGGTTACCTTTTGTAGGAGAATCCTTTGAAATATCAAATATCAATTAGATGCTGTCAGAGGCCAGCCACAGTTGGTTCAATTTCCGTTAAAATAATGACATTTTGTAATTGAACACAGTTGTATGTGGGAGGAATTCGCCAAGGACAGCTTCGAGATATTTAATTATTAATTTAAGATGATCATTTTTCGGATTCTTTTGAGTTGAAACGAATCGAATTTTGCAGTAAACTCAATTTGGTCAATAATTAGCGGACTGCTGCCGCCTCGATTATGCATGAAAAGCAACCTAAAAATAAACACAAATATTTCGACATCGAATGTTAATGCAAAATAACTGAAAACTAGTTTGCCAAATGCCAGGCGACCTTGTTAAGCCTTCGATTTTGAATATTTGATCGGGTGATATCATAGTCGCAGACGCATTTACATGGATTCCACCACGAGCAATCAACCTGGTATTCACGGGGGCATTCACGGGGAGATTCTGCCGCACCCCCAGAGGAAAGACAAAGAAAGAGAGAGCCTTGTGAGTGATTCACCGGCTAAAGAACCATTCTACCGCATGCCTGGGCGTGCTGCCTCCCGTTGTGTGAGTGCTCCCAAAATGGTCATCATTACATTGGGATTGCAAGGGGCCCACGCCGAAGATAACTCAAACTTGACAGGCCCGCCAATCCCCTCAGCAAAGCAGATGTGGCTGAAGATACCCGCACACTCGTTCGCCGCAAAAGATCTTGGGACTCTGCCCACATACATAATCGCTTCGACTTGCGCTGGGGCTGGGACAACTTTCTTTGCTTTTGACACAGTTTCTGCCGTTTCATTCACCTTTTTTGGTCCGGGGACTTATTTATTTGTTTATTTGTTTTATTGGTTTCCTGCACTTGTCACTTCGTTGGGGGACAGTTCTTTCGCGGTTAGTTCATTTGCGAATTTCAGACACGTTTCAGTCGCGGCCCACGAATACCGTTGCTGGGCTTTGCTGGCATGATCGTTCGTCCGCGCATGCGCTTCGCGTACCGTTCGCTTTTGCGTCCAAAAAAGTTTTAAATTTTAGTATAAAGCTGCAAATGTTGATATCAAGCCAGCGCCTTCGCCTACGACATGTTCGAAGGCTTGAAGTCTGTGCGTGGTAACAGCAACAACAACAACAACCGCTACGTTCGATAGAAGAGCAGTGCAATATACCGCAGACTGATTGTGTCTTGTCTTGCCTACGACATGTTCGAAGGCTTGAAGTCTGTGCGTGGTAACAGCAGCAACAACAACAGCCGCTATGCGATATACCGCAGACAGATCGTGTCCGATCTTGTCTGTCTCGTTCGAACTGGGTTCGATCATCGTGTTTTGGTCGCAAGGGGTTCGTTTGCGGTTGCATCTCTTTGATTTAGTCAATTTCCATTAACATTTAAATAGGCATTTGGTTTTCACTGCTTTGTTTTAAGAGTAATTGCAGTCTCTCTCTCTCTCTTAATTAATTACGAGCTAATTAATGTGACAGCTAGTGATTATGACACAGTCGGAGTGCTCTTCAAAGTCACATTGACATGCAAATTCGGGCAGCTGCTAAAGAAATGCCAGGGAAAAGACAGCACACAAGAGCAATAACAAACACCGAAGCGGAGCTACTCTTCCATCCATGAAATGGTGATGGATTGCAGCATAATCTGAGCAGATTCTCTGTAGAATCCAGTTGTACTTAACTTAACTTTATTAACTAAACATTAGACATGCATGAACTGCTCCCAAAAGGGGGAACTGCCTTGGGAAGAGTACCGTGTGAGATGTAAAACCACATCTGCCAAGTTCAACGCGAGTCTGGCGATGAAAGACCGAGGGAGAAATTACATCACTTTGGGGTTTAGCTTCAACTTCAACTTGAACCGGCACCTTTTTGTGTGGTGCGTGGGGTCGGGGTGTGGTGGGGTCGGAGCGTTGTCTCAGCGTTTCGAATCCGTCAAAAGAAAACAGGTGATGGGCAGCATTTCCCACTCTCAGCATTTCTTCTTTTCAATAATTTATGCATCTGCATTAAATAACCAAAATTTATTTTTAAAGCAAATAATAGACAAAAATAAACAAGCTTTCACTTTCAATGCGGTGGCAGTGGATGGTTTGTTTTTGTCCAGAAAACGTGTGGATTTCTATGGCTTTTATGGTGAGTTATTATTTTTCCACCATTTTTGTGGTGCGGCTTGAGTGCAAACAATCTATCGATGGCCAATAGCCCGAGGCCAAACCAGAAAACATTTCAATTATGCCAGCTGAAGTGGCCCACAGATTGCGGTTAGCCGAAAGCCCCCACAAAAGGTGATTAACAAATAATTGTTTTTGGCATTTATTGGTATTTATGCAATCGGCATGACCGCAACTTGTTAAAGAAATATTCTTTGAAGATTTTTCCTCCTTCCACCTCATAAAATCTACTTTCCCCATCGTCGCCCCCATTCCGGGGGTTCTCAGAGCAATTTGACACTCGTGATGGTTGCCAGCAGTTTGGGATTTGCAGCACACGTTGCACACACACGACGCACAGGAAACCGGCTGCACCTGGGCACCCTGCCCCTGCGGGAACGGAGAGGTGGATGGTGGTGGTATGTGATGTGGGCCCCCTCGACCAGATGTTTGCCTTTGACTGGCGGCAGGCTCGTTGATCTCTGCTCCAATTCCAATGAGTGTGTACAGTTGCTGTAGTATCTGTCTTGTGCTCGCACCATCGACATTGTGCAACATGCTCTTCGATATGGCAAAAAAAACCTGCCCCTCCTCCTCCCGTTTGGCGGCAGCTGCAGCAGCCATTAGAGATGCTGAGTCGCAGATTGTGCTGCACCCCAAAAACCGAATCGAACCGAGCCAAGCCGAGCCGACGCGAAGCAGACCAACCGTTTGGTCTCCTCTTGTCACTCGCTTTGCCACTTTCGATTTTTCATACCTCACTTTATCTCTGCCACACTACTTCAACTCCCTCCCCCTCTCCATAAGGCCGCGCCACCCCTTCCCTAGGCAGTGCTCCGCTGTGGCAATAATTGTGAGTGGACCTGGTCATTTATGGCTTTTACCTCTTTGTCCCCATTTGCCTGTACTTTTGCACGTGTTCAGCCCACAAAAGGGAAACGTCACAGAGTGATAGAGAGGGAGAGAGAGAGAAACAGCAACAGGGAAATACGGAAAATATGCTTCGTAATTGTGTGCTTCCCATTTTTTTTTTGTATGTCAGCAGAAATGGTTTTTTGTGTGGGTCAGCTCGGAAAATGATTTTCCGCTCCTTTTCAATAACAGAATAAACAGAAATTAATCATTCGAGAAAAGAGAATTATATACTGGATCTATGACGGTGCCCCTTAGTGTGTTCTCTGCCTTTGTAGGCTTTCGGCTATTTCTGGACTTCATTTCCTGTAGGTAAAGCCAGAGATTCAATGTCCATTAATAAGGCAGAAAAAAACAGAATTAAATTGAATGAACATATACAATTTATGGACATTTGTTTTGATATCCATCAAGTGATAAAGGCAATAAAAAAAATATATATTATATATACTAACAAATACTTTTAGAAGATTTTGTGTGATGGACATAACATCAATCCTAAATATCAATGTTATGTTTAAAGCAAAAATAACATTACACAAATCCCTAAGGTGTGGGCACACTGTCCTCTTCTAGTGCATGGGCACACTTTCTTTCTACTTCCTTTTCTTCTCGATCTCGTTTGAAAGTGGCTGGTTATATAAAAACATAAAATATAAAAGCAATCACTGAATATAAACCATAAACTATTATGGATTCATTAAAACTAAGGAACTAACTGGACGACTAAGTATATATTTCAACAGGCTAAACATTAACTTGCGCTTTAATTTTCTTGGTTCTCATTTATTTTAATATTTTGCTAATACAAAAAAACTTAACCATAAATAAACGAAATGTTAATCTTGAACAGATCTCAAATCGATAATATAATCCCTTGTGGGGCTTAGTTGAACGACCGGGCACAATGGGCCATAACTGAAACCATTAAATGTGTATTTAAATCCACTCATTGCTCAATCTGTTTGATGATGCAATAATACCTAGTACTACAGACAGACATCATCAGCAGCAAAAACCAAGAAAAAAAACATCAACATCAACATCAACAGCATCTCAGCATCTCAGCATCAGCCACCAGGCCAACAGCCAACAGCCACCAGCCCACCAGCCATCGCCATCATCGACATCTGACATGCTGAGGGCCGCACATTCAAGCATCCAAGTCTCCAGCTTCATCTTCATCTCCGTCATCTCCCTCAATCATTGTCTGAGCGGTGCGGGTTGGGGGTAGGGGGTGTTGCGGCTCTGTCTGACGCATAGTTCAAGTGGCACTGGCACAAATCATCTTTGCAGAAACAAAAAAACACACAACAAAAATAATGACACCACATGGAGCTAGACAACATCGGAGGCAACTTTGACATGATTTGGTCAAAATAATTTGAGCCTCTTAATGATTTCTTGTTTATAACTTTATTTTTTAACAGAGTGCCAATCTGCACATTCTGAGAAGAAACAAATGAAATACAATTTGTGAGGTTCCTTGAGAAATAGGCCTACAATACGAGGCCTGGTATATAATCATTCATTTTCCCATCGTTTGAACTACCACCTTTGCATATAGCCAATAGTGCAATAGTAAATATTGACACTTGTGAGCAGAGTTGAATTCATACTAACTTTATTTCAGAAACGTTGAACCTTTGAATCATTATGACTTGTTTATTGCCAGTTTATTGTTTATTCTGGTTCTTTTCATTGCCCAATAGTCGATCGCATCCTCAGGGTCAAGTGCATTCTTCTCTCTTCAAGAATGTTGAGAGGAGAGCAGCCGTAGACTTCGGCAGCGCACTGTGGCTCGCTCGCTCTTGCGCACGGCACGCGAGAGAGCCGCCCAGCGCTCGGCCACCACCGGCTTGAGCGGGAGTGAGTCAGTTGCGACTCTCACCCCCGTCAAGAAAGTTCGCTGTGAATTTCGGCACACTCCCATATACATATATCCATACAACTACAATACATACATCCACTACATACTATACCTATCTTAAATCGAATAAAGTGAACTGCACAAAGTGAACCACATAGACGTGCCGGCTTTTATTTCGACGACTGTGCTCCCTGCTGGATCCGCCCCCTACAAGCATTGGTCCTTCGAGCCGGATCTTCCCCAACACGGAGAAGCGCACCCCAGCAAGCATAGGCGGATCGCTATATTAAGATAAGTACGATCTTGGTTTTTTTCGTCCAGTGCCCAGCGGCTATTCTGTCCGTTCTCCGATCTTCCGCTCCTCCTAATTACGTACATCAGTACACCCACTCACCAGAGTTAACGGCATATTCTTGTCCGCATTCGTCCATATCCGCATACATATTTACCTATATCTTGACTGCATATTCTTGCATCTGCATATATATAGTTCTATGTACTAATCCGCACTTAAGCGCACCTACATCCATTTATATTCAACTGCATATTCTTGCTCGCATATCCGTATACACATATACATCTATTTAACGGCATATTCTTGTCCGCATTCGTCCATATCCGCATACATATTTACCTATATATTGACTGCATATTCTTGCATCTGCATATATATAGGTCTATGTACTAATCCGCACTTAAGCGCACCTACATCCATTTATATTTATCTGCATATTCTTGCCCGCCTTTATCCATACCCGCGAACATAAATACATATATATTAGCCGCATATTCTCGCGCCTATATAAGTTCACTCCTCCCGCACCGACATCCATACATACAAGCAGCAATAGCGGTGCTTTCTTTCGTTTCGTTTTGTCGCGTTCGCCTCTCCACCGTTGCGCGCGTTGTTATTTTTGTTGGGAGAGCGGGTTATTGGCGCTGCTCTTGCGCATAACGGAGCGCCAAAGTGACGCGCTACCCTGTATTCTGAGGGTGTACCGATTTCGGTGGTGACTTGTCCAGTGACGCGCTACCCTAATTTTGGCGGGTATATTGTTTTTGGTCGTCACTTGCCACCGACTCCCAATATTAGTGCCTGTTCGCCATAGTATACCCAAGCGCCTCCGACGTGCCAACAAATTAATACCAAAGGGTTGTTGGGTCTTTTTTTCCGCGTCCATCCGCCCAGCGCTTCTGCTTTCGTTTCTTGGTCCTCAGCGGGTGAGGTCAGAACATGCCCACTGGCGACGAGGACAGCAAGAAACTTTTGCCGTTGCCTGCTCCCGGTCGTAGGACACCAAGAAGTGGTTCGGCCCCTGGAACACCTACCTCGGTGACTAAACCGATAAGGTTACCCGGTACGTCTCAACCAAGTACGAGTTCCGCGGCAAAGACCAAATCGGTCCTGTTCCCTTCGCCAGTCACGTTAAAGGTGCCAGCTCTTCCACCTACCAGTCCCATCAGCTCTCGACGCACTTCTCCAATGGCCCAAACAGCCTTCCTCTCCGCGCGTGCGAAATTGGTGGCAGCCATCGGCAGGCTGACCAGTCTGAAGGACCGGTTCACCGCTTCCGGTACCAGCACGCCATCCCCCGCTATCGCTCAGGTCCGTAGAGACCGTTTACAGAGCATGTGGGCAAAGGTGGATGCGGAGTTCGAGGCTTGTTCCATAGCGTCGGTGGACGAGGATCCTGACACCCAACTCGAAATCCAAGCCATGTACGACACGTGTTACGACGACTATGAACGGTGCCTAGACGATCTTACGGCCCAATCGGCCAGCCCAGTAGTCCGTCCTTCTTCCCAGCCGGACTCCAACGGCGGCTGTCGACTGCCACCCTGTGACATCGAAGTGTTCACGGGGGATTACGTTCGCTGGCCCACTTTCCGGGACCTCTTCACCGCCATTTACATCCATAATCCGAGGCTCTCACCCGTAGAAAAGCTGTACCACTTAACCACGAAGACCAGTGGCGATCCAAAAGCCATCGTGGAAAAATCCCCGTTGACCAACGACGGCTTCGAGGCGGCATGGAATTCCCTACGTGACCGGTATGAGAACAACCGGCTCCTGGTGACCAACCAGATCAATATTCTCCTCTCGCTGTCCCCAGTTGTTTCCGAGTCGAGTCGTGCTCTGAAGGAGCTCCAAGGGACGATCCACGGGGTGCTAACCGCACTGGCGCATTCCAAGGTCTCCACCGAAAACTGGGACAGTTTGTTGGTGACGATTTGCGCCTCCAAATTGCCCAAGTTGAGCCGGGCCTCGTGGGAAGACTCCGTCACCACAAAGAAGGAGATGCCCCCATGGAAGGAGATGGACTCCTTCTTGAGTCAGAGGTATCTGACCTTGGAGGCCATCGAGGGCAACCCTTCCCATGCACCCAGTTCGAAAAGCGAACCGAACCCGCCACCCTCTAGAACTAATCCGTTCCGGTCCCAAGGGAGTCCTGTTCCTAGGAGGGTTCACTCGTTCGAGACAACAGTGAACCCGAAGAGGAGGACGTGTGATCTCTGTGCGAAAGAGAATCATCCAATCCGTATGTGTCCTCACTTCCTCCATATGACCGTTGACGCTCGTTCCAACTATATTCGCCAAAAACAGCTCTGTCTGAACTGCTTCGCAGGAGGACATCGAATTCGCGATTGTCAAAGCGCGCACAACTGCATTACGTGTGGAGAACGACACCACACGTTGCTGCACCGGGGCCCTTCAGTGCCCAGCGAACCACCATCCACTACCGCACCCAATCCTAGTTCGTCCGAAACGCACCCCAGCGTGCAAAACTTCTTTGCCTCCGGCAACCGGGCCGTCCTTCTTGGCACGGCCATCATAAACGTTTGTCACCTCGGCACAAATGTTCGCGCCCGCGCTTTAATTGACCCGGGCTCCGAGGCGACGTTCATCACAGAACGACTGTCCACGATAATGAAATTGCCTTTCCGCAGAATCCAGGCACAAATATCGGGCCTTAACCAGACCGTGTCCTCTCAGTCCAAGAGGCTCTGTCACTTTCTTATACGCTCCCCGACGAAGCCGATCCTGCAGCTCGACGTGTCCGCCTACGTTCTTCCGGAACTGGCAGGCAACCTTCCATCCTATCCGATCCCGCAGGATGCGTTGCGAGACTTGCCGGATCTGCCTTGGGCTGATCCGAAGTTTTACGAGAGCTCGCAGGTAGACGTCCTGATTGGAGCCGACCTCCTTCCGTCCATCCTCCAAAGTGGCACCCAGACCAACATCTGTGGATCCCTTCTCGGACAAGAGACCATTTTCGGATGGGTCCTTACCGGCCCAGTATCCAATACGGCACAAGGCCATATCTCCTCCTTCTCCACGCAAGTGAGCGCCACACTTGACTCCCCCTTAGAGGAACTCCTCACAAAGTTTTGGGAGGTGGAGAACCTACCGGCTAAAGTGGTGAGCGCATCCGATTCTTATTGCGAGCGCAATTTCCTGCGATCCACCACGAGAACCGCCTCCGGAAAGTACGTGGTCACTTTACCGTTCCGCGACCCGGACCAGCCCGGGTCCAGTCTGGGGTACTCCCGATCAATTGCGCTGGCTCAGTTTCTAAGAAACGAAACCCGGTTGTTGCGAGACTTGCGATTAAAAGAGCAGTACGACGCCGTGATCCGGGACTACTTAGCGCTCGATCACATGTCCGAGGTTCCTCCGGATCATAGTTCCCCCGTTTATTACCTCCCGCACCACGCCGTAGTTAAGCCTGAGAGCACGACCACGAAAGTCCGCGTGGTGTTTAACGCCTCCAGCCCCTCAACTAACGGTGTGAGCCTTAATGATCTGCTGCATGCTGGTCCGGTCCTCCAATCGGACCTAACCCTGCAGATCCTGAGGTGGCGGTATTTCCGTTTCGTATTCAATGCCGACATCACCAAAATGTATCGGCAAATTTGGGTTGATCCCAACCACACTCCGTTCCAGCGTATCCTTTTCCGAGACACGGATGGAGAAATCCGTGATTACGAGCTCAAGACCGTCACTTTTGGGGTCAACTGTGCTCCCTTCCTCGCCATCCGCGTCTTGCAACAACTGGCGGACGACGTCCAGTCCCGATTCCCGATGGCAAGTCAAATCATCCGATCTTCCATGTATGTCGACGACATACTAGCCGGGGCCGATTCCATAAGGGAGGCTCAGGCGGCTATCCGCGAGCTGCAATCCGCGCTGAGTTCGGCCGGTTTTCCGCTGAGAAAGTGGACCGCCAATCACCGGGCCCTTTTAACTGGGTTGCCGAGTGGCCATCTCCTCCATAGCGAGTTCCTTGAGATTGAGGCCGAGAGCACGGCCAAGACCCTCGGGATTCGCTGGACGGCGACCTCCGACGAATTCTTCTTCGTCCCTCCTGCGTTAGCGCGAGAGCCACCCTTTACCAAGCGGACAGTGCTCTCCCAAATCGCGAAGTTGTTCGATCCGGCGGGGTGGCTCGCCCCGTTCATCGTCCGGGCCAAAATCTTCATGCAGGAGATCTGGTTGCAAGAGTTGGGATGGGACCAAGATCTCCCCGACGAGATGTGTCTGCGCTGGCAAAGTTTTTTGGACAGCTACTCCGTGCTCAATCAGATCCGACTTCCAAGATGGATCGGTGCGCAACCATCGGTAGAAATTGAGCATCATGGATTCTGCGATGCGTCCGAAAAGGCGTATGGTGCCGCAATCTACGTGCGCGTCGAGGTGGGACATCGCGTCGAAGTGCAACTTCTCACCGCTAAGACGCGAGTCGCCCCGGTAAAGACCGTATCGCTCCCCCGGTTAGAGCTGTGTGGGGCCGTGCTCCTCTCCGAAATGGTGACGGCTATCCTGCCGAATATGCCTGCGGCACGCACAGCCTGTCGTTATTGGACCGACTCCACCATAGTCCTCGCCTGGTTGAGGAAGCCCGCATGCCACTGGGCTACCTTCGTGGCAAATCGGGTAACAAAGATAGAGCAAGCTACAGAGATCAAGGAGTGGTCTCACGTTCCGTCCGAACAAAACCCCGCGGACCTAGCCAGCAGAGGCGTAGCTTTGGAAGATCTGGTGGCTAACCAACTCTGGTGGCACGGACCAGCGTGGTTGCGGCAGCCCCGAACTCAGTGGCCGACGCAATCTGAAGAATCTCCAGTTATGCCGCTGGAGGTCCGTGCGGTAAGGGCCCATTTTGCGCCGAGCCCATCCGAAGAGTTCCTTGAACGGTTCTCTCAGCTTGACCGGGCTATGCGAGTCCGCGCATATGTCCTTCGCTTCGTAAGACGCTGCCGGAAATTGGATGCCACACGGGAAGGCCATCTGACCAGCGGAGACCTCACCGAAGCGGAGCGATCTCTTATCCTAGAGACGCAACGTCGAGAATATGCCGGGGAGTATCACTGCCTCCGTGACAAGCGGCTGTTACCAAGGTCAAGTTCTATCCTGAACTTAAACCCGTTCCTAGACCGACACGGGCTCATCAGAGCGTGCGGCCGTGTCGCAGTTTCCGAATCTCTGCAATATGACGAACGGCATCCGATTATCCTTCCGTACAGCTGTCGATTGTCTCGCCTTCTCGCTCAATTTACTCACAGGATAACGCTCCACGGCGGCAACCGATTGATGGTGCGCCTTATTCGATCCAAGTATTGGATCCCAAGGCTGCAAAATTTGGTGAAAGGGGTCGTGAACTCCTGCAAGGTATGCGCCATTTATAAAAAGAGGTTGCAAACTCAGATGATGGGAGATCTTCCGACGGAGCGGACTTCCTTTTCCCGACCGTTCACACATACAGGGATAGACTACGCGGGCCCGTTCGAAATACGGAATTTTACAGGGAGAGCGTGTCTCATCACCAAAGGGTATGTGTGCGTGTTCGTGTGCTTTTCCACTAAAGCAATCCATTTGGAGGCCACGTCCGATCTTACAACCGAAAAGTTTCTCGCGGCCTTCGCACGGTTTGTCGCAAGACGCGGGTGTCCACAGCGCATCCATTCCGACAACGGGAAAACTTTCGTGGGTGCGGCGACCACCCTTTCCCGTGACTTCCTCAATGCTTTTAAGGACTCGGTGACGGATGCGTATAGCCATCACCGGGTTTCATGGCAGTTCATCCCTCCAGGAGCTCCCCATATGGGAGGTCTGTGGGAGGCCGGAGTGAAGAGTTTCAAAACCCTCTTCTATAAGGCCACGTCCATTCGGAAGTACACGTTTGAAGAGTTGTCCACACTGCTCGCAAAGATAGAGGCATGCCTCAATTCCAGGCCGCTCTCGCCTATGTCCGAAGATCCAACCGATCTGTTAGCCCTCACCCCCGGACATTTTCTTATTGGGGGACCCTTGTTGGCTACAGCCGAGCCCGAAATGAAAGGGGGCATTAAATCGATAATTAATCGGTGGCAGCATTTGAAGGCCCTCAACCAGCAGTTTTGCCAGAGGTGGAAGGAGGAATACCTCAAAGAGCTCCACAAACGCACCAAGTGGCGAACGCCTACGCCCAACCTCCAGGTTGGCGATATGGTCGTCGTTAAGGAGGACAACGTGCCGTCGAATGAATGGCGGCTCGGGAGAATCCAGTCCGTCTATCCCGGCGCCGACGGTAGGGTCCGTGTGGTGGACATCCTTACTGCTCGCGGAGTCCTCAAAAGACCTGTTGTTAAGGTCGTTCTTCTTCCAATAGAACCCCGTAGCCCCGTCCAGCTATAACGTGACGACGTGTTGTGTTATTTTCTTTTATCCATTTCCGACTCAATGCTAATAACCTTTTTTATATTCTCGCCTAGTTTCCATCCATCCAGACATGACTCCACGTTCCCGCGCCGACCGCATCCTGGAGAGCCGGCGCGCTCACAGCCTAAACTCCTACCGGTGCCGAGTCTGCCCGGGAGTGCATCCTCTTCGAACCTGCCATCGGTTCCTCCGTTTGAGCCCAGAGAAGAGACTTCGAGCAGTTCTGATCAACAAGTACTGCGCCAACTGCCTGGCGCATCAGCACTCCGGGAAGGATTGTCGCAGTGGCGCGTTGTGCAGGGTGTGTGAGAAAAATCATCACACGCTTCTTCACATCCCTTCGTCTCGGCGTTCAGCCCGTTCGGCCTCTCCAGGTTCGTCGCCTTCAAGGTCAGCATCCCGCACGGAGCGCCGCCCACGGCGCCCAGCCAATCGCCCCGTGGAAGGGACCCCAGCTCCGTCGCCTTCCGGTGCAGCGTCGCGAGCTGAGCGCCGCCCTCGGCGCCCCGCCAGCCGCCCTGCTGCACGGTCCCCAGCTCCGTCGCCTTCCGGTGCAGCGTCGCGAGCTAAGCGCCGCCCTCGGCGCCCCGCCAGCCGCCATGCTGCACGGTCTCCAGCTTCGTCGCCTTCCAGGTCAACATCCCGAGCTGAGCGTCGCTCTCGACTTCCCGTGAGCCTACCCGTGGCAGGAGCCCCAGCGCCATCCGTCGACTCGCTGCTACAGCATCGGAGCCTCAACCTCCTTCCAACGGCGCTGGTGGTTCTGGATACGGGTTCCAAAACCTTCGAGACGGCGGCGCTCATCGACCCGTGCACCCCCGTGAGCTGTGTCGACGAATCGTTAGCCAACGCCTTCAAGTTGCCGACTACCCACGTCGGTGACGAGAAGGTGTGCAACGCTGTCATCCGGAGCAAGACGAGTGAGTTCCGATTGGAACTGGTGTTTAAGGTCGAGCCGTGTTTGCGCATCCGTACGCCGATCCGAGAGTTGAGCGCTGCCGTGCGGTCCCGATTCGGCGATCTCCAGCTCGCTGACGAGCAGTTTCATAGGCCTGCCACCATATCGCTCATCCTGGGAGCCGATGTATACCCGAAGGTAATCCAACCCGGGCTCCTGGCACGAGAGGACGGCCTTCCGGTGGCCCAGAGTACCGTATTCGGGTGGATAGTCTCAGGGGCGTGCACGCAGCCCTAACCCGATCGATGTGTTGCAATCCTGCAAGGGGGGGAGGATGTTGAGAGGAGAGCAGCCGTAGACTTCGGCAGCGCACTGTGGCTCGCTCGCTCTTGCGCACGGCACGCGAGAGAGCCGCCCAGCGCTCGGCCACCACCGGCTTGAGCGGGAGTGAGTCAGTTGCGACTCTCACCCCCGTCAAGAAAGTTCGCTGTGAATTTCGGCACACTCCCATATACATATATCCATACAACTACAATACATACATCCACTACATACTATACCTATCTTAAATCGAATAAAGTGAACTGCACAAAGTGAACCACATAGACGTGCCGGCTTTTATTTCGACGACTGTGCTCCCTGCTGGATCCGCCCCCTACAAACAAAGAAAATGCTATCAATTTTTACTAATATGATGTAATCTACATATACATACATATGAGTATATATGCATATATCTTCTCCACCATCTTTGGGTGCTTAGAAATTTAACAATTGTGTTTAGAATTATTTGCTATTCAGTGCTTGTTAACAAACGATTTCATGGCCTTTTGTTTCAGTTGGCTGGAGCACACTCCCCTGCAACAGACAGCACCCACACAACCAACAGACACCTCGTCTTGCCCGATGATGCCTCAAGTTCAAGATACAAAACTTTTGAGGCGGACAAAACAATGTTTTGGCGTGTGAGTGAGTGAGTGTGTGGCTGGTACATTGTGCATTGTTTTGGGGCCGGGCTAACTGAACATTTTTTTCCCGAACTTCCGTGTCTCTGGACAAGATACATGCTCCCCGAGACGAGAGAGTACTCTGCACGGCGCAAAGATACATTGCTGGCAACCTTCTCACCGCGGCGGCGGCAGCAACAGGTGCAAGTGCCTCCCGAAGAGGAGGTGGAGGTGGTGGCATTGTCTTGGAGCTGGGATTGCGTTTCTTCTCTTGGTTTTTGCTCTCAGCGCGTATCACACACTTCATTAATTTTGTTTCGCTTTTCATTGCTGTCGGTAATTATGGTTACAGTTATGCTTGTGTATCTCCCAGATACACACACAGACACACACACACACTCTCTCGCGCTGAGTTTCACTTTTTGTTTCAGTGAAGTCTTCTTTTCAATATTGCAAAATTGCATGCTGCACTTGAAAAAACGTTGCCACGCGTGAAGAGCTGGGCATCTGTTCGGCCTGGGCCTGGGTCCGATGTATGTATCTGCCAGATACAATATTTGTTCAACAGCCGCCAACAGTTTGTTGCCACTTTATGCTGCCGCTGCTTCTGTCTTGTGATTTGTAACGCTCCGTTAACATAATACTCGTATAAATGTTAGCTTCGAGCCAACGAAATCATTAAATCAATTAATGTTCCACGAAAAAAAAAACCGAAACCTGCAAATTAGAAACCAAAAACTCAAAACCTAAACTAGATTGAACGGATGGCATTAACTTGATAATGATTCAAATTTTATTTGGAAAACATTGTGGGTTCCAAGTAGAGAATGACCTTGAAAAGTAAAATCTCCGAAGCAAACAATTGGAGGAAAAAAGATTCTGAGAGCTCAAAGCCAAGTGTAGACTCACGTGCTGGCCGAATTTACTATCAAACTGATCTTAAAAGAACAATAACAAAACGTTAAGAAGTTAAGAGAAGAGCGGAAGAATTCTATTATATTCTAGGGGTGTAGATGTAGATGGGGTGTAGAAGTAAATTCGAAGAAGGCAAGGCTATTTCAACAAACCCGTAAGACAGATCCTTGAACTTGCAATTTGGGATTTCAGTCTCCCAGGAAGCCATGAAAATGTTGCACTTACAGTACAGTACACGCCATTAATGTACTACAAGCCATACCGCACACGGAAACTTGTTCAAAAACAATCTTGAATGAGTTATGTTTATTTTATGCACTCATGATATTCGTGTTAACGGGAAGCCACCATAATAATTCCCTATAATGGTAATAATTATCGAGTGGCAGGATGGCGTGTGCTGAAAGATGCCCAAGATGTTGCATGGATGACAAGTTCAATGGCATATCAATGGCGTAGGAGCACCTTGCATTGTTTGCATATGCATTTCCATTTGCATTTGCATTCAACATTGGAATGAAGCTCTCGTTTTAATTAGCCCTGCAATTACACATACGACATGGTGTACGCTGAGCTTGAATCTGCATAATTTCGTTTTGAATTGCATTGAAAGTTTGCCAATTAAAATTGTACGCCGACAGATGATTGTAATGAAACTACTAAGCAAATTGAAAGCATAGTTATTAAATTTCAACTATAAGAAAGATGGAGAACGGTAAGCTTTGAAAAGTGAAACCACATCGATTTTATTATCATTTAATTACATACTACATATATACTTACGTATACAGCTCCAAGAGGAACCCATTTTCATGGCTGCAGTTGTGCATTAAGAAATGAATTCTATGAAATTTAAAACATAGTTTTATACCAGGCTTAAACAAGAAGAGTACTACTTAGTACCTGCTTCTGTTCGACTGTTTTTCCTTACAGAAGCAAATCTTAAATATAAACATTAAACTATTGTGGAACTATTTGGACGACTAAGCATATATTTCAACAAATACATACACATATAATAACAGAGTACCGAGTACTATAATGTCGAGACAGAAATAGTTTAATTACAATCTGCTTTCTCTATGATTTCCATTCTATTGTCACTGAAGCTAACCTACATAGGTAAAGCTCTCTGCTTCTGTTTATTGCTCTACCAACGGATTTGTTCTATGTTTGATTTTGAAATTGTTATACATACATATGTATGTATGTATGTAGTTTGGTTTCTGGGCTTCATATTTGTCGATGTAATTAACACGTTGACGGCCAACAGCCCACAGCAGCGGCTGCTTAAATTCGCTCAAGGCTGTTACCATTTGGCAAGCAACAATATTTAATCGCTATGTTTATTATTTGTTATTAACCCATTATGATCATTTCCTATGCAATGACAGCAACGAAAGGAAAACAGAGACTTTATTTTAGGCTATTGATGCTTCGGAAGCGTACACAGATTTTCTATGGCCCATCGACGAGCATGTGAGGCGGCAGCATACACTAATGCGATTTTATTTGCTTCGCCTCGAAAATAAATACATAAATAAACAACAACAACCAAAAATCTTTGAATCTTTGGGTTTTTTTGTGTGATTTTTGTGTGATTGTCACTATTCACGATCATCATCATCATCGTATTATTGATCTTGACAGAATCGCGAAAGTCTTAACACCTTCCGATGGAGTCATAGTTTCGATCTCTAGAACTGAATACTTATATACTAGGAAATCACTTCTGCTTATGCAAATTGCTTTTTGCTTTGATTAGCACTTAAGAGCGGAATTTTAAACACTTTCGGCTGTGGTCAAGTTTATGGCAAAGCGTTAATGGAAATATTTAAACGGCTAGACTAACTAACTTTAATTGCCTGGTGGTGGGACACCCATAAGCCCAGGAACCCTTGCTTAAGTTTGGCATTCAGTAGAAGTTTCAGTCCTTCTCGAATTCCTTGTTGAATTGTAAATACTATTTATTAATATTCCATTTTGGACTCCTCCTACTTGTGCAGATTTTGCAATCACAGTTTGTGGCCTACAAAGTACAAAATCAAAAAAGAAGAAAGAAAAACAGTATGGTTTTGAGGCAATTAAAAAACTGGCCACGTCCATATATTGGGTTCTTGTGGCATTTGGAGGCTATCCACCTATGGATGGCTTGAATATGGATTGCTGGCCGCTCGCTCAGACACCGGGCACCGTTAAACGCACAAATTTGGCCGCCAGACGAGGCGGATCGGGGAGGGAACAGAATATCAAAAGCAACAAGAAAACTGCAGGCTCGAACATTCGCTCGATTTGCATGCAAGACACAACAATCACAGAGAGCGAGAGAGAGAGAGAGAGAGAGCTTATCAGAAAGGTCGCCCAGGGCGAACATGTTGGAGTGCGAGCATGTTGCGACGTGAAGAAAAAGAACACACGCCTGCGCAATGCACATAAGTATGTAGGTGCTTGCCTTTCCAAGGTGTATTCATATAAGGTAAGGCATTGTCAGAGCGCGATCTTAGCATTTTTGCCAATTTTGTGGCAGGGTAGAGCCCATATGTCGGGGTGTGTAAAAGAGCCATAAGTTTAATTACCGTCGAACCGAAATCGCATTAATTAACGACCAACTTGGACGACGAATTTTCTGTCGTCGCCTCTCTCGCAATGAGTTGTATAAATTAGACAGGCCGGCAATAATCTGTCTTGCTTATGGTCATTCTTCTTGCCACATGAGACAGCAGTAGCAGCAGCAGCCGTAGCAATTGCGACAAGCCAGCCAGCCAGCCGACCAGGCCCGATCGAATTGACCAATCTTTGACTTGGGGCGGTTTGGGGCGGACGAACACGGACCTGCTCTTGCTGACGGCGGGTCGGGTCTCATTAGAGCACTGAACCGTTTGACATTTAAGTGCGACGACCTCACGCATGCGCACCTCCGAGGCACCCATGTCCACAGGGCATCACACTCGTGCGTACATACAATATGTATTTGGTTTTCGTTGCCACTAGACCTTAGACCTTCTAACCATCGCTTATGGCCACCAGTAAATGCTCGTGCGCATACTCGATGATTTTCTATGGTGTACGCCCCAGGTCTCCTTGGCTTGTCTTGGCCACCCGAAAGCCACACAACAAATACAATAATTACCCGAAATCTCTGGCCTAAGTATTACCCTCGCCAAAGCGCTCAAAACACTTTCGTTTAAGAGGAAAAACAAAATGAGCAACATGAAAATTGTATAATCAACAATTGGCAATCATTTCTGGGTACAAATTAAAATTATATTACAACATTCTCTTAGACAACAACAAAAGCCCAATGATTAGAGGAGACCAAATCGAAAATGCACTCAACCATGGCAGGCGGCTCCAGCCCAAGCACCTCCCCGCCCCCAGGTCCACATCCAGCCACAGCCCCCAAGTCCAGCTCCAACTCCAACTGCAACTGCAACTCCGACTCCAACGCTGTGCTATAACTGACCTGCCCAACGAAAAGAAGGCGTGCAAGAAAAAGACAGCAAAATGAAACGAAACAAAATGAAATGAAACGAAACGAGACGAGACGAAGCGAACGCGGTCGAAAGTGAAAGTTTGTTGTTGCTTTTTCTTTCCGTTTACTGATAAACGGGGGCGCAGTCGCCGCGCGTCTCGTCGCGTCTCGTCTCGTCTCTGATTGCCCCATTGGCGCAGCATCACGCGAATTGCAGACCGCGAATTCATTTGCCGCATCTAAATTAAATAATTTTGATTGCAGCGCCAGCAATCAAATGCAGGTCTGTATAAGGAAGCTGCATTCAGCAAGGTAACGACTATTTGATACCAATTCAGGAGATATATGTACATATACAGAGATAGCTAATTAACATTTACAATATTTCATACATACATATTTAATACCTTAATATTAACCGTCTTCAATCATCTAATTGAAAGTATAAAAAGATAACGTATGTATCTTGTTCCATTCTTAACCTTCTGTCGTTCTTACCCTTGGATACCCTGCTCAAGCTACGACATCAATCCCATGACATAGCAAATGGCCAAATGCGGCCAACCCGTTGACAACTTGCAACTTCCTGCAATGCGACAAAGCGCAGACCAAACCAAACCAAACCCGTTGGCCACAACTTCAAGTGGCATCTTCAGGCCGCATCTCTCCGTGTGCATCCCGCTCTTTATCATTTCCCTCTCTCTCTCTCTCTTTTTATTGGGAATGCCATTTGCTGGCTTTTGTTTTCAGCCATTTTCACTGCCAATGGCTGATTAATCGACACCCATTCGGGGCTTGCCTTGCCACTGGTCCGGGTTACATAATCGATCTTTTGTTTAGAGTATCTGCTGCCTAATTGAGTCTGACAAATTGATTAATACTGTCGGGGCAATGTGCAGCAGCTTCATTAAAAACGACCCACAAAGCAAGAGGAAATGCACTCCATTGTGTGCGGAATTTCATCAGATTTGCATTGTTCGATGGATCAATTTACGATATGAACTTAATTAAAGTATTATCCATTAGCTATCTATAATAAATGCATCATTTTGATGAGTTTTCAAATTGATAAGCACCGCAAAACAAACCAACCAGAAATCATTAGGGGGGATGTTTCTCTAATTGGGAAATAAAAGTAATTTATTATTGCATTTCATGTATTATAAGCTCGATAGAAAATATTCTAAGCAGGGGATGAAACCAACAAATATACCAAAGAAACAGCATTCATTTATAATTTACTACCATTTCTTCAACTTACTTTTACTTAATAAAAATATCATTCGATTACTCCCAATTAAAGACACCATTCAATAAAAAGTGCTGCCCTGGTTTCACTATCGACCCACACACCAGACGCCAGTTGGTCAGCCAAGCAGAATTGTGTGATATGTTGTCTAAAACGTTATCGATTCAATGGGCAACTAATTGACTGGCCTAAATGGATGCTTGACTTGGCTCAATCATTTTGCAGCGGCAGGCCAACACGCACATGCAATTTTCCTCAAATAAATGCAAATTTGATGGCTAGCCAGAAATAAACGTTATATTTTTGCATAAATATTTTGTTGATTGGTCCTAGAAGCAACCCACTGCAAAGTGCAGCCCTCGGCAAGAGCCAGGGACGGCAAAAGCTCTTTCAAGCACTCTCCATCTCCGTTTAAAGCCAATTATCGAAACTGATTTCCAGCCTTGACCAGCAGTCACTCAACAATGCCGTCAACAGCATTTTATAAAAGTGCGTTTTACGAATTTATTAACAAACAAAAACGAACGAAAAAAATACTAAGCGCACTCAACTAAATACAAAAAAATAATAATAATGTACAACACGAGATAGTTGCTTTTTTTTAATTTTTGTGCTTTGATTTTTGTTTATTTATGCGCTGGTTTTTCTGCCTCACGCATTCCATTTCAGAAGGTGGTCATATAGAGTCAGGGGGAAAATGGAGGAATTCTACTGTAAATCGTTGCTAATTGGAGAAGCCAGATCATGCTCAAGTCTCTACTAAAGAGTTGGTAAATGAAATCGAATGCGTGCAACCTCAATAGCAAGATAACAGCAACACCACTGACCATTGTTACGCTGTAGGTGAACTATCAAACCCTGGCGAACCCTAAGCAGTTCCATTAAAGTCCTCTATTCCTATATGGAATAGATATTCCCAATCACTCCAGTATACTCTTTCAACTTTAAAAAGGCGTGCCACTGCCACATATAGAACAGAGACGAAGACACATTTGGCTCTAAATTTAAAAAGTTTTTACCTTTGACTTATGTTAAATGCAAATCGGTAATATATATGGTTGTAGGCAAAAATGTCAATTTTACAGGCAAAAAAAAGGAAAAATACTTGAATTATTCTCCTTAGCCCGAAAGTATGCTATGCTTCAGCATTTTATCGTTTTCATAGCCGATACATGTATTTAGAATGTAGATGTATATTCTACACAACATACACAACCAAAAAATATTTAGGATTGTTTAATTACTAATGGCTTAAATATTTTGATAGAATGCATATATACATTCTTTCCCTCTCTTGCTATCTCCCTGCGCATATCAATTCGTTCACAGGCTTGGACCCGCCTTGACAAGTAAAGATCTACACGTTTAGGAGATGGCAAGATTGACTTTGCGAGCCGACGTAGAACAAATAACATTGGAACCATAAGAAACACTTTCAACCCAGTACTAAAAGAACAAAGCGGTATATGAAATTCAACATTAGCCTTTGAAAGCTCTCACTGCCTAATTCGCGGAGGCCTATAACAATGGACATTATAGCCAACAAAGGTGCCCAATGGAGGGGCGCCAAGCTAATACGCACATCACATTCAACAATCATCTTTCAATGTCAACCGTTGAGCACGTTTTATTTGGACAGTTGTTGGGATCTCTGTCTCTCCCTACTAGCTATATGCGGCTTTCTTTTCTTTCGCAAATGTTCTAGGCCATAACTAATCGCCAACACGCACTATAAATAGTCCAGACAGTCGAGCAGAATGGTATCAAAACCATTGAAATCAGCAAACCAGCAGAATGAAAGCCGCTCTAGCCATATCTACACTCCTGGCGATCCTGGCCCTGGCCTGCGCCTTCCTCACTGGCAGCACCGGCAGCACTGGCAGCACCGGGGCAAAGGTCTGTCTGATAAGGAACTGCGGCGGCTGGAACTCCACGACCAATGCCTGTGGCCGCTACGGCCAGTCCAATCTGTGCACCCGCTTCAAGAACAGCTGCGTGCTGCGCTACCAGTCGTGTGTGAGCAGCACCACCTACACGGCCGTCAGCCTGTCCAGGTGCTCGGGGATCAGCCTGAACAGTCGTGGAATCTGCGGCAGCTCTTCCACCTCCACATCCTCCAGTTCGAGTTCAAATGTTATTCCCATCATCATACGCCGAGGCTGAATCTTGCTTAGTGAATAAATTAAACTCAAGGTTAAAATCTCTAAACTTTTTTCCGACATAGCCATAGAGAGACAGAGATCTGTTAGCTCAGCTGAGAATCAATTTGGTAACTAGAACAAACTGTGTTTTCATCCGTTTTTTGCAAAACAAATACAGATGAAACTGTATAAAAGCCAAGAAGCTATTCTGCTAATTGTCATTCACTTCAGTTCAAACAAAGAAAAGGCCCCGCCATGAAAGCCACCAGCTACTCGTGTATCATCCTGGGCCTGATCCTCCACCTGGCCATGTCCAGCGGCAGCGGCAGCTCCACCGAAGGGTTCGATCATCCTGTAAGCAATTCCTTGACCCGCTCTAACCAAAGTTTCCGCAGAGCGCAGGCCTGTAGGAGGCAAGTCCAGACTGGTTGCACATCCACGAGCAAAACCTGCGCACGCCTGGGACGAGCCAACATCTGTCAGGCCTTCAAGAACGATTGCCAGCGCCGGTTGTCCAACTGCAACACCGGCAACCAATGTGAGTGAAAGCTAAGGATTTTCGTAACTTTAATCGAAACATTTCCATTCCAGACTATCGCAAAGTCAGTACGAATCTCTGCAGAAACATGCCAGTCGATGTGAAACTGCCCTGTGGCAGTGGCAGCAACGCAGTAAGCGGCAACAGCAACAAAAACGGCGGAAACAGCAACAACAACAGTGGCGGCACCAATAACAGTGGTGGGCACAAGAATGGTGGGACACCCGTTCCTTTGATTAACCCGAACAGACCTGTCGGATCGAGTCTCCGTCTGACCTAAAATGAGTGCTATACAAAACTGACAAAAAGTAAGAAAGGGAACAGATGAATGCGAAATTCGATTGTCCATCATTTGGGTTTGCTATGACAGGGTAAAGAAAAGTTCCATAGATTTGACTGCGAGACTACGTCACTTCCTTATATATATTTACACTTAAAAATACATACGAATAAATTTAAAACTTATATTTTAATATCATTAGCAAACAAACAAAACGTGTTACAGCTTAATTTCACTTAATTTAGTTAACAATAATGGAAAATTCTTTATAGAATTGAACAGAATTGCAGTCTTCTCCAAACAAATTCTTTATATAGAAGACTACGCAGTACGGAAGTTCGTAATGGAGATGTTCTACTGTATATACTTTATGTATGTAATGCTAATGAGAATCCTATATGAAAATTACTCGAAGATATCGAAATTCTTAGCTGACAAGAAATAGTTAAATCATAATTGACGCCGATCAATCTTGAATGACTTTATAGTACATATCTGCTCGGCAGTCACAAATTTGATAACAAAATACACAATATTTTATCTGAAACTATATAATTTGTCTCCAAGTGTAGCTATATTCCACACAGACAGTCATTCGCCATCGATCTAAACTCTAACTAAGACAAACACAATAACACAATACAGAAACACAGCAGGAAGAACATATAATTTTTGTTGCATAAATATAGCTATAACCTTTATTTAACCTCGTTGAGGAACGAACCATAGATCATCGATACCACCGATAACCACAATCTTTTCCTTCCACTGCCTAAAAGTATAATAAATATATTTTATGATTCAAGAGTTGGTTAAGTGACTTCTTTGTTATGTGATATTTAAACAGCAAATTTTCTAAAATATATACTCCACACACGTGACGTAACATCTCTTTCTTTTTCGCTCCAAGTATTTACACAATTGGGCAGGTAGATCCCAAGACAAAGAAATTTCTAAGCCAAATATGTGCTTAAAGAATGGAGGAAGAAACATTATAATACAGACACATCTTCCAAGGCCACACAGAGAGAGGCGATCTTTGGGGGGTATAAAACAGAAGAGCCCCTGAAGGTTGGACCAAAAGCTAAAGTCATTGGAAGAATGCGTCTCGCGTTGGCTCTGCTGGTGCTGATCGCCCTGATCGTGGTGGCCTCCCAGGCTCAAAACAGGCAAAGACGCACACAGGCCAGGGCCTCGAACAGTGCCACGCCCCGTCAGGTCCGTGCCAAGGCAAGTCGCACCAGCAATGTGCGGCGGGGAGCGGTGAGCGCACGTCGCTCCACGGGAACTGGAAACTCCAAGGGCAAATCGGTGATAATCATTAACGGCTCGGGCAGCAGCAGTAGCAGCAGCAGCAGCTCTTCAACGCCCTCCTCCCGCTGTGTGAGCACCACCAGCAGCTGCTTTGCCACCTCGAACGTGTGCGGCCGCTGGAGCAGGACACGCCGGTGCCACCGATTCAAGAACCGCTGTCTCATGGAGCGAGCCAATTGCCGGACAAGTGTCTCAAGTGAGTCTCAAGGAACATGCCTCAAGGCATTGCCTCTATCTTGTATATATCAATGTATCCCCATACCCCATAGGTTGGAATGTGGTCAATCTGGGCAATTGCACAAGTATCACGGTCAATACGACGGGAACCTGTAGAAGCACATTCTCCTCATCGTCGTCCTCGTCCTCGAGCTCCTCGTCTACTGGCGGCTGGGCCAGCATTCTGTCGTCTATTTTGGGCTCCACATCTTCGTCTTCGTCGTCGAACATAACGCCCATAATTATAAGAACGGGTTAGACTATCATGAACAACTCATACATATGTAAATACAAACCAAATTCGATGGTAATTTAGATAGGGTGATATAAATTTTAAATTTGATTTGGATCGAGTAGTTCATAAAGCCAACCCACTCGGAAATATTTGTTTAAATTATGAACATTTCTCATGACCCACTACCAGCCGCACATGTGGCACGGGTGTGGGGAATGTACATATGTATGAGCTTGGATTTCTTCTGTGGCATTCTAATTGCATCCGCAGGCGCGTACTCTGTTCACGTCCGCTTGCTTTGTGCAAACAACAATAAATGGCAAAAAATGTCGAAAAATTGCAAACTAAAAAGCAAAAGCTCCATAAATTTGCATTGTCTGCGTGACCATAACCATAATTTCAACCTCGTTTGCCCCCCCCCCCCCCCCCACACACACCCACACACAAAAAGTGCAATTTATGCGATTGCAATTAAAAACGGACGACGGCAACCACTTTAAAGCATACATCATGGCGATAGGAGGGAGGACCACGTGCGAGTGTGTGTGTGTGTGCTCGTATGAGTGTATGTGTGTGTGTGTGTGGGAGGGTTATAAAATGCCAAGAGAGTTGCAAAAAACCATTTAAATAAACGATTTCCTATGCTCTGATCAGCGGCGTGATTGAATGACAAAACCAGGAAGCTTTCAGTGTGTCTGCCACAATAATTAAATGAATGAATGAATGACTATTAGTGCGATTAGGGGCAATAAATATGAATCATTTAATAGAAATACTTAATCGAGATAGTGATAAGTTACAGTTACAAGGATAATTATGAATGTATGATGGAACATCTTTTCTAGCAAGTGCCGGTCCCTCCTACAGGTATAGAGGCCGTCACACATCTAGTAGTATCTATGGCTCCAGTTCGGCCATACACTGCAAGAAAAATGTCAGAAATTATAGTAACATTCACATCTTCACTTGACTATTTTGGCCAGTCTTAAGGCTACAAATCTACTTTATAATTACCCGTTTTGCCGAGACAAGTGTCGATGCTGTACTTGCACTCGTTGCGATAGTATTTACAGGAGTAGGTGGGCGTGGCGTCCACTTGCACCGAGACGCACACGGGCGTGGTCTTGGAACAGGATCTCTTTGCGGTCCACACACAGAAGAAGTCGATGCGGCTGGTAAGGAAGAGGCGTCCCTCCAGCGGAGAGCTAAAGCTTAGGACCAGCAGGGCACAGACGAGCAGAGCGAAGACCTTCATTGTGCTGCTTGTGATGATTGATGGATTGATGTGTCCGGCACTGACTCGGCCCACTCGACTTTATAGTAGTCACCTTTGCTGGATCTTTGCCTAAGACAAATACGAGTATTTGCCCCGAATGAAAGTGAAATGCGAGCCCAAATCACATTCGATTTTCGCTCTGGCTGCCAAAATGTGTTTGCCAACATCTTGCCTCGGAAAAAGTCCGAGTAAATATTTTGTCCGCACAAACAGAAGGTGAGAATGCGGCACAGTCATTTGGTTAATGAGCTAATGAATAAATAACAATTGATTATTACTGGGGCCAGTGGGTTCCGCTTCAATTGGACTATTTTTGGAGTTATAGGAGGTTCTGAAAATATCACACAGTTGGACTGGACATCAAATGAAACTGGAAATGGGCATAGAATTCATTTATTTTAATTTAATTTGGTAATTAAATTATGCTTAAAGATTTGCCAAATAAATGGATACAAAACTTGAGATAGTTTTGTTCCCATTATGATCGATTTTTTGGACATATTTGTGAACTTTCTTGTTGTACTTTTTGAACGATTTGAGAAACACTTAGCACTCAGTCAACATTTTCAGATTTTCATTAGTAATATTGGTTGAAAATTCAGTAACATTATACAAATTTCATGGACTAAGAATTACCGCCAAATGTACAGTTACACAGCAATGTTGAGTAGTAAAAAAAGTGAAGTAAAATCATGTCTGGCGGAGAGGAGTCGTTGTGAATATTTCTCTCCCTCTCTCTATGTCAGGGCCATCAGTAGCCGTCCTGTGTATGTCCATCATCTGGATGGATAGCATTTCCTCATTTCCCACACCCTAAACTCGAGTAGGTCTCGGCACAATCCCATGTCAGTTCTGCGTTGGGTTGGCATGTCATGTCATGGGCTCATTTCGCTGCATTTGCATGTAAAACTGTGCATGTGTGTGTGTGTGTAAGGGCTATTTCTTTGAAAGAAACCAACGACAAGAGTATACTTCCTGCTTAATTCAGTTGGTCCGTAAACTGTAAATATTACTGGAACAGAGATAAACCTCTTCTAGGTCGCCTTTTCTAGGGTATTCAGCTTTCGATTTATCGCATGGCTCTCTTTCACTGCTGTTTGTTGTTGTTTCCTGACTGCTTGCTTTCGCTTGTTTTACTTTTTTATCGCACCTTCGCAACCTCAGGTCGACCCCACCCACAACCCCTCCTCTCTGCCTCTCTCTCCGACTAGGATGAAGGCGATAAAGTGCGGGGCGTTTCAGCTTCGCTTGCGTTTCGTTTCGTTTCGTGTTGTTGTTCTTAAAGTATTTTTCCCAATTGCATTTTGCATGTCATGCCATGCCATGGCATGTTTCGCCTTGTCATTTCGCCTGCTCGCACAAAAGTATGCAACGGTAAAGCGCATTTACGTACTGACTAAACGAGTCCGTAATCGTTTTTTGTGAAAAACAAAAACATAGCTAAATTGGGCTTTGAAAAGGGTAATCTACGGTCGGTACTCTAATACCGCATACCGAAATTCCTTAATGGAATTCAGTTGTAGCTCGTTTGGGCAGTACTTAAGTGTAAAAAGAAAAAGGCAACGGAGAGAACGGCCGAGTGAGCAAGAAAGACTGAGCTTTGGTTCTCTTAGTGGAATTCGAAGCTTAACCACTGCAAGAAGAAGCAGAGACAGAGAGTGTGAGAGAGAGAGAGAGAGAGAGAGAGAGAGTGAGCAAAGCTCGCTTCGTTAATTAGTGGGACATTTTGATCGGATTGCATGTCATACGACATGCTTATCGCGGATTGCTGTTGCTGCTGCTGCAGAACACCGTTATAGTTGCACCTTGGACAGGGGTACAGAGTTGTATTTCATTTGTGCGGACGTTTCTGACGCGTTACAAATTAGAGCTACCAATAATGGAGTCAGTACTTTATTTTACTTAATAATACATATATACTTATCCTTTGACAGTGTTGAGATCTCTCTGATAACACCAGTCGACAAAGTCAACTTTCAATGCATAATGTTGAATAGTGTAATCATAGATCGTGACTTCTATCATTATAAAGGAATCTTTTTTTCTCGTTTTTATTTTCTGTTTCTTTGCCTTGCCCAAGGGTCAGGCTGCAGTAAAGACTGCAAAATGAAATATCATAAAATGTTTATTTTTTAATATAATTATAGTAATCTCTGCCACAAGGCAAGACCTCGCTGTCTCTGTCTCTCTCCCCCTCTCGCCCTTTCCCTCGTCGTTGTTTTCCCCGCTTTTTGCTCTGTTTTCCATGCTGCCTTTTCCACTGCAGTTGTTTGCTAATTATTTTTCATTTTCGTTTAACTTTCGCCCGTTGTCCAAGTACGAGTATTTTCCCCTTTCTGGGGGCCCTCTTTCTTTCCTTCTTGCTGCTGCTGCTTTCTTGTTTAATGCGCTTTCTGACATGGCGCTGACATTTTCCGCTGCTGTCTTCTCTTCTTTTCTTTGTTTTCTATTAATAAGCTTAACATTGCAAGTGTATTTGTATTTGTTGCAGCATGGCATTTCCCCCACTTGGACCCACAGTTTTCCTAGTGCCGCGACCCACACTTTTCCTCGTGGTGCAACCCACACTTTTCCTAGTGCCGCGACCCAGACTTTTCCTAGTGCTGCATTGTGTATGAGAGTTGTTTGTCACGCTAATTGAATAATAATTCTATGAGTTACGAGTGCTGGATGCTTGGTTGATGCTGTCCCTTTAATGGGGAAAGTGAACAGAGTTAATTTTCCATAGCATACTTCTGTGCGCGACTTTAATGCACGGAAAATCTGGGTCACCAATCGACTTCCTCACAGGATCGGACTGCAGAAAGTGCAGTTGGCCTTTCGACTGTACCTTAGACCCATTCGTAACCTTCTAATGTCAATCAGCCCGTCATCGGTGGAGTCAAAGAACTGTCCTGCCTTGGACAGGAAAAAAAAGCATAAAAAACAAATAAATCAAATTTGTAGACATACTTATTTCCATGGGTAGATTCTGTTTTGTCATTTACAGCAATAACATTCAACATTCGTATTATTTTTAGCTTTGAGGGGCGCCCATATTGGGCCCATGTCCCAGTAAGATATATACGCCCACATTTACTACCAGCACGAGCACGAAACCGATTTCTTCAGGCCCCCCTCCACCCCCCAACCCCCCTGTCAAGCCAGCCACGAAACATCGACAGTCAACAAAAGACTTTACGGCCGAGGCAGAGGCAGAGGCAGTGGCAGTGGCAGCAGAGTCATAGTCGTCCCCGTCTGGGCACCGGTTCCAATTTCCTGTCAATACATTCCGAATGGATCCCACCTAGAGCCACACACCCACACACACACACACACACATACGTACATATATGTATATATACAACGATATCCTGTTCTGTGAAGTTCCGTGTCAGCTGCGCGTCCGCAAAAACCGATTTTCGGATAACAAAAAAAAAAAAAAAAAGAAAAAGAAAAAACAAAGAGCAATAATAATAATAACACTAAAAGGGAAAAGCAGGGAAAATAAGGAAAACCGGCGCCTGACACATACAAAACATTTGTTTGTTATACAGACTAAATGGATGTGAGTGGGATGAATGGTTCGATGGAGGGTGGGGAGGGGCTGGGAGGGTCTGGTATCCACTCCAACTACCACTCTTCGAACGGTATTTTCTGCGTCGCACTCACGAATTATCGATAAAACATGCTCGACGATGGTGGGGTGTGATGATGGGTAGAAGGACAGGACTCCTGGGGAGAGCTCTGTCTCATTACGTCCCTCCCCCAACGGGCATGTAAAGAAAAAACGGGGAGGCTGACTGAAAATTGAAAACGAGAACGAAAACGAAAACGAAAGCGAAAGCGAGACCAAAAATTATTTACAATTATGTGCAATGCTTTTGCTGGTTCGCTGATGCTCTCCTGGTTTATTTCGGGCTTTCATCTTATTCTTTAAGAACTCCTACAGCTTTTCGATTTGTTCTGGATCATCATTATTGATCCGCTTCATTATCTTCAGTTTTAACCCACATTTAGCTTTCATTTTTTACCATTTATCTACTACTTTTCATAGGAACTTCTCTTTCTTCCGTCTTCTTTAATTTGTAGCACACTTTTTCATTCACTTTTAATCTGTCATTTTCATCTTCTTGTCACTCGTTTCCCACTATTTAATTTGTTCAATTTATTTGCATTTTCCTCGCGACATTTGCGAGCAAATTCAAATTATTGCAAGTGTCACAAACTTTCAGTTGATGCCTCATGTGATGCCCCGCCCCCCAAAACCGAAATATATGTAGAGCTATCGACACTATAACTAGATGTATTACAAGACATTTCGCCTTTAAGCCCCACCCACCCTCGGTTTGGTCATAAAAAAAGTTTTTCATTCGCCTTTGTTGTAGTTTCGTTTTGGGTTTCGGGTTAAACGGTTTGTCGAAAGTTTCCAATTTTCTTGATTTTCTTTGTGTTATACGAGTTTGAACATGATTTACATGCAATTGGGTTGGGTTGGGTCTCTGAAAATGAAACTTTGATGAGCTATTACTCATATTGACAAGAACCCTCATTTGTCTAGGGTGATTGGCGAATAGATGGTGCAGAATGGTGGATGGCCTCGCCCGCATCGCGTATACGCAATGTGGCTGCTGTCAGACAGTTGAGTGGAAAAGTTTGTGGTCATAGATGAGGATGATAGAAGGACTTTCTGCTCATCAAATATATGGCAAATTAAAGAAACTTGAGTAGCCTTTAATATTTGTCTTGGATTCTGTTTCCTATGACAGTAAATCGAAGGAATATGCTTGATTGGATAGCATAGAAATGGTAAGACATTTAATAATAACTACTTTCATATGAGTGCTGGTTGTACCTCCTCCGCGTAGCCTGTACTTGGTTAGTGTATCTGCCTGTTCAGTTTACTGCACAACGGAGCAGAGTGCCTTGACAGCCTTGCCACTTAGGGACTTAAGTCCCAGCTGCTGCTACTGCCCCAAACCTCTGACATCAACTGCCTGGCTATGGGGCGAAGGACTGTCTGTCCTTAGTGTTTGCATTGGGGATGCTATCAGTAATCCAGTGATGTGATATAACTGATAAAACTTAATATTTGGTAGAAAACTACGGTCTATGGTTCGTGGTGCTTCGCGATTGTTGCCTTCTGGTGCGGCTCTTGCAACTTCTCACGAATTGTGCTTTCTGTTGAACGTTGGGAAAAAACTTGTGGTTTTCTTTTGGATTGACTCACCAATCCACAGAGGCCTCACATTTCAATCGAATTGTGAATAAATGATGGCTGTAAAAATTGTAAATTGACTGTGAATTTGTTGCATACAATTGATAGGCCGGGCCTGAGTACTTCCTTTCCTATGCACACCCCCATTTGAATATGAATATCAGAGATACAATGATACGGGCAGAAGTCAATTCAAGATTGGATGAAAGGAACGAACGATGTGCGGGGGTCGGTGGGGGAGGGGGGGAGGCAGGGCTGTGTGGGATGTAGCACATGTGACACGTCAACATTCAATTTTCTAATGAAATTTTCATTGTAATAAAGCACGAGACGGAGCAGATCCAACGTGTTGCGGGGGGTAGGCGTAGATGGTAGATGGTAGGACGGGGGGCAGGCGGGGCAGGCGGGGCCACGCCCATGCTTAAGTATTCATGGGAAGCACAGTGTTGCTCCTCTCTATTCACTGCCTTTCTTCCTCTCTCTCTCTCTTACTCCCTCACTCTCTCTGGTTTGTTCTCTTTCTCTCGCAGTCAGATCCAGCGCGGACAGCAACCAAAATTTCTGTGTATGTATAAGGACAGCTGGCAGTGTATGTGTGTGTGTGTGTGCTTTTTGGTTCCTCTCTCCCACTCCACTGCCGCTCTCTTCTGGCGAATTGCCTCCCCAATGCAGAGTCCAACATGACCTACATTTTCGGGTCCTGGGGAGGCGGCTCTGTAGCTAAGCAACTCCTGGGCTTGGGCTTGGGACTGGGACTGGTCCGGGGTCCTGGGAAGCAGCAGCTCTGTTCCGAAACACGAAGTAGCAGCAAAGGGGAAGCAAAAAAAACACAACCAGTCCAGGAGGCACGCAGCACGCATAGGCAAGTGGATGATGCCACCTTACCTTCCCTTCCCTTTGCTTCCCTTCTTTTTTGTACACCCCATTCAGGCCTTATAAAAATTGTTTTCGGTTGCTTATTGGCAACAAATTTGCGTGCCTTGCATACAGAACGTGTGGCAGACAACAACAGAGAGAGAGAGAGAGAGAGAGAGAGAGAGAGAGAGTGAGACTAAGCAAACACAGAGAGGATACAATGCAGAGCAACCTGATAAAGGTCTCTCCCACAGCGACTTTATTAGAAAGTTTCCCAAAAAAGGAAAATTTACAAGAAAAACCGAAAAGAAGAAGACAACGAAATTCTCTAGGCGTTAAATGCAGCACACGAAAAGAATTTATTAACTTGTCGTAGAGATTTTCGGTTGGATTTTCAGGGGGTGGAATGGGTGGTGGGTGGGTGGTTGGGGGGGCTTGGTTTGGTTTACCACTAGCAACTGAATTTTTCGCAGTCTCATCAATCACTCGGTCAGGACATTTGGTGTTTGGCCTAAATTAAATAGACGAAGAACGAACACACCAGGAAGAAGGCCAAAAGGGGGATGGGGGGGACACGAGCGAAGGCCCAGGAAGTAACATTGAACACGACCCCGGTGCACGTGCGGGCATTTTGCCATTTATTGTTGACTTTGGTCAAACAGAAACGTATACAAAATATGGCAAGAAATACTTAGATAGAAAAATAATATTTGAAGATGATCCTCTGGCCTGACTGATAGCCAGCACGTGCCCGGGGGTCATGCGAAACAAAATATTTTCCATCCTTTTCACAATTAATGGACAGCCTGCGTCTGCCAGGGACAGTGCGTGACAACAGTGTAAGACCTCTAAGGTGGGAATAAAGATAAAAAGACAAAGATATAGATAGACCCGATTTCATATCCTTCACCCTGGATCCTGACTGTGAAAAGTGTTGAAACAATTATAGTAAATTAAAGACAACTTTTGTAATATCATTAAAACTATAAGCAGACAGGCAAAGGAACAGACTTAAGTCCTCTACAAGGACAGGCAGCAGGTCTCACTTTATTAGCCAAGTTAACTCTTGCCTCTGCCTCTGCCAGCGACTAACGTCATTTGCTGTGTCGCTCGATTCACAGTTCAAAGAATTCAAATTACAGAGTAGGTTGGAAGTCAAACCAAACGGAAGAAAAGCCGAGCCGAGCAAAAGCCAAAAGTTTTTGAGACAACTTGAGCGTGGCACACAGCGGCAGGTTCCTCCATAAAAGAACCAAACGTTAGCAACTCGAAATACATGCTAGACTGCTCTTAAAACCCCCCACCCACCCACCCACAAACTAAAGACAGAACAGGGACCAGAATCCCGTGCAAAAGTCTACTGTCACTGCAGTGTGACTGGCAGGCAAACGGAAACGAGCCGGGAAACAAAACGAAGACGAAGACGAGGACGAGGAGGAAGAGAAAATATCATGAAAAATTCAACAGAAACTTGTCCAGGAATCGGCCGAGTTAGTTTCGTTTGAGCGGCTTGGGTGTGAACTTCATTATCAACTGAGAACATTTCCTCAGCCGAGAGACTAATGTATCCTGGCCACAACTAAACTCAATTGTCGGAAGAAAGCCAGAACAAACAGATCCCCCACTAACAGCACATGAATTCCATAAAGTTTCCTCCAAAAAGAACAGGAACTAACACACAAACACATACCAAATACATATACATATATGGTATGCACATATATACAATATCGCAAACATCTTTTACCGCCTGGCTCAAGGGAAACCTCATGGGGGATTGGATATCTTAAGTTTCCGTTGGCAAAATAACCAGAGTGACCTTCCTATTGCCAGACCAAGCATTATAATAACACTTTCAAAAAGGTTCTCTATGGGGTTTCATACGTACCCCTCCCCTTCGGCCCACCATTAAAACAGTCGCCAAGCACCGTTAGCCTGCCGTTTCTCGTTTCTTGTCTCTCGTTTCCCTTTCCTTATGCCCATTGTTCCATGCCATTCCCGTTCTCTCTGCGTCTCTCCCCCTCTTTCTAACACCATCTCGTCCCGCCCGCTGCTGGGTTCTTTGGGTACGTATATACATATGTATGTATGTGTGCACATATACCCTAAAGTAATCTTCCAAGGCAAAAGTAAACCACAAACAAATTTATAGCTGCAATGCGGCCAGGCCAAGCATAACGGGAAACATTTCTGTGAAATTTGCACTCACTGTCGTAGATAGTCATGAAGGAGCCAAACCAGCGAAAATACAAAAAAAACACAAAAAAGAAGAAGCAAAAGTCAAGTAAGGACTATGAAAATATATAACAATAAGCAGCAAAAGCTGTAAAATGCTGCCAAGGCAACGGCTACGGCAGCGGCAACGTCGTGTCCTCGTCGTTGGGGCATAATGAGCCAGAGCCAGCAGACAGCTCGAAACGGTATAATGTGGGACACAACCTCAGAGAGAGCCTGGAGAGAGAGAGAGAGCGCCTAAAAGAGAGCCACGTTTGTCGGTTGTCCCTTTTTGGGCTGCACATTCTTTGGCTTTGCAGTACCGTTAGAGGTTGCCGTTGTTCTGCTGTGGCGCTTTGCATGGCCATTTGTTACGTACGTACATATGTACATATGTGGAGCAACAGAAGCAGCAGTAGAGCAGAGAACCAAATCTGCTGCACACTCTCTGCTGCGCTGTTGTTCTCTTTCGCTTCACTCTCTCTCGCCCTGAGCTGTTTATGCGTCATTTTTTTACGTTTTCTCAGTGAAACTCTCTTCCCTTTTCTCTGTCTCTCTCTCGCTCGCTCTCTCTCTGTCTCTTGGTTGGTTCATATATTGCTCAACGCTTTTCTTACCATCTTTATCACGCATCAGCATGGACAGAGCCAAGCAGCGCCAGCAGCAACAAAAAAATATTATTTCTTGCTCAATTTTATTTCTTTCCTTTTCTTGCATTTTATTTGATTTCTTTTTTGTTTGGTACTTGTATTCCTGCTGGTTCTTCAGCATTGCAGCATTTTACTCAGACAAGCACATTTTTCCTATGGCCAAACCTTTGCTGGGCCCGCCGAGTGGCTTTCGGCAAATGCTCGCCATTCATTTTTGTCATCGCTGTCGCTGTTGCTGTCGCTGCTACTGCTACTGCTGCTGCTTTTGCCTGGAAGCTTTTCGTTGCTGTTGTTGTTGTTGTGTGTTCTTTTGGCCTCTCCAGATGCCGTCTCTTACTTGTTGCGCTGACGCCTGACGCAGCAGCTGTCATTGCGGTGGCTGCCTCTCGTCCTGGGAAATGGTTTTAGTGGAATAATGGTGGAGTGGAGGTGTGCATGGAAATGGAATTGGAATTGGCAATGGGAATGGGTATGGTTATGGGTATGGGGCATGGGAAGTGGGTAAGGAAATGGAACTGAAATGTGTTTATGAAGGAAGGACGCCGTGGAAGTTCTTTTGTCGATGAACGGGACCGATTGGGACATTGATTGGGTTGGATGAGGAATGAGGAATTGCCTTCCCAATTTATGGGTGCACTTTTAGAGTATTCGCATAGAAATATTTGCAATATATCAAATGGTATTCAGATATATGTCCATCCAATTGATTATTCTCTTCCGTTTGCAGCAAGGAATAAATGTGAAGGAGTCAATCCCAGTATTGCAGCAGTAACCAGGCAACAGTTTAAACAAAGTAAACAGGCTGTTTGTAATCATCCTAATAGTATTATACCTGGCAGGCTTAGAGCTGTAACGGCTTTGAACCGAGACATACAACCGATAATAGACAGACTACACCTAAGAATATATTAAGTTTACCAAATATACCGATAAAATGGGTGAGTTATGATGAAAGTTTTCCAATTAAAACGCCATTTCTACATATGTGCATACATATGTATGTATGTATTTGTATGCAGAGAAACCTTCAGAGACAGAAAGAGACGCCTTGGGCGTCGTGAGAATCGAGTGCGTGCTGCGAATCCTGCAGGAAGCTATAGAGCTGAGCAAGATCTTTTTGATCATGCCCAAGCTTCTGGCTGATCCGCAAAACCTGCGGCAGAGGCTCACGGGCACCCCTTACGAAGCGATCCTGCAACCCGTTCAGGAGCTGTACGAAAGCTACATGACCCGCACCGGTTCATCGCCCATCTTCCCCATCAATCACCAATCGATCAAGATAATCGATTACTTTCAGATGAACTACAAGATCTACAAGTTCTTCCCCGAGTTGATACGCAACATGAGCAAAAGGGACCGCACCATTGTTGCCTCGTTGACACTCCTCTACGACATTGCCAAAGAGCACTTGTATCGATCATCCAAGAGCGAGATCAGCAAGGAGCGGATGCTGCATGAGATGTACCACAAGAACGAGGATATGCAGATGACGCTCCATAGCATCCAACGGGAACTGGCCAAGCGCCGCGTTGTGGAGAAATGGAAGAAGGCGGCCGCAGGAATCTATCTGATACAGATCGAGAACGATCTGGCCTCCAAGAAGTGGCAGAACAATGTCCGCATTCAGAATGAGATGTGAGTGATAACCTACCCGATTTCCCCGCTCTTCCAGCCTAACACTTTCCCTTTGTTTGGTCGTCGTTTGGTTCTCTTTAGTGAGAAATGCAGCCGCAAGTTAATCGAAGACCACAAGAACAGCTTGGTGAAACAAAAGAAGCTGGAAGAACAGCTGGAGTTTGCCAAGGAGGCCTACGCAAAGCTCACCCAGAAGAATCTGCTGGAAGAGCAGGAAGCTCGCAGTGAAAAGTAAAATATCCTGCCCTATTTATGTATATAGCCTTACCCCCATCGACACAACACTTCTCGCCTCTCCCACAGGAACAAGGTCATGTTGCAGCTGCAAAGTATGTTGAAGAAGTACGATACGCACCTGGGAGAAGTCATTCGGGAGAACCTGGTGCTGCAAGACCAATATATGGTGGCAAAGAAGGAGCTCGATAAGTTCATGGTCGTGTACCGGCGCGAGGAGGCCATCTACAAGGACATTGTTGAGCGGCGGGAACAGGAGGAGCGCCAGCGCCAGCAGCAGCGACTCGTCGTCTTCATGATGAATCGGGCGGCCACAAAGATACAGAAATATTGGCGCAAGTGGCGCAAAGATCAGCGCAAGAAGAACAAGCGCCTCAAGAAGGCTAAGGGCAAAGGCAAATAAAGAATTTTCGTTCACTATTTCCGAAAATAAACGAGAAAGTGCTGATGTTCGCACCTCTCTTGTCTGCATAGCATACATTTTTGGGTTCATCAAAATGGCCGCTATATTTAGTTGATTTTAATTGAAGTTTCCTGGGCATAGAGAAGGAAACCTTTGCAAGACTTGAAGCCAAATCTTATCCAATTGAATCAACTAAATCCGAATTGTATTTGATCTTTCAACGAATTCCGATATGGTTTTGGGATGGAGAAGGCCAAGGTGTACGTGTACCCCGACATCGCTTGAGGGGCTTCTTCTTCGTAGGCGACAATCCACGAGATAGAAATGGCCGTCTGGTCTGTCCAAATGTTTACCCAACACGCATACACACGCGATGTGACAGGCAGTAGGGTGGGGTGGGCAGGGACAGGGGCAGGGGCTGCGACACAGACAGTGTACGAGCCGCAGCCGAATTTCATGTCTTACAGGGCAAACGAAAAATGGCGCAATGCTGTCGTCGCCAGCGCCACCGTCAGCGTCAGCGTCAGTGTCGACGTTGTCGCCCTTTGACCCTGCCCCATGTTTGCTGCATTGTTACTTCATTTTCGTTTTCGTTATCCACCCATTTGTCTCCGGCTCTTCCTCCTCCGTTTGGCATGTCTAATTTTCGCAGAGGTTAACATACTTAACTTGTTGGCATGCGTTGCAAGGCTGCTGTCCGCTGTCGCTCTTGCGATTGCACCGAACGGCGCAACATTGCGACACTTTGCTGCGGCAAAAGAATATGTACCGCAGCTGGAAAATGCGCAAAATCGTTGGTTCCCCATCCCATCCCATCGCAGTGGAATGGACACCAGTGTGTGCGCTCCTCACTGTGTGTGCTCGTCTCTCTGCATGTGGGTTTATGTGTGCGTGTGTATGCATTCCACATTGTAATTGCAGATATGCGCTGCTTCTTTGGCCTCTTCTGACCATCGCTATCGCTGACCAAAGCTGACCAGAGATTAAGGGTATTCTCTGTAAAACTCTGTCTCCAAGATTACTATACAGTTTTCGTTACACACAATGAAGTAGGCTCTTTGGCCTTATCCAAATTCAAATCCAAACCTTCCAGACAGACTAATTTTTTCTTGGCCTGAACCGAACGGGAGCAGCACTGCAGCGCCATGGCCAATAAGGATATCCTGCCCATATTCCCCTCGCGGGCCAACTCCGTGCTGATGAAGCTGCGCGTCCAGTCCGGGCAGCGGGGCATCAGTCTGCTGAAGCGGAAGCGCGACGCCATCGACATGAAGCTGCGCGAGCTGCGCCACCGCATGCACGACACGGAGAACCTGGTGGACGAAGAAATGCGGGCGGCCATCTTCTCGGTGGCCAAGGCCAATCTACTGGGCACGGACTTCAAGCCGGTGATCGTGGCGGACAACAAGAAGGCGACGGCCTTTTTGCGCAAATCCGACCAGAAGATCGTTGGCGTGCACCTCAACTCCTTTGAGCTGGAGGCTGAGGAGCGAGGTGCCTTCCCGCTGGCTGGCCTCAGCTGCGGCGGCGTCCAGGTGCAGAGAGTGCGGACGAAGTACCTCGCTGCCCTCCAGCATTTGGTGGGATATTGCTCCCTGGAGTACATGGTGCGAATGTTGGCGGCAGCCTCGCGGCAAACCAACATGCGGGTGAACGCTCTGGAGCACGTGGTTATCCCACAGCTGGTCCGGACCTACAACTACATAATCACCGAACTGGAGGAGTTTGAGCGTGAGGACTTCTACCGCCTGAAGCGCTCCCAGGCGAAGCAGCTGGAGGCCAAAATCGCCTTCACAGAGCTGATCAAGACGAAAAACATGTCGCCCGAGGAGCTGGAAGTCTATCTGAAGATAGGCGTTCCTAAACTACCCAAGGCCGACACGCATTTCGACGATGATGAATTTGATGATGAAGAAGTCTTGGAGCGCCAGCGCAAGGCGCGTGTTGAGAGGCACCTGAAGCGGGAGCGGGAGCGCCAGGAGGCTGAAAGCCGGGGCGAGACGTTGGGTTCCGCCTTCAGTTCCTTCGTCACCACCCACAGCATTGTGAACTTCCTCCAAAGAATGAGCCACCCGCAGACGAGAATCTCGACCAGACGAGATTCGGCCAGCAAACACGAGCGATTGCTTCTAACTTCGAATAAAGAAAACAGAAATGCCTAAGATGATTCACAATAGATGAAAATCCCGCTCTCGACTTTAGGGACTGGTCAAACTATTTACTTCTAATAATTAAATTCTTGAAGTGCTCACTTTTGATTAAAAATATTAAAATAACTGATTAATAAAATACTATATTTTTCCCATAAGTGCACGGGTCTATTTCACTGATACAAACTATTATGCCCATGGTACGCCTTCGTTTAAAGGCGCCGGCGCGACCGTTACAGGGGAAATTTTGAAATATATTTTTGTCTGCCTTGCGTCGAGCTTCGGTTTACGAAGGAACGGCAAAGAAAAGAGCCAGAAAAGGCAAAAATTTGCAGATAAGAGCGCAAGAGAGCGCGAGAGCAGAACCGGTTCGCAGCCGGTTCACTCACAGAATTACTCTCCGGCGTTGTTGTTGTCTGCATTACGAGGCGCTCTCTGTTCGCTCTCACGGCTGCGCTTCGAATCGGTACAACTATACTGTATATATATATATTAGTACAACACGTATATATAACATAACGGTAACGGCAGCGGGCACAGTCGAAATTTTGATTTTCTCGTGAACAAGTCGCCTGCGGAAATTCTGATTAGGATCGTGAGTTGCCCAGAGTCCAAATATTTCACCCAAGCACACACTTTTCCAAGGGGCTGCGAGGAGCCGAAAGAAAAAAAAAATAGAAAGAAATAAAAGTTCCATCTGCTCTTCTGTGCCTCGACGAATTCCGCGAAAAACAGCCACTAAAACGAAGCAAATCAACGCCAAAGAATATACATATGAAAACGAGAAATTGAAACAAATATCTGTATAAAACCCGAGTCCGAGCAATGCCTATATGTGCCAGCACTCACCAGATACTATATAAACGAAAATCTTGCCGTGTGCGCGCGTGTGTTTGGCATATTTCGCACAAAAGCAAAAAGAAAAGAAAATTAAAATAAGAAAAGAAAAGAAAAGCAAAAACCGAATGAAAAGCAACAAAAAATAATGCCAGGGCAGGGGAAATTTTGTATTAAATTCGGCAACGCAGCAGCAGCGCCAGCAACAACAACAACGAAAACAGCAGCAGCAGCCAGCGTGGACAACATACATATCACAAAAGTCTCCGCGGAGCGTCGTGTCTCTATGGCCTCCCCTTTGGTTCTTTCGGTTGCCAATTGTTGTTCCGTCCCTCTGCAGTTCGAAGAAGTTGTTGCTGCCGCTGTCGCTGTGCCGGGAAGGGTATTCCAGCAGCCTGAGTGTTTCCTCACACATCCATCTTCTTCTTGATCTTTGCAGTGTGTTAAGCGCAAATAAAATTCTAGTTAAACGTTAGAGCGCGCGTTCCAATCCCCCCCAACAACGTAATTCCACTCACACACATACCAACAGCAGCAGCAGAGGCAGCCGCAGCGGATTAACATTTAGTTACTCTTTCCAACAACACCAAAAAAAAAACAATAAAAATGGTAAGTGTATGAATACCCAAAAACATGTGCATCTCTGCTTTTGTTTATAGAAACAAAAATTCACATTTTCCATTGAAATTTCACACAAATTTTGGCGAGAAATCAAAGTCGGACAGTGGCCTCCCATGTGTGTGAGGAGGTGTGGGGTGCTGTGCGGCCTGATGGGGAGATGACTGGAGGCAGAGGCATCCTCCCATCCAATTAGATGTTGTTTATATGGTTTTAACGGCTTTCTACACACATACGCACACACACACATCTCAACCCCTAAAAAGCAGCTGTCCCCGAAAATTTCGTTTACATTTCGCACCCCAAAAAAATGTTGCTCGGGGGATAGAAAAACTGGTTTTTTTTCCTGTTCTATACAAAATATATGCACATACATATGTATTTACAATGTTACCCCTCAAATGTAATTTAATTCTTGAGAATTTACTCCAATTATAAAAAAAGGCAGAAAACCCGCCACAAGGGCAATCAAAAACGTTTGAAAACCAGGTTCTACATCGAGCGATTGTCCAACACTTGCACAGATACCCTTCAATAGCAAGGTGTAAAGATCTCTTACTGGACGTATCAGATTCTTATTTTGAGTAGGAGAAAACTTAAAAATACCAATATATCGTTCTGGATATTCCGGTTTGCTATGGATATTCCATGACTGATTGATCACACTTTTCCAGGCCGCAGCGCACGCAAATTCCCCACATTCTCTATCAGTTCGATCAGTACTCAATTCCATGACGCTTTCGGCCCGCGCCCCCACCCTTCGAGCAGGCAGCTCTTATCAGCATCTCCGCAACACCTTTGCAACTGTTCTGTTGAGGAGACTGCAGCAGTGGAGGTGTGGGGAGGGGACGGCTCTATCGTTAAGCCACATGCATGGCCCCAGAGCAACACCTTTATCAGACAATTATAGAAAAGCCCCAATTCCTGCTCTTATCATATTTGAAGTGGGAACGGGATCAACAATAATGCCGCCGGACCCGGCATATTGTTGGTTGTTTCCGTCCGCTTTGCGTTTTTGTTCGCTCCGCTTTGGGCCTGTATTTTGCTTGCGTTTTTATTTACCGCATATTCGGCCGCTAAATTGAGGTTGGAAACGAAATGGTGAAAAAACTCTTTTGGCTTGTGGAATTTCTTTCTCACTTGCTTTGCGCACGCTCTCAGTTGAACCGTTTCAGAGAGGAGAGCAGAGAGAATGTAGTTCGCTGCTTCTCTCCCATAACCGTTTCACACAGTTTCTCTGCTCTGGTGGTGTGAGAGTTCTGTGTGAATAAGCTTACTCGCTCTCTCACCCTCTCTCACATTCTGCACAGTTTGTTATCAGTTCCGTTTTGTGCTGCGTCGCTTTGCCTTTGCCCGCTCTCACTCACTCTTCTCTGTCTCTCTGCCTCCCTGTTCTTTCCCGTTTCCTTCGGATGGAAGTGTGTTGAGTATTTTGCTGTTGCTGCTTTCTGCGTTTTGCACTTTTATCTGCGTGCGCTTTCTTCACATTCGGATTCGTTTCGATTCGTGCCGACTCGTTGTCGCGGCGCCTACCTTTTGTTGTTTTCTTCCATAACCGTTTCATTTGCCGCATTGCGGTTATTTTGCTGTTTCGCTTTGTGCTTGGCGTCCTCGGCCGTCGTCTCTTTTCGTTTATTCGTTCGGTTCGCTGTGTTGCCTGTCTGCCTTGCCCCTCTGGCTCCCTCTCTCTCTCTCTCTCTCTCTCTCGCTCTATGTGTGTGTGTGTGTGTTGTCGGCTGCCTGTTCCACTTTGCCTTTTCTTTTCGCAAAAGAATTTTATTGTAACGGTTCAGCCCCCGGCCCCTTGGTGGAGGGGGGGAGAGGTGGCTATGGACTAACCGACGGTTGCAAATGAAGAAAAATTCCTGCTAGACGCCGCCTAACCACATAATCCAATTTTCCCGTCGCCTTCATATTCTTCTTCCTCTTGTACTTGTGCTTGTACTTGTGCTTGTACTTGTATGTTACTTGTGTTTGGCTTTTGCGCCTGTCTTCTGATAAGCAGCGTGTCCGCGTGTCGCACCGCCCCGCCCCCCAATTGGCGATGGTCGGATGCCTAATTTAATTAGCGATTTTTAAAGCTCACGCAGAATGCAAACAGCTTTTAATTAAAACAAATCGTTCTGCGTTCTGCTCCATTTGCCCCTCCGCCATGTGCCGCCCCTGTCGTGATTCATGTGCTGACAGATGCCAGAGGAGAGTCCTCAGAGTCCGCGGATGGGTGGGAAACATATCACATTTTAATAAACAGTCACTCGAATTGTTTACTCGTTTCAAATTTCTTCGAGTCTGTTGTTTATGATCACACGAGTATCTGAATTTCGCGATGATTTCCCCTGTGAATTTTCTAATGAGTCAGTTTCTCTGGCTGACTTCATCGATCATTCTCATGCGAATGAACATCATGTGTGAATGATCTATGAAGAAACCAACTTTTAGTTAAAAAGTGTACTAAAAACGTGAACTCATATACCATTCATAAAGCAAAACTTGAACCCACCGGAACCGGTTTTAGGCGGCCGGCAAAGCGGCACCAACTGCTGAAGTCTGGCCGAAACTTGTTGGGAGTTGAACTCTTGGCTTGGTCAACACTTGTTCCCAGAAATATGACTCATTAGATGGAGCTGCACGGCTTAGGGCCTGTGGTCCTCTCTAGCAGCAGCAGCAGCAATGAGGGATGTGTCATCCCCCTTTAGCGCTAAGCCGTGGGCGTGTGATTGTGCATACAAATGTGCTACCAATTAGGTGTCCAGCTACCCTCTCACGCCACGTACTGCCATTAATGGATCTCCTGGGTGGGTGGGGTCTGTTGTTGTTTGCTACCATTTAAAGAGACAGACAAAGAGAGAGCGAGAGTCCCAATGCTGTGCTTTAATCTGCTCCGAGGCTGGGGGAGGCAGATTGGGCTCGGACTGGCACTGGGACTGGAACGGGGTGGCTTAGTCATGCCCCCGGCAATGACATAACGTTGCTGAAACATTTTTTGTTATCTGCAAGAGTGCCAAGAGCAGCGATAAGCCAGCCAAGCCAAATTCAATTGAACGAACGCACGACGCCAACGCGACAAACTCTCTAGGCCAAAAGCAGCACTTAATTTCTTGAATTTGCCCGATTAGATAAAGCCAACGATCAAGGGGCGCTATAATTCCAATGCCAATTGCTGATTTGGGGCCAGCCCAGCCCCTCCCTGCCTGCCTGCCTGCCTGCCTTCCCTCCAGAGGGTTTCTTGAGGCCAAAATCAGACGGAAGTTGTCCATAAAAAACTATCAGACATGTCAGATTTGTATTGTATACAAGGTAGTGGGCGCATACCAACGAGGCGTGGCCTGGTTTTGCCTTGAATTGTGCCCGAGTTGTTACCAAATCTGATTAGATACCGATGAGGTTGAGAGGGGTTTACTTTGGAATTTCTTCCAAACTTTCCAACAAATAGTTTTCGATAGTTCCTAGGATCGATGGGGTTTAACTTTGAACCATTTAACGACTGTTTTACGAGCGTACAGCCATGAAGCCTGAGCCGTGCCCGTGCACTTGTCAGATCTAATGACTATTATATGTTATACGTCATCCTCTGACGCAAAGTCAAAGTTGGTTTTGTGCCTCATGAATAATGATAATGTGTATATTAATGAAAAATATACATCATATATGCCTGAGCGCGAATGTTTGCTGATATTTGTATGAAGTGAAGTATGGAAATTATATGGGGATAAGCAATAATTTCCTCTGCTCGAGCATGAGACGTTGCAAGATCGTTTCCTGCCGCCTCCCTTGTGGCGCCTGACAACTGGCACGTCCGTCTCTTGTCACTCATCATTCGTATTTCGTATGACAATAAAAAACAAAACGGTTTTGGGTGTCGTCTCGGCCTTCTTCTCTTCACCTTCTCACTCTCTCTCTCTCTCTCTCTCTGCCTCCTCGGCAGTTTCGTTTGTCGTTTATTCATTTGGCGCTGACGTCAAGTTTTTTGTGGATTCAGCGGGGATACTTAACACCTTGTTTTTTTGAGATACCATTGCATAGATACAATTGTATCTCGATTCGACTTGCAAACAAGCAGACGGACGACAATACGCAAAATTATTCAAACAAAAGTACAATTGTTCTCCTTTTTCGTCTTTTGTTATTCCCCCCACCCCACCTGGCCTCTCCCCCCACTCGTTGAGACATTTTGCATATGACATTGAAATCCATTCGCCCATTTCCATCGCATCGTAGTTGTCGTTGAAATTTCATTCTCATCTTTGCAACGAGTCTTGAACAACAAATTTATTCCACAAACAAATCATATCGTATAACAATTTACTAAATAAAAATGGTTCGTTTTTTTATTTGGATTAGTGAAATTATTAAAGTTGATTTGTTTAACCGGTTCCGTGTGTTCTCGTTGCATCTTTCCAGGCCGATCAGCTGACAGAGGAACAAATCGCCGAGTTCAAAGAGGCGTTCTCGCTATTCGACAAAGACGGCGATGGCACCATCACAACAAAGGAATTGGGAACAGTCATGCGCTCCCTGGGACAGAATCCCACAGAGGCCGAGCTGCAGGACATGATAAACGAGGTCGATGCCGATGGTAAGTTGCTAGTAGGGGCAAAGGGAAATGGGGATTACATAGATAGACCCCATAGACCCAAGTCTTTCGGAACCAGTCGAATCCCCTTTTAACCAAATCTATTGCTGTGTTCTGCTGGCCTAATCCCAGACACATATCAGACCCCCGACAAACAATGGAGAGGAGGAGAGGCAAAATCATTTTGTCGGGGCTAAAAATATGCAACAAAAACACGTCATAGGCCTTAAAAATAGATGACTGAAATATTTTGGCTCTTGTCTTGTCTTGTCTTTGGCAGCGGCGGCTGTCAGAATTTTTGTTTGCTTTTTTGCTGTTGTTTTTGCTTTTTCCTTATTTGTTTTTGACAAAAGGTGGTTGTTCCGTTAGACACACGGGTTGGGTCTTTTTTTGGTGTAACCGAAAAACACACATTCTTTTACGCCCAAGAGGAAGATCCATTTTTATTTTTGTACATATTTTTGTATATTTAACCGATCCGAAACGAACCGAACCGCACCGATCCGTGAGGGAAATCGAGCGACAGGCGGCGGCAGCGACGCCACGCGGCAAATATTGAAAATGTGTCGCCAGTTTTTATTGCGGGGTTTTTCACCTTTTCGCTCAAAACTAGAAGAAGGCATGAAAATCAACAAAAGAGAAGGGAGAGCGAGAGAGTGAGAGTGGGAGAGGAAGAGCGGGAGAGGGAGAGCGAGAGGGGGAGAGCGAGAGGGGGAGATCGGGAGAGGGAGAGCGGGAGAGTGTGTGTGTGTGAGTGGGAATTATTAATTTTCATGCAGTGCATTATGTGGACTAATTTTTAAGCTTAATGCGGTTCCAATGGCTGCGCTCTGTTTTTAAAGCATTACAATATATGTATATTATTTATTCTTGTTGATTAAAACATTTTGCGTTTCTTTAAAGTTTGTTTAAGTTCTAGTTGTTCCGCTCTTCTAAACTTTGTCTGGCGGTGTGACGTTTAAAGTTCCATTAAATTGCTAGTACAAAATACTAAACTAGGCCATATCCTGCTCCTTCCCACTGTGTTCCTTTCTCTCTCTCTCTCTAACTCTTCTGTTGCACAAGAAGAATAAGAGAGGAAAGCGTAACAAGTAAATCAGAATTCAGGCAACAATGGAAACAAAAAAAGAAGAACAAAAAATTGTATTTGCCTGCAGCAGGAGTCTGACTCGAGGGCCTCCCTTTCTCTCTCTCTCACTCGCTCTCTCTCTCTCGCTAGCTTTATCTCTCTTTTGCCAGTGTTTTTGTTGTCCCCACCCAATCTCTTCCTCTCTCTCTCTCTCTCTGTATCTCTCTGTGTGTCGCTCCTCTTGCACGCATGTGCATGAAAATATCCAGGACAAAATCTGCAAAATTTCTGCACAGCATTCGAGCAGCTTCTCAGCAGCAGAGAGCAGCAGCAGCGCAGGCGCCTCAAGGAGAACAGGAAGAAGGCAAAGAAGAAGGGGTGGCACCTCTTGGCTAACTCTTTATCAGACCTAAAAATAGTTTACAATGGTAGGGGGGGTGGGCAGGCTCTGTCAAACTTTGTTGCCAACAAATTGCCCTTCCATTTACGAAAATATTCGACTAAGCCAGGATCGATTTCTTCCCTCTTCTCGATGTCGTTGCAATCGATAACCGGAACGATCGATTGTCTTTCTGGGGCCCCGGCACCAAGTACACTTCCTACCTCAATTCTTCCCCATAGTTATAGGTGATCGTCCACCCACTCGTATGTCCCCCCACCCCCTGCCCAAAACAGAGACACTGACGGAAGCATTAAACATTCATTACTTAACATTTTGTTGGCGTCGTCTCCCAGTCCCAGCCCCAGTCCAAGTCTCAGACGCAGTCCAACGTCCCCGACGACATCCCCATCCCCCATCCCCACTCATGTTTCGTGTTGCATACAAACGACCGCATTAGATTCCAGGGGGGTGGGGCAGGGGTTTGCTTTTTCTGGGGAGTTTTGCATGCAAATGGAATTGTCCAGCAGAAATAAAAAAAACAAAATTGAAAGAGAGAGAGAGAGAGAAAAAAAATGGCAAGACCCGTGGAGGGAGACAGATGACAGACCAACGGCATCACCATGTGTTATTTATAGAGTGTGGCCAGGGGGGCGGTATCGGGGCTGGGAATGGAAAATGGATGCCCCAAACTAAATTTAGCGATGCCACTGCAAAGAGCAGCAGCAGCAGCAGCGGCAGCAGAGGGAAGCAAAACTTATTAAAATTTTAAATTGTCTGCAAAAATGTGCAAAATTTGCGCAACGCTGCGGAATCGCCTCGAGTGAAAACGTACGAGTAATGGAAACCGAAAACCTCGCCAGACAACATCATCATCATCGTCGTCATCATCATCATCATCGTGTTTTGGGGATCATCATAATTGGGGGGTTCTTCTGCTGCTGCCACGTCTAAGAAGCGTCTAACAAAAATGGCAACAAATTTCTCAATGATTTGTGTCTGTCTCGATTTGTGGGCTCTCTCACTGTGTGTGTGTGGGGGAGGGGGTGTGTTTTTTCTTGGGGAATTCCTTTCGACAAAGCCAAAAGCAACAGAAATCGCGTCAAATGTTTTAAATAGAATCATAAACAAGCGCCCGCCACCGCCCACCGAACACCCAAAGTCCCAAAATCGAAATCGAAAACAGAAATGAACCGAAGCCGAAGTCGATGCCGCTGCCACCCGTCGATATTTAATTGAAGGAATATATTTTTGGATTTCTATGTTGCCAAATTGAATAATAATAAAAATAATACGTGAATTAGCCAGTGATTTTTGTTGTATTTATGCATCTTTCATTGGCAAATCCATTAGCCAATTGAATTCGAATAGAATTCGAATCGAATGTGGATTGCTTGCTAATTTGCTATTTATTTTCGCTTTGAACTTGGGCAAACATTATTTATTTGTTTTAGCGCAATTAAATGCGATTCGAGTGCTCCTTTCATTGTTTTTTTTTATAGCCATAGCCTCTATTTGTGGAAGGTTGCCTGATTAGGAGGGAGGGGGTTCCTTCCTTGCCTTGAGGTAACATTCATTTTGAGCATCTACAAGTCTTTTTTGGGGGTTAGCTCGCTCTTTGACCCTCTGACCCTCCTTTGTTCTCCTGCTTTCTCGTATCACATGCCATTAAATCTAAATTCGACTTGAGCTGAATAGCTCCCGAGTTCAAGGGAGCCCCAGCAATCAGCAATCATATCTTAAAAGTTGTTTCTTGCCCCGGAGAGAAGCCATTTTCGGGAAATGATACACCACTTCGTATGGGAAACATTCTCTCATGACCATTTTATAGATGCCACAAGAAAGAAGAGAGAGCTTCAGTCAATAACAATTAGGACCAAAAGTTGCTCCTTCTATAAGTATTATCGCTGTACGAAACTATTTGGCAACTTTAAACAGAAACTTTTTCAATTAGTCTAACAAGAATTTGGGTTCAAGCACTTAATTTGTGTTTTCGTACCCCTCAGGAGAATGTTTGGTAAATTCTTGAGTACATTTTCATGCCCCCAGAGATAAGAGAGAGAAGGAGAGTGATTTGACGGAAAGAGTCTTAGCCAGGCTTATCTTCCAAACGGCACACGTGTGCCGTCCCAGTCCAGATAGCAGGTGGGGAGGGATTTAGGGGTGCTGTGTGGGGGGTGTGGAATAAGTTTGTTTTGGGGCTTAGGCAAATTTTGACTCGACGAGAGAGCGAAGCAGTTGTGTGCTCAGCCGCAGAACATAAACACGGAAAAGAAAGATGAATGACTCCGGTTTCTAATCCTGTTTTGTGGGTTATAATGATAAACCCCCACCCTCCCCCAAAGTGAATGCAATCAAATTAATTGATAATCTTATTTATTTTCACAGGCAACGGTACCATTGATTTCCCAGAATTCCTTACCATGATGGCACGCAAAATGAAGGACACCGATAGCGAAGAGGAGATCCGAGAAGCCTTCAGAGTGTTCGACAAGGACGGCAACGGCTTCATCTCAGCGGCCGAGTTGCGTCACGTGATGACAAATTTGGGCGAGAAGTTAACAGACGAGGAGGTCGATGAGATGATCCGTGAGGCTGATATCGATGGTGATGGTCAGGTCAATTACGAAGGTGAGTCCCTCAATGAGAGCTTTCACTGTATGTGTGGTTTTGGGTTGCGTGCCGCCTAATTGTATTGCCACAATGTTTTGCCATTGTTTCGCCCAATGATTAATCTGTGACATATCCCATTTGAGTCATGACTGTGGCATGACTGATGCACACATGATATCTCTCCCTCCCTGACTCACCGTACAGCCCATACGCTGGTTGATTACTAAAAGTATATAGAAAGCCAATGAAAACAAGCATCATCTCTCGCTCAGTATTATATTTTATGCGATTTCTAGCGTGTTTTGTGTGTTCTTCGTAATTTTTTAATTGCTCGAAAATTGAAATTTCAATTGAGCAAACGACGAGGGCACGGAGAGTGTGAAAAGCAGGGAGGAGGGGGAGGGAAAACACAACACAAAGCAATCATCGTGATCATCAAAAAGGAAAAGCAATAAAAATAAAACCAAAAACAAAAAAAAATCGAACAAGTTTTGGAACAGAATTCTCATTCTTATGGCTCTTCCCTGAAAATTTGCTTTTGTTGCGAGCAGAGCAGCAACCAATTCGCCAAAGTAGCTATTAAAATCGGATTTCTACATATACACACACATTTGTAGCTACATATATCTCGGATATATTCTCGTATATAGTATGAGTATGCTTCAAGTTCAAATAGAAATCGTCTTTGCTGCCTGCTGCCTCTCGGATCAAACAGATTAATCACAAGTAATTTATGAACAAAATACATAAAAATAGCCAAGTGAGGAGCAGTCGAGGAAGAGATGCAAATGATGATCTCTAGTCAATGATCGTGATGAGAGAGGAGAGGTTCAGGGGAAAACTATATACTATAGACTCCTCAAGCAAAGTGGAAAATCAGGTGGTTAGATTTATCTTTTTTCCTAAAAAAAAAGATTGAAGATTGTAGCCCAACTCTTAGTGGAAGTGTTTAAAGAGAAATCTATCTTATGAGCAACCTGCGATAAGAATAAGTGTTTTGTGCTGATAATAATTATAAAGAAATTGTTAAGAGCTGCTATTATGGCACTTTCCACTCTGAAAAAATCCACCCAATTTGTTTGCTGAATATTGAAATGTTTTTAAAAGCAAAAATAAATGTCGCGCGTAAATTCCGCACTTAAATGATTAACCTGTAGAGCAGACGCTGGCAGCCAGGCAGCCCCCACCCTCCCACACCCCTCTCACCCCTTCCTCAGATATATTTTAATACAAAATTTTGCAATTCTGAGGATTTTGTTCTCTCAGTCAGCAGTCGGCAGTCAGCGACTTGTGGCCATTTCGCTTATTGCCAATTAACCAAAGTCTTTATTGTTGTCTTGTACGGTCGGGGGCCGGCCCCCATCTCCATTTCCACCCACGACACCCCCTCTGGACATTTAGCAAGGGGTAAAATATGTCTGTGTGTGTGTGTATCCAAGTATTGGGGAATGGGAATGGGAATGAGACTTACTTGGCCACTTGCCAAAAGTATAAAAATGTTGTCAGAAAAGCAAAAAGGGAACCCACATATAGCGGGCAGCAAAAAACAAAAAGCAGCCGCAGCCGCAAGTCAGAAATCAAATAAAATGTTAAACAAAATACAATGAAGAAACAAATTAAACATTAGCCCCGCAGAAGCAGAGCAGCAGAAGCAGAGCAGCAGCAGCAGATGCAGGGCAGCAGCGCCAGCAGAAGCAGAGCAGCAGCAGCAGAAGCAGCGTGGCACGGGAGAAAGTGTGGGCCGGCTGGAGGACACAAATATGACACCGAAGCTTTAGATACACTGATACACCAATAGTGTCCATCAATCGAGTCGGCTCGGGTACCCTCTCTCACCTGCCCCAGAGGGCATACAAGGAAAGGCAAGGCTACGCAAGGCAGATGGGACAGGGGTGGTGGCGAACATAAACAAAACGTAGAAAGATAAACACCAGAACCACAAAATCGCCAAACAACCTAAGGCGTGGGAAAAGGCGGATAGAAAATTCAGGAAAATATTCCAAGCAAGAGGCAGCAGCAGCAGTGGGCGCGGCAGATGGAATAGCTTGGAACGCGATCGGGTCTAATTTCATTTTAATTGCCAACCAAACGGCAGCGCGCACCCAACTCGTGAGAATCCCAATCCCAATAATCACCGACCCCAGCCCCCATCGGACGAGATGTAATCAAAAGGGCGCGAGCGTCGTCCCTTGTGGCAAATGTCAAGGTCCCAACCTGCGGCGGGGGTGTGTCGCTCGCGCTGGTATTTTGCATTCTGGTTAGGCCCATTTTCGCGGGCGGGCCTGAACTTTGGCCCGAAAAACCTTCTACACGTTCTCTTTGCGTTCTCCATTCCAATAACGTTTTATTTTTAAACCTTTTACGAGCCGAGCAAGAAAATGGTTTTCCTTTATTAGATGGGTGTGTTTCACAAATCTGTTTTGGGGGGGCTTTTTGAGGAGTACTCGCAAGTCCTTGACCCCTGGCCAGAGGCAATCTAGCTAATTACACGCCCTCCACGCCCTCTTTCTTGTTCAAATATGTAAAGAATGCAGTCACCCTAGTAGAAGACAAGAAGAAAGCAGGGAGGGAGGGGAAGGGGAAGTAGTGCAATCAGCGAGAACTGTTGGCAGCGCTTGCGGCAGCGGCAGCAGTGGCAGAGAATAGCTATTTCTCTTGTTAAAAATAGAAAAATGCAAACACCTGATAAATTGGGGACACACATACACACACAGACACACCATACACCATGTGCCATGTACATGGTGCCATAAGGAAGAGCCTGGCACCGGCACCGACACCACTTCGTCTTCTTGCCCATTATCAGGCATTGATTGAGTCGATGATGCACAACCTTTTTTTTATCGACTGTGTCCCATTTGCTGCAGCAGAGGCTACAGAGGCTGGGGGGAGTGCAGCAGCGAGTTAGTTTGCCATGCTTCGTCCGTTACTCTCGCAGTCTCCTCTGCTTGTGACTGCTGTCTCTGCTGATATCTCTGCTCTCAGCGCAAGGTGTGTTTTATAGGCAAGGTGAGGTAGTCCCGCTCTTCGTTTGAGGAAACTTGCATGAGAGAGCGTTCTCTGGGAACTGCTGCACCTTGCTCTCTTCTCCCGTCTCAGCCAGAGATTTCTGTTTTCTATTTTTGGAAGAGCCAAAGAGTGTCGTCTATAATCTCTGGCGATTGACCGACCGAGTGAGTCGAGTCTTTGCACTTGGTTGATCTGCCTTGGCGACACTTTTGTGTGGGTGGGTGTGTGGCTGGGTAGAGTGTTCTCATCGGGCGTCTCGTGACTGATTCGTTTGTCTTATTGATTGGCTGTCCCACGTCGACACCAGGGTGACAATGTTGTTGTTGTTGTTACTGTAGCACTGCTGCTTTGCTGTGCGATTGATTAATTGCCGTCTTAATTTAGTAGAAGGTTAATGACAGCACTAAGCTCTGGTCGATATGTGATTTGCAAAATAGAATCTTTGTCTTTAATTTATTACTAACCCAATGGCAAACTCTCAGATCGTATAATTTGTACTATATTTAATGGTCTGATTTGCATACTAATCGATTCACCCTCTTCTCGTCTGTTTCGTTGCAGAGTTCGTGACCATGATGACATCGAAGTGAAGCGTTAAATTATTTCTTTTTAAGCCTTTCTATTTGTTTAAGATGTTGACGAAGACTGTAGCTGTGCGCAATAACATCGCGCCACGCTGTTGCTATGGACCCCAGTAAAAGATCTTAAAAACAAAACAAAAAACATAAAACAAAACAACAAAGAGTTAAGCAAAAAAACAACAACAACAACAACAAGCAACATGAAGAGAAAGAAGAAGCAAAAAAACATTTAAGAAACTTTAATACAAATGAAACTTACACTTAAAGAAACGCAAAAGCAAAAGCAAATGCAATTGCAAATTTAAACAAGCAACACACATGAACGAACATCAACCCAGAAGTCCTGATTACACACCAATAAAAACAACAACAACCACATACTATTTAATGAAGTCACCGTTTAAAAGAACAACAACAACAACTACAACAACAGCAGTAACAACAACAACAACAATTACAAATAACAAGAAGAAAATCGCAAGTTATCAAGAAATACTAAACGAGAAGAAGAAGCACAAGCACGCAGTATCTCGGGCGAAGGAGAAGACAAAAGCAGCAGCCGCCGTTGGCGAGAGGGGGGGGGGGGGGGGGGGAACCACTCTTACTCTACTCTTACTTCCGGTCAGGCGACGACAACTGAATGAAAAGCGGCTGCACTTTGTTTTCCTCAAGTTTCCTCAGTTTTAAGAATAACAAGAAGAAGACTCGACTCGAATCTGTAGAGCTAATGGAAAAACCAACACTGTGTTTAGGTATTAATAAAATTGTTTGTCGATTTCGTTGCGAGAGAAAATACAAATAAAAGTAAAAATGAAATAAAATAAAAGCTAAACAAACAGCAAATAAAAATATACAAATAAAAACTAAAAAAAAACTGTTAAAGAAAGAATATTTGAACATTTTTGCAAGCTGGCAAAGTTTATATAGACGACACACTACCCCCTACCCCACTATCCACAACTACACCCTCTCACACGTACACCAACATACACCACACAGACACACCAACACACACACACACAGACATGTCAGAACAACAAGAAGTAAAATATATTATAAATACAACATATATATATTATAAATAATGTAAAATCAAACAACAACAAATTCTTCTTATTAAATTATATTTAAATTTAAAATTAATAAATATAAAGAAAATAAAACCAAATAAAAATTACAAAAAAAAAAACAAACAGAAAAACAACTACAAATACATTTTCGATATAAAATTAAATTTAAAACCAAAATAATGATACATATATATGTATATGTATATGTGTATATATATATATGCATACGACTTACGCATATGCCTGGCGCGCAGCAGAAGAGGCATAGTTTTTGGGGGCTCTACGAGGGCCAGCAGGATCCCAGTCCGAAGGTCCTTGACAGAGAGCTGACTTGTCGGCGACATTTGTAGCAGACTTAAGCAAAGATATAAAGATACATATATATATATATATATGTCATATATGAGCAGATTTAACAATTAGCAAAGCAAAAGCTCCCCAAAGCAAAGCGAAGCAACAAAAATAAAATACACATTTCCGTAGTACATAAGGCAGCAACAACAAGCAACCAAACAAATATTTACTACTACTACTATATATATATATATACATATATAAATACAAAGGAAAATCTATATATATATATATACATGCAAATACAATACTAATAAAGGTAATATATAATTTGATTATAAAGAAATATAAATTAAATATTTATATGCGAGACGAAGCGGAGGAAGAGCTAGACGAAGAGCAGGAAGAAGACGATTTCATCAAACACACACATATATAAGGAAGGAAGGAAGGAAGAAGTATGGAGAAGTAGGGGAGCGGCAACAACAGCGGCGGCTCCCAAATAGGACAACTCTTAAGAACAACAACAACAATGACGATGGCAAAGATGGCAGCATCAAAGCAGAGAAGAAGCAGCAGCTATATATACTAATACATATATATATATTTATAAATAAATTATTTATACATATGAACAAAACTAGAAAAATGCAAAGACAGTTGTCTTAAATGTAACAAAATGCAAACGATAGAAGCACGATCACCAAATCAAACTTAGACAAAGGACACAGAGCCAACAACTAAGCTTAGCATATATTCTAATATTTAAACAAAAACATAAACATAAAGGCTTAAGTATAAGGGAATTCCAACCAACAATTAACAACAACAGCAGCAAGAACCCCTTGGCACCACCCACAGTAAACAGCGAACAGCAAGCTTTAACCTCTAACCCGCTCTGTCTCCACACTAGCAAACTATCAATCTATCTGTCTGTCTATCTACCTATCTATCTGCCTATCTTTCTCTCTCTCTTTGTGTACTGCTACTGCCCAATGAACAAGAACAAGAAGAAAGTCTGCGCGACCAAGGCAAACAGTCAGTTGTACACAACTGTACTTGGTTTGAATTTAATTTTAATATCGAAAGCCTTGTTTCCTTTTCTGAACTAAACCGAAGTCGTCGTGATGTCTTTCACCGATCACCCACACACACACACACCCCACATACATACACCCATCCTCCCATCCAGGCACCCAGCATCCCACTTTGATCTAAGCATCTCCTTCTAATGCTAACTCTAACTCTTCTCCACTCCACTCCACTGCATAAATCAACTGTGAGTATAACTGGAACGTTATAAAAGAAACACACACGAAAGTCTTGCATGTTTTCTATATTATAATAATAATTAAGTGAACTTTGATCTTTTTTGTTTGCTTGACTTTGGACAGGTCGCTGAAGGGCAACAACAAAAAACTAAAATTTAAACTTAAACTAAAACTAAAACACCATTTGCGCTAACGATATGAAAGAAACAAAAACAAATAAAAAAAAAAAAACAAAAACTTTTCTATAACTTTTTTTAACAAACAAAAATGAAAACATTTTGTAGCGCAAGATTTGTGCGTTTTAAAACAATGAAATTATAACACAAAATCTAAACAAAATTGAAATGGCAAATGGCAAACACGAATTTTTCCAAACTCTAAAAATGGTTGAAAATGATTGAAAATTGTTCTAACAAAAAGGTACAGTCACCGACTGTCAGCAAAAGGAGGGTCCGTTCCCCCGAAAGTATGCAGCAGATTTATCTGGCCTTTCCGATTTCACGACTTTTCACTTCTAAACGTGCATCCATTTTTATTTTCGTTTGCAAAGCAAAAAGCATTAAATTAAAAGAAATACTACAATTAAAAAAGCAAAAAAAAAACCCAACCGAAAATTGTTAAATTATGCAACATAAATGAAATCAGATGTTTTTAGCAACTTACAATATTTTGAAGGGCATGGAACAAAAAAGAAAAGAAAAGCGAAAAGAAAAGAACCTGCGCCTATATCTATATATACATATAGTAAATATAAATATATGAACAGTGCTACATATATATACATATATATATATATATAAATATATTTACGAATATTGTAAAAATTGCAAAACAAAACATGAAGAAGAATGAATGCATCAGAAAACAAACAGACAACACAACAGAAATTTCTTTGAAAAAAAAATACACAAACATTTTAAAAACCTCGAAACAAAAACCAACAAATTGTCGTTTTCTTTTTTATTGCAACAAAAAATTCTCTTCTTTTCTTTTGTGTATTTTTGTTGGGAACTTTTCTGGATTTCTTCTGGATTGATTGGCTTAAAGATACACAGCTATAGTTTCATCATCCCCTGTCATTGATACGAATTGGCCTAAAGGATACCATACCACAATATTGCCACTCGTGTGTGAGTGTTTGCCTTTGCTCTGGTCGATGATGAGTTCACGAGTTCCAAAGTCAAGTTAATTAAGTTAAGCGTAGCCGTAGTCCATGCATACTAAGGATGGACTTGGGCATTGTCGAGGATCTGCGGTCAGCCCCCAAAACTGAAACTGAAACTGGAACTGGAGAGAACCCCAGGCACGCCATATGCACGCTCCACTCCACTCCACTTCACTCCACTTTAATGCGATAAGAATTTAAGAAGTAATACATGTAATGTATGCCCAATAAACCACCTAACAAGAGATTTCATCATGAAGAAATTCGTCTATATAAATATGTTACATATATACATATATCGAATATATCGAAACGTGAATGTTATTCTTGATGTCCAATATACCATAACCGTATGTACCTATAACCCAGGCAAGTAGTTGGTCCGTTCCGCACTTTTCCTCAATTCGGAACAGCACTGCACTAAATAATGGAGTCCTGCATAACCATAGCCCCCCTCTCCCCCATATTGATACCGAAATTTAACGATTCCTTCAGCTCTTTGAACTATTAATGGTCGGGCTAGATGTGTTATAGATTTGATAACCGAACCGAATATGTGTGGAATGTCAGTGTAGGCCTTGATCGAATCCAATTTTAAAAGATATAAATGTATGTATATGGATATTATAGGGTATGCAACAGAAGATATACATATAGATACTAAAGCATTTTGAGTAAATATAAAGTATGTATAATATTTAGTGATAGGTAAAGCTGACAACAATTGTTTTATGGCTTGATTTCAATATTATTTTGAGTAATCAGAAAATAATCTTTAAAAACACACACAAAAGAGTATATTTTGTCCAGTATTATTAGTACATGTTTTTTTTTATTAATACACACACACATACACGGACTTTTTCAAACACATTCACTGAAAATATGTTCCGGGCTTTTCCGGCCACCAAAAACTGATTGAATTTTTCTTCCAAAACAAAGAAAAAAGTAACAGAATGAGCAGCTACAGTGTCTCTGGGACATCAGATTCCAATTTGTTAGTCGTAAGCGAGCATAATTGTTAAACATTATATAACGAGTATCGATATTGAAATACCTAAAGCTTTACCTACCAAAAAATGGGCAGTGCAACAGTACAGCTGCAGTCACAGCAACATACATAACTGTAGTCACAATCAAAACTATAATTTCACCCATGGGAAAAACTCAAACAACAACTGAAACATATACTATATATGAACTGTAACTCCTAAGCCCTAAATTGTAATTTAACTGATCGAAACTAATATCCGACAACTGGAACTGAAGCCGTTTGCATCAACTAAAATAGAACACTGGGAAAAGCATTAGATCCGATTACGCTGCAAACAGAAAGTCAAATGCCATAACTAATTCCACACAGACTCGATCACTCGTGTGATCTGAGGGCAAGCAGAAACCGAAACCGAAACGAATCTAACATAACAATTTTAATAATAATTCTATTCTACTTAACAGGCAAGAACTAAAACCAATAAAAACAGAATATACAAATTAAATGAGAAACTGTACTTTTCCTTTTCGGCGGTGTGGGTTTTCATGGTTTGTACTGAATAGTACTGAATCATACCTTCATCTATTATAGATCATTAAAATATTCAGTACTCAACTTTGCGTACAATTCACTGTATATTACATTACATTACATGTTACATGACACGACATTTTGCTCTACATCTTAGTTTCTTGTTTCTTTGTGTACATATTTCCTTAAAAGCAAGAAGGAAGTGTAAAAAGAAGTCCGAAAAGCTATTCTGCAAATGCTAACAGAACCGAAAAGCTATTCTGTAAAGTTAACAGCGCCCAAAAGCTATTCGACACTTGTTACATATGTATGTAGTTGCCGATTTGTAAATTCATACTAACTACATGTCGAGACAGAGCGTGGAGAATGGATGCTAGGCGACAGAGAGTCACATATTTGCAAGGGGAGGGGTGTTGGGTGGGGGCATACTCGTATTCTGTTTGTTTTGCTCTGCTTCGGCCTTTGCTTTGCCGTTGTTCTTGGTGCCGTCGTCGTCGTCGGCATTTTGCATCGTGTTATTTTTATGCCCGCCCGAGAAGCTGCCGCTGCCTCTGCTGCTGCCTTTTCGTCTTCTGGTGCCCAACGTACGGCCGTGCGGCTGCACTTCCACTTTCCGCCTTCGTCTCAGTCGTCAACAGGACATCGAGCAGTGCAGGTCGACTGGTCGCGCACGTGGATGTGGCAGATGTTGTTGGTGTAGCCCCGTGTTGCCGTTGGCGTTGCATTGACAGTGAGTGAAGTCGAGTGCAGTTTTGGATTTTGTAAAATTTCGATTTGTTGTCGTTGTCGTTGCCGTTACTGTTGTCGCCGCTTCTGGCTGTATCCCCGTGTCCTTGTGCTTGCGGCGCGTGTGTTATCCTTAGCCTTGCTCACGGTCAGGTGCCACAACCCCGTACCCCATACCGCATCCCCTCCAGCCCATCCGCCAGCCATTCACGAGTGCACTCAGGTCGCAGTCCTCACCCAGCCTCCGCCAATTGAATGCAAAAGTTCAGGCTATTCTAAGCGCTAAAAGCCACCCTTCCTCCTCCCCCTTCCCGAAGATATTTGGAATCCATGCATTAGCATTAACATAAACTGCCTGGAATCGACATACACAAGAGCCGGAAGGAGGCTGAGGCTGCCATGCCACACCACTGCCACATGTCATAAGTCAACTACAAGGCTGCTTCTGCTTCTGCTGCTGCTGCTCCTCTTGTCCATTCCCAGCTCTGGGACAGAGCGAATGCCGCTGAAGTATGCATTTATCCGCTCAGTGAAAGAGTGAGTGCGAGGGAGAGATGAGCGAACGCGGCAGCGGAGGCACCGTCACCGGTGGCCGTCATGCCCGGATCAGCCCAACGCCCGGACGTGGCAGCAAGATTGCGTATACGCCATGTCCGCGCTCCGAGCCGCCACAGGATCTGGCACTGTCGGTGCCGCCACCAGCGCGCAATTGCCTGGCCATACCCATGTCATCGCTGCAGACGGCCAATGGACCCAGCAACAAAGGTAAGCGGGGGTCAGGGTCAGGGTGAAGGTCAGGGTCATGATATGACAATCAAATGACATACACAAGAGATGACATCTGGTAAATGTGTCTTATCCGACACTAATAATGAGCTAATGAGCACATCGGACACGGTTTTGGCATCCAATTGTTATGTTTGTTCTCTCTTTGGGTTGTGATCTGTTTTGGGTCTAGGTATCCGATCGAACCATTTGTTGCCGGCAATCAAAACGAATAATTGCGAAAATATTGTATATTTGTATATGTGTATCTTTAGCTTCTGCTTCCTCCCTTATTTCATTTTACCCTTCGAACCAATGTGCATGCAACTTATTTGCAGCTGGCGATGGATGCCACGTGACTTTGATTGCCATTTCATTGTCTTCGGCAGTCATCAAAACGCAAACAAAGTTTTTGTTTTTCTTTCCACAGATACATTTGTTTAGAGCTTAGAGCGGCAGAGCGGTAGAGAGGGAAAAAGTTACAAAGAGCGACGCCGCCTGGCGTTTCGGAATCGATTGGCAATTTGTCAGCGCTGATTGCAGCCCCACAACCCGCAAAAGTTTCTATTAAAGATCAGAGAACTAGATTTGATTGCCACCAAAATAGAATTCAATGAAATTGTTTGGGTTTTTAAATGCTCAGAGCCATTCCTATTGTTTATAGCCAAATAAGTCTCTCAGTATTTGCTTTATTACTCTTTGATTCTCATTTTCTGGATAGATGTCAGTCCACTTTATTGATCCTTATTTAAAATATATTATATTTGCCAGTCTGCCATCTGAAATCTGTTACCTATGTAAATAAAAACTTTAAGAGCAATACGACAGAAACAGGGCCAGCGCTAGAGCATTGGCTACTCATAAATCTAGCCCCAATCTCTTTGTATCTGTCTGTCTCTGGTTAATTAATATTTTGCCCAGAAAAAGTCAATAAAGAGCGTAAGCCCCCCCCCCCTTGATCCTTCCTGCTGCAACCTGCTAAAGTAGGCAACGGAAACGTTCGCTCAGCGTGCAACGCTGCGTATGATTTATGCAGCGTTTCAGAAGCTGTTGCATATGCATGAGCAGCATTTTTACAGGTGAGAGCAGAAGAGGCAAGGCTGAAACAGAAGCAGGAATTGCGCCGCAATGCAACAATGGGAAATTCCATAGAAAAAAGCCAAACAAACAGTTACAGTAAATTGAAAAGCCAACTAGAAGGAACGGCAAAGGCAAAGGCTTCGGCCGCCCACCTACGAAGCAACTGCAACGAAACTCGGATGCTCTTCAGGGCCCTAGAGACCTTTTGGCTATGGAAAGGGTACCCCAGGAGCAGCAATAATCATTGGGTGGGTGTTGCTTTTTTGGATCTCTGCCAAACATGGACCAAACAGGAAGGACGGATGGACAGACTGAGCCTCAGCTTCAGCCAGGACAATGACAACATTGATAACTAGCTGGCGACATGGCGACATGGCGGCACCCCACTTCATTTATCAAAATTTATGACTCTGCCAACGGCCGCACTGCAATTGCTACCCGCAACAAAGATGCAGATTGCAACTGCCACAGTAACTGCCACTGCCACTGCAGGTGTTCGTTTCTTTGGCAACTTTCAGAACTTTGGCTCCATCAATTGATAGATTTTTTAAAGTATTTTTTGTGGCCGCCTTTGTCGCATCCTTGGACTCTGTCCATGCGATTGCCAGTGACAGGCAAAGGCCAAGCCCGGAGTAAGGTCAATCTCATTATAGCTGACTCACAAGAAAATAAGTAGATGTGGTTGCAGTTGGTGGGCCAACACAGACCTCAGACCCCAGCAAGTTGTAGGGAAATCCTATTGGTATCGTCTTTAAAGATCATCGTAGACTAAGTTGGATTTACATGGGAGATCTCTGATGCAATTGAGTCTATCAAAATGTTTTGGCTGCATAGTTATCACAGGTTTAACTGGAATCATTTTCCAGCTGCTCGTAAAGTGCATCCCCATGAAAACTTTCCCTCAAAATTAAACCATAAATATTTCTTGGGTTAATCTTATGGGGCTTCTCCCTCGATTTCATGCTCTATTTAGTGCCCAAGTACCCAGACATCCCCCGTTTTCTAAGCTTCCCCTGTCGCTCTCTCTCTCTCTGTCATCAAATTTAATCCACTTGGCAGCCTTTATTCTTCACGCTCAGATTTATTTATGCAGAAAGCAAAAATGCCATAAAGAAATATGCTGGCTATTTATTTACATTATATTCCACTGTTACATGTACATATTTATGTGCATTGTATGTGCGAGGGAGGGCTCAAAGATTTCCAGGGAAATCTAACAATAAAAATCTTTAATGCATATGCCTGCCAGAGGACTCCATAAAACCCTTTTTGAGCCACAAAATGTCTTCATTTACGATGGTGGAGGGTGAAACCTCCCTTGCTCCCTTCTGCCCGCACATACACGTGGAATTTATGGTCTGGCCGCGCTCACAGTCGCGGTAGTCCCACATTTTTATCGGGCCTCCCCTACAATCTTCTCCTGCCGTCGAATGAATGATGAAGAAATGCGCAAATAAAATGAATGCCAAAGCATGAATCCTGATGCTGCAGCACCCAGCACCCATTTCCGACGCCTGCCTACCCCACTGCCCCCTTACTGCGGATGCATTGGGAGACTGAATAAAGATCCATGCAAATTGTATCTACAAGGCAGTAACGGATGGCAACTTTGGAAAGGTTCACTTCACTAGAAATGAAATCCCATGACCGTTCAACCCGGACAAGACCCAGCAGTTGTATGCCTGAGAATGACAGTGTCATAGGTGATTCATGAGCTTTAATATAACTTCTGTATATACCTCTGTAGAGCTATCGATTCGATGCGAATGCGTTCCTTTAAGCCTCCTTAAAAACTTTCTTTTCCTTAGTTTTCCTGCCCTGCTCGGGAGCTCGATTAGTTCTCAGTGAAACTGGAGGAAAATTACCTCAAATCGCACTAGCAGTTATGCAAAAGAGAATTGGTTGGAAAAGTTGGACTCTGCTTAATCCAAGTACGTCTCTCCCTCTGCCCCTCTGCCCGCTGCCTCTCATTTGTTTAATTTTGCATGATATTATGCCATTTTCTTGGGGAGAACTTTGTGCGGCATGCAAATGCAATAAGGAAACTGTAGCCAAGGCAAGCCGAAGAAGAAACTAAATTGAGTTTCCATGTTGGACAGACACACAGACACACACACACCAAAAAGGCCGCCATTATATTTACATACACAGACACGCTCTCAATGCCGCTTATTAGAGATGAATGCGATGCTGTTAAAGTGAAAAATCGCTGACACCAACCAGCAGAGCAGAGCAGAGGGAGCTGCTCTTAATAGCACTTCAGCCCCGCCCTCCTTTCCGTCTGCCCTCTGCCATGCCTCTCACAATTTGTTGGTTTTGGCGACAAAGTTTCGGCGTTCATCACTTGAGGGGTGCGATGCGGTCGTGATAAGCTCTTCTGATGAGCCGGGCCTCAGCCCAAGGACGCACACAAATTAGTTGAAGTCGCAGCCGGGATGAGATGAATCTTCGTCTTTGTGGATAATTGATTTGTGGTAATCGTTCAGGATGATTAATGCGTTTTGGGTAAATCTCAAAAAATATATACTTTTCGAACCCTAGGGTTCACAAATTCAAATTGCAATGTGGCGGACAGCTTTCGGATACTTTAAGCCCCACAGAATATCCTAACGAATTGCTTTGGCATGGTCCAAACAAGGGGGTTTCCCCTTAAACCGATTAAACCAGCAATTGAACTAATTGAAAGAACCACAAAGCCATTTTGGGGGCACAGCCGTATATGTCCCTAAAAATATGCAATAATTTATGACACCAAAACATGGAGAGAGAGTGAGAGAGAGAGAGAGAGAGAGAGAGTGGAATGATAGAGGAACGAAGAGAGGAAATGAAGGAAATTGTTAACTGATTTTCTGAATTAAATTCCATCTTTGTTGATAATTGTGTAAAAATGTATTACAAGATAAACTTTGAAATTGTTTAAGTTTATTTTGTTAGTATTTCGGATCTGCGTTTGGAAAACCCCACCGACCCCCACGAAAAGAACTTTTTGTGCCCATTCCCTATAAATTTGTATAGAAATAAATTTCTCAATTTTACGATTTCCATTGTTGTGGCTTCTTCTTTTATTTTTGGTTTGAATTATTGCGTGCCAGTAGGATGTGTTCTTTGCAGCAGGGCCATAAATATCAGACCCTGCCTTTGGCTGCCTTTGTCTGAGCCTTGATTTCAGCGCTTATTATGAATAATGACAGCAGAAATTAGTTTGGGATTTTGTGTGGTGTGTGGAAGGCAAATATGAAAAGAAGTTCACATTTGATTGACATGTAACTGGGTCTTATTTTTATCAGAGCTTGAGTCAAAAATTTATGGCCGCCTCCGTGCGAGACCCGAGCTATCAATCAGAGCACCTGGCCAAGGCATCAGTTTGCTTTTCGTTTAGTTTGCTGCTGACACCTGTTGGGAGAGCTGCACCACGCACCACGTACCACAAAATGTATCGCAACGCCGTGCAGAAGTTCTGGGACATGGGCCAATTCTATCCGGGCTTCGAGTTCGACCCGGAGGCGGTGCTCAAATGCGAGCGGACCCATGCGAAGCGCAACAAACTGGCGACCCTCATGAACTGGCTCAGGCAGTTCAACGATCCCCCTCCGGAGCCGCCCCTCAAATGCGACTACATGAGTGAGTTGACATCTGCTATATAGCACATACATACATACATATATTTCTCGGTGTATGGGGCTGCCTTTAAGTGCAAACCAATTTCATGTAAATTGTGCAAATGCTCTCCTTTTTGGGCCATGCTGTGGCATGGGGTATAGGGGGAGGGCCAGAACGCTGACTGTTTGTTATGTGAGGTTATGGCCACTTGTGTGTCAGCATACCCATAATGGGCTGGAATTATTTATACACGAGTATCAGCATTTTGGCTCTTGCCAATGGCCAACAAGTTTTTATGCCACAATTCTCTCTATTTGGTAATTGGATACATACTATATGTATGTACATATGCTTCAATCGATTGTGTTTGGATATTATGCAAATATGTAACATGTGAAATATCGCAAAGCATTATGCCAAAACAATTACCTAGCAAGTGCCATTTATGTGCAAAACTGGTATAAACAATTCTAAACTATGCAACACTTCCGTATCTGAGGAATAGAGGAGAGTTTTTTATGGTTCCACGAGTATTTTTCCGGTAGTCGGTTCTAACCGTAATGACACTTCATTTATGCGTATTTATATGCGTATAATATTAGTCAATGTTTAATGGTTCTGATAAAGCAGTTGTTTAGCATATGAGAAATCACAATTGTTTTCACATAGCATACATTTTTAGTAGTGGCTAAACATTGTGTGAGAGTATAACATTTCTGTTTCTGTTTCGCTTTTTATTATTTGCTTCCTCTTATGCCATACAAAAAAGTGATCAAGATTTGGTCTACACATTTGTAACGTGGCCGTATATTTAGTATTCTTATGGTATTATCCTGTGTACTAGTGTTGCCGTATTGGCTGAATTACGTTCTCCTACCACAATAGTTATATATACTAGAAATACTGCTAGAAATTTTTAGATAAATATGTGTGTGTGTAAGGGGCTTTTTACACAACGCGATCACCAAATTGCATGCGGTTTTTTAAAAAATTCCTTAAAAACAAAGAAGTAGTCAAGAAAATCCCAAATTTTGGGCCAAAAATGTGTCATTCTCTAGAACGAAACATATTAGTATAAAGTATGTCATTGCATCAAAATTATTATTGTTTAATTTCGATGAATTTCTAAACATTTAATTAATTTAGTAAGCAGCGAAGTATAACTTTAACCTGCTACTAAAAACTACTGTAGTGGCTTTAGTTATTTTACAGCCAATTTTGTCACTGGGTATAGAAATAAAAAACAAAATGTATAAACGTTGTTTACCGTTAAAGTTGGTTGCACGTGGCATGAATGTGAGTGTAATCAGCCTCTGTCGCCATAAACCTCAATGCAGTTGCCACAGTTTCCTTCTGCTACAGCACACACACTCTCTCTCTCTCTCTCTCTTTCTCAATTGACATAAAAAGCAGGGCGCACACACACACACAAACATGCTGACGAAGAAACAGTTTCCGGCCGCAACATTTACAGCGCGTTTCGTTGCGATTTCGGTGCTGTGCTGGTTGTTTGGTTCTGTTTTTGGTATTTGCACGTAATTTGCACAACATTTTTCAATTTTATGTTCGGCGGAAATGGAATGATGCCGTTATTTATGCTCCCTTTGTGCGGCGGCCATCTTGTCAGTCCTCTGGCAGCCATCTGCCTCTGCCTCTCTGTCTCTGCCTCTCTGTCTCTGCCTCTGCCTCTCTGTCCCATCCTCTCTGCCTCTGCCTCTCTGCCTCTTCCATCAGTTCAGTTAGGGGAAAATGAAAACTGATGAAATCAGAGGAGAACTGAAATGCTGACACAGATTTACTTGCAATTTGCACTACCACTTTATGGTCTCTGCTTTTACCCCGTCATAATTTCATTTCCTATCTCCCCCATCCCCCTCTCTCTATGTTTTCCGTTAATGGAATTTGAATTTTCATGTGGTTAATGGTATGGGGGTTCCCTGCCCTGCTGCTCGCGGAGTCATGCTAATATTTCACTGTACTGCCAATTGGCTCCACAAAACTGTGAATAAGCCCTGGTGTTTGTGACGTCGGGGCAACCCTCGTATGTACATATGTATGTATGTACTTATCGACTGATAGTCCTCACTCCCCCCGACGCATATACAATGGATGTACTAGCAGTTGTTCCGTTCCGTTCCCCTGTCCATCAACCGCGTATCTTTGACACCCGCTTATCAGAATCAAAGCAGAGGCAAAGGCAAAGGTACAAATACATATTTTTGTACTCTATTCTGGATTGACATGCATCACATGCCATGCTTCTACTTCTTGTCTGTATGACAGCATTAGTCATAGAACAGCGTAAAAATAAAGAAAACTCGACTATGGTATACCTCTTTGGGCAGGTTTAGATGAATTGCGAGGCAACATTGAGATTGAACTGGCCTACGAACCATTATGCCAATTGGTTCTCTCTCTTTCTCTTTCTCTCCGGTTAACCGCAGATATAATAAACAAACTCCACTTTGGCCTGCCATATAAACTAGGCATAAATTAGGCAGAACATTCGTATTATGATTATGATTGTGGCATGGCGGAGGACTCAATAACTAACAATCAAAATGACATTTGCCTTGACAGCCCAAGCAAAAGCCAAGCAAAAGCCAAGCAAACCAACTGAAGGAACCCAAATGAAGGAGAAGATGAGGGGAAGAGGGAGATAGAGGGAGAGAATCACGTGCCTAGCACCAACTTGGAAGAGAATATAAAACAACAACAACAACAACAAGGAACGGTAAAAGTTATGACCTGCTGAAACGCGCACAGTGAAAGAAGGAGAGGAAGCAGCGACAGCAGCGGCAGCAGGAGAAAGCGAGAGGGAGATGGGGCTATAGCAAAAGAGAACAAAAAATGTATGCACACGTTAAGCAGCTCATAACGGGAAAGCCGAAAAGCCAACTAAAGATTTAGTGTGCAGTGCAGAGTGGATGAAAAACGGCGACGGCCACACTTTCAACACTTTTCCCAGTGCTCCACAAGTCGCCCGCCACCATGCCACCAAGGGGTGCACCATGAAAACGGAATTCATTTGAATCTATAAAGCATGGAATTTCATTTGGATCGTATCTTGTGTCGATAAACGATTAAGCCAAGTCCCAAGCCAAGCATTCAAGGAAGGAACATTAAGCTATCCGCATGGATCATGAAAAGTAATGCCAAGTTTTATAGGGTATTTCCAGAGCTGATTAACTTCGCTGCAGCAGTCACGTCACTTAGTGGCAGGACAGTGGCATTGTTGCGTGTCCGCATGCAACCCAAAAGTAAAGGAGAACGAGTAGAGCTTGGTCCTGTGGCAGTACTAATCCCGACCCTGCTGCATGACAATTGCTGTCGGGGGGCAAGAGGCATGGTAAACGCCCCAACTTAGACACATGTAAATCACATCTGGTCTCTGGGGGTCTCAGGGCCAGTTCAAGTCGAAAACGGACAGGACAGGACAGGACAGTCCAAAGCCCCAAAACCCAGAACCCTAAAAACCCCAAAATCTCACAAATGCGGCACGCTCTTGTTGCACTTGAGTTGGGGCTTAGGCCAACTGCAGGCGAAGTGATAACCAAATAAATTATTTCCAACTGACGCATGAATAAACCTGAAATATCTGCAAGTCATTTCAGTGTGACACATTAATCGCTCTTGTCTGTGTCCTGCCATAAAATGGTTGAGAATTTCCTCTTGAATGACGAGTATTGATTAGCTGGCATAATGAATGCCAAATCTGTTTGCTCGACAAATGGGTAATACTAATGAAATTTTTCGGGTAATCTGTTGGTACATTAATTTGCAATAGCAGAGTGGAATGATGCTAATTAATTTAAGCTTCGATTTGCAATAAAGCAGAAACAGAGAGCTTATTCTTAGCATTCACCATCTGGCCAAAAACTCGATCATTTATACCGAACAAACAAAAAATTACAGATGGAACGACTTCCGTTGGGCAGTAAAACTTCTGGCAGTTGGGAAATATTAGTGCCTGGGAAGAGGAACAGGAAATAATCAATAAAAAGCCTATGGGAAAGCAAAGAACACAGCTGTGAAAAAAGTTAAGTGCGAAGCTATAAAAACTACGAAGGGGCTGAGAATACCTAATAGCTAATGTGAAATGGAGTATAGAGAAACCGAGGACTTATGAGACTTTGCCATGAAACAATTTTCATTGAAATGATGGCCTATGAAGTGGGACTGAAATTAATATTTAAGCCTGGGAAAGTAAACAAATGTTTTTTAATCGAGTGGCCAGAGGTGTGGCAATAACCCATACCCATAACCCCACTCTACAGCTCTGCCAAGACTGCCAGGCGATGTGCCATTCGATTTCATTTGCATTTCTCGTTAATTGTTGACGTTTCGACGAGCCCTGAAATGCTTTACATATATAATAAATCAAATATGCCCATAGTGGCATAAATATTTAATAAATTGTGACAAATAACATTCGCAGCGCATGCCGACGGCCGAGAGCCTGGCGGTCCGCCCCAAGGGGCGTATGCGCAACAAGTGACGAACGCGACCAGGCCAGAGCTTTTAGTCTGCCGTTCGCTTGTTTCTGTTCTGTCATTTTTCATATATTTAAGTTATAGAGTCGCATACAAAGTTAATGAAAAACGCTCGCCGTGAGAACGTTGAGAGATCTGACAGACAGCGACGTGGGCAGGCGGCATGGCCGCCCTGTCAGCGGAAAAGCTCTCCAAGTGCCAGTTGTATATGTGACGCGTCGCGGGCAAAACGCTTTTCATTCTCGTACAAAATTCATAATTCCTTGAGTTGTTGCGTCGACAGCAGCGCGAGGGATAAAGCGCGTAAATAAACGTATTGGAAAAGCATTAATGGGCCCACCGATAAGGTCTCCTCTCCCAATTTCTCTATTGATTGCCCCCGAAGCGGGTGACGCATAGACAGGATACTCTATCGGGATAGTGCTCGTTTAAGTGTCGCGACTCGGGTCTGGTCTGCACACTTATGTGGAATTAAACCAATTAGTGTGTGCCGAACAGTCCTAGTCTGAATATTACGCATACGCCCCGACGCACAAATGAAACTGCTGTAGCCCAAATAGCACCACGGTCGGTCGGTCGGCTAAAACAGGTTGAAACCAATTTGGCAATTGAAAAATGCCACATAGTTTGCATTTGACAAATAAATAAATCGTTTCAATTATAACACAATTGAGCGTAATGATGTGAATTCCATTTCAGTCCAATAAAACCATAATTTGGTAGATCATGGGTGCAAACAGCAGTGAAAGTGCCTAAAAGAAAACAACAAAGAAAAGTTCCTCCAAGTGAAAAGTCAACGACAGTCAAAGTTCAAAGTTGTGTGGTGAAATCACAACTGCACCCAGAGACATGACTGATTTCAAAATATTCTATCAAGTGTATATATTAAAATATAGATTTTCAGCTGAAGAAGACCTATCTTGTCTGCTGATCAAATCAAATGAAATCAAGGCGAGGCGAGGCAGATCATTCAACCGATCAACCGAATAATTCAAATCGTAACACTTAAAATATTCATCTTCGAATGAGTTGGATTTATGAAATATAAAAATAGAAACCAAAACAGAAAGAGAAATAAATGTATTGACTCTTTCAGCAATCAGATTTCAGATTGCTAATCAACAGAGCCAGGCACATGTATCTATATGTAGGTATCGGCCATACTCAGAGATGTAGTACAGCGCCCAAATCATTCACACATCACACACACACACAGAGACACACACTTGCACATGCACGTGATATGTAGTTGGCGATGTGCACATGGCAAGGTCAAGGGCTATTCGACCCACCTACCCACCTTCCCTGTGTCTAGGTCACAGCACCCTCTCGATGCTCAACGAGTGCATGCTCCCTCTCTCTCACTCTCTCTCTGTCTTTGTTGGGAAAATTCTAATTTTATAATTTTCGTGAGTCTTGTTCTTGCTCGTTTTGGTTTATTTTGGCAGAGGAGAAAACGCAAAAATTGTATTTCATTAGCTTGTTTATTTTTGGCCAGAAAACGAAACGTATTGCGGCAGACCCAAAATTGTGTTCTTTTATTTTCTTTTTGGTTATTATCTCTCGCATCTTGGCCCGCTATTGTTTTGGCCGCTCGATTGTTTGGCTTACGAGTATATGTATATTTTTTGACCGATGTTTAATGATAGGCATTATTATTGCTGTAACTGGGGATCGTAAAAACAATTAATTTTAGTGGGCTCCGGGCCCAGGCCCACTTGAAAATGCCGTAAAAATGTTTACGATCCATTTCGGCGGGGTTCTGTTTGCTTCTTAGTTTCGTTGATGGCCTGCGTGATTGAGGGAGAGCTGAAGGCAGAGCTTAAGTGGGTGCCGAAAGAAATTCCGCTGATGGAAATGCAGTTGCGGCATTTCGCTATTTGCGCCATTTGCGCTATGGTGCGTATGGGTAATAAGCTGACGAAAACCGAATGGTTACAACAAATGGCACATAACTCGAGTGAAAATTATGCTTTCTTAATGGGCAAATCATCCCAGAAATTGTTATGGGAAAACTTGTTGAGATTTCATTAAGATTAAGTTCGTTTCGCATCATATTTAATGAGTTTGGGCCGGCATTGCCTTAACTGTGTTACTTATGAAAAGCCAAGAGTTCCCTCGATGCGGAATGCCTTTTCTTCACAGAGTTTTACCAATTTTTAAATGAGTTTTCCTGGAAACTGGGAAACATTCTCTTCATGCTTCATTTGCGCCTGCCTTCGAGCTGTTTATAAACAGGTCCCAGCACTTGGCTAAGCGCTTTTCAATTTGTACTCAAAGTCCGCCCCTCAGGCCCGCCCCCCACCGTACGGCTCTCGGAAGCAGCTGTCTAAATTTATCGTGCCAGGAAATCAATAAGCTACCATAAAACTAATTGCGCCGTGTCTTGAACTAATTAAACTCACACAAACGTGTCCCAGGATAACAGGATACGGACACCTACGAGCCACCCACCCGCCCACAAAAGTACCCTACACTTGGAGGCTTGGAGGCAATTCTAATTGCCAAGCATTTGGTATTTTATTTTCCCTTTTCCCTTTTCGCTTTTTCCGGCCATTCCGATTTTGCCCTTTCTCAGCTTTACCCCGTCTTCTTATTTGTTGTTTGCCATTTGCTTCTTACGTTGCCTGCAAGTTCGGTTCAGTTCGGTTCGCAGTTAAGTAATTTTGAGACGGAAACCGGCAATTTCCGTAAGCCGTTGAGCGGCGCCTCACACGCACACACTGGCACATACGCTCTTGTACAAACACTAACACTAAGACACTTGTACAAACACAAACACTCCGAAAGCCATTTGGGCCACTCCACTCCCGGGCGGGAGCCATTTTGGTTGGGCTTCACGACGAAGTCAACGAACCGGAAGGCGAAACGAAGTTTGCGTGCTTAAGAAGCTTCCGCACTCGCGCTCTTAGAGCAGGGTATGTGGTCGTCGACACTAAAGGGGTAGAAAAGAAAAGAAACAACTTGAAATTGGTACTCATTCCATGGTGTTTATATACTAATCTGAATGTACATAAAAATACTAAAAGTGTAAGGTCCTATTGCAGTAGACGAGTGCTCGGCACTGCCCTAAAAAGTCTCTGCTGCTGCGGAAAGTCTTCGTGTGACTTCGGCATTGCGACTTCGGGTCTTACTACCTCGCTTTTCCAGTCGATTTCTCCCTCAAGCATGTTCGTGTTTTTGCTACACAGTGCCGAGCACTGCAACATAACTTTCGATTGGTTGTGATTTAATTAATTTAATCATTTAACTATCTTGAGACTCTTTTATCCCTTAAACTATGTAAATAATTCCATAATTGCTGATGTTGTAACTTACATCCTGCCCACACACACACACAGAAACACACACACACATAGCTCTACCATAACTCGTTGCACAGGGTATCCACTAGTCGAAACATTTCTGTTTTCGAAACATGGAGATAACTTTTCTCCACCTGTGATCATTCGGTATCATTATTTTCCGTACTTGGGCGAAGGCAAATAAATTGCAAGTCCTTTAAAACGGAAACGAAAAAATTAATACGAATTCCACCTAATAACAAAGTTAACAAAGTGAAAGCGCAACAAAAGAAATACAAATAACTGAAAGTTATCCAAATGAAATCCACGGGCACACAACAAATGAGATAACAAAGAAAAACAAAAACAAATACGGGACGGGACGGGACGGGCCAACAGAAGAAGCAAGAACAAAGCGCACAGGCTGGCCACAGAAACACCAATACTCACCCACACAACAACCACCCAACCACCCACACGAGCTCCATCCGGTTTGGTGGTCATTCGTATAGGAGGTCAGGACCCAACAGCACCACCACAAGACTCCCACACTACGTACATAACTGTACCACACATACACGTACCCCGTACCCCTAACCGAACTCACGATGAATTTAATGTTCCGCAAGAATTTCCGCGAGGGGGCAAGCAAGTCTGGCGGCGGCGGCGGAAAGCTACAGTCGAAGGCAAACCGGACGAAGCGGTCGAGAGACATGGGCCTCGTGCAGCAGCCGGAGGAGATCCACTACCGAACACATCTGTTCTTCTCACCCAATCGTCCTGGCTATGACGTGGGCGAAGGTAAATTGACGTTCGCCTTGCGGCACTAACACCAACAGCAGCAGCAACAGAAACATCAACAGCAGCAACAACAGCGACCATTTCAATCATCCACAAACATGGCTCCTCACCTTCTCTGATTCCGACTCTCATTCTCATTCTATCCCTCTCTCTCTCTCTCTCTTTGTATTCGCTTGAGCGTGGGCCCAAGGTATACTTATAAAGGTAGCCGCACTGAGAGAGCCACTTCTTCTTATTTAAGTGAAGAAGAAGAATACAACAATATCGTCCGGGGAGATGCTTTTTACCCTTACCTACCTACCCTTTTTAGTATACCTTGCGTGGCCCTCTGTCACTCCATTAACCCCACATTGGCATTTACATTTCATCCATTTGCAGTGCATTCAATTGAACATTTTTCCATCAGTTTTACAAAAAGCTTATGGGAATGGGGAAGGGTAGAGTTAGCTAGATGTCAGGCTACATATATGTCTTTTGAGAATTAATTGAAAGTTTAATCACCTGTTGACAGTTTATTCAATTAAATGAAATCATTTCACCTGTGTATGTATTTATGTAGTCTTAATTGAAAAATAATCAAATGAAAATAATTGCTCAATCTACTCTACCCTCTTCTGGGCACCATCTTGAGTTAAAGTCAGCGCTTTTCAGTATAAGATATGAGAAAATAAAAGTAATAAAGTCAGGAGTTGCAGAAGTACTATATATGTTTGTATCATCATGCCCAAATGCGGTCGTACAAATGCCAGCCTCATGAATTGCTGAATTCCATTCACCTGTCATCTTCACTGCATGTGCCTGTGCCTGTGCCTATCGAGTGGGGGGACTGGGGGAGCTTAAGCTAATCTTCCGATTTCCAGTTGGCTTGGCTTCAGGGGCACAGAGCACACACACACACGCATACAATCGTACAGAAAGCTAGAGCACAGCCGTATGTAAGTTATTTTTGCATTTCCCTTTAACTTTTGCACTTCCTGCTCCCCTGGCAATGGCCTTGAATCTCACTTTGGTGGATGGAGGTGTGGCCAAGAGTTGGAGGATATCCAAAAGATTGCCCTCTCCCGTAACTGATAAAACTGATGGAACTGATGAATGTGTCTTGCGTCTTGGCCCCTGTGGGAAAGGGAATTGAATCCCTAGAACCCCGTCCTCCCCCCGCACACACACACTCATTTCGTATGTTGTTTGTTGTTTGATTGCTGCGTGTTTGTGTCCTTATAAATATCGAGAGAATCCATTGCAGAACGATGTAGCGCACTCTCAGGCATACCGAGTACCCCAATATCGAGCACAGCCACGTCCTTCGCCCTGCCCGGCAACTTGCAACCCTATGAGTTGGACGCCCCCCAGCCGCTGGTCGATCGCCGGCCGTCCTTTTCCCTGATGCGGTGGAATAGCAGTAGCAGCGGACCGGGTACTGTCAACAGCAGTGCGAATAATAGTTTGCTACGCCTGCAGCAGCAGCAGCAGTATCAGCAGCAGCAGCAGCAGCAGCAGTACTTGGCAACAGCAACAACAACCTTGGGATATGGTGATGGTGATGCAAGAGTGGCCACGGCAACGACCACGTTGCTGACGGCCGCGGCTGCAGCCACGCGGCAAGGTTTGAATCTCCTCAACTATCCCACATGGACCCGATCCGACTGGATACGATGGTCTCAACTAGTTGTTGTTGTTGCTGCCCAATCGATCAGCCACTAACGTCATTGCTCCTCACAAATTCTCACACGCACACGTACCCACACACAAACACACACAAGCACACACACGCACTCCAACCAAAGCTCCTCAAGCATTTACCCAAATTTCGTTGAACTCCACCCACAACCCACTTTCCAACTCCCAATCCAATCAAATACCCAAATACCCAAAACTTACACCGATTTCCCCCTCTACAATTTCTGTTTTTCGCACGTTGTAGCTAACCTCAAACGTTCCAAAACTGATTACGATTACGACTTTGTTCAGTCTTGTTTCTATTTGTATTTTGTTTGAGAAAATACTGAAATCGAGACACATACTGTTCTCGGAGACGCTTCACAGTCAAAGCTTTCAGTATTTTGTTGGTAACTCTTTAGGAACCACAAACACCACAAAAAGAGCATTGGGGTGCAATCAATACTGGACCAAAAAGGACCATGAGATCGGTCATCCTATAACTGTACTAATCCCAATACTAACAGAGTACATATGTATGTATGTATATGTGTGCTAAGGCAAGGCTTTTCTATGCTTCACAAACGCACTGAATCAATGAGAGGCTTTCGTCATTAGAGTTTTGTAATTGTCATCGATAGCTTGCCAGCCGAGCCCAGCCCAGCTATTCCGTTCGTTATCTACTATATTCAACTAAATTCGCTAACTATACTTGTACTCTTGCTAAGCTTTAAGCTCGCTCACTAATGTTGCGTTACTGTTGGGCTTTTTCAGTGAACTTTAGTGGTGGTGGTGGCCACACTGGAGTCACGCGAGCCGAGCCGATCTCCCTGGCTACCTTGGATCGGGACTGCTTCATCATTCCCGTGCATAGTGTGGACCGGTTTCTGCCAGCCGGTATACCGGTAAGTCTGATTCAGATCCAGATCCACCTCCTTCTCGTCCCCACTTAAAGATTACAGAGACTAAACCTTCCTTTTATAGATACCTGCACTGAGTGCCGATGGCAAGACAGCCAGTCCGCTGAGCGTCCTGGAGGTCTCCGATCCGAAGCTCTGCATTCTGGTGCATTTGATGAGTCCGTTGGAGGCCATCGATCCCGTCATGGAGTCGCCCTTGGCGCACCCGCTGCTCAAGCAGCGCTCAATTGCTTCCGAGCTGGTGACGGAAGTGCAGCAGGCCAACACAGCCGTGGGCGGCATGCTTCTGGCCAACATGGAGAAGAGCTGTAAGTGCTCTGATTACTCTTAGAGTTCTTACTTCGCTTACTTACTTGTCTCTTGCAGCCGAGTTCCCCTTCATCTCGTACTATCTCATCAATACGCTGCAAACAGATCCTTCCAGCTTCTATGCCAGCCTACGCGTCTCGTCGCTGTCCAAGTTCGAGCCCAAGGCCCTCAAGTGAGTTGGCCAATCAATGGAGTGCATCCATTTGAATGTACTCTAATGTTTCCCCTGAACCTTCCAATCTCCAATTGAAACCCATTGCAGATACACTGCCGCCCACACCCTGGATCTTTACAGCGAGGTGGCATCCATTTGCCGGCCGCCGTTGGTGCTGCCCTCGAACGAGGCCGGTAGCTTTAAGAAGTCGCAGACCGCGGCCACCGGCTACATTATTACAGTGTTCAAGGCAGGTGCCTCCCCCGGATTTCGAACAATTCCATGGATTTCATGAAAAATTCAATTTTAATTCCGCAGGTGTTCGAGGGCGACGATGGCGAAAGGTTTGAAAAGAATTGGCTCTACTGGACAGGGGCCCGGATGCTGTACAGGTATTTTGATGAGGATGAGGGCGAGAGCCTGGTTTGGCCTGGAATTTCATTGTTAATTCCTTCACTCACTCGTGCATGGAACATTTCAGATATTTGCCACGGGCGGCGGGTCTGCGGCGCATTGCTCTGCACAAGAGCACCTCACAGAAGGGGGACAAGATGTACCTTCTCGTTTGCGAGTGTGCGGACTTGCTCAAGGACATCTCGCTGGCCGCCTTCCTCATCCCGGCCATGCGGGCCCGGCTCTGCGGCTACACGGGACTCTATCGACCAATACAGGCCTTTTAGGTGGAATCGCCATCGCCCTATATTTTTCTATCAGCTATAAATAATTTAAAACTAAAATGGAAACAAACACTGCAGTCTTATAGGCTATAGGATGCACCTTTTACGAGATTCTGATTCGATATTTACTAGATCTAACTCAATTTTAAAACTCCCTTAAACTGGGATACGGATAGGGATCGGCATCGGCATGGGCCAATTAACACTCGATAGGCGTATATCATAAGTAGGAGACAATATACTCAAGGTAAACTCATATCGTATGTTAGATTTTTCTATAAAACATCTCGGATGACAGACCCAATAAATAGGACCATATCTAGCGAAGAACTTCCATTTTTAGCCACAACAAATAGCAAATCAATCAGAACTACTATATCTTTAAACCTAGATATATCAAGAGTTTAACACAACTTCGTATGTTTGTAGCATAGACGTATAAACGCTGAATTTTTCGCGCTGAAAAGTAGGCTAACAAAACCGCAAACCAAGAGTCAATTCTTAGCCATAAAATCTAGAAAATTTTGTCTAACCGTCGCGACGCGAGGTCGAGGGAAAACTTTACCCAAATCTAACAGAACTCTGCCAAAAATAAGCAAAAACAAAAAAAAAGGGGGAAAACCAAAGCAAAACAAAATCAAATCCGTTGTAGATTCAAAAATTATATAAAATTTCACTTTTATATACTCGTAAGTAGCCAAGAAGAAGAAGAAGGATGCGATTCAGGCCAAACCAAAGTTTTTCAATAATTAATTAACAAATTATTGCTTGGCTACAGCTTGCCACTAAGCGTACGATTAAGAGATATACTAAATAGTTTAATAACACAATATAGGAAAAGAGAGAAAGATAATATGTATGTGTGGGTTAGGCACTTGTTCCACACAAACATACACACACACCGACAGACCAGGTTCATGGATTCTGTTGGAGGGACATACATATGTACATATGTATGTATGTATAATTTTGCACAATAAAAACAATATCAAAAAGTGCTGTGATAATTAAACTAAAAGCAGAGACGAGCAACACAAGAAGATAACTCAACTCAAGAAGAATTGTGTACACGTAAACCTAAGCCCAAACCAATAATGTATCTCCCATTCGTATTCCTTAGAAAACGGGGGAGTACGGTATGGCTAGAATGGAACATATATTTTGCAATAATTTCGGGGTTCATGGGATTCAACCAGTCAAAGACAATTATTCCATCTAAGTAGCTGCCATTGAAATGCTTCAGAGGTCTCTGGCTTATATTTTTCCAAAAATTAACTTGGTTTATTGTTTTCTAGATAATTACGATTACTTACAGTCCTAAAATCCACACTTTTAACGCCTAAGCTAAGCCTAAGCCTAAGCCATAAAGGATTTTAATTACAAACTGTTCGACATTAGTTCTTAACAAACAACAAATTTTTTGTCACAACTAAAGCTTGCAGCAAACGAAAGTTATGCGCATTTTGGCAATAATAATAAAGCGTAAAGTTAACTGATAACAAATTCTATTCGAAATGTTAGCCAAAGATGTTGTCGCAAAGGTAGCCGCCGCGTCGCGGCTTGAACTCCGCCTGGCGCTTTCTGTGCAGGATGTAGGCCTCGAACTCCTGTGGCTGGCGGGGACCCCAGTCGGGTGTGGGCTGCAGGGACATCTTCAGCTTCTGTAGGGTAGAAAAAGGATTTAAGAGATTTTCAAGCAGAGTAGCACTACCCCACTACTTACGCTGCTGAAAGTCTTGCCCGGCTGCTGGTAGATCGTGTAGATGGCCCAGATGGGCAACTGGAGCACGCCCAGGCCCCAGATCAACCATCCCGCCATATAGGCAGCCCGGGGATACTCCACACCGCGATAGGTCAGAGGCTCATAGTTCGACAGCATGTAGACCAGGACGAGGAACATCACGCCAGGGGCCACAATGGCCCAGCAGATGCGCCAGTAGAAGCTCGTCTTTACGTTCAGCATGAACTCGATGTCGCTGCAGATGCGCTTCACCCCGTAGATCCAGGCCACGGCCAGCAGCTCGGCAATGGCCAGGACAATGGCTATGAAGGTGCAGCCATAAAAGTCCACCAGGTTGAGAACAGATTGTCCGCCAGGAGTCATATAGATCAGCCCGCACAGGAAGCCAACTAGAGAGAAGGTGGCAGACAGTAGCCAGTGGGGCAGATGGCTGAACCGATCCTTGACCACGTTGATCACAGAACTGGCCATGCCCACGTTGGATCCAATGCCCAGCACCAGCAGCATGAAGAAGAACAGCACCGCAAACAGCTGTGGCAGATATTTGAACTTCGCAATCGCCTCCGGATACGAGATGAAGGCCAGTCCAGCTCCTCCCTGGACCACCTGGGCGATGTCCTCGGTGTTGGTTTCATGGGCCAGATTGCCCAGGATGCCGAAGATGATGCAGCCAGCGAGGATTGAGGTGAAAGAATCAATGCTGGTGATGATGATCACATCTCTAATGGATGAGGAATCAGCATTAGATAGAGCGAGGGAGAAGAGAGGAAGGCGTCTCCAACCACTTACTTGTGGACATTCTTGTGGAAGTCGTTGAAGGAGGCGTACATGACCAGGGTGCCGAAGCAGATGGCCAGCGAGAAGAACATCTGGGTGATGGCCGCATACCAGACATGCGGATTCAGCAGCTCGGACCACTTCGGCTCGAGGAAGTAAACGATGCCACGCCAGGCGCCGGGCAAGGTCAGCGCCCTTCCCAACAGGATCAGCATGACCAGATACGGAAAGAGGGCCAGGAAGTAGGATGCCTTGCCCGAGCTGCGGATGCCCTTGAAGAGAATGGTGCCAATGATCAGCCAGGTGGCGAACAGACAGAGCACCAAGTCCCAACTGGGAGTTCCCAGGCCATTCTCCTGCAGATTCTCGGGCTCCCTGAGCACAGTATGCCTACAAGGGGTAAGCTGTTCAGAGAGCTACTCGGCAGCAATATTGTGTTTGGGCCAACTCACGTGAAGTACAGCTCCGCAGAAGATACGCCTTGGCCCAGGGCAGTTCCATTGGGTGCAACGGTGGCGCCTGTGGCCACGCAAGCACTGCCCCACTCCACCAGACAGTAGGTCCACGGCAGGACAGCATCAAAGCTGGCCACCAGATAGCGTATGGTTAGGGCCATAATGCAGGCGTAGTAGGTGGTGGCCAGGGCAGTGGAGTATACCTGACCGTAGGCGATTCCTGGAGAGGAAATTAAGCGTTGAGAGTGCGAACAGTGTCTGAGGAGATGTCTGTCAGTTACCCTTCATAATGGGCACCATGTCGAAGGCCTTGATGCAGCCCCGGCTCGAGAACTGCCCGATGACGACCTCCAGGTAATAGATTGGTCTGCCGATCAGGAGGAGCACTATCACATAGGGGATCACAAAGGCTCCACCGCCATTCTCCAGTGCAATGAACGGAAAGCGCCAGACATTTCCCAGGCCCACGGAGAGAGCAATACACGAGAAGAGAAACTCCACTCCCCGACTCCATTGATCTCGCTCCCCAGAGGATTTCACAGTCCTCTCCTCCGCTTCGGTCCGTGTCTCAACCTGAAGCTGTCCCTCGATTTTGTCCAGGCAACAGTTAATTGTAAGCTGAAAGGACAGAGATTGAGGTAGTCCCAACGATATTCCAAACTACAGTACACCGACTACCCCACCTCATCGCTGGATGTGCTGTAAAGAACGGAGCTCCTTCCTGGCTGTTCTACATCCATCCTGCTCCGGTCCAGTCTCTGGTACTCTGCAGCAGCATCCATAGTTATTGGATTAGGGCTGGTTTATTTCTTGGGACAGTAAACGAAATTGCTGGCAGTGCACGACACAAAAGCTCAAGCTAATCTATGAAGATGGGATGCGACGATAGAATACAAATGTATAAGGAAATAACGATAAAGGTCTAACAGGTCATTAGCATTAGCGCCACTTGACCGAGAGATCAGGTGATGAGATGACAAAAGTAATCAAGTGGCACGCTTAGGGATTCAAGTTTTGGTATACGAAATATGCGTATAAATTGAGATAGTTTATGAATTTGTTTACTTCTACTTTCTCGTTTTTTATTATTGATATTTGAACCCATCAAAGTGTGGAACAAGTTTCTAAGCTGACACTCATCACGCGTCATTAGCTCAGCAACCAGATGCGATTCTATTCTTTTCCGAAATTGGCCTATAAATAGATGGATTAAATTTTAAACCATATTCGCAACTGGTTAAGCAGTAAAATTTTGAATTTTGATTTTTGCTGTCACAGATTTCGGCAATTAATTATAATACGCAAATGTACGACCGACGCTTTACTGATAATAGAAAAATGCACTCCGAAATCGCTGTTCGGTGGGTTCAATGCGATCATCAATCACCGCCATGGCAATCTCTGCCTGGTTTGGCAGTTCTTGCACCACGGTGTGACTGGAATCTTTGGAATCGTGAAAAGAGTATCTAATCTGGACGCATGTCTGTCTCATAGAGAGTGTCGGCCGCTTATAATTCGGGACTATTCCAGACTGTTTGCCCAGCCAAGTGGAAGATTTAGATAGTAGAGTTAAACGACCAGATACAGATATGCTGTAAAATCTTGGCATTTGGTACATTTGTGGCAGCTCCATTACTCTGCTTATCTATTGGACACACAAAGATCAACCACCAACACCACATAATCACACAAGAGATAAAATATACTTTTATTCTTACACTTTCACTTTGTACTCCTTAATCTCACATACAACAGATGTCCCAATGTCCCACCCGAAAGTTGTCCTACTTCTCAATTGGCACCGTCAACCGTCTATAGCAAGCGGCCCAGTGCGACTAACTGAAGCATAACTGATAATAGACTAGGAAACCTATGTACCTCCGCACTCCAGAGCCGAGGCAGCGGCACCAACTGAGATGAGATGAGATGATCTGCGAGATCAGCGCCGACTGCTCTCGCGATGCGCGATGCTCGTTGCGCTGAGAATTTCAACCAAAACAGGAAAGTATTGCTTGGGACCTACATGTGTATTTGGGGGGAGCTCAAGCTCAAGATCTTATATATTAATCCATCGACTCACGAAGGAATATCTCTACGAACAGTAATTACTGCGACCCTGCCCTCAAAATGCAAATCATTTCAATTAACTGTGTCAGATTCAGATACAGCCAGGCGGCATCTCTACTGATCATCATCATTCGCCCTGCCGACGCTCCCAGAACAAACTCAGGGAGGTTCTCATCTGTACATATAGAATATACCGATGTTTACTAAAACACTAACAATTTTAACAATAAATTTGTCTGATTGAGCTATTCTATATTGCCTGGCCTGGTGTCTGCTTCACCTATCACTAAATTCCTAATGATAATGCTTGCAACAGATATTACTTATAGATTCTTTATGGGTAGTAGTATGCTTACCGATGATGCTGCCGCTGGGTGAGCTGGCTATGAATTGGCCGAAAGTAGTTCCCATGCAATTGAAAATTCTCCTGCGTCTGCTGATTTTGGATAGAGGGTTTTATACGGTAACAGTTCAGTTCACTTGGTTGTTCTGCTTGCTTGTTGTTTCTAATATGATCTTGATACACCTTTCTGAAAATTGCAATCAATTTAAAATCGTATTAACATCTTTGCTATTTGACTGAACAAAAAGTTGACACCAAATAGCCTCAATTTAAGAGGAAATAGTAAGCTAATTAATATTTAATGTTAACCTACATGGAGTCCATTAGGTGGGAAATTTCCCGTTCCATCAAGATCTCATTCTCGCGCTGCCTATCCCGCAGCTGGGAGAGGCGAAAATTCTGCTGTCTGAGCAGTTTTATAGACTTTTCCATGCACTTGAGCCTCTCCTGCCTCCGATTAAGTTTCCCTAAGATGTGGCGTAGCTGCTCCTCCTTCGACTCCAGCTGGATGATGAGCTGCAATGAAAAATATATGGAATTGGGCCCGATGATAGCTCGAGGCTTCGACAGCGGACCTTATTTATTTTCCTGTCCTTCTCGGCTGATTCGAAGCGCAGTTGATCAATTTTCTGCTGGCTGTCCTTGGGCGTTGATATCATCTGCATCCGAGCTGCATTCGCCTCGTCGCGCAACTGGACCACCAGCTGCTCGGACTTGAACAGCTCCGACTTTACATCCTTCAGATGCGAGTGCAGCTGCTGCTCCCTTTGGTAACTAGACTCAAGCTGGACAGATGTACTCTTCAGGTTCTCCTCCAGCTGACTGCGGATATGAAATGTAAGTATTTAGGTACACCAAGAGTTAGCCTCACCTAATCTCGGCCCTCGTCTGTTTGATCTTTGCATCCAGCTCTTCGTTCCCCATCTGCAGCTTGCGAGTATTCTTCACTTGTCGCTGGATCCAGGTCTTGAACTGCTTGAGATTCAGGACCTTCACATTCAAATCGGCTATTCGCTGATCTCTCTCCAACACGACCTTGTCGAGTACATTCTGTTGTTGGATTATTAGCTGTCGCTCCTCCCTCAGCTCCTCCTCCAGAGAGACTATATATTCCCTGTTTCTTTCGCCCTCAGTCCGTGCCTGGAGCACAATAGCCTCCGACTCCTTCACTAGCTGATCCAGTGTCATATTGCTGTTCAAGAACAGATAATGCAGTAAAAGTTGATCAAAATACCGCATCGGGGTGCTCTGCTCACCAAGACATTAGGTTGTCCATATCGGTCTTCATTGACGCGATGGTGTTGTCCTTAGCCGTCAAACTGGCATTCTGTTTGGCCAGTTCCCTTAAGTTTTCATTGTTTTGTTTCTCGTAGAGGCGCAGTATCTCCTTCAGCTCGCCCACCGTCTGCCGCCAGTTTTCTTGCACTGCCTTCAGCTTTCCCTCGAGGTCCGCCTTGAGCCGGTTCACCTCTTCATTGTGAGCCTCATGGATTTGCAGCAGCCTCGCCTCCATTTTCTGCTTCTGCTCACACAGTTCACTTTTGTCGCAACTCTGATCCTGTTGGCTGACCGGAGTCGCACACATCTGGTCGATGCTCTTGAAGATGCTGGCTATTTCACTGTTCTATGGATAGACGGGAAAGAGCTGAGTTAAGTCCTGGACTAGAGCAGAGGCCGAAGAGCCCTACCAGAAGATCCTTCAGCTTGACTGTGAGTTTGTCTTTCTGAATGCACGCCTCCAGTTCGCTCTTGGCCAGCTGGATGTGGTCCAGATGATCGCACAACATCATAAAGCCCGAAGAGACAGTGGCCTGGCAACGATTCTTTAGATCTTGGACACTACTACTGGCTGCAAGAAGAATGGCACTGCTGTGTCTACAGGCTTAGGATGGAATCGATAGAAACTCACGCAAATTCTGACGCAAACGGATCGGATCTTCGTTGCTGTCAACCTTCTTGCTGCCCTCGTCGAGCGCAATGGCAACAAACTTGTACGATCCCATCATTTTGGACTCCTCCGGCCCCAGCGATCGCAGTTTCTCAAAGAAAGCCGATTGAAGGCATTCTAACCTCTGGTACTGCGTCTGGAGAGCACGCACACGATCCTTAGTGAGGACCCGCTGGTGGGACTTGCCTTGGAGTGGACGAGTGTTGAAAATAGAAGTACTCAAAGCCAACTAGAGGGTGGGCAAACCTACGTGGGGCGATCGCGGTAGTAGCATCCTGAGCAGGAGTCTTCTTCCTTGGTTCAGGGATCTTGACTTGTGACTGCGGCTTCTCTGGCAACGACATACGCTTGTGGATGGATCCCGAGCCCGACTCCGTGTCCTTTAATTTACTAGGCATGGAGCAGATGCTTGCATTACACGCCTCCGTGCTGCAGACCTTATAAATTCTGTGACTAAAGTCAGAAGCCTGTAGAATATTCCTTCTTAGATTGCACTAAGGCTGCTGACTCCTCCTACCGAAGGAACTTACCCTCAAATTATTAGCCTTAGCTCGCAATTCGCTGGTCTTAGTAGCTGTACAGCAGCAGGAAGGATTGCAATTAGTTAGATTTAAATAGCTCTTCCAGGGAACTAAGAACTCACATCGAACAAATACTGCCTTAGTCGACATTGGTGGATATTAAAAAAAAAACGCGGTGATTGTTTAAAAAATATATAAAAAAAATGATCAATTTTGGACTTAACATTGATAGTGTTCATATTATTTTTGATTTTAGGCTGTCAAACTGCCTACCCTGACAGCTAATGCCGGGACTCTATGTACTACCCTAAGTACAAGGGTTTTTGTTTGGTATTATTGGATGTATTTCCACAGTACCCGGTGGCTTCCAATTCCAATCCCCCTTTGTTTAGGATGGACGAGTGAAAACAGAAGCCCATCAACAAATGCGAAGCCACGAGCAAAACGGAAGTCATATTAAACGATAGAGAATCGTGTCGGCTCTCTCTCTCTCTGTCTCGTAGAAGCCAGTCGTCGTCCCACACGAATCATATGATGCACATCGTTTGGCCAGTCGGTTCCGATGCTCGTGCAAATTTGCATTCAGTTGCCGTTCGAGTGCCGTTCCGTTCTGAATTCATTTTCTTACACATATCTGTCTAGCGCGAAAAGGTTTATGAACTCGTATCCCAAAAATATCAGCAATACTAAACTGAAGAAGTGTCGGCAAATATCCTGAAAGATTATTAAAGGATTCATTGAAAATTGGCAGCATTCCACATCCAGTAAGTAGCAGTGTGCCGTGCCTGTGATCAGCCTCGGATTATTTGGACTTACTTCGGTTTTCCACTGTCAGGGCGAAGCCCCAAAAGTGTTTTTAATGATGGAAATCTATGGGAATTGTAGCCGTGCCGTTGTTTTTGTAGCCGTCTGGGGGCTGTTATTTTGCTCACATTTCCTATGGACAGTCGGCGCGTTTTTCAATTGAATTTAATCAGTGACGTAGACGGTTTATATAGTATAATACAATATATTATACAATATGTATGATTAAATATGGGCCTGCAATGCGATGCGATTGTCAAGGGGGAAACAACAGACAACGGACCAGGCGCCTCTTATTTCAAGTTCCGCATGGAAATGATGCGGTTCGGCTCTGGAAGGAAATAGAAAGTGTCTGTAAAAATAGAAATAGACATCGAAACTGGGTAAAGTAAATGGACGTAGTGCTTTAATTGGAAGGTATACTCGCATACATACTCGCATATCGCTGTGCAACAAATTCAAGTTCAATTCAGATCCACAACCGGCCCGCCATTGACATTCGAATGTACGAATGCTGATAATTAAGACAATTAAGGGAATTCTAAATGGGTTCTAGGAACAGTTTTTATACAATCGGGGAATTCAGAATAAAAGTTCCCTCTTTGCGATCCGATTGCAGCGATCCGCAATGAAAGCCTTAGAGTGCCGCATTTTAATCCTGGCCATGATGGCCGCCACTTGGCCGCGAATCGAGGCCTGCAACCGCATGCCGCTGGGTGCCACCGCAGCCAAGTCTCCAGTGGACGATAATTATGTGCTGTCCGTGGCCGGCAGTGTCCAGAGCTATGTGCCGGGCCAGAGGTACAACGGTGAGTGTTTAACCAGAGATAAGTAATCTGGCCGCTTCAAACATTTCCTGCTCTTGCAGTGACCCTGAGTGCATTTTCGGGCCTCACCTTCGTGAGCTTTTTATTGGCCCTGGACCTCGAGACGGGAGATGGCGAGGATGATCCGAATGCAGTGGGCACATTTGAGCTACAGGATCTGTCCGAGACGCGCTTCAGTCCGCGTTGTGCCAATCTCGTGGAGAACACGAACACAAATGTGAAGACTCACGTGGATGTGGTCTGGGTGGCGCCGTCAAGTCCCGGACAGGGATGCATCCTGCTGCGGGCCACCGTGATGCAGCATCGCGATGTTTGGTTCATGGACGATGGCTTCCTGACCAAGCGCATGTGCGAGGAGGAGGTGGACGACATCGACAGTCAGCCCAGCATTATGGATCCCTGCTGTGCCTGCGACGAGGCCAAGTACGAGGTGGGTGTCGTTTAACAATAGGTTCAATGGCCTCAAATTACTCAAATTTGTTTACTCTCATTATCAGCTCACCTTCGAGGGCAAGTGGTCTCGGCACACGCATCCCAAGGACTTTCCGGCCAACAGCTGGCGCACGCGATTCAGCGACATCATCGGCGCCTCGCACACCATCGACTATCGGTTTTGGCAGTACGGGGAGATGGCCAGTGAGGGGCTGCGGGAGGTGGCCGAGCACGGCTCCACACGCACCCTGGAAAGCGAGCTGAAGGACCAGAGCGAGCACATCCGCACGATCATCAAGGCACGGGGAATCGCCTATCCGAATGTTACCGGCAAGACTTTCGCCGTCTTTCGAGTGGACTCGAATCATCATCTCATTTCCTTGGTCTCCATGGTGGATCCCTCGCCCGACTGGATTGTGGGTGTCTCAGGGCTCGAGTTGTGCCTGCCCAACTGCTCGTGGGTGGAGAACAAGGTCCACAATCTGTATCCCTGGGATGCGGGCACTGACAGCGGTCCCTCTTATATGGTGACATACACATCTCTTAATGCATTCTCTGAGATCGATGTTCAATCCCTCTTTTTTCGTGACAGTCTGCCGACCAGCCGCAGGTGCCGCCCGACGTTGTACGCCGCATCAAGTCCAACTACCCCAACGATCCTCGCTCGCCCTTCTACGATCCCACCGGTGCCCAGATGAAGCCTCTGGCCACCTTGCACATCAATCGAAGGCGTCTCTACGAGAAGAACTGCGAGTCGACTGATTGTAAGCCAGAATAACTTAATATTCACTCTGAACTAGCCCGATTCCGAATTTCCCGAATGCCTTTCCAGCGGAGCAGCTGCCCGCGGAGTGCGCCACACAGGCCTGGACCAGATGGGACGAATGCAGCACCAAATGCGGACCCGGCAAGCAGTACAGGACGCGCGAGTTCAAAAATCCTGTGCTGGCATCGGTAAGGCCATCCTTAAAATGAGCACAGATCAAGATATATGTATATATAACCTCTTATTCCTGGTCTCCCAGCGTCATCGTTGCAACAATGCCCTGCGGGAGGAGAAGAACTGCGTGGGACGCAATTGCGCCAGCTTCAATGAGGAAACAGCCGACGGGGTGCAGGCCGAGGTAGGATATCCAACTGAGAGCTCCAGCGATCCGCAGTGCGGACTGTCCGAGTGGAGCGAATGGTCCTCGTGCACTGTGACGTGTGGCTTGGGCGAGCAGACACGGTCCCGCCACTACCTCAACAAGAAGGCCAAGAAGAAGTGCCAGAAGGCGAGCAAGGCGCGCCTCCAGGAGACCAAAGTGTGCGAGGCCATGGAGTGCGGGGGCGACATAGTCCCCGATGACGCAGCTGGAGACGCGGCGGACGGTGCCGAGAAGCGTTCCATCTTTCGGAACTTCGAGAGCTACAGCCAGCACAAGGAGGAGTATATACCGCCAGTTTGTGGTATCACGCCCTGGTCGGACTTCTCGCCCTGCCAGGGCCCCTGCGGCGGCCACGGGAAGCGTCAACGGATCCGCAAGGTGTGGAACAACAATCAGGTGTACGGGGTGCGCGACTCCAGTGACAATGGCAGTGATCCCTGCCGCCACATCAAGCTCCACGAGGAGGTGAACTGCACGAATCCAAGCTGTGACACTATCGTGCCCAGTCTTTGCTACGAGGACCTCTTCGAGAGCCCCTGCCGGGACAGCGACGTGACCAACTACTGGTACTACGACCACGTGAGCGACCAATGCGCAATCTACTGGTCGGACCGCTGTGACACCAATCGCAACAAGTTCAAATCGAAGGAGGAGTGCGAGGAGACCTGCCGCCAACCTCGCCACAAGCAAGAACTGCAGTACGATCGCCACCAAAGCATCGACTGTCTCGTCTCCGACTGGGTCACCCACAGCTGCAACGCCACCTGTGGCGACGGCTACCAGCTGCGGACCCGTCGCGTCCTCCGAACTCCCAAGTACGGCGGCAAGCCCTGCCCCAAGCATCTGGTGCGCCTCGATCGCTGCTATCAGCGCTGCGACGACATTTACTCGATCAGCGGCGGGGGATTCGGTGAGCGTCGTCATGTGGCCAAGACACCACCACCAGATCCGCGAGATGAGTGCCACTACTCGGAGTGGTCCGCCTGGACGCCCTGCACAGCCACGTGTGGCGACAACGCTGTCCGGCAGCGCACCCGCACTCTGCTCAACACCGATCTGAGCTACAAGTGCAAGGATCGTGTCCGCATGGAGAAGTGTGTGATGATGCCGTGCCTCCTCAACAGCAACGATGAAGCCGAAAAGTGGTAAGAGGCAAGAGTTACAAGGGGGAGAAGGAGGAGGAGGAGGAGTAGAAGTAGGATCTATCAACAAGTATTAGTCGTTCACACCAATTATGTAATCGCAAGCGAATGAATGACAAAATATACAAGAATCCCCCAGTTGCCCCTGGCCATTGGCTGATGAAATTATTTTTAATGGGTAGAAAGTGGGAAGGTATTTGAAACTCGAATACTAAGGAACTCCAGTTTCCAGCGTAAGCTGCACTTCTGCTTGGGAAGCTGTAGTATAATGTTTCCGCTTCATGCCACACATTCGTCATTGACCCAAATCTGTTGTGCGACTGCTGCACGGCCCTTGCCTCCTTCAACGCCCTGGTCCAAGTTCAAAGAACTCAAGCGTCGAAGCGTTAATTGAAGAGCGTGCCACACACAAGAACCAACAAAAACAAAAACTATTCCTTCCAATTGACGGCAACTCAATCAAGATGAGATAATTGAAAAGCTCATCGATTAATAGAGACGATTCACCAATTTCGGCACTTACCCATCCGCCCAGCAGTCAGTCGACGCTGAGCTGTGGACAGCAATGGATCGAGACGCGATGTGGCGACTGGTAGGGTTGCTATTGCTACACATTTCGGTGCTGCGGGGCGTGCGGGGAGCCTGCAATCGAATCCCACAAGGAGCCAGCGGCGAACGGTCTGCTGTGGATGAAAACTTTCGGATTTTGATCGATGGCAATCCAGCGACCTATGTCCCCGAGCATCAGTACAACGGTGAGGAGTCCCGTGCACATCCACATCCATAGGAAGTATCTCTCTCTATCGTAAATTTCGACAGTTTCGCTTTCCTGCCCCATTAATTTAAAGTTCGTGAGCTTCACGCTGGTCATCGAGAGCGAGGATCAGACGGTGGCCTTCAGCGGACTGGACATGACCGGGCACTTTGAGCTTCTCGGCTCCCCGGACACCAGATTCAGTGTCGGCTGTGAGAACATGGTCGAGAGCACTAATACGAACGCCAAGACCCATATCGAAGTCTCCTGGGTGGCACCAAAGTCTCCCGAAAGCGGTTGTGTCCTCATCAAGGCGGGAGTAGTGCAGCAACGCGATGTATGGTTCATTGATGAAGGCTTCCTCACCAAACGCATCTGCCCCGAAGAAATTGACGAGCTGAACAGCCTGACGCCGCCACTCCAGAACTGTTGTGCCTGCGATGAGGCCAAGTACGAGGTGGGAGGCCCAAGACTGGCCCTGAATGTTACGCCGTTACAGTTCCATTTCATCCTTTTCAAGATCGTCCTGGAGCGCAAGTGGACCAGGAACACCCATTCCAAAGACTTCCCAGTCGAGGCGTGGCGCACTCGCTTGGGCGAGGTAATTGGCGCCTCGCACAGAAACGACTACCGCTACTGGGCCTACGGAGGACGAGCCAGCCTGGGCATGCGCGAGATGGCCGAGCATGGCGCCACCCGTACCCTGGAGCAGGAGATTCGAGACAACACCCAAGTTTGTCTATTTCTTTTCCCTTCGTGTGGGCTCTTGTTCCATCTGGTGATCTCTTACAGAATGGCGCGGTGCGTACCATCATCAAGGCGCCGGGCATCCCTCATCGCTTGAATGCTTTTGCCTCCACGTTGGCCAATGCTCGAGTGGACCCAGTTCATCATCAGATCTCGCTGGCTGCCAAAATCGATCCGTCACCCGATTGGATACTGGGTGTGGCCGGACTGGAGCTGTGCCTCAGCAATTGCACGTGGCTGAAGCGAAAGATATTGAACTTGTACCCCTGGGACATTGGCACCGATTCGGGACCCTCATATATGGTAGGCAAAGATCACAGATCACGTGTTGCCGTTTGCAGATTTCTATTTGAAGAACGGGTTTCTCCTTTAGTCTCCCGATCAGCCACAGGTTCCTCCTGATGTGATACGACGCATGTCTTCTTCGTATCCCAGTGATTACCGTTCGCCTTTCTTCGATGATACGGGCACCTCAATGAAGCCCCTCGCCACGCTCCACCTGACGAGGAAGAAACTCTACATCCGCGAGTGCGAGGAGGGTGAGTAACCAGAAACGTAACGATTCAATTGTATCTCTGACCCTTGCTTTACTCAATGAACACTGAACAGTATCGCAAGGGGGACGGGGACCCCTGGAATGCGCTGTACATCCTTGGAACGATTGGAGTAACTGCAGCACCCGCTGTGGCCAGGGCTATACCCAGCGCATACGCAGCTACAAGAATCCCAACCTGGCGGCCAATTTCAACTGCGATATTCGACTGGAGGAGGTTCGACAGTGTCAGGGCACCCAGTGCGGCCAGGGGGAGGAAGAGTATGCCATTGCAAGTCCTGGTGTGGATGTGGGTTTGGGTTCGGGTGGGGACAGTGCGACGGGTGCTGGCTCCATGGCCGAGTGTCAGCTGAGCAACTGGAGTGAGTGGTCGCCATGCTCAAAAACCTGCGGCCGAGGCGTCTCCACACGGACCCGCGACTACTACAATCCCCAGGCGAGGCAGCGATGTCTGACGGTCATGCGGCTGCCCCTCGAGGAGACCAGGCAGTGTCTGGGCTCGGACTGTGGCGGTACCATACCCGACAACGGGGAGCTCGATGGTTTACCGGAGCCAGAGCCAGAGACACCCAACTGGAGCACAAATAGTTACAATAACAGGATGGATAATCCATATGCAGGATCAGTTAATCAAGGATGGAACAGAAAGGGTTTCAGCACAGCTGAGGATGAGAATGCCTTTGACAGATCACCGTACGGATCTGTGGATAGATCGCAGGATACCAACTCGCCCTTTGGCCAGACAGACAGCCAGCAACGCTCACCGTTCGATCCAACCGACAATCGACGGGGCTATAACACAAATCAAGAGCGTCCCAACTATAATACCTACGGCAGTGAGAAGATGGTTGGTAACAGACCCGGAAGTAGCTACAGTGATTACAACCTGGGATACAACAGCAATGATTACAGCACCCCTAACATGAGACCGGGCTTGGGCTTCACCACTAGATCTCCATTCGCAGGACGCTATCCCAATCGCCAACAGGACATGGCTGAGGAGCAGCCGAGCAGCAGCGGAAACAGCATCAGCAACAGCAACTACAATGTGGTCCAGGACTACTGCTTCGAGAAGCCCATTGCCTCCACTCGTCCCTGCCTGGCCCATCCGGTGGTTGTAAGCAACTATTGGTTCTATGACCACGATGACCACGAGTGCAAGATCTTCACCACGGACAACTGCGATGAGAACAAAAATCGTTTCCGTTCGCTGATGGCCTGTGAGGGTACATGTCTGCAGCCGCAGATGAACGTGGAGCGTAGCGAAAATGAAGCCATGGATATATATGGCGGGGGATCCAATGCTCAGACCGGGGGATCCTATGTCCAGGCCGGGGGATCCTATGCCCAGACCGGGAGATCCTATGCCCAGTCAGGCGGAGCTTATGGCGCCGCTCGATTCGGCGAAGCGGTGGGGGATATAGGTGAACCTTTGTCGCACACAAAGAACACATATGATTCGTACAGTCGCTATGGTCGCTATGGCAGCTGAAGAGTGGTCGGATCGCTTAATAAAGTATTACCAGTAATAATGATCAGTCAGAGTCGTTTTTCTGGACTTCCATCCAGAGTTGAAAGAGAATATTTCAGCTGGGTTTCGATTTCGGGTTCTCTGTGTCGCAGTTGTAAAGAGAGTCAAAGCTTTCGTTGTTTTTCCGGCGCTGATAAGGCCCCCAGTGGGCAGTCTATTGGTATCAGTGGGTCAGAAAAATAAGGCGCTCCCCAGCACACTCAGAAATTCTGGGGCTTATCAGGGGAACAGTGGGAGCAGCGGCAGCCAAGTCTCTCTTTCTGATTCACTTTTGCAAAAGGGAAAAACTGATTTTCGTGAGCTTTGCTCAGTTTGCAACAGTCGCCCAAGTCGAGTGGTTATAGACTGCTCCAGAATGTGGCGGAACGACTGTTTTCCTCTGTTTCGACTGCTTCTGGCGGCGCTGACGATCGGCACAGCCCGCAGTCTGATCTGTACACGCCGCCCGGCAAACACGGCCACGCCCAAGTCGCCAGTGGATGAGAACTATGTGATAAGCATAACAGGCAATCCGGAAACATACATTCTCGGACAGGAGTACAACGGTGAGTAAAGTTCATTGGCTTTTGGGCTTGAACTTCATGGGAAGATTGCCTTCGGCTTTGAGGCATCATGTGAATCGCTACGCATCCAAGATTTCGCAATGTTTATTGTTTAGTAAACAAAATGCGTACATGTGCCTCGAGTAAATCGCGGCTTATCGCGGGCCCTTGCGAATTCGAAAGCCTGGCATATGATTATTCAAGGTCAACGATAACAGCTAAAGAACTGAACAATTTTCCAATTTCGCCACACCCACACACACACGCACACAGTCTCCCTGAATGCATTCAACGGACATCGCTATATTAGCTTCATTCTGGCGCTGGAGAACGAAAACGGGGACTTCAACTATGCGGATGACCTCGGCCGCTTTGAGCTGAGCGACCTGACCGAGTCGCGCTTCAGCCCCAACTGCATAAACATGGTGGAGAACACCAACACCAATCCAAAGACACATATGCACCTGACCTGGGTGGCGCCCAACGAGCCCGGCAGCGGTTGTATCCTTATGCGAGCCACCGTTCTGCAGCATCGAGACGTATGGCACATGGATGACGGAGGACTAACGCGACGCATTTGCGAGGAGGTCGTTGACGATGTGGAGAGCCAGCCAACGGCTCCTTCGCTAGATATACCCTGTTGTGCCTGCGATGAGGCGCGCTATGAGGTGAGATCAGCACAACCAAGTCCTAGTCAGTTGTCCAGTAACCTTATTGTTGTCCCACATTAAAGTTGATATTTGAAGGGGTCTGGTCCCGCAACCTGCACCCAAGGGACTTTCCAGCTCGAGGCTGGGAGACGCGTTTCTGTGAACTCTTGGGAGCGGCCCACAGCTCTGACTACCGCTTTTGGGAATCCGGAGCCCTGGCGAGCGAGGGACTCAAGCAATATGCAGAGCACTGCACCTCGCGCCTGCTTGAGCGTGAATTCAGCATCAACTTTCGGGTGAATTAATGTCTCTCCTGACTAGCTGGAAATCCGTAGTAATGTTAAGTTGTTACAGGATCAAAAAATCCGCACCATTATCAAGGCACGCGGTCCGGCGTTTCCCAACATGAACAGCAAGTCCATGGCCTCGGTGCGAGTGGATCCATTGCATCACATGGTGTCGTTTGCCTCCAAAATAGAGCCATCCCCAGACTGGATTGTGGGCGTAAGTGGTCTGGAGCTGTGTCTGCGCAACTGCACGTGGCTGGAGGGAAAGGTTATCAACTTGTATCCCTGGGATGTCGGCACGGATGCGGGACCAAGCTATACGGTAGGTGATAACAGGAACAGTCCCCGAATTTCCAATAAGTTCTTGCCCTCTGCACTTGACAGTCACCTGACCAGCCGCAGGTGCCGCCAGATGTCATCAGGCGCATGCGTTCCGACTTCCCAAACGATCCACGCTCGCCCTTCTACGACGAGACGGGGGCTCCCATGAAGCCCATGGCAATCCTGACGGTGCGACGCCAACGCATCTACGAGCGTCGCTGTACGGATGAAGACTGTGAGTGTAGCGAGAATATCTCCCATTTGTTATGCTAATTAACTAATCCCCCAATCCAATCCCCAGCGAACAATCCAGCAGAGGTACCCCGTGAGTGCCTTACACATCCCTGGTCAAGCTGGAGCGACTGCTCATCCAAATGTGGCGATGGCATGCAGTACAGGCGACGCGTATACAAGCAGCCTGAGCTGGCGAGGATCTACAACTGCAATGTGCCGCAGTATGATGAACGCGAGTGCCAGGGCCAAATGTGCGGTGCACGCAATCTAATGGGCAATATTGGAGACTTCGATGATCTGGACCCTGGAATGGGAACGGGAATGGGTTTCGGCATGGGCGCGGGAGTGGGCGGAAACATCCGTCAGACATCTCAGCAACGTGGGCCCGAGTGTCAAATGAGCCGTTGGGGCAGCTGGAGTCCGTGCAGCGTAACCTGCGGAGAGGGATACGAAATGAGGCAACGCCAGTACCTCAATCCGGGAGCCGAACCGAAATGCCAGAGTGTGCATCGAATGGAGTTGCAGGAGACGCGCAAATGTGAGGGCAGAGCTTGCCTCGGTAATCTGCCAGGATCGATTAGTGGCGACATGGACATGGGTTTGTCACCTTATGGAGAGCCCATGGGTGGACGAGGCGGCGGAGACATGTATGGCCCACCGTCAGAATTAGACGCCAATAGATTTGAGGGAAACTCCAACAGAGGCTATGATGAGGATCCAATAGATCAAGATCGACAGGGATTCGGCTTTCCAGTTGGCAACCTTAAAGGCCGCACCTCCAATTGGGGCGACAACACACAGAAATCGGATGCCATGTGGCTGCCAGAGCGACAAAAAACTCCGATCCAGGAGCTGCCGTTCTACAAGCAGCCAAGGATTCAAAGTAATTACAATTCGGCCGCCGGATATGAACCGATAACGGAACCACCCTCGCCCTGGTCACGTCAAGGTCCCAGTGACACGTACCAGCCATCGCGTTTAGAGGACGTACAACGGGCGCCTTGGCAGCGACAGGGTCCCGGAAACACCAACAGCAGAGAGTTTCCTACATCGGATAGAGATATTCCTAGTGCTGGGACAGACCAGGAAGCATGGCCACGACCCAATGGCTACAACAATGGCGACCCTGATCCCGTCCTGTCGACCCGCTGCTTTCAAATGCTGCACACCGTTCAGCCGCGCTGCCAAAACCAAACGATAACGGGACAGTTCTGGTTCTACAACTTCTGTGCCGATGAATGCATGCTATATGCAACAGATCCTTGCGATCGTAATTTGAACAAATTCAGCAGGTGGGAGGAGTGTGAGAAATGCCGCCTGCCTGAACTCGCTCCTCTGCAGCAGCAGCGCTCAAATTCTCAGGAATGCCAGGCACTGAGAGCCACATGGTATGCCGAGGAGCGAGCGCGGGAAGAGCAACGAGCGGCGAATCGAAGACGCAATTACGGTGGCCATAGGCAACGCGGTAGAAATTAAATATACATATGTACATTTTAATATCTAGTAAATACTTCCTTAGATTTCCATTATTTCACTAAGTTTTCTAACCAATAATATATGTATGTATGTATGTATTTAGCTGATAATATATTATGGACAAAATAGGATCATTCGGTAACTATCACTGTTGTAAGGTATCGTTGGAAGACCTCTCGGATGCGTCCGCGACAACTGGTGTTCCTGCTGGAAGGAGGGGGAGCTTGCTTGCAGGTCTTTTTCTTTAGTACTAGGAGATATCAGAGATAAGGAAATATGCAACAGCAGAGAGATAGGATAGATTCAAAGAGGAACACTGGGACACTGTCCTTGCACTCTGCAGAACGATAGACGTGATAACACACCAAGTGGATTCCACTTTGAACGTGTTTCGATTTGAACGTATCAGAAGCCACAACGGCTTTTTTCTTTTAAATTTGCCGATAGCTGATAGTGATGGTGTAGTGATGGCACTCGTGTGCGTCTAGATACAATAGTCAATGTCATATCACCATAAAGCCATAAAGACTACATTGGCGGTCCTATACGTCCTATAAGAGTCGCAAAAAAATATTTTATCTATTATATAAAATATTATGTGTTCAGGCCTGAGGGTCCTAGTTGGCTAGTAGTATAAAAGCAAGGAATACGATTTTCGGCAGTATTCCGCTAGAGGTGGAAAAACGTTATCTTTTTAAAGCTCAACCAATGTTGCAGAAAATCGATGTTTGAGAAAAATATCAACGTTTGCAGGTAGGGCCCCAAACATCGACAATATCGATGATAGCATCGATGTCTCTCCAGCTCTAAGCAATATATAACAACAGAAAAAATTAACAATATAAGCAGAAATGCATTTGCAACGTTTTCAATTTATGATGCGTAGCATGTTGAGGGTGCAGCAGGTGGCAGCAATGGCCCAACATCAGCAAATACGTAATTTATCGCTTTATTGGCATTTGGCACAATCACAAAGAGCGGCTGGAGCTCCAGGAGCAGGAAAAAAGGCTGGTGGTGACCAGAAACTAAGAAATCCGCCACAAAAGATTACACTTGTTCAGCAAAACCAGGACCTAAGCATCACCACCTTGGAGGAAGCGCAGAAGTTGGCCAAGCGGCGAGAGTTGCACTTGTTGCGTCTGGACCAAACGGACACCAAAACAGGGCGCGCCATGTTCAAGTTGGTACTAAATGCGCAGTAATAGGTACTCATTATTTATTGGAACACATTTTTTCAGACTTGTCACATCTGCGGAAATGTTAGCCGATGATGGAGGCTCAAAGACTAACGACAAAACCAACAAAAAGTCTGAGAAATCACTGACAATAGGTGCTCGAATCACGGAGCACGATCTTTCATCGCGGCTCAAGAATATCGTCAAATGGCTGGGCAAGCGACACGAAGTTCGCATACTCATCCAGGGCAGTGCTAGCGGATCTGACGAAAGCAGCGCTGAGCGCATAGTCAAGGCTATTGGTGAAACTATTACAGAGCCGCAGGTGATTGGAAAAATAGTTCAAAAACGTAGCAAGGGTTCTTATATAAAGTTTAGCATTTTGCCTGTGACTCAGCCAGCTGCTCCAACTACGCCTACCCCCGCCCAGTCGTGACAACAAACGCCATTGCCTCGGATAAATCCTAGTCATTTGACAGCAATGGCGTTACCTCTGTCCCTTTTCATTAGACGGAGTGTCCGTAACTACTCCGCGCAAAATAATGAGGGCAGACGAGCCACTGATCTAACCAAACCCGGAATAGTAGCGGCTGCATCAATTTTTTGTATTTTTACTATGAAATATGTCTTCTGGCTGCACGCTCTGTTCAAGAAGGATAGTTGAATATTTGAAAAGTTTAGTCTGATTTATGCTCAGCATTTTCTATAAGATAATTTGTATTTGCATTGAAAACTCAATTAATAAATTGCGAGGATACCTCAAGATTAAATTAAAACTCCAATATATCCGCTTCGATTTCTTTTTATTTCCCATAATGATTTGTATTGATTTTATATAGGTGCCATTAATTTAATTTGTATTTTCAGTTATATATTTTGTATGTGTCAATATTTGTATAGATTATAAACATACGTTAATGAAATATTACACTCTTTCTTTATAATATGAAGTCGCTAGTTTAAAGCAAAGCTTACAATTGAACTAAAGTCTACTATTGTTACACGAGCAAGTAAAGCTTTTATTTGGTTTAAAATAAATGTGAATAGTGTTTTTATAATTATATTGGAAACTTAAAAAAGCAACAAATCGGAATTTATGGACATTAATTTATTTGTGTACCAACGAGCCTACGACTATAGCAGTGAATTTTTCTTTGTTTGGATACAAATTACAGGCGCATAAGATACATTAAAATCATAAACAATTAAAGCAATCAACTAAAAATACGGCACAAGGAACATTTTCTTATTACACAAATAAATAAAAGTGAACTTTTTAATTTAGTTAATAACTAAACCACACAAATACTTTATGCTTAAAAGGCTGAAATAAATAATTATATGTTTTTGAAACGATGGATAGAGAAATAGAGCAAAAAAACACTAATAAAATAACAATGTAAAAAGCCATTAAAAAATGGTATCCTAAAAAAAACTCACGCTATATCGTTACAACTGATAAGCCTCATAGTGGAGATATTACTGATGAATTTGGAACGAATAAGAAGACACACAAAATAGTAAAAGAAATTCATTAAACATTGACTCTTTCACATAAGCTTTTGGAATGATATATGCACTAAATAATTTAACTACAGTAAATGCCAAAAGCGTTTTAGTTACGTTGTTGCCGCTTTTGTGATGCATTTGTGATTCCCGATACTGACCTAGACACGCTGAATCTCAAAGAGCTTGACCTCCGTATCATACCAAATAGCAGGCTCCACATTGCGCAGGTAGATGACTCCCCAAATGTAAGTGCGGAACCAGGCTGTGGTTCCCGCATTAGCCTGATACTTTCGTATAAGTATGGGATGTGGAACAGGCAACAGGCCCACCAGCGTTCCGTGCTGCAGAAATTTAAGGATCTCTGATTCGTCAGTAAGACCCTTGTCTATGCATATCTTCTCCACCTGCGGTACCAGAACCTGAAGCAAACGCATTATTGTCTGCAGCGGCAACTTTGAGCGCCAGGAGACAATCCACTCGGGTGTCGGTGTCCATCGATCCCCTTCGCCGGGAACCATGCGAATGCTGCTCCGATGGGCCACTGAAAGCCGTGATTGGTTGGTGGGTGAGGTAGATTTTCGACCACCCGTTGGTGTTGTGACGGGGGACTTGTCATACGGGACGATTTCCGTAGATCCCTCCGTCTGCGTTTTATCATTTGGATGGGCCTGTTCGCTCTCAGTCATCTGACTGATGGCTGGTGTGTCTAGCAAGGATGTTTTCAAAGTGCCCGGCTCGGCTGGTTGCGCAGTCAGTACCTCCGGCTGCGGCTCTCCTAATTGTGACCGCTCATGGGATTCAGTTTCCGATTCAAGATCTTCCTCAGCCTTCGGTTCCTCACTTATCGTGTCCTCCCCCTCGTCTTCTTCATCTTCATCAATATACTCTTCCGGCACGTGGGCTGAGGGTAGCTCTTGCGAAGCAGCTGCTATTCTCCTCTGAGGTACGCGTGGCAAATTGAACTTTCCACCTGCCTTGCGCCCACTCATACACTTGGCTATCCCGGCCATATCTGTGGGGAGATTCGCCATGGCATGGAACACATGGCGCTTCCGTATTATGGTATAGACTAGATTCGAGTTCCCGTCGAACTGATACTGAATAATGTTGTTGAAGATCTCCAGCAAGAAGAACACCAAATGATGATTGCTGGGCGCTGATAGCAGAAACCAAGGCGTGCTGAAGGCCTCGAGCAGATGCAGGAGCTTCACACTCGCCACCATTGAGAGGGTTTTCAAGTACGGTGATACATTCACGAGAATAGTCAGCAGGCAATCGAACAGCGGCTGCAGACGCTGATGGCCAGTTGCAATGATTTTGTGAAACACTGTGATGAGCAAATCCGCATGAGTTCCGGTAAAGACCGGTATATCCATGGGTACAGTGGCGGAGTAAGCCTTATTAAGACGAACACCAAAGTTTCGCTCCCCTGAAATGTCAGAACTTAAGTCGTTGAACACGGTCACAGTATAAAGAAGGGGCTTGCTCACCTGACAACAGCAGTAGTATAAACACTCCTATGTGCATCAGGCCTACGCGGGATTGGTCCGCCCGAGAATAGTTCAAGTGATACAATATGGGAATGAGTATATCTAAAACATCCGAACTCTTCAGAACGAAATACAAAAACTTTTTGTTGTAGTCGCATATCTTCCAAAACAAAATGAGAAGCTCCTGATGACAATGCAAACGCTTTGTGGAATTGGGTAAATAGTTTTGAACCAGGGGATTATTTAACAAACGCGTTATGCCCTTGAGGACAAAATGGAAATCCTCATCCCGATGGACTCGCGACAGATAATTGATAAACAAATTGTCCCCGCAGTTTCCTTCGTCAAAGGAGGGCTGCCCAGGTTGTGTCAGCTGTTGCTGCACCACCATGTCATGGTCCAAAGTGACTATAAGGAGCTGCAGACAAGCCTCGACCAAGGGCTCCGTGGTATCCGCAAAAATCAGGTGATTGTAGGGTACACCATATCCAACTGGATCATACGAGCATACTGTGTTTAAGAATGACGTGAAGAGGGGCAGGGCATGACGATTGTCGGCCGAGGTGAAGTAAGCTATCCATTTGTTGGGCTCCTCGGATTGTTGAGGCGAACGGTACATCGGCTCTGAAAAACAAGTGAGCAGCAGCTTCAATAGTTCCGTGCGCCGGCGCTCCATGTGGGCGTTATGAGGTGGGGACTGAGCGAAACCCACTCCTGCCTCCCAAATGTATTCGCAGCTATCAATATTGGCGAGTTCCTCGGCCTTCTCCGGACCCGCGCGACGTGCTGACGTAACGGTGAAGTCTGGACAGAAGAGCAAATCGCAAATGGCATTCAATAAAGATTGGGCCAAAGGCATTGTCTTTTCCTGGGACGGCAAACTGCTCCAGAAGAAATCGCGCCATTTCTCATCCTCAAAGATGTAGGGCAAACATCTGATAAGGAGACGCACACAGTTCAAAACACACTGTTGCTCTGCCTGAGTGCGGCAGCTGCTGTCAACCGCCTGAGCCAGCTTCTCGACAGCCTTATAGCACAGAGTGGCCAAGTTGGCTGGGTTCTCATTCCTTATTTGTCGAATTTCATTCGATGTAACCAAAGCGAACACATCCTCAAGCGTGGTTTGATGGCCTTGCCAGAACTGCTCCCAGAATTGCTCGTCACTTGGGTCGATTTTCTGATTCTTCTGCGTCAGCTGCACTATTGCCTTGCGAAAGTTTAGCTTTGAATCTGTGTTTCCCATATTGCTTGCGTTCTGGTGTGCTTTGGTATTTTTGAGTGCCTGATTTCCACCTGCCCCGTCTGCGGTCGCCCCAATTCAAGTGTTTCCAGTGGTCTGAAATAAGTTTACATATAATTTAAATACTTTTTTGTTTAAAATACGAAAGATTCACAAATTCGCCTACGCACTAGGGTTGGGAGAATATTCGATATCAACATCGATACTATCGATGGTTGAAAAATAAGCAGACCATTGACCATTTCCACTATCGAAACTATCGGTAGTGGCCCCTATCCTAGCTCTTGGTTGCACTCCTGATTCGATGAGCGCGGACAATTGCCAATTTAAAACAAGGGTATTTTGGAAAATAGCAACCAAGGTAATTAATTGAATTGCAGAAAATTATCTGTTCAATTTAATTATTTTCTTTAGGACGTTGATATGCAATGACTGCACCATCAAGTGGCCCAAGCCAATGGCTGTTACGTGCGGATCCCAGGCAAGAACGCAGCCCACCTCCCGCCCAACCGACCGAGGGGCGCTGCCGCATAACGCGCGACTCGTAAACCGAACCGATCGCGGACATGCAGGAAAGATAGATGTTAGACTAGTGTTAGAGGAAAAGTAGAACTAATCTAACTAAAGAAACGAAGTAATTACTTATTACGGGAAAGATATAAGAGCATAGGACCCTTAATGGTTCATGCAAGGAGTAATTCGATCTACAAAGCGGAAGAAACAAGGTTGTATAATTCCTAGTGCTTCTAATAGGAATCGGGAAGCTTATGCGGCTCAACAGGTCAGGGCTATCTACGTCACCCTTGATCACGCCAAGCATTTTCCTACGATTAGCTAAGGTTGGAAGGTTTATTAAAAGCAATCTATTAGAGTAAGACGGCAGTCTCACGCTTGCATCCCAGTTGAGGCCGCGAAGAGCAAAAAGTAAAGAGTTTTTCTGAACTGATTCTATATGGTCCCGATGTACGTTGTGCTGAGGGCACCATACACAAGAGCCGTATACTAAAATCGGACGAACCAGAGAGGTGTAGAGAGTCTTTGTTATATAGGGGTCGTCAAATTCCTTTGACCACCTCTTTATAAACCCAATCACGCCCATGGCCTTATTTACCATGGTTGAAATGTGTTCTGAAAACTTTAACTTGGGATCTAATAGAACACCAAGATCATCAACCCGGGTAATTCTCTCAAGAGAACCACCACAAAGGGTGTAAGGAACCAGAAAGGCGCTGGAGCGATGAAAAGTCATTACTTTACATTTTGAAGCGTTAAGGTTTAATAAATTTGCACAACACCAAGACTGAAATCTATCGAGATCGGATTGCAACCTGGATTGGAAAGAAATGTCCTTATACTGGACACAGAGCTTAACATCATCCGCATACATAAGTACTCGAGAGTATGTTAATACAGAAGGTAGGTCATTTATAAAGAGTGTAAAGAGTAAGGGGCCTAGATGGCTGCCCTGAGGTACACCCGAAGTCACCATAACTGGAGAGGACAGGGAGTTTTTGAAAAGGACTCTTTGAGACCTAGAACAAAGGTAGCTAGAGATCCATCTCAAGAGATTGGACAGGAGCCCTAGAAGGTCGAGCTTTTGTGCTAGGAGGGAATGGTTTACAGAATCGAACGCTTTACTAAAATCGGTGTAAGCAACATCCGTCTGCAAATTACCTTGAAAGCCTTTTATTATAAAGGAGGCAAACTCCAAAGTGCAATTACTTGCATTTCAAATGTGCTTACATATTTTTTATAGTTAAATTACCTGATATCCTCTCAGTAATCATGCACATCTAGTTGGCATCGCTGGCAGTGACAACTCTATATTTAGAGTGTTGCAAAACGACCTGGACCTGGACCTCTGTTGCCGGTGCTGCAAAACGATCGCACACAGACAAGAACATACAAGACACGTAAACGTCACCAAAAAGTTATTTGCAAACAATTTAATTTATTATATTAATAATTAAGAACAAAATGTGTTACTAAAAGACGCGTCAAGTTTTGTTCCACGCAAAACAGAACTGCGGCTGTGTGTGTGTGTATGCGGCAGAAAGGGCAGGTCGGAAAACATATGTATGAAAACGCAAGGCAAGGAGTGAGGAGCTGCCCACGAATTTGAGATATTTTTTTTTCGGCGGAAGCCAGCTAGCTGCTATTGACAAATAATTAAGAAAGGCCTGGACACAATGTCACTGCCTGGCAATGGCATCTACGTGGTGCGCGGGGAAATGGCCACCTTGATGACGGCCATGCGACGTGGAACGCGTTGGAATGCCACAGCCTACGTGGTAACTAATTATTCTAATAATAATAGAGAGTTAATGACATACCTCGGGAACTCCCCGGTTTGCAGGACGACGAGAAGGACTCGTTGTTGAAGCTGTTTATAGACCTCAAGCAGGACTTAAATCGCATTGAGGATCTGCGTCTGATTGAACCTAAGGTGTTTCTCTCTCCATTTTTGGAGGTGATACGCACGGCGGATACAACAGGACCCTTGACTAGCCTGGCTCTTGCCTCAGTCAATAAATTCTTGTCATATGGCCTAATTGGTGAGATAAACTGCTGTCCAATCTTTCCCGTGCTCGTTCCCTATCGCATTTTCATGTTGCAGATCCCACTTCGCCCAATATAGCAGACATTGTGGAGCGCATAGCGGATGCTGTGACGCATGCTCGCTTTATGGGCACAGATCAATCCTCGGACAGTGTTACTTTCATGCGGGTCATTGAAGTGCTGCACACTTTAATCCGCAGTCCGGAGGGAGCTGCCGTCAGCAATGAGTCGATGTGCGAGGTAATGCTAAGTTGCTTCAAGATTTGCTTTGAGCCAAGACTCAGCGAGCTGCTGCGACGTTCCGCCGAGCAATCGCTGAAGGACATGGTGCTTTTGTTCTTCATGCGTCTGCCGCAGTTTGCAGAGGAGCCCAGCGATACTGTCTTGCAGAAGCGCTTCACTATTGGTGATGCTGCCAGTGGAGCTGCCCAGGAAAAGCACAAGCGAAAGACAGCAGCAGTGGCCGCCGCCCCAGCTCCCCCATCGGTGCAACGCAAGTCTTCGACAGTGGAAGATCCTCCCCAGACCCCACAATGCAGTCTTGCAGCTCCAAATAACCTCAAGGCGCCCATACTGGCCACCACTCCAGCCAGCCCCGCAGGCAACATTTTGGACATGCAAGGTAAGATCACGCAGACGCCGACAACCACAGCAGTCGTGACCTCTGGAACTGAGGAGAATGTCGCAGCGGATGTACCTACCATTCAAGTGGAGAGTTCCGCCGAACCTGAAATCGTAGAGGGGGGAGAGGGAAAGAACACCTTGACCGACGCGAACAGCAGCGAGTACATCAACTCAGTGGGCGTTCGATTCACCCAGCAATCGTCCGATAAGGACGGAGCACTTATCGCTACCACCCTGTCGCCCTATGGTCTGCCATTCATCCAAGAGCTTTTCCGGTTCCTCATCATCCTGTGCAATCCGTTGGACAAGCAGAACTCGGATAGCATGATGCATACGGGCTTGAGCTTGCTTACTGTGGCCTTTGAAGTGGCTGCCGATAATATTGGCAAATATGAGGGCTTGCTGGAGCTGGTGAAGGATGATTTGTGCAGAAATTTGATATCGGTTAGTCATTTTTCCCCCTCATTAGATAGATTAGAAATAAATCATAATGATCTTTCTGTTACAGCTCCTAACGTCGGAGCGCTTGAGTATCTTCGCTGCCGATTTGCAGCTATGCTTCTTGCTTTTCGAGTCGTTGCGCGGACACTTGAAGCTCCAGCTAGAAGGTTACCTCAAGAAGCTGAGCGAGATTATAGCCAGCGACAATCCCAAGACGCCTTACGAGATGCGTGAACTGGCCTTGGACAATCTACTGCAGTTGTGGCGCATTCCAGGCTTCGTGACCGAGTTGTACATAAACTATGACTGCGATTTGTACTGCACGGACATGTTTGAGAGTTTGACCAAGTTGCTGAGCAAGTACACCCTATCGGCCACCAATGCGGTATACAGCACTCACATCATATCCATGGACACGCTCATCAGTGTCATCGACAGCATTGAGCGGAACTGTGCGGCAGCCAAGAACAGTCACAGCAGAGAAGCTGTGACAGAAGCCGGTCCGGCAGCCGGCGGGAGTCGCCATTCGCGACACAACAGCGAGTTGGAGGGGATTGTCATCGATACTGGTGGCACTGGATCTTCAGCCGTGGATGAACAAGGGCGTGTAGAGAACATCTCGAACTTCATTAACGGCAGCTCGCAGAGATTGCGGTTGCAGTCGCAGTCTGGAGGAAATGAAATGGGTGGCGGAATAACAAGTGAAAAACTGGCTAATGTGAAGCAGAAGAAACGCTTGCTCTCCCAGGGCACAGAGCGGTTCAATCAACGACCCGACAAGGGTATCCAGTATCTTCAGGAGCACGGCGTTCTCAATGCTCAGCTCGATCCCATGCAAGTGGCGCTATTCCTGCGCGAGAATCCTGGCCTCGACAAGAAAATGATTGGCGAATACATTTCGAAGAAGAAGAATGTCGATTCAAAGATTCTGATCAACTTTGTTGACTCCTTCGACTTCACTGGTCTCCGTGTGGATCAGGCACTGCGCCTGTATCTGGAGACATTCCGATTGCCTGGCGAGGCACCGCTGATTTTCCTGGTGTTGGAACACTTCTCCGATCACTGGCATGTAAGTGGGCGTAGGCTTGGGCAATGAGACAAATGTAATTAAAATCTCTTATCCAGACACAAAATTTGGAGCCGTTTGCAAACACTGATGCCGCATTCCGCTTAGCCTATGCCATCATCATGCTGAATATGGATCAGCACAACTCCAATGCAAAGCGTCTCAACGTGCCAATGACTCTGGAGGATTTCACCAAGAATTTGCGTGGCCTGAATGGTGGCAGCGACTTCGATCAGGAGATGTTGGCACAGGTCTTCAATGCCATCAAGTGAGTACAACATAGCATAGATTGGCTATTTACTATTTCCGTTCTCATTATATTCCAGAAACGAGGAGATTGTAATGCCTGCAGAACAAACCGGCTTAGTGCGTGAAAACTATCTGTGGAAAGTGCTGCTTCGACGTGGGGAAACCAACGACGGTCATTTCCATTATGTCCACGATGCCTCATACGATGTGGAGATATTCAATATTGTTTGGGGAGCTTCCCTGAGCGCTCTGAGCTTTATGTTCGATAAGAGCACTGAATCTGGCTACCAGAGAACGCTGACGGGTAAGTGAACTACTAAGCAACAACGAGGAGTATAAGTATCCGTTTTATTTGTACACTTAAATTTGTTTCAGGCTTTAGCAAGTCGGCAGCTATATCGGCGCATTACAATCTGCATGCGGACTTTGATGCCCTCGTTCTGACGTTGTGCAAATTCACAACGCTGTTGAGCAGCGTGGAGCAACACGAGCCGGCACCGGCGCTTAATGAGATTCAGCAGGCGGTGAACTTTGGATTGAATGTCAAGGCGCAGGCAGCCATGAGGACGGTATTCCGTTTGGTTCACGATTATGGCGATTGTTTGAGGGAGAGCTGGAAGCACATCCTCGACATGTTTTTGCAGCTCTTCCGCCTGAAGCTCCTGCCCAAATCCCTCATCGAGGTGGAGGACTTTTGCGAGGCAAACGGCAAGGCTATGCTGATACTGGAGAAACCACGGGAGAAACAGGAATCGGGTCTCTTTTCTAGTCTGTACTCGTTCATCAGCTCAGAAGGTCAGCGTGAGCCCACCTACGAGGAGCAGGACTTTATTAAGCATGGGCGCAAGTGCATTAAAGAATGTCAACTCGATCAAATGCTGCAGGAGTCAAAATTCGTGCAACTGGAGTCCCTGCAAGAGCTGCTCAAATGTGTGCTGGGTCTGCTGAAGGCCCCTCAGGGGCACAAGTCGATTGGTCTGCCCTATGCTGAAGATCAAACCGTCTTCTGGATGGAATTTCTCGTCAAAATCGTGGTGCACAATCGCGATCGCATGATTCCCCTATGGCCAGCGGTGCGGGATCAAATGTATCTTCTGCTAATGGGCAGCGCCTCGTGCGGATACGACTATCTTCTTAATCGCTGCATTGTGGCAGTCCTTAAACTGGCCATCTACCTTATGCGCAACGAGGAACTGTGCCCCATTGTACTTCAATCTCTCAAGATGCTGCTGATGCTAAAGCCTGCCCTTCTGCTGCGCATATCCAAGCAGATTTCTATTGGTATTTACGAGTTGCTGAAGACATCTGCTCAGAACATTCACTCTGAGCAGGACTGGCAGATAATCTTTAATCTGCTTGAGTGTGTGGGTGCCGGTGCTGTTCCCCCCAATTACGAGGATACCCAGCTGCCGCTGCCACCCAATGGAGGCGCCAAATCGGATGGCGCATTGAGTGGCGAGGAAGATGCCTCTGCGCCCCCGGAGCGTGGCTACACATCAGACTCGGAACTCTCCAAAGCAACGGCATTACCCACTGCTCCCAGTCCAAGTGCTGAAAATTGGATATTGGTCAACAACAAAGACAGTGAATTGACCACGGCCTCCAGGTGAGTTTCTGGCGACACACTGAAATAGTCACAGAATAATCACCAATTCGAACTGGATTTCTTCTACAGACCGCAATCGCCGCCCAGCTCCAACGCAGGTGCTTCAACTTCTTCAAGTAGCCTCGTCTATAATTGCCAGCTTCTGGACCATGCGCCTTTTGCGCTGTTCAAGTGCTGGGACTCGCTGTCCTTCATTGTGAGGAGTGTAGCCCACATCACGCCCTATAACTTCGAGGCCTGCGTGCGATGTATTCGCATCTTTGTGGAGGCCTGTCGAGATGGAGGGATTCGTCAGCGACGGCAGTTAGAGGCGGCAGGAAAGCAAAGGAGTGCTAAAAAGCGAAGCGATCGCAAGCCGGGTGTGACCTCGTCCGGCTCGAATAGCAACCTTAGTCTACTGACCGGCGACCCTGTCGACAATCTTTCCGTGAATTCGGCCGAGCAGGAGGACCTGGCCCAGCGATATGAGCAGTTGTCCATTCAATTGCTGGACCTGATGTACACTCTGTATACGCGAACAGCTCAGATCTTTCGATGGTGGGCGGAGGAAGGCTGCACAGTTCCTCAGTCGGGGGCTTTGTGGACACCAGGATGGTGCCCGCTTCTGCAGGGCATAGCCAGGTTGGCCATGGATCGGCGGCGTGAAGTGCGTACTCATGCCATATCGTGTCTTCAACAAAGAGCTTTGCTAGTCCACGATCTGCAAACGCTTTCTGGAGCGGAGTGGTGCTCCTGCTTCGTTCAGGTACTATTCCCGCTACTGAACGAACTGTTGCCAGAGAGCAGCGCTGCTGGGCAACTGGATGCAGCACTCCTGGAGGAGTCACGCATTCGGACGGCCACCATTATGTCCAAGGTATTCCTGCAGCATCTCACCACTCTCATCGAACTGGGAGCCGCTTTCAACGAGCTTTGGCTGGACATACTGGACTACATAGAGCGATTCATGAAGGTCGGATCGGACACTTTGTCGGAGCAGATGCAGGAGATACTGAAGAACATGCTGCTGGTTATGCATTCGGTTCGTGTGTTCCACAACCAAGACGGCAGCCTGCATCAGGCGCTGTGGGAGCTCACCTGGCGACGGATCGGTGAATTTTTGCCCAATCTTAAGGAGGAGCTCTTCCGTGACGAAGGTGCGTGAGGCGGCCATTTTTAAACCCGCTTAACTTTTGACCCTGCCATCAGATCTGCTTTCACCAGCAATATCGCTGGACTTTACAAAAATTTTATATGACTCTCAATTCCTCACTGGCCAGCAATCGTTGACTTTGCCTCTGCGTAGCAGTGGGATTCGTACCGCCATTGCGGCCACTGCTAAATATGATACCCTTAAAGAGTCCACCAAAACCAAACCACGGAAGCTACCGAAGCCCTGGTCTAGCTTTAAATCCAAGCTAAAGATGCTCAAAGGACTGGGCAAGAAGAATTGAGCATTGCAACTTTTCCACAATTCGTTTGCACTTCCTGTTGTATTCCTTTCATTGCATTTTGATAGAATTACATAAGTACTTAGTTATCATATGAAAACATCCTCCATCTTTCAGGTAAACGACCACACACACTAACCAACACTCCATCTGTGGTTGCATCTGTTGCACCATCTGGTGATCCCAATACACAGCCCGGGGTGCCTCCACTTGCCCAACCAATATTGCCTAACCAGCATTTGCAACAACAGCCCACCCAAATACAGCCACAGCTTCAAGCCACTGATACGGTTGTGAGTGCGGCCACGGCATCACCAGTAGAATCGCCAAGGCGAAGCATTATATTGCAGCCTCCAATGGCAGATGCTCTGCAGCAGGCGCCCAGTTTCGTCTTTGCCCAGGTAAGCTCAACTTCAGCCAATCAAAATTTATAGGCAATCCGTAACACAGTCATTCTACAATCCATTACACAGCCCTTAACATTGGCCCACCAGCAGCCGGTTACGATGGATACACAAACCATCCCAATGTTGCCCGATCTTGTGAATGAGGCTACTGCTGCAGCCGTACACGGTCACCAAGAGGCAATGGAGCCCAGCCACGCTGCTCCAATACCGATTGTGCAGCAGTTAAACATCACCTCCAACAATACGTATAATAGTTATGCCATAGAGTTGGGCGCTCCATCGGAAGCGCTTGTAGATCAGTCCAAGCAACAACAGTTGCTCTACCAGCAATACTATCAGCAATATCAGGCTCACCAAAACCAACATCAGCCAGCTCAGTCCAGCGATCCCGCCATTAATGTCCCAATGAGTCACCAGCTGGCCGGCAACGCGTATCCCTCGCTACCTAAAATGCCACAGTCGTCGATTGTTCATAGCTTTGCACCTATTTACGAGGCTCCGACATTAGCTGGCGGCGGTGGTGGAACAGCAGCTGATATTTATCAGGAATATGTCCAGAATCCCTATAACTTAACGCTCCAGCAGAATTCCCAGCAGCAGCAGCAGCATCAGCAACCCGGTCAAGGTGTGGCAGTGGCTGTCCCCTTTCCTGCTACGGCGACACCAGCCAACTATTTTAACGCGAGCGTTGATCCCAGCAGCATACCGCCAGGCTCTGAGCTGCTCTATGGCCAGCAGTAAGCTGCGTTTGGTAGTCGCTTAGGAATTATTTCTGTATGTCTTGTGTTGTAGTGGAAAGAACCCTTCGTAGTAATACTAAAAGATTGTGTCAATTTGTTTATTGTTATGCCTCCTCTTCCTCCCTTCTCCCCCCAACTATAGTGAGAAAGAACACATTCCGCATGGACGCGTGTTTATTTATCTGAACAACTATTTGTACTAAATCACATACAGAAAATCGACAATTGCTTAGCCGCAATTGTGAGAAAAAAATCCCTTAAAAGCTTTAGTAATGCAATTAGTTTAATTTATCAATATTTAACTAATTATATCTTCTATACGAGTACGTTATGTTATGCAAAGAGGCAACGCAACTGTAAATAATCAAAATTTAAATATACAACAAATTATGCATATGCAAATAATCGGAATGAAAACATCTGTATGCTGGACGGACGAGCACGATATTTATGAAGGAACATTTATGGAAGGAGGTGCAAAAAAGGGCCCGATCCGTGACAATGCATATTTGCAGCATTGCCGTGACCAGGATTCGAACCTGGGTTACCACGGCCACAACGTGGGGTCCTAACCACTAGACGATCACGGCTACCTCGGGCTTATGAACGGCTGCGTCCGGCAACGCAAGCTGTTCGATTGTAATTAAAAATAACGCAAATAACGCAGGGGAGTGTAAGGTATAGTGGCGGACACTTCGATTTTTGCATCTCCTTCTCTCAAAAATCAATATTTTTCAAAATTTAAAAAGCAGGCAGTTGCTGACATCTATTGAGCATATTTCTATCCGAAGCGGTTGCTTAAATTTTAATGGAATGCAATTTTGCAGCTCTTCGCGCAAACCATTAATTTTTTGCATTTTTGAAAATTGTAAGGTATGGTGGCGGATCAACTAAAACACTATGTAGATCTGAAAATCATTTAATTAAACTATTGGAAATAATGAAAAATAACAGAACAAGAAAGAACTAATATTGAAAATCTCGATCAGCATCTTCTTCTTTTTCGAGCTTCACTCTTTTGCCTGTGGATTGCTCCGACGTTGTCCGTCTTTTAGACGCTCTTTGTTCCTTTCTTGTCTACAGACAAAATCCCGGAGCCCAAATTGCAAATATCCGCTACTGAGTGTTAACTTATACACTTCTGTACACAAGAAGGCAAAGACAATTGAAACTCGTGCTAAAATATTATCCACCACTATACCTTACAAAAAAACCGCCATCATACCTTACAAGCTATTGGTGGAAATATGACGTTGTGACTGTCATACTTCGCAAATAAAACAAAATTTGGTAAATGTTAAATACATGGACAACCTCTCAGAGTTTAACGAAATTTTTTTCCTGGAAAGACCCCGATTTAGCATGAATTTTGGTAAAAATATTTTGTGGCGGTCGCTTCTAGTCTTTTTTTTTTTAAATATTTAAAGTTTAGAGTTTTTCACGATAAATCGGGGTCTATCCATGAAAAAAATTTCGTTAAATTCTGAGAGGTTGTCCATGTATTTAACATTTACCAAATCTTCACACTGTCACTGTCAAAACACATATCCAAAAAAAATTTATTCATTTTTTCACTACTTTTTTTTATCAAAAATCACTTAGAGTTCAAAGCACACGTCCCCTCATTAATACAACTGCATATAAAATGTCAGCACGATAAAAGGCATCGACCACAGTGATCAAAAGTTTTAGATGTGACGTAACATGCCAGATATGACAAGTCCGCCACCATACCTTACACGCCACGATACCTTTCACTCCCCTAGTAAATTGCCATTTATGTTGATAGTTAGTCCACAGTTCCTTCGAAGAAAATGCGCATTGTTTCAAAATAATGTTTATATAGATATTGAGCCCAAATAGACAAAAAAAAATAATTATAAATTATTCTGACAAAAAATTAACCAAACTCCGTGACAATGCGTGATTGCAGCATTGCCGTGACCAGGATTCGAACCTGGGTTACCACGGCCACAACGTGGGGTCCTAACCACTAGACGATCACGGCTACGTTAGGTTGATGTATCGGGCTAGCCAAAATACCTATTTGAAGAGAATGCTCAAAACCAGTTGTGCGTTCTCTTAACGAGTCATAGATGGCGACAGTAACTATTGTGGATTTATTAGGTTTCTAAGCTAAACTGATTTGTTAATTTAATTCTAGCAGATTTAAATTAATATTTGCATTATACAAAAAAATATCTATGGTAGTGGTAAAATACAATTACCAGCCCGCAAAACAACTTACTCTGACTACTACTCCGTGGAATGTAAGCCAAATAATCACAGACTGACACGAAGAAACTTTAATAAAAAAAAATGCCCACAAACATACAGAGCCGAATTCATGCAAATTAACACCATAGACAAGCTTAAATACACATACATCTATACAGATGGATCACAAAACAACAGTATCACTACCTTTGCCATCACAAACGAAGCCGATACCATCAAATCATACCTCCTACCCCACTACTCCTCCGAATTTTCCGCAGAAATCATTGCAATAGTAGAAGCTTTAGAAACCCTAAAAAGTAAAAGAGGTAAATTCTGCATATGCATCGACTCACTCTCTGCAATAGACGCAATTAACAACACAAACAACAACGAACATTACCCCTCATACGCTCGCAATATTATGCAAAAACCTTCCCCAAATTCAAACTACTCTGGGTGCCCGGGCATGTAAGAATAGCAGGAAACGAACTATCAGATGCCTCTGCAAAAAATGCAGCGAAACAGCCTCTAATAACAAAGGAAACCCTTAACGTACAAGACATACAAAAATACTTAAAAAACATGCACCTCACAAAACTACAGTCCAACATCCAACATCAACCTGGTATCAAGCAAACAACCCACATAAACTCAACAACTACCACATTTTTAAAAGAAATTCATTATCCCTCTCGAGAAGAGACCAAATAATAATAACCAGACGTAGACTCGGACACTCCAAAATAACTCACATACACTACATCGATCAATCTCCCTGTATATGCCCCTTTTGCAACGAAACCATATCAATCGAACACAACACATCCTCACCGACTGCAATACCCTAAAACTTCAAAGACAGGCAATATTTAAAAACACCAACCCTCTCCAATGCTTAGCACACCCCACATCCTCAAACATATCTAACATTCTAAAATACTTAGAAACAATAAATTTAGATTACTACATCTAAGAACATACAAATTAACTTAAATTAAGAAAACCACTCTTATCACCCCATGTACATTAATGTAAACATGTAAATACAACACAGTACTACCAAGAGAACTTATTCGCAAACACATACAACTCTAAAGCTGAAGTGAAGGCCTCTGCTGCCATAGCCACGTAATAAGCTAGCCTATAATTTCACTATTAATAAGTTAGCTCTTAAATAAATAATCTATGGTAGTGGTAAAACACAATTTCCTTCCACTTTTCACGGTCGAGTGCCTTTCACATTTGAGTTTTTGTCTTCATTAGCTACTATCGCAACTGAAGTTTTTGGTGAATTTTTATTTTATTTATTTTATAAATGAGACAAAAAAAGAAAACCCAAACTCCGTGACAATGCATATTTGCAGCATTGCCGTGACCAGGATTCGAACCTGGGTTACCACGGCCACAACGTGGGGTCCTAACCACTAGACGATCACGGCTACGTCGGGTTGTTGGGAGTGAACGGCTAAAACGCTGTTTTCACAAGCGTAGCCTTAAAATCAAAAATCAGAGAAATCAAAATCTTAGTTTACAACTTGCAACTGGTAAATTTTCAGGTTATCTTTATTTTTATTCAAGTTTCTCAACACATAATGGTTGTATAAACTTCCGTGGACTACGACTGGGGCTGTCTGGCGCGTACAATTCCCTTGGACGTTGCTTTGGTCGGATTGACAGTTTTCGGTAAGATATGGCGAGGTGTAGTCGGTAGGTTAGGGCGAGGTGTAGATGTAGTTGGACGAGCTGTTGGCGCGGCACTTAACAAGTTCCGCTCGTTGCGCTGCCGAAGACGTTCCCGAAATTGATAACGGAGTACATCAGTATGAGTGTTGAGCGCGAAATTCATATCGGGCAATTGATAGGTGGCCAGCAGAAAGTTACAGCGCACACGCTCCTTGGCAATGCGCTTGATAAGCTCCTGCATTTCGGCGCCATTTATCATTTTGGATATGGCGTCCACCACGTTTCCCTGCAGCTGTGGCTCATCCTTCTGTCTGGCCAACTGTGCGTTGGCCATCGTATTGGCTTTTCGGGTCTCATCATCTTCCAATGCAATGGACTCGAACTGTAGGTCCGTGGGGCTCATGCGAAGTGTTTGATGCTGGCTCTTACGAGACCTTTGTCGTCCTTTGGCATTGGATTTTTCGTGTGCGTCTGTTGTAGGGGAAGTTACAGTTTTATCCGAGGATGACGGCGATGTTGAAGCTCCTTTTTCCAAGTACGATATTTTGGCTTTTTTGGGAGTAATTTCATTTGCGTTTGTTGTTGATTCGCCTGATGGACGAGTTTCAGAGCCTTTTGGCTCCATTGTGTCCACGACGAAGGTTGCTTCCTCGTCAGAATCCGTTATTTCAATGGAATTGTACATTATTTGATTTAGGATTTAGGATCATGGACAAAACGACAAAACATTAGAGGTGGAAAAACATCGATGTTACCATCGATGCATCGATGTCTTTTCCATTTTTTTAAACATCGTTTGTTTGTGGCGAAACATCGATGTTTAGTCTTAATGTCTTGTTGTGAAAGAAAACACGAATGTTTCTTAACAAAAACCAAGACTTATTTTAAGATATATCTATGTACTCTAGGAATTTTTTCTTTTTTTTGTTCAAGTTTCTGAAGGAAAGCTAGGAGCTAATTTTATGTAGTGAAACATCTGTTCAGTGTTGAACAATGGCAAGATATGTGATGAGAAACGACCAAACTATTTTGTTTTTGAATTTGGCGCTGAAGCAATGGCGGACAAAAGAAAATGGAAAGATTCCCTTCCAGACTAAACACTGCACGTGAACTAAAAATGTACAAAACAATCAATAAAATGCTGGTCGATAACGTTTCGTTTTTGGCCGCGGCCTTCCAACAACCCGGCGTAGCCGTGATCGTCTAGTGGTTAGGACCCCACGTTGTGGCCGTGGTAACCCAGGTTCGAATCCTGGTCACGGCAATGCTGCAAATATGCATTGTCACGGAGCCGGGTTTTCCTTTTTTCTCTTTTTTTTTTAATTTAGTTTTCTGTGATTCATTTGTTAAATGAAAACATCAAGCACTTTAGTTCACTTCGAACAGTTTCACACACAAACGTACAGCATACGCAGTTTTTGGAACTGTTTTGAACAGAGCTAAACATGAACACGGGATCTTATGTTTAGTCATACCGAATCCCTCGGGTGTGGAAAATCATATTCAAGAGATGAGAAAAATATGGAATTGCATCGTGTAACCTATTGCAACTGATATTGGTTGACTAGTTGAGGGGGGGCCCGGCTGATGGGGAAATGCTATTTACAGAGTCTACGATGCTAGAATGCAAGACACAAGGCTTTAAGCAAACATTTGGACCGCAAACAAATGAGCGGGCCCAGAAAACGTTAAGTCCCATTTTTCCTGACAGTGGGGAGCCCAAATGTTAAAATTCAGAATATATGCCTTTTAACATGAATCCGCTCTCCTTTACCAATACTGGTGGGGCGCCAACGTTGCCAGGCTGCATGCGGCGTGCTCCCCATTGCCCCCATCCCCCATCAACAATGAAAAATCAGCCCCAGACGCAGACAGATTGATAAAGTTGCAGTCCATACAATATAATATTGAGCAGTGTTTAAAAAGTTATAAAAAGATATAAAGTCAACGAGTATTGTTGTTGTCATACCCAAATAAATGATAATACGCAAGGGAATTTTAATTATAGCGACTAGTAAATTTATTCGGAGGTGTAAAGTTCGCAGGGGCAGCGCAGCTATTTTTTCTGGTGAGTGACGCAATGAATACCATACCAAGAACCGCTACTTTCAGCCTTTGTTGTGCTACGTGTATTCGCACCCGTACACAAAAATCGTATTTTTCCACATTCAAAAATTTCAAAATGAGAACTGTTCTGTGTGTGCTTTGCCTTTCCACTGCACCCTGAAGTGTGTTGTAAGGCGACGAGACGAGACACGACACTTGGCGGCGCAACATGGCGTTTGCAACAAAAGGCACAACAACAAAATCCGCCGGCCGGCGAAATACGACAGCAAAAGGAAATCAAGGAAAACATTTGAACGTCGACTTAGAAACGCACAAGCTGTGCAAGCTGTGCGTAGGGATTGTTCGTGGATAAATTTGACTTTTCGAGCATACATATTTTTTAAAATAAGTCAGAAACATGCTGCCACAAGATAGAAAAATTTTGAGGTGCTAGATTAGGCCGAAATTATTGACGTGAAACATATAATTTCAGAAACACCATTTTCTTGCAGGCAACACACACGCCAGAACCAGAGTTCGAATCAGACAGCGGCTTCGAGACGTGTCGGAGGAAAGAGCGGCACATCGAACAGATTCAACAACAACCATCACTCCAAGATGAGCTCCAACTCCAAGGCGGATCCCATCTCTTTGAGCTTCCACGACTCGTGCCTGCGGATGTCCGATGTGCAGTTGCTGCACGGACCGCGATGGCTGAACGATCAGATTCTGAGCTTCTACTACGAGTACCTGACTCACGTGAAGTACAAGAAAAACGACGATATTGTGTTCATAGCCCCTGAGGTGACCCAGTGCATGAAGTACATGGATGACCAGGAGCTGGAGCAACTCATGGATCAGAACAACGCCACTAGGAAGCCGTTTATCTTCTTTGCCTTGAACGACAACAGAAGCTTTGAGGCCGGTGGCACGCACTGGTCGTTGTTGGTCTTTTCGCGACCGGAGAAGACATTCTATCACTTTGACTCGTATGGAAACAACAACACTAGCAACTCTGTGGAGCTGATGAACAAGGTCAAGGATACTATGGACATGCGTTCGGCCAAGTTCAGACCAATGCGCTGCCTGCAACAGGCCAATGGCTACGACTGCGGCATACACGTCATTTGCATGACCGACCACATTGCCGACTACCTGAATAGGTATGAGGTGATTGATGGACTACCGCCGCTGCAGGTTGATACCGTTAAAGCCAAACGCACGGAGCTGCTCAAACTGATCCTGTCGCTGGGCGGCAAGGACTAGATATCGTTCCTTTTCACAATTTGCTAGTTTTAATCAACCAAACGAATATTGCAAATGTAACATTTACACAAAACCTCCAATCTCCAAACACACACACACACACACACATCACACTGACACACATACACACACACTAACAAACACACTGAAAAAGCGAGAGAGGTACGCAAATATGTGAATACGATACCCGTGAATTAATTATAATTTTGATTTAATTCCACGAAAACATTTAGAAAATGTTTATGTGGAAACCAGTGCCAGGCACGATAGAGAAATGACACACTGCACAGAAGGAGGTGCACTCGATATGTGTGAAAAGGATTAACTTACAAATAAAGATTTGTTTACGCGCATGCGAAACCGGATTAAATTCAGTTGACTAATCATTTTTGTTTATTGGTTTGCGGGACCAGACGAGTCTTCGTACCCTCATTAGGTTTGTAAGTAAACGCAGAATCTCATGTTGCAATTATTTATTATACATAAATGCATTGTAGAAACATATGGAGAATGCACGGCCTCCCAGGCAGTGCACGAGACCATAGAGTACACAGTAATTGTTATTATTAATGATTATAAACATCTATAAAATAGGTAAAACCACATCAAAAACTGATATAAGGAGGCACTGGAAGTACACTCTACAATTAATACATTTCTGAGGCCAAGGGCCGCAGGTTCAACATACCGCCATTCCGCCAGGCGGGAGGGTTTGTGTGTGTTACAGAGGGGTGGGGGCGGGGACACGTGAGAAGTGGATTGTCCCCTATCTACTAACTAGGCTTCTCGTAGGCTTCACACCCTGACTGGGGGTCGTACCCAGCCACCAAAGGCTCGCTCCAGCTCCTCCGCCACTGCCAGACAGAGACGATCCTCGTTAAAATTGGCTATGACCTGAACACCCAGGGGCAAACCCTCGCTGCCCTTTCCCAACGGAACAGCCGTGGCTGGAAAGCCCAGAACATTCACAATGGCCGTGTAGGCAAAGTTAAGGGGACGCGTTACGGGCTCATTATGATATGGCGCTACGGTGGGATGTGTGGGATAGATCAGCACTCCATTTTCGCCAAGGAGACGCTGCAGCTCGTCCCTCAAATCGTTGCGCTTTCGGACCATGTGATCATATTTCGGCGAGCCGTGCTTGCATTGAGCATTGTCGGCGATTGCCGTTGACAGGCCAATGAACGTGTGCTTAGAGGCCCCAAAAAGCCATTTGAATAGCTCCCAATACGTGTTGATGTCATGCTCCAAATTGCCTAACTGGTAGGCGAAGCCGTGTCCAGTGTCATCACGCATATTGGCAAACCAAATGGCAGCCGATTGGCGAAACTGCTGCAGCTGGATGCGCTCAACCTGCTTGCTGCCAAACTTCTCGTTTAGGTGCCGCACAACTCGTTGCATGGCCTGCAGTGAAAAGACTGAACAATCAGTAATTGGAAAACATTAACAATTATAATAAACTGATACCTTTTGTTGATCGGGGTCGACAGCAGACACTAGGCGAGCACCGCCGTCTGATTCCTGATAGAAGAACTTAATCTTGCTGAGATCCACTTCCTTGTCGAGATTCAACAGATCGGCTTTTTCGCCAGCCATGATTTTTAGCATTGGGCGCAGATCCTCTGCAAAGCGCGACATTGGCCCCAGCCCCAAGAAAGAGTTCTGCTCGGCACTGAAGGGCGCTGGGAACTGGCCCACATTGGAAACCACCAGCTTGCTTGGCTTATGTCCGAAGATGCCATTGAAAAAGGCCGGCATGCGAATGGAGCCACCAATGTCAGAACCAAGGCCGAAGGCCGAGGCAGCCGCAGACTGTATGCAGCCCTCACCGCCACTGGAGCCACCGACAATGCGATTTGTATCGTACGCATTTCGCGTCCGTCCGTGCACCGTGTTGTTGCTCTCCCACCACATGCACACCTCGGAGACGTTAGTCAAGGCAATGGGAATGGCACCCGCCTTGCGCATCAAGGCCATGGCATCGGCATCCTTGGAGCCGCGCACCTCTCGTCGATCATACAAACCAGCCGTATGGAGCATGCCTGGAAGACAGGTAAACTTTCGTTTATAACTGTTTCAGTTAAGTTTAAGTTTAGTTCTCTCTCACCCTTGACAGATATGCAATCTTTTGTTGTGATGGGTACACCCAGAAAGGGCTTCTGCTTGGCCAATTCCTCCACGGTGTGTTGTCCGGACTTGATCAACTTATCTGCATCGGCTGCCTCCTGGAGAGCCTGGTCGTATCGCTCGTCCACCACACAGTTCAGTATGGGATTCACCTCCTTGATGCGGCGTATGAACGACTCCATTACTTGAACGCTGCTAAGCTATGCGATTACATATCAGGTTATTATACTGATGACTATAAGAGGTATGTATATCAAGATCTACTCACTTCCTGGTTGCGTATCTTTCTTGCCAGAGACGAGGCCGATTCGAGCAGAATGGGATCTGTTATTGGCGGCATGCTCTCGCCCTTCGCTCCATAGATCAGGCGGAAAACGAAACGAATGCAGGCCTGCAGTATACCAAAGACATAGGAACCTATCACGCGTGACAAGGGAACGTGTTGCGCCATCTTGCCCTAAGTGGAATGTAGAACTAAGGCTTTTTATTTGTTCACTGGAAATGGCTGATGATCGCGTCTGTATCTTGGTTCTGGGCCATGTGTTGTGGATCTGAAAGATAACAACAAGTGAAATTAGTAAACATATTGTGGAATTAAAGTCAGAATTTCAATAAAACTTTATCTGTTTATCTACTGTTTGTTTAGTATAGGTTATTTAGCAAAAACTTCAGTCCGTGGCAGGCTGCTTGGCTCAGGCTATGGGAAATCGATTTGACTGTAACTTGATAGCTTTGGCCAAGCCACGTCTCCACAGTTGGTGCTCGCTGACTCATGTCCACCTTTGCACTCCAGTATACTACACAAAAATATGTGCATACGTGGGAGCAAGCGAACGAACAGAAGCCGACATCTTTCACATTAATTGCAAATGTTTACAAACAATTAGAGAAATAAAAAACCAGCTAAAAAATTGAGCGAAAATGTGCGAAATACAGAAGAATCCCAGGCATATCGAATATCAACTTATTTGGTCACAGCCCGGTTTCGTTTCTTATTCCCATAGGTTTCGACAGACGTGATTTCCTATCTTATCACAAATGTAGAATTCAGCCGAATTAGCCTCCGACAGCATTTACAATGGCTCAAGTTATGGGTAGATAAAGGGATCTCCCCCACCCCATTTCTCAGTGGAGTACAGAAACGAACCCCAATAGCCCATAAACTTTAACTATTTTGCTTAAAAGTTGAGCAATTTACAAACTTATCAGCATTCAGAGCACTGAGAACAGGGAAAATGTTGATATACCCAAATGAGTCATTCATCAGGTCAAAGCCGCCTGCCCAGACGCGATAAAAGTAATAACAGCACAGCAACTATTGTTCTGTATACAGCCATAGTCTGTGATTACCCGGAATTCGAAGTTTATACTGCTTATCGCATTGGCTTTTGGATGTGGTGAGCGGAGTCATTCATTAGGGTATAGGCTATCAGTTCGAAGGTCGGCATTGAATTTCCACACATTCGAATGTGTGTAATGTGATAAATGCTTGCACTTGGGGGGATGCGAATAGAGAGACGCGGGAGGTGTGACACTTATCCAATCACGCATCCATTGGGCTAAAGTTCAATATTTTGGTGGGCAGTGATGCACAACGATAATCGCACAGTAGCATGGTTTTAAGTGAACAATCTGGATAAGATAAGCTATAAATGATTTCCCAAATAGCAGGCGACAAAGTCCCAGTACAAATTCGAGTGGCTCTTGGCACAGCAGCAGCTTCACAAACCTTCTATTCTGATTTACTAACACGAGACCGGCACGAACATGACCTGTTGCTATCCGCGCCCATTTCCCAAAGCTATTGTATAGTATAGCTATTGATTTGCAAATACAGCCACATTTCCAAGCATATACATATGTATAGACATATAGAGGTGGGATTTATGTGGTGTAAAGGGGGCACGGGCACCCACAATAATAAATATGTATGCAGGACAGCAATCCGAACTGCGTACTTCGTCCGACAATGACATCATTCTTCTTGCCAGATCTTTTGTGTGGATTGTGTGGATTATGAATTGAATTCATCAAAGTTTCATTTTCCTAGTATTCATTTCTAGCGGGAACGGGAAAAACAACACAAAAGAAACCTAAGAGTCACTAGAACAAAACTATTCAGACGGATTTCCATTTAAAATGTATAATTAATGTTCTTCATTCTATCAGAGATGCACACAACACATACCACAATATTAATTGTTTTGTTTAATATTACTATGTAACCGGTTCACAGCAAAAGCGGTTAGCAATGAATGCCATGACATGCAATGTGCAATGAATGTGAAAACACAATTAACTTTGCAGTTGAACAAATGAACAAAAAAGATAAACTACACACAGATACACACTGCGCACTATTGCGCGTCGATTAATAGCAAACACTATTATTTACCTGCGAAGAAAAAACAATGTGACTCTGTATATGTTTCCCTGGCTCAAATACTGGCGCAAGTCATGGGGAAGACTGTTTCGTTTCGTTCAGTTGCACGCTCAAAATTTATTTAAAATGTAGCGAATTTTAAAGCTCCGCAGCTCGTGACAAAAACAAACAACTATCGATGTTGCACTAGTGCTGGAAGCCCAGCGATATTTGTTTGTGGCGCACTATCACCACTAACCATACAATATATAGACGGGGCAAATCATACATTGAAAATGTCTGCACCAAAATCAGGCATCAGCGCCCGAGCCGTGTGAGTGAGTGAGTGTATGCGTGCTCATGCATTCTCACGTACTTTAAAGTATCCCATTATTATTATTACCAGACTTCAAGTCCAAGTTCAGTCTTCAAGTCTTATCTAGACTGCAAGGCAGATATCGCCTGAGACACAAACATAAATTAATACATAATTAACTGCAAAACATCCCATTATTAGTATTACCAGACTTCAAGTCTAGACTTCAAGTCCATACTTCAAGTACATACTTCAAGTCCATACTTCAAGTCCATACTTCAAGTCCATACTGCATAGCATCCCATTATTATTATTACCAGACTTCAAGTCCAAGTCCAGACTTCAAGTCTTATCTAGACTGCAAGACAGATATCGCCTGAGACACAAACATAAATTAATTAACTGCAAAACATCCCATTATTAGTATTACCAGACTTCAAGTCTAGACTTCAAGTCCATACTTCAAGTCCATACTTCAAGTCCATACTTCAAGTCCATACTGCTTAGCATCCCATTATTATTATTACCAGACTTCAAGTCCAAGTCCAGTCTTCAAGTCTTATCTAGACTGCAAGACAGATATCGCCTGGGACACAAACATAAATTAATTGACTGCAAAACATCCCATTATTAGTATTACCAGACTTCAAGTCTAGACTTCAAGTCCATACTTCAAGTCCATACTGCTTACATCCCATTATTATTATTACCAGACTTCAAGTCCAAGTCCAGTCTTCAAGTCTTACCTAGACTGCAAGACAGATATCGCCTGGGACACAAACATAAATTAATTAACTGCAAAACATCCCATTACTATTATTACCAGACTTCAAGTCTAGACTTCAAGTCCATACTTCAAGTCCATACTTCAAGTCCATACTTCAAGTCCATACATCAAGTCCATACTTCAAGTCCATACTGCTTAGCATCCCATTATTATTATTACCAGACTTCAAGTCCAAGTCCAGTCTTCAAGTCTTATCTAGACTGCAAGACAGATATCGCCTGAGACACAAACATAAATTAATTAACTGCAAAACATCCCATTATTAGTATTACCAGACTTCAAGTCTAGACTTCAAGTCCATACTTCAAGTTCATACTTCAAGTCCATACTGCTTAGCATCCCATTATTATTATTACCAGACTTCAAGTCCAAGTCCAGTCTTCAAGTCTAATCTAGACTGCAAGACAGATATCGCCTGAGACACAAACATAAATTAATTAACTGCAAAACATCCCATTATTAGTATTACCAGACTTCAAGTCTAGACTTCAAGTCCATACTTCAAGTCAATACTGCTTAGCATCCCATTATTATTATTACCAGACTTCAAGTCCAAGTACAGTCTTCAAGTCTTACCTAGACTGCAAGACAGATATCGCCTGGGACACAAACATAAATTAACTGCAAAACATCCCATTATTATTAATACCAGATTTCAAGTCTAGACTTCAAGTCTAGACTTCAAGTCTAGACTTCAAGTGCAGACTTCAGGTCCATACTGCATAGCATCCTATTATTATTATTTCCAGTCTTCAAGTCTAGACTTCAAGTCATATCTAGACTGCAAGACAGATATCGCCTGAGACACAAACATAAATTAATACATAATTAGCTGCAAAACATCCCATTATTATTATTACCAGACTTCAAGTCTAGACTTCAAGTCCATACTTCAAGTCCAGACTTCAAGTCCATACTGCATAGCATCCCATTATTATTATTTCCAGACTTCAAGTCCAAGTCCAGACTTCAAGTCTCATCTAGACTGCAAGACAGATATCGCCTGGGACACAAACATAAATTAATACATAATTAGCTGCAAAACATCCCATTATTATTATTACCAGACTTCAAGTCTAGACTTCAAGTCCATACTTCAAGTCCAGACTTCAAGTCCATACTGCATAGCATCCCATTATTATTATTTCCAGACTTCAAGTCCAAGTCCAGACTTCAAGTCTCATCTAGACTGCAAGACAGATATCGCCTGAGACACAAACATATTAATACATAACTAACTGCAAAACATCGCATTATTATTATTATTACCAGACTTCAAGTCCAAACTTCATGTCCAGACTTCAAGTTCATACTGCATAGCATCCCATTATTAGAATGCTACCTCGCAGCAGAGCAGCCTCGCATACAGAGCGTTTTTTACTTTGCCAAGCTGAAATGATGTGTTGTGTGTTCTTCTTCAGCTTGTTGACGAACTGACCTACCGCCACAAAATAATGAAGAATTGGCAGGATGGGTGGGGGTGGGTGTGGGTTGGAGGGACACTTGGCCGTGGGAAGAAAGAAATCTGTTATTTTTTTGTTTATTTCTATTATATAAATTATTACATTATTACTGCCTATAAAAACGCCGTAAACATACATACATACATTCATATGTATGTACATATAGACATAAAGTCGCCAGGGAACAACACGAGGAGGCCATCACACCTGTAATGGGGTCAAAAATTAATCGGACCTTTGAGTCGACTTGATATGACTTAATTTAAAAACTTTTCAATAATTAAGTCACATCCATATTCCCCGCCTAGAATTATATCTATTAAATATTTGTACATATGTACATATGTATGTTCATGTGAAAAACAGAACATAAAAAATAAACAAAAAATAATAAACTTATTAATATTCAAAAAAATATCCTACTGCCGCAATATTTTGAGCTTTTTCTCGTATGATTTTGCATTCTCCACTGCAGGGTGTGGAAAATTAAAGGGGCAGGACATTGGTAGGGGTATGTGAGTTGCCTCTGGCAGACTGCAGATGTGTTTGTGTGTGTGTGTGGGGGAGGGGAGGGTGAGGGCGTTCCGGATTCTGTGTCAAAATGGCGCAGAAAAATGCTCAGGTGAAGGAGTAGAGCAGAGCAGAGCACGAACAGGATCCGACAACTGCATCGCGCTAGAGTGGAATGAATTTGACACATCGAAAGCTAAGATATGTACATACGAGTATATGTATTGTACATATATTTGGTTGTGAAATATCTCATTCATTATAAGAAATATTCAAATTATTACAAATTTTCGTGACTCATCTCCCATATTCCCGCTCCCCATGCAGAGCAGAAGCCAAAGAAACAACAACAAACACAAAACCCTATTGCAAAAGTCGCTCTTGGATCCTCTCAGCAAAGGTGCGCTCTTAATTGTTCGCCCTGCTTCAGGGCATTACCTGCAGTGAAGAGAGGGGATCAAATTTAACTCTTCACTTTAAAATATTAGTTCTATGGTCTGACTTACATAGTAAGTCATCCACGCAATCTCCGTCTCCCATTCCACCCATGTAAAGAATTGGCAGGCAACAACAACAGCGATGCATACGCCAACGCCAAAAAAACAATTACAAATACTCTTTACAATGTAAAAGCCCAGGCCGCTACTGCTCTCTTAACTTTTGCCCCGGCTTTAGAGCATTATACCCACCCACATGCTGTAGGAGGAGAGCATTAAATATAAGAAATATTCAAATTATTACAAATTTTCGTGGCTTATCTCCCCCTTCCAATAGAGAGCACAAACCAAAACAACAACAACACACACAAATCCCTATTGCAAAAAGCCGCTTTGAGATTATTTCAGCAAAGGTGCGCTCTTAATTGTCTGCCCTGCATTACCTGCAGTGAAGAGATGGATCAAATATAAATACATAGCTATTCACATTAAAATATTTGTTCTATGGTCAAGTTGACTTATGTATGTACATCATCCATGCATTCCCTGTCTCCCATTCCACCCATGCAAGCAACAACAACAACAACGATGCATACGCCAAAGACAAAACGCAATAATTAAAAGCACCCTCACAATACATAAGCATAGGAAGAGAGCATCAAAGAGATGAACTCTTTAAAGTAATCTACCTTTTCTATGTACACTTCGTCTCCCCCTTCGCTTCTAAAGCGTAAGCCAAATACAGGAAATATATGTTTTCAGTGCAATGCAAATCTCTACTGATTTAACAGTTAACTATTATAGAAAGAATAAATTCGTTGCTGCCGATACAGAGGCATGGTAATTAATAGCAAATGATAAGCTGAGTAAGAGAGCGAGAGCGAGCCCTTCACCTACAATCGTTATCAGTGATCACCAGCACCGGTAAATTTTTACTCTCGTTTTCTAAGCAGCGCTGCCCACGCTGCTCTGCTGCAGTCGCCCTCTCTCAACTTCTTTGGTTCTCTCGCTCTTCGAAAGCTTCTTTAAGCTGCCCACGCAGGTGCAGTTCTATGTTCTAACTAATCGAAGCTTTCAGTTCCCCCCCGGTCCATCGTTCGAAGCGGTTAAGTTGTCATTAATTGTTCGTCGCGCGTGCGGGTATGAAAGTGTACGAAATAAGTGTGTGAGGTGTACGAAATAAGTGAGTGCAAGTGTGTGAGTGAAGTGAATAATAAAGTGTTCCGCAGATACCGTAGATACTGAAGAAAGAACGGCAATGCGAAGCAGCAATACCAATGAAATGGTAGCTGAGTGAAATGAAAATGAAAAAGTGAGTGATATTCCGCAGACACCGTAGAAACTGAGAAAAGAACGGCAATGCGAAGCAGCAATACCAATGAAATGGTAGCTGAGTGAAGTGAAAATTATAAAGTGAGTGAAGTGTTCCGCAGACACCGTAGAAACTGTGAAAAGAACGGCAATGCGAAGCAGCAATACCAATGGAATGGTAGCTGAGTGAAATGAAAATGAAAAAGTGAGTGAAGTGTTCCGCAGACACCGTAGAAACTGTGAAAAGAACGGTAATGCGAAGCAGCAATACCAATGGAATGGTAGCTGAGTGAAATGAAAATTAGCTGAGTGTTTTTTTTTGAGTGAAATTAAATTGCCAAAAAGTGAGTGAAGTGCAATACCAGCAATACCAATGGAATGGTAGCTGAGTGAAATGAAAAAGTGAGTGAAGTGTTCCGCAGACACCGTAGAAACTGAGAAAAGAACGGCAATGCGAAGCAGCAATACCAATGAAATGGTAGCTGAGTGAAATGAAAATGAAAAAGTGAGTGAAGTGTTCCGCAGACACCGTAGAAACTGTGAAAAGAACGGCAATGCGAAGCAGCAATACCAATGGAATGGTAGCTGAGTGAAATGAAAATGAAAAAGTGAGTGATAATCCGCAGACACCGTAGATACTGAGAAAAGAACGGCAATGCGAAGCAGCAATACCAATGAAATGGTAGCTGAGTGAAATGAAAATGAAAAAGTGAGTGAAGTGTTCCGCAGACACCGTAGAAACTGTGAAAAGAACGGCAATGCGAAGCAGCAATACCAATGGAATGGTAGCTGAGTGAAATGAAAATGAAAAAGTGAGTGAAGTGTTCCGCAGACACCGTAGAAACTGTGAAAAGAACGGCAATGCGAAGCAGCAATACCAATGGAATGGTAGCTGAGTGAAATCAAAATGAAAAAGTGAGTGATAATCCGCAGACACCGTAGAAACTGTCAAAAAAGAACGGCAATGCGAAGCAGCAATACCAATGGAATGGTAGCTGAGTGAAATGAAAATGATAAAGTGAGTGATAATCCGCAGACACCGTAGATACTGAGAAAAGAACTGCAATGCGAAGCAGCAATACCAATGAAATGGTAGCTGAGTGAAATGAAAATGAAAAAGTGAGTGAAGTGTTCCGCAGACACCGTAGAAACTGTGAAAAGAACGGCAATGCGAAGCAGCAATACCAATGGAATGGTAGCTGAGTGAAATGAAAATGAAAAAGTGAGTGAAGTGTTTTTTTTTGAGTGAAATAAATTGCCAAAAATTGCAATATTAATCAGCAATACCAATGAAATGGTAGCTGAGTGTTTTTTTTGAGTGAAATAAATTGCCAAAAATTGCAATATTAAACAGCAATACCAATGAAATGGTAGCTGAGTGAAATGAAAATGAAAAAGTGAGTGATATTCCGCAGACACCGTAGAAACTGAGAAAAGAACGGCAATGCGAAGCAGCAATACCAATGAAATGGTAGCTGAGTGAAGTGAAAATTATAAAGTGAGTGAAGTGTTCCGCAGACACCGTAGAAACTGTAAAAAGAACGGCAATGCGAAGCAGCAATACCAATGGAATGGTAGCTGAGTGAAATGAAAATGAAAAAGTGAGTGAAGTGTTCCGCAGACACCGTAGAAACTGTGAAAAGAACGGTAATGCGAAGCAGCAATACCAATGGAATGGTAGCTGAGTGAAATGAAAATTAGCTGAGTGTTTTTTTTTGAGTGAAATTAAATTGCCGAAAAGTGAGTGAAGTGCAATACCAGCAATACCAATGAAATGGTAGCTGAGTGAAATGAAAATGAAAAAGTGAGTGATTTTCCGCAGACACCGTAGAAACTGTGAAAAGAACGGCAATGCGAAGCAGCAATACCAATGGAATGGTAGCTGAGTGAAATGAAAATGAAAAAGTGAGTGAAGTGTTCCGCAGACACCGTAGAAACTGTGAAAAGAACGGCAATGCGAAGCAGCAATACCAATGAAATGGTAGCTGAGTGAAAGTGTAGAAAGTGAAGGATAGTCATTAGGACGGCAAGGAGTATCAGGCAAAAAGTGAGTGTGAGTGGAAAGGCAATATGCATATGACGTGAGTAAACGTGTAAACGCGCGATAAAATTCGACAAAAGTGTCAAAAAGTGAGTGAGCTTAGCAGCAATACCAATGAAATGGTAGCTGAGTGTTTTTTTTTGAGTGAAATAAATTGTCAAAAATTGCAATATTAATCAGCAATACCAATGAAATGGTAGCTGACTGTTTTTTTTTTGAGTGAAATCAAATTGCCAAGAAGTGAGTGAAAGAGAAAGAGAGCAGCAACGAGAGCAGAGTCAACTGAAATTAAGGGTGAGTTTGCACTATACTCCAAATTATATTTTATTACTTTATTTATTATTATTTATTATTTTTTGATATTTTCTTTTATTTATATCATATCCACATATCATTACCATTTCTAGTGAATCTTGAATTGTGCCATTGATGTATTTCAGCTTGTTTTCGCTAGTCAAAATTGAGTGAAAGAGACACGCCCATAGGAACTAAGTTCTCTTAATTAGATCGGGAATGAAATTGTCTCGAAGAAGTGAGACCTTTTTGAGAAACAAAAAGATTTCAAGAGTTCTGATGGATCGGGTGTACCACTCTATGCCACAGTATTCTAAACGCATTCTAATTCTATTCTATTCTATATTTTTGTTCTATTTTCCGTTATTTTTCCTTGGATTTTCAAAATGCCATAGAAATCGTAGATATATTCGTTTCGGTTCAGTGGTCAAAAGTGTTCTGTGTTCCGTCCCTGCGGCTACATTCATTGAATTCCATTCTATTAAGCATCGAATAAAATTTGAATAAAGCTGAACTTTGCTTTTGGGAGTTTTACCAAAGTTCCACCCACTGCCACTGCCACCTCCCACCTCCCTCTGTATAGAATCTCCATAGTTCGTATAGCTTTATTTATGTTGCGAATAGTATGGACTTTGTCGCTGGGCTCTGTCTCTGTCTCCCTCCCTCTCTCTATATGTACTGCTGTATACATTAAGCCATAACTTCATTTGTCTGCCATGGGCATTCATTTAGTTTATGTTTGTGTAACTCGCGCAGTGTCCTCCCCCACCTTTCTCTATCTCAATAAATTCATTTGGGTCTTGTTACAGTATAAACTATGTATGTGTGTGTGTGTGTGTGTGTGTATGTGTGGGGGGGTATTTGCTGGTGGGAAGAGCAACATAAACAGCAACAGCAGCACCGCCATTGCCATTGGCTAATCTTGTTGCGCATTGCAATGATGTTCAATTTATATGCACCCAGTGCCCCTGGCCCTGCCCATGCCACATGCCCTTGCCCCATGCCACCCCTTAACAGGAGGCTATCCTGCCATCCTCCTATCCTGGGAGTCTCTGTTCGGGCGTTATATTGGTCACAATAAATTGACTGCAATGGGGCCCATTGCACCCCGTCCCCACCCCCCAACTATCCAAGTCTCTCTGTCGTCCTTGGCTTCCATTCGCTTAATTATGGCCTGCAGTGAGCACCCCCCGTGCACCTCTCAACCCCCCTCAATGCCCAACATTTCGATTTGCACCATCATTGGTCCGCTCTGGTCCGGTCCGGTCCGGTCCGGGCATCCTTTGTGCCCTTTGGGCATCCTTTGTGCCTTTCAGCCCATTTGCGTTTCCATTTATCGCCCAAAAATACCGCATTGCTCATAGAACTAGTTCCATTTCTGTAGTCATCTAGTCGCATGCAACAGCTGTTTGTAACAGAATTTTTTTGTGATTTTGCGATTCCAAACCATTTAGCAGGATTATGTCCGATTTATCGCACCAATCCCCTACCAGCAAGACGCTGCTTGGGCCGCCTCAGGGAGTGCCTTTACCGAGAGCCACAGCTAGCCTTCAATTGCCCACCACAGCCCCGCAAAAGCTCACATCCAGCTCGGGCTCAGCGACAGGGAATCCGCGAAACAAATGTGCACTAAAGCCAGGCTACTCGCTGATGAGCTGGATCCGGCTGTGCAATTCTGGAGCAGATCTGTCTGGGACCGGGGGACGCGTTGTTCCAGTTACCAGAAGCGAATTAGCAATGCACAACAAGGTGACTGATGCCTGGATGGCCATTCGTGGTCGAGTGTTCAATGTTACTCGATACATGGATTTCCATCCGGGCGGAGTGGACGAGCTAATGCGTGGAGTTGGCCGAGATGCTACCACATTGTTTGACAAAGTTCATGCCTGGGTCAATTATCCACAGCTGCTGGGAAAATGTTACATAGGACCGTTAAAGGAGAATGCCCCTGGACCATTGATGGAGACTGATCCCCTCGAGAGAGACACTCGGGATTCAAAGCCTGCAGAGATTGTTCCACGCTTCGATTGGATACAGCAAAGAAGCGAGCTTACCCTATTCTTTTACACTCGAAGCTTCGCCAATCCTGGACTGTTTGTGAGAAGGAAAGATCCGCAACACTTGGTGGCGCGTCTTTTTCTCGAGAACAGCTGGCACACTTTTGACTTGCAGCTAGCAGGCAATGTGGAGTGGCCACCGAAGGCCGTGCGAGTTAGGACTGAAACTGGAAAGATTGAGCTGGTCTTGGCTAAAGAAGAGCCAGCTCCTTGGACTTCTTATGGTACTCACGCGTCAAGCAAACTGGATGCTTTTGACATACAAGAGGAAACGTATGAATATGAAGTCCTTGAATCTAACGATTTTAATCACGACTCTTTTGAGCTGAGCTTACAAAGCGTTCAGATGGAGGTACTGTTGGTCTTACCAGTGGGCCATCATGTGGACATACATGTGCCGGTGAATGGGGATGTATTCCAGCGCAGTTATACGCCAGTCGATCACAGTTACTTGACCTCCGAAACGAGCTCCCTGGCGAGTTCTGTGTGCCTGCATTTTCTGATTAAGCGATATACCAATGGACCTGTCTCTAGTCACTTGCATCAACTGCAGCCCGGCTCTCGGTTACACTTAAGCGTTCCTCGCGGTGGTTTTATGCTCTCAGACCTAACCGCAAATCGGAACATCCTTCTACTGGCAGCTGGGAGCGGTCTGACGCCCATTTTAAGTCTTGTACCACATCTACTAAAGCGGAACACAAATCGCATGTATGTAGGCAAGGATATCAACCCAATCCGCTTACTATACATTTTATTTGATCCACAGCGAATCCCTGCACCTGTTCTACTTCAACAAAACTGAAGCGGACATCTGGCTGAGGGACAAACTGCAGAGTCTGCAAACTCAGGACGAGCGCTTCATCTGCACCCACATACTTTCCCAGGCAGAGGAGCAACCGCAACGAATATCGTCCCAGCTGCTGTCTCCTCTATTCAAGGAGAAGCAGCCGGATAGGTGTACTTATGCTGCGATTTGTGGACCAACGTCCTTCAACACTGCTGCCGTAGAAGTTCTGAAGAGTCTGAATGTAAAGGAGAATCAGATTCATGTATTCCGCGGCTAAAAATGTGAGCGGACTCGTTTGAGGAAAATTCACTTTCATTCATTTTATTTGCTATAAAGCAAATACTTCAGATGTAGGTTTTTTTGTGGTTTTTACATGTTTTTGTTTCAATAATTTAATAAGTTTAACAAATACTAGAAAATGTTTGTTGGATTTGTTTTCTTTTGCCTGTTGCTGGGCAAAGCGCACAGCAAAGCATCGTTCTGTTCTTATCGTCGCAATCGTCTCTCAGTTATGCCATCACACACATTTTGCTATGTAATATTTAAAATTGTAAATTGTATATAAACAACAACCGAAAAAATGTAATCTTCTGGTGGAGGGAGGGCATACAGGGCGTACAGAAAATAAATAGAAACAGGAGCAACATAGGATATATAGCAATATATATAGATATATAGGATAACTGGCTTTACACTTCGGAGCAAAGCTCCCCGTGAATAGCACAACATTTGCGACTCGACTCTAAATCACTTTCCTCTCCTCAGGTTGCGATCCCTTAAGTAGACATCCGTGTGTGTGTGTGGTGTTTTGTGTGTATGCGGGTAACCTCCTCCACTATCATATTAATTTAGTAGGAGCGGATCGCTGGCGGCACCGTTGACACCTCGCTGTCCAGCGTGGTATCGATTACGCCCCTGTAGTCCAACTGAACATCTCCATTGTCGTTGCACACCCAGGAGAGCGTGTGCTTGCGCCAGTGCTTCTCAAAGGGCACCTTTTCCTGTCCCTCGATGGGTTTGCTGTAATCCTGAAAGAAGAAACACACAATAAGACCCTGTGCCGACCGGTTTACTAGTGCCCCCGACTAGTGTCCACTTACATATTCGTCAAGTCTGATCTTGAAATCTTCACGGGCGTGAGCACCACGCGACTCCTTACGCGCCTCAGCTCCCACAATGGTCATTTGGGCATTGGCCAACAGATTCTGCAGCTCCAGCGTCTCGACCAAATCCGAGTTCCACACGAGTGACCTAGAAGTTCATTCAAATTAAATTAACACCAAATCAAAATCGAAATGTTCCTGCACTCACTTGTCCACAACCTTGATGTCCTTGAATTGCTTGTAGATCTCTTGCATTTTGCTCACACCCTCCTTGAGGATGGGCCCGTCGCGGAACACAGCGGCGTGATTCTGCATTGTCTTCTGCATCTTCAGACGCAGATCGGCAGTGGTGATCGAGCCGTTGGCAAAGCGCAGCTTGTCCAGGTTGGCCACAGACGCCTCGCCAGCTGTATCCTTGAGAGTGGGAGCAGGTGCACCGGGCTTATTCTCCTCGGCAATGGTCTTGGCGCAGGCGCGTCCAAAAACAACCAGATCCAGCAGAGAGTTGGCGCCCAGACGATTGGCTCCGTGAACAGAGCTAGAGGCTGCCTCACCGGCAGCATACAGACCGGGGACAATGACATCCTTGCCGTTTTTGTCAACGGTGATCACCTGGCCGCGATAATTGGTAGGCACACCACCCATGTTGTAGTGCACCGTGGGTAAGACGGGAATTGGCTCGCGGGTTACATCAACGCCGGCAAAGATCATGGCTGTCTCTGAGATGCCGGGCAGTCGCTCGGCCAGCTGCTTGGGTGGCAAATGGTGCAGCTGCAGGTAGACGTGATCCTTGTCGGGGCCAACACCACGACCCTCCATGATTTCGATGGTCATTGAACGCGACACGACGTCCCGAGAGGCAAGATCCTTGGCCACCGGAGCATACCGCTCCATGAAACGCTCACCCTTAGCATTGATCAGGTAGCCACCCTCGCCTCGGCAACCCTCGGTAATGAGGCAGCCGGCTCCATAGATGCCAGTGGGATGGAACTGAACGAACTCCAAGTCCTGGGATGGGAGGCCCTGTCGAGCGACCATGGCAGTGCCGTCGCCAGTGCAGGTGTGGGCAGAGGTGCAGGAGAAAAAGGCACGTCCATAGCCGCCAGTGGCAATGACGGTGTTCTGGGCACGGAAACGGTGCAGAGTGCCATCCTCTAGATTAAGAGCCAGCACGCCGCGGCACTCGCCATCCTCGAAGATCAGATCCAGGGCAAAGTACTCCACAAAGTAGTTGCAATCGTAACTGAGCGACTGACCATAGAGGGTGTGCAACAAGGAGTGTCCGGTACGATCCGCCACAGCACAACACCTGTGTGCCTGTCCGCCCTTGCCGAACTTCAAGCTCTGGCCACCGAAGGCGCGCTGGTAGATCTTGCCGTCTTGCGTGCGGGAGAAGGGCATGCCGTAGTTCTCCAGCTCAATAACAGCCTTGGGTGCCTCCCGGGTCATGTAGTGTATAGCATCCTGATCGCCCAGCCAGTCGGATCCCTTGACTGTGTCGTACATGTGCCACTTCCAGTCGTCCTCCTCCATATTGCCCAGTGCCGCATTAATGCCGCCCTGGGCGGCAATCGTGTGCGAGCGGGTGGGGAACAATTTGGTGATAACCGCCGTGCGGAATCCCTCGGCCACAAGGCCAAAAGCGGCCCGCAGACCGGCACCACCGGCTCCCACCACAATTGCATCGTAGGCATGATCGACGACAGGATACTGCTTCGATATCTTATCCGGATTGGCTGCCGTCGCCTGTTGACGACCGTGCGTTATGTGATAACTGCGTTGCCCTGCAACCGCAGCGACGCGCTGCTGAAAGAGAGAGAGAAAGAGAGTGATGGGATCAGAGCTAGTTGATTGCTGTTTACAAGGGGATTTGAACGCGCCGCCCGCTGCGCTTTGTTACGAGACCAGACCGTTGGAGCAAATGAGAAATCAGGTTTTTGCACTGAAGATCCGTCCGTCATTGTTTGCACTTTTCAAGTAACAATATTTTAACAGAATTTGCTAATATAATTACGTAAAGGCTTGCTTTTGCATTTACTAGAAGATCCCTTAGTAAGGAGTAATATCTTATCAGCAGTGTCCGGCACCCCACCAGTCGGTTAATACGCCCCACGCAGACGGAAAAGCACAGAAAGAATATAAATACTTATGTAGATCGATAAGATGCATTCGTTTTGTTTTGGCAAAACGATCGCTAATTAACGACAACTTGATAGATAAGTCGAGAGCCGCACACGCCATGGCCCGCGCCGCTGCTGAGGAATATTCCCAGGCGGAGACGAGACACTGGTGACGTCGACAGTCTCGTCTCGAGATTGGGATGCTCAAGAAGCGAGACTTGATGGTGCTTCTACATAGAGTGGCGGTGCGACAGTTGCTTATGCAATAGATAAACGAAACAGTTGAAGAGACATCGGTAGCACTGACCAGATCCCATTGTATAATCAGCTCAGTTGTCAGCCGTGGCCGCGCCTCCCTGCATCTCTGTACATTCGTGATAGTAAACTTCTGAGCTTATCATGTCATTTCCTATAGCAATGAGGCCGCCGCCATCAACAATTTGCAATTGCATTTAATGTCTTGGATGAATTTGTTGCACGCACAGCCACGAGAGCAGACCAACAAAACACCGAAGCATCGACAGCGGGGGCGGGGCAGGTAACATAACCTCGTCTCCCCAGGCACACAAAAATTTCCACTAAAATCTTGAAAACAGCCCAGAGATGCAGGGAAAAATCAACAGTTGCTTCCCTTCTGGGATGTTAACTCCGAGTGGGGCCATCAATTCCACCTGGCCATCAAAATTGAACGAAATTACATAACAACTGCGAGGGAGCGCGTTTTTTGGTCAACTTCTCAGATTTTTCACTTCGCGTCACGCGCAAATAAAATCCGCTTTCCTCGTTGTATAATCGCTAGCCAATAAGGTGGACAGGTGGGCGACGACGTTGATGCCTGGCGAAAGGAATTTCTGGGCTACCTACCATGGAGGCGACTGCATTTTTGGCCAAAATCGATGGCACACGCATGATTCTGGACATGTTTGCGGCTGGGCTTTCGAGGTGGCTAGTGTTGTCTAGATTCTGCAAAAGAGTGGCTCTTTAGTCAAAATTGTATACGTGCGCGTTGATGTTTCTTAAAATATTTGTCATGTAACTACATGTCTATTTTGAAAGGAAAAGTTTACGTTTTAAATGTTGTGTGCCGTTCGTCGGCACTTTACCGAGCTGAATGTATAATATGAACTGGTTCTTTGACCAGGTGAGAGCGATGAACCGTGTTCTTTTTTTGGTACGTGTGCTCTTTGTTTTTATATATAGATACGAATGCATATGCAAAAAAAGGACAGCATACATATATACGTATACGTATATATATATTTTAAACCATTACAGGTACAATATAACAATTTTACAATATGAACCTTGAGCCGACTAATAATATCATTCCACTGTAGTTCGATGAACTTAATTCAACGAACTGTTTACCTTCACTGTGTGACCAGATCTTTTAAATGCGGAACAGCTGATTTATTGTTTAATTTATTGTTCGTTGGGTAAAAGCATACGGATACAAATATTTATACAACAAAGAGGGTATTCCTTTTGAAGACATGTAAAAATGCACTTTCATTGAGATTCATGGAATTCATACTTTACTGTGGAGGTGTCCTCTTGCCGCAACGCTTGGCGAACTCCTCTGCGGTGTCATCCGACAAATGGTTGATTGCCATTTTCCAAGTTACTTCGCCGCTATCATATTTTCGATTATGCTCGATCACCTTAGCCTTTGCTTTTTCGTACAGATCCCGCCGTATAAGGTCCTCCGCAGCCTCGTAGCTCTTGTTGAATTTCGTCTGGATCAATGGACGAAAATAGCGTATTTAGTATATTGCGTTGCAACAAAAATGCTCAAAAAATTCCACTTTACTTTGTAATCGGCCCACTCTTCATCTGTTACGAGAGACATGTTGATACCCTTTATTTCTCTGGCTGACTAAATCTCGATTCTGAGGGGCGAGGCGGCTTGTTTTTCTCTGAGTCACAAAAACAAAAACCAAACAAAGAAATATTATATTCTCAGAGTTGCCACCTAGTTGCAATCCGAATCGGACAGTACGAACTCGATTTGATGCACAATTGACAGCAGAGATGGCGATAAAATGAGATCGGGTCTAGGGCAGACGGAGAAGTGAAGTGATCCAAGTGATTTTCGAATTTTGTACAATTTCCAAGTGTTTATTTATTCGTTCGTGTGTCGTGTGTGTGTTGTACATTTTGTATAATACGATTTTAAATATAATTATATGCATTTGCTTAAGGTCTAAACGAATTTTAAGAAACAGCTTTCTTTAAGTTTCTTTTTATTATTTGCACAGAGAATGAGAATATTGACAAATTTCTAAGTTTAGTCTAACGAGAGAATTCTACAAAACAAACTCTTTTGCTTCGATGGCGCAAAAAGTTGCTAGAAATAAGCTTCTGTCGTTGTGCAATCATTTCATTTAAAGTTTCTCTTTCTATATGTATATACTCGTAATTATCATAAATATTTATTCTGTCGTTTTTCTAAGGCTCCGAAATGCATGCATTTGTGTGTGTGTGTGTCTAGTTATTGTGGGTAGGGGTGTATGTGGGCGGGCGGGAAAAGCAGAAACATTTGATTGGTTTTAGTTTTAATGCTAGTTATTATTTGAAATGCGATTAAATTGTGCCTTTAGGGCTTTACATGCTATGGCAGTCATATATGCATATACTTTGCTGGAGTGTAGTTATCGAATATAGTTTCGATGTAGCACATCTACTTACAAAAGAAATGCTGGAATATCTCACGGGGAGTCCCCTATTTTGCTGCGAGTGGTTTTGTTTCTGCTTTCCTTGAGAGTGTGTTGTTTTGTGTGTTGTATTTTCTCCATAGTTTATTTTTGTTTTGTTTTTATAAATATAATTTATTTTGCGTGTGTATTTATGTATAAACAGTATATAATTATTTATATAAAAACCTAATACAATTGCTGCTTGTATACAAATATATATGTACTTTTTATATTCACTTTTTGAATAAATGAACACAACTAAAAAAAAACACAAAACATACATATATAAAGAATATCAAAGTGTTGTTTCATTTGATCAATTTTATTGCGTTTCTATAAAAATATTGCATTTAAGTATTTATGTTTGAGTCTGCTTCTATGTGTGCACAAAAATGTCCAAAAATTCCATTTCGAATTCTTCAAAACAAGGTCTCGTCTTGTTTCGTTAGCACTTCATTCAAAAGTGTGTTTCTGCCTATGTTGTTTGTTGTTATTTTTGATTACTATGTAATGTGATTTACGTAGTATGTATATTTAAGCGCTAATACATCTAGAAGATTTCCCCGCTTCTCGTATAGAACGTAGCTGCCCGTGTGTCTGTCGGGGTGGTTATGATTGGGGTCGGGGTGTCGGGTATTGCATGCGAATTTGAGAATTTCAGTAAAGTCTCTCTTTATCATACAAAATTATGTGGGGGCTTGCGTTGCAGATTGTGTGTGCTGCGATAATCGTATAAATTAAAAAATAGATTTATATTATATTAGAAGATATATGTATGTATAGCTGTGAATGCTAATTGATTGAACTGCTTGCTGCCTTCGGTTACTTCTTAGTTGCGTCTTGATCAAATTTAGCTGCTCTCGTTGCTGGTTTATGCCTCTTCTGTTCTGTTCTGTACTGTTCTCTTCTCTTCTTTTCTTTTCTCTTCTCTTTTGTCGTGCAATGTTTGCTTCGCTCTGGTTACTGTTTATTTTTCGTCGTTTCATCATATCGTTTATTCTCTTAGTGCCCTCGGTTACACATTGTTCTTGTCCCCGCCTTCACCCGCTGTTTGGTGTTGGGTGGGTGTAATGATTGCTATTGCTGTGTTGTGTTGTGTTGCTGCTACGGATGCCGCTCTAGATCAGATCAGCATCAGCTTAGGCCTCGGCCTTCTTCTTCTCCTTCTTCTTTTTCAAAAACGATGGTGTGCGCAGGCCCTTCTTCTTCTTTTTGTCTTTCTTCGGTGATCCGTCCGTGGACACATCCTGGAACCGTAATAGAAATTTGCATTGAGAATATCGTTTTCGCTTTGCCGACTACTAAAAGCTAAGGTCCAGTATACGTCATACTGAACAGTTAGAGATCATCCATCATCCTTTGACGCTTACCTCTTTACTGCTCTGGGAGAAGGTGCTCAAGTGTGCCTCCGAATGGTCGCCATTTTGCACGTTTTCACCTAGGGGAAAGGGAAAGGCAAAGGGTAAAAACGCACATGATTAGTCCGATTTGCAAAGGCCCAAAAGCGGTCGAATTCCTACAAATGTAACTCAGTGGACGCACACAGAATATGTTATACAATTTCATTATATTTAGTATACTCTTCTCACCGCTATGAAACGCACACATTGTTCAAAACACACAAAATTGTATCTAACTAAAACATGTAGTTGTGACAAGAATTAGATGTTGTGAGGTGTGTAAGTACATTTATGGATCTTGGGATGGGGTTACAACAAACACAAGGACATGCAGTGCAGGATCAACAACTAATATAATACAAGCAGGCGATACAGCAGGTGATACAGCAGGCGATACAGCAGGTGATACAGCAGGCGATACAGCAGGCGATAAATGATAAATGCAAAAAGGTTACCTGTTCGTCGATAGTGATTGCGTTTGAGTGAGTCTGAGTCTGAGCAATAATCAGTTAAAACTTAAAACAGTAACGTACCAGAGTATAAACGATATATTTCAAAAACTATAAAACAAATTTGAAAAGATAAAATTCAAAACTAAAAAATTAACAAATGATCCGTTTTAATAGTTATTCAGAGACTTGACAGGGTAAATCCGGCCAGAGGCCAGACCATCGGCCAGCTGGGAAAAGCGCGCACGACAGTCCGTGATGAAGGCCTGGTTGTGCAGCATATGGACTTTAATAATATTATTCAGCAATTTCTGCAACTCATTCTCCAATGCGCTGAGATGACCATTCAGATCTTCCTCGGCTGGGGACACCAATGGAGACGGGGTGGTGGAAACGGCACCGGGACCTACAGCAGGCGGCGAAGGCTCTCCCGCCATATCGGACTCGGCCAGGTCCACATAGCTGTAGGCGTGATATAGGGCCGGAGCCGAATTACTGCGCTGCAGCAACTGAGACGGTGTCGGCGTGGGCGTGGCCAGCGGAGCACGGGTCGAGGCTGGCTGTTCGTGCAGTATCCGAGCCGTTCGCTGTTGCGTGGCCAACTGCTCCGAGATGTAGTGGATCTCATCATCGATGACCTTTTCAAGCTTGGCCCTGAACTCCTGTTCGTGCGTCTGCACCGTCTGGACGCACTCGGCGTTGCGCAGCGACACATTGATCAGAACCTCAATTGTCGTGGGCGTCGGAGATGAAGCCCCAGTCAGGGGCGAGCTGCTCAAGGTCAGCCTGACATGTTTGCCCGGGGTATAGGCCTCGGCCTCCTGCGTAGACGAACAATTGCTTGTGGTGGCTCGTTCCCGCCGCCCGGACGTCTGATGTCTACCCAAGCCGCTGTCGTCGTCGTTTTGATAGATGTTCTGCTCTGCCTCGGGCCGGTTACGGTGCTCCACCCCGTTCCCATTCGCTTCTGTGTCCACTGGCAGGGAATGGTCTCTCGGAAGAAAGTTGTAGCTGCGATAGAGACTATAGTCTTGCGACTGCGGCTGTCGTTGGGGGCTGACTATCGCTACGGATCCCATCATGGACACGATTTCGTCTAAAGAATCATCGAAGCTCCTGCCACTGCTTGCCGTGGCACTGTCAACGCGTTGCTTCCGCTTGGGTGGCGTGGGCTCCAACCGAATCTGCTTCTCCGAGACATAGGTGGCTGAAGACAATGGCTGCTGCTGGACTGTCGAGGTCGACGTCGATGTGGGTGTTGTTGTTGCTGCAGCTGTCAGGACATCGAGCATCTTCCGCTTCTCCGTGGTCAAAGTCGCCATATCAATGAAAGAGAACACCATTTGCCGCTGCTCAGCCACCGTTTGCCAAATGGATTTGTGCTCAGGATGCAGCAGAATGCTGGGTGCACTATTGAGTGGACAATTGTATCCATAGTGAGAGATTGTCCGGAATGGGACTGATGCCGTATCTCTGGCATTTGGAGACGTAACGATGGCACGTCGAGCCGGTGTACTGCTCGGCAGATCCACCCACTCGCTTGTCGCCGTGTTCTCCATGGTCGAATTGAAATCGATGCTGTTGTTGTTGATAGGGGGATATGCGTGCCTGCTGACGGCATCTACCTTGTATATTACATTCACCTGCTGGACTCGATGAGTGGCACCGACGCACGCGCCAAGGTACTGACTGGGATCCCACAGAAATGAATATTTCTTAGTCAAATATGACCTGACCTCTGAAAGTGAGAAAGTGGGAGGAAGCATGTGCATGTTGGGCGAGGGGAGCCGTATGAGTATGAGTATGTATAAATGCATGGTTGGAGTGTGTGTTTGTGGGAGGGGATATAGGGATATAGGGGATACAGGATGCAGTAATGACGAAAACACAGACGCAGACGATGGGATCCAGATTCCACTTAAGGATCTACGATGTCTTGTATTTATTATATTTAACATTTAACATTGAAGGACGATTGTAGCTTCCAACAGGACTCAACGCAAACACTGGAGGACCTCTGGATGATTGTTACACCTTGAACCATTTAAATAATAATAATTATAGCATATACAAAACCAAAAATAAGTCTTTATTTGAGATACTTTCGTTTCGAATACAAACCCTTTGCCATACATACAATTAATTACTCGTACTTTTGTGGGTGTTAGCGTTGTGGTTACAATATAAATGATATGAAAGAAGTGCACATAAACAAGGCTAAAACTCAAAATTCCATTAATGCCAAGCAATACGTTCAAACTGTAAGTAGATCATTCTTAAAGACCTTCAAAAATAAAAATAAAAAATCTGACAGATTCTAAGGAGGGGGGCCTGGGGGACTGCCTGGGGGACACAGCAAATGTGAAGAGAAAAATTCGAGTGGAAAAAATAGATAGATAAGAGAAGAGAAGAAAAAGAATATGTTATTGGAGATTTGCTCGGCTCTGTTTTGACCATCAATCAGTTGCATCCGTTCCTTTATCGAATTGCTTATCCAGAGTAGGGTCTACATCCTCTTTCTGCTCCACGTCTTCCCACACATGGATTTGCACGCCCTGTAAGGTGCACTTTGTTACCAGGACAACTTCCTCATCATCATCATCGCTATCGGAGGAGACTCCCTGACTGACTCCCTCAGATTCGCGATTCTTGTTTTCCTTCGTCGTATCTGTTGGTTTTTCGTTATCTTTTCCATATTCAGACGAGTTTACCTTCTCCTCCTCATCGCATAATTCCTCTTCGGTGAGCTCCGAATCTAATCTAGTTGGAGGATTCTCCTTGTCAGAATTATCCTCGTCATTTGTCGAGGGTTCAGTGTCAGTGGAATGACTATCCAACATTTCCGATTCAGACTGGCTTAGCTCTACCTCTGCTACACTGGATTCCTGTTCCTCTTTATCGTAAGTTTTTTTTGTTTCCGTATCCATTTCGACGTCGTCGTTCGTCCTATTTGCTTCGCTTTGGGTGTCCACAGACTGATTTTCCATTGGAGTTTGTTCTGAGTCTCCGTCTTCACTTTGAGTATACACTGCGAGAAAACTTTTGAATGAAGCTGAGCTACCAACATTCGAAACTGGATTATTTACTTCGGCCTCTGCAGGGGTTTCCTCATCTTCCTCTTCTTCTATATTCGATTGATTATCCGACGAGGATGAATCTTCTGCAGCAGCATCTTGAGTTGTCTGTGAATTGTTCCCTTGTACTTCGAATTCAATCGATTGTATGTTATTGCCGGATGTTTCAGTGTCTGCTTCTTTTACTTGGGAGGAGTCTTGATTCGAATCTGTGTCTCCATTCCTGGCATCATTCTGGGTATCATTGGTAGTCTCCCCTTCCGTTGGCTGCTCATCGCTTGTCAACGATGTCTCCTCTCCGTTCTCGACAGATCTATCGCTTTGAGTTCGTCCCGATTCGTGAACCTGATCCTGAGTGTTGTCATTGGCACTGTAGTATATGCTGCTTGCGGTGGTATTCCCATAGTCTCCTCCCATTTGAATTTGTGTGGACACAGTCGGGTGCTCATCGCCCGGATCCTCCTGCTCCTGCTCTTCCTGCTCCACCTCGAATGTTGTTGTGGAAACGTTGTCCGTCTCGGGATCACTCCCTCTGGGCACACAGAACGTGCTGCTCGAGATGCTGCAATCCAGGGAGTAGTTCAGCGATGTGTCCGACGAGATGTGATCGAGGTTCAAGGCCGGATTCATGGCACAACGCCGCACAGGCGTAGCAAAAACACGCGCTTTGCGTCGCTGGCGCGGAGTGCTTGGATTGCTTGCAACATGCCGGTTCTTGCCAACGGCTACACGCTGTGGCGTGGGTAGGGAAACCCAAAGACGCGACCCGTTGTCCCTCTGACCTACCTCAAAGGTGCACACGGATGACACGCTGGCAGCGTTTGTGGCCTGTGACATAAGCCTTTGCTTTTTGATCGAACTGGGCGTTGGCTTTGTGGCCGATCGCGCCCTGCCGACATTGCGGATGTTTTCTTGGATGAAATTGCGCTTGCGGGGACTGCGACGGCACACAAAGGTGGTGGAGGAGATGGTACGCTTCAGAGGGGTACTCGATTGGGTGTCCAGCGTCTCCCTATCCTCCGACTGCAGGTGCCCCCCCTCCTGCTGTTGCTGGGGATTCGATAAGGATTGCGATAGTCGAGGACAGGGTCGCGTCACTAGGTGCTTGTGGGCCGTGGAACTACCCGGCGCACTGATGTTGTGCATGGACAGGGCACTGGTTGTGTTGGCTGAGATTGGACTCGGACCTGGACTAGGGCAGGTATACACGCGCGTGCAGGTATGGTACACCTCTTCGCGGACCAGATGCTCCAACTTCTTGGGCGTCAGCTTGTTGCGAATGCTGTGATCAATTCTGCCAAAGATGGACTCCCTCTCTCTGAGTCTGTCCACCTCGATGCGCTCCAGGATTTCCAGCTCCAACGGTGAGAAGATCGTGCTGTCCTGCGGTGGTTTGTATCTGGTAGGGATCTCCCTCCCATAGAAGGGCTCTGCCTCAGTCGGTTCTGCCGAATCAGAGCTATTGGTGACGCCTTCGTTCTCATTCCTGTGCTCGATGTCGATCTCGTTCCCGTTCTCGATCTCGTCCGCGATCTCGTTCCCGTTCTCGATCTCGTCCGCGATCTCGTTCCCGTTCTCGATCTCGTCCGCGATCTCGTTCCCGATCTCGATCTCGTCCGCGACCTCGTTCCCGATCTCGTTCCCGATCTCGTTCCCGATCTCGTTCCCGATCTCGTTCCCCATCTCGTTCCCCATCTCGTTCCCGATCTCGTTCCCGATCTCGTTCCCGTTCTCGTTCCCGATCTTATTCCCGATCTCGTTCCCGTTCTCAATCTCGTTCTCAATCTCGTTCTCCATCTCGTTCTCATTTTCGTCGACCATCTCGTTCTCCATCTCGTTCTCCATCTCGTTCTCCATCTCGTTCTCCATCTCGTTCTCCATCTCGTTCTCCATCTCGTTCTCATTTTCGTCGACCATCTCGTTCTCATTTTCGTCGACGTCCTTCTCATCGTTGCGTTGAATCTGGACCTTCTCCTTTTCAGTGGCCTCTTCGAGGTCATTTAGAACGGGTGTAACTGGTTTCTCATCGTCACGCTTTTCGTCAAAGTGGATGATGGAATCGATTGATGTATCGCTCGTGACCGGTATTCGTTCCCGTAGGCACACCGAGTCGTTGGCACTGGAAATGTTCTCCAGGCTGATTGAACGAAAGAGGGCCCCAGTTTCTGGCAATTCGTTGGTCTCCAACTCCAGGCTTTGAAGCCTTGCGGCGGTTGCCACCAGTTTCTGCAGGCTTTCTCCGGCCAGGCTGAGGCTCTCCTCGAAATCTTCCAAGATTTGCGGCAGTTCATCCGGTTCATTGGGAGGAACTCTGTCTGACGGATCTTCATCAACGATCGGAGCTGGATTCTCCTCCGTCTCATGGCCTAGCCAGTCATTGGCCTGCAAGACCCGGACCTCCTGCTCATCCAGGCTCACCTTTACTGTGTGCTCTACCCTAGAAGGCGGCTCCTGTTGCATCTTCTCCTTGTCCCCAAAGTACTGGACGTGATCCTGCCAGAGGTCCTGGAATTCGGACCTGCGGCGCTGGCGATCATCGCGTGTCATAAGCTGGCGCCCCTGTCCCTGCTCCTCTTCCGGCTGTTGCTCCTGCTCCTCCCCAGTCTGCTGGAAGTGTTGCGTGATCTCCAGGGTAATTCGACGCTCAGTGAGTGGCTGTTGGCGGAACTTCAGCTCCCCATCGGCAGCATCTTCTGGATTCTGCTCCGCTGGCTCCTGCCAGTTGCCAAAGTTCCACACCTCGGTTATGTTGGTTCCTGTTACTAACTCCTTTGGCGGATAAACTCTCGCCGGCGGTGCACTCGTCGCACTAGCGCCCGGACTGCCCTCCAAGCCTGGCAAACTAAAATCACTGGTAATGGCAACCACTCCTGGCGTGAAGCCCACATTCGCCGACTCCTCGGAGAAGTTGAAGCGTTCGATTGCGCTGAGAAATTTCTTGGACTGAAGCGGAGTCTGCGTGCTGGCATCTTGCTGCCCGTTATCTCTGACAGGTATCTCTGGCAGTGGCGCCAGCCTTTGCTGCCTGGGCGTGACAATGCTGCTGGCCAAGCTGGTCAGATCCTCCTCGCAGCAGCTACTGCTACGTGTGCACAGGCGCTGTAGCCCCGGCTTGAGGCGCAGCAGCTTGTCGATGCAGGGCTGGCACAGCTGATCGTAGCGGGGACTGGCGAAGATCTCCTCGTAACTGATGGCCCGCTGTATGGGCCGGTAGCCCAGTGCAGCCAAACCATCGCGCTGTCCAGGCAGATGCTTGTGGGCCGCGCATGGCATCTGACGTGGGGACCGGAATCCAAAGTGCGAATGGGTGCGGTAGGGCGGGTGATTGAGATTGGTGTTGGTGTTCGCCGGCTCCATTGGGCGCCGGACTGAGTTGGAGTAGCCTGTGCCCGTGCCCGTGCCCGTACCCGTACTAGACGTGCCATTTGAACTGCGATAGTAGTTGGCCAGATTAACCAACTGCTCGGTATGAACGGTCCTCAGCAAGGCCGTGCAAATCTCCGGCTGAGTGCATTGCCCCAAAGAAGCGGCGGCAACCGCTGCATAGACATAGGAATAGAGCTGGTCCTGCCCCTGCTGGGCAGCCCCAGACACAGACCCAGACCCCGACCCCGAACCTGACCCTAGATCTAATTCTATTGGAGGAGGATCGCTTTTTTTGACTGGGAAAAGATCGCGACGACACTTGCTAGTCGAAGAGACGCTTCTATTCCGAATACTGTTATTCTCCTTGTCCACCTCATGCTCGTTGTTGTTCGCATCTGGCCTAGTGGGTGTCTCGGTCTCCTTACCCACGGACGACTTCTCGCGGCCTTGCACGGCTTCACAATGCAAGACGAAAGTATGGAGAGAAGAGGCCAAAGAGGTGTACAATTAGTATCTATGGAAAAAATACCTAAAGAGGAGTCCCAGGCTGGAACTCGATGAATACATACGAGAGCGGGGTACATACATACATAGATTTCGATACGTATTTGTTTTAGATGTAAAGGAAGTGTATATATCCATAGTTGATTGTGCCTAGGCTGAAAACTTGAGTACCAATAATATGATGATGGTTGCTTCCACCTTCAACCGAATGAACTGTGTGATATCTGATTCTATCATCTAACCGTATGAACTGAATTGCTGAATTATATCGATAATATGGATTGATTACAGCTAGGGTTTAGTTTGGGTGCTCTGTTGTTGAGGTTTTGGTGGATTATATACGAGTATATAGAAGGGTTATATCTTTGCATACAACATTTACACCAATTAAAGAGTATAATTTGGGAATTAGTTTGGATTACATATAAATATATATATACATGGGCGTTCTTGGGCGTATAGCCTGAGTGTACATTGAAGGAAAACTCTTTGTTTTTCTTATTGTTTGGTGAAGGGGATTTTCGTTACCTCGGCCTGTTGGCGGCTTGCGATTTGTTGCTGTGTGCGAGCGTTCGCCATTTATAAAACTAAGTGTGGCTAAAACAGTGTTGAGAAATCAAAAAATAGATACAATTAAACACACGTAAAGAGGGCGTGTAAAACCTTCAAAAAATTCCAAAATAAATGCCTTAAAACTAGTAATACTTAGTGTAGAGTTTGCTGAAAAGTGTTTAGGTTTAGTATGGATTAAGCAAGCATGCTAAATTGGATAGATGTGCATTAGTATATCGACTAAAAGTGGCTAAAACAGCTGCTGGCAAATACTGCCAAAGAATTCCTTAGATAATGCTGCTAGAATGATGCGAATCGAACACAAAGATTGCCAGAATAATGATAGATTGGCTCTGAATATGAATACAAAATAAGCCAAACAGAACAGAGCGGAGCAGAGCAGAGCAGAGCAGAAAGTTCTGGGGCAAGGCGGCAGCGGCAGCGGTTAACATGTCATGTCGAATGGGGGTTTAGTGTGCAGATGGGTATACTTATTGTAAATGCAATGCAATGCGGATCGAATGTTCCGTTCTTTTGGTTTGTTTTCTATAAACTATATCGTATACTACGAGTAAATTTGCTCGATTTGTGATTGGTTTTGGGTTTCTACACACTAAACCTTTCGGGGCTGCACTCACCTCTAGCTCAAAATTAGGGTTTTTAGCTGTTTTAAGCTGACTTTGTGGTTACACTATTGAGCGCAGCAGCAGCAGAAGTAGTAGTAGAAGTAGTAGTGGTAGTGGTAGTGTAGTAGTAGAAAAGGTAGTATGTAGTGGTAGTAGAAGTACGAGTTTTGTGTTCTGCTGAGGCTGAGAGCTTCGGGGCTGGTCGGTTCTTGTTGTTGGTGGTTCTGGTCTCTGGTTTATTCTTTACACTATATTTATATTACATTCGTAATTGTTTTTATTTATTGTACACCCCTAACACACCATTTTTTGTTGAAAATGAAATTTGAATTCAATTTTTTGTCTAGCTGCCAATGTGGAATAATGAAGATGAAAGTTATTTAACTAACACACGGTTGTGGGGCTGGCTATCCTAAACGGATCTAAATGCTCTCGACTACGAGACACACAAGCAGACTCCAGCTTCACAGGAGAATGCCCTGCCCGAGAATGGCGAAAAACAATACACATTGCATTCTGATCTGATCTATAGCCTTGCGTTGCTCCTTTTGTATTATATTTTTGTTGTAGTGGCTGGAGTTGTGGTGTGATTTGTTGTTTGATCGTTGAAAATAATAATCATTTGATACACGGCGTACAACAGCTGGTTGTTCCTTGGCACCAAAAAGTATTTAAAGTATTATACATTCATATATATAGCATACATATACATATATGCAGAAGTAACACGAATAATTAGTATGCAAAAATATCTATATATATACGGTCTAGAACGGAAGCAATATGATATCTAAAAACCATTAGTTTGGAGTTAGTTTAAACTGCAGCATAGAGGTGTACAGTAGAGACAGTAGTGTAGTGGAAATTTGTCATTATTTTGAATACAAGTCTCACAGAAACGAAGTCGAGACTGTATCGAGTGCTACGAGTACTTTTCTGTTAACTATAGTAGTATTTTGTTGTATTATTTGTAAATTCATTTATAGGCGCGTGTTTGTGTGTGTGTTAGGCAGATAAAAAAAAAAAAAATAAAGGGGGGGAAAATAGCATAAGAAAAAAACATTTAATCAAATGTTAAAAGTCTAATAATCATAATAAATGCCTTAAATTAGTAGAACTGTAAAACAAAAACAAAATAAGAATAACTAAGTTTGATTTATCAGAAGTATAGCAACGTCTGTTTCTGATTTGGGTACCAGAAATGTTGTCTATCCCAATATATCCTTATATAACATAAAACAAATGCATCCAAAGGAATGGAATGGGATAACAGGGAAAGACATAGGGACTTAGCACATTAAATAAACGTAAGACATCTGAAAATTGAAATTTTGTTCATATAATGGTGGCTAAGCAAAGACATAACTCTGAGCATGACTTAAATGTGTTCGGTATTGGTTTGTAGTATTGTAAATCATACGATCACGATTATATGAACTAATATCAAAACATAAAAGGAGTAGAAACATAGAACATGGATTGGACTTACCATCGCTCAATACAACTTCCGCTTGGCTGGGAATGGGCGCCTGTTGCGTTTGAATCTGTATAATTTGGTGTTCTAAAACGAGAGATTTAAGGGGGGTTATTAAAGCCAAATATAGACGAAAAGGCAAGGACCTACCCGTCTCGGGTTCGCTCTGTGCATGTTTTGCATGAGCTAAAGCTCCCGCTGCCTGCATCGAATTAAGAGCCTCTGATTCTGAAAAGTCCGTATCGGTATCTGAAAAATGTACACAGATTTGAATGAATAATATATGATGGGATCCTAAGTAGATGCACACTTACATTCCCCATGAATGCTCTTCTTTTTGCGCTCCACCGTCCGCTTGTACTCATTCAGTTCATCGTCGGTCACATTGTCGAACGGATTCTTGGCATATGGCGCCTTGTAGACAGTCGCATTGTGCTGGAAGCCGCGCTGAATGATGCCCTTGGAGGCGGCACCCATTAGCACCACATGATCACCGGCCTGCGAGACGGTGGCGTCTTTGATGCGGTTCGCTTCGTCCCAGGTCACGCCCTCCAGTATGTGAGATTGTGGTCCAGCTGAGATTTTGTCCGCACGCCGGTTATCCTTGATCTAAGACAATGATATACATATAGTGAACGATCCAAATGGGAATCGAATCAACTAATTGAATACTGACTTGCTGTTGGACGCGCTTAAACTCCTTGGTATTCGTTCCACATGGCACAAACTGCAGCGGATCTTCGATCCTCACGGGCGTCGAATGGGTGGGTGAACCCTCAGCGACCCACTTTGAAGATCATAGTGTTCAATTCGAGCACACAAGCACGCAAGTATGGTGTGGTATGGGGGCAAGGGGTGGTACAATGCAAGTAGAAAAGAAAGAGAAAGAAATTTGTTTAGTTTAGGGGCCGATGTACTTAAATCTAAAATATTTATAAGTATATCAAAATGCTGTCTATAGTTGTATATAGTTAGCCCAAACATTGTTGGGGGTGTGTCTTTGCCAATCGCCTTATACATATACACGCTTTAGTGTTAAGTATAAATAAATACAATTTTTTAAGCAATGTTTTAGTTGTTTAAGTATTGTATTATCTTAAGATAACAAAAATAACAATCAGAAATGATTTTGTGCCTTGAGAACAAATGAGAAAGAATATGCGTAAAAAAAAAAACAAAAACTAAAAAAAAAAAAACTAAAAAAAAAATTAAAAAAAAAAACAATAAATTGAAAGAAATCTTAACCATAAAACATGCAAAGAAAAATTTGTTGAAATGTCAACAGAGCAAACAAATGAAAGTGAAGTGAAAATGTTTGAAATGAATATGAATGAAACGTTTTTTGTATTTGAATGATTAAATACGTAATAACAAATTTCTTTCTCTTTCTTTGCATTGTTTTACAGAGCATTCGTTCGATTCGTTAGAGTGGAAGAAAAGCAGAGAGACAGACAGCAGGGGGGAAAACCCCTAGGGGAGGCACAAAATCATCCATCATCTATGCAAGAGTTATTTTCGGTTTTAAGTTTAATATTTATTTGGATAATGTAATGCACAAATTACAGAATTTGTTTGCTGGCAAAGCGGGTAAAATATGATTCTGCGTTCTTTTTTTAGCACGATTTAAAAATCCATCTTCAAAATATATAAGAATGTATATAAATGTATATAGGTAGTTCGTGTACTAATAGTTTAGACGATTATTTTGATTTACTTAGTGGCTAGACAGACAATTATTATGCGTGAATATATTCGCAGTTTAGTGGCAGATTCGCAACTGAAACTAACTAAATGGGGAAGTCATAAGTGGAGGCGGAACAGGAGCAAGTGGAATGTCTGGGTAGTGTGGGATTTTCGGGGTTGTTTGGGGGGCGGTTGGTTGGCTCAACTAATTCCCCTCAATCTCCTTAACGCTAGCAACATTCCGCTGCTGTGTGGACGTAGTCGTAGTCGGGTGTTTATCTTCGAAAGTTATGATCTCTACCTTTGTGATTTTCTTGGGATCTGGGGTGCCCGTCTCCAGGACTTCGACCTTCTGATACACATTCGGGGAGTTAAGCCAGCGACTGCGGTCGCCTCCTTTGCGCAGATCTCCCTTCTTCCAGATACTGTAGGGATTATTGGAATCATTAGGATCACTCTGGAAAGAGCTGAAGCATTTTCCTTACCCCTGTCTAAAGAGCTCCTCCTCCTCGAGCAGATAGCCCAGAGATGACACGGCCGGTGGCAGCTCCACGTCGTTCTTGGGCTTGGGTGGATCCGATTTAATCAGGGGATGGCGGTAGATGTAGCCTGTGCGATAGCCAGCATTGTCCAGCATGCGCATAAGGGCCTCGAAGTCGGCTCCCCCAACACGCCACTTGGGCGGACTACCGATTTTGGGCGTGGGAGCCGCCTGGTCGGCGACAGCAGGCTCAGTGGCAGTGGCTCCATCCTCGGCAGCCGTGACGGCGGCAAACTTCTTCTCCAGGTCCTCTGGGGGCCGGCGCGACTGCTCGTAGATGGTCTTGCGTGTCTCCTCGGGAATCAACACCAGGTTGTCGACACCCACGGGCAGTAGCTTCAGCTGAGTTTCGCAGGCCTGCACAATGTGGCAGGCGGCGAAGAAGGCCTCTTCGATGGTCTCGCCGCAGCAAAGGGCACCGTGGTTGGCCAACAGTATGACCTTGGAGTTGGGGCCCAGACTGCGGACAAGGCGGTTGCGCTCGTCCTCATCGAGCAGACCCGTGTACGCGTGCGTGGTGATCTCGCCCAGCACACAGGCATCCCTGGTGAGGGGCAGCAGGCCAGCCTTCAACGAAGAGATGGCCACAACCGGACTGCAGCCAATGTAGATGGCACAGCGAATGTCGGGGCGTGCTGCATGCACAACCGAGTGGAGGACAAAGTCTGGTGGGGGGGAGGACGGAAAAGGAAATGGTTAAAAACGCATATTACATTAAATGCAAGGGGTGGGTTTGCGACTTACGGCTCCTGTTCACGCCAAAGTTGGTGGTGCCTTGCTCCACAATGTGGCCCTGCATATCCACCTTGTTGAGCGACGAGGCAGTGACTTCATGATAGAGCAGGCCATATGGATTGACCAGGAAGTACTCCTGGTCGACCTTTAGGCGTGCGGTGATCTGTGCCCCCAGACCCTGCGTCCAGCCGTACAAATCCAGCAGACGGAATGTCGCAGCCAGCTTGCAACGGAGTATTTTCTCGCCCTTGGCATAGCCCATGGACTCCACGCCGCGTATATCGTTAATGGGCACCATACAGTTGCTGCTCTTGAAAACGCTGCCCACCCGGCTCACCGGCACACCCACAATGTCCGACAGATGCTGCAGTATGCCGCTGGCACCACCGCCACCCTCGCGGGCCGAGTCCACGATGCGTTCCAGTTCCTCGCGGAACAGTCTCGAGCCCATGATGGCCTCGACGCGTTTACGGCGCTCCATTTCGCGCATATCCTGTGGTAGAGTGACGTGACCCAGTCAGTGTGTGAGACAGATGTGAGATGTCAATGGTGCATTAGCACTTACCTGTTCAATGTCCGCGGGACGCGCTTTGTCCTCGTCGTGATCGCCGGCGGTTGGGTCTATGCCATTCTGTGGCGGTTGCTCGACTTCAGTCATCTTTGTTTCCTTTTCTGTTTAAATGCTGTAAACGGAAAAACAGGAAAACTATTAGCAATGCTTTTTCCTTCACATTTTTTATGCTTACTTTACGCTCAGCTGGAAAATTTTCAACTGACCTTAAAAACGGCAGAGCAACGGTTCTACACTGCTCCCGTTATGTACACACACACACATGCAATCGCAGGCGAAATCGAAAAAAGGGGGTGGCAACAGAGAGAGAGAGCGAGAGAGTGCGGGCAAACACAACCACCCAAAATTTCAGCGAGAGAGAGAGAGCGTTGAGAGAGCTTGCTTGCTGTCTGCTTTCCCTGTGAATGGCAAAAACTGTTTTTGGGGGAGAGTGCAAGAGAGAGTGTGAGAGAGAGGGATGGGACCAAGGAGGGAGTCGCATATTTCACTTTATTTAATTTCTAATTTTGGCTAAAAAAAAAAATTTTAAATTTACTTCCCAGTCTGACACTTTACAGAGTGGGGGGGGGGGGAAACCATTAGAAAATAAACCACACACACTTTCCTTCCTGCCCACGTGCTACGACAAGCGCGACGACGACAACCCAGAGCAGAAGCAAAGCAGAAAGAAAAACACAGAAAGAACTATTTTAAGATCCATTTCGCTTCTTACGAATTTCAAATAAAATGCCTCGGAAACGAAAACTAAGCAAAGCAACAGCAGCGAAAAAAAACCAAACCGAGCAAAGACAGAGGAGCGCGGTATCGAAAATAAATAAACACAAAACCAAGAAAAGGAAAAAAAAATGCTTTGCTCTTTAAATCTTAGGCGTGGTGTTTCAGATCCCAGGCACTACGTCGAGTATTAACCTTCAATTTGCACCCTGATTCTGGTGTATTGGTGCCACAGGGGTACAACACTCGTACACATAAACAAATGCAATAAACAAAGTAAACAATAAAGAGAATGTCATCAGCAGAGAGCGGCTGAGAAAACATATCGTTAAGAAATGTCTTGGCTCAGCTGAAGAACGGTAACGACGGCGCGAATGCTCCTGCGGCTTTCTGACACAGAACAACAAAGGCAATAATTACGAGTAATAGTATAGTAAATTATGCTGACCCAATTCCCTTCGATGCCTCCTTCACCCACGACCAATTTTTGCATACATAAATAACCCAATTCTAAAGACAATTGCCTTTGCAAGTACCATTACCGCGGGCGTTTGCTTTTGTTTGCCATTTCATTTGCCATTCCCCCTCTTTGACAAGAGAGTTTTTGCAAATGATGACGTATGCATTGCCCACCAACAACCAATTCTTACAGAACTATCGTGATACCAAGGTAATTGAACTCTGCGTTGCTTTTATTTAGCGCTCTTCCCTTTCCTTACAATTCGTACAGGGCGCGTGGGTGCGCTGGAAGACGTTCTTTTGGTTGCAATCAAACGGAATAATGCTGAATAAACGATTTTTAAGTGCACTCTCCCATGCGAGAGGATGTGTGTGTGAGTGCGTGGGCGTATGGAGTGAATGCCCAACAAGTATTCACAATTTCTGCGTAGGCTGATCATCATCTACCTCCCACTTCCCAAAGTGGCCCTAACGAAAGAAAAAAGAGTTACAATTTTGCGGAGGTGGCTCTTGCTCAATGCATTGAAGAACGAAGTGAGGAATGGCTTTTAAACTTGTTCTCTAAGATAAGATAAGGCAACACTGGTTAGCCAATATAGTCAACAGTGTCAATGGATCAACCAATTGATTTGTTAAATCCCAATTCGAGCACAAATATCAAAACATTTCAGTTTATTGAACTTTAACTTTGTCAATGCTGCAGACACCATTCTCTCATTCTACACATTTCTTTCTCTCTGTTCTCTCTGCTTCTGACCTTTTTGTGCGGAAGAAAACAATTAAAATTAGGAGCAGCTCACGCCACAGCGACGCCATCGATGACGCGGACCGCTGCCGCCGCCGGCCTGGCCTGTCAGCGCCGCGGTTTGTTTGCCGCCGCCTGACTCTGACTCTTGTTGACATTATGCAATTACATCACACTTGTTTAGCGACGACGACGACGTCGTCGCAGACACACCCATGTCTTTCAATGGGTAGCGTCGTCGTGTGCCAGTGTGGCCCCAAAACAGACAGCTCAAGAATGCTGAGAACGGCAATGGAGAGGGAGAGACGAAGAAACATGCAGTCCAACATTACGATAAAAGATACGATTTAAGCCAAAAGAGTCAACATCTTCGCAACCAAATAAATTGACCCAAAGAACACTCTCTGAGAATGATCGTACATCATTTTCACACATATGTACAATACATCCACTCGTATACGCTGGCGTTAATTAAATTTCCCAAGTATTCAATTATCGCGCAACCAAAGAAGAAATCTTACGTAATCTCCTTCACGCCATCGAGCACAGATAGACAGCAGCGGAGGGGGGAGAGCTGGAGCTGTCCCTTCGACTCAAGTGTGATATGCCGCAGAGTGGCCATAAGGTCGAATGAAAATGAATTCATTCAGTTTCAATAATGCAACAAGTCGATCACTCACTCAGTCAGTCAGTGGGACAGGGCGCCAGAGATCTGATGATAATGTTGTCATCTGAAAAATAATTTCATCCAGCCGGACATTTGTACAAAAGCGCACCCCATATGGCGGCAACAATAAAATGGTCACAAAAGAAACAGTAAAATAACAGGGGATTACCTTTTATGCGTTCATTCATACTGTGCTAATTTGTGGAGGCATTCCAATATATTGAAAGGAAAGTATTTAACCTAGATTCTAAATAATTTGTTGCACAAGTTGGACGCGAAACGTGTTCATATTTACGCTTTTCATATGCGGATCGTTGTCAAAAAATAAATTGCATGAAATAATAGCATAGCGTTTCGATGTATTCAACTTTGGACATGAGTTTGCCACAAGCAGTCGTGGCCGAGTGGTTAAGGCGTCTGACTCGAAATCAGATTCCCTCTGGGAGCGTAGGTTCGAATCCTACCGGCTGCGATGTAAGAAGTTCTCTTTTTTTTCTTCTTTTTATTTTATGACTTTTATTTTATTTCTTTTATATATTATATTATATTATTTACTCTTTCAGTGTTGAAATACTATTAAGGGTGAGTTTTTTATTTAATGAAATGTGTAGCCGATGGCCCTGACAGCTAGCATGCCGGACTTGGCTTTGCAAGCCATTTCTGACATCAAATAAATGTAGGAAATATTTTAAACCACTTTAGTACATGTTCATTTGACTGAGTATATTCAGTAATCTGAATTAACGTTGCCTTTTTCTTGAGTTCTCGCTTTGTAACCGATAGCAAGCACCTAACCCATTATAACCTATTTTGATAATGAAGTGTACTGTATCATCGTTATAAGCGATTCTATATTTCTACATTTTTCTACGGAAGTTTTTGATTTTTCCCTTCAACATTGCTATGGCACACAGAAACAGTTCCGTGTTTGCTCGCCGTGCTTTCAGCTGTTTCCGTGGTGTAGCGGTTATCACATCTGCCTAACACGCAGAAGGCCCCCGGTTCGATCCCGGGCGGAAACAGATGGAATACTTTTTTGCATTCTTTTTTCGTCAAATTTATCAACATCTGAAAACTATTTTAATAATATATCTTGGAAGCATGATTGGGCTGACCAGAATCGATTTTTTATTTGATAATCTAGGGAAGTTCCGGATATTTATGAAATTGCTATAACCCCCAAGGTATGGTTTCGGTTCAGACACGAAAACGATCAACTAACGTTATATTACGAGTTTATGGTAAAATAAAATAATACACATTTCACTTCGTTTAGACTATTTGAATAGTATGTATATCTTGGAAGCACGGATTAGGCTGAACATAATCAATTTTTTATTTGATAATCTAGGGAAATTCCGGATATTTATGGAACTGGTATAACCCCCAATGTATAGTTTCGGTTCAGACACAAAAACATTCAACTAACGTTAAATTACGAGTTCATAGTAAACATTTTCACTTCTTTTAGACCGTTTCACTAAACTTAGTGCCTCCATATCGTATTCCAGCTATGCACTAATACGCATTTGACCGCTCCTACGCCAGCTGTTTCCGTGGTGTAGCGGTTATCACATCTGCCTAACACGCAGAAGGCCCCCGGTTCGATCCCGGGCGGAAACAGGTTTAAATAACTTTTTGTTTTTTTTTTATTTTTTTAAAGACATTTTAATTTTTTCGTGACTAAATGGCTTTTTAAGCTTTAATTAACCCCTCGGCCAACATGGAGCGTGCCACGATGTCTGTTTCGTGCTCGTTTGCCTCGAATCTAGACACAGTTATCGTTAAAATATCTTCATTTGGGCCTGTAGCTCTTCTCGGCGAATTTCTTGTGCGTGTGAAATTTCTTAACAAGGTAGCAGCAGCCAGCGACTTGTCTTGTCTTCGTTTTGGCCTATCCGTAGCCGTGAGGCTTTTCCGTCTGGCCTTCTCTTCCCCTGCCACCTGCTAATTTTGTTTGTTTTACTAACAAGCTGCCACTCTGTCTGCTCGGGCTCGTCGCCACCTCACTCTCCATTCTTCTGGACAACCCGTTGTTGTTGCCGCAGCCGCAGCTGCTGCTGCCTGCTTCTGGTATCTGACAGCGCCGAAAGTCGCCTGCCTGTGAGTCGCGTGGCTTGAATTACAAAATCCGCACATAAATCTTAATGCCGGCAGAAAGGTTGGCGCCAACGCCCTCTTTATGAAGAGAGGTGCAACAAAATTGCATAAAAACAGACTGGCAGCAGTCGAGAAGAAGGGAGAGGGAGGAATGAATGAAAGGCGACAGACACAAAGAAAAGTGAATCGCCAAAACGGAATAAATAATGATTTTGCGTTCGCTTTTTATGCCCTTGAAACACAAAATACCTTAAATATGGGCATAGTTCTAACGATACTAAAGATAATTAAGCAAAAATGATCCAGAAAGATGAATACTTTGTATATTTTCTTTTGTTTAAGTTTTCCCTTGATTTAAGCCTTTTGTTGAATGGGACGACGATGGCTAGCGATGTGCCTTTGACTCACTTGGATGTTGGCCAAAAGTGTTGGCCAATTTTTCGTATTTTTGATACTCATAAATTTCGTTTGGTTTTGTAACATTGCCAAATAAACTTGAAATCTGCACAGCTGTCGACATTCGCTGACGTCCGAGGGGGGAGGGGATAAGTTAAGAGACTTTTATTGCATGGAAAATATATCTCAGGAGTGTATCCTTTCCTTTCCTTGTCTCTTGTTTGCTCTGTAATCTAGTCAGTCGTGAAGTAATCATATTTGTAGACTATGACATCATCCAGGACATTGTGGCACTCCACCCACATCCCTGGCACTTAAAGACAAGCAAACATAATTTCATCCCCTCTGAGCGGCACATGACGTCATTTCCTGTCATTAACTCAAAACAGAAGCAACCACACTGCCATGCAACCCCACTGAACCCACCAGCCCAATCCCAATTCCAGGATATTTTTACGAGCGCGCGTGGTAACAAACATTCATTGGTGGCGCCACAGTTCCGTCATTTGGCCGGCGCCATTCATTCAAAATTGCATGGCAACGGCAACGGCGACAATGAAATTGCCGGCGAAAAAAATAAACTAACAATGCTCTAAGGAAAATCCAATAAAATGCTAGGCGTGTCCCTCGCACAGGTATTTCCAGAGACCACCAGGAACCACCACCCACTTCTCCCTCCTCGTTCCATTGCCCACAGAGGGTGTTTGTTTGCTTTCGACGGGTGTCCTTGTTCTTGGGACCAATGTGGCTCGAGGTTGGGTGGGTGGGAGGTTGTGGGTCGTTGACCCGAGCACGCGAGCAGCGCAGGAAATTTGAGCAATGGAAATTTCAGAGACTGATGCGTGTTTACAATTGGTTTGAGCCGCATGTCCTTAACGACAGTAACTCAATCTTGATACGAGCACACATAGCAGTGTTTGCTGCATTTAATGGGAGTTTAATTGAACTTTAGGGGTACAGTTGAGAGCCGCTTAACTACTTAAAGGGTTGCAGCCCAGGTGGAAAAAACCAGCATAAATATTCTTAAAATGTTCTATTCGAATATCTATTTTTTGGTACCTAAAAACCTACCAAGTGCCGTGCAATGTTTTAAAGTTTTCAAGACCATTAAGCGAGAAATGAGAGTTTGCCTTCGTTTGGAGTTTGGTTGAATGACCCATTTATGAGAGCCAAATACAATTTCGAGCGTAAAGAACATCATTTTGCTCTCCCTTGGCTCTTGATTTCCCCCCATATATAGATGGAAATACACACATTATGTGTAAAAACCCAGTGTACCATGGCCGAAGGCATTGAGGGGTAAATCTGAATTTTTGCACTATTTAAAGAGATTTATGTACATAGAGTAACACAAACACACACACACACGCATTTGTGGTATATGACATATCGACAACGGAATAAAAAGCAGACTCAACGCTCAAGTGGCTTTTAATTCAATTTCAACTGAAGCAAAGCAAACAATCCAAGGGAAACAGAGGGGCCAGAGACAAAAGAGAGAGGCAGACTAGTGCGAAAGAATGTACACATGAACATGAAAAAAAACCACAAAAACAAAGGTCAGTCTTAATTGAATTAGAGGTGAAGTTATGCGTGTCATCATGTAAAAAAGATTCAAGTAGAAGAGAGTCTAAAGTCTACTACAAGTATATCATTATTCCTGGACTTGGATATACAGTAGCAAATTTAAACAATCACCTATTAAAAATCTCTACATTTATTCGTTTCGAAGGGTAACCATTAGTTATCCATTAGTTTGCCAAGCTACCCATCTCTACCCTCTAACAAACACATCAGACCATTAGCGAGTTGCTGCAGCTCACTGTCCCACCACTCCCCCTCCCTCTCACCCCTCTCTCACTCCCTCTCTCTCACTCCCTCTCTCTCACTCCCTCTCTGCGCTCACCCAAACAAGTGCCAACAAAAGCGAGAGTAAACACGAAACTGACAGGAGATGGAGATGCAGACATGCAATGTTGATGCCTGTTGATGTCGGACACAAAATACTCAAAAACTCACCTTAAAATTTAAATTGTTTTGCTGTCTTCCTTATCAATATTATGTGGCTGCAAGTGGCAAGAAAAAAAACAGAAAAGACTTTGATTATTTAATGGAAATGGGAAATTTGTATGTCCCTTTTTTAATAAAATTACTATGTACAAAAATAGAGAGAAACGTACATATGTGTAGACACTGGTCATTGCTCAGCGCTAACCAAAACTGAGATTCATTGAGAGATGAGAGATGCTGTCTGCTGCTGCGCCGACGTCGCTGTTCGATGATGTCATGCCAATATTTTTAGTTAGCGCAGGTTAAAATATTTCTATACTACTCGTTATTTTATACTGCTATTTACCCACACACACACACACACAACACAAGAGAGAGAGAGAGCGCGCGAGAGACAGAGGGAACTCTCTCAGTATACAACAAAATAATTGAGTTATTGAGGGAGAGAGAGGTTGTATGATCGCTATGAGGGGCAACAACCAGCAGCACCGTAATTTTTCACATTTCCATTGCGTACACACACAGACACAAACACATGCACACTCCCACCCACTCGCTCTACAAGCTACGTTTATCAGCTGGAACGATTTGCATGTTTTCCATAAATTTGCATACAAATTGCAAAATTATTACGAGCCGATCATTTGTTAAGCAATTAAAGATGAACAACCCCAATCCCAATACGAATGAAGTTTATCAGCTGGAATAATAATACAAATACACTTTTTAAATGCATTTTTGTGGTTCGTAGTGGCAGTGTTGGAGAGTGTCTAATCAAAAAGACTATAAAAATTATAATTACTCACGAAAGCTTCGCATTTTCACTTTTCACGCACAATTTAATAAGTGCATTTCTCAATAGAGCAAAAAAAAAAGGAGCAACACCGAATAGGCTGTAAAAAGTTTATGCGTGAAGACGCAGACACGAGAGGAGATTGCCCAGGCGTCCCCCCACCCCACCCCTCTTCTGCTTCTGCTTGTGGGGTGTTAATCAACAGTTTCATTTTGAGCCGGGCTAAACGCTGTTGCGGTCGAGCCAGCAAATGGCATGGGAGCTGATCGAGAGGAGTAGAAGATATAATACATAAAAGATTATGTAAGCCGTCTATCGTGTGCTTGCTCTTTCTTTCTCTCGCTCTTTATTTTTGTGTTTTTGCATTATGAATTCATTTATGCAGCAACACGTTTGCGTTTATTGTTGCCCACGGACGGCAGTACTTTGGCTTGCTGCCTTCCCGGCCCGGCTATTGTTATATGAGGATGATGATGATGATGATGTATTTTTAATGCCATTTGTTCGCGTCTGCTTTTGTTGATTTCTTGTTGGGCAATGGCAATGCTACAAACTGAAGAAAAGCCGCTCCGAAACGAGATTTTTATTGACATTTTGTACTGAAAAAGTGGGTTATGCATAGAAGGAGCAGAAGATCCTAAATTGGAAGCAAAAGGCCAATCGTTCTTACTAGTTTTCTCAGGTCTGGTAACCCGTCCCATTTACTATCAAATTAAAGCTAATTACAACAAATTGTGGCAATGTAATGAAAAAAAAGAAAACAAAAAACAAACCAGAATTTCCCACGCCTCCACAAACAGAAACACAAACTGAAGAAAACAAAATAGCCTAAATTCCCATTTGAATACAGTTCAGCAGCCACATAATAACAGGCTTTCAATCACTTTCCAGCTGCAAGAGACAGACAAAATGGATACACAGAGAGAGAGAGATAGCGAGAGAGACAGAGAGAACCTCTCAAGACAATTTCCAATTGAAGTTCAAGCGCAGCAGCAAGAGCAGGGGAAGCGGCAGCGACAGCGGCGCAGCAGAAAGAAATACCAGCAACATGTAAAAGGCAAGAAATGCAGACACACAGCTTCATCATCCGCATCGTCTATGCTGCTGCTGCTTCTGCTTCTCTTCCCAACTTTTTAGGTATAATTTATCCACATTGTCGCTCAATCTGCCGCTGCTCTACGGACCGGTACAGACCGGGCTTAAAGTACATCGTAAACTGGGCTGTGTAGACAAAATCATGAACTATCACGCATGATGCAAAGCAGCGGCTGCCTTGTTTAATGGGTGCTTATAAAAAGCAAGACTTCTCTCTAATTGACATACTTTGTGTCACTCTCTCTGTCGCTGCTATAGCAGCTTATACACATAGGGTATAGGAACTTCGACTTTCTTTGGCCTCCAGCCCAGTGCTAGTCTCTTTTTCTTGATTTTTGTTGCTGTAGATGCGGCTGCTGCTGCTTCTGCAACTGTACATTTGTTGTTGCACGTCTCTCTCTCTCTCTCTCTCTCTGTCTTCTCCTTTTCGTGTCTCCTCTTTACCGACTTTCTGTTTGTTGTTGCTGTTTTATTGATGAGCTGCAGTTGTTTAGCCAGTAGCAACATTTTTTTTTTTTTAAAGCTTGGCACGTACGCCTCTTTTATTTATGTCTGTATATTTTTCTATCCATCCCCCTCTTTTTAGCTTGGCTTTGGTTCTCTCTTTTGATCCAATGTTTTGGTTTGGTGAATCCAAAGGAAGATGCAAAAGTGGCTGCCACGAATCTTACTCTCTCCCTCCTACTTGACTGACTCCATTAATCACACTGAACGTCACAATTATGCAGTTCGATCCCAACGATTTCCAAATCAATTAATCACAAAATGACGTCAGTGGGAAATTAGATAAGAGACAACCCCACACCACATCACATCACGCTTGAGTAAACAATTTCCAATCAAAAATCATTTTCTGCCTCACCTTCCTTTCCCTACCCTTCTACTCAAGTGTCCATCAAATGCATTTGCATTATTGGATGGGATGAGGGCGAGGGGCACGCCTTCGTCGTTAAAAAGTATTTGAGACGATTGCATTCCCTCATATCGAGGGACCGCTCTGTCTCTTGTTTGTCTCTTGTTGTTTATGTATATGCTGCAAACGTTCTCAATTTTGTATTTCCGTCATTTATTGGAACACATTTTTAGGTTAGGTTTTGCTTCCTCCCGCTATTGTTTCCAGTTTTAACTATGCACTTCCTCCCACCCACACAGACACACAGACAGACACACAAACATCCAACTGTCTCTGTCACACCTTGACGCTTTCAGTGCACGTTAATTTGTCACTTGTGTGTATGGAGGAAAGAGGAACAAACAGCGGGTTTTGACTTTCCCCAGTTATTTTGCACTCAACCGACGACACAACAGACTAATAACGGTGCGCAATCATTTAGTTCTGTTCTCTCCCCTTTATTCCTTGAGAGTGTGGAATATAGGGAATATAGGAATAATGCCGCAACGATTTTAGACAACACTGGGCTGAATGCATTTGCGGTCTGCGGCACGAATAAATTCCCCAGGCGATGAAGTCAATTCAAAAAAAACAGACGATCAAGAAGAACTGGACAACAGAAAAATGATAAGAGCGGGGTGGAACGGGTGGAACAAAAAACACAAGCACATGGGGAAACCGTATTAAAAACAAAAAAAAAGAGAAAAAAACACCATCATTGTATTCGCTGGAGTGTGTATGTGTGAGTGGATGAGCGAATTACAAATAGAAACAAAAAGGCAGCAAACAAAAAAGAGAACATTTTCATTGGGTTGTCTTTTGTGTGCGAAATGACGTCATGTGACATAAAAGGTAGCTAAATTTATCAGTAGACTTAAAGCTCGATGCAAAGATATGAGAGTGTACGAGTATGCATGAGTATTAGCCGATCCATGCAGGAAGAGAGATAGAGCAGGTGGAGTGACGTCATAAACTTCTACAGCCATTGAAATGAAGTCAAGAACAAATTATTAACTTTTTTTTAAATGAATCTAACCCATAAACATAAACGAGAGTTTCTACAAGATTGCAAAACATCTGAAGCAATACTTTAGACAACAAAACATCTGTTGGGAGGCAAAACTTACTCTTGCAACCAACTGTGCAGTGCACCGTTCTTCAATAAATAAGTTTTCGATATTTACAAATCTGTTTATCACTTGTTGCAGGTCGCAGTTTTTTTTTCGCCAAAGCGAAAGAGAAAATGTGGGTCACAGCCGCAAGGGGGGGGAGCAAAAGCACACTACATTAGACACACTCACAGACACACACACATATGCACTCGGAGCGTGAAGATTTTGCAACCAAGATGGCGTGTGTGTGTGTGTGTCGATAACAAATTAGTTATAAAAGCAACAGCTAAAATCCGAAGTCCGTACGACATGCAACTGTGTTTTCATAATCCGACAGGGGCATAGAAAGTGGGAAGAAAGAAAGCATGAATCATGTGAAAAGGAAAAGGCACTCACACCCACCCAAAAGACGAAAGAGAGTGAGAGAGAAAAAAGCCGCGTCAGACATTTTCAGAACATCAAACGCAAAGCATAACATCAAAACACACACACACAGACGAATGCACGCATACAATTAGGAATGTTGCGTGTGCTTGACCAAACCCAAAAAACAAAAACAACACTTATTAGTGAAGTACAAAAGATGGCGTCACCGGCCATAACCTCTGCCCAACATAACAGTTAAGATTCACTTGATTGCATTTAGTTTCCGAAAGTCTATAGAAATTATAGAATTGAAATTTTCATTTACAAGAAACTCACCGTGTTAAATGTCGGTCGGCCGATCCTCCAGTTGTTTTACAAACACAAGCACAAGAGCACAAGTCAATACAATCACTATGGGAGGAAGCACACGCGTTTTTGTTTAAACACTCGCTTGCTCTCGTAATGCACAAAACATAGACTAATATGAAAAGAATAGAAAATTTTAAGAATTTATTTCTTTTGATCAAAGGGTTTTGCGCTTTCCACAACGGCACTTTACACGATCACATTAAGGTTGCTTATTTTTTTATTTTAGTGGCAGGCACGCACACGTCCGCACAACTCGAAGAACAAGACGACGCAAAAACGAGAGGCGAGAGCTGGAAGGCGGCCCCGGTCGGTCCGTTCGTCAGTGTTAGTTAACGTCAAATGGGCGCAGTGTTTCCAAATATTAAAATTCGGGGACAGGGAAGAAGGGTAAAATTGAGAGCTAGCATGTTAATGAAATAAACAATTATTTTCGAATAAATAATGTAAAAATTGTTTCGACGCTCAGTCGCCATATACAAATGCGAAAGAGCTAGAGAGAGAGATAGAGAGCGCGGCGGTCCCACTGGAAAGCGGCCTGGAAGTGTATCATCCTGCTACGCCCAAATACATTTACATTTATGTTGTGTGTGTGTGCGTGTGTGAGAGAGTTGTGTTCGCATATGTGTTGGATGCCCGCGAGTCCTGTTTCGCCACTTTTGACCACAAGAATTGATTCGTTTCGTTTTTGCTTTTCTTGCCGCACTTTTAGGTATTCTGCAGTTAACAACTGTGTCAATTAACCCGCCCAGCCCACGCCGATTATGTCATATTATTGATACAAATACAAATACACTTATTAACGGCGACTGCTCGCCGGCAACGGGGCAACGCCGTGAAAAAATCAATGAATTGAGTGCACGTTCTCTTTCTCACAACCCACACACATTTGCTAACATAACACCCCGTATCAAACCGAACATAAAAAGCGCTCCGCCAGCAAATTAATATTATTTTGATTTATAATTACAATTAATTCAGTTTAAATGCTACACAGAAAATTCACTGCGCAACGACCGCGAATGCGATTGTTTATAAGACGTTTAGTATGACCGCGGACTTTTCGATAACATATACGGTCCCACCAATAACTAGAGCTGGAGAAACATCGATGTTAACATCGATAAAATCGATGTTAGGGTCCTGCAGAGATTGATAGTTTTTTTCAAACATGTTTTTTTTGCCAGACACCCCTAAATTTAATCGATATGATTTTGATCGGCTCTGTTGGAAATTATTTTCCAATTTGATTGGAATTGAGACTATTTTTATAAATAGACCAAAAACCATACAATATTCTGAGATAGAGACTGACTAATTTCTGTAATAATTGGTGCCTGGTATGGCAAACATTTCCTAAATTCTATAATATGCTGGCCCATACAAAAAATGCTGCCAACGGTCAATGTAACGTAAGCAACGTAAGTGAGCATGGAATTTAAGGGAAATTGTTGCGATGAAAAAGGAAATTGTTGGGATGTTGGGAATTTTGCCTCCACAAAATCCCTCTAAAGGTCCCCAGTAAAGTCCCAACAAGCACGACGGCTAAAAGGCAACATAATATCGGTATTTTAAATGGTACACAGAAAATTGTTCAGGATTCATCGTCTTACGTTATATTTAACTCTCACTTACGTTTCCTTACGTCTTACGTTATATTTCACTCTCACTTACGTTTCCTTACGTATTACGTTATATTTCACTCTCACTTACGTTTCCTTACGTATTACATTATATTTCAATCTTACTTACGTTTTCTTACGTCTTACGTTATATTTAACTCTCACTTACGTTTCCTTACGTATTACGTTATATTTCACTCTTACTTACGTTCCTTACGTCTTACGTTATATTTCACTCTCACTTACGTTTTCTTACGTATTACGTTATATTTCACTCTCACTTACGTTTCCTTACGTATTACGTTATATTTCACTCTCACTTACGTTTATGCTCGCGGTCATTTGGCGGGAACTGCCCCGCTTCAAGCTGGGTGAGGAACGGATTCTAAATTCGTTCTATAAAAAACTTTGTTGTAGAGGGAAGTTCGTTATAGAGAAGTTAGACTGTATTTCATATTTCAATTTGTAATATTATCTACCCAAAAACCGCTAGAAAATAATCGACCATTTTACGTGAGTGTTCATCGCGTGACATGGTCTAGTCCATCTCTAGCTCAAATCGGAATGCAAATTCCCCATCTGCCAGCTCTTCTGCGTTTTCCCCCCTCTCTCTGCCTCTCCCTCTGCCTGGGTGAGAGGAACGGATATTCAACTGCTACACGATGGACTACCAGAAGAGCATAATCCGTCGGAGGTCGAAGCCGTTGCAAGTGTACACTGACACTCTACAGGTTTGACTGCAGCTGTGAGAACTATACTCGGCCGGGGCTACGTAAATATAATGCATTTGTCTTTTTTGATTCAGCAGTAAAATAATCCAATCCCAGCCTTCGTTTGCAGCTCATCGTCTTTTGTGTTAAGGCCAAAACAAGATGGGCCTAGTATAACATTATGAAAAGGAAGAAGGAACTGATCGTCGAACCATTCTTTTCTGAAATTGACGGTAAGATAGTAGCTGCCAGAAACATTTCAAGATAGTGACAATCATCTATGCATTACTTAGAAACATAGCTGGAGGGCACTGAAGCATCTCAGCCAGATGGCCTGTCTGTGGTATCCATGAGCATTGAGCAAATGCAATTGGCTCGCAAGGGATGAGGGGTAAGACGGAGTGCATGGCCGGTGAGCAGAGACAGATCTTCGAGAACAATTACAACGATTTTATTGAGCAACAATGCAAATAACGCTATACACAATATAAATTCAACTAGTTTCGAGCTACAAGCTTTCTTCAGAACTGGCACTTTTTGTCCTACGACTACGACTACGTAAACTAAACTTCCTATCCTCTCTACCTCTGGACCTCTGTCTAAATAAAGTGCGAGGCATATTCGTGCGGCATCACGCCACGCCGCGGATAAAACGTATGTGTGGTCGAGAACTTGAGCAAGTTGGTTATGTCACTGGTGTAGATGTCCGCAAAACGGAAAAGCCTCCTCGAGAAGTACGTTGGGTTGTGATACGTGCGGAAAACACTCCCGAACTGCTCGTTGAACACATTCTTTGTCTTGTTGCTGCAAAGACGGAATCAATATTGATCGCTGGGAATTAAAATTTATATCCGTTATGCATACCGCAACTGATCTCGTTCCTCCATCCATTCGCGCAGGCAAGCCTGAGCGGGCTCACTCTCGTCGTCCTGTGTGTCCTCGATGAGCTGCGTCAGCATCTGCAGCCAGTTGGCGCTCATCTTGAAGTCCTCTCGGTTAAGGGTCTTGATTTCATGCTGCGAATGAATAATTTGAGTAACATCATCTCAATTACACAGGTTGTACACCCACCGCTAGCTCACTGATGATTGCCCCTGTCCGCCAGCTGTGCTTCAGCGTGACATCAGCCAGGTCGCTGTACGGATGATCGCCAAAATAAAGTACCGAATGCCCGCGCCAGCCCTTCAATTCCTGCAGCTGTCGCACAGACCCTTCGTAGTATATTTTTCCTTTCTCTAACTTAAAGACACGATCCCATAGGTGGGATCTCGTCTTCTCATCAAAGAGCCTTATCGGCCGAGATTCGTCGGTGAAGAATTTTGGCTTGCGTGCCTGTACGATAACTACATCGAAGAAATCTCTCCAATTGGCGCCCACAAGGAACGTCATGCCGCAGTTCCTGTTCCACAGAAGGATGGTCTATCAATTAGTAGGGACTACATTAAACGAGGGCACTAGTACTCACACGAAGGAGAACGGACTGTTGGTGACCAAAAAGAGATTCTTTCCCGCCTTTTGCAGTTTCTCAAAGAACTTGACCAGCTTGGGATTGCGTTCGATGTACTTGGCGGTGTTTACCATCACTTTGCCATGCATGATGGGATGACAGGAGCCCATGGCCGTTCTGGTGTCATGGAAAACTATCTCCGGGTTGTAGTCGATGCGATTCCGCTCGAAATATTCGATTACATTGCACAGAAGGCACATCTCTGGCACAGAAAACAGATCCGCCAACTGAACCATTTTCGAGTTGGTATTGTGCTGCCAAAGCGAGAGATGAATACTAGTGCTTGCTGCAGATCGAAATGGATTCTCACCCGATAGCTGTTATTCGGTCCTTCGACATAGGCAATGGGAAGCAGCCGGTTGTGATATAGCTTGAGCACCTCCTCGGCCCCTACCTTTGTTCGCCCCCGGTAGACGGAGCCCAGCTGAAGTTGCAGGAATGAATCCAACTTGACCAACAGTCCCTTCTCCACATCATAGTGCAAGCCGCGCACTGCGAAATTCGGCTCGTATTCCAGATCCAGAATATCTTCGGGGTATCTGAAACGCTTCACCAACATTTCCCGCGCCAAATTGTATAGGAGGTCCTCCAAAATGGGCTTGTAGCAGGCCAGGGTGTAGTCATAGTCGAAGCCATACACCTGCACCTCGCTGAGATCGAGCTCGTTGCAAGCGAACACAGCATCTGGATGCACGTCGACGGGTAGCTTTTTGGCTGAAAAGGTCAAAACGTTTGCATGTCAAGTGGGCGTACTATACTGGGGGGTGGGCTATTTATAGAATTGTGCACACGAACTGCATATCCCTATGTTACGACAGGTTAAGGCTTACATTGAAACTTCTTTTTTGTGGATTTGTAGAGCTCTTGGAAATCACTCACTGTTTTGCGATTCGGAATTTGAGCTAGAGCTGCGGTTGCAGTGGGACCTCCTGCAGGAGAAGCCCTTGTAACGGCTGCTCCAGAGTCCGTGCTCAGACCGCAGCATTGTGATTGGGATCTCGGTTCTATCGACCTGAGCGCGTACACATTACGAAGATTTTGCACATTTTGTCTCAATAGGGCGCTGAATATTAGACCAGCTGCAGTACACATTTAAATTGATTGTTTGTTAATTAAGTCCAGTTGTTATGTACACTATTGTGGGGTTGTGGGGGGACCAATGATTCTGATCAGAATGCGTGGGGGCACCACGATACCGATAAGCTACTTGTGGCGCAAACGGAGTCCAACACTACTTTTTGATTCCCGATAACAGTCGTATTCCACCGTGTTATTGGGAAATATTGCAGTGTGAGCGAGAGAAATATGCGCTCCTGGATGGATTTGTTATGGAATTGGTGGCAGAGCAGCAGCCACATTTTATTTTGTTGGCTTTTAGCCATCAGCTATACCTCGAATGTTGAGTCTTGGAGTGGAAGTGATTTCAACCGTAGTGGAAACAAGCCATCGCCACCTATCGCTACTATCGGTGTGAATCCCACTGTAAAATGAACCATATTTTGTGGCACTGGCGAACCGGAACCAAGATACATATATATATATTTCTTTGTGCATGTGTGTGTGCGCAAATGAGGTGGTAGTAGTATTTTTCATTTCTGTTTTGCTGTACGTGCGGATTGATTCATATTATTTCATTACGTGAGGTGAGCTGACGATATTTCGACAAGGACGAGACAGTTTCAGTTAACCAACGAAGGCCGATTGTAAATCTGTAAATCCAGCTCTATTTGTCGTTCGAACTGTGTAAATAAATGCTCTTTGTGATGTAGAGCTGCTGATGGCCCCCTTCACACCCGGGGGCCCAGCCATAGCCGTGCAATAAGAATATATACATATAACAAAATTTCTTCGAAAAAAGAAAACAGTCGGTATACTAAATAGCCTTTTACGCCGCAATTGAAAAGAAAATCGGCAGCAAGAAGAAGCAACAAACATACGTCAAATATCACCAATACAGTGGCATTATTGGATGTGTCGCGTATTCGAAATTTCTAGCTGCCCCACAAAGAACAACAACAACAGGAAGAAGAAGATAACTCCCCCGACATCCGTTCAAGAATTGACAATTGATACGTAGAATTATGAACGTTGAGAACCAATTGAAAACACCGCCAACGCAGCTTCGTAATTTGGTCAAACACGTGAACAAGCGAAATTTTAATGAAACTAGCGAGCAAATAAACCAGGTACGTTCAAAATTGTTCATATTTTTCTCGCCCTTATACCAATTTTGGATAGAAAACAATATTTGTCAACAAAAACAACAAGAAAACCCGATTGCAAGTGTTGCGAAGGTTTGCACATATCGGCCCATGGCCAGTGTTGCCAATTGGTTCAGTGGCCACTATATTGCCATTTCACTCGCTCGTGCATTTTTGCCGACGCCATTACAGTTTTTTGTGGAAGTAGGCAGAAAAAATTTCTCTGCACAGCGTTGTGCGATTTCTTCCCGGTTTGTTTAAGTTAAAAGTTATTCAAAATGTATAAATTTATATGAACTGGTTGCAATATACCGCGTACGTGAATGCGGCCCTGCTGCATGGAGTGGAAAGTGTGCAAATTTGAACGCAAATTTTACGAAACCGAGCTGCAAAAACGAACAGCCAACGAAAAGGGAAACTACAGCCCAAGCCAAAGGGTTTTTACCCTCACACCCCTTTTATTCCTTTCATTGGGCGCATAGTGCCCAAGCTATTGGCAGTTGTAAGTTTATTAATAGTTAACGTGTATAATATTTGCGAACAGACCACTTTCCTTTTGCTAAAAACACAATATGCTGGCAGTCTTTTTCTTCAACTCCTCTTCTCTACCGCACCGTCATCCGTTCCGTCTTTTTTTCCATGTAACGTTGAAAGTTGAGCGAATGTGAGTGCCGAGTACTTTTGTGTGTAATTTTTTTGTTGTGCAGCAGCTGCGACGACACACGTTCACAGCTGTTGTCTCGCTTCTGCGCGCACCTTCAAAGCAAAGCTGAACTGAAACGAAACCTTGGCCCTCCGTCCCTGTCCCCTGTCCCTCGTCTTCCGTCCGAGCAAACACAAAGTTTGAACCGAAACACAACACTTGAAGGAGCCTAGAGTTTTTAATCAAATTTTATTGTTAAATGGACACGGCTGGCCTTGCCTGCCCGTCAATGGTCGAAAAGTTTTCTATAAAAATCGGCAACTCACTATATTTTATAAATAAAATATGAGTCCACAGTGGCAAAAAGCGGCTGCTCCTGGCGCAGATGTGCAGGCGCAGGTACCAGCTGAACCTGTGTTCCACTTTAATTACTATCCCCTCTTCCACTCTCCTTGCAGTTCATCAAAGAGCACGGCCTGGAAGCTGATCGTAGCAGTCTGCGCTATCTGTTCACTGCGATCAACTTCAGTGACCCATCGCCGACCGTCACCGCCCAGTTGCAAGCCAAATTGCTTGGTGTCCAGTTGCAGCGGCAGTTGCAAAGCTCCTCGTTTGTATCCAACATCTGTTTCGCGTTTGACCAGCACTTTGCCAACAGCCAAAAGGTGAGTAACCACACATTTTTTCATTGCCTACTGGGTTCTTCATCCCTCTCTTTGATCAGTCGCTCAAACCGTCAGAGACAGCAGAGCTCATTGGCCAGGTGTGCAGACTGACCGGCATAAACAAGCTCTGCGAGTGCATATTTGCCTTGGCGGTGACCCACTCGTCGCATCCAGAGCTTCGACAATCGGCCAAAGACTGCTTGCTGGTCGCCATAACCGAGTTGCTCGACTCCTATTTGGGGAACAACAACAGCTCCTCAGCTACCAGTGGACTGCAAGATATATCGATCGATCTTCTGCAGTATTTGCTGTGCTGCCTCCAGAAATACGTGACGCCGAAGCTGCACGGGCAATTTTTGATCAAACTACGTGAAGAGTTTCCGCGCCAGGCGGTGCCTTTGATTTTGGCGCCGTTCCTTTACGGCTCAACGACGGCGGCGACCTCGAATCCAGTTGGGGCCAGCGCCAGCGAAACTGATGCAGAGGCTGAGGCAACGACAACGACAGAGACAGAGACGGCCAGCAGCATCAGTAGCAGCAACAGTTCCGACACAGATGCCTTGAATGAGGTTGGAATCGAGGATATCTATGATCATTTAAGCGAAATAATATTCACAAACCAGGTGGGTACAAGAAGAGAAGTAGTACCTTCCCATACCATACTCAAATATTCGAAATTCAAACATTTTGCAGGGCAAAAATAATATTATGGACACATCTTGGATTAATCTAATCCTTGAAATCGGTTACGAATTTACATCGAGCGTTGAAGAGTGTAAAAATCATTTGTGCTCACGTGATCGAGAGCGCGAACTCCAGCCAAAAGATGTTGCCAAAATCGTTGGTCTCATGTGCCGGCGGCACTCATCTCTGCTCGATTGTAATGTGAATCTACCGACGCCAGCTAATTTCTGGCCAGGGCAGGGTCAAGGAGGCGGCAGCAACAGTAGCGGCGGCTCTTCCCAAGCACAGGCCACCACACCACAGCAGGGACAGAACTCTAGCAGCAACAGTAACAACAACGATGGGGCAAGCGACGGTGGAGGCAGCTCGTCCAGTGATAAGAAGGACAAGAAGGAGACGACAGACGCCACACAGACATGGAAGCCGGATGTCTTTGTGCAGGCACTCAAGGAACTGGTGCCACAGCTCAATTGGAAGGACGTCTGCATGGGTAAGGATAGTCCCAGGGGGACTAGCAAGCCTAAGCCATATCTGTCATTCAATGACGCTATTAAATATTTCAGAACTTGATCATCCCGAGTTTGTGCTGAAGGATCGCATCGGCTTGGACCTGCTGCTGACAATTCTGCGACTGGCCACACAGTCCAACATCTTTCCACATCCAGAATGCATTTACCGTCACTGGGCCAACACGGAGGGTCAGCTGTCGCTGATCTCGACGCTGCTAAAGAATCCGGATCTGTTTTCATTTGCCGACTTTGTGTTCAGTCAGCCAACGCTGGATGTCCTGAAGACGGCACCGGATGCGGAGAACAAGGAGATTTCGGCCTGGAAGTCCCTCCACCTTGTCGAGGTGCTGCTCTCTATTGCGGACAAGGGCTACTACACGCAGGTCCATGAGCTTTTTAAGTTCCCTGCACAGAATTGCCCGGACGTGCTGTTTCTGGCACTGCTGCACATAAATCCACCATTGACACCGCTGCGGCAGGACCTGTTCAATTTGCTGATACCAACGTTCCTCAACAATCATCCCAACTCGAATGTGATCCTGGCCAGCGCCTGGAGCTCGACCAACTTCGCGCTGCGGCCAAACATTATGAACGCCATGTCCGACTGGTATCTGCGCAGCAACGACTTCGATCAGGTGAAGCTGTCGCGCATTCTCGATCTCGCGCAGGACCTGAAGGCGCTCTCGTCGCTCCTGAATGCACGCTCCTTTCTGTTCATCATCGATCTGGCTTGCCTGGCCTCCCGGCGGGAGTACTTGAAGCTGGAGAAATGGCTGACCGATAAGATTCGCGACCATGGTGAACCCTTCATGCAGGTCATGATCAAGGTGCTGCTCCGGCGCTGCCCACAGGTGGCCAATGCCAAGGTGCCCGAGGAACAGTTGCCGCCGAAACAGGCCCAGCTGCTGCCCGAGACGGTGACGACGATGATCAATTGCCTCCAGACGTGCATCAACAGTTGCATGCAGCCCGAGATGGTCGAGATGATCATGCAGATGACCGCCAATGTGGCCATTATGGCGAATAAGGCACGTGCCCAACAGCAACAGCAGCAGCAACAACAGCAGCCCGGTCTGGTGCCGCCACCGCCGCCGAGTATTCTGCGGCATCGCGGGATGGATCTACCCGGTGGCATTGTGCCACCATCACCTCAGCAGCAGCAACAACAGCAGCAACCCTTCTCCGGCAGCCTCAATGCCCAGCAAATGTTTGGCCCCGGCATGGATCCGCTCACAAACATGTCCAACAATCTGGCAGGCCTCAATCTGAGTGGACCGAATGGAGCCTTTAACTTTGGAAATATGTTAAGTAAGTGAAAGCAATGTATTACCTCCCTCCCCCCTTTACTGTGCTCTCTCTCTGTGTGTGGGTGTGTGTGTGTGTAGTCTGTATGTGTGATTTGATGTATGATGTATGATTTATATTATCTATAGATAACATGGTTTCTACTACTCCAGCATCTCCATCCCGCCTGATGGGTCCCGGAGGCAATCCCTATCCGCTGAATCCGATGCAGATGCCACAGCCTCTGCCGCCACCACCGAATGTTGGGAATCTGGGTCGCATGCTACCCGGGGGACCGCAACAGCCGCCGACACCATCATCGGCACCGCCGACGGCACCCAATCCCAACAATCCGGTGATGGCTGACCTGCAGATACCCGTGTCCAAGGAGGTGGAGGATGAGGTCAACTCGTATTTCCAACGCATATACAACCATCAGCCCAATCCCACGCTCTCGATCGACGAAGTACTGGACATACTGCAGCGCTTCAAGGAGTCTAGCAATCGGCGGGAGCAGGAGGTCTTCCTGTGTATGCTGCGAAACCTGTTCGAGGAATATCGCTTCTTCTGCCAGTATCCGGAAAAGGAGCTACAGATCACCGCTCAACTGTTTGGCGGCATCATAGACCGCAACCTGGTACCCACGTTCGTGGCGCTCGGTCTCTCACTGCGCTGTGTCCTGGATGCCCTCCGCAAGCCAGACGGCTCCAAGCTCTATTACTTTGGAGTGACGGCCCTCGATCGGTTCAAGACACGACTCCACACATACAACAAGTACTGCGAGCATATTCGCTCCATTCCGCACTTCTCGGACTTTCCGCAGCACCTCATCCAGTATGTGGAGTACGGGATGCACGGCCAGGAACCGCCGCCGCATAAACTGGTGGGCCTGAGCAACACAATCTCGGCCTTGGCCACAGGACCACCGACGGAACCGCTCTATCGCACCAGTGCCATGCAAGGTAAGCCAATCAGTTAGCGACTAAACGCTACAAACTAGCTAACATTTTGTCATTCGTTCTTAGGCCATGTACCGGCAACGGCAGCGCCCAGCTCTGGCCAGAAGACAACTGTGGCTGTGTCGCATGCCACGCGTATGAAGTCCATTGCCAATGCAACAAATATCGACACTCTGCTGGTGGCCAATCAGGAGGAGAAGGTGACGGTGCCACCGGAACCGGTGCAGGACAAGACTGCCTTTATATTCAACAATCTCAGTCAGTTGAACATACCGCAAAAATGCGATGAGATCAAGGAGATTATGACCCAGGAGTATTGGCCATGGCTGGCCCAGTATCTAGTCCTCAAGCGCGCTTCGATGGAGTTCAACTTTCACACGCTCTACTACAACTTTCTGGATGCCCTCAAGAACGGCGAGATCAATCGTTTTGTGACCAAGGAGACGCTGCGCAACATCAAGGTGCTGCTGCGCTCCGACAAGGGTGTGATCAACTTCTCGGACCGTAGTCTGCTGAAGAATCTCGGCCACTGGCTGGGCATGATGACCCTGGGTCGCAATCGACCCATTCTGCAGCTCGACCTCGATCTCAAGTCGCTGCTGGCCGAGGCCTATCACAAGGGGCAGCAGGAGCTGTTGTTTGTTGTGCCTTTTGTGGCAAAGATTTTGGAATCGTCGGCAAAGTCGAAAATCTTCCGTTCGCCCAATCCCTGGACTATGGGCATCATGTATGTGCTGGGGGAACTGCATCAGGAACCGGATCTCAAGCTCAACCTCAAGTTCGAAATCGAAGTTCTCTGCAAAACGCTCAATCTGGAGTTGGCCAAGTTGCGGCCTGTCATCTACCTGAAGGATCCCACCCGTGCCCTGCTCATCGAGCAGCAAATGTCCCAACCGAAGCCCAAGCAGACGGAATCTGTGCCCTCGCCGGCAGCAATCCAAGCGATCCAACAGCCACCACCGCAGCAGCAGCAGCAGCAACAACAACAACAGCAGCAACAGCAGCCGCCGCCACAGCAACAACAGCAGCAACAGCAACCTCCTCCACCGCCTCCAGCGGAGGTGGATGCCGCCCAGGCAGCAGCCATGATGATGAGCGCTGCTGGAGGAGGCTCAAACAACGCATCAGGATCGGTTGCATCGCCCAGTCTGCCCATCGATCCCAGTCAGGTATCCCTGCCACCACCAGAGCCCCGCTACTCCTACGTGGAGGTGAATGTGACCAACTTCCAACTAATAGCACAGCAGCTGGTGCTGCCACCCAACATACCCTTCTTGCATGCAAATCCGGGCATCAAGCACATCGTCATCAATGCCGTGGAGCGCACCATCACCGATTGGCTGCAGCCCGTTGTGGATCGCAGCATCCGCATCGCCTGCGCCACCACAGAGCAGATCATACGCAAAGACTTTGCCCTGGATGCGGATGAGAACCGCATGCGCACTGCTGCCCATCAAATGGTGCGCAATCTGGCTGCCGGCATGGCCATGATCACCGGCAAAGACGAGATCGCGCGTGCCATTAGCCAGAACCTACACAAAGCCTTTGTGTCGGCTCTGACGGGCATGCCCAGCCTCTCTGAGATTCAGGCCGCTTCCATGCAGTTGGCCAGCGAGAATGTGGAGCTGGTGTGCGCCTTCATCCAGAAGACATCGGCCGAGAAGGCAGTCCTCGAGATTGATCGACGCCTCTCCACCGACTTTGAGACGAGGAAGATTGCCCGCGAGGAGGGAAGTCGCTTTGTGGATGCTCAGATCTTGAGCTATCAGCAGGAGCGCCTGCCCGAGGCTGTGCGCATCAAGGTGGGCGCTGCCCCGGCCACACTGTATGCGGTCTACTCGGAGTTTGCCCGCACCATTCCGGGTTTCCAGCAGATGAGCGACAGGGACATTGCTCTGTTCGCTCCCAAGCCGCAGGATCTGCCACCGCCGAATGTGTTCGCCAACGATGACAGCAGCATGGTGTACGCCGAAGTGGCCGCCAAAATGGAGGCTTTCATGAACACGGCTATTAATGTGCCGACGCTGCAGCTGCAGGCCAGCAAAATGCACATGCTCCTCAATGCCCTGATGTCCACGCGTCGTCTGCGCGATCAGGAGTCTGCGTTTATTCTGCTGACACGCGCCGTCGAGGGTCTCACCGAGGGACTCGTCAACGTCCAGGATCACTTGGAGCAGATGAAGCTCTATCGCGACATTCACTTGCGCATCCTCAGTCTGCTGCACAACAGCTTTGGGGCCCCCAACACCGAGCGAGCGGTGACCAAGTGCTTCTTCGAAATCCGCGAGGAAGTCCGCTTCAATGTGGAGGCCGCCCGTGCGCTGATCACTGCCCATTTCGTCAACCTCAATCAGTTCGATGGCATGCTGCGCGACTGCATGGACAATGGCAATAATTACATGGCCATTTCGTTTGGAATTGGTCTGATCGAGCGTCTCATTGTGGAGGATCGGGCAATTAACATTGTGTCCGACAACGAGTTCATGGCCACCGTCGAGCTTCTCGGACGCCTCACCCAGCATCGCCATCGGTATCCCGAGTGCATTGTCAATGCCATCGATACACTGTGGTCCGGAAACTTCAACTCCACCGCCGACTACAGTCCTTTCAATGCCAACGAGCGTTCCCTGGCCGGTGCCTCCCACTACATACACTCCGGCATGCATCACGTTAGGGTAAGTCCGTTCCTACCACTCTCGCTCTAACAACAAACGCTCTAACAAACGAAAAACTAACAATTTTTGCTAATTATTTCTGTACCAAACAGTCATGCGACACAGACGATCCACCAGGCTTGCAGGAGAAGACAGAGTTTTTGCTCAAGGATTGGGTGGCCCTCTACGCACAGCAGACCCAACAGACGACGCGCGATGCCCGGAACTTTGGGGCCTTTGTCCAGAAGATGAACACCTATGGGATACTAAAGACAGACGATTTGATCACACGCTTCTTCCGGCAGGCGACGAACATCTGCACGGATGTGGTGTACCGCATGTTCGCGGATCCGAGCATGCCCATTAATCAGGCCAAGAACAAGATATTTCAGTGGATCGATGCGTTTGTGCATCTGATTGCCATGCTCGTGCGACACTCTGGCGAACCGGGTAACCCCACAACCAAGATCAACCTGCTGAACAAGGTGCTGGGCATTGTGCTGGGCACACTGCTCAAGGATCACGAGATGCGTGGCGTTAGCTTCCAGCAGGTGGGCTACCACCGCTTCTTTATGATGCTCTTCATGGAGCTGTGCTCGGCCGATGTCAACCTGGACTCGCTGATGCATAGCATTGTGTCAGCCTTTGCCTACACGTACCACCTGCTCAATCCCAGTGTGGCGCCCGGCTTCTGCTTTGCCTGGCTGGAGCTCATCTCACACCGCGTCTTCCTCGGACGGATACTCGTTCAGATTCCAGGCCAGAAGGGCTGGCCGCTCTACGCCCAGCTGTTGCAGGACCTTTTCAAATATCTTGCACCATTCTTGCGCAACACCGAGCTGGGCAAGCCCGTGCAGCTCCTCTACAAGGGAACCTTGCGTGTCCTGCTTGTGCTGTTGCACGACTTTCCGGAGTTCCTGTGCGACTATCATTTTGGATTCTGCGACACAATACCGCCCAACTGTGTTCAGATGCGCAACATCATCCTGTCGGCATTCCCTCGCAATATGCGCTTGCCCGATCCCTTCACGCCCAACCTCAAGGTGGACATGCTCTCGGACAGCAGCAATGCCCCCAAGGTGCTCAGCAGCTACATCATGAACATCCAGCCGCCGAACTTCAAGAAGGACCTCGACTCTTACCTCAAGGCACGCGCCCCAGTCACCTTCCTCTCGGAGCTGCGCGGCCATCTGCAGGTGACCAGTGAGCCGGGCACGCGCTACAACATGACACTGATGAACGCCCTGGTCATGTATGTGGGCACACAGGCAATTGCACTAATTAGGTAGGAGGTTTTAAAGAGCTTTCCACATTTGATTGATGAAACTAATGATGCAAAATAATGCTCCGTTGCAGGAACAAAAACTTTGTGCCCAACACTTCCAATATTGCACACAGCGCGCACATGGATATCTTCCAGAATCTGGCCGTTGACCTGGACACTGAAGGTCGCTATCTGTTCCTCAATGCGATTGCCAATCAGTTGCGCTATCCCAACAGCCACACGCACTACTTCAGTTGTGCCGTCTTGCATTTGTTCGCGGAGGCAAACTCGGAGGCGATCCAGGAGCAAATCACGCGTGTTCTACTCGAGCGTTTGATTGTGAACCGCCCGCATCCGTGGGGTCTGCTCATCACCTTCATTGAGCTGATCAAGAACCCCATCTACAAGTTCTGGGATCACGATTTTGTGCACTGTGCTCCGGAGATAACCAAGTAAGTGGTTGGAACAACTCTTTGCTTTGATTCGTTTTAGTTTTTGTAGCACTCTGTGTGGATTTGACTTTTGCTGTATACCATATACCTACATCTTAGCTCCACTCCCATCCCATCTTATACATGTTATCATGGCCCATTCTGTTTTCAGATATTTTTGTGAATGTTTGATTATCATTTCGCAGTTTCTGCACCCGAATGGTGTGGTTCAGCAATCAATAATATAGCGAGATCCCTAAAAAAAAGCAAACACCAAGCACTTGCATGTTAACTATTTTAAATTAATTTGTATTACTCTTTTTTATGAATTATATGTAAATACAGTATTTAAGATTTATATGTAAAGTATATGGTTTTTAGTACCAGGAGGATATGTTGCCCTCGAAAATGTTTTGATAAATTAATATGAATCGAATCTCTCTGTTCTAGGCTCTTCGAATCTGTGGCTCGCTCCTGCCTGGCCAAGTCGAACGTGACCCAGCAGCTGAACATGGCCGTCGTCGATGGGGAGAGCCAGGAGGTGGGAAACATTAACTGAGAAAACGCTACGGTTCGCCGCTTCTGCCAGCAGGTCTGCGCCCTTAGAGGCAGACGCAGGCAGTAGCCACCAGCCTCATGTCCAATGCCCCATGCCCCCTCCCATACTGCAACAAACCGTTAATTGAATTCTACCATTTATTATTCTGTTTAGTTTTTAGTAAATCGTTTTTAAGAAAAAGAGTCAAATTACGCAGAAACAACATCGTTAGCCAGAAAAACAGAACCAGAAACCGAAACAATAAGAACAGCAGGCCAGGCCTAACTGCTGTGGTCGTCGATAAGAAACGAAACCCCGAAACTCGAGCAAGAGAAAATGATTGTAACATTTTAAATGCACATCTCCACAAAAAACAAAAAAAAATTAAGAGAATGTTATAAATTTGTAATAGAATTGTAAAAAAAAAAAAAAATACTGTTGTAAAGTAATCAAAAAAGAAAAAGAAAATGAGAAAAAAATCGAGAAAAGAAAAATGAAAAATATTTTCAACAAAAAAATTGCAAAAACGTACAATGAAAATGTGAAAAAACTAACAAATGCGATGTAAATATGTAGATGGTTGTTGCTACAAATTTATTAAGAACAATCAGAGGATACAAATTCATAAAGAGATGGTAGCAACAACAACATTTTATATATGTATACATACAAATTCATTCATGAACAACCACACAAAGAAGATATACCCTATGGCGCCCACTCTCAAACGGGCGGGATACTGATAGACATAAATCGAAGTAGAGGAAGAATAATTGTAAAACTCTCAAGTCAAGTCCCTTAACTCTATGATATACATATATTGTTTTGTCACATCTAAACCAAAACCCAAACCAAGAGGTTCTTCAGTTAGTTCTCATCGTTTACTGTACTTTAATTTTTAAAATGTGCCGAGAAAGCCACAATAATCAATCAACCATGCCTGATCTTACTATATATTCATTGTATACTACTACACTACTACGTTCTTGTTTTTTAATATTTTTACAATTATTAACTTAACTGAAATGGGAATATGCTTTGAACTCCAACTTAAGATGATTATAAGTCTAAGTCGTGTTATTGTCATCCCTTGTAGAGATAGAGATAATGGTGTGAGATCAGAGGACGATATGCAGTAGAGAGTGTGGCAATGAGTCGTAGCAATTATCTATATATAAATATATAAAAATTGTATTTCTAAATATAAATACCTAATGTGTAAATCAAATCGGTGTTGATTGTGGTCGTCGGAGTGGAACTGGAGCGGCAGGAAGCAGTGGCACAAAGTGAACAACGTCAGTTAAGAGTATCTTGAAGGTTATTACAACAGTACAGTCGGTACAGTCCCCCCCCCCCCCCCCCCTACCCCCCTCTCCCTCTCTCTCACGCACCCATTGCAGCAGCGAGCAAAGCCCAACTTTATTAGTTTATATTATACATACATTATATATATATATACATAAATAGCAACCAGAACATTCATTGTATTTACGCACGTTAAAATGTATTTTGAATTAAACTGAATTGAAGCATCATTCGAGACGGGATGGGGATCTGATCTATAAGAAAGCAAACCAAGCAAATAATAATGGAAGGACATGGCATACTCGTTGAGAATTAGCGCGGGGGCAGTGAAGGCCCTAAATTATAGACTAAAACGGATATGATTATGAACATGCGAAGGAATTCTATTCCGTTGTACATATATGATGTATGTATGTATGCCCGTGTTCAGCTATGCGTTCTTGCACTCGCACATATTCATTAACAAAAACTGCGACACCAGAAATACATGCATACATATTTATATCCGAATCCATTACAATTGAAATAACATTATGAATTAAGAGTATATATATATACATATATTGATATATATATGTATATGTATGTATAAAAGAAATAAAAGTGTATAAACTGCAAAATTATAAAAAAACCAATCATGCGTTTGAGAAATCTCCCCTGTCCTTAAGCTTTTCACCGCTACCAATGAGGTAGCATTTGTGTGTGTGTATCTGTGTACAGATACCGTCTGTGTGTGGTGTGCGCGGGTGAAGTGCCTGCCCCGCCTGCCCCCACTTAAAAAAGCTTATTTATAGGAGCAAAAGGGCGTCCGTGGACTGGACCCTTCTCCACCCACTTTGCCCTGTACATATGTAGTCCATTTCCGCACCCTCAGGCTTACATAAGCTGCCCCACCATATATGTATGTACATACACCCCTTCTCGACGAACAAGTCGTCGCTTGAGGGGCATCTGTTGGTGGTGGGGAGCATTTGGGTTAAGTAAACAGAGCCACAACGAAATGTCGATAAATGCACAAACCGTGCACGAGCAAGAGAGCCAGCTACACAGAGAGCGAGAGAGAAAAAGCCCATACAGTTTTACAGCTTTGAAAACTGAAATGTGTCTGTTTATGTACATATGTATACGTATGGATATGTATGTATATATGCCTTTGCAGCAGGGTATCTATTGTGTTGAATGTATGTATGTGTATCTGTGTGACACGAATTCAACATTAATTGAAATGCTGCAGTCATCGCAGTCGTTTCCCCCATTTCCGCGCCTTGTCTTGTTTTGGCTGCCAATTCACATGAATTTGTCATAAGGCTGATAAAAGAGAAGAAAGCCAAGTAAAAAATAAAAAATGACCAAAGAGTTCGGTTTTGTGTGGCTGTGTTAGCGCTTGGCAACCACAACGACAAGGGCGTGCGGGGGCAACGGCAGAAGCACGAAAAAAAAAATTAATGTGGCACACTTAAGCGCAGCGCTAACGCTGACGCAAACGCCAACGCTGAGCCAGCGTCGCAGCGAAAAAATTCCCCTGCCTGGCCGGGCTACAAGGCTACAGCAGCAACAGCAACTACAGCTACAAAGACACAGCCGTGTACATGGTCATTTGAACGTGCTTAGAAGTGCGCGCGCGCGCGAAAGAGAGAGAGCAAGGTTTCGTTAAAAAGCTCTCTGTCCAACACAGTCACGTGTTCGGCCTGTGTGTATCTGATGCCTCTGCATGTGTGTAGGCGAGCGTGCTTGTGTGTGTGTTTGAAAGCTTCTTTTTGCGGCTGAGCTGAGTCATTAGTTGGAGCACATTTAGTTTTTCTGCTTCTCTGCGACTTTTTTGTAGCCCATAGATACACACACACACACACACACACGGCCAGGGACACACATACACTGTACAAAAAAGAGTTGTGTTATACATAATTCTTCGTCTTTTCAGAGGGGAGGGAGACCCTGTACGATTTGTTTAAAATGTTTGCGCAGACCAAGAACCAGACCCCAACGCTCCGCTCAACCACAACTAGATTTCTTTTTCTTTTCCTTCTTTTTTCCCACAAGCCACACCAAACCCCCTCCGTTGCACTTCTTCCCGAACCAACACACACACACACACACACACAGATATAGTTGTGACCCAGTTTTCTAGGCTTGCACCGACCAGCCGACCCAGCCGACTTGTCATCGGGCGCTCTTGGCTTTCTGCTTTCACACAGCTCGAATGCTTCTCCAATGTTGCCACGCTGCTGCTGCAGTGAGTCTTCCACCAGCCAAACCCTCTGATTACATACATATGTCCAGTTCAATCTCGTCCAGTCCAGTTTGGACCGGGACCAGCCTCCTCTTGGCTCAGAAAATTGAAACTGAATCTCGTTAAATTGAAAAGGCAACGGAAATTAAACCAAAAAGAAAAAATACCTTGACGACACTAAGTGAAATCGGAAATAAAGTGCAATGGTCAAGCACTGTCAATCGCCCCAATCGTTGCCAGATTATTCCATGGTGACCCCGACGCACACTTTCTCTTCCGCCCTTAATCAATATCTTAGCCACCGAAGGGCACTCTATAATCGTTGTCAAGTATTCCGTTACGAATCTATTAGCATTGCATTAGAATTAGCTAAGTGTTGCATGTGGATTCTTCAAAGCTCCTTGCCTTGGATAATGTCGCTTGATGGAAAAGCTAATTCAATCATCCAAGCACGGGCTCCTCTAGGGGTGAAGCTACGCTGGGGCTGCAATAATTTCTAATTTAAGATGGGAAGCGATGCTGTTCCAACCCAATTGCATTTGAAAAGCGCACAGAAACGAGAGCGTGGCTGCCTGTCAGGAGAAGGACTGGGCAAGATGTGATGGTAACTAGCTTGGCAACAGCAAAAACTGGAGCACATTTATGTATCCTATCCGAATGTGGCACACTGCAGTGGTGGGAAGGGGGTTACCTCGTTCCCTTGGTTTATCACTCCTCTGGCATAGAATAAATTTCCTTAGATTTATAGCGAAATAAAGAAGCACAGATGGTAGATTTTCCAGCAGTCAGTCAGCTCCTCCAGATTTGTTCTCCCACCTGACCAATTGGTTCTGTCGTTGAGTGTGGTGTGTGAGTGAGTGACGTGATTGACTGATTGAGGTTGACTGCCAGTTTTCCCGTTAATTGAATTCGCTTTCAGGTGGCACCCAGAGGTCGGAGCCAGAGCCACAGCTTCAGCAGGAAATTGCGCTGCTGGGTAGCTCGATGCATGTGGAGCATAACAGCCGATTGGCATTCGATTAGAAGGAATTGAATTACCCATACTGTACCACACTCCCACTGCCACACCCCCACTGCCACACTCCCATTTACAAAACTCATTTAACTCTGTTGCAGTTTAATTGAGTTTCTTCCCTGAAGAAGAACACCTAGGGCTGTATGTTGGCATACGGTCCAATATCGGCGGCCCGGGCCATCATAGCCGCAATATTGGTCTGCTCGTAATTGCCGCTAAAGTACTGAGCAAAAGGACCAGAGGCATAGACTGCCACATCGTCGCCGCCGTGCGACTCAGCATCGAGGGGCACCAGAGTGGGATACTGGAAGTCCACTTTGTCCGTCAGCTTCTCGGTGAGGCGAGCCCTGCCCTCAGCCAGATTGTAGGCGCTTTTGTAGCCGGGGCCATTGGCATAGGAGAGGATCGTGTAGGGCAGATCATCGTCAGTGTCTTCGGTCAGGCCGAAGATCTCCTGGTCGCGATACTATAAACGGGTACAGACAAATGATGGTTATATTGGACGGATCCTCCTCATTTCTGTTTCGAAGGGACAAAACACTCACCGGATACCCGTTGATGGACATGGTATGTGCATGATCCGCGGTGACCACGATTAGAGTGTCCTCCTCGGAGGTCATCTCACGCGCCTTCTGCACAGCCCTGGCGAACTCGGCCGTGTCCTCGAGAGAGCGACGGGCATAGGTGTCGTGGTGGGCCATGTCAATGCGGGCCCCCTCCACGAACAGAAAGAATCCGTTCTCGTTGCGCTGCAGCACCCGGATGGCCGCCTCCGTGAGTTCGCTCAGCGAGGGATCCGCCAGCTGGCTGCGATTGCGCGCCCGGTCGCCGTCATAGGGCAGATGCGAGTTGGCAAAGAGACCCAGCAGGTACTCCGTCTTGTCCAGATCCACGAGACTGAGACCCTTTCGACTCCAGACATAGTTGGCCGAAACATTAGCCGCCTGCTTGTCTGCCAGCCAGTCCTTGATGAGGTGCCGTCCGTCGGTACGATAGCCTGGATAGCCCTCCTCGTCGTTCACCGTGGTGTTGATAAACTGCTGGCGTCCGCCGCCGAGGATCACCTTCAGGGCCTTGCCCACCCGCCCCTCCACCAGCTGGCGAGCTATGTCCAGGGTCTGTTCGGAGTCACAGTTCCTTTTTGTCACCTCCCAGTCGTTCTCCCAGTTGCGGTCAGCGGTGTGGGCATAGACGCCCGCTGGAGAGGCGTGTGTCACCCTGGCCGTAGTCACGAGACCCGCATCCTTTCCCGCCTCCTGCGCCCACTGGGCGATGCTCTCCACCTGGTTCTCCTCCTTGGCGGCGCCGTCGCAGTCGTAGCGCACCACGTTCGCATTGATGCCGATGGTGCCGTAGTTACCCTTGACCCCGCCCAGATAGGCGGTGGCAGTGCATGCCGAGTCGGCCACCTGGCGGTTGACGCAGTACGTCTTGGACAGGCCGGTGTAGGGGAACTGCTCGAAGTAGACCTTTTCGGCGCTGTCGCCCAGCAGATTCCTTGTGGCTGTCACAGTGTGCACTGACATGCCGTCGCCCAGGAACATGATCACATTCTTGGCCTTATTTGTGTGTACCGCCTCAGTCTCGGCCAGCTTGGCGTGCAGGGTTTCCTGGGCCTTCTCCACCCAGTACTCGGTCTTTTGCTCCTCCACATACTTGATGGGATGCGGTTCACCGCTGCCCCATTTTCGCGGATGATCTGCAAGAAGACAAGGAGCTTTAGGATCGGATCGGCGATTTTCCAGCAAAATGAATTTTTCGTCGATCTTTTTGGTTTCGATTTCCCGAATGGAGGGCACAATAAATCTCAATGGCTTTAAATGTCTGACATATCAAGGGGATTAGTAGTGGGTTCTTATCGCTTCTGAAATGGTTGATAGCTGCTCCTGCGGGCATGTGATCCGAGTATGCCAGGGACACCCCGTTTCGAATCTTACCTCTTTGGGCACTGGCACTTCCGCTCAGCAAGATACCGACACAGCAAAGCAGTAGAATCAATCCTCTGTCCATGTCGCCAATCCAAGTTAAATGAGAGCCTCACTTTTTCGGACTTGTGTGGAGGCCAGAATTTGGCATTCGACTGAACGAGATGGATGGCCAGAAGCGAGCCAGCATGGGTCAGGCCCAAAAGAATTGGCCATCGTATCAGTATCGAACGTAAATCTAATCAGCTAATCAGCAGAACCAAAAATAATCTAACGTTTAAATCAAATCATCATTTATGGCTGGCCAAGAAATTCCCTGAAGACGATGCGATAGAACCGGCCAATAACACACCCACAGCCACTCACGTGCCTGGCCACGCCAGTCTCCAGAGACAAAGACGTCTTTGTCTGCATCGCAATTTGCCAACCACAGAGATGGTTATGTAAAGAGTCCTTGTAACTGACATATTTCTAACGCTTCTCTGCGTTTTTTTCTGCACTTCCTGCATAGCTTTTCCACACCTTCAAGGACTTCATTCGTTTCATAACAAATACTCGTATATGGGGGAAACATTTCAGCCAATTGCCAGAGAAAGTTTCACCTGAATGCGCGCCAGCTCCTGCCATTCCTAGCCAAGACGCAGAAAGCTGCCCTTTCCCTGACCTCTGCCATATGATTCACTTGGGTTTTATAACATTTGCCACTCAAGAAATATGCACAAAACAAATGTACATTCATGTGTATGAAAGAAGTCTGTGAGTTGCATACTTTTGGGAATCAATCCAAAACCAAATCAAAACCAGCAAATTCGCATACATATTATTGCCAAATGAGTACAATTTGGATTTCATTCAACTAAATTATTGTCTTGGCCAGCGCCACAATTGAGCCCGTAAATTTGATGACCTGCAAAAGTTTTGGGACCCAGATGAGACGGAAAACCAATAGGGAATCATCGAATACGCACCGCAGTAAAGACCGGCAGGCAAGGCGAAAAGAAGGGCACTTCAACGGTGATGGGTCGCTGGGCGCGAAGGATAATCAAGTACACCCGTCGACGTGTCTCTCGATCCCAAGCGTACCAAGCACTGCTGTAGGCCGCCTCTCCCACGGAGATGCTCTGCAAAGAATTGGTAAAGGATTTGCAGCTGCAGTTGCAGTTGGAATTGGTGTACACTCACCTCAGTGGACACCATAGTGCCGCCATAGCAGTAGAGAAAAATGGCCGAGGTGACTGTGAACAAGTATACCACATAGCGGATGATATTATAGCCCGAGTACTAACAGATCGCTTGATTACTTTGTGACCAAATATATGAAGATATTATGTATGGTGTGCTCACCAGGAGTATGTCTATAACACTGGTGGCTATCACTAAGCTGGCCGACACAAAGTGCACAAAGGTCGGAACCGCCATCATCCCAGAGAAGCGGCGGACAATCAACGCAATCTCATTGTGTCGATCGACAATGTTGGCAAGCCGTCGACAGCACAGATCGCAGTCCCTAGGGCTGGGATCTGAGAAGCGTCAAGTTTGGTTTATGGATATTTTTGGTGTTGCATCTATACCCACTGTTAACTAATTGGAGGCAATCTTTCACATCCAATTGGAGGACCCGCAGTAGGAAGGCCACATAGAGGGTGAAGCCGAAGAAGAAGCCATCGGTGCCGGCGAAGGCGTAAACGGTCACCTGTCCACTCCAGGCAGAGTACAGATAGAACAGCGGAAACCAGGGCATTCGATGGGCGAATTCCGGGAACCTAAGGAATCGCAGATTAAACGATTAATACTCTGATTCCTTTGGGGGTTAGGGTTTAGACTAGGGAAAACCTACAGCATACGGAAGGGCAGATCAAACTTAAAGTCCACCAGGCCTTGCGACCACATCTCCCACAGGGAGCGCAGGACGAAGGCACTGGTCGTTATACTGCCCATAGTAAAGACGAGCATCCCAAAGCGAGTGGCCACGAGGTAATGGCTCCTTCGAATTCCATTCATGCGTTGATCGCCTCGCGCGGCCTGCTCCTCGGTAAGCAATCGAATGCGCTCCATCAGCGCGATCACTTCCTGTCGGCGCCACCACATCCAGCCCAGCTTGAAGAGAGTCGTCAGACTGCAGGCCAGCGGACAGAAGGCGTCCATGGCGTCCACGGGACTGATCCGGAGATAGTGCCAGCCGAACGCGAACTCCGCCTGGCAACAGTGAGCCAGATTCACAAAGTTGAACACTAGCCAGGCCAGGGAGATCCAGGACTGCGACTTAGCCTCACCAAATCGGAGACCCAGGAGGCCAAACGCATACCTGGTCACAAAGAACAGGTGCTTCTCCAGCGGATAGTTGCGGTCTAGGAATCGCGGATACATGACACTAGGCTCTATGCAGTCTCCTGCCAGAGCAGCCCTCCTTTATAAACTTTGTTCTGATAGGCAACGTAACGCTAATTGCTTAATTATTGTTTTGTGGAAACGACACCAGGACAGCTGGCCCGTGTTTAATAACAGGATTACCCTTTACCGAGCCTTTAATTGAGTGGGCGACAGACCCCACACGCCTCCAACAATTATATCATTATAGGGGCAGGCTGAGACAACTGTGACCGATTGATTGGCGGCAATTGCTGTTCTCAGTTTCCCCTGTTTCTCCTCCATTTCGTCCTTTACAATAGCCTTAATCAAACATTTATGCTAAGTAAAATACTGAGATCGTTATTCGTGAGCCCATTCGATATATTATATGTATTTCCAGAAAAGATATCAATGAATTCCTTACAGTGCTTTTCCCTTCATATTCTTATTTGTAGGTATGTTTATAAAATTTTAAAATTATTATTCGTTTCTTAGAACTATCAATAAACTATGTACTATCAAGCATTAAATGTGTGGCAAAGTATTCGCCAGTATTCCAGTTAAATCTTCCTTCCATTTTTGTTCTTTTCAGCATAAATTCCCATTTCCATTTCTGTATTACTTATTCTTCTTTAGGGGAAGTTTGTTGAACTCCCGATGAACTCGGGGCATTGCATTCGAATTTCAAATCAGCTCCGCGATGTGGGTCAAGCCAGAGTCACATGAAACATTCTTCTTCTCGGGCTGGTCATTTCCATAGGGATTGCCACAGATTTATGTTGATGCATGCAACTCGGATGGATACATCGCCTTTAATTGAGTTATTCGGGCTCACGTTGCGTATGAGCAATCAGATGGTATTGATTTCCACAGTAGAAGTTTTGATTACTTTTTGGCAAGCAGCTGGATGAAAGCCGGGTGCTCCCTGGGTAAATTGGAAGCTCATTTAAGTTCATCCTCTATAGTGCGGTTCGACCCCCTCCTCTCTCAATGGAAACATCTACCCTGAAATGGCGCCCAAGCTGATATCATCGCATCCATCCCCAAACTCTCCACAGGCAGCAGCAAGAGTCACCAGTGAGCAGCAACAGTGGGAGAGAGGGGGGAACCACCCCCAAGCGGCAAGGCAACAAAGGTGACCCCGACACACCCTGTTGTTGGGGTAAGCAACCCCCGCAGTAAGCAATAAGCAGTAAGCAGGAAGCAGAGCCAAGGGAAACTGAAAGCTTTTCACTGGAAGCCCTAAGCCAAGGAGAACATTTTCTTCTTTCCCTCACTTCTTCTCATTTGCTGTTAGAGTGGAACCTGATTCTACATTGAGGGCCAAGGAGGGCGGAGGCGGTGGGTTAGCGGTGGCCACAGCAAGTGGAAAATCAAGGAGTGCCAGCTGGAAGCGAGTAAAGGAGGCCATCGTGTCAGGCGAGTCGCCAAAAACAGTTGCAGAACCCGACCGAAAAAAAACCCGTTTTCCCACTCACACACACAGACACACACACCGACGAGCACAGCACCGTGGCGCTCTGTGCTTGTGCCCCACTTTCGGGTGGTTTCGTTGGGGAAAATGGATTCGAGTTTTCCTAGTATCTATGGGCACCCTCCCCCTCCCCCCACCAGCTGGGTGAAAGGTGCAGCGGGACAGAGGGAGCAGATCTGGTTGGAGCTCTCTGAAACAGGTTGATTTTCCTGCTGACGCCGTTGGCCATTAGCCAAATGGGATTTCACACGCTTCCTGCCGCTGTTGCCCCCTGCCACCGGTCGGAGGTTTTCGGCTCCGATGCGTTTGCCGCACGTCATGACCCAGTTGAATGTCGGGGATATGGACGGATATGGATGTGGATCTCGACATCATCATTGTCATCATTGTCAGCGTGGGGCGCCCGGCACCTGATTAATTATTAAAGCACCACTCGGCCTGCTTCCTGACAACTTGCTCAGGATGTCCACACTCAATGGTGTTTGCCATTCATCTCCGATTCGATTGAAATGCCGCACAAGGGACATCACAGCAACTCAATGGGCAGGCTTTAAGAAATCAGGGAACAGATAGGGTCACACAAAGTCTTCTTTAGTATCAGGTACTATACGGATAAGAGCTGGATCTTCTGGTATTAGTAGTGTTCTTTATTTAATTTGTATTACAAATAAACTGGTAATCACGATTTGTACAAGGGAAAATGCGTAAATTAATTATAATTAAATAATAACACTAGTCAACAAAATGCAACTCTTTGTTGATTTGGGTATTGTTTATAATTGTATGGTGGACTGTGTTGCCTTGCTAGCAATTCTCTCACTAAAAGCAGGCTAAATTGTAGAATAACGGACTAGCGGGAATATAGCTATAGCTATTTTAAAAAACCAATTTGCCTTATGAATTTTTGTGCTTAAAGCCAGTTACTGAGATCCGAAAAATGTTCATTTGACAAAATCATAAATGATATTCTAGTACATACGATTTCTGCAATATTGTACTCAGATCTCATTTAGGACAGGACATGGCATACATATATCTCTTATACAACTTATGTATATATTTATGTTCTCTATTCTGGCATCCCCATTAGAGTATCCAATGTGTTGGCATACTTTTCGTGGCTAAGCTATCTATCGTCCAGTGGAGCGGCTGCTTTTTCCGCTCCTTTGTTAATTCACAAAGTGGCGTTAATTATAATTAAAAAGAAACAAACTACTAAGCATGTATGTATGAACATGTCTGTCTATATACCAGTCATATGTACATATCTACTATATATGTACATATGTATGTGAACAAGTACCATGTGTGTACGTATAGCATATATCCCCGTTCACATGGCCACAGATCGAGCGTGACACAATACAATTTGTGGCGCTTTGTTCTAAGCGCTTGAAACTCTTCGTTTCTAGCCCCACCCTATACCCAGGCCACAGGCCACAGAGCCCCAGAGCCACAGAGCCCCCGCGTCCTAGCCTTTCGACAGACGTGACATAAGCTAAATTGTTTTAAATTTTGTTGAATCGCCTTCTCACTGCTCTGCTGTGCTGTGCTGGGCAGGGCTGGGGGATAAATTGAAACCGCTTGGCATGTCATGCATGTGGCTTCCGTACGTACTAGCAGCAGTGCGGTGGTCGAGGAACGTGGTTAGCTTAGGCCAGAGATCTTTAAAGTTGAAACTAATGGACTGCGGCACAAACCAGCCAGTGTGGTCAATAGTGCACACAAACGCTTGATAATGGTCGATTGAATGGAGCTGTCAGCTGACAGTCCCCACCGCTACCTCGCTCCCACCCTTCTGACAGACGCATCTGATTAATGACAATTAGCATGGATCGATGGACCCCACTCCGGGGTTTTAGTTACATTTGCATTATTTCCCCCCAATCAATTTTGGTTAAGGGGCTGCAGGGCGATCTATAGAGCAGCTATGTATGTATTTAGAGAATCAATCATTTAGTATATTCCTCTAAAAACCCTTCCCCCTTATCATCCATTTACATTTACATTTAGCAATAAGAAATACTGTATTATATGCATACATGGGGCGGCAAAGTAGAGAGTCGTCATACACAGATGAGTACATTTTGTTTCTCTATTTGTTTCTAGGACAACTAGTTCCTCTGTTATTAAGATACATAGTTGTAAATATGTATACATACATATGTAATCGTTTTTTTTCCACACAATCGGAATACTAAAAACGATCGCTATGCAGGCCTCCCTGCATAGTTTTAAAACATTCTCTATGTATGCTGAAACCTAAACCTAATCGCAGTATGGTACGAACAACTAAAAGCTCAAAGATTGTGAGTCAAACAAGCCAAAAGAAGGCTTCTCTCAAAAAAAAAACACATTCATCACACACTCACACAGTTAGAAGAACACTAAGAATGAGACTTTGGAGTGCGGCTCGTCGGCTCGACTCTGGGCTCAGAATCTGAATCCCCGAGACTTAAGCTGAATCCAAATTCAAAACTCGCTGCCTTCAAGGCCAACTTCTTATTAAATGCCAAATACGAGCCCAAGCAGCCGCAACTACAACAAAAAGAGGCATGAAGCGGTCGAGGGACAGGATTATGTATGTTCGTAATTACAGCTCTTCCAAAGATCAAATGCGACAGGCATTAGGTATGGGGGGGGGGGGGGGGCACAAACGTCGATATGGGAGCTAGGGCGCTGGCGGTGGAGCGGGAGCCACATGTGCCGATGCTTCAGTGGCAACGTCAAAGTCGTACATATGTATGTACATATTATATCGCATGTAAAACTAGCTTCGATCGCCACCAAATGCAAGATGGCGTCAGTCGTGGTGTAGAACGGGAGAGCAGAGTGGAGCAGATGGGGGGAATGGCTCTGCTAATGAGTAACAAGTCTGCTTAGACAATATAGCATATAAATGTGTCTGTATAGACGTTTGTCCGTTTGCTTGAGAGTTGTTGTATGCCTGCGCTCTTGGCTCCCAAGGTCATCTTCTGTTGCAGGCGTTAGAAATAAACTCCCAGCCCAGCCGAGCCGAGCTGTGCACAGTCAAAGTTTTGAATACAAACGTATTATTTAGTGTGCTTTGTTAGTAGTGCGCGCGACTGTGGTGGTGCAGTCGGCAATGGAGTTTCAAGGCAGCGGACGCAATTACTTGATATTTTCTTAATATAACAATAATCCGAGGGCACTCATTGTGAACATGCCACATTCTAACTGGAATGACACGTTGTCCGTCTGTCCTGCTCCCAAACCCCCCGCTCGACGGCTATGCAAATGTTTCCAGACGAATGCGTCGGGTAATGAGCAGAGAGGCAGTGTCAGGGACGCTCACCTGAACCCACCCTCCTACGCGCTCAGAAAAACCAATTTATATAATTTTTCCGACGGAAAAAGTTGCATCACCAGCGGCAATTGCAGTTTTTATTTTAGCTTTTAGCATCTCTTAGTCATTTCATCTTAATTATATTTTTGACGAATGCGAACGGGGAAAAAGTCCCATGACACACGACGATTTCGTTTGCCGTTTCACTCATGCGAATGTAAAATGGCTGAACATTTGAAAGTCCAATTCTCTTTCCAGTTCCCATAGTGAATCATACGATGATAGAGGCCAAACTTGATTTCTTCTTTTTCAAAAACTAGAAATATTATTCACGCACACACACACTCATACGCGCATGTACATATACATATACCTCTCTCCTCATGCGTGTTTACGTAAGTTTCGCTTTTGTTGTATTTCCTCGTCCTATTCCTCTTTCCCCATTCATTGTACAGTTTCATTTCGTGTCTCTCCAATTCTCTCGTTCCATTTCGTTCAGCCCCGTACATATCATTGACTGACTTAGCAACAGACAGCAAGAACAACAGTCGTAACGGTTTCGCGTCCGTCCCTTCCCCGCTGCTTCCCTTCCTTTGACGTTGTTTCGTGGAAGAACAAAGCACACAACGAAACATATTTGAGAGAGCTTCGAAAATTGTGCGTGTTCGTGCGTGCGTGCGACAGAGCTAGAAATATGAGCGATGCGTGTGGATGGAATGGAACGATGAAACGTGTAATGAAGTCATGTTGCACGAGCAGCGTAGCAGAGCTGTTGGAAGAGAGCATTTATTTATTTGAATTACATACAAAAGGCAGCTTATGAATAGGCACTCAGTGTATTAACAACTAGTATTAACTATGGCGGTACTTTGGTCGGTTCAACATGTTGATACGCCCGCAATTTGTATAGGAGAGAGAAAAAGACTGACTATTTGAAAAGCACAGTGAGTCCCAAACTCGCTCCCACATGAATGCAGTACGTTGATAGAGAGTTGAACCGAACCTAAACCCGCCGCCGCCGCCGCGCACTCTTCATAGGCGTGTAAAAACTTGTAAAACAATTGCACAAGCGCGAGAGACGCGAACGGAAAAAATTCCATTAGATTTGGTGTCGTCGTTGTCGTTGTCGCTGTCGCGGCGCAGAAAACGCGGCCAACTTGGCTCGTTGTGCAGCTGCAAATGAACGAAAGCAGCAAAATGCCGACTGAAACTGAACGACGACAAAGCAAACTCAACGAACGCGAAAGCGTTTTTCGTTCGTTTAGTTAGATTCGCGCGCGCGCTTCGTATTCGTATTTGTGTGTGTGTGTATGTGTGTTCGTGTGTCTATGCGCGAGTGTGTTGGTGTTCCATAAAAAATATGACGTTGGCAGAGCTTTTTTCCTCTCGCTCTTTTTTCCGCTCTCACTCGATGAATTTGGGTGAAAAAAGTATGTAGACATGTGTATTTCTTCAGACTTTCCGCATGTCTTTCGACACTAAAAAGTACACTCACACACACATACGAACAGACCCTTAAAAACAGGGCCGACTTCTAGAGCAGGACAGCATCAGCATCGCGTTTTCGCTATTATTTTGCGCTACTTGGAAGTTGCGTAATAAGCGAAAAGATGGAGAAATGTGTCATCCAGTCGCCGCGTAATTGTGGCTAGTTGTTCCTGTTTCCTTCTCCCTCTTTTTTCTATACAATTTGTATTATCGCTGTTTACGTAATGCGCGTTTTTTATTTCATTTTTTTGTTTAATTCCGTTTCGAGTTTTTTTTCTGGTTTTCTCACATGATTTATTGTTGCAGGCAAAGTTCACTGGGGGAAAAAACCACCACCAACAAACGCCACTGTTTGATGACTATTTTCGACGTTAGCAACAGCTAAAACACGCAGTTGTTCTTGCTTTTTCGGTCTCTCTTTTATGTGTGTGTGTGTGTTCTCCTTTGGTTTCACTTGAGGGATGGATTGGATGGATTGGATGGAAGCCGCTGAGCGAACCGCACTGCGCAACGGCCGACGCACGAATGAAACACAGAATAGAAAAACGCGTGTAAAGTGCTTTGTGCTGCGCGAAGCGACGCGGCCACAAAACCAGTTTTGTACAGACCGCGCGCGCAAGTACAGTATATATACAGTGTATATACATATATATATATATATATATGCTTTTTCTGCCTGTTGTACCAGTGTGAGGGAGCTTTTGCAATTGTACATGGTCGTTTCGGTTTGGCTGTGTGAATGTGTGAGTGGGCTTTGTCGCTGACACACATTCAAGTTGCTGCTGTTCACTTTTTCTGCCGTCGTTTCCTTTTCCACATAAATGTGGTTGCAGCTTTGTGGCGCTGTGTGGCTGAAATTTTCCGCCTTTCGATGTTTTTCCAACGAAACACACAATGCTTTTTCAGGCACGTAACCATGTAAAACCGCTAACTTTGTGCCTAGATAAATTACAAAAGATAAGATTTTCTCCTGGCGATGGGTGGGGACTGTAAGGTATTTGACTCGAAAAAAATCACAAATCTAATTAGAAATCAGTTGGTTGAAAAAGTATTTGATTAATTTTTGTTGCAAGGCAGTTTGTATGTATGTATATGTACATACTTATGTTTGTATATATGTACGTTCTTCTGTGAAAAAGTGTGTCATCACTTTGCACAACTAGAAAACTTGTTATACACACACACATACACACATGTATAGATACTTATACATGTACATATGCACTTACAAAACAGCCGCTGCACTTCCTCTTGTTCTTTTTCCAAGCAACTCACAACTACATCGACACGACAGCCTTTTTGTATGCTTCAACGAGTTGCAACTAGAAACAGAAAACTGGGTTATTGGCGCAAATTCGCGCGCGAATCTTCATCTCTGTCTCTCTCTCTCTCTCCCCCACTCCACTTCATTGATCACATTATTCTCCCTTTCTTGCTGCAGTTCCACTTGGCACGCGAAGCTGCAGCAGCAGCCAAGTTGTCTGTTTGTGAGGTGAGGCGGCCTTAGCATTTTTACAAATTTAATATTTTCCATGCCTCACCTTATATAAATTAACCTTGGATGCTTGTTTTTGCTGCTTTTATTTGTTGCTTAGCGACGCTGTATATGGGAGGAGAGGGAGGAGGAGGGGGTCGAAAATTGCAGCAAATGACTAATTTCGTGTTTGCTTTCTGCGGCGGTGCTGATATGCTGATGACGACATCAAAAGAAACCCAACCAGTTCGAAAGCGAAACAAATTTTTGGCGATGACGACACAGCTGCTCTGGCTGCTCTGCTTTTTTGTTGCTGTTCCTCTTATTGCGTTTTATGTTTTATGCTTGGGAATGAATAGCCACACACGAACTCGATCGTAAGGCAAAAGAAAGCTAACAAGAGAGAGAGACTCACTTACTCAGTCTCTCTCTTTCGAGTGGACGTGTGTTGCATGTGATTTCATTTAATTTTCGTCTTTTGCTCTTTTCTGTTTACGTTTACCACAAAACAGAAACAGAAAACGTATTCTTCTCTTTTTTGGGTTAAAAGTTAATGCGCTCCAGGCACGAAGCTTGAGGTACTTCCCCCATCTGTGTGGCTTTTGACCAGACAATCTTTCAGATACAATCTACACGCACAAATTGTATGTATATGTCTTGATGGACTGGACTGAAAACTTTCCTATGGCTACAATATGCTTTTATAATTGTTGAAGAAATTTTGGGATATCTCCCAACTTGACTCTAAGTTTCAGTTGCAATCTCAAATATGTTTGATGCCTTGAATAGTGGCTGGTCTAGTTGCGCTTTTGAACTTTAAATTCCCATACATCTGAGAACAACTGGAAAACCTTGAATAAACCCACTCAGATGACTAATTGGAGAACCTCTGAATAGAGATCGATTCTCTGTGATAGAGTCGAGCTTTTGTTGGTTAATTTTATACAATTACTAAGCTTTCGCATGGCCATTAATATTTAATAGGCCCGATTAAAGGCAACATCTGGCATCGCTCAAAAGTGGACTTTCCACATTCATAGAGCTATTATCAGGAAAGGAAGCCTTCGCCATAGTATTTTTCGTTACTTACTTATTCCAGAATCCCCAGAAACTGTCGATGCCGATTTATTTGATAAGAAATTTCGCGCGCTCTTCTCTCTCTCCAAGTAACACTGAGACATATGGCAGAGTATTAGGTGCAAGAAACTAACGCGTCTATTGCCAGCGAACAGCGAATAAAGATTGGCGAATGACTCCGCTTCGGTTTTTGTTTCTGTCTCTGCTGCTGCTCTGGCGCAGTTCCATCGAAAATTGTTCCTATGTAGGTATGTATATAAACGCACACACACAGATACATACAGCGACAACCCTGCGCTCATAAAAACCGTATATAAAACTTTGCGCTCAAGCTTTTTCACATACTATTTCATGCATATGCATGCTCCGTGGGGGGTGGAGTGGGTGTTTGTGTAGGTCAAACAGCTTCGACGTCAGCCGATGCCGTAAGCGTTTTGCTGCGCAGCGTTCAAATCCGTCCCCAAAATGTCTGCAACAGCATCAGCATCAGCATCGCATCGTTAAACAGATACGATGCGAGAGATACAAAGATACACAGAGAGCGAAGCGAGAGATCCTCTGCTCTGGTGTCGCTTCCAACTGCGTCTCAGCTCCGGTCCTGGTCGTATATGGATGGGGTGGGGAGGCAGAAGTGCGCAGAAAGTCAGAACTGGCCAGCTGCTGCTGCCGACTGCGCAGCGTTGATAAGAAGGAGAAAGAGTAGAAGAAGCACTCACTTCCAGTTAAGAGAATTTTTCTCCTACTTCCGCAACGGAAGTGATTGGAAGGCCCTCACAGTCCTTATCAGTCGTTCACTAGAACCGAGCTGGGGTTTTGTCAAACGAATGCCGATGCACACAGAGGTCTGGTCTGTTCAAGCAACCCTCGTTATATGGGCTTTTTCCGCCTCAAACCCTGCCTAGAAGTCGGACCTGGTCCACTGCGCACATTGTAATACTGCGCATGTTTCCAGCATTCTTTTGGTGTTGCTTTTGTGTCACCTTTTCGTTCTGCATGCGAGGGGGAAAGTTTCATTGTTTCCTTCTTTCATTTTCTTACCTGGGAGGCGAAGGAATTTTTCAATGGAATGATAACTTTTGCTGGATAAGGGTGCTATGGCTACGGTTCCATTCGCTCCTTCTCACATTCGATTTCTCTCGAGAATGCAATTGCCAATGGATATCTGCGCCGACTAGCATATGCATACATACATACTTTGTAAAATCGCGCTCTACTATATTAAAAATGGATGAAATAGTTTTTACCTTGATCGTTCTACATAGAGGGTTAATTAATATGTTTTAAAGAGCGGATATCCCTTATTCTACTAATTGTGTTTAAGGCATATGAGACTCTACTATTTCTTAGACAGATCTAGCCTCTAGATTGTAGAGGAGCACAGCTACATACAAATGTATGTACATGAATGATGAATGGGCCAATGTTGCACAGTACTTATGTACATACATATGTATGTAAATGTATTGCTAAAATACACATTATAATGAGCTATTTATGTACGCAGAAGGAGTAGAGTCCCTTCCTTACGATTATAATCACTCTATTCATTTTTGCTTATCATTTTTCGATTCCATTAATTGGTGTATTTTCCCTGAAACGAGACCCACCTCATCTACCCTCCACTTCATCGTCAAGGTAAAACAATTTGCGTCTAATTGAAAACCAAATACCTGATGATAATTAGAAGGCCCTAATGCTTAAGTTACGGATTTGGATTTCGGTTTGGGGTTGGGGGTTGAGTTTTTCGCATCAGAGAGCCCTGTCATTGGGTTTGGGAAATGTGCTCGGGGTCATGTCCAGGTAGGGTTTGCAAAAACTGTAAACCGAAACGGTGTGGAGGGATGTTGAGCAAGGAGGTCGTTTGTGGCCAGTTCCCCTTCCCTCCCCCATATGCCATATCCATATCAGCGCCCTGACATGGAATTTCCATTTGGCTGAGAGATTCTCCTACTCAACTCCACTTCCCCTCCTCTACAACTAAGTGTTGGTTGGCGTGTGTGTGTGTGTGTTAGTGTTAATGAAGGCATTTTGAGCTAAACAAGTTGCAGTCGCTCTTGAAAGGAAACCCGAAAGAAACTTATACTTCACTCCGGAAAGTCGTAGCCCGAAAAAAGACACAGAGAAAGAAAAAAATGAAATGGAACAGCGACAAGTAAACAAAAAGAGAACGAGAAAGAGAAAGAAAGAGGGATATATGCAGAGAATGAGGCAGCGGAGAAAGGAAAACATTTACAAAAGAGAGTCCATTGAACCCGCCTAGCGTTGGTGGCTACTTACGAGCCACGGCGACGGCAGAGCAGCAATGAAGATGATGATGATGTCGACGTACATATGTACGTATCCCATGGATGTTGATGACGTCTTGAGGTTAAATTTTCGATCAGGGTGCACGGTGCACATGAACAATGGGTGAGGCAAGACAAGAGACAACCAAACAAAGCAAAAAGAGAGGGAAATGTCAACGTCAACGTCTACCTCCTGCCACACGCTGAACAAACATATTAGAGGTGCTATCCTGCTCACACACTAACCAAACATGCATGTATATGTACATACATATGTACATATGTACATGTGGTATGTACGTTGAATAATAATTACACGTCAAAGAAATTCCACTGCAAGAAACATTCATTCGATCAGTGAGAGTAACAAAAGTAGTTAGGTTAGCTGATCAACGTTGATTCAATTGAAAGTAGGGTACTAAGCGATCGACGTTGTCTCGTTCATTGATGGCTATCTATTCACCCCGCTTACTTAGTGCGAATATTTATCAATAAATAACAAGTATAGTATACATCTGTATTCGTATGTACATATGTATATGTGTGGCATGCAACGGCAACAACAAACACTACGAATACATATTGTGCAAACATTTACATAAATATACATTCATACATACATATGTACATACGTTTGGCATTCGTTGAGTTGAGTGTTGGTTGGCAAGCAGCACCGCGCAGCGACGACGAACGACTACGAATCGACGAAACAAACGATGAAGAATAAAACGCGAAAACAACGAAACGATGAAACTGTACATACAGTACATAAACACATACGTACACACACAAAATACGTGTGCGAGCGGCGAACGAGAATGTGCGTGTGTGTGTGTGAGTGTTTGCTCTATGGCCCGGCACAAGGTGGAGAGGTACGGTGTACGGTGTACGGTACAGACGCGCCTGTTGCAAAATTCATTCTGGCGCTCTCATTCGTGACGAAAGGATGTACGCCCGGCTGTAGCCCGTATGAACCTACATCTGTACATTCCTTGCGCAAGGCCCACGCACACAGACATCCATCCCCACAATACGCACACCCTCACAGTTGGAAATGGCCAAGGATCAAGAATACGATGAGCTGCGCGAGCTTCTACAGTCGTGGGATGTTTCCGATCTCCTCCCACACTTGCAAGGTGACAAACTGAGGGAATATGAGCGCTTATTGAACGACTTTAACTGTAACGGCATTCTGCCGCCTATCTCTCCCATTAACAGACGAAGCAATCAACGTGGACGAGCTGCAAATGATCAAGCGGCACCATCTGGCCGAGCTTCTGAGTAACTTTCGGTTCGGCACTCGCATACGCTTCGAGCATCACCTGGAACGTTGGCGGCGCTGGCTGAACGTGCCCCTCCAGGGCGTTCAGGGACAGAGCCAGACGCACTGCCAGGGTTGTCGGTGTGCTGAGTCGGCGGCACCGTCCATTATCTGCCAACCCCAGATGGGCGGGCAATCCGACAGTGCCGGCGATAGTGGCAAGTCCGATGATCTGGCCAAGACTCTGCCGGCTGAGCCTCTGGTCTCTCTCACCGATCCCAGAGAGACAGTACCAGCTGCTTTTCACATCCCCATGCAGCCGCAGTTGGAGCCCAGCGAGATCCTGAGTACGACGTTAGTCACCAACGTGAAGGAGGAGGATAGCGGGGAGCAGTCGGGGACGGGTGAGGACCGGGTGGTTACAGTGCTGGGCATCCTGCAGGCTGGCGGGATGAAAAGCCAGTCACTGCTCGAGCGACTGGGCCAACAGGAGGCGCTGGATGCAGTGCAGCGGCTTCTGCTCATACAACTGATATGCAGCTACTATGAGGATAATCAGCTTCACTTGACTTTGCAACGAAGCCACCTGCTGGAGCGTGAGATCCTGCAACTCTTCCCGAAGGAACAACTGCAATATTACCGCACCGAACGGCGTGGCAAGATCTATGTGCGTTTTACCAACATGAAGCGGAACAAGAGGGTCAACTCTTCGCGCCAGGAGCTGAAGCGAAGGCGCGAAGATCTGCTCAAGCCGCCGGCCCACGTCTACGCCACCGATCTCGCGCCCAAGGGCCAGACCTTTCCGGCCGACAACGTCTTCAGTCCCGAGAGATCTGATTGAAAACCCCCGACAACACAACCCGCTCTAAGTTGATTATTTCTAAGCTAAAAAAACTATCTCGTGCGTGATACAGTGAGGGCTCTCTTGAGCGGACACCCCACACACACCGTGGTGCTAAGAGATTGGAGGTGTACATAAATTGGCGTCAAAATATGTGGATATCTTAATATCTGTGTCCGCCCAAAAGAGCTTTCCTTGTACACATTTATTTCTGTGTATATGTATATGTTTTTTATTTCAATTCTCTCTAATCTGTGTAGGGTATTTGCGGGTCGACCCGAACCCGACCCGCTGACTGACAAAATAAATCAAAAATGATTTTGGACATTCGCAAGAAGCGCTTTTTCCTCTGCTCTTAACTCTGCTACCTCTGCTTTTTAGGGTTCGTCGTGGTAAACCTTAGGATAGTTGCAACACAGCGCGGCACACGGCGATGGCGAGAGAAAAAGTGATTACATCAGCAAGGTAAAAATAGCCAAATGGCCCGTGTTAACAATCGTCGAGGAATTCGCTGACTAGTTGTAAAATGCGACCACAAGTACACTATTTTCCTGGTTCTAGTTTTCGTCAATTAAATCCACTCATGATGATGATGATGTGGCCTCTGGCTGTCTGCGGAGGGAGTGTTAAGGGGCGTTTCACTTGAAACTAATTAATTAAGTTGCTCGCTTTCCTCTGTTTGCGTATATTTTTTTTTTGGTTCTCGCTCGTTTCATGTTCAGTGCTAATTGACTTTATCAGTGTCGCGAGTCGCGACGCAGAGCAAACGAAACTATCTAAAAAGCCACCACCATCACCCGACCAGAGCAGAGAGCAGATATCAGGCTGTGTTATCAGACGGTGGGCGGGTTGCATGAAAGTTGCCTTTCGGTGGGGCGATTTATTTTCACATATTCTGCATTTTTCATACTGCATTCCAATAGATATTAATCTGCTATATGCATGTTTTCTCTCATCCATTTCCATTTCTTCTGTGCATGTATCTGTTATGTGTACATACAGATGTAGCAAGTCCATGTGTAGCTAGTAAATAGGTCGCTGGCAACAGGCGACAAAGCTGCAGAGCCACACAAGCTACAAACTATTTTATTTGTTGCTCTCCACCAGCGAAAGCTACACAAAATGTATTGTATGCTTGTGTTCGTTCGTGTTCAAGTTTCGATAAGCTGTAAAAGCTCTCGCTGCCTATGTACTTGTTTTTTCTGTAAGAGCGAAACATATGGCTGTATATAGATATGTACATATGTATGTATGTATTTTAATTGTTCGTTTGTCGAATGTACACATTTTGAATTAATAATGCTGATCAAAGTTGGTTAATTGTTCTACAGCTGTGAAAGTGTTCATGCAGTTCTTTATGAATATGTACATATGTATGTATGGATGTATGTACATACATACTTTTGTATTTTTGTATGTACAATTAAGGTCACACTAATAGTCATAGAATATATGTATGTACTATGTACATATGTACATATCTCAATTGCTGGAAAAGATAAGCTTGAAACATCCATAAAGTTTTAGTTTTCGAAACGAGGAAATTCTTATACACTACATACATATGTATGTATGTACTTATGACACGTTCATTTATCTTATCTATGTAGGTGTGTGTGGTTGCTTTTTCTGGCTTTGCTTTTGCTTCTCTCGTCTTCCTCTTTTTGTTATTTCCAATGCTTTTGCTATGGAATTGAAATGGCTGGACAAGCAGGCCACACACACATCCACAGCCAAACGTATACATACATATATTATGTACATATACGTGTATGTATGCATGTTATTTTGTATGTATGCGTTTGCTTTAGCTTCTTTTGCTTTTTCGAGTGGGGAAAGTAGGTCAATTACACGTGTCGAGTGCATATGTACATATGGTGTACGTACATATCTACATACATACATATGTATGTAGACTTTTTATGCTTAGGCAGCATAATTATCCAGCAAGCGTTTTTAATCGAAAAACGCTTACTTCTGAGCTATGTTCTACATGATTTCTTTTCTCTTATCTTTCGTTTCTAGGCCAAAACGGGTTAGGTTGGCGGTTGTTCTTCTTGTTTATCTATTGTCGAGATGATAAATTAAAAGAGTTTCAAGTCAGTTTCAAGGATATCATGTAAAATGTAAAAGTATCTGAACTGTTGAGCTTTGTACCTTTGGCATCCTCTTCAAGGCTTAGGAAGAGTGTGAGAGAGAGAGAGAGAGAGCAGCTGGCGCTGACATTTTCTTTTTCCTTCCCGTTTTGGAAAGGACGTTGTAAGGACAAGGAAAACAAGGCGCTGGAATTATGCGGGCGCAGATAAAATTATACGCAGCCCAGCAAATGGCGCAAATGGCGGGAGATAAAAAACAGCCCCACTATGTATGTGTGTATGTACATACACTCGAGAATTGGGTCAATCGATAAAGAGGAAACAGTGGAGCAGCGGCAGCGGCAGCGGCAGCCCCAGCAGCTGCGGCAGGAATCTAGCACATGCGCCAAATGGTGGGGAGAGGGTCTGGAATGTGGAGGATTGGATTGGCGTCTGGGGGTTGGTTTGTGGCGTCCAAGGAGCTTTTTAGGTTTTTCCCCATCGTCAGATTCAGAGAAAATCGTACCCGTTACTGAGAAAAGAAACATTCTAAATACATGTACACATGCACATTGTACATGTACATATATTTGTGTATTTACTCATTGCGTTATATAGATTCGGCTATATGAAATTACATCACGCGAAAGAACCCCTCGCACTCGCTTCCCTCTCTGACTTTTAATATTTGCCACATACCACACTCCAAACTCCACCCCCATTCTAACATTTACAGCCACATAAAACGAAGTTTTTTTGGGGGGATTCATACAAATATGTAAATACCAGAGCAGTACTGAGTGTTATTTCCACGACTTATTAGATTTAGGCCAAAAGAATGTGCTCGAGTGTAGAAGGGTGTCTCCAATTTGCTCTTCTATAGTGACCAACGCTAAAGCATATTTCGGGTACATAAGAACAGAAGGATCGACTCAGATTGATGATAATGCTGGCGTTTGGCGCCAGACACTTCAAACTGTAGTGCTGTGAAATCGCAGACTTTGCAACACTGAAAAAGTCAAAGTTCGTGGAGTGACCGTGGCACTGAAATGTTGAGCTACATGCTGCGGAAAATGTTGCGCAACATTCTGAAACTTTTTCCAAATATTGATAAGCGCCACTGTATGCTACGTATTTGCTACACGTATAATTTTAGTGACATGACCGTTTCCAGATAGTGGATAGTGAAATAAGATATTTCCTATATCATATAAGGTGCTATTGTAAGGACATGCAAGGTTGGGCACCATTGTGAACTAATGTGAATAATAAAATGTAAAATCTGCGTAGATCGCCATATAAATCTATATAATTAACATTCCCAACTCAATTATAAATTAACAACAAAGCTAGTCATTTTTCCGCAAACAGCTGGTGGAACTCTGACGGCGTCTTAAAGTAGTCGACCAGCAGCATGGAGGAGCGGTTCCCCAGCCTGTACATAATGTGGCTCCAAGGATTCAGTACGTTCCTGTATTCAGCAATTTGTCCCCTTTCGAAAAAATGCTTCACAGTTCCCAACGGAAGCTGCGATCCATAAACAGCCACATATCTGAAAGATATAAGGATAAGATATAAGACATAGCTATAGACCCAAGGATTAGATTCCGTTTGCAAACTTACTTGTCGGCACTCTTATAGATCCTGAGTGGGTATTTGGCCACAAATGTGCGTATGGCCAGGTTGATTAGCACAAATCCTGCCAAGAAGTAGTACAAATCTGATTCATGGGACACCAGCATCGAAATGTTGATTTTTTGGGTGATGCTTTCCAGATTCATATTCGTGGAAAAATGATAGGCGGCCACCAGCCCAAGCATCGATACCGTCGCCGTAGACACATTCTTGGTCCAGCTCACATAACTTTCAATGGGAGCACGATAAATTAATCTATATGTATCCGGTAACTGATCGTTAAACAGAAGCTTCCTTTCCACATCGGGAGCCGGCGCCGCGTTCCGCCACTTGCTTCGCAGGGCACTTGTTCTGAAGGGAAATGTACATTGGTCAGGCAAAGTATGAGAGATAAACTTTTCCCAGGACTTACTGGAGGCTTCTGTGAAGCTCTGTGGCTGCGCTGGGTCGTAATTTAACAAATTTCAAGATTGCGGCACACATTTTTGTTACGCTGCTCCAACAGCTGTTAAGCGAGCCACAGCTGTTCGGCGCTGCCACCTTCCAAAAAATGGTTCATTAGAGCCGGAACTTGATTATTCCATCAATAATTTCATTATCTATCGGTATTTTAATTTGTCATGAAAAATAAGTAAAAGACCCTATTTGTAAGCGATCGAGCCTCTATTTGGTTTGGTCGAACCGCTGGGCTATGGAAAGGACAACAGGAATAACAACCAATGTAAATTACAAGGCTCATACGAACCTCACCTCACCTGCGAACCTACATATGATATGACATGAGGACAGACCTGTCCCACGTTATGTTATGCGATGGGGTGGATTTTACCTTGCATGCGTTGCATTTTCTGGGCCGTTTTGCCTGTTGTCCACACCCTCTTTTTTCTCATCAGGGGGCATATTATAAAAATGCCCTTCTACGGAAGAGCTTAAGTTAAGGGAATTGATAAAATGTTTGTCCAACGAACGCAATAACTGATTTAGTAGGTATGCACAAATAATCTCCATATTTTTGGGCTATCGCAATGAAAAATTGTAGTTTATAGTCCTCCTACTGATACGAAATATGTGTATCGGGATCGAGAATAGGTCAAAAACATTTCAATACGAGAATAATGCATTACTACTTTATCTTGAACAGTACTTTTAACATTAATTGAGAAGTAGGGTATACAAATGTCGATAATCTGTACAAATTTTTTATGTGTAGATATAGTGTAGTTACCGTGTAGTTGCCATGCAAGAAACAGGACTTATTTGTTGACCTTTCTTGTTTCAACCTTATTTTAAACTGAATCCAATAAATGGAGTTTTACAAATTGGTCCATCTTATAGAAAATTGTTTCATCTATTAGTTAAAATGATGTGTTCAGGCCTGAGGGTCTTAGTTAGCCAGAAATATTAAACAGAATATCAAAATCGAGGAATATTATTTTCGTCGGCGGTAGTAGCTCAGAATTTGGTGTCAAAACAGATGTTGGCACACAACAAAACAGAAAACAGAGAGACGAGACCAAATTTATTTAAAATATTTTTTTACTAACCTTACCTCATGGATTTGAAACGTTGCGCTCCGAAGATTGGCATCGGAGCAGATGCCAAACGACCTAAGACGAACAGCCAGGATAAGGAGATGGAGACGCCGGTGGGTGATGGGAATCTTGGCGGAAATTTTCCGCCGTGCATTCCCGATAACAGCTCCTCTTCTTTAAAGGAGTCACATGTATTCCCGAAGATCGCTATTGGAGCGGAGCCCGGCTCGTGGCAAGCAGAGTCCATCAATTCTGAATTTGACGCAGTCTCGGTTTCTGAATTCGAAAGGAACTCACTAAACAAGAAAGGTAAGCTGCCAAAGACCTTATGCATGCTCTGTTGTGTGTACTAAAACATTTTTTGTTGACTCAGATATTCACGGGAGCATGGTGTCGCGGCGGGAGATGGCAAAAATCCGTCGCGACGACTCGCTCAAGTGTGTGGAGCTGGAGCGCGAGTTAATGACCAAGTCTTCCGAAGATATTGTACTGGTTATTCGTTTTCCTGACCCTGAGATATCTACAGCCCAGCTGACTGGACTATCCCCAGCAATCAGAGATGTCAGTGTGGCCAACAGCTTGGAACCGCGGTACTGCATGGTTCACCTGAAGACAGGAGCGGACGTGGACTCGACCATAAGCGAGATCAATCAGGTGCGATTTGGCAACGGCTTTTTGGTGGCAGAACGCAAAGAATTTTCCAAAGAAGAAGAGGCTAAATTGATCGACCCCTGGAGTCTGTATGTGTCTAACATACCCTTTCACGTGACCACATCGGCCATCAAAGCATTCTTTGTGGGGTCCACGAGGGTGGATGTTGGCGTTCTCCGGAAGGAGAAGCGTGCACGCTATGCCTTTGTGCGCTATGCTACAACCGAACTAGCCAGAGAGGCGTTTCGGGAGCTGTCGGGAAGTCCTTGTCTGTCCAACCGCACACTAACTGTTCGCTTTCGTCGTCTCAAAAAACGCCCTGGCCAGCTCAAACTGCAGCGCAACACATCCAACCTAACAGTCACGACACTGGCCACTGACGATGACGATGCGACTGATGCCGACTGCAAGGTTATATCCCCCCCACCTGTTGAGTCTATCACAATCAGCGATAGCGATGGAAACGGCTCCGATTCGAATGGTGCCACCAAGGCCAAAGAGGCCAAGCGCAAGAGCAAAAAGAGTGTGCAAGAGCTGGAGATCGAAAAATTGAAGCTGCAAATGGCTGAATATGGTGCCATCATAAAGAATCTGCAGGCCAGACAAGATATTTCCGGTAGGTAGATATAGATACATTCTGTTCCACTGCGCTTATTTTTTTTTGTTGCCTGTCAGTAGATATGACACCAAAACTGGAGCCAAACTCATATCCGGAAATGTCCACGCATGTAAGGGGCCCTACTCCCGTTCACCTGATACAAGACATTAAAGCGGAGTGTGAATATTTGGGTCTACCGGAGATCCCCGCACAGCGCGAACCTGCTTTTCGCCGTACGTCGCTACCTATAGACAAGACTATTGACAAGCCGATTGACAAGCCTGAACCCAAAAAAACCAAAAGTAAAATGATGTGGACATATAGCCTAATATTTTTATGTCATCCCTCCTATCCTACTCAGAATCATTATTTCTTGGCCGGCTGCTTTCAGGTCTCTTCAAGAGTTCAAAATCGACCGAAGACGAGACCAAAGCTTCAAAGGCTACCCAAGCCTCCCCGGAAAACGATGCACGACTGGAGGAGCTTTACGCTCAGTTGGAAACCGATATCGATCCCTAATTTTTCATTAGGTATTCGTGTATATTACAAATTTTTCGTGCTGTGCAACAATTTTGCTCATTGTGAATAAAAAGTTAGTTCTACATACATATATTATTAGTTTTTGTTTTATTTTGTAATTTTTTTTCGTTTCTGTTCGTCTCTCATTTCCAGCGTACGTTTAAAATTATTACACATAATAATACGTAAATTAAATAATATTTCGGTTTTAAATATTAAACCCGAACAAATATCGCTTAACGGACTGGCTTAAATATCACTTATAAAATATTCAAATGTACTCCATAATATAATGATATGATAATATCGTTATGTCAAGTCAAGTCACTTTTTGTTCAATCAAAAACTTAAAACACTGATAGTTTGCAAAAATGTTGTTACACAGCTTTAAGAACTTTTAGAATCGAAGATTGGGCTTCTTAGTATTCCGTGTTCCACGTGCAGACATTAACAATTATATCTAAACTAAATTACATTTAAACATAGGTCGAATCGTTCATTTTATGTTTTTATCCGTTCGGTTTTCTATCGAATTCCTGGCATATGGCTCGTTAAGTTTAATATCGCAATTTGTCATTACCAAAACAGTAAAAGACTACATTAAGAATATCTGCTATGACATGACGCCCGATTGGTTTTCGTCGTTTTGAATGCGATGCGGAATGTTATCAACTATTTTATTATATTTAAGGCTGATTTTATTTACACAACAACAACGATTTTCGATAAGGCACCTGTTTCACATGCTGATCGCTCAATTTACAATTGATATTCTGTTTGATTTCAATTTTTGTTGGGATTATTTTGATTTCCATTTCCTCTCCTCTCATTGTATTCGATATGATGTTACGCATTTGAATTTCAAGCTATTTCGGTGTCCAACGTGCGGTAAAATTTTATAAACTTTACTTGAGTTGTTACGGCTTTCAGTTAGGTTCAGTTTTCCTAAGTTTATGTCCCTAAGTTTGTATGTATGTATGTTTCGGAAAATGCTCTGCCTGGCTGTTTTAGCTAATAATTAGTTTGGAGATGAAGCACAACAGGAGGGTGGAGATCACAGTGTTGACTGCCGAGCTGCCTGTCAGCTGCAAAGCGGACATGGCTCCCGAACCCGTCCGCTCGGCGACTTCCGGTTCGATGGGCTCGTCGTTGCTTTGATGGTCGCCAACTGCTATGGAGAACGGGATAATTTCAAGAAAATGCAAGTTAGTTAAGCAAATAAATAAAATAAGCTAAAGTTAAACGTTCTTAGGTGCATTGCATAGTGGACTTACATCTAAGCTAAAGACATTGTCGGATTAGGTGTATGTGTGTGTTTTTTTTTTGCTAGATATTCTCTGGGAATGCTGTGTATTTGAAAGGGATTTTGAAGGTAGAAGCTTAACTTAGGAAAACAGAATTGGATAATAAATGTAACTTAAGTAACTTAATGGGGTTGGAGGGAGAGTGGGGGTTGGGGTAAAATAAATAATAATTGATACAACATACTCTTCACTTCACTCTGTGCGCAAACGGATTTGAGTCCGTTTCATTTATTTGGTTTGGTTTGGCTTGGCGTTTCGGCAGCGGCGCAGATCTTGGACGTGGCATGTTTTATATATGATGTATGTTTTATATTTGTTTGTTTGTTCGGTTTTATTCAGACAGAGATCACTCAAGCGATGGATATACAAATGGCGTACACTGTACAGTACAGCTGTCAGCTGGAATGCTGGACAAATCACACTTGGACAGGCTACAGCTACACATTGACGATGGACAGAGCAGGGGGCTGAGCACGAGGATGATGATCCTCTAGAAGAACCTGTTCGTTAGGCTCCACATCCAGCCGGGCAGTACACCCTGATTCGTTACTTGCGGAACTACGTATGGTACATATATGGTTTCACACATATACACAAACATGGAAACCGCAAGGAATTAGAAATGTATTGTGTTTTTTTTTTGTTTTGGGTGTTTTTACCCAAAAATAATGAAATGAAAATTGTAAAGAATAGCATAAATAAACAAATCAGCAAAAATATATACAAGAACATATATCATAATTGAAGCGTTTGATTTGTGGGCATGGCATGTGTGGGGGGAAGAGGAGGGCGGTGCTCATACAACTAAGTAACAGTTTGTTTTCTCGCGATCAAGCAAATCGATCAAAGGCTACGCTACGCATGAATTGAATGTACAGTTGGGAGAGAGAGAAAGAGAGCGTAAAAGAAGGAGCAGTACAGTACATAATAAGAATAATAATACAAATGAGGAGGAGCAGCATGGCGGCTAAACTACACGCACACACATAAAAACACACAAAGGAAGGAAGAGAACAAGAAGCAGTAGTAGCAGAAAGAGAGAGGATGGGGGCGGCGGCACATTCACTTTGTAAATCTTCTCCGGTGATGTGTGCCTGTCAGTGTATCTGTATCTGTATCTGTGTGTGTAGCTTGGAGTTTGAGTTCGTTATTGGTTCGTTCAGTTGTTTTTTGTTGCTGTTTGTTATATCTGTGTGCTGTTGATGGTTAATGGTTCTTGTTTTTATATCCGCGTCTCTTAAAGCCTGCAAGAAATATATATGTATATGTATATGTACATACAATGACAGTGACAAATACGAATTCATTTCGAAAAATTCGGCTCTTTTTTTCGAATGCAAATTCAACGATTATGGGCCAGGCACGTGCATGCAGTGTTAAGCGGCGTGTGGGGCGGGGGGGACAAATGGCCGTTTGCTTTGTGGGTCATAACGGTGATTGTGATTGTGTGGACCGACCGACCGACCACATGTGACGTGGCCCGCTATTGTCGCATGCAGATGCAGGTGTAAATCTTTTGTTTGCTCTAGATTAGTTTAGTAAGTACGTATTCAGTGGCAGATCATGCAATTACAAGTAGAATAGAAAATAGTGTGTTCTTGGGGTGGGGGGTGTAAGTGTTGGGGCAGTGTTTAATTTGATCACACGTGGAACGGGGGAACGGGTGTGGGGAGGAGGGTGGTGTCAACCAAGCCTTAGCCATTTTGAATTTTGTGCCGGTGGGAGTGCCAAAAAAAGGAAACAGTTCAAACCTCAGTTCGATTTACGCAAAAAGTGTTGCAAAATACCATAAACTACAGGATAACGATTTTAGTTGGGGGCCAGAGTGGAGAAATAATATTAATAATACCATATTTAGATAAATACTTAGTGCTATAGAACTACATACGCTTAGACCATAGATAGAAAGGAAAGTGGTTTGTTTTGGTTTGGTGGGGTAGGGGCTAGGGGTAAGGGGCTCATTGTGGTGTTTAACAAATAGTGTTGTAAAAGTGTTTGTTTTGCGTTAAAAGTGTTAGTAACCGAGGTTGCTAGGCTAGGTATATGGATTAATCAAGTTAGTTATAGTATGGTGCACATGCTAGGATCGTTGGGCAGGCATAGAATGTGGCGGCTTATAATCTAGGAAGATGGTTTTATTTTTTCAGTGGCTTTGATCTGTGATCCCTGTTAGTGAGACCGACTGACCAGTAGTTTGTTTTAGCTGCTGTTTTTTCTTGTTCTTTGGTTTATCTTTGAATCATTTCATTGGATTTTCGAACTGTAAGCAATATATTTGATTATTCCGGCTTTTATTAAGCTTAAAACTTGATATGTACATGGTATGCTTAAACTCAAATCCAAATACCGAAAGAAGACAGTCAAATGTTGGTTAGGTTTTGTTAATGGAAAAATTACATTATTTTTAAAGTTAATACTAAATTTTCGGTGTTAGTTCAAGTATATAAATAATAAAATAATAATTACCGACCACCAAATCGAACGAAATTAATAAATGGTTTAATGAAAAAGGTCAGGTAAGGTTAGGGTTAGTTCAAATTGGTTAGAAATGTACAGAGTTCGAAGGGAAGTGTTGTGGGCCTGAAGCTGAACTCAGCTTGAGAACACCGAAACAAAACTAAAGTAAAACACCACAAAACAAAAGAGAAAATATAATTAAATATACAATACGAAATATATATACTGAGAGAGAGAGAGAAAGAAAGAAAGACATTGGACATACACAGTTTAACAATTAGTTTTTGTTTTTCGTTTTCAATAAGAATTAAAATGTATTTCTTCCATAGGCAACAAAGACAAACACATTCGACTTCGAGTTATAGAGTAATTTCACTACATACATAGATATAAACTTAATTAAACATACCATATAGATAGGATTTATAAACGTAATTCGGTCATTCTTTATAATCATTAATTGACTCCTTAATTGCTTTGCGCTAAGTAACAACAACTCATACAAGATTGCTATGAGATCTTTTTGACTTTACAGAGTTTTGGGATTTCAATCTCGATTTCTGTATCGATTTTATCGCTCAAACAAAACTACCGCCGCGTCGGTCCCACTCACCTGCGTCCATATCAAAATCACTATTACCATCATCGGCATGCGACACCATCGTGTTCGAGTTCTGTTCGTGCTCAGAGTCCGAGCCATCGACAATATTACCTGTGGACGAGGGCGTGTTCTTGCAGCCGAACCACCAGTGTGCCGTCGGTCTGGGGAAGGCGGGCGTGGCAGTGTCCACCTGTGTAGTACAGAATGGTTAGAGATGATGTTCTACTGTGGAACTATGGGATAGTGGCATGCTTACCGCAAAACGAGCATCGTGGAATCGATAGTACTTGTCGCCCTTGAAGAAGTACGTATAGCCGTTGGTGTACTTCAGCGCCGCGTCCAGATTGTTGGGCACCCCCTCCCAGTTGGAGATGGGCTTGGGGTAGCTGGCCTTGACGGGTGGCCGCTTGGCGGGATCGAAACGCCAGAACTTGCTGCCCTTGAAGAAGTAGATCTTGCCATTGCCTCCCCAGACCATGGCCGCGTCCAGATGATCGGGAATGCCGGTGAATCCCTCGCTGATCTCCTTGGGATATACGCCGTCCATCTGTCGTCCCTGGTAGCGCCAGTACTGGGTGCCCTTGAAGAAGTACGTCTTGCCGTTCTTGTACGAGAAGGCGGCATCGATGTTGCCCGGCAGTCCTGGCCATCCCTTAGAGATGAGCTGTGGATAGCCCTCCTCCACGGAGTCCGTGGTCAGCTTGTAGTACTTGTCGCCCTTGAAGGCGTACGTCTCGCCCTGGGCCGAGTTGAAGAGCGTATCGATCTTGGAGTCCTTGCAGATGCTGTCGTCCAGCGGGACCTTTGGTGGCGTGAACGAGGGACGCTGCGTGCTGGGCGGGTAAACATTGGTGGGCTGCTGGTTGGTCTTCTTGCCATATAGCGACTGGATGGCCGCCTTGTCGTCATCGTCCAGCTTGAACACGGGCTCGAAGCCGCGGTAGAAGGGCGCCATCAGAGCCGAGCTCTGGTCGGAGTGCGACAGGCCCAGAGAGTGGCCAAACTCGTGGGCCGCCACCTGGAACAGATTGGTGCCGCGTGGCGAGCCAATGGTCCACAGCTCCGCATCGTCAAAGTGCGCATCACCTCCGAAAACGGGGAAGAAGGCGTGGGCCAAGGTGCCGCCCTGTCCATCGAATGCGTCGCCATCGCCATGCTCGCTCTCCACGAACCTGCGTTGAGATTTCATTGAGGAAATGTTCGGTAATGGGTATCTTTATGTGGCACTCACTTGATTTCGATGTGCACGGGGCCGGTGGTCTTCTTGGTGAAGGTGAGATCAGTGTCCTCGGACCAAACGGCAAAGGCGCGTCCAATCTCAGCATCGACATCCACGCGCTTCAACCGCTTGGGATATTTGGAGACCTTGTAGGTGAGGTTCTTCACGCGCCAACGACTGCCCTGCAGGGCATAGCGCTTCGAACGACTGTCGCCCGTGCCAACGCGATCCCTCACACCGCAACGGGGCAGGGACATCAGCTTCAGGGTCGCCTCGTCCAGTTCGCCGGTTATGTTGAGGCCGGCAAAGTTCTGGAACTCCTGGATGGCGTTCAGCCATGTCGATTTGTCCTGGAGTCCACTGTTGGCAGGATTGCGGGCAGAGGCGGGCAGATAGCCGAACTGGGAGAGATACATCTGCAAGAGACGAGGGAGAGATTGAATGACGGGCTGGCTGACACTCTGACACTCGAAGTGAAGATCAATGGGTTGCGGCGAGCCACCAGGGGAGGCCCACTTGATTTATGGCCATGCGATTATCCCGCAGCGGCTTCTGCCTTGGCCCTGCCATGTCCTTTGACTCTGTCGCAGTTCTATCTGACTTGCATAATTTATGACTGCCACACTTGCTAAGGAGGAGCGGGGCAGACTCATAGAGGTGGGCGGGGTCTGACATAGTCGTACATACATTAGAGTGTATATGGAAAAGTGTGTTTGTATATATGGAAACTCAGTTGCGACGTGACTGGCGAAGGTGTGAAAACTTCTTAATCGATCTCCGTCCGAGCAGCGAGCATCAAACATTAAGGAAGCGTTTCAATTACAACCTCTCTCTGGCTGACTAATTGAGAATTGTAGTAGTAGCATTGAGCAGCCTATCAGGGAAGTGCACTGTCCAGCGTGGAGAACAATGCGAGGTTATCTTAACAGTTATCTCTGTATACAATACATATTACGTTTTCTCTGTCTAATTTTATTTTATTCGTTGCTGTAGCTATAGCTGTTGTCTGGCCAATTACAACGGCAAATTGTCTTACAAGCATTCGGTCCGACACTGACAGCAGAGACAGAGATTCTGTCGGTCAGTATCGGGAACGGTTGAGAACGGAGAAACGGAGAAAAACATTGTGTAGTACATTTGGCATGTGGATCAGGTCTCCGTTCCGTTTATGTGTCGCACATTCTTAATGACACCGCCATCGCCATATGTACTGTACTGTATAATGATTTGCCGAATCTTGCATAATGCCAGCTGACTGTTAATTTAATTATTTTATTCGCGTATGTACATATGTATTCATTCCGAGGAAGTAAACATTTGGTTAATCGCATAAGTATTCATAGCTGGCTCTCAGTGCCTCTCCCTCAATAATCTTCGGCTCTTCTGGGTGGGTAATCCACTGATCAGCTGACAACAGTCCCCCCCTCTGGCACTCGCCTTAAGGTAAACGAACTTTCCTGGGTCTGTGGTAAACAAAAACGTCAGGGTTCAAGTGAAAAGCTGTCTCTCTCTCACGATGACATCCCCCCACTCGAGATGCGAGAATCGATGCGAGAACTCTGAGCAAACTGACACATTTTTGAGACTGCAGGCACTTGAGCTGGGACCTGGGACCTGGGACTGCCCTGCCGCAGTTGACTCATACCCATCCCCCGCCCCCGCCCCCTCAGTGACCTTAGGAATGCCTCTTTATGCAATTAACATAATTATTCGCTTGACTTTTGTGGCGAGCCCACAGAATGTTGAACACCTTCCTCCCGGGGCAGGCACGCTTCGCTTGATTACAGAACTTGTGTTCGTTCGTTCGTTCGTTCGTTTGGGTTTCCATTGTGTGGGGGCGGGATGGGGGGCGGAAAAGCGTTATGTCTGTTGCGTGACTCTGATGCACCTTTTGTCATAGAGCAAACAGACAGACCGACCCAACTGGAGGGCGATTGCAAGGCATTGTTCTGGGCTCAAACGAGAACTCTTTGGGGGCCCCACTATCCGCTATCTAACTCTCAGGCCATCGATAAGATAACTCCATTTGGCAACAAACAAAAGACACTCAATTCAATACCTTCCATCTGTCAGTCAGAAATTGACTCACTTCGTGACGCATTATTCTTTGAGTCGCTCCCTCTCTCTCTCCCTCTATGGACTCGTAGTATGTGCGTCACAGGGCAAGCGGAAGTCGAGGATAGAACGGAAATGGCTCAATTTTGTACGGTTTTTTTTTGTTTTTTGGGAGTCATCGATACAGTTTCGACTCCCCTCCCCCCCCCCCCACAGCACCACCTATCTTCCGTTTAACTCGTTAGATGCATCCGCATGCATATCGATTGAGATTTACGTGCATGTGCATGTGATCACCTGGGGGGTTGGGGGTGTGGGTTGGCACTGTGCTCTGGGATGCATCGTGTGCACCATGACCATGCAAATCATTGCAAATTATACAGGTTTCCAAGGGGGTGCCAGCAGTTGCGGGTCACGTTTCAGAGGGCGTTGAAATTGCACTTCAATTTATTATTGGACATTGACACAAATTTTTGTTTTTTGTGTGCTGTTTTTGTATAACAACAAGCATTGCAATGCTGGCCAAAATGTCAACAAAGAGCAGCTCCAACCACGCCCCTGGCGTCACTCTGCATACGAATACGAGTGTACATATATCCTTGTGCATATCCGTCGCTGGATATATGTATGTACACCGGACCCGTGTGTCTATTCAGCTGTAGGTTTGACCTGCTTGCCTGGTTTACTTGGACAAAGAGTTGAACTTGTACGTCGAAGGAAATGCCCCAAAGGGGTTTGTGTGTGTGTGTGCTGGCTCTGCAATGTATGCTACACTGAAGTAGAACTCCAAGCAACAAACTTAAGCTGCAACTCGTATACAACCTTCAAATATTTAACACAATTTGCTGGCGTGGCGCAAAGCTTGCAACTTGATTCGATTTCGAGAGCCAAGTGGGAATGGAAATGGAAATGCAGCAGAGGGAACACACAGTCGAGTGGGTTGCAAAGGCAATTGCTGGAAGTCAATGAACTTTCGATTCGAACCGTTCTTCGCTGGGTGTTGTGGGCGGCGTAGGCGTCTTCGCCGCCTCCTTGTATACTTCCGGCAGAAACAAGACCAGGACATGCATAAATTATAAACACAATCGGTTCGTATCGTATCCAGTCTGTGTACTGTATGGTCTATATACTCGTTTCTTTGTGTACAGGAACGACTACAAATTGATGGGAAAATTATAGCTTGTTCGGGTGGAAAATTCTTGCTCTGGCTTTCCGTATTTCGGGGGTGTGTGCGTGTTCCCAGAGTTAGTGGCCGCAAAGTTTACGTTCCGAATGTGGGTCACTCAGGTCGTTGACTTTCACCTTTCACCCACCCACCACTCTCTGGCATCCGCCAACACACACACCGCAAACAAACCTAGACCTAGTTGCACAAATATTTGCGTGGGGCACCTTCGCATTTGCTGCATAAGCGAAAGTGTTGACGACAATTATGGGGAAAATGGATAAGGTTTTCCCAGATACTCGCAAGCCATTTCAATCTTACTCGAATCTCAGATTCGTAGTCCAACTGCCGCAAACAGGCTTGACTTGTTTTAACTGTTTTTTACTTAACGATTACATCATTATCCACCGCTCCCCCCCACTAAACAGACCCCTACCCTGCCCTGCCCTGCCCTGTCCTGCCCCCAAAGCGGGGAGTCGAAGCGCAGGCGCCTCATTTGGCTGCCAGGCGGAATTTCTTTTTGACGCACCGCACTCAACTGGCCTGCCTCTGCCTCTGGCTTTGCCTCTGCCTCTGACTCTCTATATAGTTAACGAGGAGATTGAGCAGATGGAAAAAGAAACCGAAATCAAAGGAAAACAGACACAGAAACTGGGCCAACTGGAGGCATAATTCCAGCTTTAAGTTGTATAACATTTACAATTAGTTGGGGCACAAAAGTGAGGGGAGAAATGGGTTTAATTGAAAGAATTTCCAAGTCAAGTCAAAGGATTCATAAATATTTCATTTGTCGTGTATCTATTGGGGCTCCACTTAATATGTGATTATTTACGGAATAACTAATGCATTTTCTCCACATGTCTGACAATATCTACAAGTATCAATCAGTATAAGCTTTCTTTTGTACACTTCTCTGGCATTTGAAGGGAAAACTTCCATAAAATATTTGACATTTCCACACACCGCTCGAAGGTGGCTCTGTCTCCTCGCCTTGCCACACTTTGCCACCCACCCACCATTTGCCACACTTTTTCAGCCACTTTTTGTGGCCTGTGGCTAATTCACTTGGCGATAAATAAGCGTCAAGATGCTTAGATAACCGAACAAAACACAAAAAAAGGTAAGCAGTTTTTATGCAAAAGTCTAGCAAAAAAAGGATTTCATTGTTGCTGCTTTTCCGGATTCGGTTTTGGATTCCTATTCCCGTTTGGGTTGTTTTGGAGGCAGTTACTTTTTGTTTTTTGTTTTTGTTTATGGCGAGACGCGTGAAATGCCAAGCGATAGACGACGACCTTAGAGGAGACCTCCTCCTCTGCCTGTCTGAAAAAGGATGTTGGCGCAGTAAAAAAAAACAAAAAAAAAACTATCATTTGTTTGCCGTTGGTGGCAAGGTTGCTGCTGCCACCGTGTTTGGCTGGCTATCCTTTGTGCGGCGGCACCTCGCGAAGGTCGCACGCAACTTTGTTTATAGGCAAATCAATCAAACTTGGCAAAAAGTACACATAAATTCCAACCAACTTTGTTGTGGCTAAAGTTTATCGATTGGTTTGCCAAAGGGGAAATGAGTGAAAAAGTGGGGAAAAGTGTGGGTAAGTGCGAATTAGCAGAGGTGACGCATGATGATATTTCCCTATGGTGTCTTGGCTTGGATTTAGTTATAATTAGCTCGGGAATAGAGCTTTGCCGCAGACCCAGACACAGACCCAAAACGATGACGAATCTGACGTCCGCTGTTGCTCATTTCAATTTCCTTCATTGTTAATTAACCTCTTGACAGTTCGAATTATGTGAGAGACTGGTAGATGTGTAGGGGACTTGAAGAGCTCTAGAAAACTGAGTCAATACATACACACAACAGTAGAGACAGTAGAGAGAGCCTGGTTCTAGCACTGTTCCCTGTTTGGCTCTGATCGGTTCAGATCTAATCAATGATTTGTTGCACTTTGCGGAATATTAATCGCCATTTGATCGGTGCGCAGATTCAGCGAATCACGACTTCCCCATCGGTGGTCTCTGTGATTTGCATTCCCCAGAGAGATTTATTAGAAAGACTTTAGAGGAAGAGAACAAAGAACAGAGAAGCAGTGGCAAAGAGAGAGAGGGGGGATGGGACAGTGTCTCAAATGGAGCCGCACGTCAGTCGTCTGTCGCCTTAGCTGGTTTTGGGGCGACTGGGCAACGACAACGAGCCAAGTTATTGGCAACTGGCAACTGGCAACGCACCCAACATATCAATTAGCCAGATCATTCACTGGCAGCGCATAGAGTTACGTAAAAGCCTGGCCTGAACAAAAAACTGCCTCAAATAAAACACAATGTTAAGCACGCGCTCATGCGTGCTGGTGCAGAATGTTCAGTTTCAGTTTCAGAATCAGAATCAAATCGATTCGGAGAGCGATTCTAAGCCGTGTTCCAGCGAAGGGAAGGGGAACACTCGAACTCGTCTCTGGATAGCAAGAGAGAGAGGGAGAGACAGAGAGTGAGAGGGAGACAGAGAGGGAGAGGCAGAGTTGTTTGTACACACGTAAATGGTTAATCAGGAAGTTTCAGTACAGGTGCCTCCGATGCCTCTATAAAAGTGTTTATGCCAGCCGTCCCTTTGCCCCACCCCCAACCTCATCGCCATCCCGCTCCCTCGTTTAGTTAATGCCTTTCGATTGTCCATTAATTTATGCAAGTCTGCGGTAAGTAAACGTGATTAGCTTCAGGTAGATAGATCGAAGTGCAGACGTGCTGTGCAGCTTTGGCCGTTGTTGAATTGTTGTAAACGGCAATTACTGGAGGGGGAGGGGGAGGGGTAAGCATGACAAGCAATTAAGCGGAGATAAATATGTATAATAATTAGCTGGGAAGACAAGAAGATCTTAGAAAGCGGAAAGTCTACCTAATATAATTTATAATTCTTTGGAGAGGAGTTTCGAATGGAGTTTGGCTCATCTGAAAGTTAAATACTCATCCCATTCCGTTATCAATATAATCGTATAATCAATAGCTTAATTATCAGTGTTTTTTCTTGGGAAAACCTCTGCCTAGAGGGATTCGCCCATTCAATTGAATGGAATGCATTTGAATCGATTAATCGAGGGCGGGGGCCCCGGGTGGCGACCCGTCAATGGCGTGAGAGTTTCCCCTGGCAGTGGAGGGGCCACGTTTTCCATAGACCAATGTCACGAACGATAACGATAACGATAAACGGACTGCAATTAGCCAATGTGCATGCATTTTCCTCAAATCCACCAACAAAGGCTAAGGCCAGAGTCAGAGCCAGAGTCAGAGCCAGAGGTAGACCCAGTCCCCCAGGCCGGACCAACATGTGAGTGGAATAAAAATTTGTGTTGACATGCGATGCGCGTGAGCCTGTTGCACAGTCACACACAGCCATATATATCACATCACATATACATATGTGTATATATGTATATGTGTGTTCAGTTTAGTGTAAAATTAAGTGTAATTTCCGAATGTAGCCAACCCCGAAAATCAACGCTCGCCTGAGCTCTGAGCGCCTGGCACGTTTGTCATGCAAATCGGAAGTAAAGTTGCAAATTTTATATATATATAATATATATGCTATATGGCGATACAGAAACACAGACAAAGCGGACATCTCGTGCAGTTAACTGTCACCTCACAAAAGCAACAGACCCCCGCCTAACCCCGCCCCTCTGTTCTGTTCTGTTATCATAAAAAATGATTCATTACAGCGTTTTTATATAGGTACTCTTCCTGATCAATTTATTGTTGAACTCCGCGCCCTATGAGCCCTTCCTATGTTTTTTTTTAGTTCTGGCTCGCATGCCGCACATTTAATGGTTTTCCAGGAGTAAACAAATTATATAACGTTTTTTTTTAAATTTATTTTCCTAATTGCAAACGAGTTGGAAAAACGTTCGGTGCTGATTTTCTAATTATGGAATTAATCAGTTGATGCATTATTGAAGTATTTACTCACCTCGGCCTGTGTGGTGGTGGAAACAGGTGCCGCCTGCACTGCCGCCAAAATGGACAGCAGAGTGCCAACGGCAATGAACACTGAACTTTGGCAGTTGGTCATTCTGTTGTGTTTTCTGTTGATAATCGTAGTCGCTGTTGCTGTTGTTGTTCTCCTTCTAATTGTCATGTACATGTACAATAGTTCCACTTGCACTCGTGCTGGGGGGGCGCACTTTGAACTTTATATCACTGCAAAATGGGTAGAACAATGGGAAACGAGAAGAGGGTGAAGAGAAAAGGTCAATTAATATTTCATAAAGCAAAGGAGAGTAATAAAGCACCAGGCATAGACAGTCCCAGTCCACACCGGTCCTCGCCAGACCACACCAGACCAGTCCAGACCAGGCCAAGTACAAGTGCAAAAGGGCGAACGGAAGTCGTGTCCAACTCGTGCCACCAGCTTTTCCCCTGCCAAGTGCCAACAGGTTGAATGTGGCAAATGTGGCACACATTCTCTGTGGCAGGCGGAACGACAAACGGAAGTTGCCGGCGTTGCAGGCAGTGCATGGTCGGGGGAGGGGGGTGAAAGCCAAAGACGAAGGCTCTTTATAGTACTCGAAAGTCGTAGTAAAAAATAGTAGTTTCTACTCGAGCCCTGGCATGTCCAGGCCGGCAGGCAGGCCACTTATGACGCTCTTGACATGGAGAAAATAAAAGCAGATACCCTTCCGAAAGGGGAATAGAGGAACTGATGATTCAGCTATACAAAAAGTTGTTCGATTAACAGACGATGGAGTCCGTCTATTAGCTTGGAGTTTTATGATTATTTCCACCATCATTTTGTCTTCTTTTTGAGGACAACAAACTGAAATCCCACTTTAGTATATCATTCCATTCATTAACCCCCACCATTAACCATCAACAGACCCCATTAGGTGTACTTCTTATCGTGAAAAAATATTTGCAGAGGCTCTTCCCTAATCTCAGCCGCAAGAGCATTACGGATTCGTTGAGCTGTCCTGTCCTGTCGCTGCTGCTGCTGCTGATAGGATAGATATAGATATAGAAAGTCATGCGGTCATGTGGCGGCTCTTGGACGTAATAAGCGATTCGTGTAATTTTAGACTCCAATTAGAATTTTATTTTAGACAGCGCCTACAGCCTATGGCAAAATACCAGCTCGGCCGTAACTGTAAAAAGAGCTCGCTCTGTTTATTATGTGATATTTGATTTACTAAAAATAGTTTAGCCATAGCGATGATGTTGACCCAGTCACGGCCACGAGACAAATGTCAGCGACAGTCGGCAACAACGGTTATGTTTATGGCTATGTTTACCGGCCGAGATCGTCGGGATTTACCATACACCCTACTACCATGCTTCTACTCCACTCCTCCTTGGAGGAGAGCCAGCGCGCCTGGGGTGTGACATCAGCAGAAATGACAGAAGAAAAAGTGCGATAAGTCATAGCGATATCAAGCATACGCCAAGTGGCAACGGTTAGGGTCTACAAACACGGTATCCGAGTGATTGTATGTGTAGGTACACTTGTATATAAGCTAAGTCTGCACTGGCACTAGCACTGGCACTGTTGTGGGGGACTGGCTGGGCGGACACAATAACTCTTTCTTTTTTTATATTCGGCAATTAGCGACTTGATCTGCCCAAATGAGCATATAAATATGAAAGGTATATAATAGATGTGTTTGCATCTGCTCCATTGCTCTCGCACTCTCTCTGTGAACTTGACTTATCTGATTGTAACAATTTTTTGTTAAACAAATACCATAAACAATTCCCATTTTGGGCAAATGTTTCGCTCGGGTTGAAGGTCGCCCGGTTGACAGTTTAAGGTTGGCTCCGTTTGGTTAACTCCGTTGATGGGTTGAAGGGTGGGGCTGGGTTCTGGCTCTGGGGCTGGGGCTGTGGCTGGTGGGGTCGCCATAACAATGAACGCATTTCATTGTTTGTTAGATCAATAAGAGCGAAATTCGAGTGCCTTCAGACGGGGGGAGGGGAAAATGCATTATGCGCGAAAGTTTTCCCTGCCTGCGGCTTTCCCCCCGCTATCGCTTTTATCAGAATCGTTACGTATACGACATGTGGAGCATGTGCGAGTGTATGCGCCTGAATTGGGTCATAAAGAAGAGTTCACTTTTAAAGGCTGATAAGCTTGAATTGGCCAAGTGCTAACCGGTTTCCCGTTCCTCTCAATATTCCACTGAATTTTAGAGAAATGAGTGACTCAAATTTCTTGTTGTTTGGGAATCTAATTAGATGCAAAAATATCAAATAAAACCACAAATTTAAATTCTAACCAGTTTCGCATAGCTCTTGGCCCTCTCTCTCTTTCTCTATTGAACGCTCTGACGTCTTTGGTTATTTGAACAAAAAATACCCTGGAATTACTCAACACAACACTAAAATTCCACTTGATATAGCCTTTTGGCATTGTTCACCTTATCAGGGCGACATTTTCCCAAACAAGAGCCGGCGATAAGATATGATTGGGTTTCTCTGGGAGTTATGCTCGCGCCCAAGTTTAGATTTAACAAATATTTTGGTGTATGAGTCGCCAGCACACGCCGAAATCAATAAATACAATAATCGAATATATATGTGTCCGAGGTGTTCAGAACTTGACCTTAGTGATATGGGGGGCCTCCCAACTAACTTTCAGCTTTGTGGATTGTGCAACGGACGACTCATTACGAAACTGAAAACTGTAAACCGAATCGGAATGGGAATCGGAATCGAATTCAAGTTCACATCCAAGTGGAGTGCATGGAGTGGGCACTGCGGGGGAATTAGGCCTGATGAATGGGTTGAGTTATCAGTTTGGTCTCTTGTATTGACCTTTCAATTGAGTGCGTGTGGGATGGGACGGGGGATGGGTCTATGGATGGTTCTGTGGATGGCTCTGTGGCTGGTAGTTTTTCTGCTGGCGGCACTCGATGCAGTCACAGATCATTGAACTATTGTTGCTGCCTTTGTTGGCTGCTTGCAACACTTACAAATTAATTAATTAGCTTTTTTGTTGCTTTTCGTCGTCGTTGTTTCTGTTTGTTGTTGCTCTTGTTGCTGTATTCCACTTCCACACTGCCTGTGGGCGTTTTCATCAGCTCTGGATGTGTCGTTGTTTATTATTTATTACGCCAGTCAGCCAATCCTTTTGTTGTCTCTACTCTTGTCTCTTTATGTCGACTCTGACTGTGGCTCTGGATCTGGACGAGAAACTGCACTAATTGCTCGCTGACATTTTCCGGCTATTGCATTTCCGCGAAATATAAACTCAAAACTGAACTGCAAAACGGTTCACTTTTCGATACTCCGATACGGTCTCCGATCTTATTCTTTAAAAAATATATTATTTTGAAAAATGTTTTCAGTATTTGTCGCTTGTAATTCTTGAACTCGAACTTCGTTTCGGTCTCTCGCCGCTAAACACACAACACATCCGCTCTGGGCGCCGCGCAAAAAACAAGTGATCTTCGGCCAGCGGCGGGAGCCAACGACAACGACAACGACTGCTCGATCGATCGGTTGAGCTTTTGAAGCTCTGGGGAAAGCTCTCATTGCCGCACGCAGACCCGACCCGACCGCCTCAACAGAGCAGAGCTGTTCGCAGAGCAAAGCTAACAGCTGAGTGTGGGGATTCCGTTGTTGGTGGGGAAGGCGATAAACCTGTTGCCAATAATCGAAGTTGCTTTCTGCTCCCTCCCCCTTTGCCCTCGGTCTCAGCCGCTCCCTGCCGCTCTGTCTCTGCGGGAGGGGGTGGGGGCGAATGAGTAACGCGTTTTCTTGGAATCATCAACATGTGTCATACGTCGCCGGGTCGGGTCCAGCAAAGAGAGGCAGAGCCAACAGCAGCAGCAGCAGCAGCAACAGCAGAAGCCTTCACAGTGGCGATTGACAGTTTATCTTGAAGTTTAGCGTTTCCCATCGAAAACACCTACCACCACTGGCTTTAAACTGTAAACTGTATCTTTCGTTGAATTTCCGTTGTGGTGGCCACGCCCCCCCTCAATCGATTCACGCCTATGGAGAAATTTATGAATGAATCGGCGCTTTGGTATCCCCACCGCAACCAATCGATTTCTTAATGAATGAACGAACGAACGAGCCAAATGAGTAATGCGTAAGCAAATAAACTTTTTGGGGGGGGACGCTAATTAACCCATTCCGAGGCACACGTCTGGCAATAAGATCTTTTCGAATGTGTTCCTAGAACGGATGATAAAAGTTCGTGTGGTACTATTCCATCCTCCCATTACCAGCAATTGTGTGCAATTGCAGTGACTCAGAGACTCTCGAGACGCGGAGATCTGTGCATCTACTCGTAAATTGCTACCTAAGCGCAAAAAAAAGATCTAATAATCTGTTACGAGACAACTGTTTACAGACCTAAGGTACAGATTGGACCTTGCAGCTGCCTGATAAAGAGCAAACTGATACTCGTGTAATAATTGACATTTTTGTATACCCTAGCAATGGGTATGAACAAGATAGAGCTGATTGTGTACTAGTTCAACGATCGGTAGAGTATCTAAAGATTCGCTCTACAATGCCAACGCATCTTTCTTGGTTCTTAACGATTCACCACGACCAGACGGGAAGTGCGACACAAAGCTTGGGCTTGGGCATGGGCTGATTGTGCCATTTATTCATGGACCAACTGGTAATGGCCTGGCCTCCGTCTCCATCTTCTGTGCCCTACCCAAACGTCACTCCTCCGCCTCTTTTCTGGGCACTGGGCTCTCTATATCCATGACATTAACCACACCGCCATATCTTGCCCCCTGTTATGGCCATGGACAAGTTGTTGTTGTCCCCGCCTGCTGTGATGCAGTTTCCAGTTGCTGTCCTCCCCCCTGCCCCCTCTGCCGCCCCACAGCCGCCTGTCTTCATTGGAACAATGAAATATTTATGGGCTTCTTCTGCCTTTAATGACAACTATTTATGGTATTTTTAGACCACTCCTCTACCCTCCCCTCAGCACTCTGCGCATCGAGTTTGTTGCCTTCGACGACCAAAAGATAAATGAACTTTTGTTCGAACCAAATTTTTTGCATTGAAAATTGCCTTTGAACTGTGTGGTTGATGAACGAATGATGAAGCGAATTAATCCAACCAGAACTGTATGTATAAAATTGTCATATAGATTAGGAAAATAATGCTAATTGGTGGAATATTGTATGTACTCATATATAGGAGTCTCTGGCTTGACTTTGAGTGCGAAAAAAACTATTTCTAAAACTCGAACACGTCACGGTCAGGCTTGGATACCCGTTTGGCAAGCGATATATGAAATATTTGATGTACCCATAATTATATACTATACATACATAGATATGTACATATGTATGCCAATATTTATCACTGTTTTGTATAGCCTATTAGAATTTTACAATGCGTCTACGTGATGATTGTTGAGGCTTGAATGGCAGGGAAGCAGGCAAAAGGCCAATGTCAAATAGATCGAAATATTGCTCAGAGTTCCATATTGAAGATCCCATGCCATCCATCCGATGGTGGAGCACCCCCCGCGAGAGTGTGAGTGAGTGACTCACCACTTACCACAAAATACACTCAGAAAACTTTCGTTAATTGAGTAAACACACAATTTGCATAAATAATCAAGTCGCCTGCACGGGTCGTCTCAACAAATATTGCACAAAAAGTTTTTTATTTTTTGTCTTAAACTTTATCACTCGTTATCTTGGCCCGATTGCGATTAGATCTTGCGTGTAGTTAGATAAGAGAGTTAGGGAAATCGTAAGTGTGCACTGATAGTCCTCTTAACACTCGCTCTTCATTCTTTATTCACACTGTCTGTTCGAATATTCGTCCGACTCAAAGCGGCTAGTCCCAAGACGTTGGCAGAGGACGAGCGGCGCGACCGTTTCAAAGCACGTTCCGTATACGACTCACTGTGGCGGGGCGCTACTTCTACTTCTGTCGCTGTGTGGTGGCAGCGAAAATATGTCTGCTTCTGCCGCTGTGTGTTTGTGTGTGTCTAATGGTTATGGCTAAACCTGTACCTGAACCTATACTTGAATGTGTCTGTGTGTGGCTTCTTATTTACGAGTCACGCGAATGGCAATAATAAAGTACTGCCACACACACCCAAACACACACGAACACCCATGAATCCTAGTTTCGGTGGTTGAAAAAAAAAGTGGCCAGGCCAGGCCCCAGCGCTTGCATATGATTAAAAAGCAACAGGAGCAAGCGGAGCAGCGGCAAAAGCTCTCCTTCTAGCCGAAAGCAGAACAGAACTCACCTCAAGCTTGCAGTCCTTCCTTTCGCCGACTGTTAGCACGCACTGTTGTCTAGCTGTTGTCTAGCTGTTGTCTAGATGTTGTCCAGCTGTTGTCTAGCTGTTGTGCCTCTGTTGTCTAGCTGTTGGCCGACTGTTAGCCAAAATTTTACCGATGATTCACTGGAGGGCGCAGCCAGGTTTGCTCGCTCTCTCTCTCTCGTCTTTCGCGACTTGTCTAACGAAAAGCTCTACGCGTAGCGGAAGCACAAACAAACAGACGTTTTTGCTTTTCGATTTGTATATTTTGTAATTCGTTTAATGATATGCCTTGCTGCAGCGTCACCTGCTGCTGTAACTGCAAGTTCGTTGTGCGTTTTTTGTTTGTGCTAGACTGAGGTCCGGAGCTATCGGCTTAGATTCTTTTATATGGCCGGGCGCAAGGCAATGCGAGACGAGACGATCAGCTGTGCTCTATTCGGAACCAATCCGATCCGGGCCGACCCGACCCGACAGTCGCTCAGTTTGATGCGTCCGCGTCCTTCCCTGTCAACATCCCCATCCCATCCCCCGATCTGGGGCTTGAGCATAGTGGGATCTTCCTCGTTTTGTGCGAATGGAGCGATGAATATAACGGGAAGCGCACGCATGCATTTCTCCGTGATCCCGTTTTATCAATGAGGAGTGAGTCATCCGCCCTCAACCTTCCTGGCAACTGAGTCGGTCCTAAGCGATAAGCCCTGATCAGACCAGAATTGCGTAAGTTCTGGTATATCTTCTGGTTTGCCCCCCGCGTATCCGTATCTTCTGTGCAAAGTTCAAGCTGAATCATTTGAAATGCACGCCGCCGTCGTCCTCCACTTTCCTCTGTTTCTGTTTCGATTCATTCGGTTTCTGTTTCTGTTTCTGATTCGTTTCGTTGCGATGCTAAATTTCGTTTTATATTGTTCTTATATTTTGATTTATACACACACAAACGTGCTGGAATGCCGTCCTCTCGCTCTCTTCCTACCACCGCCTGCCACCTGCCACCGATCCCACCAACCATCCCTCCCTTACCGAGCTCTTAATGCCATAATGTCTTCTTTTGTATCTGCTATTAAATGTTTTCTTTTCGAACAAATAAACTAACGATTTTAGATACAAAAGACAGAGAGAGAGAGAGAGATAATACAATTGCAAGCAGGAAATCTGATTGATTGATTGATGGATGGTTGGTTGGCACTCCTTATCAGCATATCAAAAGATATCCTTCAGAGTAAATGTCCCATTGGATATAGAATTTATTGCATACTTTATTTCTCTGCTTTATTAGAAGAAGAAATTGAGTTACCGTTGGAATTCCAGCTACCAGGCATCTCCATATATATGGCCGACTGGCACAACAAAAGCGTTCAGGCTTAAAGCGACTTTTGCCTGTTTTCTAGACATGAATATATAGCTTACGCATCTGCCTGAAAAGATAATGAAAGACAAATAATGTGGTGTCCCGACCTTGACTTCTCTCAACCTGCCTGTGCCAGCCATCTTTTGTCTGAATCTTGACTGGATCAGAGACTGCAGTTGTGTCTACGTGTTGTGGTCGTAGGACACGCCCTGATGTCTCGTAAACCGTCCCCACCTCTCGTTTGGGTTAACCCTTTTATCAATTGCTGGCCCCAGCACAAGTGCAGACCAGAAGTTATGGACTGTATTGTGGCCTGACTATCCCCACAGTTCTAAGAAATCTCTTGAGTAATGCGTATCACCCGAAAATAAAATTTAAGCACAAAAGCAGACCATCTGCCAGCTAAGGCTATGCAAACGTGCAATGCAAATGAATAAACCGAGCGAAGAAAACACTCATTTTATAATATTTTTATTGTTTCTTTCTTTTCACTCGAGTGAGTGACTCATGGGTTTTCGCTTGGCTTCCAGCAGCCATTCATCTGGAGAGAAAGGATAGATAGAAAGACATTTGATTTCAATTACCACAATATTGAAGCTCATCCGAATTGCCCTGACAGAAGAGCGAGGGAGGGACAGACAGACAGACAGAGAGACAGACAGAATCCGATTTTGATTCTCAAAACAGATGTCCATGTCCATGTCAAGCTCGATGCTCGATGCTCCATGTTCGTCGTCGTCGCTACTGACCCTCTCTGGCGACCGGGGCTGTCATTCACCAGTTGATAAAAATCCAATAAAACAGCAACAATTTTTAATTTGCATTCAACATACTCGTAAAAGCTGCAGTCCACACCACACAAGGGGCACATCTAGGGAGGAGTGTGGCACAAGGCACAAGGCAGAAGGGAGGGGGACACTAGCAAGAGGAAATACATTCGAAATGTGACAAACAGCTAAAGATAGAATAGATTACCATTATGTATTTATTGAGACCTAAGGCAGATGCTACAGCTTTTCAACGCTTTCCGGCTTGAGTCAAGTTGCACTAGGGATATCAAATATGCATGTAAGATGTTTTGTAAGTACTAAACGGATTCAATGATGATACTAGGATGATTTATATCCGCCCTCTGCTTTCTCTATCGGAAATCTAATTCAAACTGCAACCAGCAATATCTCTACAGTTTCTTGGCTAGTTCCGCCCTTAGCTCTTCTCTTCTATACAATCAGCAATCATTTTATGACTTTTAGCTATAAAATTAATAATTGTGTTTCGTTAAATTTTAGCATTGCAAACACGTTCACACGAGGGCAACGAACGCTACAACGCAAAGAGCTTTAACATCAGCAAAAAAAAAACACATCAACAACAACAACAACAAATACAATACAAGTACAATAAAATAAACAAAATCAAAAATATCCAAAAAAATTGTCGACTAAATGCCAGCCCAACGGCCAATGGTCACTGGCCACTGGTACGAGCCGGGCTTGGACGCTGCACAATTACCAAAACAAAGAGTTGGCAGGAGGCAAACATAAACGTAAACACGTGAACTGCCTGTCTGACTGTCCGTCTGTCTGGTCTGGCTATTTGCATTTGGCAAATAACATTACAAAAAAAATTGCTGGAAGTTAAAATCAAGAATTCCGACTGCAGTTCTTTTGTGTTCAAGCCGGGTTAGGTGAACTTTCTGTCAGGTAACAGGCCGTCCAAAAAGGCAAAAGAGCAAACGTTTGACAGAGAGCAAAAGCCTGGCTGTTCGAGAGGTTAACCCTTGACCTTTTGGGGTTGAATCCTTTTTGAAATTCGGTTTAACTTCAAAATCTGCGTAGCGGGCATTTCAAAGTCACTTCCTTGCAGGGCCATAACTTTCGATGAATGTCCTTTTCCTGGTTCAATGGAATCGCAATATTTACTTTGGCTATATTTTATTTAATTGCGCATACGCCGCGTATAACCGCGGGACAACAACGGCGGAAAACGACCAGAAAATTGCCATCATATTTCTGACTCTCGACTGTCGCCTGTTGTTGCGTCGGCGGCTCCTGTTTGGCAGTCGCTGCACGTTCAGCATGCCGCATCACGTATTAATGAGTGCTGTCCCCCCCCCCACGGCCCTCTCAGCACCTCTCAGCAGCCACACCCACCCCATCACCCACACCCACACCCACACACGCTGCTGGCATCCTTGGGGCTGAAATAATACTTATTGCACTCAGGTCGCCCGTGTAGACAAACAGTTATGGCATTTAATGGTTAAAGAAAACATGGATCCATGAATCCAGTCATAAGTCCTCCTCGCACCTTGAGGCACCCGTTCTCATGGCGAACCAACAGGAAAAGCAATCAAAAGCCAAAAGAATCAACTGCCACAACCACAGCCACTTGAGGCACTGACTCTGGCTCTGGCTCCATGGCAGGCGTGGGCGTGGGCGTTGGCGTTGGTCGTTGAGGTGTCATTCCCCAGTGAGACAAGGGGACAAGGGATTCGAGTATAGGCAAATAATACTTCAGTTTATATTCATTGCAAAGTTAATTTTGTTTATTGCACTTGGTGAAAACCGCTGATTAAATGCATGTCGATTGTCTCTCAGCTTCACTTGCACTTCCGCCGTTGCCTGGCCTTCCTCAATAGCCAAAGAAGTTGAAGCCGCAGAGCAGTTTATCCGGCCTGCGTATACGCAATATGCCAAACTGGAAGACAGACATATCATCCGCCGTATTCATGTCCAATGTCATCAGCTTCTCGGCGGCCAGGGGATGCCAAGAGCCGAACGTACAGGCGGCATTCATCTGACACACACACAAACGAAATAAATGAATCAATCAATAATTGAATCGAAACACTGCTGTGTGCGGGTATAGGTGTGGCATACCTCCTTGCTGTAGTAGTGGCAGCGTCCATTGAGCCGCGTGGAGGGAATATACTCGACAAAGTCCACCTGAGGACAATGGGGCAAGAGCAGAGCCAGACCTGCTCAAAGAAGTATACAATGCAAACAATAGAAAGACCCCGATAAACCAGTCAAAATGCTCACCAATGAAACCGGAGCTGGGTGGATTACGTCTTATGGAACGATTGCCGGCAAACATCTGCAGTGTCTGCCACAGTCGCCACACGGAATGGGGATCGATGAGGAAGGCCCGCGACTTGGGATAGCGACGCCTATAGATCTCGTAGTTGGTGAACAGGTCGTAGTCAGCGCTGGTGAGCCAGTCCTCCAACGTCCCGTTGTACTTGCCTGGATCCCAGGCGGCGATTGTCACATTCCGAAAGATGGGTGCATGGGCAAAGTCAAACTCGGGCTTGGTGACCACCTAAGAGCAGAGAGGGGAGCAGAGGAGCACAGTTGCGGGGGGGAAAAGCACGGGAAATGCAAATGCAGTGTGAGTGCGGAACTGGGTTGTGGTGCGGGCTCGGATTCGGGTTCGGAATCGGAATCGGGTTCGGGTTCGGAATCGAGTGCGAGTGCTACCTACTTGAGAATTCACCACACGAATTGTGGTTTTGCTGCCAACATCCACCTCGTGTCCTTGCGTGGGCGCATGATTGAATCTCATCACAATGTCGTGCGTGTCTGGGAAATGGAAATGCAATGCAATAAAATAAAACTAAATTGGAGTAGACGGGTAAATCAAACTGGTCATGAGCGGTTCTTCCGACTCATTGTGCATGCGTGCAGCCTGTTGCTGCTGCTGCCTTACCGATGAAGCGACCCAGCTTAGAGCCGGCCAGGGATCCCGCGCTGGAGACAATCGCACACGTCTTGATGTTCTTGATGTTGCGAAAGAGCTTCTGGCGCGGAAAGAGGCGGCCGAAGGGCATTTTGTCAAAGGGATTGTCCTTGCGGCGTAGCACCCGCACGCCCGCTTCCATGACCAGGCAGGTGGACGGATAGTACTGCTCCTCGAAGCTATCACCGAACACGGGCTTGTAGTCGACGTGGTAGGGATTGGGCTGTGAGTCGTTGAACGCCTCGCTCATGGACTTCTCGAAGGTCTGGACGATGCGCTGCCGGAACTGCTGCGTCTTGTTGTGGCACTGCTCCGAGTACTTGTCGTGGCACAGGTACAGCTTGGGGCTGAGCGTGAGCTTCGTGTTCTTGGAGACCTTCAGCCGCGGATGGGGCGCCAGCTTGGAGGAGTTGATCGCCGGACTCTCGCGACTCTCCACAACGAACTTTTCATTGGGATTCCATCGCACATGGAACACACTTCGCGGCAGTCGCCTCCCACTTGCATTCCCACTTACATTTCCTGAGGAAGAATCCAATTTTGCATTTTTGCAATTCATTTGCGCAAACGCTCTCAAGCCATACGCACCGTTGGCTGCTGGCTGCTCGGGGCTATTCACCACACCCAAGCCGGGGGGTTCCTGTCTCGGCTGAGCTTTCGTGGCGGCTCCGATTTGTACGCTGTGAATTATTAACGCGGCGCTCACAAAGAGGACACCGAGCAAGCTCTGACACTGACCCGACAATGCGCGTTTCACTTGCCACATTTTCCACTCATAATACACACCTTTCGGCAATGGTTTCAATTAATATTTAAGTGGCTTAAGCGAAGTCTGCAGCTGGAGGAGAACGAAGCACATATTATGTTCAAATGTTTTGCACACAGGAGCACATTTTCATGTCCTAGTAGACCTACCCCAAATGGTGTAAGATTTGTATTATTATTCTATTCAATTAAGTGAAAAGTCATGTTTATGCCAGCCTCTGGCAGAGTCGACTTTGACCTTCTGCCCGTTTCGCGAATCATCTGAGTAGAAAACCATGTTGCTGTCAGTTTGAATATCAGTATTTTGGCAGTCACAGGCATTTTCTGTTCATTTTCGTCTCATTTTCGACGATTTCTGTTCGGGTGGCGCCAAAAAGTATGCAACACAGAACCGCACATGCAAATTACACGGTGAGGGAAATGGTGCGTGTGTAGAGGGAGGGAGGGAGGGATGGGGGTGTAAGCACAAACAATGCTTGGGGACAAGTTGTGTTGACCGTTAACCGTTGGGTAGCGCCGCACTTTAATGGTTGGCAAATATTTAGCCAGAGGCAAACACAAACACGCGAACGCACACCTGGAAGCCTACATACTCGTACAATAAACATACATACATGCATGTATATACTCGTATACACTAGCCGCCAAAAGTGCGTACACTGGCGGCACGCGCAAAAGTTCGCAAAAATGGCCGATTAAATGGCGCTCACATCCGTATCCGCCGTATCCGCTGCTCGAACTTTCCCTTTCGCCAGTCGAAACGAATCTGAGTTCCGTTTCCCGGCCAGCCAGCCAGCCAGTCAGCCAGCCGAGGACCGAGGACCGAGGACCGATGACGAGCCGAGAGATGAGCCAGCTTCGGCATTGGTGGCGGCATCCCGATACTTCTTGTCGGATCTTTCAACCTTCCTTCGGCTCGACTCATCGTGCTCCTCGTCCTCGTCTACCCCGGTTTCCCTTCGGCTTAGCTTAATTAGAGTGTTGTTGCTTCTGTTGCCGTTACTGCTGTTCCCGCCACTGCTGTTACTGCCACAGCCACAGCCTTTAAGCACCTGTGTGTTGGGAGCGGGCGCGAAAAGTGAAAGTTACATAAAACATACAGTACTTTGCGGCCCCCCACAGACCTTAACACTTCAAAGGCAAATCCGTGAGAGATTTTTACACATGCCATTTGCCAGAATTTACTACGACTCCGCTCCAACTGACTCTAAGCAGCCCCCACTAAGCTCGAGCTGTCATTCTGGCCAAGTTTTCGGTTTGATTGCAGCCACTTGGCTGGATTCTCCTATGGGGAAATCTAGTTTTGACGACTGGCTCCCTGACTGACTCCCCCCCGCTCCCCCCGCGTTTGTAATGACAGCCATCACAGTGGTCAATAGAGGAGCCATCATTTCTAAGCCCTGACAGTGCGTACTCTTAGTGGTTTGGTGGCTAGCGGCTTTACTGGTAGATTCTTGGGGGTGTGGGGGGTCATTAAGGGTCGCATGGAGGTCGTTTCCGCCTACAGTCTACAGTCGCCCTGCCTCGTCTACAGATCCTCCGCCTCCGTACCAGAAGGAAGAGTCAAAAGCGTGTTCTCGTATATATATATATTTGTTTTTTTATGTTTTTGTTTTTTTGGTTTTTTTTTGCTTTTTCGGCTTGAACAATAATTATTATTTTTGTAATCATTTATTATTCATCGTCATAATCATAATAATTTTTCTATACAAATACATTCAATAACAACAATTTTTTTTTTATATTATATTCATTTTGTTTTCTGCTTTGGTTTTACTTTTACGTCATTGTTTAATTATTTTACAATTACCATAATTATGCCAGTTGCCATTATTATTACATAGTATTACTATTTTTCATCTCTCGTTAGTCAGAATTCATTTTCATTTTCATTACTTTAGATAGTTTTGGCTGGGGAATTTCCATTGTTTTTCTTTCGTATTTCGATTTTAGCTTAAAGACTATGAAAATTTCGTTTTCCGTGTTCTATTTTTTTTTTCGGATTTTTATAGTTTTTTTTTGTTTGTTTCCTATGTTTTGTTTTGTTTTCTTTATTACCCATTTTGGTTTGCTTTATATTTAACAACAAGTACAGAAGATTTCAGTTTATTTTTTTTGTTAAAGTTCTTAGCTGTCTCATGTGGGAGGATGTGGGATGTTAGATGTTCGATTTTTTACTTGTTTTAATCAGAGTTCTCTAGGATAGGTCTGGGGTCTAGGGGGGTCTGTCATCTGTTTTCCCTTGGGACTGTCTGGTTTGAGTAGACGTTTTCAATGGAAATTGTTTTATTTTGTTGGCTAGCAGCTTTACTTCCTTTTGTTATTAGCTTTGGTTTCATTTAATTAAATTAAATTTGTCTTGACTTGACGCTATGAATTTTCATGTATTATTACGCTTCCTTCTCGACTTTTCGACTTCTCGACTTCTGGCTTTCTGTGTTTTCTTCATCTTTTTTGTTTTGATATCAAATACATTTAATATTTTTCGTTCCTTTTTGCCATGGCACACAATTATGTAATTTCGTTCTGACCTAAAAAGAATTTTGGTTTTCGTTTTTAAAATTCTCTTTTGTTTCTTTTTTTTTTACATATTTTAAATAGTTGTTTTTTTTTTTGGTTTTTGTAGAAAATAATTGCTACCGTTTGCCATACATTTTGTTGCTGCAGCGGAGTTTTTTATGTTTCATTATTGGTATCATTATTATTTGTTTTTTGTTTTTGTTTTTGGTTTTTGTTTGTTGTGGCAGCTGCTAATCAATTACAAAAATTATTGTATAATTCGTGCTAACTTGTTATTGATTTGGATGGGAGCTTGGAATTGGAGTTCGTTATTGTGTGTGTGTGTGTGTGTGTGGATCGCATGAGATGGCTTCAATGCGGCTACTGCTTCCGTTCTACTGTTTTCCTGTTCTCTGCGGTAAAGTAATGTTCGCGAGTATCGATATAATCGTCGCTACGTCCGTTACTCACACAATTCAACTAGTTGTTTTTTATGAAAATCTCTCGTCTCGTCTCGTTCTGGGACACACATACACATCCACTCCACTCCGTCCAACGTGTACAATTTATTTAATACATACATACTCTAAGGGAGACATGGAATTGGAATTGGAATGGGAATCGGGATCGGGATGGGAATTGGGATCGAAATCGGAATCACGATCGGATTGCCCGCTTCCGTCTGCCGTCTCCACCGTCCACTGTCCATCATCCACCAGACCTCCATCTACGTTCTCGTCCATTTATTGTTTACATTTAAATAAATTAACATTTAATTTATTATTATTTAGGCATCTATTCATGTTAACTATTTTATATATATCAAAAAGTTTTACAAAAGTACACAATAATTCATAACAATTTGCATTTCAATATGCGCGCAATTTGTGCCAGCGGCTCTCTCTTTCTTTTCTTTCCTTTTCTGTTCTGTTCTCTTCTGTTCTCTTCTGTTTGTTTCTCCCCCGCAACCCGATAACGGTGTTTGGCCTTCTTTTGTTCGTCTCGTCTCGTCTCGCTTCTCTTAGAAATGGGTTTGCATTCGCCTCAATGTACAGTTATCTCGCTGACGACGGAACGAGATAAGCGAAAAGTTTGGTTATGTAAATTCATAAATTTCGTGTTTTCTTATTTCATTGAGTTACGGAAAGATTCATACACAGACGGGGGCCAACAATAAGGGAAAACGAAAATTTATGTAGAAAAAAGCATCCCGCCCCAGTTTTCAGTTACCTGGGACCGTTAAAGGACATGAGGCGAATTGTTCATAGTTTTTTATTCTATTTACAAATATTCATTGATATGGGGAGAAAATCAAAGAAATTAAAGGGATGAGAGGTCTTTAATGAATGCTACTACTTCTGTTTGTATTATCCTTTAGATTTCTACAACAACATTAAACACAATCCATACCATTCCTATTATTCTATCTCTTCCTAAAGTAATGCGTCAGTGTTGAAAGAAATTTGAAAACGGAGGAGTAACGGAATTCAGGTTGAAAGTTGAGGAACATTCGAAAATATTACTACTATTAGACTCAAAATAGAAGTTTCGGTTTCTCTGCCACTGCCTGCAGTGGGTTAAAGTTGAACCTTTCGTTAAACAGATTTCGGAATGAATTTTTCTTTGAATTCTTTCCAAAAAAATACATACATACTCGTATAGGAAATTTCCAAAGCGTTTAGCGATGATGCGGTGAGTAGAAACTAACTAAACTAAATATATATTGTATAAGAGTGCTTAAGGTATATGTATGTGTTTGTGTATGTGTATGTGTATGTGTATGTGTGAGTGTGCTCTATCAGAGGGACTTTCTCATACGGTTTCGTACTTAGCTCCATAGTTAATTAGTTAATACCAAATACGACTATTTATTTGAATATTTCTTAATGGTTTAAGTTGGGTTTTCTTCCATTTTGTTTTTGTTTTTCGTTTTTAGTTTTTCCTATAGTTTTCCATTTCTGCAAGTTATGTACGATAAATTGATAATTTATAAATATATACCTCGCAAATGTATTACATATGTATGTATGTATACGCTACATAGAGTTCACTTTATTACAAAAATTATTATTATTCGTTACTATTATTATTCATATAGTAGGTATGTTGTTGTTGTTTGCTTTTCTCTATCTCCTGTTGTCCTTTTTACGTTGCATATTTTCCTCTCTATTCCTATCGTACATACATACATATATACTATATGTACTATATACGTAAATGGAGCGCATGGATCATGGATCTATATGCTGGTTTAGCCTTTAATGCCTTTAATGAACCTTAAAGATACGTTTTACTGTGCGCTTTACATACTTCGGTCGACCTCCCTTGTTTTCGGTTTCGGTTCTTCCTAAGGGGATTATACAAATCAAATCGGGAACCATCATATCTTCTGCTTCCGTTTTAAAACTAAATAAAGACAATTCTTAAACACGTTTGCGGTCGTTATGTTTTTGTTTGGTTTGTTCGTCTCGTTAATCGATTAATCAATTTGTTAATCACCACCCATCCATCCACATGTCTCCTCTCTCGACTATAGTATCTCATATATACTCGAACATATATTTCTTTTATATTTCGTTATACTAATTTTAAGTAAAGTTCACGTTTCGTTTTTGGTTTTCTTTGAAAGGTGGTTGATACGCGGCCTATACATACGTCAATTTGTTAGTGAAATTGTATTTTCTCCTCCTCCTCCTCCTGCTCTCCTCCTTTCTTCGTGAGTTTTCCCGCTAATTAGTTAAGTTCTGCCGTTTATTTTTTTTTCTCGAAATTTCTTTGTTATTCTAGTTGTAAATTATTCCGTTTTTCATTATTTGTTTCATTTTTAGCTAACCTAAAATTTTCGTATTTGTTGTTCGCCAGTAATTAAATTAATAACTATGTTTTGTTTCGCTTCGTTTCGGTTCCGTTTTAGTTATAATCGTAGATGCATATATGTACATACACATACATATATCATATGTACATATATCATTTTTTAGTTCCATGCTCCTGTTAAATGTTCTTGTATTTTTGTATATATATTATTTTCTGTTTTCTGTTTTCTGTTTTTTGCTTCTGTATCTCTCTCTGTTATCATTTATCTAAAAAACCTATTCTTGTGGCAGTTGCTTTTGGTTTAATTAAATATTAATATTCTTTGTTCTAGTTGTAATAAAATATGCTATTTTGGTTTTTTTTTTGCTTTTTTTTGCAATGGAGATTTATAATTCATGTTGGTTTTTATTTCACTTGAAAGAGGACCATAAATATTTATGTGGTTTTTCCTTTGCTCGCTTAATTCGCTTTTCGCACATTTTTTACTGGTTTGCTATGTTCTGCTTTTACCTCTCAACTTCTATTATTTATCATTTCGGCTTTAACTATCATTAGATTTTCTAATAGAGAGAGTGAGAGAGAGTACGCGCAGGGCAGCCAGTGGTTTTCCATCGCATGACAACATCGACCGCTGCAGACACTATAAGGCGCCGCTGCCCACAATCGGCCAGCCTCCTTTCCCCTTACCCTGCCCCTTCCCCTGTCCCTTCCACTTCCCCAGCCACCATCTCCGCCACCAATCGTTGATGTTGTAGTTGTAGTAGTAGAAATAGCGATAGTTAATAGTCCTAGTGCACCCCTCGCTTGTACCATCCCCGCCTGGAGCGGACGAGCTCCAGCTCCAACTCCACCTGATCCAGATCCTGATCCTGGCTCGTAATCGCACTGGACCTAAGTCTCTATAGTTAGGCATGGCTATGCGACGACAACTACCTCTCGACTCGCCTTTAAATTTACTCCGGCTACTAAAGTACCGTACTTTGCTGCACATTTGCTTATGCGTATTCAGTGGTCTCACCGCCCACGCCCCCATCCAAGCATTCGACCCGGCAGCGCCTCCAGCCTCGGCCTTAGCCTCGGCTTTGTCCTCTGCTTGGGGAGTCTTTTCCTTGCATTTTCCATCGATGCTTTGCTGGCTGTTCCTGTTCCTGCCGCCACTGGCGCCACTTCCACCTCCACCTCCACTGTTGCTGTTGGAGCTGGCGATTAGCTCCTGCTCGTGGCAGCTGGCCTCGCAGTTGACGCACTGGCGACCACGGCCCCGCTGCCCACAGCCGCCGCTCCAGCTGCAGCTCCAACGCTGGCGGGCTGCCCCGCAGCTGCTGAGGAGACCGAGCAGAGCACTAAGCCAGACGAGCAGCTGCGTGGGAGGTGGCACGGCCTCAGTGCCCGAGGCATAGTACGGGAAAGTGCAGCGAGTGGTGACGGCTGGCACTGGGGCACAGTTGCCGGACACCGGCGCCTTGGGCATCTCCCCATCCTCGTCGTAGTAGTAGATGCTGTCGAGGCGTGCATAGTACGGCAGGCGTTCCATCAGCGACTCCATGGCGTCCTGCTCGCTGTCGCGCTCCTTTGTCACGTTCCTCAGGGCCAGAGCCACGCTCTTGGCCCGGGCATGCTCGCCGGGGGGAGAGCTCAGCGTGAGCGTTATGTTGTGGACTCGGCGGGTGGAATTTGCTGCCTCATCGCTGGGGCTCGCTCGGGGTGGGGGCGGGGCAAACTCCCGACACACGGTGCAGACTCCGCCCGCGGGTCCATTGCAGTAGCTGTAGCAGCAGTCGTTGGGGCCGTAACTGGATTTCTTTAGCTGCTCTCCAGTCTCGGGTATATTTTGATCTGCAGCGGCATGGGGATTGGGATATAGTATATAGATAGAGATTTCAGATTTCAGGCACTTACCTAGGCAGAGAAATGTCGGCTCGCCGGCATATTGGGTGGGCAGCGCGGGGGCGCGGTCGGCGGGCAGCAGATAGGGGCACTTTTGTTCCACGGTTTGGCAGACGCTCAGGCAGGGTCGGATGCGCCGTCGCTTGCGGAACTCTGTCTTGCGTGTTGATCTGGATGGGTATAGGGTATGAGAAATAGCATAGGTCTTATATGGGGTTGCCGATTCCAGGATTACTTACCTCTTTTGAAGTTTTGATATCACTGGATCCAAGGCTCTGGGATCCGCATTATTGGCAGTCGATATGAAATTATTGGATTGTGTTTCAGCCTCAGCCGTGGCCATGGCAACTGGCCTCTCGCCACCATCCTCCGCCTCCGCCTCCGCCTCCACTCCGGCCGCCACCTGGCTCTGGTGGGGATTGGACATGCCAACAACATCATAGAATGTCTGAGCCAGATCCCTGCCAATCGCATCCTCCTCCTCCACCACATTGCGGTCATTGTCCCTGTTCGAGTTCGCGTTCTCCTCGTTCCCATTCGTCTCCGTTCCCGTTCCCGCCGTCGAGCTCTTGTCAGTCTTCTGATTAATCTGACGCTCGTTCATGTTATTGCAGTTATTTGATTTATTGTTATTGCTGATTAATTTCAGAGATTTATGCTTGATTCCGTTCACTCCTCCAGCTCCTACAGTTCCCCCAGTTCCTCCTCCTCCCTCAGTCCACGTTGCACTCCGCGCCGAACGTTTGTTTTTGCCCGGAGTTTTCGCAGTGCTACTCTGCTCATGCCCCGGCGGGGCAACGTCCTTTGGCTCGGCAAAATATGGCACCAGCGTACTGCACACCCAGCGACGATATGCTTCCTGCAGATAAACAATACAATTGAAAATGTACATCAATAATGGAAATTCCCTCGGTCACGTTTGTACTCATTATGCCGATCGAAAGGCGGGATAAATGATGGCCATTTATGCTGATGGAATTAAGGGCTTTAAAATTAATTACATAAGTATTGTTTGGGGAAATGTAACATGTTTAATAAGCGTTTTGACGATGGAAACCCATCAGTAGTTTAGCCTTAAATTGTCACCATATACAGACTCTATCGCATATGCTCCACTCTTTTGGTAATTGAGTATCGATCGATGCCTACAGCTTCCCCGCCGGACCAAAATGCTTTGCATACTTTTGCTTGTAGCCCAAAAATGAGTTCCGATGGAACACAACCCATAGTTTCGAAACTGTCCACCCCGCCTACCTTTTCTCGCCCCCGTCAATCGTCCAACTGTTTTTCATTTAGCTGCCAATTTGTTGCCAGGTAGGAGAAATATTTTTGCCTATAGTTAGTCGTACTTTGCCGATGTCGATAGTCGACGCTGCTGCTGCTGCTGTATTTCTGGTTGTTTATTTTTGTGATTTTCAATTTGCAGCTGTTTTGCTCGGGAATTTTCCTAGTGGTCAGCTCAGTCTGGTCTGCTCCTCACACTAACATAAACACAAACACAAACACCTAATATCCGGAACACCATAGCTGTTGGTCAAAGGCAAATACAAAACAAACCACTCCTGGCCTTTACATTTTTTTGGCTTTTAGCTCAAATTTAAGATATTTTCCAACATTTCTGTGGTGGTTATCATCTGTGTGTGGGTGTGTGTGTGTGTTGCCTGAAAGAACTCCTCACCCACACTCTCAGTGAGCTATACATATTTACAAGCATGTACATACATATGTACATATGTAGTTTCTAGGGCTGAAAAGCAGCGACCAGCAGTCCAAAAGGCAGAGCTGCTTTTCGATATGTATGCATTTATCCAGGCACTTGATTGCCTCAAGTTAAAGTGCAGCAAAGTGCAATCAATTGCCTCAATCAATTATAGCAATAGTATGTGTGTGTGTGTGTGTGTGTGGTGTGGAGAGTGTGTGGCATGTGTGTGTGTGCCACAATACAAAGCACAGCATGGCAAAGGCCAAATGCAAACACAACACTAATTGAATTAACCTCTACTCCCACACCCATCCGCACCCACAACCTTTCAGCCACGCCCTGTCTGTCTTTTGGTCCGTCCTAATATTCCTTGGCTTTGGTTATGCCCGTGGAAACCGCAAAGGCGTGCACAGCAATCATAAATTACGTATACGCAACGCGGCCCTGCGGCCGAATGCAACTAGCGACGGCGACGGCGACCACCACCAACACCACCTGAATTGGCCATCTTAATTACATATTTGTGTGTTTTGCCGCTGGGTCCAGCAGGCGTGGATACTTATGCCCGGCGTCCAATAATTATGTAGGGAAAATAGCAAATACAAAGTTTGCACATACTATGTTTGTGCTGTGAATTCTATGATTCCCCCTGCTTATCCGACTGAGATGCAATCATGCAATAATACATATAAGCAGAGTTGCCAGACGTAGTTAATGATACTCAATGGTATCTCCAACGTAGCGATTTTTTAATTAAAATTCAGAATATTCTTTAAAAACGATTAATTTTTTGTTTATTATCTACAAAATTATTAAAATATCTATGTTTTCTACATAGAATTCTACTTGAAATAGCCATCTCTACTACATTATACATGACGTACAGATTGCTAAGTGAACATGATTAAACATGCACCCACTCAATACCCTCTCCATCTAGCTCCCACTCTAACAGGTGCCCACAACAACAAACGTTCACTATGGATTTTTGCAGTAGCAGAGGCTGTAGTAGAAGAGCACAAATATTCGATCATCTCTTTTGCATATGACATCGAGAAGGTAGAGGAGAAGAAGGAGAGCATACGCCGACTGCGCTCTGCAACCCTCTCACCGATATTTCCTTCTCACTCTCACTGGCAGGTGACACCAGCTGACTCTTTTGATCTCCCTCTGCAGTAAGAGAGAAAGAAGACTTTTGAGCACACAAGCTCAAGCGATTAGCAAAAGAAGCTGATAAGAGAGAGTGGGAGCGTGGGCAATTAGGAAGAGCGCGTGGAAGAGCATAGAATGAACGCTTTTGCACCGCTCCAAGGAGCGCGCTCTTGGTCTTGCACTTTAAGAAGACTATGGGATGACTATCGGTAAGCGAGAGAAAAGAGAAATTCTGTTTCTTGTTACTGTTTATACTATTTTGTATTGTAATGATTTGAAGTGAGAATATTTTAAGAGTCCAAAATTCATAGTCAACTTTCGTATGTCACCAAATACGTGAAATGGTGTTTATGCACACACTGAAATGATTGCCTAGCATAAACACAGTAGTACATTGTTTTTTTTTCTTTTCGGGCATTTCTTTTTACATTTTTACATTTTAGAGGTGGATAGATTGAGGGACACTCCTAAATGTATGCACGATTTCATTTTGTTCTTAGCTTTTCCAACAAACAGAATAAAGAGCCAACGACTCAATTTGTGCTATTGAACTGGTAAAATATTTCCAATCCAACGGACCATGTACCACACACATACGTATTTATACACATATGTCGTTTCTCCTCTGTATGGAGGGGTATGTGTGTATGTAGAATTGCCTCGACATTTGTAAGTAGTTCATCAAGAACTATACTCATTTTGTTTTGGCCATGAAAGACAACGACCCCATAAACTCAGCGAGCGAATGACATTAAACCGCAAAAATATACACAAACGCATACAAATGTATGGATAAATATCCACATACATAGTAGATATAAAGACATACCATATATGTACATACATAAATGTATACTTATGTATGTCTGAAGGCGTCTGTTTTGCGGGTCGGTGCTGTTGCTATAGTAACTATAAAAGTTTTGGGGCCTGTCGTTATCGTTAGACATCGCCCACCTCATGTAGACAACTTACAAAATGATTATTTAATTGCAAAAAGTATTTTTCATTAATAGGACACCATCGTGGGGTGGCTCTCTGCCCTTTCTTGTCGCCTCCTTGTAGCAGTTGCACGCGGAGCACTGAAAGCCGACACCCAAGTAGGAGAAATGCAGTAAAAGTGAACCCAATTAGAGGCGACAGCTGCTGGCGCAGTTGACGAAAGTTAATTGGAGCCTGTTGAGTGAGCCGCCACGAGGCCACCGCACCACAACACACCGCACCACACCACACCACACCACATATAGCCACCATCTATGGTTATTCGCAAAACCAACTTCCAAACCGAAGTCTGAAACCAGTCAATCCCCATGGACGAAGGAGAAGAAGGTGCATCATGGGCAGAGAGAGTGGATTTAAAATCATTCCCAACAGCTCCTCTGGCCACACAGCGAAATCCGGTTAAGCCTGCCTTCATTTAAATGCGAGGCGCAAAAGTCATTCCGCACCCACGAAATCCCGATTTTCGTCCTTTTCATCCATTACTGTCCTACATGACACCGTCAGCATCAGCATCAGCATGCAGCCTGCAGCATTGATGGGTCCGGGATGCGGGATATTGGATGGACACACATACATACACACATACATATATATGTACAGTAGGTATGGTTGGGGGACGGCAGAGTGCGACAGGGCAGTAGGGCAGTAAATACGCAGAGTTGTGCCTGTCCATCGATGTGGAACCTTCGCGCATTCCTCCCTCATCTCCCTCATGCATGACACCGCGTGGCACTGGCCTCTCCTGGCCCTCTGTCTGTGTGTGTGCATATTCCAGTGCGGGTTGGTGGCTTGAAAATTGGGAAACTCAGTATGTGATAATGATGCATTGAGGCAGGCAAATGCGTGGCGTGGGGAGGTCCAGCCAAAAATGGTTTAATTGGAATTTGTGTACAATGCTCGGGCAGGCCAATGGTTTTTCAAATCCCATTCAAATTCAGAGAGATGGAGAGAGAGTTCATAAAATATTTGCCATTTTTACAGTCATCCATATCAATAAGAATAATGTTTATGGTGCCGTACCCCCGACTTGACTCTCGCCCCTTCGTCACTCGTAAACATTAATAGCTAACCCAAGGGTTAAGGTCATGCAGGACAAAGCGGAGGAGGTTGGCCAGGGTTGGCAGGGGTCATGTCATACTCGACTCGACAAAGAAAAGGCCAGAGAAGACCCTGCCAGTGACCAGTCATCAGTCAGTCAATGACCGTTTCATATGGCAAATAATTGAATTTTTTGTTTTTTTCGCTTGATTTTTTTTGAAAGGGGAATAAGAAAAGAAAGAAAAATATCTTTTATATTTGCCAAACGGAGCGCAGACATTGCGTGGTGCTTGATTTACGAGTTTTCAAATGGCTGGGTTGCTGGTTGCCATTGCCGTCCCGTCGTGGGGTTTTACTATCATAATTTCGTAAGCCGTTGAACCAAAGAAATAGCACAAACACGCGAGTAATAAAAATATAAAAACAAAAATAATCATAAACATGTATAGAAGTAATCCAACTCAACCACATTGCACCACAGAGAATGTGGCGATCGATTCGTATTAAAACCAAGAAAATAAATTGATTAATAAATATCGATAGTTGTTTAGCCAGAATTTACCCGTTTACCCCCAAAGAAAATGGCTTCCAGTTAGCCATTCATGTTTGCTTTTTCTAACGCTTCTTGGCTAATTATTCTCGTTGGAGAGAACGAAGAGAAAAGAGAAAACTTTCCATTTGCTGAGAGGGTGAAAGTGAAAGTGCCATCGGTGTAATGACCAGCCAAATGAGACCAACTTTGTTTGCCCTTGCATATTGTTTGCGTTATCGATCCCCGACCAACCCCCACCACCCCACCCCATCCCTCTCCCTCTGCCTTTGTTCTTGTTCTGGCATTCGACCCAAGCCAATCGAAAACTCGATTGGCTCGGTTGAGTGTATCAAAGTTTATGCTTCTGCATTGGCCTTCAAATTCATTCGCAAACTGGCTGAAACATAAATATTTTATGGCTTTCTAAGCGCACTCGCTCCGATGCTAGTTTCAGACAAGGCGATGGCAAAAAAACCAATTCAGCAGGAATTTAATACACTTTCATTTCGGTCCTGGCCGGGCCCGGGTCCTTGTTGTGGTCCGTGTGGTCAGTGTGTTATGGGAACGTGACTAAATTTGGCAAAAGATTTGCGCAGCACACAAAATGCCATGCCATGGACGATGTAATGTAATTGATATGGCCACACACACACACGCACACACATGTTCCCTCAAAAGCTACAGAGATTTAGGAGCAACCCACCGAACCACCTCCTAGTCGTACCGTGCCACCGTTAGGCTCGTATGTATGCAAATAAGTTATGATTTGATTTGTACCATTGCAGCAAATTTATGAGTAGTAAGAACCCTGCCATTACGGATGCCCCACCTTCTTTTTTTTCGGTTCGGTTCGGCTCTGGCCTGGTTCGGGTTCGGGTTCGGTGTTCGGGCCTGGCTCTGGAGCTCATGTTGTTGCCAATTTGCATAATGGCTCACGAAACGTTCCGTGCCTGCTGCATGTGTGCTACAGATTTGTATATGTGTGTGTGCAAATTTAAAATACATTTATTAAAATTCACTCCATAAATAACAATCAACAATGATTTTTACAGCCATTAAATGTAAATGCGAAATATCTCTGGTTATTGTTTCGCCCAAGTGAATACTTCAATTATGTGCAGTCACGATGGATGCCCTTGGAACTCGGGGTAGGTAAAGCCTATTAGGGCGTATGTTTCGCCAAGATTTTATCCAAATTACAAGGTATAAAATCGAAAACGAATGCTGTAGTCAGGGAATATGTTTGCCCGAACCCGAACATGCCTGCGGGAATAATCGGTTTATTGTCTTACACGATAAATAGCAGAGCCGAAGAGATAGAACGAGTCGAAGTCGCATTGCCGAAGCCACACGAAGGCTGCGGTCTTTTGCTATCCACATTAGATAGGGCTGTGCCGAGCACTGATCTAAACACACCTGCTATAATGATTTGGCAGATTTGATTAGCCCATACGCTTTTCAGAGTTACACAGAAATTGTGGACACGACACGACTGAGTCGATTTTTGTAGTAGAAAGAAGTCGAGGCGGTCCAAATGCTGTGGTTTTATATCTTAAGGACACGGACACACGGACTGTTCAGCGGAAAAATTATACCCTACGAGTACTGGGCGTCAGTCCACGTACCTTACCCAAAGGTGGCTATCCGGTTACCCTTTGCGAAGGCGGCGAAAAGCAGCCAGAAACTGCAGCCAAAGTATCCATTTGATCACATACAATTACAGCAGTGTGTATGTGTGTGTGTGTGTGTTTGTGTGCTGGTATGTGGGTGTGTGAGGGCGCGGTCTAGTGGTGGGTGAACGGTGTCCGTGTGTTTATTTTGTTAACCAGCACAAAAGTGCTTCGGCCACGCTCGCACTCGCTGTGGCACTCGCTGTTGCAGTCGCAGTCGCAACGCACTTGACCAACTGTGGCACGTGTTGTCGCATTGGCAATAAGCACAGCAGGCACTGCCCCACAATCCAGCCACCCACTCATGCTCGCCCCCCTATCCCCCGTCTTTCTGTGGGCGTCGCTTCAGTAATGCTTTTGCTTTTGGTCCAAGGATAAACTTTTATTTTCCAACCATTTTCCGAGTGTCTGTGTGGGTGATTGTGGGTTTTGTGTGTACATATATGTATGTGTGTGTGTGTGTGTGTGTGTTCTTCAGGAGTAGTTTTTGCAGCATGCAAGCAGCGAGCAGACCCTAGCAATGTTGCAAGAGCCATTATGTATACTTTACCCTTTTCGCCCTGCCCATCTTGGGGCTACCACTTTCTTTCTCATTCCCTTTATCTGGTTTTCGCTCTGGTACTGTTTCTGTTTCTGTTTCTGCCTGGTTCATTGCTTCGTTTGTTTTGTTTGCCACACGGTCACGTGTTACCTTCAGTGCGACTCGATGTTGCAAGCAGAGTGCAGCACATAAAGCTGCGATACCACCACCCCCACCACCACCACACCATTTGTACTCGCAGTCCTACTCGTTGCTGCCATGCCACGACGTGCTCTGGCCAACATGCACAAATTTAAAACCACAAAATCCCATAACAAAATGTCAAAAGCTGTTGGCGCTTTAACAGCGCTAAAAGAGAGAGCGGGGCGGGGCGGGCGGCTAGTTCAAAAAGGGGGGGTGTTGTGTCAGTGGAAATAATCATAAGCATTTGTGGCACATTTGTTTAGCTGCTGTCCGCTTGCATTTCCCTCTATTCCCTCATACATAATCGCCTATTGTCAACGCTATTGCTTTTCATTTATCGGCGGCTCTCTTACTCCGCCCATCGCCGCCCCGTGCCATGCCCAGTTTTGTGTCTGGTTAATTGGGTAACAAAATGCCGCCCTAGTGAGAATTTAATTGCCTGTCAAGGCTGGCCAAAAGCATTTATTTCGCATTCTGCATACAATATACGAGGTACACACTCGTACATACATATATGTTTTTCCACAGATTGTGGGTGAATTTTTCAATTAACATGTTTGCTTTGAGCCCGTTGCCGTCGGCTCTGCTCTACTCCTTTAATTTGTGTTTATCCTTTTTTTATGCAACGCAAAAATGTCCAACTAGTCCATGCCGCACGGTCTTTGTCGTGGGTGTGGTAATGGCAGTGGGAGGACGAGGAAAATTTGCATATTTAAGTGAAATTTACGTTGTGGCTGATGTGGCATGTTTATGACGGATATGTTGGCTGACAAGTGTTGAAATTTATGTACACAGGCACTGCATACATACATGCATAAACATTAAGGCAAACAAAAACATACACGCACACAGGCACACATCTCTGGCCCCACATTCGTGTACACTGAGGAAAATACAAGGGTCACTTGGAATGGCCGCATCTAATTTAGTTCCCAGAAGCTCTACGGCCAGAATTCGGTTCGGTAACAGTCCTCCATGTTGCACCCCTGAGCCTCGAATAGTTAAACTTAGATTTCATTAATTATGTCATTATATTTTCACTGCGTGTGAAAATATGTGGTAGGATAACCTCTATCAGCCAATACGGCAGCCCCATGTACTATAATAACCTTTATTAGCCAATACGGCAACACTGGTGTACAAGAAGAGTACAAAATATACGGCCAAATTAGAAATGTGTAGACCGACGCCGGATCACTTTTTGTGTTGAAAAGTAAGACAAAATAAAGAGCGAAATATAAAAGATATTATATTATATTTTGCTTACATTTTGATATTTAAATGAAATATATGTATTTCCTATCAATTTAATACCCCACTTGTTGGGGGGGGCTTCTATTGTGGGTGTGTTTTTTTTTCGTTCTTTGGCTCAGTGCACTGCGGCGTATCAAAAACATTTTCATTTGAATACATTTTCCAATTAGCATTTAGTCTTTTTTTTTATGATCCAGAACCGACGTGGATCTGGACCTCTCAGCTGGGGGTCTGTCCACACATTAGTTAGCACTTAATTAGAGGGTCTCCATTTGTCTGGGAGATTATAACTAATTACGCAAGTTCTGGCATTCCAAAGATACCTACCTACCCATATTTGGGAGATCTTTTTGGGGTTTTAATCTTTCTCTTTCTTTGATGCCAGTTTTACCGCACCTCAAGGATGGGATCCCTCTGTACCATGTCCTCCCTAAATGCAATGTTTAGTTTATTTTGCAGTTTCCGTCCGGTCGAGTCAGTCAGGCGTTGACGGCACTGATACACACACACACATAGACACAGCCAGCGGCAGGGCGCGAGGCAGAGCAGAGTCGGATCCGCCAGTTTGTCTGTGCACTTCCCATCGCCATCGTCGGCCCATTGTGCCGTCGTCTGCCTCAGCCTCTGTAGCTCTACCCGCTCTTACTGATTTGACAATTCAAATACAATGCATGCCAGTGGCACATGGCATATGGCACATACATACATATATATGTACAAGTAAATACACAAATGCGATGTCCTGGCCTGGAAGTCAATTTCTGTTTGTATGTGTGTGTGTGTGGCAGCCACGTCTGCAACATTTTCCTTTTTCCCCCCCCATAAGAATGCAGCCAGCTCTTTCAATAGACTAAAAGACATTCAATTCAGACATGTTGGATGTCGGCGGCACGGTCTTGCTTCATATATTTTTCAGTTATGCAGTGTTCGCAATTCCCTGAAAGCCGCTTAAGTATGTATGTTTTGTCACATATGAATCGAAAGTTTAATTAAAAATAAGTCGCGCCATTTCCCATCGAACAATGTCCAGGCAGGGCGGGGAAAGGGAGGAGTACTTTAGTTGCAAGTCGATATGCAACATGTGAACATTAAATGAACCATGTCCGTCGTCTGGTTGGCAGAGCTTTTCAGGCATATTCGAAATCTCAGCCGGTGGTCATTCTACCCCCCTCACCCTTCAAACCATTTAAGGTATTCATGAGCAGTCCTTGAGCAGCACAACATATGCTTTCGAGCCATGTTTCCTAACAGTTGTCGGCTTCCATGCAGTGTCTCTCAGCTTTTAAGATATGATGCCTAATATATTTAATAACTGATAAAGGAAAGATTAAGAGAGAGAGAGAGATAGCCGTAAGGTATAGAACGATGCTAAAACTAACTAATTTGCCACCGAGGCTGAGTCATTGGCAGCTCATTAAAGTCCCCGACGAATGGGTGGGTTGGGTGTGGCATAATTTTTGTGGCATCTCACAAGCTGGCCACGCTAAGAGAAGAGACCAAGCCAGTGAAGTCAGCGGGGTACTGTAGTGGAGTGGAGTGGAGTGGAGTGGCTGGGAGTGGTGTGTGGGGTGGTGGGGAGGGCAGTGCTTTCGAGTGGAGTGTATCTATGACGTCAGCCTATGCAGCAGATAGATAATTCATTTGCCTTTGTCTCGTTTTGGGTTCGGTTTTATTTTTGCCAAAGCCCAGACAAAGGAATAGAAAAAAGAGATAGATAGATAGACAGAGAGAGAGAGAGAGAGAGAGATAGAGAGAGAGAGAGCGAACGAGACAGAGCTTAAATTTAAATAAATGCTTTGAAGCACACTAAAAGCGATTTATCTTTGTCGATTGTGGATTACGAACATGGCTACCCCCCAATCCCCATGCTGGTACCGCTGGCTGGGAGCTCACCCTCATCCCCCCCTACCATCCCTCCAGAGATGCCTGAAATGAGGGGAAAAAAAACATTTTTCATATTGTGTCAGCAACGAGACTCTTCCATCCTCTCTGTGTGCCTGTTCGTGTGTGTGTGTGTGTGTGTGTGTGCCTGTTTTGTCTGTGTTTGTGCGTCTGTTTGGACAAAGAATTGTCAGTCAACGCAGGAGCAGGGCAGAGCCCAGCCCCCCAGAAGCAGCTGCTGCCCCTGCTACCCTTTATCTAAAAACCTCTTTCTCTTTCCCTCTTACCCTCTCTCCCTCTCTCTCTTATTGTTTGTTCTGTGCCCTGCTCATCAGGCATTTTCGTTTTATTGATTAATCGTTTTGCTGCTACTTGGCCAACTGCTATTGCTTCTTGTTCTTCACTTGGTCACATTAGCGCCTCTTCGACCACTTCTTGCCTTCCTTTTGGCCCTTCTGCTTTATGCTGTTCAAGAAGTACTTCTTCTTCTTCTACCAATTGGCCAATTTTGCGCTGCATTGCGCCATCCATTTTGCGGGCTTTAACAGGAACTTTCTCCAACGCCCTTTCAACGTATACGCAATTTTTATTGGGGCGGTTGGGAGAGAAAGAAAGTTTCTTCTGAATGGAAGGAGAGAGGAGGGTAGGGAAGAGGAGAAACTTTCAAGTTACGAAAAGGGGGGACCCAGATGATGTCTGTTTTGGGAGGTGGTGTGGGGGGCGTGGGGCTTCCGGGGAAACGGTTCAATTAGGAATCGATAGTTTCCTTTCCAAAGCAAATAGATGGCAAATTCCATCATCTGTGCTCCCTTGTAATACTCCCAGATCTTTTCTGCTCAACTAGGGTTTGGTTATTGCATGTCAGTCATGATATTCAATTTGCAGATATTGATTTCAAAGAAACTGATTGCAATCGGAGGGATTTCTTTACTCCCCTCCTAACCATTGGACTCGAAGCTACTGAAAGGTCCATCTACGACAACACATTTATCCAGGGATCGACTTCAATCTATCAAACTACGCGTTGATAATCCATCAGTCTAAAATGCGCTTTAGAAACATTTCCAGATTCCATATACATACATATACGACCTTTCCGCCACCTCTTTATAAATGCACCATGAAATATTTTACATGTGGCATGAACCACAACACTTATCCGCATCTATTTACGTATGTATGGAGGGATGGGTGGATGGCAACCCATCTTTAATCTCCTTTGCCCCTTGAACCTAAGTAGATTCCATCAATCTGGAATCTGTCGCCAGATGCTTCCACCTTTCTCCGGATTATCTGGCAGATCCAGGCGCACCCACACAAAAGTCGATAAATTATTAGATTGAAAATGAAAGCAAACCAAATGAGAAGCGGCCAAAAAACAGCATGGAAAAAGGAAAAAGCGAAAAGGGAAAGGGCAACGAAAAAAAGGTGGAAACCAAAGTTGAACTTACAAAAAAGGGAAAAAGAATACAAACAAAAAAGATTATTGGAACACCGGAAAGTTTTTCCCTTCGCTTTTTGTCCATGTGGTTTCTGTTGTTGCTGTTGTTTCTGGCTGTGTCGTCTCGCACATGTGTCCAGCCGCAGAATGTGAATGGTTTAGCGGGGTGGTGGGTGGCAAGAGGGAGGACAAGTAGCAAGGGGGACTGGGGGACGAGTGGAAGGTGGGGAGCTAGCAAAACGTCGCTGTAGTGTAATATAGCTCGGTGTTGTCAGCTGTCGCCAGTCGACAACAGCAGCAGCAGCAGCAGAAGCAGCAAAGCGTTTATGGCCCAAACACCTAAGCAAATATGAGAGTGGAGAGTGTGTGCATGTGTGGGTGTGCCAGTGTGAGGGTGTTGTACATAAGTGAGAATGCGTGTAAAGTCTGTGTAATCAATCATTTATGAAATTACGCTACTTCCGCTTTTGACAATTTTCTTTCAACGACAAACGCCACCCACTCCCAATAACACCACCCACTTTCACCACTCCACTCCCATTCACCCACTCAACCACTCACTCCTCCGATGACGTAAGGTTATGTGATATGTTTGTGTGTGTGTGTGTGTGTGTGTGTGTGTCTATGTAAAATGCAAATTTACACACACTAAAGCCCTGCTTGGGCATGAGTGTGTGGGTGAAGTAAATGAAACACACGCGCCGTCAAAGCAAAGCAAAAAAAAGTTAGCGTCTGGCTGGGAGGAGGGGGGGAGGGAAAACAAAATTTCTCCACATCAAATCGAAATCTTCGATGGGAATAGATTATGGCCCACAATAAACTTACTAATACTGCTCTACATACATACATATATATGCATATCTATATGTATGTGTATGCAAAGAGGAGTGTGAGGTGTAAGTGTGTGGCTTGGGGGGCCCACAGCAAACAGGAACTGAAGTTTAAAGATTCACAAATTGAAATTTAATAGGGATTAGCTACGTATCTACATACATATATAGGTATGTATGTATGCACTCTATATGGCATAGAAATGGAGTAATACATACTTATAGTAGGTTTCATTGATCAGGTTAGATGCATATATATGTCTATACTTTATAACAATAAATCACTATATTCTGTTTCTGTTTTATGTGTTTCATTTTTTGTAAATTTTATTCCTTTTTTTCCTGTAATTCTTAGCCATTTCTTTGTGCTTCTTAGACTGTCATGCAAATTACTTCTGGCATTTTAGGCTTTCTCGGAATCAACCCGCAGGAGACAAATTGTGGAAATGAATTTCTGTCACTCCATTCTGTGGTGCAATGAAAATGATTGAAATTTACTTGAATATGTCCCGTCCCGTCCCATTCCAGATAATCGAATGACCGCATTTATGAGACCATCAAAAGGGCCTTGTGCCTTGGGAGCCTCATTTCGGGGCTGCACACAAAATGATTTCCTGACCGCAGGCAAGACAAATGTGGCCTTGAGGTAAGGTCCGTTCACTGTCCGTCCGTGTCCCGAATAGATGGATTCCCTTTGCGGTTGGCCACAATGTCAAGCCTTTTGCGACTAATTAGACAAAGTTGTGGTTAAATCAGGTAAATCATAACAAATAAATATGGTGAGGTATTTATTTGTGTGTGTGTGTGTCTGTGTGTGCAGTCTTAAGGCCCAGTTTTGATGGCCATCAGGGGGAAAAAGTCAACCTAATTAATTTATATCAACTACAGCTTGATCGGCATCTGATTCGAGCCCTGATTCTGATTCTGACACTGCCAAGGAATCCCAGCATGGTCTGGTCTGGTGCAAAAACGTGTTTCAGGCCGAAGGAGCAAGCTGGAATCTGTTTGCCGCCCGAGGCTGGCTACCACTTGGAAGTTAAGGCTCAAAAGAAGTCTCTTGCTGAATGGCCAGAGCGAGACAGAGAGAGAGTGAGAGTGAGAGAGTGGGGAGTGGGGAGAGGAGAGAGGCGCGCGCAGTTGAAATATTTGAAATAAATTTTCGTTTATCAAACTTTTGGCACATCAATTCCCCAAATTAAACCAATCAAAATAAAATAAATTTAATTCATTATATTTTAGTTTGTGCATAATTTGAATAAATAATGCATATTTGATTGCATAAGCCTGAATAAATGTTATGGATTTTGTGGGAAATAAAAACGAATCAGTACACTTTTCGAAACTTATATAAACTGCGGAAAAATTTGCAGAATCTCCAAAAGCCTTCAGTCATGTGTATGAGAGAGTGAGAGTCTGCTGACAGCTGACACTGAGAGAAAGAGAGCCGCTCTTTCCTTAGCCACTGCTGGAAAATCAGCTCTAACTGTGGCTCTCTGCTTTCACCTGATTTCCACTCCAGCCAACAGAGAGAGAGAGAGATAGAGCGAGAGAATAAACAGGGAAGAGAGCGAGGGACAGAAATGTTTCGAACTAGAATAATGTTAAGACTGCTCTCTCTTTCGCTCTGCGTGCGTATCCCCAGCCACCCATCCCCGTCTTTCCTATAGTTTAAAGCCCTATTCTGCTCCCTGCTGGCTGCTGCCTGCTGGCTGCTGCTTGTTGTTGCTTTTGTGGCTGCACAGCGCATTAAACGTGTGCCACCAGGCGTATGCGTAATTTAAATTTAAATTTGTGTGTGTACATATGTCTGCCGCTACTCCTGCCAGCACCTGCAACCAACCCACTTCTCAGCCAACAACTACCCATTGCCTGTTACCTCCACCTCTCCACCCCGTCATCATGTGTATTTTTGGCCTGAAACGTTGCTGTTGTTGTTGTTGTTGCTGTCTGCTTAGCATTTGCTTCAAGTTTTGTTAATCAGCGCAATTCACATTTCTTTTTTTTTTTACCCCAGTATGCCCTCGGCATCACCTTCTCGTCCTGCTCTCTCTCTTTCTCTGTCTCTCTCTCTCTGAGATTTCGTAGTATTCAAAAGGTTTTCCTTTGCGTACAGAGACCCTCATTAGCGTAGTCATTGTTTCTGGCCTGGGCCCCGCACCCGCACCTGCACTTTCATCCACACAAAACCCCACACCGCCTCCCACCTTTCGGCCATTTTCACGTTTATAGGTTAAGGCAGGGAATCTTTGGCCAGCACTTGACAAATAATTACCAATTATATGGAACAGACATCAAATATGCAACCAAAATGTCTCTCTCTCTCTGCCTCTCTCTCTGCGACAGCTGCAGCCAGACTTAAGTGCCACAAATTAACCGCAATGTGGACTACCCTCTCACTCTCTGGCTCCCGTCCCCTGTCCCCTGCTCCTGGTCTGCTGGCACTGCTTCTGCCTCAGCCTCTGCCTGGCCGCCCTGGCATCCTCATAATTACGCGTCTGAAATGCGAAACCCTGGACCAGCGCGAGTCCTGGCTCTGGTCTGGTTATGGGCCACAGCAGGATGAGCTCTCAATGAGCTCCAGTGCACTGGACGAAAGCCAAAGGGCCAGTTCGGGCGATATTTTTGTTTTGGGATTGGCATTGTTCCATGCCTTCACTTCAAATATCCTTTCGTCAAGTACACTGGGGGAAGAAACAGCGCAATCCGAGCACCCCGAATGTATGGCCAAGTTATTCGAATTTTTCTCAGTGCAGATTACTGCTTTAGTGGTTTTTCCCCCCTTTTTTTGGTGGCTCAACTTTAATAATTAATGAGCAACCAAAAATGTCACGCGGTGCGGAAATGTTTCGGCCTGGCCGGGAATGACTATAGAAGATGGGGTTAAGGCTGGTGTTGGGGTTGAGGTGGGGTTGGGTCAACGGGGCCAACTCATTCTTTGAGAGGTCGCCAGCGGCCGTTTAATTAGAAATAAGAACTCACCTTGCAGTCGTCGCACTGGTTGATTAGCGAGTAGACCTGCCGGCAGTCGAAGCGGAAGAGGATCTCGGCCAGCTCGCAGGTGATGCGATTGGCCAGGGCGTCCACGTCCAGCAGGTCGCTGAGGATGCGAACGCACTCGCCCCGGTCCGACAGGGTGGCGTTGAGGGCCAGCGTGTGCAGGGCACTGAACACGCTCCGCTCGCAGCAATTCCGAAGCCGCAGCGTCCGCAGTCGCTTCAGCAGCTCCGTGGGCGACTCCAGGCCGCACAGATGCTGCGGACTCGACTCGGCGGCATCGCCCAGATAATCAAGGCACTGTTGTTGCTCATCCTCATCCTCGGTTCCAGCCTCAGCCTCAGCCTCCACCGTCTGCGGCTGGTCCGCTGCGTCGAGGTGAGTTTGCGGCTGGGCATGCAGATGGCTGTAGGACAACGTGGGCGCTGCCGCCGCCGTCGCCGAATCCATGTCTTCGCTGCTGGGGCTGGCCATGGTGGAGAATGCAGCCGCAGCCGCTGCCGCACTCTCGCCCAGCTCCAATTCCAGCTCCTGGTCGGCCGCCTCTGTGGTTGTGGGATTGTCCGGAGTGACCGGAGGATCTCCTTCTTCGCTTCGATCCCGCTCCCTGCGCACACGCGACATGACTCGATTGCTGTGGCCCAAGCGCATCTGGGATGTCTTATAGTTTACGAAATACTTGGCTTTATTGTTACTGCTGACGCTCCTCTTCGATATGGAGCCCTCTCCGGGCGCTGCTGTCCGTCTCTGTGGTGGCTGCTGCTGCTGTTCGGCGCAGGAACGCGGACACGTTGGGGGCCCAGGTCCCTCATCGACCCAGGCCATGGGCAGAGTGCCAGCCGAGCACTGACCCTGCAAGAGAACCAACAAGATTTGGGGTTTTAATTTTGCAAAAAATTACTCCATAAAGAATAGACAGCCCTGCCGGAGGGATCCAGGGACTATCTTTAAGTGAAGGGATCTGATCTCATTCCTCTGAAAGCTCTGTAATCTGTCTAATATGGTTTCTGCAGCTGAGATTTCTTGGGATTTATTTGCGTAATCTGTAATCGAGATTATGCAAAATAAAAAGCGGAAAAATCTGCATGCTGAGATTTCTTGAGAATATCTGGGATCCATTGTTCTGTCATTTTTTAATATATAATATACATATACATATATGTGTGTGTGTGCCAGTGCCGTTACGATTGTTCAATCAGATGATTGCAATGTTTGCATTAATTTCTGTTGAATTTTTGCGAATTTCTTTTCGCACATTTTCGTACTGTAGCTCGCAGTCTGGCATCCTCGTTCACAATTAACTGTTTTTGTGTGATTTTAAAATTAAACCATCCAACTGTGATATGCACAAACACACACAGACACACCCACATACTGGTGGGGGGTACAGTAAGAGCAAAACAAAAGCAGCAGCAAAAAAACAAAAGTACTCTGGTATATTGAAAAACTTTTGCACGACAACAACAACAGCGAAAGTCATAAAGTGCAACAACAAAGAGAGAGAGAGAAAGGGAGAGCAACAACAATGGCAAATAGAAGCTAAAGCTGGAAAGGGGAAGGAACAACAGGAGAGGAGAAGGAGGAGCAATGAGTGCATAAAGAGCTGATGTTTTCCGTTATTAAAATGACCGCACTTCGTTGGAATTTTCCACATCCTTGCATAAAACTCAAGGCAGCCAACAACAACAGCAACAGCAGGGGGAGGAGGCACGAGGCAAGTGCCGTAGAAGAATTTTCGGAATATACTTTACGGCAGTTACTATCAATATTGAAAGACACCAAACAGCAGGCGGATGAGGAGGGAGCTGGTTGCAGCAGCTGCAGAAGAAGCTTACAACATTTTTTGCGATTTAAACAGCTACCTCACCGGGGCATGAATATTTATGAGCCCAACTGGTTGGTGGTTGGTGGGTGTTGGGTGGTTATGGTCGGAGTGAAAGTTTTGTAATCCCCAGGAGCTTGGTGCATCCTTACGTACGAACAGCAGGCTGATGGCTTGGAAATTATTCGGATTACCCAATTTATTTACAATTTACTCAACTTTCCTGGAAGCACTGGATGTCGACGCCTATCGATACACTGAAAATCAAGTAAGAAATATCCAACTAACGGGACTAACAGAATAAAATATTTATAATGGTATTCCATGGTATTCCTTCCAAGGAAACGAAATCCATTCGTACACAGCACAAGTCTGATAAAGAATTTCCGACAGAAAGCTATGCCAATCCGTTTGTTCGGGATCAACTCGGCTCCTTCGGTCACTGGCAGTGCTCCTCTGCTGACCCTTTGAACTTTCCAGCCGTGAGTGATATGCAACAATCAACAACTCTCGATTGCTGCGTGGCCTGTGCGCGTGTGTCTGTGTGTGTGTGTGTGTGTGTGTGCCTTTTACTCATTTCCTCCTCAATCGCTTGCCATGTTCCCCGGGGCAATAACAATAAGCTGGGAATTTCGCTTGCAGCACGCACAGATATGCTCGCCCGGCAACGGGCGAATGGATGCTGTGGGGTGGGGTGGGGTCTTAGCTCAAATGAAAAATCATACAAAAGAGAATCTAATACAGCTAAACACACCATCCCACACTCACGCACACATACACAGCGGGAGAGACAGAGAGAGAGAGCGAGAGAAGCACGTGTACAGGCAGCCATTGTTGATTTAATGGCCGACCAGCTGTGGCCCAATGCACAACAATGCGGCCCACAGGAAGGGGAAAGGCTGGCCGGGATGGCCAACGGATGGGGCCACTGGCAGAGAATGGACAGATCCCACACACACACTCACACAATCCGAGGGTACAAACAAACACAAAAAAAGTATAAAGATAAAGATAAATTCTTCAATTTGCAGCAGCCCAAAATAAGAAATTACAATTGGTGTATCGCAACATTTTGCGGGGGAGGAAAAAGGTTGCCAAGCGAAGCCTACCCCCCGCCCCCCTAACTCCTTTAACGGTTACCACTCCTCCTCAGGCAAAGTTTCTAAAACTTTCAAGCTCTTCTTCTTCATTAGGCGAAAGTTGGTAATGAGAAAAATTTCAAATTGAATCTCAACTAAAACCGATTAATAATTAATGTATGCATACGGCATTTGAGGATAAGAGAGAGCAGTGAAAATTTCTGAAGAACGAGGAGATTTACAGACTGAGTTGGCCTCTCTATTATCACTCGGAAGTGCAGAGCCGACAGGAAGAGCCTGCTTGACCGGAAGGTCGCTTGGTTCATTTTGAATTCCCTCCAAAATACTCGTAAGTAGGTATCATCAAAATTTCATTCAGGCATGCTCCATCTAATACATCCTGATTGAAAAGTGTCAATATCCTATGCCCAATTATGGTCAGACAGAGACAGAGAGAGAGAGAGCTCAGAGCACAGACACACACACACGTGAAGCATATCGAATGCAGTTGGAATGCCAGTGAGAGGAATATGAAATATTCATATCTGATCTGGGGATAACTGACATTGCAACAGGAATTTCAATACACCTAACGGAGCAGAGCAGAGAAAAGCATGGGCCATGGGCATGGGACGGGTGCAGCTGAATGGCAAAGGACACATGGTTGCTGGATGAAACATTCATGAGTCCCAGGTCAAAGCATGTCGCTGTTTCTCTCTCTCTCTCTATATATCATGGGTATTCCTTCTCCAGTTGTCATTAACTTTGCAGTGGACCTGAAAAGGACGGACAGGCGAGACTGCCATTGTAGCCGAAACAACAAGTTGCATGAGAGCCGAGCCCTGTCCAATAAGGCCTGTTGGCCCCTCTCTTCGCTGTAGGACATTGCACACACCAAATAAAAAGTGGAGGAGACGGAGGAAGCTCAAACAAAGCCCTGGCATAATGGAGTATGCATTATGGCTAATGGCACACGCCTACCACTACACATGTATAGATAGCTGGGCTGGGCATGGCCTTTGTGGCTATGCCAGGCCTTTGTGCCAGGTTGTGAAAGGCGGGGCCACAATGTCTAATAAGCCACGAAGGGGGGCCCAGACCCGGCCTGGCCCGGCCCGGCCCGAGTTCCTAAATGCTTAGACAATGAAAACGGACTGGCCGAACAATGGTGTCAGTCACAGGCAAGAGCGGGTCGAATGGGGGGTTGGGGAGGCCAAGGAGGAATCTGATCTGCCGCTGTCGCTGCAGGAGGAGCTGTAGCTATACCACTTGACCCATGACAGTTTAGGCCAAGCGACAATCCGCGTACAAATGTATTCTGATGGATGCGTCCGTCTCCGTCGCTGTCTCTTTCTCTCTCTGACTCTGGGCAGCCAATGATTTTACCCTTACATGAGTTTAGGTCATGTAATGCCTTGATTAGTGAATATACCCATACGTACCCACCAAATGGTGGAGAGAGGTGTATAGGGGCTGCCCACAGACCGGGGAAAATATTATTCAAAGCAAAGGTGCCGCCGCGGCGGCTTGAAGGCAATAGAAATCTGCCCTGTCCTCGCCGGACAACAACAGGAACGTCAACTTCTGGGGCCAAAGTGCACTTGAGCTAAACACCAGCCAACAGCTGCAACAACAACTGCAACATTTACAGCATATGCGACCAGAGAGTGGAGCAACCAGAACAAACGGCAAACGGCAAACGGAACCGACAACACTTTAAATGTTACAGCTTAACCTCGACGGGCAATTCAAACAATGTACTCTCGCACACACATATGTGCTGCTATGCGTGTGTGTGTGTGGGTGTATGTCAAATTTTAACGCCTGTCAACAATTCAGGCTGGGGCAAAAAAGAATGCAGCTGCAATGGGAACGGCAACGGCAACGGCAATGGAAACAACAACAGGCCAAGAACATGTCGCAAGCAGCACTCAAAATTTCAAATGCATGCAAACAAATGTGTGTGTGATAGACACCCTGTAATAGCAGGGGGTATAACATTCTTTGAGATACAAAACAAAAGAGCAGCTCAGCAAAAGATGAGAAACATTTCACTTCCCTTTCCGGTCAGCGGCTACTGATCGACTACTAACAACCAGTGATCGCTAAATGTGCATGCAATCGGAGACGTATCTACTGTTAAGAGTGGCGAAGCAAATAGGGCTCCCTCCCCTACCCCCTACCCCCTACCCCAATCACGGTAAGAACTGTGTCCCTTGGAGGTATCAAATATTCGTTTAGTCCGACATTTCCCTTACGTATTTATGCTGTGTGTCAGGGCAAGAAGTGTAGATGTGTTGTGCAGAAGCGTAAAAATGTGACAGGCGACACGGATACTAAGGACGAGAGTGAGGGAGAGAGAGAGAGAGTGGATACCCGCACTCGCACACAGTGACATGCACAGACACACACACAGACATATAGCCGCGTTGACGGGGCTGGCAGGCCGCAAGGGACAGGCGTGACAGAGGCGCTGGGCGGTGGCTGTGCGGTGAGGGAAGGGGAGACATAGGGCGTAGGCAAATTGTTTGTCACATGGCAGTGCTGGTGCTGCGCCAGCCTCTAGCTTCCCTTGCTTCTCTTGCACCCTTGCCATTTCACCTTGATGCTCGTTGGATTCGTTGCCGTTTTGTTGTCAAAATCATAAACATGCACCAGGCCGAGGCCCCCCCCTTCCTCTACAACCCACTCTTAGGCACATGGCTTTCGTCTCTCTCTCTCCGTCTCTGTCTCTCTGTTGCCGCCTGCTCGTTGAGATTCAGCTGCAGTCGCAGCCATTTCGCATTGTTTTGCACATAGTCGATCTGCTCTGCACGCATTTGCCAGCTGCATTGCTTTGCATAACAAGTGTAATCCTGCAGCTCAGGAGCGCTACGATACCGCACCGCACCGCCCCCTCCACACCCACCGCCGCTCAGTGGGTCTTCTCCACAATTATGCAACAATTTTCAATGTGCAATTGGCAGGCAAAAGGGAAAACGGGAAAAGCTGTTGTACGCGTTTTCAACAGCGGAAATCTAATGCAAATAAAGCGTAAAGGAAATTGTTTGCCCAACCAACACCAAGTAACCTCTACTCTTCTCTTGTTGTTCCTCTCTCTCTCCTGGCACTTGTGAGCCGTCAAATTAGTATGTGTGTGTGTGAAAGAATGAAAGAAATCCAAATAACATAGGAACAGGAACAGGAACGAGCCGGAGCGTGCAGGGCAGGACAGGACTGGGCGTCCTGTCAGCACTTCCACTTCCAGGACGGGACAATTACAGTTCGTGCATAATTCAGGGAATACTCCCCAAGGTCTACTCGAGTGAGAATGAGACGAGACAAAGTGTTTCAGCACGCAACTAAAGACAGCTGAATAGAGTTCCGGGAGTGTGCAGGTCCTTATGGAGTGTTTTTTGCAGAGATTTGGGACAATTTTCCATGGTCTTGGATCTGATTTGATGGCAATTACCAGTATTATGCCAGCTACAGTTTTTTGTTGGTTTTTGTTTTGTTTTCTTTGAACGTTTAAACTTGTACACATTCAAGCCGCTTCCTTATCGAGGCAAATATTTACCCATCTTATGTCCTTTTCAAACACACACACACACACAGGCACAGGCACACACACGCACGAACAGATGCCTGATTACGCTTTGAAGCTAATGCAATAATGCAGAAATTATGTTTTGTTCCCCATTATCAAAGGCAATCGATCAACTCGAGCAGCAGGCAGGCAGGCAGGCAGTAGATTGAAGAGGTTGGCTTCGTGGCGGGGTGGCTGGCGAGGGGCACCCATCAATTTAATCATATTTAAACAGCGTCGCGTGTATTTATCACTCATTATTTATGCATATATCAATCCATCTATATGCCCACAAGGCCCTCCACCTCCCCCATTATCAGTGGGCAAACAACGGCCGAAATTCGGTGAAAAAACCGCGCCCAGAAAAAAATATGGTAGAGTGAAGGGTGTGAACCTTCAAAAAGGGATATATTCAGGGACGCACCTGTCTGTCACATCACATATTTGTTTGGCTAACACATACGCGCGAACACACACACACACACACACAGACAAGAGACAAGAGAAAAGAGACAGAGACAGGGCCGGCGCCTGTCGTTATGCCATACAATTTTATCAACATTAATTTGTCAAACATTCACCGACGTTTTGCATGTGTATAGGCGTAATTGTGTATCTCTCTCTCTCTCTCTGTCTATCTCTGTTCCCCTTACCCTCTCTAATGACAACAATAAGTTGAATGAATTTAATGAAATGAGATGTAAACATGTGGACAACTGCGGACAGGCGGCAGCAAGAAAGGAGCTAGTAGTAGTGGGGAGGAGCTGGAGAGTTGGGTGTGCCCAGGGTCCCACCGGTGGGGACCCTGTCCATTGTCTAACTATATGCCGTTTCATTCTCTCTCTCTGGCTCTGTTTCTGTACGGGTATTCAGCATTCGCTTGTTTTCGAACTCGTAATGAAATTCTTGAGTAGAAATTCATTTTGCAACTTTTACTCAAACAATGCTCATTGAATAATTTACGCTCAGCGCCGGCAGAAATGAGAAACCCAAATGAAATAGAAGGAAATGGCAAGGGGTCTGGCAGTGGGAGTGCGCTTGGGGTTGAGGATGGGGATGGGAATGCACTGCAGCAGTGCTCCACTTAGTGCACGCTCCATTCCCCTGGCATTTGACGTGCTGAGAGGAGGCCCGAGCCAGAATCAGAGCCGGAGCCGAAGCCGAAGCCGGAGCCAGTGGCAGTGGCAGAACCAGAGTCAGAGTCAAAGCGAGAGTCCTGGTCGAGGCAGCGCATAATTGCATTAGTCCCCGTGTTGGATGATGGGGCTCCCGTTAGCAGGCCCTGACCCGAGGGTCACCCTTTGGGGGCTAATGTAATTGTTTTGTGTAGTTGGCCTGGACATTGCATTCAACTATCACAAAGGGACACCGAGCGTCCTGTTACCTCTTTTTCCTTAATGGGCCAATCAATGCACCGCTCGAGCACACGCGCCGTCTCGTCTCACACAAAGTTCCTGCCGCCTCCTCTTGCCATTTGCGGGCAATTAACATTTCAAGCGATTCGAGCACGAACCAACTAGAACGCAAAGGTGAAACACAACCAGCAGCAGCAGCAGAGGCAGTAGACATCTTAGCCCAGCTAATCGTGCTGCCAACTAATTGAGCTCCGTACTGGTCCCTGGCACCGACTAATGTGCCACCATTTAAGCTCCAGCTTTTCGCATGAAAAGTCTTTAGGAACCGCAGAGATTACTGAACATTCGATCCGGTTCAGGTTCGAATAAATTTGATATTTCCTATTTTAAAAATCCACTTTTATACATTCCACCGGATATTCTGTATAACTTTAAGTTAATTAAATTTCAACTTAAATTCTTTTGCGCAGCTTCATATTTTATTTCAAACATTAATCTGATATTTACCGGCTTCAATTGCAAGCTGCTCGCTTAATCGAAATGAAATCAAGCGAATGCAGAAGGAGATACATACATATACATACATATACGCATGTCCTCCTACTACTATCTGCAGAATCACGTTCAATCAAAGCTCTCTCTCTCTCTCTCTCTCCCTCAGCTTCTCAGTTGTGGAAACCACTTGCCCGAAGGCGAACGCGGACAATTTATGACAGTTTTCGGCTTTGTTTGTGTCTGACTTGGTCTGTCTGGCATGATGTAATCGGAGGCAGCAAGTTGCAACTGCCACAGCATCAGCTGCAGAATCAGAAGCAGCAGTGGCAAAAGTACCAGCAACAGCCGCCAACTGCTTACAAAATAATTGATTTTGTTACACATCCTTGACACAAATAAACATTCACCCTGCACCGCGACCTGCAATGCTATGGCCAGGGGTTATGGAACCATTCCTGGAAATAGTTTGACCAACATAAGAGTCATAAAGAGCCAGCCAACTGCATACAGTTGGTATGCCTGCTCCATAGAATTTTGCATTAAAGGCAAAAGGTTGTTTTAATTGAATTGGAGGGGATTGTAACTGAAACTGAAACTGGAGCTTGCTTGCAGTTCGATACAGCTAAAAGTTGCATGAAACCAATGCAAAATTGTATGCCCCATTGCATCGCTATTTTCTGATTTCTGTGTTTCAATTGCCACTCCAATCCTGCAGAACGAACAGGCAAAAAAAAGAGGTAGAAAAAATGGCAGAGCAAAAAGCAGTGGATCAGAAAGCAGAGCGAAAAAAAAGGTAGCAAAAGGACGTGCTGGACATGGAGAATACTCTGGACAAAAAGGCAATCAAGTGACATGGAGATTACACCTTGGACACAGCATGCATAGCTCTGAAGCGAGAGAACCCATGTCTTATATGGTGAAGTGTGATCCTGCCACTTTCCAGCGATCAGATGAACACGGCTGTTCCTTCATATTCTGCGCTACTCCACTGACTGAGGCTGAGCCTCAATTCCAATCGCACTTGGCAAGCACTCGTGGTAGGACCTGAGTGCCACAGCAGCAGCCATGCCTCACTATGCATTGCAGCCACGCAGCAGGGACAGGGACGGGGACATGGAAAGGGATAGACTCCCTTCATCGTAAGCCCTCCAAGGCCTGGCCCAGCACTCGACACGAGTGAGGGACAGGACAGGACAGACTGGCACTGCTACTGCTGCTGCTGCGGCCGCCGCATTTGCAGTGGCATCAACACATCAACAGGCCGCAGCCTGAATGCTGCCACTTGCCATTCGCCTCATCATAAATTCTGCTCTGGCTCTTGCAAAAAGACTATGTGCCAGGACAGGCGGGAGTAAAGGGAGAGTTAAGGAGTCTGTCGAACAGGCGGGGGAGGGGAGTGATGGCTGGGGGAGAGCTTTGTCCACTGCTGACATGGAGATTGGAGAAATGTTTGCTAATTTGCAGCTCTAAACCAGCCGGAATTGCCCCGGGGACAAGGCCAAATTGAAATTGTTTGAGAAAATCGCTGCTGCCACTCTCTGGTGAACAGGTCTTTGCGATGGACTTTGATCCAGAACAGGCTTTTGCCCTTTGCCGTCTTATGCTTCATAAGCTGTCAGAGGCTGTGACACTGTCAAGGAGGAAAAGCCAGCAGCGGAGATGAAGGAACCGTCTGTTAAAGACCTTCCTCTTGTAGAGCAACCAATGAAATTTTAAAAAGATTTCTCAATATAAAAGCAGACTTTAAAATGGAAACTTCATTTGTAATGTAATGAGCTCTCCTCCAGCAAATTGCATCGTTTAGGAGAGCCATCAAATAGAGGCGATAAGTTGAATTATTTTTCACTTTGCTCTGGCCCATGCGCCCCGGCAAGTCCTGGCAAGTCCTGGCAGCTGTTCTACTTAAATGCCTTCAAATGGTCTGATTGACTTAATTATTTAATTGCCGGCAGGCTGGCAGAATGACAGACATTTGGCTAGGAAAAGAACTTTTTCTCCTACCACCTGATGACGGGAAAATCAATAGACTTGTTCACGCCAGGCCTAGGGCCCCAAGCAATTGGAATTCGAGGTCGGGCCTAATTGACTGTCAGTTCGGGGAGCAGAGCAACAAATAAAATCTCATCCGATTGCGGTCAAAAAAACACAAAAGAACCAAAGCTGAGCCAATTTCAATTCAATTAAATTTGCATTTGGGCAAATGGCTGTTGCAAGAATGCATTAATAAATATTAAAATCTGAATTAGATTTGGCAGAGCCAATTGAGTGTGGAGAGGAGGGTAGAAGTGGGACAGCAGAGCAGCAGAATTGCATTCCATAGGTGAGTGGTTAGCAAGGATTTTTGGCAGACAACCAAAAAGGAATGAGACCAAAAGACCAAAAAAAAAGGAATCAATTTGAAAGTGGTCTTTCTCACTCTATATCCTGCTTCTCTCCCTCGCTCTCTGGGCACATTTTCGTTGATTTGCAGCTCGTTTTGCCAGCTGCCAGCCCTACAGATGATGATGATGATGATCATGATGATGAAACTGTCGTGGAATCTGAAGTGGTCCTAGCTGGGGGCCCCGCAATTGTCACAAGGAAAATAACGAAGAAAAACTGAAAATCACTTTTTCCTTTGGCAGTTTGAGTGGCAAGCCAACAAGAGAAAAGTGGCTGGTGCCTGGCTCGATGGCGAGAAACCCTCCTAATAATAATACTCGTAGTAGTAGTTGTACATATAAAAAATGCCTTTGTTCGAATTGCCGTTTCCCTCGGCAAAAGTTAAAGTTTCCGTTTTCTCATTTTAACATTTCTATAATATCTTTTAAGAAGCATAAAGGCTGTATGCCATATTGCAATCATCCAGAATGCATTATTTGTAAATGTGTACGGTACATACATACATATGTATTCCAGATTTTAATCAAGTTTTCTCAAGTAATCGATGCATTTTGATTAAGTGCGTAGTTTCAGCGCAGCGTAGCCATAAAAGTAATGCATTTATGGGCAACAAATCCCGCTGAAGTCGACAACAAATAACTTGGAAGCAGTGGCCGCAGGTTTTAGTTCTGCTGAACTTTCTTTGGAACAAAAAAGGTGAAGGTTTAGTGGCACAGGAGGCAACAACAATTGACACAAGCTTTCAATATTGCTGACTCGAGGTGGCCAGGAACAGCGAGAGGGACACGGACAGAGGGACCCCTTCAAGTCGTTTGGCAATAGGAATCCCTTGAAATGCATACAATTTGTACATGTATTTGAGTACGTCTTTGTGGGTGTTTCTTCTGTGTATGTGTGTGTGGATGTGTATGGGTGAGTATTTGTATGCACTTAAGCTCTGCATTGTTGTCAATTTCTTGACAGTTTGAGTGAGTGAGTGAGTGAGTGGGTGGGTGGATGGCTGCAACTGGGAACCAAGGACCAAGCATTCCCTGTCCTGTTGTCGGTGGGGACGAGGGGGTGGCCGGGTAGCCTACATAGTTGCGATGCCTGCACCAAGTACAGAATTGATTGAGGCTTGCGCTCAAGGCCATTATACCGAACAGAAGACCAAAAGGATGCCCTATAATCGTTCCTCCCTGCTTCTGGCTACGGAATAACGTCGAATAAGGGGGAAATTAAAGTTCACAGAGAGTGTCCTTGAGGGTTGGAGGGGGTAGACTCACCTGCAAGTCGGTGCCTGTGCCCGGCTGTGCCAGATCACAGGCTGATATCCAAGGATTAAGGCGTGTTAATGAGGACGCAGTGCCGAGTATGCTCTTCTTCAGCTCCACGGGGTCTGGCAGGGATCTTGTTGTCCCTCCTGCTGTTCTGGCTTCTGCTTCCGCTGACCCAGGTATGGCTACAGCAGCGGAGGCGCTAAACGCGCCGCCGGACCAGCTATTATCCTTGTGACCAATCAGCTGAGCCGCCTGGGCATCAAGGATGTTGCCGGTAGCTTCCCGCTTGTTATTGTTATTGTTGTTGCTGTTGGTGGAAGGAAACTCCTTCGGGCTGATGTTGTCGCTGTGCTGCAGGACACTCTCATCAATCAGGCTGCTCTCGTCCTGCTGCTGTTGCTCCGTCTCCGTCTCTGTTTCTGTTTCCGTCCCCGTTTCTGTCTCGGTATCCGCCTCCAACTCCTGGACTGGCTCGTGCTGCTGCTGCTTCTGTTGCTTTTCCTGCTGCTGCTGCTGGATATTGTAATCCTCTTCGGTGAGCTTATCCTCCTCGTCCACGTCCTCGTTAAGCTTTATCAAGCGATCGAAGGACTCTTCGGAAAGTAAATCGTCCTCGGCCACCAGGGCAAAGATGTCCTCGTCCTCGTCTAACGCTTGCGAGGATGTATACTGCACTGGCAGGCCGCTTTCCTCTTGCTCCTGTTCGGCCTCCTCCTCCTCGTTGCTGGACTGAGTACCCGTTCCCGCTCCCGCTCCCGTCTCTGTCCCTCCTGCCCTGCCCACAATATCGCTACTGAGGCTGCGCTCGCGTCTCCGTCGACGCTGTAGCCTCGCGCTGAGGGCCTCGGTGCGGCCACGCGGATCGTCGTGGTTGTGGGCGGTGACGTGGGCGTGCTGGTAACTGGGTGGCAGCTGGTAGATGGCCTGGGGCGTGGGCCGACGGTACAAGTCGAGATGGTGGGGCAGAAAGATGGGCAGCAGATATGAGCCAGAGCTGCTAATGAATGACGACGACTCGCCTCTGGACGGTAACGCAGTTCCAACTCCTCCACCTCTGTGACCTCCTCCTCCTAGTGCACCTCCACCTGCTCCACTGGCTTCTGTGCCTGCTGCCGTTGCTCCAGTTCCAGATGTTCCTCCTTCTCCTGCTCCCGCTGCTCCTGCTGATGTTGTTCCTATTGATGTGGATGCTGTCGTCGTCGTCGTTGAGCTGATGCTGCTGCTGCTGCCACGCCGAGCCCCCGAAATAAACGCAAGCGCCATCACGACCAGCCCGGGTCCTGGCCGCATATTGACCTCGGGTTCGGCGGTGCTAGCATGGTGCAGGCCCGCTTGAGACGCGCTTGCGACTCCAATTCAATGCGAGTAATGATGGGCTCATGGCCCCATCATCATCAGAAGTGTGGGATTCGGATTTGGTGTGCTCAGATCCAGCTGCGGCCGCTGTTGCTGCTGCTGCTGCTGCTCCTGATCCTGACCCTGTTCCGTATCCGTACCCGTATCCTGATCCGACGCCAGTTTCAGTGTCTGCTGATCTGCAGATCTGCTCTCTGCTCCTGGTTCTTCTTCTGCTGCTGCTTCTTCTGCTGCTGCTACTTCGGCTCTGACTGCTGCTGCTGCTAGAGGCATGAATCCTGACCTGGCCGAGCTCTCCCCAAGACTCCGAACTGTCCGAACCGTGACCGTGACCCCTAGGCTAAGTCCCGCTGCTCTCCAGGTCGCTGGATCGCATTCAGTTAACCTCGGCTGCAGGGGTAATTTGGTATGGGGGGTATCCTCGGCGGCTCATCTTTGACACAAATTTATTTTCAAACTTTTCATACACATACATACACATATGCACATATGTATTTTTTCACACGTTTTCTTGCACTGTATTTTTTGAATTATTTGGGGACTTTCAACTATTTGTTGGATATTTTCATTTGGATAGCTTATGGGGTTATGGCAGCTGTTATTGATGGTTTGGTGTTGTTGTTGCTTTTGTGTTGCTGTTGTTTCTGTTGTTGCTGGGGCTGCACATTAACCTTGAAATTGGAAATTTGTGGAAATTCGGTTGCTTCGTTGAATTGGTTTTGGGCTCACATAATTATTTCGAAATCTGCACAGACATAGAGAGATTTTTTTTTTAGGCTTTCATTTGGGTGTATATGTATTTTTTTTGGCTAAACATTATCGAATATTGTTTGATTTGACAACGTTTCCCCTCTTTTAAGGTTATTTTTTGGTTAGTTACAAAAAAAAAACGGAATTTTTTTCAAAAATGTTTTGTGCGCTCACGCTCTCCGCTCCCCAAAAGCGCTCTCCTTTTCTGCTCTCTGCCCTGGCTCTCTCTATCACTCACTCCTACTTCTTGTTAATATTTGGGAAAATCGCTTGGAAAATGCTCAACAAAAATCATTGTTAAATATTTTCTGCAAATATTTCACTAAAGTTTGCCAAGTTTTTGCTTTTATTTCATGGGGTTTTTTATTATTTCTGAATAGAAATAGTTGGAAGGAAATGGAGCGGGAGTGGGAGCGATGCGATGGAGAGAGTGACTAGCTCTTCGTTTAGCCGAAGCTCTGGGCCGAGCAGCGCAGCCAGCAGCCAGCAGGCAGCAGGCAACGCGAAAAGAAAGCCGAAAAAAAATTGTCGTGGAAATCCCGTATATCTAACACACAGACACACACACACAAGCACATAGACACAGAGCGCAAAGAAATTTATATAATTCGCAGCCAGCGGCTGCGGCTGCTGCTGCTGCTGCTCTTGCTCTGCCGCTGCTGCTGCTGCTGCTCGGTTTTCTCTGTTTCTCTGCTGCTGTTGGCGCTGCAAACACAAAACAGCGGATGGATGGATCCCCATCCACGAGCACCACGAGAATGAGAACGAGAATGAGAACGAACTCGTGGGTGTACGTGTCCGTGTCCGCCTCGCTCTCTCTCTCGTTGAGAGTGTGCGTGCGTGCGTGTGTGTGTGAGTAGTTACTTAGGGCAGCCAGGCAAGCACTCGGCATGCCATTTTTTTTGTAGTAAAAGAAGACGACGACGAAGAACAAGAAGTTGGGCGAGAAGCAAAGGCAAAGGCAAAGAAGTAGAAGCATAAGCAGAAGCCGAGTCGCCCCATCTCGTATTTGGGGTCGTCACTGTAGCCCTTCTATCCAAGTATTGGTGGTAAGATTGTCCATGTGTCTCCCCCGCTCTCACTCTCCACCACTCGCTCTCTCACTCCCTCTCTCTCTATGCGTGTGTATGTGTGCATTAGTGTTGGTGCTAAAGTCCAAGAAGTACTAAGCGCAGCATATTTAACAAAAAAAAAAAAATACACACACACAGGAATCTGAAATCTCTCTCGCTCTGTAGTTAACCATTTTGCTTCTTTTTTTGTTTAGGACAATTTCCATGGAACTCTTGAGATCTTGTGGAGAGTTTCGCCTGCGTGTGTATCACAAAGGAAATCACTTTCCTTTGTTGATTACGGTTGTATTATTTAAATCCTTGTTTGTCACCACCAAGCCCCAACCCCCGTCCCCCTTGACCACTGATGTCCTTGTACTCCACTCCTCATTTTGTTGCTCCCAATTGGAGTGTTTCTTCTTTTGCTTTCTGTGCGTTAACTTTCACTTTTGTTTTATTTGCTGCGTTGACACTGCGCACACACACACACACACATACACTGAGAGACACGCACACACCCATGCAGAGGTGTATATGTACAGGGAATTTCTCTTTATTTTTTTGGTGGTGCGTGTGCTACTGCTGCTGCTGCTGATGGATCCCATTCAGTACTACAGCCGCTTATATAAGCCCGGAACGTAGCACAAAACTCTGTCTCGATTCCGATTAATCGGTCTATACTATTCCCGGAATAGTTTGAACGACTGGAGCACAATTCCAGGATAATGTGGTTTATGGTTTGATTTCCTCATTATATAACAATCGGGGGATTTTCGTTGTTTTTTTTGTAGACCGTTTCACGTGGTGGTTGGGGTGGAAAGCTGGGTGAAGGCTGTGGAGTTACCGCTAACTCTACCTCTACCTCGACCGTTCCCGTTCCCGCACCGCACAATACACTAACTATATAGGTACTTATGTACCAATATAGTTGGGTATATAAGGCAGTGTATGTGTGTATGGGTGTTCTTCCCAGAGCGCAGCATCAACTGCCGTAACGGTTCGTTCGCATGTGGGCGGGGACACGGCAGGTTGGGGGCGTTGTAGGCAGGTCTCGAGAGTTATGCCTGGCTTAGCAGATTTTCTTGGGTTTCTTTCGTTTCTTTTCTTTTTACCCTGCTCTACTCTGCTCCGCTCCGGTTCCCTGCTCCTCCTCCTCCTCCACCCTTTTTCATTTCATCCCCCCCCTCCACCAACTAGACCAGCCCGATTGGCAGTTCTCGAAGCATACTATATTTATGCCGTTTCCCGGACACATTCCGGGGGATTTGCACTTTAATTTCTTCACTTGCGGCTAACACGAAGACATCATTTGATGGGGTCCTCTGGGGTGCTTTTCTTTCTAGATATATTTTTTTTTTGCTGGTATTATTTGATTCGATTTGATTTGATTTTTCTCTGTGTGAGTGGTGGACGCGACGACGCAGGATATGTACCGTACAATCCTGCTTCTTGCTGATGGCCCCAAAGCACTGACTGTGCCACAATTGCAGATGGCGCTTAACTGGAATACCGAGCGAGCCGCGAACCTCGAACCGAACCCGAAAGCTGCACGAGCGAGCGAGCGGACGAGCACGAGCACGAGCCCGAGCACGATTGGGCGAGTGGGTGGCCGCGGAATCAGCAGCCGCTGACAAGAGAGAGAGAGAGCTCCACAGACCGTGGCTTGTCGGCTCTCTCTCTCTCTCTCTCTCTTCTGTTGGCTCTCTTTTTTCCGGCTGTTTCGAACTTCCAGGCTGTGCTGTCCAGGATGTTGGTTAACAGTGGGCTAACAGCAGCGCCTTCGAACTCTATTTGGATGCCAGTTCGAGTTGAAGTAAGAAAAATTACTAGATGCGGGACACTTAATCACACTGCCCCAAAGAGAGGCATTCAAAAAGTGGGAGTCCAAAACTCACTCAGCAACCACCCACTCCACTCCACTCCACTCGCCTGCGGCCTGGGCTTCGGTCTCAGCCCGTCCTCATCCTTGCTTTTGCCTTGGTTTCGGCTTTCTTTTTTTCTTTTGCTTTTACCTTTTACTCGTACATTTGCTTTTGCGCTTTTTCCCTATTCCATTTTGTTGTATTTCTTTGCTGTTTTTTTTTTTTTTTGTTAGTGTGGCATTTCGTTACGGCGTTTTGTCTTTGTCTCACTTGGCCTAAATGTGTAATACCCTATAATGTCGTTTAATCCCACTCAGCGTGTTTCAGTTTCGCCTGGCAGGCAACTGACGGAAAAGTCGGCCAGTGGATGGGATCGTAATTACCCATTGGTCCGGGGCAGGTGGCCGAGAAGATCGCGACGGGGAAGGGAAGAGAAGGAAAGTGGGGCATCATCTCTGGCGGTGGCCAGTGGCACTGTCGCTCTTTAAACTGTTGTGCCAATTAGAAGTAATCCAATATGACACTACCCACGCGAATGACTAGCGCTGGCTCGTTGACTGTTCAACTGCGGCAACTGGGGCAAGCCAAGGCCAGGCCGACCTTCGAACAGACACTCGACAGCAACAGAACCAGCAGCAGCATCAGCGGCAGCAGCAGCAGCAGCCACAACTCGGGCAGCAGCCACTCACTCAATAGTGTTAGAGGAAGAGGGGGCGGAGCGGTGGTGGCAAGGGTTGGACAGTTGATGCCACTGCCACTTGAATTATTAAGTTGGTCTTTTTTTTTTATTTTTGGTAATTAACTTAAGTAGCCGCGACTACAAATCAGAGGGAGGTCCTGTTCCGTGCCACCAATAGCCACACCCCATCCGATCGGGGGAGAAACGGTAGAGCACAACAAAAACTCGGAGAACAGCAAAACGGAAATGGGAATTAAGGGAAACTAGGGAAAATCCCACATAATTTGGCTGGGAGAGCAGTCTGCCTCAATTTATGCGCATTCCAATCAATAACTGTGACACATGCAATCAGCAAGGACAACAAGGACCCACCCAGAAGCACCACCACCACCACCAGAAGTACCAGCAACAAGGCGGCAGAGAGAGAGTGAAAGTGCTAAGATATGCCGAAGAGGTTGCCGTTGCCGTTGCCTTTGCCCGGCTATGGGACAGCCACTGTCGCTGTTGGCTTGTGCTTGTGCTTGTGGCATGGATATGAATGTGTCCTCAACTTATGCGGGCTCACAACCCACCCACACATACACATACAAGTACAGACGCACTAACACACGCACACGTACACAACTGGCCAGCTTTGTGCGCTCGCTGAAATTGATAAGAAAGAAAACTTGCGGCTCAGAGTCCTCGGGTCAAAGAAGAGGAAACAATCGAGAGAGACAGAGTGCGAAAAAGTTAAAAAAAAACACCAAATTTCCTCCACAAATAACATAAAAGACATTTACAACAACTACTGGGAGAAAAAAGTTAGTCGTTGTCTTCATTGAACGAGTCGAGAATACCCTTAAAATTCTATAGATTTAATTTAGATAAATTATCGATTGTAATCGATACTCAGGAACATAAATACTCGAATAGGTGCAACGATCATTCTGATTTCCAAGTACCCTTTGATGCCGTTTTATGGTTGCAGGGTACTAAAGAATGATTCTAAAAAATCCTATCATCCATCAGTATCCGGTAAGTGAGTGTCCGTCCAGGAGAGAGCCTGCTTTGGAGGCCACCTACGAGGAGCTGTCTCGATGGCCAGGCGGCACATGTGGCATTATTGTCACGCTATCTGACAGTTTGGTAAGTTGAGCATCACATCGGCTCGCATCGGCTCGCATCGCCTTGCATCGCATGGCAGCATCCGCTTCAAGTTTCGGCCGGCTACGGCTTCAGTTTCATCTAGAGCAGAGGAGCCAAGGTAGCGCCGCAGACTTTGCACAGCTTTTCAGATAACCGTTACAAGGACGCCGCCACCGCCGCCGACGCCGCCGCCTGCATGACCAAACGAAACGAAAGGAAACGAGCCGAAACGAAGCGAAGCGAAACTGGGTAACGAAGGGAAGCAGCAAGGATTTTGCGCAGTTGTGGTTGCCCAGTCCTCAGTGCTCAGTCCTTGCCACCAGGTTCTTCTACTCTACTCTTTTGGAACACGCACCGCACCACGAAGAAGCCAAAGGCAAAGCCAAAAGCAGAAGGCAAACAAACGCACAGACATAGACAAAGGGCGAGAGACGAGAGCAAGGGGCAAAGGCGCAGGCAAAGGCGAAGACGGGTTTTGTGAATGAAATTTCGCGCAGGCACAAAGCGACTACAACAATGTACTATACAGGGAGGCAAGGCAGGACAGGACAGGACGGGACGGTACAGGACAGGAACTCGTCTCCCACTCCCTAGGGAAAGTCACGCGGCGAGCGTATGCACAGTGAGCTTCGCTCCCAAAAAGCAAAAGCCCAACAATGCCGCCAAAAAAATACAATAAAATGTAACTCTGCTTGGGCTGGAGTTGCTGCTTGGCTTGGTTCTTTCTCTTGAACGGAGGATACTGCCTGGCCTTTGTTTTTGTAGCGGGCGTGGTGTCTGCTGGCTTTCTGGAATCGCTGGAAGGCAAAAGGGAAACTAAACTAATGCCCGATGTTTATCGATGATGACGATGACTACGGCAGAGATGTCGAAGACTCCGCACTCCGGCTCCGGCTCCAGCTCTGACTCAGACGAGATTCGACATTGTCTCAGTTTTTGTGTTTGGTTGACCCATAAAGGGAGGGGCGGGAAGGGTGGGCTGCCCGTCTGATAATCGTCTGTGGGCGCTGAAGATACTGTTAAATTCGTGCCATAAACGCCAACCGGAAATGGTTTCCGATTGCTGATAGTTGAAACAGTTTGACATGACAACAAAACTGAACCATTGCTTTCCACTTTTGCATCAATCCATTTCTATCAAAACTATGCAATGCTTTTGCAGTGTAGCGCTGGCTAAACGTATATATAGATATATATATGTATATATGTACATATGTATGTATGTGCAGCACATAAAATGTAAATTCCTTTGAGTCCGCGTGTGTGTGTTGCTGTGTTTCTGTTGTTGGGCGATAAAGCCATAGATATAGCGTGGGTGCATGAGTGTGGATAATGGCTCGTCGCAAAGTCGAAACGCACACATACTCGTACAAACACACACACACACACACAAAGCAAGGACCAAGCATTGAATGTCTGCACACGCCTCCCAACCACCCAAGCACCCATACATGAGCGTCTCACATAATAAGGTGCGATTTGTCTCGCGCATAAAACGAAATTTCCTGCACACAAACCGAAAGAGATATAGAGACTGGCCCACAGGGAGCGTGGCAGGAGAAGAGGGAGAGTGGGTGCGGTGGAGGGAGAGGGAGAGGGAGGAGAGCGAGGAATTGGTAGCGTAGCTGTTGGCTTGGCCAACAATAGTCAGCAGTGCCAGAGCAGCTGGAGGAGGAGCTGGGTAGTAGCTTCGATTGCTTTTGTTGCTTGTACATGACAGCACAAGCTCTGTGCGTGAGCTTTACTGTGTCTGTGTGTGTGTGTGTGTGTGTGTGTGTGTGTGTTACTGTACGAGTGCACTATGGGGAAAATGACCACTTTATCTGGCATTTGCATGATTTTTAAAAGTTTTCGAATTAGCACAAATGTACTGTTAACGCATTTATAAAATATCAGACCGTTATGCGCCATACTCAAAATGTTAAATTTAACAGCCCCATGTAAGAATAACAGCTGTTAAGTCAGCTGTTTTTATCGATAACACGTGCGGCTAAGTTTTGTTAATTTTTGCATTGAGTTTTGTTCTTAATATCTCTGATGGCAACACAATTAGAAGAAAATCAAGTCTTGAACACTGATTTGGCAGGTTTGCACTGTGTGTTTAATATAAAACATCGTAGAAATTGTGCGTGTGTATACTAGTATTTTGTCGTTTTATAAGCGCTTCTAATGCTGGATTTTTATTAACAAATTTCAACTTTGGAAAGGATTATGTAAAAGAGTTTAGAATTGTTTAGGTATTCGTCCAAGTGTTTGTTGTAGCGTTGTCAATTCTGAGTTAACACGTATTGGTCTTAATTTCCTATTTTTCCCTCTTTTGGCGCAATTTGCATTTTTATTAGGTAACCTGTGTGAGAGAGAGAAAATGGCTCTCTTCATTGTGGCTATATTATTGATCCGATCTGATTTAGATTCAACATCCTGATAGAAATAGTCATCCTCTATTACTCTGCGTTTTTAGTTTTCTGGTACTATCAAAATTGTGCAAGCCACAGATTTTCGTTCTTTGCGTGGGCGGAAAAGGGCGGAGCGAAATTTTGTACTTTACTTGTTAAAGTGTGATATATCAGGAGCTTGGATACAAAATTTGGTTCATCTAACTTTTATGGTCTCTGAGATCTAGGCGCTCATAAGGACGGTACTCTCGAGTAGCGGGTATAGAAAACAGCTACCACGCCCATTTTTTCAAAATATCTTCCTCTTAATATTATTAACTTATATCAAAAAACCGAACTTAAAAATATTGCTTCGTTTGGAAGTTATTAATTAATGACACAAAAAGTGGTCAAATTCCCCATAGTGGAGTGTGACTCTGTCTGTGGCTGGGTGAGGGTGCGTGTATGGTTATGTGTGTGTGTGTGTGTGTGTGTATGGGCAGGAGGACATCTTTGTAGGTTAAGGCTTATGTCAAAGCAGGAAAATGGGCGACAAAAGGCGTAAGACGAGGCAAACTCGTTTGCCATAATTATTGCTTTTGTTGGTAGCTGCCGTCCTTCCTACCCGTTCGCCCTCCCCCACCCTCCAATCCGAGGCATTATTATTTTAACCGGAAATGTTCGCATATGTGTATGTTATATTGTTTGTGTGTGTGTGTGTGTGCGAGTAGGGGGAGTGCATGAGGCGGTGGGTGTCCTGCGTACGTGTGTGAAATTTCGTGAACTGCATGAACTTTTCTGCGCTCTGCAAAAGGAAGCTCTTTCCTGCCGGCATCAACATTTGGCAAATTTTTTATGACAATGTCAGAGCTCTTCTCCCTCTCTCTCTATCTCTATCTATCTCTATCTCTCTCTGTTCTTGGGACAGCCCTTAATTTTATGACAAATATTATGTTAAAGACCGAATATGCGCTATACCATAAAAGTCAATCATTTTTCATTCCAGCCCTGAGACACCCCCGTAATCCCCCTCTAGTGCCCTCCCCGCCCCCCTCCTAGCCTGTCCCCACCATTCCAGGAATCCTTCTCTTGTTTGTGTGTCCGCTGGGGACATTTAATTCGGGTTTTTTCATTTTTTTTTTGGCGGTCATTTGTTGTGATTTTTTTTGATATGCGATATCGCTTTTTTTTAGCGAGCGCTCTCTTTTTTTATTATCTTGCTCTGTCTCTCTCTCTCCCTCTCTCTCGGCTGAGAGCCGTCCTCTGTGTCTCTGTGTGCACCATATTTGTATGTTTTCCACCCACTGTCCAAGCTTTGTTGATATTTGGCGCGGCTTGCTTCAATTTATGTTCTGTTTGCCTTTATTGTCTTTCTCCTTTTTTTCTTGCTAGCCTCCTCCCTGAGGTTGCTATCGCTATGGGTGGCTTGGAGCACTTTTCTCTGTTCCGCCCTTGTCGCTCGTCTTTGCTTGCTTTTCATTTGGTTGGTACTCTCCATCTCTGAGAGGGTATTAGGCGTCCTCCTAGACACTTGCAACACACAGAAGGAAGCATTTCTTATACTGTGGGGTCTACCAATAAACATCAACCATTAACCAATTACCAAAATTTCATACCTCATATAATTGTCAAATCTTTCTAATCTTTATAGTTCAATGGAGAAAGTAATTTTTATTTTTTTGAAAATTTAATTTGTAATTGTAATTTTCTACGCTCTACAGACTCATATGATATATGTACATAGTTGAGATAGTAACGACCTATCTAGAAGGGTATCTCAAGCATCGGCACCTAGCTTTTATAACCGCTATATACATATGTATGTATGTATGTACATATATATTTTTTCTGTTGGTAAGGACTTCGTACCCAAGCAGTGGCTTACTCTTGCACACTCTTAATTGCACTCGTTTCCTTCCCCGCGTCGATATCAGCGTTTGACATTTTTTTGAGTGGCCGCCTAATGAGTTTAATGCTTTGTTATCATCGCTGTAATCGGCTTATGTAATATGACAGTATAATTGAATACATCCGCGAATTATGGCAATACACACTCGTATTGTACATACAAACATATCGAACTGCTGTCGCATACAATTTACAATTGCAAATTACCTTCGGCTGCCCTGCACCACCACCAACACAGGGTCCCAGCCCAGTCCAAAATTCGTTGCACGAGAGGGAAAGCACTTGGCACAAGCCTGCCTGCCTGCCTGCCTACCTGCCTGCCTCCTCCACACATTGTCAATAAGGGCAAAACCACTTTCATTTTTTTTCCCCAGCAGTAGAGAAAGCAAATGAAACTTAACGGAAAAGAAAATTACATCATGCTCGTCTCAATGGGTCGACATAATATTATTTCCTCGGTCTCGGTCGAGGTCTCGGTCTTGGTCTTGGTCTTGGTCCGGGTTGTGGTAACACAGAGCTAGGGCCAGAGCACCCACTGTGTCCCTGTTAGCACTCCTCCGGCGTCCGTCCTCCAGTCCCCTCCAGTCTGCAATTCACTTCCCTCCTTGTCTGGTAGTCAATTTTTTATTTATTTATTTTATGCCTACGCACATACGCGCACAGAACATGGGGGTAGAGGACAGGAGCTTGACAGGTGTCGCCGACTGAGTGGCTGCCTGACTGACTAGGGGGTATGCGGCAGGGAAAGGCAGAAGCAGAGACAGAGACAGAGAACGACGGTTAGGGCTGTGGGTGTGGTCCGGAGTGGTAGTGGGAGTGCGCTGTGCTGTGCTGTGGGGTCGAGGGTGAAAAATTGTAGCCTATTATTCTTTGTATTGTTTTATGTGGCATTTAGACGCTTATTTTTGTTGTCTTTTAATAGACGAAAACGAAGACGCCGAGTGGAAAATAACAAAGGCAATACACAACCAGCACCCGCAGCCGCACACTCCTGGCCAGGTTCTAGTGTTACCCAATTGGGCGGAGGGAGCTGGGCTGGGCTGGGCTGGCTTGGCGTTGGGCTCCACTGCGAGTGTCTGGCGGGCGTTTTATCATCATCCAATCAGTAGATAAATAACACATAAAATGAGGTGCTTAATCGGGTTTGAAGTGATGAAAGTGAAACTGAGCCATAAGTATGCGGTGGGATGTTTGTGTGTCCGTCCTATCTGGGAAAAGACAGGGCTATGCGGTTATCTGTCGGCGTGTATGTGTCCCGCCGAAGGCGATGTCTTTGTCTCTGGAGTAAATCTCGAGTATCAACTGTGTATTTGAATATCATTTACGGCCAACACAACAGTGTTCTCTGTTCTGTGTGCGTGGGGCATCGCGAAACGTGTCCTTAAGGCGTGACAGCATAATTCCACTGTAAATTGCACGCGTAGAGAAGTAATTTGTCAGCATTATTTGCATAAATTAGGTAGCCAACAAAACTGGTAGAACAGAGCAGTACATTGACGGACGACAAACACACATAAACAAATTGAACAATCTAACGTTGTTCCAAACACAATATAGATTTAAAAACAGCGCCATCAAATTTCGATCATTTAATGTGGTATTTTTGCAACATACTCGATAAATCGATACTTGAATAAGAGCATTTATGCCATGAACAAAAAACGATTATCTGGATACCGTTTTGCCTGTAAAAAGATCAAAAATTTCAAGCGGTTTTCGTGATTTGATTTTCGCTTTCGAGTTTGAAATATATTTGTGCAATTAAAGCAAGTCCGCCAAATTTTCAAACCAGCCCGTGGGCGGACATATGCAGGAAATGATCTGGCAGCTCTATTGCATCCACATTCGATAGAAATATTCGATCAAAATCAGCTGTGTGTGTGTGAATGAAGAAATCAGAAACAAATAAGACATTTCTTAAAGCAATAAACCTAGAAAACCGCCTAACAAAGCCGCCGCCAAACAAACAAACAACCACCCACATTTTGGCGAAAACCAAACAAAGTAATCGGTGTAGCAGCAGCAGGCGAACAGAGAAACTGGGCTTACTGAAAAAGCCCGAACAGAATAGATAGGTAAATAGGAATAACTGCAACTAAACTGCATAAATTAACCAAGCGTAGCCTCATCGGAAACCGTGTGACAAGTTATATATAATATTAATTTGAACGAACGGGCACAATGGATAAAACTTGTTGCTGTTCTGCCATATCGAAGTCGTTGGTTTCGACCATTTATTGATTTTGTTTTTCGGTGCGTGCGATGTTGTTATCAGCAGGGGGGCTTTCCACCGCCTCCCCCTTTGTTACCAAACAATTTAATTTAGTGCCAAAACAATTGAAGCCAATTGAGATCCGACTTCAAGTACTACAAAAAATCTCTATTATATTCGTGCCTTATCAATCCGAATTTATTTATATTGTACCTATCTAAACCAATTAGCTCAGCATTATAATTTAGAGATCTGGAGAGCAGACGCTAATTGAGTGATTGGTCTGTTAATCGAATTGCTCCTCCTCTGCGCTGATTGATTGCTTAAATGTGTTACCATTTAATTCACGCCTCGAACTGCGCCACCACACCCGCTCAGCGCAGACAAAATCAATAAGTGCATTTCCTTTGAGCCTGCCATTAACCTCCCGCCCATTTCCATTTCAGCTGCAATGACCGCATCGCCTATCGACGTTGAAGTCAAAATATAGGGACGCCTGGCGCGAACCACATTTGATAATTTCGGGACGAGGATAACAGCAACCTGAAAGCATCACAAAATGACACTGAAAAGCTGGCGGCACAAGCGTAAATAGTTATTTGCATTTAGATAACCAATTGGAGACGAAATCCAAACCGACAAACAGCAACATACGTTTGCAAAGCCCTCGAAAAGATAATTCATAAATAGAAATCATGCTGGGACGCACACAGAAGCTCATACTGGGCATTGCAATACTGATACTAGTCGATGTCGTATGGGTCTCCTCTAGTGAGCTCACCAAGGTACCCCCACCAGCAGCATCTACAAATGAATGGATAGAGAAACCTAATGTAATTGATTTTGATTTGTTTGTTCCGCAGTTTCTGTACAATGAGGCCAAGTTCGATAAGCCTTTCTTCTGCACATATTTCAAAACGTCAATGTTCAGCATTTACCTGCTTGTTATAGGCATTTTGGCACCATGGAAAGAGTCTTGCGAGCGCCAAAATGGCACTTATGCTGTAAATATTTAATTTAAATGGTATTTTTTTCTCAACTAAGTCCCCTTTCCTACAGATGATGGAGCAGAATGTCGACGATGAGAACTACTACTCCAATCAGGCTGTCCTTGTAAGCCCAACACGAGTACAATTAATTAAAAAACGTGTTTAAAATATCCTCTTCCGCAGGGAGATCCTACATATGTGCCCATCAGATCCGCGCACCTTTCCTCGACAGTAAATGGTAACGGAAACAGCTTATCCGGCACCGAGAGCGACGACTCCAGCGTTCGCAGTGTTCGCTTCAGCAAGATGGCAGAGGTCCGGGAAATGTCGGCCCATGAAGCCACCGATGCACTGTTGGCACGCCTCTCCTATGCGGCCAGTTTGCGCATTAGGCGGCAGAAAACCCATCACAAGACAGCCAAGACTGCCTTGCTCTTCTGTCTGCTTTGGTTTCTGGCCAACTACTTCTTTCAGCTGGCCCTGGAAATGGATGAGACTGCCATGATAACACTCGTCAGCTCTACGTCGTCGTTCTTTATCATCTGCCTGGCCGCCGTTTTCCCCTCGGCAACAGGTGACAAGTTAACCATCACCAAGCTGATTGCTGTCGGCATAAACATCGGAGGAGTTGTGGCCATAACAATGAACGATCTACACGACACAAAGATGACAAGGGGTGTCCTCTTAGCCCTGTTCAGCGCCTTCTTCTACGCCTCGTACCTGGTGTTCGTCAAACGAAAAAGTGATACTGAGGAAAAGGTCGACATACCTTTGTTTTTCGGTAAGCCAAAGCAATCAAATGAACTCGGTTATCTCCTGCTTAACTGGTAACTGATATCTTTCTTGTAGGGTTCGTTGGCCTATGGAATCTCATGCTGTTGTGGCCGATTTTCTTTATTTTGCATTTCACCAAGATCGAAACATTTGAAGTTCCCGATCAGGGGCAATTTGCGTTGCTATTTCTGAACGGACTAATAGGAACCGTGCTCGCGGAGGCACTATGGTTGTGGGGGTGCTTTCTTACCTCCTCGCTGATTGGAACACTGGCCATGTCGCTGCAGATTCCCTTGGCCATTGTATTTGATGTTCTGCTGAAGCATAAGCCGTATTCTCACATGTTCTATATGGGTTCAATACCCATATTTCTGGCCTTGACACTCGTTGCGCTGCTGATGCGTAACGATGATGCCGATCCGCTTACGAAACTGTTCAAAATTGTATATAGAAAAGTCTGTCGTTGCCATAAGCCGAGCATTGTTAGGTGAGTCCTCCGATCAGTTTATTAAAAGTCGCCAACTAAAATGGATTTCTTCTTACAGAGTCAATGACGATGAGCAGCAGGAGTCGCTGATTAACAACAGCGATTGAAAGCGACGGTGATTGGACGCTTTTTATTTATCGCTGTTCTACACACATGGAATGTTGCTCATTGTAATGCAATCTAAAACTTGGCTGTTCACGAGTTCGTTTCGAATCGTTCTTTAATCTATAGGGACAACATGATGCACAACGTATTCTCCTATCTCACTATCGTGTCTCCCTCCCTCGTTTGTGCATTTTCAGTTGGATATTATGTTGCGATTTTACGTACAACTATTTATTACTATCTTATAATTATATTCTCTGTAAATAGCTTTAGCCCGTACCCTTAGTGTTACTCTATGTGATAGTCCAGAACGTTTTGCTGAAACCCCTCTATAATTTATTGTATTCAATTGATATTCCCACTGCGCTTGGCTGTATGTATAGTTGTTGACTTCTTTGATCCAAAGCGTAATTACCTTAAATACACATTTGTCTACAGTAAGATTATAAAAACAGAAACACAACAAATTATGTGAAATTATGCCTATTATAAATATACATACCTTCATAATATAATTCAGTTTAATAGAGTAAAATTTGTTTATATATTTCCAAAATCTAACATGCCAAGACATGCCCCTAAAAAAAAATTTGGCGCTCGATTTGAACTGACATCTCCTTGATGGATGGATTTGATCTTTAACCAATTTATTTATTAAAGGAGCTTTTCATACACTCCACTCCTACACTCGGATCGCCTCAAGTTGGAAGTATCTGAAATTCCGAAAACTCCGTCCGGCTGGGTTTTATACAAAACTTAAATTTTTAACTGATTTGTTTGTTTACAGTGTAACCGTAATTCTGCAAAATATATATATTCAATATATGTTGAACATTTTGCTGATCTGGGTGATAAGCTTAAACAATGTTTTAGACAATGTGTAAGATTAAAATAGAAATAGGGTATACAAATTTCCATACTCCATAAACAATTGTTGATACGTAGCAAATATGTAGTTACCGTGTAGTTTCCATGTCAAAAAAGAAACATTTTTGACCTTTTCTGTTTATAGACAGAATCCAAAAAACGCAGATTTTAAAACTAATCATTCTTGTTGGAAACTGTTGAATTTATCGGATAAAATTATGAGTTCAGGGCTGAAAGTTATATTTAGATGATAATATTCAACCGAACATTAAATTCGAGGAATATGATTGTCATCGGTATATTTACTGCATATTTAAACAATGTTGCGGTATATTTCTGAGAATAGGACCATATACCGTATGCGGTCACACTGTCGGAATTTGAATTAGAGATGGGCATAGACTGCTCCGAAACGTCGAATACGGCACGAAAATTAATAGAACTTATTTAGCGATTGCGGTAATAGCCGTAAAAGCTGTATCGTATCCCTTTTAAGTTATTGCCATTATTTCCAAAATTGTAGTCAATTTGTAATCGGCAATGAAACTGTTCCATAGTAAAGTTGCCATTCCTTCTCGACATCCGTCTTTGCTTACTTTTTCTTTGGTGACTATTAAAAAAATCGTCGAAAACATGGCTAGGTGGCCAGCTTTTATCGGATGAGTCTTGGTTTTCTGAAATTCAAGGAGCTTCGCTCATGTCTTGTCTTGTCTTGTCACGACGTGACACGAAGAAAACACAGTCTATGCCCGCTCACCTCTAATATTTAATACAAAAAATTGAGCTCGCTATAATCATTCGAATCATTCGTTGAAAAATCGTGGGACTATGAAGTTCGTACTATCCGTGTTTTTGGTGGCCCTAGTGGCCGGCATTGTTGCTGCCGATGAAAGCAAAGGGCCAAAAGTGACCGACAAGGTAAGAATTGTGCTCCCCAGATTACTTATACATACATAAACATAAGAAAATTTGAAAACCGCGTCACTAGCATCGCTTGCACCCATACAGACAAGCGGTTGGCAATAAATCAAACGTGATATTGTTGCTTTTTAATAATGTATAATATTTGTGTTTGCGTAGGTTTTCTTTGACATCACCATTGGCGGTGAGCCCGCTGGCCGCATTGAGATCGGTTTGTTCGGCAAAACTGTACCGAAGACCGTGCAGAACTTCAAGGAGCTGGCGGAGAAGTCAGAGGGCGAGGGGTAAGTTGGTCAAATTCGCTTGATTAACGGCACAAGCACACTAGCACACACACATTTATAGGTTAGACGTAGTAAAAGTTAGTTTAGCAATTACGTGGCGTTTCAGAAGCCAATCAGTTGACAAAGAAAATCTCCACGAACTAAATTTTTTATCTGCCTTAATTGAACAACAATGTCTGTGTTTTGCACCCCCACAGCTACAAGGGAAGCAAGTTCCACCGCATCATCAAGGACTTTATGATCCAGGGTGGCGACTTCACCAAGGGTGACGGCACCGGCGGACGTTCCATCTACGGCGAGCGCTTCGAGGATGAGAACTTCAAGCTGAAGCACTATGGCGCCGGCTGGTTGAGCATGGCCAACGCTGGCAAGGACACCAACGGATCCCAGTTCTTCATCACCACCAAGCAGACCAGCTGGCTGGACGGACGCCATGTTGTCTTCGGCAAGATCCTGTCTGGCATGAGTGTCGTGCGCAAGATTGAGAACGGTGCCACCGATGCCCGCGACCGTCCCGTCAAGGATGTGGTCATTGCCAACAGCGGCAGCATCCCCGTGGCCGAGGCCTTCTCCGTTGCCAAGACTGATGCCACCGACTAAGGGACTTAAAACCCTTGCAGATTTTAATCATCCCATAATAAATTTAACCAACTTGAACTACATAAGTAAATATCATAATTGTGCAACCATCGATTTTTCACACTTCAACTCTCCAGTCCAGGAAGTTGAAAACTGCATTTACCATTTACGACTTCTTCCAAAATAATAGTGTATTTTTCTTTTGTTCCGTAAGCAAATACGCTCAATAACTATTCAACAGTTCTACGAAAAGAAATGGCATTCATATAATAAAGAACATTTTTTGTGATACAAGAGGAAGCATCAGTAATCATTTTCAACTCTTTTGTGTGTGTATACATCCATCTATGTACATACATACACTCAGGGCTGTGTTCAGGTTCATTGAACCGGTTTGGCACTTGTTCCTTCGCCCGCCGCCCCAGAATCGATGGGTCTGCTGTGCTTCTATGAGCCGCTGCCGTCGCTTTCTTTTGGTAACTTCTGTTTCCCTTAACTGGAACAAAACCAGTTCTGCCCATTGTTTGCTAAATTTGTTTGACTTTATTTCTGGCCTGCGCTGTGCCGCTTTTTGCCGGTAAACAAACTTCTGTCACATTTTTGTGATTTGCATGTTTGCGACAATTAAATGTGCATACAGTTGTATATAAAAACGGCTAAATTTAAGTAGTCCCTATTCTTACTCGTGGGTATTGATTGAAACAGGTGCAAGGCCATATTTTAGGGGAGTTGCCAGTAAATAATTATAATGGAATGAGGTCATATGGCTATGGTCGGTTAGAATTTATACTAAATTCTGTATTGCACATTTTTTGATGAACTTGCAATTTCCAAGACAGCGAGCAATCGAGTTCCCAGACAACTGAAATACATAAGCACATTCTCATATAGTATGTATGTTTGTTTGTGCTCTTCATTTGAGCGAGAAACAAAAGACTCGAGAGTCGATCTCATATCGCTCAACTTGAAGGAGTGTGCCTCTGTTGGTGCAATTGTACTCTACCCCATTCGTTCCCATCTTCAGTTTGTATATATTAATGAAAGCAATATAGGAATCCACATATGTGTGCCTGCATGTACACATGTATGGGTCTGGTCTGGGGGCAGGGCAGTCGTCTCATGTGCCACATATGTTTCCTCTATAACCACATAAATTCTGGACGCACTTCTAAGATTATTTTTCAGAGCGCAATCAGTTTTTGTTTGTGTGGAGTCAAGGCGCATTGAGATAATTTCAGTTTGCGTAGGAACAGGGCATCAATCTGGTCATAACCGGAAGAACTTGACAACTGCAGTTGTGATTCGGCTGGAATTATCTATTAAAATTAGTTTCTCTAGAGGTTGAAACATCTTAAAATGGTGGGTAATGCGAGAACAAAAGTTCATTGAGGGATCAATTAAACCGCTCAACTGATAAGAAATGTTTGATCATCTTCCGTTCAATGATGATGTGTACCAATAGCAAGTGTTGATTGAGAAAATGTATGTGAATAACAAATGTGTCCACAGGAGATTCAAACCAAGCTGATCGTGCTCTCCCTGATCTGCCTGTGCTCCGGCCAAGCAGCCAAGATTCTGGTGCTCTTTCCCCATGCCAGTGAGAGTCATTTTGCGGTGATGCGCACTCTGGTCACAGAGCTGTCCAGTCGGGAGCATAATGTGAGTATCCTATGTGGGAAAGACTGAAAATAAGTCATTGGCCATCTCCAACAGGTTACGGTATACACTGGACACGGTCTGGGAGAGCGCTTGGAGAACGTGACGGAGACGATTATTCCCGAATATCCATTCTGGAGCAACTGTAAGTAAGCGTCCAGGGAGGGGAACGAGAACCATAAGTCTCAGTGCTTGTATTCTTTCCAAAAACAGTGCAAAAACATGCAGCACCCAAGGGAAACCTGGCCGATCTGGGCAAATTGTCTACAGAAAGTCTTCGCAAGTCTCTGGCCGTGGTCGGAGCCAATGCCTTGGACCACTTTCTCAGCCAAGAGCCCCTGCAGAAGCTTCTGCAGCAGTCCACAGTGGACTTTGATTTCGACGTGATTATTTTAGACTACTTCTACACGGAGGCACTACTGGCTCTGGGTCAATTCCACCAGAAGCCTATCGTTGGCATTGTGAGCACGGACTTTGGCAACTACATGGAGGCAGTACAGGAGTCCATGGTACCAGCGGCATGCTCCCCCATCGATTTTGAGCGCTATATACCCTCGCTGGGATTCTCGGCGAGATTGAGCAACATCCGGGAGTGCATCTCGCGCAGGAAGCGGTTCGCAAAGGATCACTTCGGGGCACAGGAGCAACTCATCTCTAAGCACTTCAAAGTGAAATCGACTGTGCCCGAGCTGCAGGCGAATCAGCTTTCTCTGCTCCTGGTCAACAGCCACGTACCCCTGATGACGCCTCGTCCGAGTCTGCAGCACATTGTGCCGGCCGGTGGCCTGCATATTCGTGGACCGCGAGAGCTGCCATGGAATATCAAGCGGTTTCTGGAGGAAGCCCGTGCCGGTGCCGTCTACTTGCAGCTGGGAAACGAACAGCCATGTGGCGAGCTGCCCAAGTTGAAGTTGGAAACGCTCTTGGGGTTTTTTGCCTTGCGCAAAGAAAGATTCATTTGGTCCTGCCACGATGTGAAGACTTTGGACGGTCTGCCCAAGAACGTGATGATCCAGCATGCGGTGCCGCAGATCGACATTTTGGCTCATCCCCGGGTGAACGCCTTCATCATGAACGGAGATCTGCTCAGCTTGCAGGAGGGAATCGTTAGAAACGTGCCAACTCTGGGACTGCCAATATTCCAGAATGAGCGACAGAACATGGAGCTGGCAGTGAAACTGGGTGTTGGCCTGAAGCTGGAGCAAGAGAACGTCACCATTGCTTCCCTTTCCTGGGCTGTAGACAGGCTGCTGCAGGAGCCGCAGTATCAGGTAAAGATTAGGGAGGTTTCGCTGGAGTTCCGGGACAGGCCGTTGGGCGCCCTGGCCAGTGCCATGTTCTGGGTGAACTATGTGGCCAGGCACAAGGGGGGAGCTGCTATCAGAACACGAGGTGTTGGAATCTCTTCGAATCAGTTGCACCTCTTCGACCTGTTTTTGTTCCACTTCGGAGTGGCGTTATTTTTTCTTGGTCTGCTGGGTGCTCTGTGCTGTGTGGCCATATTTGTTTGGAAGAAAAAAACTTCTAACAAGAACACCAAATTGAATTAGTTTGAAATACAGTGTATTGAATTCAATATAATTGTGTACTTATATGGCATTCTTGTCCTTGTCACTCTGTCATTTTCAAAAATAGGCGCGCAGTCCTCAGTCGATAGTATAGATAGCCGTTAGTGGTGATGTGTTTTATATTATCAAGGGTATCTTAAATAAGGTAAAATACTATTTTATATTATTATGAATATGACGGACCATCCCAGACTTGGATGGTCGACGATAGTCAGTGTGAATAGGCTATAAGCAAAAAAATGAAATAATAATCTCAAACTAAGGACAATAAATAAATCAAACTTGTTCATCGGTATATTTGCAGTATATCAGAATATCAAAATCGAAGAATATGTTATATTTTTGTTATATTGCGGTATATTTTGAGGTCAGACCGTATATTTTTGTGGGACTTTGAGGGATTTTGTTGATGCAGAATCCCCAACAATTTTCTTTTTCATCGCAACAATTTCCCTTACATTCCATCCAAACACGTCGAGGAATTTTTACAGCGCGCGGATTTGAAATGAGCAAGGGAGTTACTAAAATAGTGGATAAATTGGTCAAATCAAAGTAAACTGTTTCATGGGAGATCAGTTATTATGCTACCTTTTTACTATAATTTATGGGTTTCCTTCCAAGGAGTAGCCCCAACACTTATAGCCCAAAATATAGTGAACAAATAAAACAATAGCCCCCAAAACAACTAACTTCGACACGAGCGTTACAGAGCGTTGCCCACCAGCCATTGTAAAATGGTTAAATCTATTATTTGCGGCCATAAACTGCAATATTAAATATTTATCCACGGCTTTCACAATTTTACAACTAAAATGTTTTCTATGTACGTTTTTTTTTTTTGAAGCTCAACCAAATAGGTTTCTTGCAAAAAAATCGATGTTTGATTGATGTTAACATCGATGTTTTTCTACCTCTTCCAGTATGGAATCTGGTTATCATCAGTGTATTTCGGTATATTTCTGAGGTCTGGCGGTATATTTGATCGGCAATGCGCGGTCACACTGCTAAAAAGGTTGCCATCTTCCTTTCTAAAGATTCGCGTTCGCAGTGAGACGTGTTTAAAGCGTTTTCGAGTGTTTTAATAGGTAATTATTCCCCCAAATTAGTTAAAAAATAACCCGGGGGACCCTTGAAATTACTGCACTTACCTGCGAATAAGGGCAGTGGTCGTAGGCCGTGCGAAAACAAGTGCCGCGAGCAGCGTGTCACACGTGGAGTCTCGGGCTGGTCAGCGGAGCATTCACATTGCAGTGAGGTTATGTTGATTCGCGCAGAGACAACAACAACTTGTAGTGGCAAACCGTTTGCCAGAATATTTGTGTAGAACGATTCGCTAATCTGTGCATTTTGTGTTTCAGCTCCGTCAAAATGTCCGGAACAACCGCTACAGTCCGCACCCGCAAGTTCATGACCAACCGCCTGCTTGCCAGGAAACAAATGGTCTGCGATGTTCTGCACCCAGGACTCTCGTCGGTCAACAAGACCGAGATCCGCGAGAAGCTCGCTGCCATGTACAAGGTGACTCCCGATGTCGTCTTTGCCTTCGGTTTCCGCACAAACTTCGGTGGCGGCCGCTCGACTGGCTTCGCCCTCATCTACGACACTCTGGACTTTGCCAAGAAGTTCGAGCCCAAATACCGCCTGGCCCGCCACGGTCTGTTCGAGCAGAAGAAGCAGACCCGCAAGCAGCGCAAGGAACGTCGCAACAGGATGAAGAAGGTCCGTGGTACCGCCAAGGCCAAGATTGGTGCTGGCAAGAAGTAAATGCTCTGGCAAATCCTGAGTGTGTGTGTGTTGTCGGCCTGCTGGAACGCTCACCGACAATTCCCAAAAGCTGCTGGTTATGCGTTAGTTACACCTTTTTACCAACAAACAAAGGACAAAACAAAATCAGTGTTTACTTTTGGAGCAGCTTTTGTTTGTATACTAAGTAAATAAAACTCTAAAAGTAAATCATGAATGAACTTATATTTGGAAATATAGCAATATAAATAGGCATATACATATAGTACCAAAACTGATTGAAAAGGAAATCCGAACAAGTTGAAGAACCCAAGAAACAGGCGAAAACGGAAATAATGTCTGATGTGCCCAGGGCGGCAACAGCCGCTGCTCAGAGACAACTCTGTATGTGAAACCAGGTGAAAGGCGTTTGCCATAGCGGCCGCAACATTAGAAGGCGAAATATTGAAATTTTTATATTTTTATTTTTATACCAAGTGGTACCTACAGATACCCTTTACAGAACATGTATTGAGCTACACCATTAACGAATGCGTCAAAGTCGTCATAGTTTCCGTTTTAAACCTGGGCTCAGCCCACAACGTCTGTGCTGTCATTACGGACAGAGCAAGGGCAAATCTAAAGGCGCTAATTTCTTCCCCATCCTGTGGGACATAGTCCATATGGACAAAATTCTTGCGCCTGAATACGCAGAATGTCTCCAAGGAAATGTACGAGCACAAATATTATAAAAACCAAATTGCGGAAATCACGGAAAGCACTTCGACTCCAACAATGTTGAAGCACGAAGTAACCAATCTCACGAAATTGCTACATATATTGAACCCACCCTGCGACGCATTCAATTAGTTTGAGTTAGGTGAATAGCTCTGACTTTGAGCACCGCGGGGTGGTGCTCAAATTAAATGAGTTTTACAGTTTTTTTTTTTACACATAAAACCACATTTCGCCGGCTCCAAGAAGGCTATACGATTATTTGCCCGCATTGTGGGAGTATTAATCATAATATACAATTAAGATTTTATAATAGTTTTAATTGGATTATTTATGGTTTTCCTAATTTACAGGTTTTCGAAATATATATATATAATTTTAAATCGGCTTTTTTAAATTACTGTTAGGCGGAGTTAATATAGTTAACAGCTATTGGTTAACAGCCCAGTCGTTAACATTTGCGGAGGCAATCGATAGAAAATGACGTTATTGGTGCAATAATGACGATATTGATGCAATAATGACGATATTGATGCAATAATGACGTTATTGATAAAGTAATGCAGTTATTGATAAAAATAATGCAGTTATTGATATAATTATGGAGTGATCGATTCTACATTTTTCACTTGTTTTTCTCCGGTCTGGCAGCCCTGTATAATGCAGTGTTGGCTAACTTTCATTCGATATATCGAAGAGTGTGCAGGGCTGCCGACCCTTCGAAACCACAGTCTGGCAACGCTGTGCAAATTTTTTTTTGTTGGAAAACCGGGATTCGTATACAGAAATAATTGTATAAAAGTCGTTTAAATGCTTCAACTCAGACTAAGAGGTTACTCCCAGTAGTAAGTGGCATTCAGCGAGGCTACAATCGAGCTTAGACATGTCCACCAATTCCAATGGGAGTGGCGGAGCAGTAGGCGGTACCAGCAGTGGCGGCGTCGTCTCGCCTGGTGATTGGATTTGCCCAGATTATGAGTGAGTGCACGTAAAGATTGAGGGAATCGCGAATACCCAGGAAGAGCCAGGAGACCAGTTCAATAAATTGTGCATTTTGGTATTTTCCCACGACTTTGCAGCTGTCGGCATCTGAATTTTGCGCGCCGCACGCAATGCAATAAATGCAATCACGACCGTGATAGCATTGATAAGCCAGAGCGCGACCGTGACCGGGGCAATGGCAGTAGCAGTAGCAGCAGCAGCTCCAGCAAAAAGAAGCTGGGCACCGAGATCGGCAAAGCGGCGGCGGACAAGTCGCGAGGGCTCTTCAGCGCCGAGGATTGGCAGTGCGCCAAGTGTGCAAACGTGAACTGGGCCAGGCGTCAGACCTGCAATATGTGTAATTCGCCCAAGTTTACAGATTCGGAGGAGCGAACTGGTAAGCTCTACGCATTTCGCAATCCATAGAACGATCTTGCTAATAACCGATTTCAGGCTTTGGCGGTGGGTATAATGATCGTGGAGTTGTCGAGTACAAGGATCGCCAGGAGTCGGACAGCGAGTATGATGAGTTTGGGCGGCGTAAGAAGCGAAAGAGCCATGAAGAGCGCGATGGGTCTAAGCGAGCAAGGAGGGCCAGCGATGCCGGGGAGGATGAGGAAGAGGACGACGACGATGATGATGGGGATCTATCCAAGTATGATCTATGGGGTGACAATGAAGTAACCTCATCCGAAGCCAATAACAAGGAACCGACGGGCAATGGCGGCAGAGACATCAAGGCGGGTAAACGGACCTCACGCGACTCCACATCGTCCGTTTCATCCTCGTCCTCGTCTAGCTCGTCCAGCTCTAGCGACTCGTCATCGTCGTCGTCATCCTCGAGCAGCTCCAGCAGCAGTGGGTCCACCAGTAGGCGTGGTAAGAAGAGCACAGGATCGCCCAGCAAACGTTAGCTAAATTTTATTGCGTTTCTCTTCACTTCCTTCCGAAGGGGATATTTATTTGTTTATTTATTTAATTTACACACTGCGCTGCCCGCGATCTTGACATCCAAAACGAGGTTAAATTTATTCTAAAAAAATAAAATAAAACACATAATTTAAGACCACCAGCATTTACATTTATTGTAAGACACCATAATATAAAAGAATTGGGCCTAATTGAAGCTGTCCTCGTCTTGTTTTTTGCTGGTAACAGCCGCTGCCGCATCACGTTGCTCTATTAACAGCAGCAACTCTTTCTTCGACTGCTCGATTTGCTCCTCGGTCACCGTCAAGGGAATATCGCAGGATATTTGCTCTTTTCGTATAAATTCCATTTTACGGATGGCATCTTCTAAGAAGGGTATTTTTTGGGCCTGCAGCTCTTTGTGATAGGCTTCGAGCCGTTCCTCCTTCAAGTTTTCGCAGTAGGTGTCGGTTAACTTCTGAAGCGACTCCTTGCGGGTGATCCAATGGAAATGTGCTGGCGGTGGCTTGTACACCAAATCAAGCTTCTCTAATATCCATTCGAAGCGGGGATAGTCCCAGCGTCTCAGATATTTAAGGAACTTCTTGCGCTTATCAATCAGCTCCTTGAGGCGCACCTTAATCATCTTGTCGCGGGGATGCTTATCCATATGCTCTTGATAACGACGAATAATGGCAGTCATGTTTGCCACTGAAAAGGGACACATATAATATTGGTTATTCAGCAGAATTACTTGAGAAAAAAAGCGCTGAAAAAAACTCAAATACAAAACGCCCCCAAAATTCTGGCTGAACTACACCGTTTGATCATTTGATACCTACACTTCGACTCCATCGATCCATAGTCCTGAGCATGTCTCTGTACTTCCTTTACCATCTGATCGCGATAGTAACGTGTCGTCAGATGGTTGGCATTGTTGGACAGCTTAAATAGGGACTTAACCGTATCGTCGGCACTAAAAAATCAAACCAAAATCATTTAATACCTGTTTCTCCGAATTGTTTGCAATACTTGCTTACTTTTCCAACTCCTTGCAATCTCTATAGTCCAGAATAACTTCGTCGGCATTCAATGGTGGAAGCTTGGAAAGATCACCGCTCTTTTCTGGCTTAATGCAGGAGATCTTCTCTGGGCGCACCCATTTGATTTTTAGGTCCGACTTAAAGGCATATTCACGAACAAATTGGCGCGGCAATGCCTGCGCTACATTTAATAGTTTATTCATTAATTTTGGTTTTTATTTTGTAGCCAAGTGGTCGATAGGTTATATCACTTGGCCAGTGTACACAAACAAACAAAAAATTATAATTGTGTATCAGCTGTTCCGCAGGCCCATCGATGTTAACATCGATATTTTCTTTACGGTGTGTTCACATTTAATTTGGAATAAACATCGAGTGCTTACCATCAATTGTTGCGCTCCTTGGTTTCGTTTGCATTGGATTGATTTTGGACTGTCAGTGAAAGAAAAGTGAAAATTTGTGAAGTAAATGGAGATTGACCATGTCGCACATGTCCCACATGTTGCAACAACCGTCCACGCCCTCCAGCGTGGCCTCAACTTCGTCGCGGACTATGTCGCTGATGGAGAAGCAGAAGTACATTGAAGACTACGACTTCCCATATTGCGACGAAAGCAGCAAATACGAAAAGGTGGCAAAAATTGGTCAGGGGACCTTTGGGTGAGTTAATTAGGGTGTATATGTATATCAAATTTCTATAAAGGATGCATTCTTTGTGTATTTCAGTGAGGTGTTCAAGGCACGCGAAAAGAAGAGCAACAAAAAGTTTGTTGCGATGAAAAAAGTTCTCATGGACAACGAAAAGGAAGGCGTGAGTCAACAAATTAGTTCACAGCGAATCGGTAACAAAATATGTATCTTTCTTGAATAGTTTCCGATCACAGCCCTGCGTGAGATTCGAATCCTGCAGCTGCTGAAACACGAAAATGTGGTCAACCTGATTGAGATCTGTCGAACAAAGGCCACAGCCACCAATGGTTACAGGTCAACTTTCTATTTGGTCTTTGATTTCTGCGAACACGATTTGGCTGGGCTGCTGTCGAACATGAATGTGAAATTCAGCCTCGGAGAGATCAAAAAGGTTATGCAGCAGCTGCTGAACGGCCTTTACTATATACACAGCAACAAGGTGTGTAATATGAATTATAATGATGACACGAGAACACAATTTTTGGGCTCTATATTCTAGATTTTGCACAGAGATATGAAGGCTGCCAATGTTCTGATTACAAAACATGGAATCCTGAAGCTGGCCGACTTTGGTTTAGCTCGCGCATTTAGTATCCCAAAGAATGATTCAAAGAATCGCTACACAAACCGAGTGGTCACGCTGTGGTATCGCCCACCAGAGTTGCTGCTGGGAGATCGCAACTATGGTCCGCCCGTGGACATGTGGGGCGCTGGCTGCATTATGGCAGAGATGTGGACACGGTCTCCCATTATGCAGGGCAACACAGAGCAGCAGCAGCTGACTTTCATCTCGCAGTTGTGTGGTTCGTTTACGCCAGACGTGTGGCCAGGAGTTGAGGAACTGGAACTGTACAAGTCCATTGAACTGCCAAAGAATCAGAAACGGCGCGTCAAGGAGCGCTTGCGTCCGTATGTTAAGGATCCCACTGGGTGCGACTTACTCGACAAACTCCTGACTTTGGATCCCAAGAAACGCATTGATGCGGATACAGCACTTAACCATGACTTCTTCTGGACTGATCCCATGCCCAGTGACTTGAGCAAGATGTTGTCGCAGCATCTGCAGAGCATGTTCGAGTATCTGGCACAGCCGCGGCGCAGCAATCAGATGCGAAACTACCACCAGCAGTTGACCACGATGAATCAGAAGCCGCAGGACAACAGTATGATTGACAGAGTCTGGTAGAATATGTATTAAAACTAATATATGTGTAAGATTTTTACTATCAATAACTATAAGCATTTAGTTAGGTTTTGAGGTAATGCTGTTCAATAATTGAGTTGCATTTGCAACTGGTGTCCCCCTAATATTTTTTGATTTTCGTAATATTTTCTTTTGGGGCGGTATGTACACACTGGTGGCAGCATGCACGTTGAGCAACAGCAGCAAACTGTAAACAATGCAAAAAAAGCGGAGAAAAAACGGCGTAGATGCCTGGCAATTATCAAAAGCGACTGTGATGTGTCTCCTAGCGACATCCCCACCGTATACTTGGCCATTCTGAACGTGGGACTGAGCAATGGACTCACTGAGGAAAGTCTGCTCGCGGCGGCCGCCCAGACTGGTGGCAGCGTCTCTGAGGTGGCAATGTTGACCGGAAAGTCGTACTGTTTTCTCGTTTGCTCCACTCTGAAGGACTCCCAGCTTGTGTACACGGGCATGCACAATGTTTCGACCATCGGACAGCAGGGAGCAGTGGCCTATCTAAGCTATGTCAAGGCATTACCTACGCTGGCCGGGAAAAGTGAGTGGAACAAACCGCTGCCCAGTGGGCTCATAGTACTGCCGGACTTTGTCAGCGATGCAGAGGAGGCGACGTTGCTTAGATCCATTGCCGAAGATGGCAGAACCTATGAAGGCACCCTCAAACACCGTCATGTCAAGCATTTTGGCTACGAATTTCTGTATGGCAGCAACAACGTGGATCCCACAAAGCCTCTGGAGCAACCTATACCCGCAACCTGTGATTTTCTCTGGTCGCGAGTTGAGAACTTTTCTTCGTCGTGGGACTGGAGCACGCCGGACCAACTGACTGTCAATGAGTACGAGCCAGGACATGGAATACCGCCTCATGTGGACACCCACAGTGCATTTTTGGATCCTATTCTCTCTCTGTCCCTGCAGTCTGATGTGGTTATGGATTTTCGGCGTGGTGAGGCGCAGGTCCAGGTGAAACTGCCCCGCCGCTCCCTGTTGATCATGTCTGGCGAAGCTCGCTACGATTGGACGCATGGTATTAAGCCTAAGCACATTGATGTGGTGCCCACATCCACTGGAAGTTTGACCACGCAAGCCCGCAGCAAGAGGACATCACTCACGTTTAGACGACTGCGACGTGGCAACTGCAACTGCTCCTACCCCACGCTGTGTGATAGCCAGCAATCCAAAGTGCCGCAAGAGTTGTCCACCACACCGCAAGAGTTGGCCGACCAAGCCGTTAGTCTTGAGCAGCAGAATGTTCACGAGGTCTACGATAAAATTGCAAATCATTTCAGCGAGACGCGTCATTCGCCGTGGCCTCAGGTGGCCCAGTTCCTAGATAGCTTTGAGTCCGAGTCTGTGGTCCTGGATGTTGGCTGTGGCAATGGAAAGTACCTCGGCTGCAATGCTCATGTCCTAGCCATTGGATGTGATCGTTCACAAGGATTGCTCGCAGTCGGACGACAGAAGGGCCAGAATGTCTTTCGTTGCGACTGTCTTAATGTACCCGTGCGCTCGTCCTGCATCGATGGGTGCATCAGCATTGCGGTCATCCATCATCTGGCCAGTGCTGACCGTCGTCTAAGTGCTCTCCGGGAGATGGCACGTGTCCTCCGTCCAGGTGGCCGGGCTCTGGTCTATGTCTGGGCCAAGGAACAGCGACGCAACGATAGGAAATCCGCCTACCTCAGGCAAAACAAGGCCGTGAACAAAGAACGCACTACCGAGCAGGAGCAGCGACAGAAGCAGCAACAAGAACTTGAACAGCGGCCGCAGGATCATGTTTCCCTTCCAGTGCACACCAACCGCACTGAGTTCCAGCAGCAGGATGTCCTAGTACCCTGGAAAACCAAGGATGAGCAACGCACCACGTTTCTACGTTACTATCACGTCTTCGAGGAGCAGGAGCTGGAGAAGTTAGTGGCCCAGGTGCCAGAGGTTGAGCTAAAAAAGAGCTACTACGATCAGGGCAATCATTGTGTGATCTTCGAAAAGATCACCATCTCCACAGGGAGGGCCTGAGTGGATAACACTGCTACGAAACGAGAACGACTTTTAATATAATTCGTTTATTTGATTTCAAAAATACACATTCACACGATTTTACTTTTGCTTATTAGCGAATCAAACGTAAACTAGAACTTAGTTAAGCTATTGTTTGACCCATCCAAGTGGTGTTCGTTCGTTCTCTTTATTGTAGCTTTGGACCATAAATTGACAATTCCTTAATAGCAACATGTGTTCCACTGAAGAGTATTTCAACTCAAATATTGAATGTAGGTACGAGTGCTGGATATATTTACATTTGATTTTTTAAATATGTACGTACATACATATATACTAATGTAGACCTCAAACAAATTCAATAGCATAGGTCTCAATTGTGTGTTTGTAAATATAGTAGTAGTAGGTGGATAGTACGTAGATAGTATAAATTTGAGTATCATAACTAAAATGTATTGAGACTACCTAAAACAGTGTTGTGGAGCAAACGTATGGTATGGTGTGGTTTGGAGTTTCTTTGAGTAATGCTATATATACATATATATGTATATATATAAATCCATGATTAGCTTCGTGTATAGTTCGAACTACAGAAACGACTACACTGTTTACACGATAGAACTCGATTTTAAAAACACGTTTTAACCTCTACATTTAACTATATTTTTAATTTGAAATAGGATTCATACAACTATTTATTTATAGACTAGTTGACAGTTTCAAACGTTTCGCTTTGGTCGTGGGTGGTAGAGTAGAGCAGAGTATGTATCTGATATGTTAGCAGGTAACATTTGTATTTCAATTGGTCTTAACGCTACGAGCTAGGCATTTAGCGGGTGGTGCTCTAGTAGTAGTTTCAGATTTATCATAAAAATACATACATACGAGTATGTGGGTTTTACGAGGTGTATAAATATATATCTGTGTATGTGTATAGGTCGCGTGTACAACAGTGTGGTGCCCAAAGTGGTTTGTTTTTGGCTATATGTATAGGAGAACAATAAAATAGAATTGAGTTTGACTTATTTCATATAGTTACATACAACAGCTATGTGCGTCTATAGACTAGGTTTAACCAGAAATTCATGAATCATCATAATCATAATATTTAAAGCCTGATAGTTTACTCGTTTGTTGTTAAAGCTGATTTATCAGTTATACATACTATATGTACATATATATGTAGTTGGTATTCTTATATACATATCCACACAATATAACGCCATATAAAGTTCTATAGGTTCCGATTAATGTAGGTATGTGTATACTTCAGTCGTTGTTGAATATACAAAGCTTTCTTCCCTGGTGATGGGTGATGACCTTTGGTACAGTATTTCTCCTATGTATATCTACTTATACTTCTTCGCTAACTTTTTCTCTCACTTCTGTCACCGAAACACTTATTTGAGCAGCTGGCAATCTTAGTCCACCTTTTTCGTCTCATTTCTCACATTACACGCTCTGGGGAAGGTTGGGGATGTGTCTGGGTCCTGTCTATGGTGTGTGTTGGCGGTGCTGGGAGTTAGTCTCATTTCCAGATGCCTTGAGCGAGCGCTTAGATAAATGTTTCGGCTGCCATTTGTTACAAGCACTCCGCCAGCGGCGGCTTCTCAATGGGCGGCGAAGGCCCCGAGACGGAAACCATTGGCACGGCACTGATCTTGGGCTTGATTATCTTCAGCCCCAGTCCCAGGTTCTTGGGGCTGCTGTGTGGCGATGAGGAGGCTGTCGACGAGCGCTGATGCACCAGAACTCGTGGCTTGGCCTCGATGGCAAAGCTGGGTGAGGATGAGGCGGAAACGGTGGCAGTGGCGTTGGCACTGGCTAGCAGCGGTACGTGTACCAGCTCCTCCACCGTCTCCGCCGAGTCCTGCGATTCGTGCACAATGGCAGCGGCATCGCTGTGAATCAGAGCGGCGGTCGAATGCGTATCGGCGTCGTCGTCCTGCATGTACGGCGGCGGCGCCTCGAGCGAAATGCTGCCCACAATCATGTTGGCCGTGGTAATGGCAGCCGAGCGAGCCAGCAGGCTTGTCACAGCTGTGCCCGATGACTTTGCGTCGTGGATCACTGGGAGACGGAGCAGTTCTCCACCGGTTCCGCACTCCTTCAGCTCAATGTCGTTGCTGTCCTGTGACACATTCTGATGCTTGCCGGCTTCGTCATCGGTTCGCCACTGTCGAAGACTCTTCTGCAGAACAAAAATGGGATGAAGTTGGGATTTCCATAAGGTTTCGAATAGTTACCTTTCTGCCGTTGTCTGTGATGTTCTCCGCACTCTTGGCCTTCCGGCAAAGCACACTCTGGGAGCCGTGCCGGCGCAAGAACTCAATCGAGTCGAATCCGCGACCCTCCGACGACACAAAAATGGCCGAATTGATGCGACTCCGAGTGCAGCGCTCCGATATGGATGTGGAGTGCTCCTCGGCCAGCATGTGGATGTGCTGCAATGAAAAGGGTGTCAGTAAGGGCCTCGACTGGGTGGTCCGCTGGTTCTGCTTAAGGTTCTTACGCGGCTATTGCAGTGCAACGGTGGGTTGGCGTTGGCACAGTCACTGCTGTCGAACTGCGCCACCAAAGGAGAGCGGAGGAACGCACAGAAAGAAACAGATAGAGAGATAGGAAAGAGTAGAGAGGAGAACGTGTCACAGTCTCGCTCGGCAATCGGGAAAAAAGATTTACACACTCAGAACACAGAAACGTAAGCCATGGGCAGCAATGGTCCTCACTCGGCCGGCCGTCTGCCGCTCGAACAACTGACCTTCAGAGTCCTACAGCCAGCGACAACAACAATAACAACAAGAGCAAGCGAAAAGCGTGGGAGCGGTGGCGGTGGCGCCTCTACCTAACAACTACAAAGATACTTGAACAAAGCCAGGAAATGCAGATGCTGTGGCGATTGCGTTTGAGATTGAGATAGCGATGGTGTCTACGTATGCTTATGCTGTGAGAGAGGTGAGGAAAGGAAGTGTGCGGCGCCAGGATCAGATCCATTTCATTGCTACAATTGATAACTGTTTTTCTGTACAGGTGTTTGTGTGTGTTTGTTTGGGTGTGGGTGTGTCTAGTTGCAGGTGCAAGATTGGTGGGGTGGCAGTTGGTGCTTGGCGCTGAGTCAAAACGACGGAAATGACACACACGGGTGCAAGTCGATCGTGCAATTATCGAAATCGTTATCGAAACGAGCGAAACGGTTCTTGCTGCAATACGAATTTGAATTTTTATTTGATTTGAAATTGCTTTTCGAAACAAAATCCGTGCACCAAAGCAGTTTTTGTGGGAACGACTTACGCTGGCCGGCTCGCTGTAGTTGCTGTGGTTGAGCACGGACGAATCGGTGTGTATGGTGTCGCTGGCCACCATACTCTGGTACTTCTGGAACTGCAGGCGGGATGAGCTGCGGCTACAGTCGCGCGAGCCCTCCCGACTGCGATCGGCACAAGAGTACTGTCGCCTGTACTGACGCCGCCGCCGTCCTGCGTTGATGGAGGACGAACAGCTTGTTGGCCCACTGGCTCCCATGCTCTGACCCATGGTGGTTGGGCCGAAGCCGGTTGCATTGTAATCAGCGTATGCCAGCGTTCGAGGCAGTACCGGAGGCGGGCGAAAGTAACTAGGATCGTAGCTGAATTGCCGCCGGCGCCACTGATCGTACTGTCGGTAGTGGCTCAAGAGGCGTCGGCGACGCAGGATCAGCTGCTTTTTGGCCTCCAGTACATCATTCTCCTCCACAAAGGTCCGCTCCTGCGAGTTCTTCAATATGCTACGCTGCTGCGCGAACTTCCGCTGTTTGGTGGCGCCCGCCTGCAGTGGCAGGATACGCTGGGGAGGAGCGGCCAGAAGCTCCCTTTCTCTCTCCCTCTCACGTTGCAGCAGATGCTGATTCTCGTTCTCCTTGGCCAGCTCCTCATCCGCATTGGCATCGGGATCCTCAGGTGCGGTGTGGCTGTCCTGGCTGTCCACATTCTCCAGGACACTGGCCCCCACAATCGACTGATTGTCGACGCTTGGACCCCGTACATACGTGTTGATGGGCGTTCCATGATTGTGGCCATGGCCGTGGCTGGCCGCACTTACTGCTGAGGAGGCCGCTTCGCGGTGCACTGGTTGCTAGCTCTCGACATCCGCCTTGTGCAGCAGGGCGAACTGACAGCCGCAGTCGCGCTCTAGCTCCCGTCGCGGATACTGGAAGCAGCGATCGAACAGTCCACACCCCTCGCAGCGAGGCAGGCACTGCCATGAGAGCAACACCCACAAAAATGAAAAGAAGGCGGCAGCACGAACAGGAGGAGCAGCAGGACCACGAGCAGGGTCGGCAGGGCACGGCAGGCGAGAGCGAAGTGAAAGTAAGGAACGTTTTGTCAGTGATTTCATTGAAAAGCTCGAACCTGAACAGCAAAGCTCAAAACCAAAACCGCTAAATGCAATAAATATTGTATGTATAGTAGTAGATCTAGGGAATGTGTGGATAAAACGAGTTATAGATTGAAGTGTTCTGGGCGCTGGGTATTGCAGGATGCCAATGGCGACCCGACCTGGACTAAACGTACGCTACATACATGTAAGTGGAATCTAAAACTAGGGATCTCTGTGGCCTTCTCTACTCGCACGGAATCCATAAGGTTTGGGATCTGGAGAGTACGACCGAGACAGTTCTCTAGGGTTTAAAAAAAGACAAAATCAATACGAAACTAGCAGATAGCAGGTGCCATTCCTTTTAAGCAAATCATAAGAATAATCAGGAAGGGACGGCTTCATAGACTCCGAAACCTGTTCTTTTGCTATCGGAAAATCAAGTGCACTGTCTAGACTTTCGATTATGGTGGTGGTTTGGGAGGTTAAGCAGTCTAAAGTAGGGTCAGGTTCGGGGCAGGGGATAGACAAACTCCATGAATAGTTTTTCTGATTGAATTGAAATGTTGCAGTGGAGCGAGGGAGCGGGCGGGCGGGCGGGTGCTTGAGATAAAAGGAAACGGTTGTGTAGTTCGATAAGAGTCAAATGTTTACTTTGAGTTTGATGCATAGAAAAAAGCTAATTAAATGCAAAAATATCTTGATTCATAAATATTGCAAGTAGTTTGAAGAATTTGTTAGTTTTGAATACCTTGACAAAGAAATCGGGGTGTAGGTTCTAAAAATGAAGCATAACAGAAATGAAACATAGATAAGTTTTCTCGCGAATACTCGTTTGATGGAATCCACAACAAGACGCGAGCGACTCGATCCGGGGAATCCCACATATACACGTACACACAACCATCCCCACCTGCCCCCGTCTGGCCAAATTCTGTGAATGCGTACCTGATGCGAGTGCTGGCCATTACAGCCGCTGGCGCTGCACACCCCCGTGCCGGGCACCTTGAGCTGCTCATGCTTGTAGTCCGGCTGGTACGGTAACAGCATCCGGATCTTGCCCCATCGATTGAAGAACAGAGCTATGGCGCCGGCCCAAACCATCAGCACGATCAGCACAATGCCGATTTCCACACCGCGTATCTGTTTGTAAATCGATTTTATATATGATTATACATGTACTATATGTTTGCTTATCTTACAGTGGGCAGCTCTCGGGTCGTGCTATGCGTCAGTGTATTAGTGGCCGTAGAGGTCACATCATCGCCAAAGACGCTTCCATTTCCCGTTGCATTCCGTCCACTGGCATTCCCATTACCGTTCCCAAAGATGCCAGGCGGAAAGTCCTGTTCTGAGGTGTTCCTTGGCAGATCTACAGGCGGAAATAGACCGTTTGTATCTATTTGTGTGCCGATTGAATCTGAAAGATACTCACCTAGGGTCCGGAACTTGATTTGGCCACGACTGCGATACTTCTTGCCCTGCCAGATGGCCGTCACGACCAGGGAGTACTGTGTGCTGGGCAATAGACGATCCAGGACAATGGCCTCGCTGCTACCGGCAACGTCCTGTACAACCCTGTAACTTAAATTAATTCAATTACCACTCTCGAATGGCAACTAAGGGATAGGGCGGTGAGCGGTGTGGAAGGTGTGGAAGGATAGTGCATTCCTATGCTTGTGCATGTGTGTGTGTGTGTGTGTCCGGTTGCCGCTAATTGAACAGCTACAACAAATCCCGGCGTGATATATGAGGCCGGTCCGGTCCGGTTCGGTGCGGTTCGGGCCGTGTGCGTAATTACAGCATTGGCCAATATTTCACTTTGTCACTTTGGCCAGAACAGAATACCCAACGTGTCCTAGATTTTTTGCCAATCGTAAGAGCTCACATTACACACCAGAGCCGAGCTACCCTCTGCCGCCTTCTAAATTATCCTTTCTTCTACTCCGTCCTACCGGTCTGCATGTGCGTGGCCAGAAAAAGTGGCCAGACTTTTGCAATGTCTCCCATTACTATGGTCGCCGCCACAACAGTCTGACAAATGATTCATTATTCATACATACTATATATATGTATATGCAATGGTAACTTACGGAACACACACTCGCATACACCATAGACTCCCTATTCCCCCACTCACATTTGACAAACATATTCGTATACAACACCAGCACATTCTCATCGCAATGGTACCCAGAGGAACTAAAGACCAAACACAAGTTGCCCGCATTTCGCTTATTCCGATGTCAGACAAAACAAAAACAACTACAACATTAATGTTAAAAGCCAGGACAACAAAGGGCCACCAACAGCCGACCAATGCAATGCTCTCGAATGCGGACAAAAAGTTAATTTTTTGTTTTTGGGGAATCCCTAAGCTAGAGTGCAGAAAAGATCAGTGGGGAATCGAGTGCCATCAGCTAAAAGAGTTCGTAGCCAGGAATGATGCCTAAGGAGAACCATTTAGATATAGCCCTATCCATTTGACCGCTTTGTCAGAACGGCACCATCTTAAAGGAGATAAAAATATCTTACTGCACAAGTAAGCTACTTATTCGGTTGATCCCTTTTTAAGAAGATATCTTCATCTTGTAACCCGTATTGTTGGCTCATTATAAATTTATGAATTACCTCCACCCCGGGGCTAAATACATTCATAATTGATTCGGGTCTGGCCGACACACACGTGTCGCATACATTTCCATACAGCTAATAGACTCGAGGCCGCAGGGCCAATGGAAATTGGCCCGTTTTATGCAAACATCAGCCATATGTGACATGGCCAGGCGTTGTCTAAAGTTTCCCAGCTATAGTAAGTTTTCAGCATGTGTCGACGCCTGGGGCAAATCAAATTTAATCCTTCCCCGTGCCGTTCTTGCCACTCCTTGTGTTTACGGGATGTGCGGTGGGCGGTGAGCGGTGGCGACGAGGCATTAAAGTCTCTGTGTGTGGAAGTCGCTTATTATCCACAATTTAAGCACACGCCACGGCTCCAATTCGGTTCTGTTCTGTTCTGGGTGGATCCCGTACCCTTTGCTCGGCCTCAGCTGGCATTAGAAATGCATGTGAATTTCCAGCACCAACAGCACCAAAGGAGTTTCTCCAATTTCATGATATTCTTTGCTTGGCTTTCCCCTGCCCCTTGTCCCTTGCGTCTTACTCGTTGGCCATTTCCTTTTTACTGCCTGCTTGGGCTCTGGCCAAATTTTATATTCGCAGTTTTGTGAGCACTCGTTTTATGTTTCAATTTTCATATTTATGTATATTTGTTAGTCTGTTTTTTTTCTGCTGGTTTTATTAATAAATAATCGGTTTACAGGCCAGTGAATACCATTCGAATAGGTCGTACCCCGAGCCGTGTCCATTTCTCGAACTCCACAGTGGCTTTCCGATATGCAAACACGAGCATGTACATATGTACGTATATGTACATATGTGGATGTAGATGGAAAGTGTTTCTGTTCTATTTTGTTCTTATTAAATAACTTATGATGTACAAAGTGCACGCTCCTTAACTTTACTCTAGGCCGGATGTTCTGTATGTGGGTGGGGTGGAGTGGTGACATCGCTGGTCGATGGCACCTCTAGTCAGAATAGAATTTTTAGTTGAGTTCTCCTAGGACAACATCACTTTGAGGGCTTTTCCTATTTGCATTGAATTCAAAATGCAATGAAAATTCCGTATACGCCCCGTGGGGACAGTTCCATCAATGTCTAATGAAGGATATCTGCTTATCACGGACATGGCCAAGACAAATAACGTATATGGAAAGCTAATGGTTACTTTCAAGTTCCTGCATGTACACCAGCTTAGGCCTGGGATTATTTCTGTAATACGAGTGCTAGCTCTTATCGGAGACTATGTGAACCACATACAAATCTGGTTTATGGCAAGGTATTCTCTGCCGTGTTGCCGTGCACTTTTATGGCTTATTCTGGAAAAATTTATGTTGTCATTGGAGAGACAGTGCTGCCGGCGGCAGGTGGAGGGGGAGGGGAAGGCGGACAAGTCTTATCTGCTGTGACGTGACACAAAAGCTACGTGTAGCTACCAGAAGCACGCTTATGTGGGGCCTGGTCCTTGACATTTCAATTTTAATAATGTCAAATTGGCTCTAAAAGAATTGATAACGATAAATGAATGTAATCTAGAACAGTGCTGCTATACATACATATACCTAGTATATAGTAGTATTGATTGGTGTTCGCCAACTGTCTGGCCCCAGACCGCCCATTGGCATCCTCGTGCCAGTGGCGTACCTCCTTCGGTGGGACAGTAATTGTTATTAATTATTATTGTTATTGATGGTGCTTGACATGCTTGGACGTATTGAACTCAACTCGAACCTTTACGTCCCACCAAACACATTGTTCGTCAAGAATTTCATAAAACCACTTAGTAATTTGGAGCATGTATGGGTGCACTGAGAGAAAAGTGTGGACCGGAAATGGGTTTAATGAGTTATAAAGCACATATAACGACTACTTGATTATTTCTTCGACTGTACCGAAAGGTAAAAAGTCGTCGTTTGAGTGTGTGGGTAGAAAAATGTCTAGGACAAAAGTTTGGTGCGGCACTCGACTCGAGGTAGAGCTAAAGCCAGAACCAAAACCAGAACTAGAACCAGAGCACGAATCCGTCGACTCACCGTCAACGTGTCTATGTACATACTAATCATACATTATTCACGGCCACAATTTACTCGAAAAACGGCAGGAAGATAGAACTAACAACGAGTAGTAGTAGTGTAGTTGTAGTAGTAGTAACACCGCAATGGCCCGGACTGGCCCGGACCGGCCCACTATAATGACTGACTAACTGACGGACGGACGGATGGACGGAAGTAGGTAATACCACCGAAAATCGATACGAAACAACACACAAAAATTAAAAACAAATTCACTTATAAATAATGACCAGTGGAACAAGAAGCCGAAAATAAAGACCTAGTTTTGTAATATAATTTTTGACATAGGCGTGAATTTTATGGAAGTTTTGGAAGAACGGCAGCGGTTGGGGCAACAACAACATCAATGCCTTGGCATTGGAATGGAAAGCAGTAAAAGACAAAACACGCTTGCACACACTCACACGCAATATGAGCTATTAAATGGAAAAACCACAACAACAGAAACAACAGCAAAAACACCTTGGCTTTTGGTCTCGGGAACTGTGTGGACTGTGCGGACTGTGCTACAGTCAAAAAGTACAAAAGTCGAGCACTTAAGTTATTACACGGCATGCCATGTGCGCAGCGCACAGCCAGCACAGTGCTGTGCTAGAACGGTGCTAAAGCCCAAGCGAGCAACCTAGCCGGCATTTCCCATGCTGGGAGCGCACCAGTCGGAGCGGAAGTGCTTAGTTTGTAGTCGAAATATGCAACCCATTCCGGTATTCCACTCCTTGCTCCTTGCTCTCTCTCCCTCTCTCTCTGTTACATTGTGTTCCCAGAGCCACGCAGGCGATGAGAAGCAGCAGCAGCAATCAGCAAGGGAACAGCAAGTGTGGGAGATGGTGTGAGAGCTGCGATGAGTGCATGGCAATGTTGATGCGGGTGGAGTGGAGTGGAATGGAACGGAGTGAAGGCAAAACAGCTGCAACTGAGCAAAATTATTACGGTAAATCATCAAAAATATTGCATTCGTACGAGAGAACACACGAGAGCAGAGCACGAGCAACAAAGTCTCAAAGAAATGTTTGCTCTACTCTTTACACACAAACACACACACACACACACACACACACTACAGTGTAAACTTGGATTTGCGCTCCTGCTGGCTCCCACTTCCTCCTGCAAACTTTCCCTTCGACGGTTCACTTCACCTTTTCGGTGTTCCTTCTAGTCAGTTCTTTTGTTGGCTTTTGTTTTAAATAACTTTGCTACAAGTACACGCGGCTTTTGTTTTTCTTTTTGGCTTGCATTCGCGGTCAATTTGGCCTTAACTTTCCTATTTTGTTTTTTCTTTCGTTTTTCTTTCTCTGTTGGTTTACTTGGGCCGTTATTTAGCTCATGGCCATATGGCACACAGCCACACGTACACACACTCTCGCAGACTAACCAGCAAAGTAACACACCTACACACTTGTACACGCACACATTGCTCTTGACTGACCGCTACCGCCTCCGGCTCACTCCGCCGCCTGGCCTGCCTGTCAATTGCATACAAAATACATATTTTACTTGTTCCCTGCATAAATGCACTTGACTTGCTGCCCCTTCTGCTCGGCCCCTACCCCAGCGTCTTTGGCGGGCGCGTCAGTTACATTTAAAGTGTACTCTGCCGTTATTTAACCAAGTCAAGTGGGTAGATTGAGTTCTTGCCTTGTTGGTGGTACCTACCTGTCGTCAGTCGGCTTGTACGTCACAATGTACTTCTCGATGGGATGTGCCTTCAGGTCGATTTGCGTTTGCCATGACACCCGGACCGCAGTGGGCGTCAGAAAGGTTACAGTTATGTTCTCTGGCGTAGCGGGAATAGTGCCTATTATAATAATAATTGCTTGTTATTATGTGATTATCCTTGTAAATGATGTGAATGCGAAGCACCCCCCACAACTACGCAACTCAATTTATGTGTCTAAGGAATGGAATAATCAGATTACCACAAGTTTTATTGCGAAACTTGAGCTAAGCTAAGCTAAGCCTGTTCTTATAAACTGAGAAAAAATAAAGATAGAAGATCTTGCATACTCTTGCCAACAATTTCTTTGTGGCAATGCCTCATCTTGTATAAATATATATGTATGTATGTACGCTGCTTGCAAGTGCAGAGAAATGAAACTGTGGAATATAACATATGTATGAATGTTTTTGTGAGTAAGATTTACACCTGTCGCTACGAATAAAAGACTAAATTGCTTTGCCCTTGGTTAACATTTGTTTGGAAAGGTTTAGGTGTTCAATCAATTGTCAAAAATAATCTATATGTAGTGCCTTAAGTAAACATTAAAATTGATATTTGAGGTTGAGAAATGTTTCTTGTACTCACCCGCCAGGCAGGCGTTAACAAACAGCACGGCTATGAGTACTAGCATGGTTGCGTATGAATCTGTTTTGTGGCTGTCGCTGGGTCTCGGCTGTTGCTGTTGCTTCTGTTTCTGTTTCCTTTGCTCTTCCTGTTTTCCTCTTTGCTAAGGTTTCCGCTTGGGTTATTCGTTGCTGTGGCTGTTGTTGCGGTTCTCTTGCTTTTGGTTTACAGTATAGTTGATTTATTTTAAAAATAATCTAACTAAACATAAAAATCAGTCTTGCTTCACATACACACACACACTCACAGACAGACACGCCCTTTTGTGACACCTCTGTACTTAGTTCGAATTGTGCAACTGCAGCAGCATTTGGACTCAAGTTATCCGATCATCAGTTTGTTGTCGGTTACTCTTCTAATTGACTTTGCCAATGACATTTGCATTTGGCTTGGTTGTTGTTTCCTCTGCCAGTGCCTTGCTCGTTCTGATATTTATTCCCTTTTTTTCCTAGACAAAGAGAGAGTGAGTGGAATTTATGCGTGTATATTTTTATAACACATTTTTATGGAGCTCTGGTGAAGGGGGTGGGTCTCAGTCCCGGTCTCTGTCGTTCTTTGTCTGTGCCTCTGTCGCTGCTGAAGCGTCATCGAATCGCATTTGATGAACGCTTCGATAGTGTGACAGAGTAAGGGAGGTACCAAAAGGCTGGGAGGTGAGGTGAGCAGTAGCAGGAGTTGGGTAAGGATTCGAATACGATTGCGAGTGCGAGTGAGCCCGGCAATATTCCAACGTTTCCTTTCCGCCGTTAGCTGTTTCTGTTTCTATATCGTGCTTGCTCGTTCCTGTTCAACTGGGGAATTATTCACATTGCGTTTGACTCTTTGTTTTGTTGTTTCTGCGGCTTGTGTATTATTCTCTGCTGCTGCTGCTTCTGCTGTTTCTGCTGCTCCCGGCTTGACTTTATAAAAATCAATAAAAAGCGACTTTCTGTCTGACAGCCGTTGATTTGGATGGTAGCTTTGGCCCCCAAAGTGCCGGGAGTTTCGGTGTTTTTATGGGCAATGGCTGGAGGCAATGTAGCCCGGCTCCCCTTTCACGAAATTAATTCAATGAGACTCGACGACTCGACGGAGGGCTCGCTCTGATGGTTGCCGGATGGGCTGGCTGGGGGCGCGACAACCGGCCACCTGTCGTCGCCGCCTGCTCCACCCACTGCTCGGTTTTTCCGGTACTTCCTGCTCCCTCTCTCTCTCTCTCTCGCACTCTTCCTATTGTTCTTGTCGCATTTATTTGATTTTGTTAACAATTTTGGCATAGCTGCCAAAGCATTTAGGAAACATTTTAGTCGTCCTCGGCTCTTGTTGCGCTTTGATTGGTCCCTTTCCCTCTTCTTCTCGTTTTGTGATTTGTTTTGTTTGTTTTCCGCTTTTGTCGTTAATTATGCCCCGTCGCTGTTATTGTGGTACTTTCTCCGTTTTCCAGCTGGACTGTGGAGAGAGGCTGTAATAAATCAGAAATGCCATTAATGGCCAATGGCAAATATATGCACATAAATTTGTATATATGTAATCGTACTTTTTGATATGTTTTGTGTATGGATGATGGGAATTAACATTCATTATACCATATTGCGCTGTGTGCTTTGTTCAATCATAATTAAGCTTGTATTCGATTAATTATTCATTAGCTCCGGGCCAAAACGGAATTCAAGCAAATGTAAAGCATACTTTTTGGGGCATGGCTTTTAGTTTTTAATTGACATTGCGCATACGCCATGTGCGAACACACAGCCACAACAACCAGCCCCCCCTCGATCCACCGCAAACCCTCATGATACATATCTCATATTCCCATATTCATTTCGGCTTTCATCTGCCAGACAGACAATTCAATTTGTGGAATGACTCCATCATGCGTGTGCAAACCTTTAGGCTAACATGAGCCCAACAATAGGCGGCCCCATTCAACCTGTTGTGAGTATACGTTTTTGGACAAATTTTAGGGTCATTTTGGGGAACCACCAACAGCTACGGCTTCTAACATTCGCTTTGGAGCAAGACATTTATGTGAAACAAAGACCTGGAATATTGTCTTTTATCGAAAATGTACTGACAACATCGAACCCGAAGGACTTTTATGGGACACCAATGGAGGGGGTACTGACCATCAAATACTTGTACAGAAAGGACGAATGTTTTATGGTCAAACTGAAGGCGCAAGAGCTTTGATGGGACAAGAAAGGAAACGTTAACAGCCAATCAGCTCCAGAGCTTTAAAAGTGTTGATTGGTTTTTTTTTCTTTTGGGTGGAGAGAAACAGCTTTGGCGGTTGCAGAACCTTTGAGAACTAAACTCAAGATTCAGTTTCAACTTTATCAACCAAAAGTGGATAAGTAGCAGATAAAGTTGAATCCACCAAGTAGCAATGGACAAATCTAATCCACTTAAGCTGCTTTTAATCTGAAAAGTGCTCAATTCTATCAAAGTTTTACAGTACAGAAAATTTCAAGAAAACAAACGGAAAAATCTCCAAAAAGTTTATTGTTTATCTTTGTAAAACTGGAGATACACTTGCTATTGTATATCAATATAATCCAAAGTTATCAATAAAACATTTTCTAACATCGTCCTCCAATAGCTCCTCCTCTTATCTCTCTGAAGTCGCACTCAGGAAAATGAATTTAGTTAGCAGCTGGCGTTGACTGTGAGTGTACTTATCGGATAATTGAGAGTACTCCCCTGTCTATAGAGACATGCTTATCAACAGCTCAAACTCGGACACTGACACCCCGGACCCACCCCGCCCCGCCTCTTGTCGCCTGTCCTGTGTCCGCTGTACGCTGTCCCTTCTTACGCCTTATGACGAGAGCTGTCCATCTCTGTCCAACCGCTCGATTCTCATTAAATTTATGCATTCAGTTTACATATTTATCTCTGCTTTTGTTGCTGTTTTTGTTGGCTGTGCCCTTAAAAGTTTTATGAACTTTTGGCGCACACTTTGGCATGCTTGATCCTGTCTGCCGGAGGAGAGAGATGCCCTCAGAGTACACTGAGAGAATGTGTAATGCGTGTGCACACGCTCTGCAATTTAAATGATAATTTTGACAGAGAAAGAGAGCGGTACGTAGAACGACGGTAAATTTGAAAATTCCTTCCCAAGTATTTCTCATTAAAGAGCGGCACGCTTCAGAATAAAGCCCGAAATTCTATTAGTGGTGACGCATGGCCCTAGAGTGGGTGGCGGGGGGGATGGGGCAGGATACGAGTGCATGCATTCGCGCAATGGGAAACAAGTAGGTGAAAGCCGTTATCGTAAAATGAAAATGGCGGCTAGTACGCGCTGTCGCTGTCGACGCTGGCGTCGCCTTTGCTGTCGCTCTTAATTATAGCGACAGCACATGCACAGGTTACATACAAACACACACACATACGCACAAATACGTACACAGGGGTCCTAGAATTATTTAGAACTCGTGGGAGTACATTTCTGATCCCATAAACCAATATATTTTTGTTTTTGTCTGGGATCATGGATCTAGTCGACCGGTAAGTGAGTAAAAGCCGATGTGAGTCGATAAAGTTTCAGTTTTGTTTCATACCCATTCACCTATTACCCCGTCAATAAAGAGAAAAGGTATTGGTATACACAATACTTATTACAATGCAATTCCCACCTATCTATGTGTCTATCTACGTATCTATCAAAGATCTTCATGATCGCAGGAGGATAAACAAAAAGTTCCCTCTTTCCCACTTTCTTTTTGAGTGAATACCAGGTATCCCTTAGTCGTTCAAGCTCCTTTAGGCGAGTGGTTCGTCATTTTTATTGCATACGCGCTGCTTCGCTGGGGTCTTTGGCATTTTGCGGAGTGGAGTGTCTGTTTGCTGTGGCTGCCAGCGCGGACAAACCAAGAGCCAAGCAGCCAGGCAGCCAGGCAGCCAGGCAGCCAGTCAGCCGACAATAAATCAATCAGCTGTGCCAACATCCAATTCCAGCGCAGACAATGCTGTCCTACTCCCTGGTGTCTGTGTGTGTGTGTGTGTATGTGTGTGTGCTTGGGTGTGTGTTACTGGCATGCTATTAACAAAAAGGTCAACTTAGCCGCTACAATTGAAGCCGAACGCCGAAACGAAACGGGAAAAAAGGCTTGTGTGCCTGGAGCTCTGCTCCAACTCGGTTCCTTTACTCGTAAGCATGTTTGTGTGAGTGTGCGTGTGTGTGTGTGTGGCAGTATAAAAGAATGAAGCCACAGTGTCTGTGTGGTAGAAGAAGAAGGAGAAGTAGGAGGGTAGGGACAGAGAGAGAAAGCTAGAGGTAGCAAGAAAAGGGCGATAGAATGCCATTATGCCTGGCTGTAAAAACAAAAAAGGGAAAAAAACACGACAACACACTTGACTTCAATTTCAGCAAGCTCCTCTAGGGGAGAAAGAGATGGCATCAGAGAGCGAGAGAGTGAAAGACGCTGCCAAGAATGATGATAAAAGATTAAGAGGAAATGCATTAAGCTTTAAGTTTCGCAGAAAACACACACTAATGAAAAACACTTAATGATAAACACTTTAAAAATTAACCAACCAGACGCTGGCGAAACATTTTACGGAAATTCCATGGAATTCTAGAAAAAAATTTTCTAAAAGGAGAATAGAACAGAACAAAAGAACGTCCTTAAAGATAGCCTTACAGATCAAAACATTACTTAAGAAATATATAGTGTTATGCCTGGAAACTGTAGGAAAATGTTCTACGATCTATAGAACCAATGTATACGATTTAAGGGTAGTAATTAAAAAAAGTTAAATAAGGGTAACCAAATTAGTCAGTTAGTCAGAAGTTGGGCTCTTGTTGGAAATGCTAACTTCTATTCTTTTCAATAGAACAACAAAATAGCTGAAAATCAAATAAATGTTTCTTTTTATTGACTATTTGAATGATTTATTTCCTGCTCTAAAATATTTCTCAACATTTCTTTTCGTTGCATATGTATGCCCCAAATAAAATGACAGAAAAATATTCATTGATTTATTGTGGTTTTCCCAAAAGGTTTATCCACATTTCGGATTTATTTTATGTAAAACTGTTCCTCTAAATCTATTCACATAGTTGATGAAATTTCCATTTTAAATTGGTTAAACTTTTGCTGCATTTTCCGCAACTTCAGCAGCAGTCCAAAAATACCAAAACAAGTTGTATTAAAAAATAAACATATACATATGTATGTATGTATATATATAGAAATGAGTATACTCGTACGAATTTGAGAGCAGTGAAACCTCTCTAAGCGGACGGACAGCTAACCCATCGCGAGAGCCCTCCTTAGACCTTATATTGATATGTTGAATCCCCACCTACTTCCCTATTTTCTCACGAAAGATATGTTTAAATGATATTTAATTTATTTCCCAGAATTTCAAATCGTTCTTAATCCGACTTCTTTGAAATTATTTCTATTTTTAGCTTTGGCGACTTTGATGGAGAAGAAGAAGTTTCCTGACCTATTCAAAAATATTTCTTGCATTCGTTTCTTATCTAGCGATTCCTCACTGTTCAGTTCACAAATTTATTTGTGTCTGCTGCCACATGGTTTGTGCTGTGCTGTGCTCTGCTGTGGTGCAATGCACGCAGTGCGGCGACTGCGGCGAATGCCGCTGTGGCTGCGACGGATTTAAATTTAAAATGAACATTTACGCTTTCCGGGCTCTGGCCGGACGGATTCCCATTTGACCTGTTCTAGTTGCGCTACATATATATACATACGTACACGTGTATGCTGATATACTCGTATATATATCGCCCTGATTCTTTGTTTAAACAATTTGTTTACAATAATTTTTTGGTATTTGCGACTTGTTACGCTTGAAATGGCCAACATTTCAGCAGCAGGGGGTAAAAGCAAATTAAACAAGAAAGAAGGCCACCTTCTCCAAGGTGTCCGAAGTGTTGGTTACACTTTCTGATCTATCGTTGGTATGATTTGGTCATTTCACGCTGATAAAATTCGGCTACAGATCTCTAAGTATATTTTAAACTTAAGTTTTGGCACAAAAATAAATAGCTTTGAGTTTACTGCTGTTTTAAGAGTTTTTCTATCGCGATTTTCGAATGAATTTCTAAACGAACATTTGGCATTTAGCACGTTTTATTGAGCTTCGTTCTGATTATTCGGCCATATGGTCATTACTTTCCACAAGGACGTATGCAGCGGGAAATGTTTGTTCTTAAAGTCAAAGTATCCTTCTGACCAAGAGTAGAATGAATATAGAGATGAAAAAGATTTACAACTTTGGAAACGGCATGGAGGGGAGCGGTTGGGTTAGGTTAGGGGTGTTTGTGGGGGGCTACGGACGGAATTAAGCCAAACAACCACCCACCCACCCCCATGAATTGTATATTGTTGTTGCCTTTTTTTTTGTTGTTGTTTCTGTGCAAATAAACGGAACAGAAGCATTAAAATTACTTTTTAATTGCCACAGCTGCTGGTGCTGGTGCCACTGCTGTTGTTTTTGCTGCTGTTGCTCTCAGGTTGAAAGACTGACAGAGTCCATTAGGCGGCCATTTTCCGTTTCATTTCATTCATTTCACTTTGCTTTCATTTTTGGTTTTTTGAAATTTAATTGGCTTAAAAAATTCAACAGCCCTCGGTCGGTCCGGTCCGATTCCACTTTCTTTTCTTTTTTGGGAAGCCCCAAAGGGCCAGGACAGAAATTTTTTGTTGTTGTTTCCTTGCGGTTTTTAATTGAGGAACTTCCACACAAACATACAAACACACACACGCACAAATGTTTTAAACGTTAAAGCACTCTAGCACACACCCACAGAAAGAGAGAGAGAGACTATCCTTTGCAGTTCCATTTACTTTTTATTTATGCGTCGGGTCGGAGTCTATTTGACCGGCTTTATTTACCAGCCACCTGTGCTGCTGATAAGCTCCTCCTCCGCATCCGGTCCACTCAATCAGCGGGCAAGATGTCGTCCACTTGCATGCACTGATAACACCCAACAACAAACACGTTTGGTCCCTTCTTTTTTTTTGCTCTCTGTTGGCGTCGTTGTTGTCGTCTGTTCTGGTTTCACTATAAGGTTCTTCCGCTTTTCCCGTTAGTTAGTGTTGCGGCCGACGTGAAAGCTTTGACTGAAATGAAAATGAAAACGAAAACGGAACTGAACTGAACCAGAGCCTAACAACGGTGAAAGGTTGTTAAAGGCAAGGGCATGGTATAACTGTACAAGGTACGGACCAGCTCCACAGGTCTCTTTTTGATGAGCAAAAGTGCTCTGCCTCAACATATGGAACGGCAATCAATATACATAGGTCCCTAGAAGAGCTGGAGGCCCCTCTACCTTGTTAAGCATGAGGAGACACATTGAGAGAGTGCAAGAGCGCAGCCATAAGAAGCTTTCTCCTGCTAAGAGGTAAATGCAAATGAGATGACATATTGGCTGATTTATAGCTAAATGTTTTCCTTGACAAAGTCCATAGGGGCCATGTTTCCAAGGTATTCGTAGATATACTATTCTATTTTCCTGTTTATAGAGTGGAGATTTATGTAGCGATTTCTTACATTTATAAAAGAAGATTTCTACAATTTTCAAATCCCATTTCAACTAGAATTAGTTTATTTTGGGGCATACATACATATGTAGTTTTTGGTTAGCATCTCCATGTACTCACTAAAGCTCTTTCAGGTGTGCTCTCCTCTCTCTTCGAAGAACTAAAGAGAAAGAAGCTTTTCTTCAACTAAGAATTTCTTGTGTTAGGTCGTGGTCGGTTGCCCTGCCTTGGCCAAGAGGAAACCGTTGGTGGGAGGGACTAATTTTTGATAGGGTTGACTGGCTGGCCTGCCAGTCTGACTGACTGACTTACTGGCTGACTGACAGAGTGACAGATAGACCCACATTGGGCTGAAAGCGCATTACCAAAGGTTCAAGTGCGACGCTGGCCAGGAAATGGCAGAAACGGCCAACCAGCAATTTCCAGCGGAAATGTTTTTTTGGCAAACGCTTAATGTCAACTCTGAACTTAAGTGCGACGGCGGCTGCGACTGGCAATGGGTCTGTGCCTGGGCTTAAGCTTAGGATGGGCGGGCGTGGAGGTGGGCCTGAGGCCACTAGCAACGCCACCCTAATGAAAAACATACTTAGCGGCATTTAATTACTTATTCATGGTGCTTTTGGCTTCAGTTTTGATTAAGATAGAAACGAGAGCTTTCCTTTTGAGGTAACCGTTTGCCCACCTCCCACCCCACACCTCGCACACTTGTTGTTAGGGGTTCGCTCGCGCGGATGCCATGGAATTTACTGTCAGGCATTCCCTTATTTCCCATATTGTTTGATCGAATTCCAGTTCAACATTTTGTTTCGTCTGTCATCGAGATAAAGAGAGAGAGTGTGAAAAATTCGCCTCGAATCCTAGTTAAAATTGTATTTATCACACCATACATATATATTTCATATAAAACTCAGACAGAATGGACGACCAGTCAAGAAGCTCGATGCATGGTTCGGTGGTCATACGGCCCCGCCTCATATACGGCCTCCGATCGGATGTAATTGGCAACATTCATTTCAACCTGACCAAGGAGGTCATCTATCCGGTGGAGGGGGTTCTGGCATTCCACGACTATGTCGAGAATAAGCAGAGATTCCTGAGGTGAGTAATAAGGGTTAACCTGTGTAGTAGTCCGACCCTACTCATGCGACTCCTTCTCCTCCTGCAGATTCCCCGAGGATACGCGACCCGAGATAATCGCCATGAGTTCTCATCGCAAACTGCTGGCCGTTCTGGAGCGTCATGTGAAGAAGTATGAGGAAATGTCTGAGAGTTTTCTTACCCCTAACGCGATTTCTTTCCGCCCTTCCATCAACAGTGGTCAATTCATATCCATCTACGAGCTGGCCACCCTGAAGAAGCGCCGACACCTGGAGATACCCGAGAATTATCGCAATGCTATTATCAAGCAGATGATCTTTACCAATGACTCGCGAGCAGTGATCTTATTGACCCGGTCTCCGGAAGAGCAAGTTATCATGCTGGTCCTGGACAAGATGAGCACCGTGATCGAAGGTCGGGCTACAGTCTTGGGATCCCACAGCGGGGCCGAGTGCGTAGCGGGCAATCCAAGCGACTGCAGCTTCCTGGCAGTGGGTGGGGATCGGAACCTACTCCTGATGAGCAAGTCGGAGAGGGGATTCTCCATCAGCAACAACCTGAAGGTCACCTACAGGGTCACTTCGATGGCCTTCTTGTCTTTGGACCTGCTTATGGTGGGCACGTCCAAGGATGAGCTGATTCTCGTCGAGAACGGCGAGCAGAAGCTGGCCCAGAAGGCCAGCGAGGCGGACTCTGTAGACCTGATGATGGACCAGGAGATGTTCGATAGAGATCGCGAGATGCAGGATCATCGCTTCCAGTTGCCCACACAGGTAGTCATCCTGCAGGACGAGAGGGTTCTCTGCATGACCGCCTTCCCCAAGGGCTTCGCATACATCATTTTCAACCGGGCATTCGTCTTTGAGCGCGTCTCTAAGTTTAAGTTTGAGCGGAAGACCATTATCACCGTTCCCATCACACTCTATGCTGAGCCGAAGTACCAGATCACAAATCTGGCCATCGACCACAAGCAGGAGACGGTAATCGTAACCGCCTCCCATGACCAGATCTATGTGGGCATACTCATCGTTCCGGAGACGCTCAAGACCAAACATTTGAATTTCGAGCCCCTCGGCGTGCTCATCCACACGGGAGAGATCATCGCCATGTCCGTTTGCGCATGGAAACCCATTATCATGACAGCCTGTGAGTAGCATCTGTGTTTCACCGCCCGTACTCGATCCATATCTGTCGGTCCGTATAAGTGCCTAACCCTCACCGATCCCGTACCACTTATAACCTTATACGTTACTTATTGCTTTCTTAATTGTTTAATCCTTTGGACAGCAAGGGATCAGACCATTCGAATCTGGAACTACGAGACGGCTAAGGTGGAACTGGTACGCAAGTTTCAGGTGGATGTCAACATTGTGGAGCTCAATTCGACTGGCCTGATTGCAGCCATTGGCTTCTCGGATCAGCTTCGCATCACTCAGATTTTCATGGATGATCTTAATGTGAGTGAGAACGTTGGTGATCTAACCATCTGATGACCAAGGTCACAATCCACTATCTCTGTCCTATCGCAGATTGTGAAAACGTACAACTTTCCGCATTGCAATGATGTTCGATACTCCAATCTGGGTCACTTGATGGCTGCCGCCTATGACAACAATATAGCCATCACGTCCACGTACAATCTGGAGGTGTTGATCAATCTGAAGGGCCACAACGGCAACGTATTGTCCGTGGCCTGGACCCGGACCGATAAGTACCTAATCTCAGGCGGAGCGGAAGGTGCCATATACCAGTGGGACCTGGAGACGGGGACGCGATTGCAGGAGATCGTGCAGAAGGGCACAGAGTATGTGACGGTCTCGTGCAGCTTCCACGATCCGCTGACGATCTACGCGGGTACAAACTTTGGCACCATCCGCGAGTTCTCGAACTCGGTAATGGTGCGGGAGATCACGATTCCGTCCAGGAACAGGGGCTACGTGTCGGATCTTTGTCTAGCTCGGTCCGATGTTATCATGTTTGTCGCCGATCACGAAGGTAATCTATTCAACATGCAGCTACCCTTCTTAGAGGCGGGTGGCGGCACCTTCACCAACTTCCGGTTCTTCGATGGGCAGGTCAATAAGCTGAGGTTCTCCTACGATGGCACCCTGCTTCTGTCCATTTCTAAAAAGGGTACACTGGCCATCTGGGCCATGGACAACATAGACGGCAAAGTGCTCGCTATAGACCAGGACCTGATGAAGAGCCAGGAGGTGTTGATACCGCGCACTCAGCTTAACGACAAGATTGAGCAAATAGCCAACTTGGAGCTGCGTCTTAAGCAGCAGGCGGAGGAGTTCCAATATCAGCTGAGCCAGAACGAGATCTTCGACGGCCAGCAGCTGCAGGAGGTGCATCGCAGCTACTGTTCGGCGCTGGAAGAGCTCAAAGAGCTAAACAACGAGATTGAGGCTAGGCACACCGAGGAAATGAACCAAATTACCTATCAGATCAACTCCATACGGGAGGAGCACCGGGTCCAGCTCGACACCCTGGCCAACCAGTATTCGGAGCGTATGCTCATCGAGTACCAGAAATTCACGAATTTGCGCGAGAATATGCTGGAGCTGCGTGAGAGCTACGAGGACAAGCTGAAGAACTCTACGGGCACGCTGCAGGACACCGTGGAAGCCCTCGAGAACAATTACAAGCAGCAACTGAACGAGCGCAAGGGGCTCATCCGGGACCTGATGGAGGAGATGCAGGACAAGAAGGCCGAATTTATCCAGTACTGCCACGAGGTGGAGATGGAGAACGACCGCAACATGGTGGCCACACAAACCGAGTACGAGAACAAGTTGACCACCGAGCGGAACGAAACGCAGATGTGGCGCGGCAAGGCGGGCGTGCTGCAGAAGAAGTTCGAATCGCAGAGCAGGGAGATCGACAGTCTGCTGGAGGAGGTGGAAACCCTCAAGGAGGAGCACTATAAGTCACAGCGCTGCATCCAAAAGCAGATAAACAATATCGAGGATCTGCAGAAGGACATCGCCGATCGAGACTATGCCATCAACGGCAAGGAGAAGCGCATCCAGGATCTGCTCCACAAGAACCAGGAGCTGGATAAGTACAAGCAGGTGCTGAGCCACAAGATAGCCGAGCTGAAGGCCCAAATCGAGCCGCGCGAGTTCCAGATCAACGACAAGCGCAAGCACATCCTCGAAATGGAGAGCGAACTTGAGGGTCTCAACCAGAACAACATCACACTAGAGCTCCAACTGAAGGAGATGCGTGATAAGTACCTCAGCAACGTGTCGGAGCTGCATACGGAGCGACATCGGGCCAAGGCGTCCCGCGAGTGCCTGCAAGCCATTTGCACGGACATCTACTATGTAGCCGCGGAGGTCAATTCGAGCGAGGGCCTCAAGAAGGCCGTCAAAGCACTGTTCCAGAAGCATGCCAGCGACGACGAGCTGAAGCGCTTCGTCAGCCTGGATGCCGAGGTGCGCGATGAGTTCATGCGCCAGCGCAAGCAGATTGAAAACGTTCTGGCACGCTACAAGGCGGTGGCAGAGGATAAGACGGTGCAAAGAAAATACGACAAACTGTTCAAGGAGAACCTTGTGCTCATCGAGGAGATCGAGAAGCTGCAGGAAACCAACAAATCTCTACGCAGCCGCGTCAAGGAGGATATGCGCAAATCATCAAAGAAATCTATTACAATTCATGCTGTCTAAATTATGTTCGGTTCCTGTGCATATAGATTATAGAAAAACATTTATTTCACATTGGACTTATACAGATATTTAGTTGCTGGCTATACAAACATACATACATAAAAATGGCATTGGTTTCAATAGAAAGTAGATCTAGGCCTCCACCAGGACCTTCTTCGTCTTGCTGCTGATCGCTGCTTTGGTCTCTGCTTTCTCCTCGTCGACTGGTGGCAGCACCTCGGTGGGCACTTCCGGCAACTGGACGCCGTCTTCTTCAGCCTCAAGGGCGTCCAATTCGGCCAGGACGTCATCTTCGTCTTGCTGCGTCAGTACGTCTGTCAGAATGGCGTCTATCTCCTGCTGCTTCTCAATGCCTTCTCTCGTCTCATCCATGATCCTTTCCACTTCGTTTATGTCCAGCATTTCGTGCACCTTTTTCAGGGCGGCATTACCCTGCTTCAAGCCATCGAGCACCCTCATTTCCACCTGGGCAAACTCCAGGTCAGCTGCCAGTTTTTCCAGATTATCCAGCTGCTTGTCCGCGTTTATCAGCAGACTTTCCTGGTATTTCTTCTTCCGCAGCAGCAGCTTGGCCCGGCTGAAAGAATACTCAAATTAGCTCTAGATTAACATCGTTCGGGTCTTATGTAAGCCATACTCTTTCCGGCCCTGCTGTAGGCACTTCTTGGCGAGGAGTCTGTCATTTTCCAGCTGCAGCTCAATGCGCTTCTGGTACTGTTTGAGACGGTCTCGTTGCTGCTTAAGTTGCTGGGCATAGGAAGAGTGGAGGGGGTTAGGACGGCGGCTAGATATCTCTGAAGTAATAGCGGCTTACCAGGACAGCCTTATCGTGATCGGTTATCCGACTGGGGGCCGTCTTTTTGCTAGTTTTCCCAAATAAGGCTCCCATGACTAACACTGATTGTTATTTGTTGTTATCGATAAAAAAAAAAAACGAACTTAACCCACTTAACCCCCCTCTATTAAAGCTGATGAACCACTTTAGTTAAACCACAGAAATTATTACTGTTTGTTAAATCTTCCTGGATCCGTTCTATACTTCCTCTTTACTTACAAAAAAAAACATGATATCTTTCACTTTAACTGCGCTAAAACTCTTCAAGGTTTATCTTTTTCGTGGAGTATATTTGAATACCCAATGGTCGTTAACGGGTTAATCGGTCTTTGTCCGTAATCAGAAATGATGTTCCTAAATTTTGATATTCGGTTGTATATTACAAGCTGAATGGGCCCTTAGCTCAGAATACATAATTTTATACGATTGATGAATCAATTTTTAACAAGACTGGCTAATTTTGAAGACTCCCTTTATTGGATTCTTTATAAAATAGGGTTTCAACGAAAATCAGCTGCGCGTGCTGGAAAACAGTTTTGTCTCAAATCTAGACTGGTCTTGAAGTATAGTGAGATCCCATTATTATTACCCAACTCCACCCATCAAATAATAACCATAATTGGATCTTACTGTTAATTATTCCGTTTTATTCACACTTGCGCGCAAACCATTTTCAAATTGTAAAAAATATCTCTAATCCAAATTGAAAACCAGACAGAAGAGTTTAACGGTACGACTTCTGGTAACGAGCACGGGCTCCTGGACCACCGAACTTCTTGGGCTCGCAACGGCGTGGATCGCCGACCAGCAGGGTTCTGTCGTATTGCACCAGAATGTCTTTGATCTCCTTCTTTGAAGCCTCATCGACGTCTGCAATGGAAGGGAAGAAATTCGAAAATTAATCATCTATGATTACCAATCAACTGTCCTACAATATGTTTCTCGAAATCAAGTGTCGATGAAGTCTCAAGTAGCAATGGTCACAACTGGCCAGTGCTCTTCTTGATTACGACATTCACTTATTCTCCCTTGCTTAAGTCTTTCACTGGAAATGGCAACTTCCAACAAAAATCTGGTAGAAGAGGTACAGGATTCTCTGAATACAAATTGTTTCTGATGCATCACCCAATCTAAATATCAAAAATAATCCTAGCTTGGTTGGTATATGCTCATAATGTGCTTTGATCTAGCCCTTATTGAATCATTTGCAGAAGAGTACAAGTCTCTTAAACAAAAACTTATTAAGGACAAACTCTGTTCTATAATTTTGGTGTCGATGAAGCCCCAACTAGCATTGGCCAAACCCGCCGATTGCTCTCTTTGATTGCGACATGCAGTTTCTCTCCCTTGCTCAAGTCTTTCGTTGGAAATGGCATTACTTCCAAAGAAAATCTGGTAGAAGGTGCCATAATATCAAATGTTTTTGACGCATCACCCAATCTTCATATCAAAAATAATGCAAGCTTGGTTGGTATATGCTCATAATGTATGTCACTCTGGACCCCATTGAATCATTTGCAAAAGAGTGAAAGTTCTCTCAAACAAAAACCTATTAGGGCCACTATTGATGTGTTCATCTAAGATTTTCGTTACTTACACTTCTGGTAGAAGGCAACTAGGGCCTTGGAAATAGCTTGGCGGATGGCATAGATCTGGGCGACATGACCACCACCGTTGACGCGCACACGAATGTCCACACCGGCGAATTTCTCCTGCAACGATAGATAGAAGGAAATAAATCAATGTTTGCCTCAAAGGGGGTAAAATGTCAAAATGTTGGTGTAATTTAATCAGAATTATTTTTGTATTCTCATTGGTCTTCAAGTTCGGGATAAATTGAATCATCATATCAATCTCATTTTAAGGCGTAACAACCATAGGCGGTAAAGGAGTACATACCTTGCCGAGCAACAAGAGAGGCTCCTGCAATTTGTACTGCAGAACTTTGGGCTCAATCTGCTCCAGAGGGCGTCCGTTCACCTTCAGGAGACCACTGCCACGCTTGCAGTATGCGACAGCGGTGGCGGTTTTCTGCAATAATCCAATAATTAGTGTCCATTTACATTGTTTTGCACTGCAGAAGCTTCACACCAAATCAAAATCATCGCACACCCAAACATAACCTCAGCACTGAAGCGGCGGTCGGTCGGCAGAGCGCGTCGACTGGGCTATTGACGCGCTTTTTGTTGGCGACACGTGCGAAAATTTAATTTGATTTGAATGCTTTATGGCACACACACCTTGCGTCCGAAGACTTGAACTGCCTGCACGGGTTCTCTGCGCTGCAAAAAAAGATCATTTGCATAGTTTTAGTTGACATTCCACATAAAATTCGGCGTTTTTTCACAAGCACAAATACCTTTTGCTGCATTTTGTTCCGCGAGTTGGGTGGAAAAGAGCGGAAGTTCGTTTGACAGTTGGTGGGCCCAGATTTTGGAAAATACTCAGCTGTCATTGCAAAAATACCAAAACAAAGGCGCCCTCTACCCCGTTCATGTGGAACTACGCTTGCGTAAACCAGTACTGGAAAGCGAAGATAAATTTCAAATAGAAATAAAATCACAAAATAATATAAAACAAAATAATTAGGACTGTGTTGGAACCCTCTTTCTGGCCCGAGCACACTATTTGTCACATTTTCAATAGCCGATCTCGATCTTCGCAACCCGCTCCTCGGGTAGGAATCCTTTCAACACCACCTACCTATTTACCTTCTAAGTCAAAAAACTAAATTCTCCGCTACCTCTAAAGATCACTTATCAAAATTTACGTGGCCTGTGCAGTAAGCTCCCCAAATTACATACTGGTAGTGCAACTTTTGAGCCTGGCTCAATTCCTCAATTTCGGATTCCGAGATTTTGGTAGACAATTATAACACATATTGAGCTGATCGTCCATCCCGAGGTGGCGGCGTCCTAATTGCTGTCCGTTCCGACTTAACTTCCCAATTCTTTTTCATCGATGAGCTCCATCGATGTATGTATATCCTTCACCCTGTCCACCTTCAGTCCGTTTCGTCTCAGCTTAGTGATTCTGATCGTCTTATTGTCCTTGTGGATTTTAATCTCCCAAATATCACTAGGTCCATCCGAAGACTCTAACTTAATGTTCCCATCAATGCAGCATGATTTCGTTGATTCTCTGTCCGATACATCGTTGTGTCAGGTAAATGGTATACGTAACAACATGTGTAAGATCCTTGATCTCGTCTTTACTACCCATGCTTCGAGCACCTTGGTAAGTCGAGGATCACCTCTATCATTCCCTGAAGACCCATACCATCCCACACTTTCAATTGATTTCCTGTTGCCTTCCTCATGTCGTTTATCTTCTGCCTTCAAATATCTTCTGTTCTAAGAAGGCTGATTTTCTCTCCTTGGATACCGCCCTATTTTACATCGATTGGTCATTCCTAGACGATTTCCAGACGATTGACTCTGCCACTATCGCATTATTTAGTACTATTTTTTCCATCTTTCCCACGTATGTTCCTTTAGTCACCCCCTCCAGAAATCTTTCTGGTCCTATCTGGTTGACACCGAGATTAATAAATCCGAAGAATTTAAAATCCCGTATGTACAAGAAGTTTAAGAAATCCGGTTTGCAATCAGTCTTTTCGAAGTACTCAATTGTAAAATCGAAGTTTTCGTTATTTCATACATTGTGCTACAATAGATACTTGAAAAAATGCAAGCTTAACTTTAAACGCGATCCTAAACAATTCATTAGGTTTCTTAACTCTAAACGTAAATCTTCTCAATTTCCTTCATTTCTACACTTAAATGATCATCACTTGATGACGATTGTGATATTGCTGATAAAGTATCTCTCCTAGGGTTTCCAACTAAGCTTCTTCACTGGACTAGTTCTTATCTTTGTAACCTTTCTCAACGTGTCTGCTTTAACTCCTCTCTCTCTAAACCTGTTATAGTCTCATCGCGGCTTCTTCAATGTAGCCATCTGGGTCCCTTTTTATTTAACCTGTTTATTAACGACCTTCCCCAAGTGTTATCTCATTCCCGCGTCCTAATGTATGCTGATGATGTAAAGCTATGTTTTTGCTACAGTGACCCCTTGTCCCCGCTATCTCTGCCATCTGATCTCGACGCTCTTAATAATTGGTGCCTAATCAACATTCTACCTCTTTACATTTCTAAATGATATATAATGACTTTTCACCGCAATATGCCATAGCTTTTCGATTACTCTATCAATAACATTATCCTTCAACGCCTTTTCAAAGTTAACGACCTGGGCATCACCTTTGTACCTAATCTATGTTTCAACTCTCATATCTCTACTATCTCTAACAAAGCCAAAGGAGTCCTTGGATTCGTCGAAAGATGGTCTAAGGAATTTACAGACCCGTATACTACAAAACTTATGTATGTTTCTCTGGTGCGGCCTATCTTGGAATATGGTTCTTGTGTCTGGTCTTCTCACTACCAAAAATTTCAGGATATACTTGAATCAGTACAAAAACAGTTCCTCGTCTTTGCTCTCCGCAGACTCAATTAGGATCCGAGGCTCCACCGGCCCTTTCGAGCTTTCGAGGTTGATTTATGCGTCGCCAGTTGAAGAGCAGCGCTCTCCCAGCATGGACGGCATCACAGGTGCCATTTGCAAGGCAGTGTGGCGTGCCATCCCTCAGCACATGACAGCGTTGTATTCCCGCTGCCTGGAGACAGGGTTCTCTCCCAAGAGATGGAAGCATCCTCCAGTGGTTCCACTCCTAAATGGAGTGGACCGATCCTTCCTCATATCGGGATATCTGTCTGTTGCCAGTGCTGGGCAAAGTGCTTGAGTAAGTTGCGCCTAATTAACCTCCACTCTCTTAAGTCCCGTAGAAACTGCCGTGGAGTTCTCTTCCTCCATAAGCTTCTCTCTGGTGAGGTCGAATCGACTGCCCTCATCAGCCTTATTAGTATTGCTGTCCCTTTCCCCCCGACTAGGCATTACTTTCCTCTTCATCTCCAACTCTGTATTTCTAACTACTCTGAATTCGAATCTTTTCGTAGCCATTGCCGAATCTATAACCTACTTTTCAATCTGTTTTCCTTTGATACTAGTTCAAATAAGGTCAAAATTATCTTAATGAATAACTTAATGTAAATAGCTCTAATTGGAAATTGTTCGACTACCAGCTTTTCTCTAACCTAAATTTGGCTGTTGGTGAGACCATATCGGCTACTGAGTCAATAATCAGCCCCACCGGATCTGAGTATTTGCCTTAGTCCCCTTCGATTAATTAGTTGACATGTGATTTCACCCTTACAGTTTAACTGTGCATTGTTAATTTATACAACATCTTATCTTATCTTTCCGTAGCGCCGAGAACAAGCTCATCGAACGTTTCATCACCAGTGCCATTGGCATCACTCTGATCTTCATCGCATCATCGTCACCTCTGCGCGGGACGGTCCAACGCTCCCGCCTTAGCCAAGGTCAACGGAACCAAACGCATTTAGGATTTCGGCAGTTCCCCAACTGTCCCCAGCCAACCACAGCCAGTGCAGGAAGAGCGTCTCAAACGGAAAATGTATCCAAGGATTATGTGTAAGGTTCCGTTGTAGAGCCAGAGCTTTGAACCACTGTCGTCCTATCGAAAGACTTTGCACCACAGATCACGCGTCTGCACACTCTATCTAGACATACCTGTTAAAACGTTTTATATGCCAAATTCAGGAGTCTCAAAGCAATCGCGTCACCACTAGATAGACAGTGAAAGTACCCGACCAGATCGAATCAGAACCGACCAAACGCGGGCAAAACTAATCATGACTGAAGTGCTCAGTTCAACTTAATCGTACATTAGCTACATGATTAGCCAGTTTTTTTGTATGTATTCAGCAGATAATACTACTAATCTATGTATTATACCACATATTGTGGCATTTGATATTTCTCAATATAAGCTGCAAACCAATTTTACAAATAAATGCAATTATGTATCGTTCGCGCAGCCTCTGTTTGAATTCGACAACAGTTTTATAGCAGCCACCATTGGTGTGTCATGGCAGCCAGCTCTAATAGTCTCATACGATTTCACTGAGCCAATTATATTTGATTTACTATACTAATACTGTTACTATTACTATTAATGTTGAAGTTGACGCTGTGGCATTTGCATTTCACATAAATAATAAATTGACGATTGAAAACTTTATCGAACCATGTCCAGCACCCACTAATTTTAAGTCAATCCCTGCATGACTGCCGCGCCTCTGCTTGACTGCTTTGTATTTGTATTTGATTGAAGTCTTAATAAGAAGTACTAAATGAATACATATGTTCTAGTGTTTACTTAAGTCAGCGATAAGATTCTGAGACGCATTTCCAAACGGGAATTTCGCATGCACACCAGCATATAATATCATTCTTTATCTGGATGAAAATAATGCATATTTGCATAGCTGTATTTGATTATATACTAATTGAAATCCATGTACAAATTGGGGAGAGCTGGTGGCTTGTCACCTCAGTTGAATTCGCGCGTCGTGAAAGCAAGTCTGCTCAAAATGCATCTTGGCCTTAAGCAAGTCGTTTTCTGTCTTCTGATACTTCAGCAGGCACTGAACATTAAAGCTCAGTTGCCGCAATATGTTAATTTATTTCAAATTGTTGAAATTGGTACTGAATACAATATTATGGGTCCTGGCTTTGCGAGTTATTTCCCTCCGTTTGGATAGCCTTTACTGTACACAAGAATCTCCTAGATAAGCCCGACAAAGGTCTTCAGTAGTTGTTGTTGTCCTTAGTCCACAGTAGCGTTCAGTATTTGGTAAGAAATCTTTTTGTACAATCAAAGATGACCTTAGGCACAATCCATTGCCCTAAGAAATAAAAATGTGAGTTCTGTGTTCGGTCCATGTGAGAATTCTCACCAATGCTGGTTGCGGTAGATTAATTTGGCAGCCTAGGAAAAAGGTTGATACTGGTGGCGATATAGAATAATCGATACGGACTGATATAGTTGGGATATTCAGGATTATAAAGATAGTATTCACCACCATCTATATATTGATATAATTATATTATATAATATAATTATATTGATATTAACATATCGCGGCAACTGAGCTTTAATGTTCAGTGCCTGCTGAAGTATCAGAAGACAGAAAACGACTTGCTTAAGACCACGAAGCATTTTGAGCAGACTTGCTTTCACGACGCGCGAATTCAACTGAGGTGACAAGCCACCAACTCTCACCAATTTATACATGGACTTGAATAAGTTTCTAATCAAATACAGCTATGCAAATATGCATTATTTTCGTCCAGATAAAGAATGATATTAAATGCTGGAGTGTATTGCCTTTGGATGTTTCTCGCTTAATCACACGTTTGACTAAAGTAAATACAAAAACAGTCATACATACCCCCTTCAAAATTTGGTTGCTCTAGCTTTTATAGTCCCTGAGATCTAGACGCAAATGAAGACGGACAGACGGACGGAAGGACAGACAGACATAGCTATATCGACTCGGCTGTTGATGCTGATCAAGAATATATATACTTTATGGGGTCGGAAACGCTACCCTGCATCTGCTAAAACTATTTATGTTAGACATTCCATCTTATCAAAACAGTGAGGTGGCTACAGCTTCAAGACCTGCCAAGGTGTGCTCGAACCACGACCCACCCAACCACAGACCAGCTCCAGATGGTAAAATATTGTGAAAGTCAAGTGAAACCTAAAGCCAGGACTTTTATCCATCAGTTGGGTGATCAGTGCAAATAAAAGTCCCACACACATTGTGCACATTTTAATACTTTTTATTTATTTTATATTTGTTTAAATAGCTAGCACTATAAATATGATGGTATTGTAAGTGAATGTCAATCGTAGGAATCTTTCGTCGCACAGTGTTATAAATATGGAGGAATGCTTAAGCCGAAGTCGTTTATTAAGCCTTCGAATATCTATTGCTTCAAGAAGGCTGATTTTCTCTCCTTGAATACTGCCCTATCTCAGACGGATTGGTCATTCCTTGACGATTTCCAGGAAATTGAGTCTGCCACGAATGCATTTTATATTCTCTATTGTTTCCATCTTTCCCATGCATATTCCTTTAGTCACCCCCTTCAGAAATCTTTCTGGTCCTATCTGGTTCACCCTGAGATTAATAAATCTGAAGAATTTAAAATCCCGTATGTACAAGAAGTTTAAAAAATCCGGTTTGCAATCAGACTTTTCGAAGTACTCAATTGCAAAATCGAAATTTTACTTATTCAATACATTGTGCTACAATAGATACTTGACCAAATGCAAGCTTAACTTTAAACGCGACCCTAAACAATTGTTAATTCTAAACGTAAATCTTCCCGATTTCCTTCTTCTTTACACTTAAATGGTAGTTATGCTGATAGGGATTGTGATATTGCTGATCTGTTCGCTTCCTTTTTCCAATGTTGCTACTCTGTCCCGTCTATTAACTTTCCCTCTATCCTATCCTCATCGAACGACTTTAGTAGTAGTTACTCTTATCCTATCCCTATAAATAGTTCTAACTGTATCCTTTCCCCCTTCATCGACTATAATGGTCTCCTAACAAATTTAAAATCGTGCAAGTTTTCGTTCTCCACTGGGCCAGACTCGGTTCCGAGTGCTGTTCTTAAACTTTGTGCAGAATCTCTTTGTGTGCCTCTCCTAAATCTTTTCAACTTGTCTCTCAAGACTGGTGACTTTCCCACCGTCTGGAAAGAATCCTATATAGTTCCCTTTCATGAAAAGGGATCTAAATCTGATGTCTCTAACTACCGCTGTATTTCCAACTTATCTGCCATTCCTAAACTCTTCGAAAAAATCATCACTTCTCAGCTGCAACATTTTAGTAAACATTTACATTTAGTGACTTTAGTAAAGCCTTTGACTCCTTCAATCATAATCTACTTATTCATAAACTGTCTCTTCTAGGGTTTCTGACTAAGCTTCTATACTGGACTAATTCTTACCTTTGTAACCGTTCCCAACGTGTTTGCTTTAACTCCTCTCTCTTTAAACCTGTTATTGTCTCATCGGGTGTTCCTCAAGGTAGCCATCTGGGTCCCTTGCTATTTAACCTATTTATTAACGATCTTCCACAAATGTTATCTCATTCCCGTGTCCTAATATACATATGCTGATGACGTTAAGCTATGTTTTTCCTACAGTGACCCCTTGTCCCCACTATCTTTGCAATCAGATCTTGATGCCCTTAACAACTGGTGCCTAATCAACATTTTACCTCTTTACATTTCTAAATGATATATAATGACTTTTCACCGCAATATGCCATAGCTTTTCGATTACTCTATCAATAACATTATCCTTCAACGCCTTTTCAAAGTTAACGACCTGAGAATCACCTTTGTACCTAATCTATGTTTCAACTCTCATATCTCTACTATCTCTAACAAAGCCAAAGGAGTCCTTGGATTTGTCGAAAGATGGTCTAAGGAATTTACAGACCCGTATACTACAAAACTTATGTATGTTTCTCGGCCTATCTTGGAATATGGTTCTTGTGTCTGGTCTTCTCACTACCAAAAATTTCAGGATATGCTCGAATCAGTACAAAAACAGTTCCTCATCTTTGCCCTCCGGGGACTCAATTGGGACCCTTCGATCCATCTTCCTTCTTATGAAAGTAGGTTGCGCTTAATTAACCTCCACTCTCTTAAGTCCCGTAGAACCCTCCAAGGAGTTATCTTCCTCCATAAGCTTCTCTCTGGTGAGGTCGAATCGACTGCCCTCATCAACCTTATAAGAATTGCTGTTTCTTTCCGCCCGACTAGGCGTTACTTTCCTCTTCATCTCCAACTCTGTCTTTCTAACTACTCGGATTATGAATCTTTCCGTAGCCTTTGCCGTAACTATAACCTATTTTTCCATCTGTTTTCCTTTGATACTAGTTCTAATATGGTCAAAATTATCTTAATCAATAACTTAATTTAATTTAAATAGCTTTAATTGGGAATTGTTCGGCTACCAGCTCTTCTCTAACCCAAATTTGGCTGTTGGTGGGATCTTATCGTAATGTCCATACTCCGTTAAAATGTTTTTGATGTGTAGCAAATGTGTAGTTGTCGTGTAGTTGCCATGTATGAAAAGGGGCATATTTGTTGACCTTACTTGTTAAAACCTTATTTCAGAGCGTATCCAATAAACGGGGTTTCTAAGATTGGACAACCTTGTAGAAAATGGTTATCAGCTAAAATTTGTTCAAAAATCAGAACCCTTCAATGGAATTTAAATATCAGAGATTGTAGTTCTTATTCAGGAACATAAGTTCTTGTATCATCATCTGTCTAAGCGTTCGAATTTCCATACGTCGTATCTACAGTTTCAAAACACGTAAAAATATTTATGCATGTATATAAATTGCATTTAAAACAAATAAAACCATGCAAATATAAACATGTGGTTACACACATTTTGTTTTAATTCAGGGTTTTTTGCCAATACTTTAATGGAAATTCTTAAAAACATTTTCTTGTTAATTTTTAATTAATACTTATCAGCTGGGTGGATTTTACCTTGCAGGCCTTGCATTTTCAGGGCCGTTTTGCCTGTTGTCCATACCCGACATTTTCCGAAGAGCCTCAGCAATTTCCCAGGGAAAAATATTGTAAACTTCCCAGGACGGCGAGGATTTTTTACAGCGCGCGGATTTGAAATGAGCAAGGGAGTTACTAAAATAATGTATAAATTGCTGAAATCAAAGTAATCTGTTTCATGGGAGATCAGTTATTCGATTATGTTATCTTTTTACTATAATTAATGGGTTTCCTTTCAAGGCGTAGCCCCAACACTTATAGCCCAAATTATAACGAACAAATAAAACAATAGCCCCCAAAACAACTAACTTCGACACGAGCGTTATAGAGTGTTGCCCCCCAGCCATAGTAAAAATCTAAATCTATTATTGGCGGCCATAAACTGCAATATTATGCTTTCTTACGTCGCATGTCATGCTCACTTAAGTTTTATAAACGTTATTTTATAAATAATTCAACCAAAGGGAGCCTTAAAATTAGCTAGTCTTGTAGAAAATTGTTTTATCTGTTGTATAAAATTATGTGTTCTGGCCGGAAGGTCCTAGTTAGCTTGCAATATAAGTCGGAATATCAAATTGGAAAAAATATGCGACCAGAGCCGATTAAAATCATATCGATTAAATTTAGGGGTGTCTGGCAAAAAATCGATGTATCTCCAGCTCTACAGCCTGAAATAAAAAATAAAAATAAAATAATTTTTAATTGCGATTTTGAAAGATTGAGTCGCCATGGATGACATACGCAGCAGCCTGGACAATATGGTGGACCGTTTCAACGACAGCATCACTCACTCGGCGCCCAAGAAGCTACTGTTCAACCATGTTTCCATTTCGCTTAGCGAAGATTCCGCGTCATGTAAGCCGGCATAAAAGAAAGGTGAAATATTACTAATAAATATGTTTCCTAGTGCCAAAAAAGCGACGCATGGAGCAGGAGTCACCGAACAGCAGCCTTAACAGCACCACCGACTCGTTGAACAACTCGGCGACCAACTCGAATGGGACCTGGAAGACGAACAAATTGCGCGCGGAGCTCATCGAGACAAAGGCGCGTCTCAGCCAGGTGCAGGATCAGCTGAAGCAGAACGAAACAAAGCGTCGCATGGAGCTGTCGCTGGCCGAAAGCAAGGTGTCCGCACTGAAAACTCAGTGCGACAACACCAGCCAAAAACTGCTGGATCTGACGAAGGATTTGGAAAATATGCGCGAACTGGAGAACAGCTACAAGGAGGAGGTGCGGCGTACCAAGTCAGAGCTGGCCGGGCTGAAACTCAAGTACGATGAGACTGTCAATAAGCTGAAGAACGAGAAGTCGCAGCAGGAGCACGACGCCCGTGATGTTCAGCTCTGCATCAACAACGAGCTGGGCGACTACCGGCGCCAGGCCCAGCGCGCCGAACTGGAGCTGCAGTCGACACTCAAGGAGCTGGAGTGCATCCGACAGCGATATGAAGAGACAAAGGCTCGTGTGTCCGGCTACGAAGAGTTGAGAGCCAACTTCGAGAAGCAGCAGCAGAGCCTGAAGGTGGCCGGCGAGCGCATCAAGGAGCTGGAGTTTGAGATCCAGTCGTACACCGACTGGAAGCAGGTCACCAAGGTCTCGCAGGAGCGTCTCGCCAGCATACCCGAAATGGATGCCGAGCTGCAAAGGCTGCGCATCCATAACCGGCAGCTTAACAAGATTATTGGCGACAAACTACTGCTCGAGGAGCAGGTCCACGAGTACAAGGCGCGACTGGACAAGGAAGAGGGGTCCCGCGCTGAGGCTGCCACGCTGCAGGTGAAGCTCGCGCATACGGAGCGGGAGCTCAAGGAGTGGGTGAAGGTCGCCCAGGATCACTGTCTGCCCAACACCCTGGTCAGTCCTGTGGCATTGCGCTCCCGCATAGAACAGCTTCTGCAGGGAGACATAGTCCATGTGTCCGAGAAATACGCCTCCGAATCGGAGTCCAAGCAGATGCGCACTCTCGTCCGGGACTTGGAGCAAAAGGTCCGGGTCTACCTGAAGAACATCGAGGATCTGAACATGAATTTGAAGCGGCACAAAAACTTCAAGGAACGACTGCAGCGCAAGCTGCGCACGGTGTACAGGGAACGCGACTTTTACAAGCAGTTGGTGGACAACTTCGACAAGGATCTGACCATGAGCAATGCGAGCGTGGCTGAGATGACGCAGGACATGCAGGTGCGCTGTCGCGTAGATGTCCTGGAGCGCACGGTAACTGGCTACAAGGATCTGTGTGCCACACTAGAGCGCGAGATCCAGGCCATTCGCGATCAGGAGCAGCTCAATGATCCGTCCATCGAGGACTACGAAAATGTGAAGAAAGAACTGGACACGCTGCGCCTCGAGAATGACCGCCTACGCAGGCGCAAGGAAGAGCAGGAGCTGGAATTAATGCAACGTTGTCTGCGCCAGGACATCAGCCCGCCCATAAGCAAGGTAGTGCATTTCGTTGACAATCCCGCCGCCGAGGCCTACGAATCGTCCAAGAACATGTTCGAGAAGCTGCAGGCCGAGATCGAGCGCTTGAAGTGGCACAACAAGAAGCTTGAGGATGCCAACGAGCAGCACCTGAATGAGACCACCACCAGCACCGGAGGCATGACCATGAACTTCAAGGAGCTTAACAAGATGCGCGCCGAGCTTGAGTCGGCCAACGCCAAGCTGGGTAAGACGAAGGAGCACTTTATGGCCGCCAGAAAGGAGTTCCGCGACGTTGTCTACATGCTACTCGGTTACCGCATCGATCGCGTTGGCCACAAGAGCAACTATCGGTGAGTCTACAACCCCTAGATCCACTCTCTGTACGGGGACTCATGGAAGATTTCTTTCTACAGCGTTACGAGCATGTATGCGGAGAGTCCCGAAGATTACTTCTCTATCGCCTTGAGCGAGAACAACGATCTGGCCCTGCTCGAAACCCCCTACTCGGAGACACTACAGCCAGCCCTCGACCAGCAGCTGGCAGCCAACAACTCATTCCCCCCATTCTTCTCCTCGCTCACACTAGATCTGTTCCAGCGGGCCACCGTAACGATGACCTAAACGGAGGAACCCCTAGATACTTTGTGTTTATGTAACCCTTAATTTAAAATAGTTGTTCGTTAAGCATTTGATGGTTTTCCACTTGAGATGGTCTTTGGACTACTTGCCGACAGAAAATGTGAGAGGGGATATTCCAATTTGTCTGTGGAAAGAATGGGCCTGAATCAGCCAAGGCTGTGCGCGATAGGTACATATGTATGTTCATTTGCTAAAATATATACTTTTCTTTGATTGCATGCTAATTCTTAATTGATTCCATCAGATGTGTAACTAAACAAGATACAATATTAGCTCTAAGATTAATTATACAGCACTTGATACTATACTTCTCCGAAGTACTTATATTTGTATGTATTGTGTGTATAGGAGGATCCTTAAAGCTAGGAATAAATAAGCCACTATGCGGTGAGGATGTGGGCCACTTGATCGGGCGTCTTATGAAGCAGTTGATCCGGCTGCTCGAAGCCATTGGCCGGGTCATGGACACGCTCGTAGATCTGTTTATAGATGGCCACGATGACATTGAAGGCTCGCTTCTGGACAGTGGCCCGATGGCTGCTGGACATGATGAGCTGCACTTGGGGTAGCAGCAGCACATCAGGTAGCTCCAGGAAGGCGTCCAACTTTGACGTGAAAATTTTTAGCAGATTGGTCTCGATCTTTGACTGATTGCTCTGCAGAATGGTGTAGATGGGCCCCAGATTGAGGTTGGCCACCAGCGAGGAGGCCTGCTCCGAGGTGAGCGTGTCCAGCTGGGCGTCCGACTGTCCCTGCAGCCGCTCAACGCGCTCATCCATGTACTCGTAGACGGCCAGCGTGCTCTGCATGTGGTACAAGCAGTTGAGAAGATACACGCCCATATCCACTGTGGGCAGGTGGGCGGCACTCTCCTGTACAGACTGCAGCAGGGGATCGATCACACAACTTACGATCTTGGTGATGTCCGCCTGGCGGCCATCCACCATCGTTGCCACCGACAGGATCTCCTTCAGCATATTGAGCAAACGGGAAACGCTCGGCGGTGGCACCAAATCTCGTTGCGGCGGTTCCAAGGCCATACTAGAGCCAGATGGACGCTGGAGCACACTCCGCACCTGAGTGGCCAAGGAATGCAGATAGATCTGCTCGCTGCTCTTCTGCAGATCAACCAGGCATTCCTCCAGGCTACCGCCCTGCACCACCTGCTTCATGATCTGCTGGTAGAAGCGCAGCAGATTCGAGAGCGTGAACAGTACGATAGTGTCCTTCTCCGAGTTGAGAATGGTTTCCACGCGCACCTTCAACGGATGCTGAACCCCATCGGCTATGTATCCTAAAGCAGCCTGCAGCTGGTCCGAAATGTCTGAGGAGAAGCCATACATCAGAATTCGAATGGTTATGTTGTGCGGTGTTCTCGTACTTACCCTGCTTGTCGCACTTCTTGAAGAGTAGTGTGAGGTTCTCCTTTTCGTAAGGAATGCTCTGGTGCAGCCAGGCGAACATGTCCCCAATGTATCGCTTGGGGTCGTGTGCGTGCATCTCAATTGGCTTGGGATTGCCGCCGGGTCCGCCCTCCGTTAAGGCCTCGATGAACAGTCGCACTAGGACAGCGCGCCTGGCAATCGCGTACTCATCTATCACATATCTAAAGAGATTATGCATTTTAATACGAATCTGATGGACTTCTATTCGAAAACCCACTTAAAGAGCACAGGACGATCCTGGAGCCGGCGCATGGCCTCTACAATGAGGGGGCCGATTTCGTTGTTCTCTAGGTTTCGGCAGTGGTTCTGTGTCCAGCGGTAGAGCCGCTCGAGCGCTCCCTCCTGATGCAGGGTCATCTCCTCCATGATGTCCAGGGCTGCGGTCTGGTAGCCGCACTGCATTAGCAACCGACAGTCGGAATGTATGGCTTGTACCCGATCCAGCACTTTAAAGAAATCGGCCACAATCGGAGCATCCTTGGCGCTGCCGTAGAGCAGTTGATGCTCCGGCACCGTTAGCTGGAATCGGGCCAAAAAAGCCTGGGCAATTTGTTGATGCACCTCGAGGCGATCACGCTCCTGCTGCATTGTGTTGGTCTGTTCGATCAGGTCCTTGGTTAGAGCCTTAGATGTCTCCAGGTCGGACTTCATGGTCTGCACTGACGTGGCCATGGTATCCAGATCGGTGCAGACCGCATCCAGCGACAGCTTCACCTCCCTGAAGGCCTTCAGGAAGTTCTCATTGATGCCTACGGACCGATGCTCGATTTGACTGCGTAGATTCCGCCGATTCTGCAGGGTGTTTTCGTTGAAGAAGCTGGAGAGACCGTTGAGTGCATCGAGAGTGTCCTGTAATTGGCGGAAACTCGCACATTTAAGCGCTGTCTTGGACAAGCGATTAGACCTACCTTATCGGATTCCAGACGGGCCTCCAGTATCTTGTTGACCCGCCTCTGTATGCGGTCTTGATCCTCCTTTTTATCCTGTGTAGCGCTCATTTTATTATTATTCCATACAATTTTGTTGACGAGTTCAATTTCTTTTTTTATCGCTGATGTGCCATCTCTAAGGGGTAGGACCAGTGTAGCACTAAGAAATACCAAAAACTGGTTAGTTCAGCCCTGGCTTGCTACGGAAAATAAATAAATTTAGCGATTTAACTAAAATTGTTAAGATAAAACCATACTTCCAGCGGAAGCAGCCACTCCAAACCCGCAATCATGGCCGCTCTGGCCAGTTTGACCGCACAGTACACGGATTCGGAGAACGAAGGCGATGCCAGTCCGGATTCCCAAAATTCGACAGCGTCTCAGGTGAGTTATCAATCGAATTGATTGCCTTTCTAAAATTGCCCCAAGCACATGCATTTTCCCACTGCCAGGTGATCATACCAAAGCGTCCATCGCCCACGCCTGTCAAGGAGGAGTCGCGACCCAAGAAGTCCAAGAAGAAGATGAAGCGTGCCAAGAAGGTGCGGCGTCTGGTGAGCTACCAGGACGACACACTCATCTCCGATGAGGAGGAGGATCACGCCCATGAGGTCAGCGAGGAGGAGTCCAGCAGCGACAGCGATAACTCTGGCGGGGACAGCGATGGTGCCAAGGCAACGAGCAGCACCAAGATCGAGGGAGACGCCGAGGGAGCATCCATGGAGGTGGACGACGACGCCAATGTCTACCAGCCCGATGAACGCACCGCGGAGAGCTACGAGAAAGACCCAAAATATGCCAAATACAAATTCCAGCTGCCGCCAGAGCCCAAGGGAAAGCCGTCGCCGGAGCTAGTGTCGAAAATAACCAAAATGTACACGAAAATGCGGCAGACCAACATGGATATGAATCGTGTCATTCAGGACCGCAAAGAGTTCCGCAATCCCAGCATCTACGACAAGCTTATAAGCTTCTGCGATATCAATGAGTTCGGCACCAACTATCCGCCGGAGATCTATGATCCGCTGCGGTGGGGCGAGGAGTCTTACTACGAGGCCCTATCGGCAGTGCAGAAAACAGAGATGGTGAAGCGCCAGAAGGATCGCAAGGAGGTGGACAAGGTGGAGCAGGCCACGGCGCTTGCACGCAAGGTGGAAGAGGAAGCCAAAAAGCGGTAGGTCATGAAATATGGGAGAATTTGTTTTTTATTTAAAATTCATTTTGACTTCCAGCAAATCCAAGTGGGATCAACCGGCCTCTTCATCCACTGTTAAGCAAACGCTGCCTGCTCTGACCACCACTGTGACGGGCACCAAGGGCACGGTCATATCTGCCTTCGGCTCTCTGCCCAAGAAGCCAGCGGCTTAGATTTTAGCTTTTACTATAAGTATGTTTTATTAAACGCAGGCATTTCCGTCTATAAAGAAAATAAATCTAAGAGAATAAATACTCGTAAGTAGCGTGGAATTATTTGGCCACCCGTTCTTTAATAGATTAGAGACGAAGACGACACATGAAACCATACACGCATCTATGAATTAAACGTTTTTGGGGATTTGTAAATGCATTATTTCAGTGCTTATCAAATTTCACAATCACGCAATATTTTAACATCTTGGTGTCGCGTTGAATGCAAATATTCAATTTTTTAATAGTAGAAAACCCACCTGTTAAATGTTTGCTTATCTACGATATTTTACAGGTTTTCAAATAAAGCAAGCACCTTACTCTTATGAAAGGAAAAAATGGGGCAATGCAAACGCGAAAAGGAAACTTTAAATGTCGGCGCACTGTCGGCCATTTTTAATATCGGTAAGTTCATCGGTACATTTTAATTGATAGTTTTGACTAGTTTTCTGTGGAATTCTATTACTTAACAAATATACATACATATACATAACAAATATATTGTAATATTATTGTTTTTTTTCTAAAATTTTGGTACAACTTTTTTATATATTTTAGTGGTATATTTGTAGGTATTTTTGCACTACCATTCTTCTCCGTTAAGTGGCTCTGTGATAAAGTTTTACATTCCTATATTCGTATGAAGCCGATAAAACATTTTTGAATGCAAAATGCTTGAAAGCACGTCAGCAGGAAGTCAATGCTTTCAATTCAGCTTGAAAGTAGTATTCAGATCAGTCTCCTTTTTGCCTAACCGTTGTCCTCTTCCTCCGCCACGTTAGAAGCTCACAATGCCATAATGTATAAAATCATTTCTATGCTGTGAATTCAATTCTTACTTTGCGCCAAAATTTAAACAACTAATTTATACGTAAGCAAACCACAGCTGACCGTGCAGTGTTACCGCAGGGCATGCACACTTCTTTACACTCGGCCGCCAGTTATAGTGACAGACATCGTACATATCAATATGAACTTTGAAATCCGCCTTATTGGCCGCTCAAGTGGTTAAGTTAAGCACTTTTCAATATCAAAATAGAGGGATCTGATTTTCATCGGTATATATTTAAAAAAAAGTAAGGGTATATTTCGGTATATTTTTATATGGTTGGACTGTATTTTTTGTCGTTATCGGCGCGGTCACACTGCGCACAAATCCGTGTTGTCGCACAAAAAGTTCGCTTAAAATAATTTTGTATTAAAAAATAAATAGAAATCGGTGTTTTAGTTAAATGCACATGGTAAAGGACCTGCTATCCGACGCATGCGCTATGTTTTGACACGCGGTGTACGTTTCCCACTCCTCAAATTCTGCATTTCTCGCCTTTCCATACACAACACAGACGCAAGAAAAGAAAAGAGAATTTTTGTGAGCGAGATAACACGAAATTTGTATAAAAAGATAAAAGATGATGAAGATACCGTAAATAAAGATAGTTGTGAGTGCATGCGTGTGTTTGTGAGTGTTTTCGGTGTGCTGAAAAGTTTTGTTTAAACAATCTTGGCCGTGTTGTTTCAAGGTGCATCCGTGTGCTGTGCGGGGAGAGAGGCTGGTTTTATTCCCATTTTTTAGCTGTGCGATCCACTTAATTGCGCCAGTTGCGGCTGTCTTATGCGTAGCAAGGTGTATTAATATGGGGTGGGGTATTCTCGGTTAATGGAACAATGTTCGGCTGTCGATCGGAATGCCTCACCTGGCTGCTTGCAGCATTATTTTGGTCGACATTGCCGCGCCTGTCCCCTCCCCTGAGATCTATAAAACGATTGCAGTGGCAGACTTTTACTGTTTTAACCGGGAGCGGAACCAGATCGCAGTTTTTAATTGAAGCTAATTAATCCAGCTGCAGATTCCCTAAGCACATTCTTTGGAAATATGCATAATTTGTAGCCGCACATAAGCTGCAACGTGGATGGGCAGCAGCAGCAGAGGTAGGGGCAGAGGCAGCGGCAGAAGCAGCTCTTTGTTCCCGCAAAAGCAACAATTGTAAATGACGCTTGTTCTCTCTTCTTCTGCCTCTTCCACTCTCTGTCTATCTCTCTCACGGGCTCATCCGCTGGCACGAACACACTCGCGCTTACCCACTCACACCTATGGAACCGGCCACTTGTTGGTGGTGTGTGCGTGTGTTGCTATCCCCCTTCCCCAGCAAACAACCGAAATCTATTCATTGCATGTGGTGTATCTAAAGGCAGGGGGGAATCGAATAAAAGGGGAGAGCTGGGCCGCGCGCATCAGGTGTTAATGTTTAAGTGTTAAACAATCCCAATATACATACAACGGTAACAAACACACACACATATACTTATATGTTTTATTTGTTCAAAGAAAGGTAAACAAAAAAGCAAACACGAAAACGAACGGAATACGCGGACGCGTGTGTGTTTCTGTGCGGCGCCACTCAATAGCCAAAAATATACATACATATATAAACTGACAACTAAGGAAATAGCAAAAACAACAACTAAACAACTATAACAAAAACAACGAAAACAACAAGGGCATCGAGTGATTCAACGGCAAACTACATAAACCATGTCGGATTCGTATTATCAGGTGAGTGTTACTACTTTTTATCGCTAGTCCCTCTAGCCATCCCTGTCCCTCTTCCGCCACATCATGCTACACTGGCGTCAGCTGTAAAAGAAAAGACTCGCCCTGCATTGAACTAACTTTTGAGTGGCAATTGGCCACTCTCTCTCACCCCCGTTGAGCACTATTGGCCACCTGTTGCTTTACGTGCGGCATTTCCGCTGTCTTGTATAGCTGTCCCCCGCAACCACTTGTGGCGTATCCTTAGCAATCCCATCGAATAAAAGCAGTATTAGCCATTAAAATAGCACACAACACACAACTAATGACATCACTTTCGTTAGTCGGTCACTTTTCTCGCGTGCACAAATCGCGTTCCGTTCCACATCAAATTTAAATCTTTTGCGGGAGTGTGAGTGAGAAGTCCAAATGCCAATTGGCTTCAGTGCGTGACCCGCTCTGCACAAAAATAGAAAGAACAGGAGAACAGCAGAGGCGTGCATTGGTGGCGGGAGGGGATCGAAGTCATAGATACCACAGCATAAGAATACGCAAGATGCAAGACTGACTTCTGCGTAAGATTGTAATAAGTACCTTCTGCCTGCTGCCCCCCATCCGTGTGGAGAGTAATCTTTAGTGGCGCAATTTAAAATGTAATTATTATTGGGGTTACAATTAGTTTGGTCCAGAGCGACCGACGGACCCAGTAATCAGTGGATGGCCCTCCTAATTGCTGGGTATTTACAGCAAAATAACTGTGCGGTTTATAAATAGACTCGCTTTGCTTCGCTTCTTGGCAATGTTTCCGATTTGTTCAGACAGAGGCTATTTTACACGCACTTGTGGCGGCGGGGGAATGCCGCTGACAATAACCTCGTATCGCCGCATTTGCTTATCAGTGTCGCTGTTTGCTGCTGGCTGCTTGCTTCTGTGGATGCCGCCTTATCGGGAAGAACAGCAGCCAGCCCAACAGCCCCATCACGTAGTGGAAAGAATGGCCATGCACACAGATTCCATGACTCAACTGCAGACGGATTCAGTACAGACCATTCAGTATTCACCCATTAAGTTCATTCGTGAGCCATTCAATAAAATACAAATGTTCAATGGAATTGGAATTGGAGGCAGGAGGATGGGGTCGGTGGGTGGGTGGCTATGGGGCTATGTCATTGGCCGTGGAATGGAGGGAGGGAGGGAGGTTAGCTTTGAAGGTGGAAACCATTAAGCTTGTTGTGCGTGCCACTGGCCCCGTTTCGGGCTTCCATTTGGGTGGCTTTGGTTTTTGGGTGTTTCCCTTACCTCGAAATACAATCAAAATGGAAATTGAAACAAAACCAGATTCAAGACCCCCCCCGTTCCCGTCCCCGTCCCCGTCCCTTCCCATTCGATTGTCATTCCAATGAAACAGGAGAAACAGGAGGACGCTCTCCGATGCTTCCCCCCATTCCCCACCATCCCCCATCTCCTGCCTGCTGCCTGCATACTTTTGCCATTTGTGGAGCTGGTGCTGCTGCTGCTGCACCTGAGCAGTGGCTTCAGCTTGGAGTCGAGTCTCAGTCTGGCCTGCAGGTTCTCGGTTCTTTCATGCTCGAACCGGTTTCGGATCGGTTTCGGCTTTGAGCCATCTTTAAGTTGTTGTTGTTTTGTAGCTGTTTGGCAGAACAGGGTCAGGCCTGTTTGAATGGAAAATCGCTTCAAGATATATCTAGGAAGAGCTTGATAATGATGCTTCTTCCAGGGGAAACAATTCAATGGGCGATGGCAAATGGCCACGGGTTCTACTACTTGGGGGAAGTTCTTTAGCTGGAAGGATCTTTTGGAAATGGACTTTGTTTTCAGAGAAATGTTAATTTGCTTAACAAATTTGCAATAAGCAAAAGGCCTGGACAAACACTTGACCGTGAGCCTGTTCCGACTGCTGTTGACTGCTTGAGGAATGTTAGACAAACATTCAGCGGCTGCCCCATCAAGTGTCACGTGTCCGCTCCGCTCCTCTCCGTTCCCTTTCTCAACCTCTCCACCCTTTTGTGTGCCCACATCTTGGCCACTGACAGGCTGTCAGAACAAACAAAGGGCCCACACAGCGACACGAGACACGAGAGGCAGCCACAGAACCAGAATCAGAACCGGAGACTAAAAACCGAGTCTAGAACCCTGCCACAAATGCATGGAAAGTGGCTCTCTCGCTAAAAGGGGGATATACCCTCAAGGTATATCAATTAAAGATGCATTTTGCACTCCACTCAACAGCTCTGAAATGGTGCTCGTATCCCACACACAATATATCTGTGTTCCAGTGTTACCCCTTTGTCTTGTTCCCCATTTTCCATTTCCTATTGCAAAACGAATCTTTTGCTATTCGTTTCAAATATAGAAATGCTCTCAAAGAGATACGATTCTCAGATATACCGAATTTCTTTTAATTAAATTTCAAATATTTGCCATTTCCTTTCTTTCTCTCTCTCTGCCTGCATTTACCCTCCTTCCCAGTTCTTTCTCTGTGTTTCTGTGATTTTTTGTTTGCAAAAGTTTTTCTGCAACACGGAGATGCATTTCATTAAATTCAATTTGTATCTATTAAGAGTGTGCTTCCTCCCTGCTCCTCCTACGCTCTCCACTCCTCTTCTCCTCTCATGTGGAATGAGATTTCATCTACCGCGATGGAAAAGCCTGATAAGCTATCACCGGACTGTACACCGAGACGGGAATGGGAACAGGAGCGGGAATCGTGATTGGTTTATGTAGATTTTACGCTGCGCAAAAAGAAACGCTGTACGGGAGTGACACCTCGTTAGGAGAGCACTGAAAAACAAAGCTGATGAGCAGAACAGCAGGGAAGCTGGGAAAAACGTAGGGGTTTCTTTTGGCTTTCCTTATGTCTCCCATTTGATGCGAAAATCCAGGTGGAAGCAGGACCATCATTTTCACTACTCCAATGGCCAATGGCAGGGGCGGCGGCAGAGGCAGTGGCAAAAGTCAGCGCATTAATTTGCACAATTGAACCCATCAATTGCAGCAATTAAATGTGCCCCAGAGACGATCGGGCGAGCGTCGCATACATACGTCCATACGTGTGGCACACAATAACAAGCTATGAATGATAGGGGCAGGGGCAAGGGCAGTGCACACGGCATAGGGTTGGCGGTAAATAAAGTGTTATATAACCGAGCAACAGCAGCAGCAGCAACAACAGAAAGTTAATTAAATGATTTTCAATGCCCGTCGACCCTTCCGTGCAATATTTTCCTTTTGTGTGTGTGTCTCTGTCAGACAGCCACAAAGAGAAACGGCAAGAGCGAGGGAGAGAGAGGAAGAGAGAGAGGGAAAGCAATCCACGGACCTGCCATTGGAAATTCATTGAAAATGCTTCCCTCCTTTGTGCATGTTTCACTGGAAATGAAAACGTTCGAATATTTTACAGCATTTAATTGCTCAATTTATGCATGCAAAAAAAAGTGAAGTAAATCATGTCCGAGGGTCGAACTGATAAGCCACAGAATAAGCAGAAAAACAGCAGAAAAATCAGAAAAACAAACTAAATAATCTGTTTACCGATATGGCACTTGCTTGAGAAGATGGGAAGGGGCAGGGGGGGAGAGGGCAAACAGCTGCTGCTGCTGCTTCAGTGTCCCGCTGGCAAACAGTCGGAAAAACTGCGCAAAAGAGTGCCAGGAACAGTGGGTGGTGTGGTGTGCTTTCATTCACGAATATCAATCAAATAAAACGCAGAGCGACTTGTTTCTGAATGGATCATGGTAGAGGTTTTTATATACATAGAGAAATACATATATTTTGGGCTGTTTTGGGGGTTTGGAAATTATTATTTCACTTTTGAATCGTTGTAAAGATTATTAAGATCTGTTGATCCTGGTGACCCAGTCCCACAAAATGGATTAATCATTGTCTTTTAGGTGCCACAGAAATGGCGCACACACACACACAGTCAAAGTGCCTGATCTGATGCTTCCCGAATCTTTGAGAATCCAATTAGAACGAGTTTTCCTGTTCGGAGGAGAACTGAAAAACCAGAATCTGGCACATGCAGGTGTCCCCAATTACAGGCAGCGGATTCTTGAAATTGGGACAACGTTAGTTAGCCAAGAAGTTCGGTTTGGCTTGCAAATTATACATGTGCCAAGAACTGGGAGACTCACTGAAGCTTGCCACAAGGAAAAACCACAACAAGAACTAGTTGCGGAAAGTAGAACTTGTCTAGTTTGACACAAACACACACACACACACACACACAGAGAGAGAGAGAGGAAGTGGCAGTGGCAGTGGCAGAAGCAGCAGTAACAGTCCAAAGAATGCGCTGCTGCACCTCTGTCAGAGTTGAACTTGCAACAGTTGCCAGAGTTTGCGGCAGTCAAACAGCTGGCACTGGTTGTTTGTCTGTCTGTTTGTTTGTTTGTTTGTTTGCTTGTTGCTGTCTTGCTCTAGACACCACCACTCGGATTGTTGCTATCTAATTTTCTTTTCTTTGATGCATTTTCATCCATTTGGTTGTTCCGTTATACTACTGCTGCTGCTGCTGTTGCTGCTGCTGCTGCTGCATCGATTTCTGTATAATTTTCGTAATTTTCACTTTCACTCGTCCGAAAACGAACAAATGGCAAACCCACAAAAAGCCACTAGAAAGAAATAATATCCTTGTGGAGTCGTATCTTGTGATACCCTCTATAGATCCAGCTATCTGATGCCAATATCGAAATATTTGAGATATTTAAAATCATAGAAATAGATAAATATACTTTGAAGGGAAGGGATATCCTTTGCTGTATTACAAGCACAACCAATATACCCTCTGTTAGGGTGGGCGGCGGTAACATAATGACAAAATGGTGCGTCTGTTGTTGTTGCGGGTAGACTGTGGCGGGGCCGTTGCAATAAAGCATTTTTCAATCAAATTAACAGCATGTTAATAACATAACAGAGACATGCCACTCGCATGCCTATAGAGTGACAGAGCAAGAGAGAGAGTGGGAAAAGTGTGATAGTGAGATGGGAGGGAGACAGTTAAGTGTGATTGTGATGATGGCGATTGAGAGAAAGAGGGAGGCCGTGAAGGCCGAGAGGCAGTGAGACAGTGAGAATATAAGCGTGCCAGAGCAATTGTTTGGCCAAACACCTGCAATTGCACTCAAACTCAATCCTCGTCGTCTCTCTCCTCTCACTCTCTCTCTCTCTCCCTCTCTCTCTCTCTCTCCCTCTCTCTCTCTCTCTCTCTCTCTCCCTCTCTTTTGCTCTGGCAATTTTCCCACCTCTAAGCTGGCTTCCTCAAACACTGCGAGTGTGGTTGACCGCTGTCGCTGCTGCGTCGCTGCCTCTGGCGCTGCTCTCAAAATGCCGTTGCACGCTGATTGAATGCAGCAGCGGCCACAACAACAACAACAGTGGGGAGAGCCGTCATATTAGGGATGGCAACAACCTGGGCAGTCGCCTTTTGGGCAGATGCAAAGAGTGGTGGGGCGGGGGGAAGTGAAATTGTATCCTAGATGATATTGATTAGGTATTCCAAATCCACAAGTAATCTCCCATATCTAACGATATATTCTAAACCCACTCGATAGTAGCTCTCTCATCTCCAATGTCCGCATGCAAGTCTCCATCTTTCACTGTGTGCGTGTGTGTGTGTGGAATCCCATGTTAATCACGTTACGTGTACTCGCTCCTCGGCTAATGCCTTCTGCCGATTCTGTGGGAATTGCTCCGATTTTTTGTATCTATCGTGTTATTGCTGCTGCTGCCGCTGTTGTTGCATCTTTAAGCTCTTAATGCAATTAGGTGTTGTTTTTTGCAGCAGCAGCGAATCGCCTCCAGGCGACTGCAAATTGGTGCTACTCCAAATGCTACATCGACACATCAGAGTTTTCCCACTGCTGTTGCTGTTGTTGCTGCTGCTGCTGCTGTGACTCTCGTCTCCCGATTGAAGGCTAACTGTAATGGACTTTGTGGGGCTTTTTCTTACATTATTAACCGTTGGACGAAGCGAAAAACTCTTTTTAAATTAATTAGTTGCGGGTTCGTTGCGTTCTGGATATTTTTGGGATAAAAGGTTTTCGAATAGGTTTTAGCTGTTGTTTGGGCTGCTTCGTGGCTCTTCAGATGCAAATGAGAGTGGAGTCGACACCCTTCGAAAGATGTCTTGAAACCAGCCAGTCGGAACTCTCAGTCGGGCGGAGGGGAGACCTTCCCTTTGACTCTTTGACGTTGGCCGACAGTGTGGGGCCCTTCCCTACCTGTCTAGCAGTTCCCTCCGGCCATAAATGATTCTTCTTGGCAGCCATTGTTGGGCTGCTCCTCTGCCCTGTCATTGTTGCAAGACTCTCGTGGCTGCAGCTCGATGTTGTTTCTGCTGCTGCTGCAGACGACAACACGATGACTTCCCACAGCCGCATCGATGCGACAACAAAACAGAGACACAGCGCAGAGGCAGACGCACAGGCACAGGCACAGGCAGAGTTTTCCCTTTCGTTACGTGACAGCGCCCAACACACACACGCACACACAAAACAATCACACGGCCCGAGGCACAATCCTACAGATGCGAGTGCGAGTACTCCGTACAGAGACAATCTGCATATCCCCCGCTCCCCCTCCCTCACCCCCTTCCCTAGATCTCTCAACTGGCTTTCGATTTTCGGTACCTCTTGGTTTTTGCATTGTTCTTACGTCTCCCTGCCGTTTGCCACAAAAAAATATAATTATGATATAATTGACAGGGCACTCATTTTCCGGCTGAATGCGGCAGCTTTCCCAAAATGAAATACGAAAATGCCATTTTCATTTCATTTCGGAAAAGCATAAATACTCTCTTGAGAATTATGCAACTTTTTGAGTGCCCTCAAAAGAAGAGAGAGCCTGCGATATTCCAGGAGATCTTTCAAGCACATACAAAATATATCTTTGAGTTTCGATCATTTACGGCTCTTACACTTTTGCTCTCCCCCGTATTCCCTGCGATGGGTGGCAGAGTCCGGGATTGCCAGCCAATTATGATGAAACCGCCTGAAACGATGTGGCACAAATCGATGTGTGGCTCTGTGCGTGGCAATGTCTGGGGTTTGTCAACCTCTCCTCTTAGGCAGAGGCGTGGGCTGCTGCATGACGCACATTCGCATTCGAATTCGATTCAATGCGAAATTCGGTTATGGCTTTTCCAAGAGAATGAGGGGTGTGAGGGAGGTGCGGAGAGGAGTGGAATGGCTTATCGGACGCTGCGCTTGGCATTGGCAACATGCCGATTTTCCTTCTTCTGTTTGGCTTTTCGTCTATTGCATCCGGCATCCGGCTTGGGGGCACTGCAATTTCCGTCTCTGGAATGGTTTTTCCCAGCCATCCAATCGACTCCGCTGTCTGTGGCGGACACGCTGTGGCAGGTACGTGCCCCAGGCCCTTGGCTGTAAGAACCCTTTGAGGTCAGGTGCCGTCGGGTGAGTCAGGGCCGCTCTGGGGTGTTGTTGGTGGGGTTGAGGGTGGCTCTGAAAAGAGGTTCGATATCTAATTAGTGGCACATTTGCAGGGCTTCTTTGTGGGAGAGGTGGAGGGCCAAGGGGTTGCCATGTCAGGTGTACGGCAGAGAGAGAGAGAGGCAGAGACTGACGGCGCCATGCTGTGCCTTCCCCTTTCTCCCTCACTCTCTCCCTCTCTCTATCCATTTTCCATGGGTATGCTAATGGCGGCTTATCTCCCAGATTCTGGTGAATGGAGTGCAATAAACAAAATTCGGGACCGAGGCCAGGTAAAAATGTGTGACAGTTTCATAATGGCCAAAAATCCAGGGAAATGTTGTTCTTTTATTCGACCTCCTCCTCCTCCTGGAGCATTAACAGCGCTCTGCCATACACCACGAAATGTTAATCAAAGATAGCTGTACAATTCCCAGAACTGGCACAATAGATGCGATGCTCCCATGATCAGCAGAGAGCTGAGAGAGCGAGAAGAATGCCCAAAGAAAAACCGAATAGAAGAAGCAACGCTTTGGGCAATTAAAAAACTTGACTTGCAGTCAGGTCGAACTCTCTCTCTCGCCACTCCATTGCACTGAGAGCTACCTGAAGCCACAGCTATGCTCAAAAAAAGCCTCGCGCTTACGCTCTCTCTCTCTCTGTCTCTCTCTCAGTGGGCTCTTGGGGCTGCGGGCTTTGGGTTTCTGTGTTTTGCTTTGGTCCGCTGTTCGTTGAAGCTCGTCGAAGAAGCCGGTTGTCGTTTCCGCTAAACGCGCTTCGCACTCGCGTCTCCTTCGTTTCGGCGTTCGCATTCGCGTTCCCGCTTGCGCTGCATTTGTTATTGTTTTTGTGTGAAAGTCGCGAGACTCCGCAGCGTGCAGCAAGAGAATTGCATAAATTTTGAAGCCTTTGAAGCCTGGCCCACCCCATCTACCTACCTTTGTGTCGCTTTGTGCGCGAATTTACGTGTGTTGTGTGTGTGTGTGTGTGTGTGTGTTGTGCCTCGATGACGCATGGGTCCATGTCAATGTCCTTATTCATAAAAGGCACACGCCCACGCGATCCGTTCCAACCCGATCCATAACCGGGGCTGCTTCGGGACCCTGGGATTAGCCGATTTCTGCACTGTGTAAGTGGCTAAAATGATTCAACGTCGTCGATTTGGACCATTTATTTTACGGCTTCTGCTGTCGGCTTCAGCGGATTTCTAGTTAATAATTAAGACAAAAGGCGAAAGATAAAAGATACACAGATAGACAGATGTATAGAGGGAGATAAACATACATACAACAGCAACAACAGCAGCTCTTGGGTGAAATTCCATTTCTCTTTTATATTTTTCGTTCGCTTCTGCTTCCCTCTCCCCCCCATCTTCTTTTTCTCCTCCAAAACGTTTATAAAAAGTGAAAATCCAAGTGACAATCAATTAAAATTCGAGACCAGGCCACAAGCAACGTTGCGTCGCGTCGTTACGATTCGTCGAGAGCGCGCTTCGTAGTCCAAAAATCGATTTTCAATTTCAGCCGCAAGTTTTGTTCTAATTTTGTGGCTCTTCTTTCACCCTTCTCCCTTTCTCTCTCTCTCTTTTCTCACCTGTTTGGTTGTTGTTTTTTTGTTACTCTGCGCTTACGGTACTTGTGCTGGTGGGGGCTTAACCCCAATCCACTTGTTGCATGTGCTGAATAAGCAAAACACAGAAAAAAGAATCAAGAATGAGTGAAAAAAGTGGCAGGGGCAGCAGCAGCAGTAGCGCGTCGATGAAAAACGAAAATTTTTCGAGACTTTCAGTACAGTGAGGCATCCAGAGAGTAGAAATTCCCCTACTGGCAGCTATTCTTGGAGGCATCACTGTACTGTACTGCTGCATTGTCGCACTGTATGGGTCGTCGGCGTCTGGGTGTCATGGATGCCTTTCTATGGCTTTGGCTTAATGCCATGCGACTGGGTCAAAACCCATGCCCATAGTCATATAACCCCATTCTGTTAGCCATTCCCCCCCTGCTCCCCTCGAACGTTTTGCCAGCCCATATTGGGTCGAAATCGAATTACAGAAGCGTTGACAGCGCTTCAGTTGTCAACTAACTAAACAAATTCATCAGCCAGCCATACAGTCAGTCATAATGCCATAATCAGCATTCTCTGCTCTTCAAATTGATTATAAACACCTGGAAAAGCTCATTTTCCCATATAATTCCACTTGGATTTCAACATTTGAACATCTCAATGCTTTGTAATGCAAAATAAAATCAATTCCAATCCGATTTGTACTCAATTTGTTGTTCCTCAACACAGCAGATCACAACAGATCTCAAATCTCACACCAAAATTAAACCGAATCGAAAGCCGCTTAGGCGTTTTGTCCAAAAAACCATACACAATATACATACGTATAGAAAATGTATCTGTAAATACCAACATCACAGATTGTTATTGTTGCACTTGTGGATGTTGAATATCGAATGTTGTTGGAGCAGTCTTCTGCTCATAAATGGTCAGTAGCGGTACGTTTTCAAGTAATTTGCTCGCTTTTGGGTACATCTATCATGGCAGAGGTATACTCTTTCTACAGTACTTACTGGCATTTATTGCTCTTACTGGATTCCATTGGAATTGAAAAATCCCTCTCCAAGCCGCTTTTGCTTTTCATTCATTAATTTTAAGTATAAGGAGTCAATTCTCTTTTGTAGGGTATTGCCTATTCCGCATTCCATTTTACATTTGCTACTTGTTGTATAAAAAAAGTGCGAAATTTAAATCGTTCACTTTGACAGAAAAATAAACAAATTCCCGCATCTCTACACTTGTGCTGTGCTGCGTGGAGGTGCGTGGGCCGATCATCAGGTCCCAAGGGTATCTCATGGGTTGATATATACACATGCACATGCTATGTATCTGTGTATCCGTAGAGCAGCTATATAGCAGTTGGACGACCTTGTTTTCGGTTTGATTCGAGCGTGCGTGCGTGCGAATACCCCAAAGGCCACGATCTTAAGTGGCTTCTGTTAGGTCCGGGGGGCAAATGACCGATTAGAAATTGTAAGTTTCTTTCACACTGCCAGTGCCACGCCCTTTCATGTGATTCAACTTCAAAGCGCATAGCGCCAGCGGACAATTGCCTCGAGTCGAGTCCGAATCAAAGCGAATGGTCCATCATCATTGGCATTAGTTAAACGCAACTGATACCCCGCCACACTATATGTTGTACTAATAAATGATCTTTCTCTCTCTCTCGTTGCAGGTAAATGAAATGAATTGAAGAAGAAATGGAAAATTTGGGAATTATGCGAAACTCGTTGTAGAATCTTTTCCAAAATAGAAGACCACCACAAATAAAAACAGTTCCAGTTCTCGAGTCAGTCTCGGGCATTGCACAGATGAACACAAACGAACGATGGTGTATCTTGTAGATACACGACGCTGGCACATGTAGTGTCTATCTGTATGTGTGTATCTCTGAGCATTGCATGCCAATTGAATGCAAGAGGGGAGGATAGGGGGCTGGCAGCTGGCAGGAGGAAAAATACTGAACATTTTCGTTTCTGTTCGTTTTTGTCCGTAATTTTTGTGCGCAAATCGAAAAGCTTTCTAATCGCTTGGCTGCCCGCGCGGAGTCCCGAGGAAAGCGTTTCCATTTCCCGCATTTCGCATTGCAGTCTGCGTCTTGGCAGCGCCTTGACATTTCTCTGGCTCTCGCAGCGTGTCGCTTTTTATATTCAATATACCATATATTGTATATATCCTCCGATATTGTATATAAAAACAGCAGATATGTACATACATGTGTGAACACCTATGTATCTATGTATCTACATATCTATCGTTCGTGTTTGGTCGTTGATGTGTGCCGTGCCGCCTCCGTATTGTGCTTTTTATTATTTGGCTGAAGATATTTGCCCAGTTTTGTCACAGCCAACGAAATTATTTGCGTTGTGCGATTTTCTTTTGGAAAATGAGTATACGAAATTTCGCATATTTCTACAGTGAGCTCACGAAAAGAAAGAAACAAAAAGGAGCGATCAATGTCTCTGCCAAAGTTTAAGTATTAGTATCCCCACCCCCAAAAGAAAACAAAAACAAAATCAAAGTGTATCGCGAATCGAGCATGGCTCTGACCATGAATATGGTGTTCCTCAAGGATCTACGCTCGCGCCTCAAAGGATATCTGTATCACGTATGTATTGGGGCAGGAATATACCGAAGAAAATCGAAGGGAAAAGGTTAGAGACCTGGAAAATTATGTTTAATGTGGTATCAATGGGGCTACGAAGGATATATGCATAGTATCTCCAATTGGTATCGAAATATTTCTATATACTTATGTATACTTATGTAAAGCCCACATACGTACATTCCAGTATTGTGTGAAGCCTCTGTTAAGCTTCACAAGAGAGAAAGAGAATCTCAATCAACCCAAAATGAGCTGTTAATTAGCGGTACTTCGCTGTCGAACAGGCATCTTGCATCTCCCACTGCCTAACCCTTCCAAAAACTTTGAGGAACCTGCGTCATAGAAAATTAATAGAAATTGACTCATTCCCTGTTTGGCAGTGCATATTTTAAGGAAACTTTCTCAGGCGACCGACTCCCTTTGTCTTGATGCAACAGCCACCACATCCACCCCCACCATGCCACAATATATGGCAATATTATGCTGATTATGCGGGGGTTTTGTGTCAGGCAGTCGTCAGCCTTATGCAATCCTAGTGAGGCTTATTACCAATTATTTCGAATATAAGTACATGCCACTCCAATTTCCCAGAAAACATATGTATGTACATCCTTGTGGAACGGAAATCGGGAATGCAGTGCAGAATAAGAGGATTATAGCAACTCCTAAACTTTCAATTCTTTGTTGCGATTTCCCAATTGAATTCAATTAGATTATCCCCACTAATAAAGAAAACAAAATTAATTAAAAGCGTCGCTAACGGCCAACAAGATTACGTTGCGACACACACCCACCCACTTCCCTTCCCACTGCCCCTTCGAGTTCCAATAAGAAGGTTTAGTATGAGTTGCATTAGAAGAGCCCACGTGTTGCGTTTAGTGATGTGCGTGGCACGAGCCAAACGCCCAAAGGAACAGGATTTAGGTGTCAATAATACATATGTGTATGTATGTACATATATCGCATTTGTATATTTGTGGCGGTTCGAGAGGGTTCTCCCATCTCTAGTTGCGCTTGGGGCTTGGAGCGAACCTGTTGCTTGGTTGCCTGCCGTTCGTCATGTTTCGGCTCTATTCGGGTTTGGCCGGACAGCAACAAACCACCACCCCAACGCCCACACAACTAGAAGCAACGGCTTGGTTCGATGTTCTCATGTTCTAATGTTCGGCTATAGGCTATAGTTCGGTCGGTCGGTCGTGTAGTCGCGGACGGCAGTTAAGACCGAGTTCGAGTTCCAATCAAGAGGTTCGATTAGCGGGACAGTTGGCGCGGCGGCGGTGACTCAGAAAACCCCCTCAAGAAGTTAATCATTTCATAACATTTGCATAATTATCTATGAAGTGAAGTGACGGAAAATGAAGCACAAGCTCCTCTAAACATTGTCCCCAAACCCGCCGAAAGAATTTACATTTGAATAACATACACACGAGTGTATAGAAAGAAAAGCAATCGAAATACCATCACGGTGTCTAATATATAAACAAACAAGTTCCCATGGAATTCATAGTTTCTTGAGTAACGTTACGAGACGACTATTATCAGCCCGCTCCCCGCCTCAGAATGCCGTTTTGATAAGAAAACGTTTTGTTGTTTTATTCTCTATTTCGCTTTTCGCTCTGTCAGGGTCGAATTAGTGCTAGTGCCAGAAGGGCAACTAAAATCACAATATATATTACTACATTTAGTGGCGAAACATTTGTTACAATAATCTTCAAGGTCTAAATTGACTTACAGATCGAGAAAATATACATATAACTGTCAAGGGGTTAAGATTAGAAACAAAAATGTTCTTCAGTGAGTCACTGCCTTAAAGATGTTCCAATAGAGGTTTTTTATGGAACTCAGGGTATGACTCTTTCCGTTTATTAATTTTAAAGGGAAACTAAACGAAGTTTTTTCAAAAAGTCATTCAGATAAAATCTACGTGAATCTAAACATTTGAAATCGATAGAACACTGGGGCACAATGCTGTATGCCTCATTGTGTAAATAAGAGCTTAAGGGGCACATTGAATGGTAGTGGAAAACATTGGTAAAGTCACCTCGTCTCGCCTTCTTTTGTGTGTAATAAACGGAGGAAGAAGGCAGAGATAACAACTTGAAAGTGAAACGGAAACAGCTGTAATTCCATCTTATCAGTAGTACGAATAGATACACTCTTCAATGATCTTTGGAAAGAGCTAAATAGTTGAAATATTTACGATAAATAGAAAGTAATCAAGCAATTATCCGTTTAGAATTCTAAATCGATCAGCAGCATTCTCTAAGCCAACTCTTTCATTCAATGCAACTTTCCATCCAGCAATTGAAACATTCAGTGGTCATTAGTTGTCTGATTCCTATTCCTATGCCGAGCAGGTATACCCCAGATCGTTAGAAAGTCTAACGGAGAGGAGGAGAGAGAGAACTCATTTTAGGTGAAATGACATTCAATTGGAATCAATTTCGATTTCGATTAGAATTGCAATTTGAATGGAAGTTATCTTGAGGCCTTCTGTGTTGCTCTACGGTCTGTTGTCGTTTGCTTATCAAGCGCCGACAATCGCTAGGCGTTTGCGTTTAATGAGAAAGCCAGGTGGCAGGGGAAATTCTCCAGGGGAAATAGATGTACAATGAGGAGAAAAAACATTTTCTAGATAAACGGTAGACGGAGTCGTGTGAATAAATGTTTCCATCATCCATCCCCCCCCTCTCTCTCTCTCTCTCTCTCTCTCTCTCTCTCTCTCGCGGATCCCTAATTACCATGAACTTGTCAGCTGCCTGTAAAAACCGTGTCTGTAAGCCATAAAATGACCAAAGTGTGGTAATCACAAGAACCAAAGAAGAAGTATAACGTACACCTCACCCCACCCCACCGCACCGCACAGCCCGAGTGTGTGTCTTAGCGGGAAATCGAGTTGAATTATGTCCAGACTTATAAACCGAATACGCAGCATGATCCATCCATCCACCCAACAACGCCAGGGGGACAGAGACAACAACTCCGCTGATTCGGTTTCTGTATCGGTCCCGGTGGCGTCCGAGTCTTTTAGGAGATTCCATTCCTTGCCCCGCCCCCGTCGCCGTCGCAGTCGCAGATATAGTGGCCACTCCATGACGCGACGGTCCTCCAACGGCGGCCTCTGGGATCGCATGATGAGCAATGTTTTCGGCTCAGACGATCGCGATCAGCAGGGTTACGACGACGATGATGGCACCCAGTACATTGATTCGGTAAATGGTTCCCGTTACGAGATATCTGGAGATGTGAGTAGGCCCCGACCCCCCAAAGAGTGTGACAAATCAGGATATTATATAGGATCCATATCCATGAATAATCTTGTATTTTAATATCGTGCCTTCCTTCCTTCTCTTCCGCAGGGCGAATACATCAAGCATCCCGTTCTGTACGAACTCAGTCATAAATATGGTTTCACAGAGAATCTGCCGGAGAGCTGTATGTCCATACGGCTCGAGGAGATCAAGGAGGCCATTCGTCGCGAGATCCGCAAGGAGCTGAAGATCAAGGAGGGCGCCGAGAAGCTGCGCGAGGTGGCCAAGGACCGGCGCTCCCTCAGCGATGTGGCGGTGCTCGTGAAGAAGAGCAAAAGCAAACTGGCGGAGCTCAAGTCCGAGCTGCAGGAGCTGGAGAGTCAGATACTCCTAACGTCGGCCAATACGGCCGTCAACAGCAATGGCCAAGGTAAGTTGTGCAACATCCAGACCCCCCTAGTCCTCTCCTTTATTGCTATTTCGAAAATCCATTAAAACCAAACCCGCTCCTCCCCCAAAAAGCTCAAAAACTTTCCCAAAGTCAATGGTCGACGGGCGGCAGTAAAACACACACGCATTTCCATGCAACAAGTTTTTACTCTTTTTCTCTTTTGGGCAATATAAGTACAGTGTATTCCCAATAAAACAAACGAGGGAAGAGCGTGCTGCAGGTACGGTTACGGCAGGTAGTGGCGAAGCAATAACCAAAACAAACTGGAAATTCCAGTGGAAGTTGAGAATGAGCAAACAAGGTGGACTGACGATTGACGATTGACGTAATTCAAGTGCTTGACACTGAAACTGGAATACAATTTTCCATAACTGACGGATTCGTTTGGTATTTGATGAATGTGAACTTAATCAACCCTTTTCAGCGATACAAGAGTCGAGCAACGAGATGGGAGTTGTCGTCACGCACACGACATGTACATAGATATGCTGTTTTCGTGCGATCTGAAGGCAACCAGCCACAAAACATAAAGTACCCTTCCATTAGAGTAGAGCAGCGTAAAAACCAATAAAGACAAGTGTGTAAAGTGTCATAGCTCTCTAGGGGATGAGTTCATGCCGTCTTTTACGAGCCTTTGTCACGCACTCGTTCGCCACTTAAGCCACACACCTGTTGGCCACGCTCTCTCACTCTCTCACTCTCATTCTCTCTCTCCATAGCTTTGTCCTCCAGAAGTGTTCCATTCAGATGTGGTAGATACCCCTACCATATCTCTGTAACAAGCGACACCGAAATGCCTCTTTTTCTGCCTATTGTGTGTTTGAGCCAACTATTGACACAACTGTCATGGAATGGTGCTGCTTGTGCTCGTGCTTTTGTCGGTTTTGCTTACAATTTCGAATGGAGACAGCTCGACATTCTATTTATCTGCTGTTTGGCTTCCGTGTTTGGCCCACAGACACACAGACACCCGCAGAAGTGAAACAGTGAAAAGAGAGCTAAGAATGGAGCTGCTGCCGGAGTCGGGTGAAATGATTGACGGGTTTGGCAGCTTCTGCCACAGAGAGCTGCATAAATGCAAACGATTTAGAGCTGATTATGTGCGGAAATCTCGTATATTGAATGACGTGCAGAGCAGAAGAAAGCCATGGGGATGGGGAAAACAAATCGGAAATTAAAGAAATCAGCAAATTTTCGCCTTAGCTGTCTTTAAATGTTGAATGAAAAGTTATTCAAAATGTCAGAGCAAATAGAACAAGGACTTGTTGACCGAAAAATGTTGCCAGGAAACAGAGACTATGATTCAAAGGCCAGGAAAGTCTCCGCTTTGATAAGTGAGTATGCGATGAGGCATGCCATATGCATCCTTCATGTTCATGCTCAACAGCAGGAGTCTCGTTGTGCCTCGTTGTGCGGCAGCCGATGATGTCCCATAGCCATATCCAATTCCTAGATTTTCCTTTTGCCAAACATCTTATCGTGCTATCAGCTTGTACAACTCTCAGGAATGGGCTCAGATATGGGATGATTTGATATCTGAATTGGACAAAAGTTGGCTAACAAAGGTTCCTTTCCTTCTCTCTCTCTTTCTACTCTAGCAATTTCCATTCTTTCTCCTGTCCTAATACTCTCGAATTTCTTTTGCAGAATCGCTGAATGCCAGCATCGATCCCAATGGCGGGATCATTATTGGCGGCACCCTGGGGGGCGGCGGTGGCGGCGGCGCACCCTCTGTGGCCAATGACAAAGTCCTGACCTCGCTGGAGAAGCAGCTGCAGATCGAGATAAAGGTGAAGACGGGGGCGGAGAACATGATCCAGTCTCTGGGCGCCGGCTGCGACAAGAAGCTGCTGGCGGAGGCCCACCAAATGCTGGCCGACTCGAAGGCCAAGATCGAGTTTCTGCGGCTGCGGATCATCAAGGCCAAACAGAATCGTGAGCAGGCCGATCGCCTCAAGGCCACGCGCCAGCTAATGGACGACGGCCAGCCCCAGAGCCTGGAAACGACGCTGGAGGAGCGCATCGAGGAGCTGCGTCACAGGCTGCGCATCGAGGCGGCCGTTGTGGATGGAGCCAAGAATGTCATACGAACGCTGCAGACGGCGAATCGAGCCCCAGACAAGAAGGCGTTGCAGGAGGTGAGTGCAGAGAGAGGGGTAATTGTATGGTAGGCTAATCCTAGAGTTAATTAGATCTGGCCAGTGGCTAGGTAAGCGGAACGCCCGTCTCATATCCGCCGCTCTGGGACTCAGGTGTGTGCCATATGGCCACACGGCGTATGATTCATATACGTACGTATACGTATACGTGTACGTGTACGTGATTTCTGTCCACGGATCGAGAAGGAACGAGCAACGGGAGAAACGAGGCTAATTATGCGGCTGTTTCTGCTCGTTTTTCGTTCGTTTTGAATCTTTCTTTTTTCGAATCTTTTCTGTTTTGCCCACTAACTGTCGTCTCATTAATTTAATGGACGTGGAATGTGTCGCATTTACTTGGTCCGCACCAAAAACCGAATCCGAAAATTAGTTGGCAAGTGTGCCCCAGGGCCTGCCCTAATAAATTTCTATAGGGTACTCCGTATGTGTCGGAATTGTTGGTTTTTATGTGCAATTTGTCGCCAGCAAAACTAAACCTTACTCTTGATTTCAAGCTTTATTTCGTTGCAAGTTTAAAGAAGGATTCTTAAGTTAAAAAGGTCCTAGAAAAAGTCCTTTTTAATTTGCCATTTTCTTGGTACTGGAAAACTCTGCCTAACAAATTATCAGGAATTTATTTTTCATTTTTAATAAAAGTATTCCTGGAATACAGAGCCTTCTGAGAGCCACTGCCCGGCATAAAATTCTTTGTTCATTTCAATAGAAAACTGTGCGACAATTTTCGTAGTAGTATTTTCTTAATTTCACAATCCATTGAAAGACATATTTACACTCTTCATTTTTTTAGTGGATTTCCCAATGTGCTGTGTGCGTTTCCTGTCGCGTGGCTCTCTGAGTGGCGACTCTCTGGGTGATTTATCTGTTGGCTGAATGGGGTTTTGTTTCGCTCTCCACTCTTTCCACTCTCCACTTCCGCCACAGTTCGGATTCTGGCCTAAATGTTCTATTTGCAGACCACAGATTTCCATTCTCGTTCTCTGTGCTCATATTTATTTGTTTTGCGGCTTCTGCGGCGACGACGGGCGACGCCTGTTGCATCTGTTGGCTGGAGTTGATCTCAAGAGGAAATCTCAACGCAGTTACAGTGCGTTTCTAAAGCATAAGACTAGAGCCAAATCCATTAGATCCCTCAACAGTCCCCCTAGATCCATCTAGGGCTCAACATTTCGATGGGCTTATGGCTGTGAAACGCACTGTTCATTGATCCCTTTGTCAGACGTGTTCCATCGTTGATGGAACTCTGAAGTTTTTATTCGACATCAGACATCAGTGAAATGATAAACAAACCAAATAAAAACTGTTCCTTGCTTCTCCCCCCTTTTCTGCCCTTTTGGATCTCAACATTTTTAGAACTTTTGCTGCCAGAGAGAGAGAGAGAGAGAGAGCGCGCTATAGTTGGGGGGGATACACATACATACACATCTAAACATCTGTTTGGATCGGGCAACAAATCTAATGCTAGCGTGAGCAAAGTTCTCTGTCGGCCAGCCGTAGAACATGTGAAAAATCTCCTAACGTTTCATTTGTTTCTCTGGCGAATTTTCCCAAGCAGCTTTTCCGCTGCTGCGTTCAGTTCAAGTTGTGTTGCCGTTGACGTTGCTATTGCTGCCTCCGACTCTTTCCCCGATAGAGATCTCTGCTCTGTTAGCCGCGGGTTCCGTGTTCCGTGTTCGTGCTCGAAACTCTATGAATATGTAATAATATGAAAATAATAATGATCATGGAAGAGATCAAAGAAAACTGCAACACACACACATGCACAAACACACACACACACATATAGGAAAACAAAAGAAATGGGAGCCGACGACACACCTGATACACAAACTCCGAATTACGCATACGCCGCGTGCACCTGAAAATTGCGTAATTTTTGTTGAGCGGATCATCAGCCTCTCCATTCCTCTCTCTATCCCTCGAGCTCTCAATATTTGAGAGGTGTTGTTTTGGGGTCATCTTGCAATTGTTAAAAATAAAAATCACATAAATTTAGACACACAATTTTTACAAAAACGAAAGTGTTTTCAGTTCCACCACTCGTCTATTGGGTGGGTGTGCGTGTGTGACTGTGGGTGTGCGGCTGAATGAAGCTAAAAATACAGAAAAACAAAAAATGAGTACAGTCAATAGTGCCTATGAAGGATAACCGTTCACTAGAAGAGTAAACCCTATTGTGTGGAAAGTGTTATTAAAACATTAAATAGAAATATTCATGGTGATATCCCTTATAGGCACATTTGACTGTAAAACGCGTATAAAAAAAAAGTGATACAACAAATGTTTGAATTCAGCTTTCGAGCATTTCGCACGGCCGATAGAACTATCAAAAACGGTTTCACTTTATGTGTATTTTTAGCCACAGTTATAAGAATATAACATATCGTGTCGAATATATGTATGTACAATAGAATATATAGTGCCATATGTGCGTGAGTGTATCCATATATCCGATATATGTATGTATGTATGTATGTAGAATGGCACCTTGAACAAACAATATAGAACCACAATGTGTTCTGGCAACGAAAGTGCGTAAGGGTGCATACGAGTAATGGCCACGCCCATGGACAGCTCATCGACAGCTCCGCCTGGAGCTGCACCGCTGCCCCACGAGCTGACGGCTGAGTGGACAGTGCGTGCCCACCTCACCTTTGCCCGTGCCGGAGAGGCGGTGCATAAGGAGTGCGGTGGCGAGCCAGTGCAGCCAGTGCGTGTGGTCTACAAGTGGTGTACGCCCGCCGATGAACAGGATGTTGACAAGGTGAGTCCTGTGGTTTGCGAGACCCAGTAGAGGCTCATCCCACGCTCCTCTTGTAGACAGCCACGGGGACCATGGGGACCAGCTTCCGGTCCACAAACTCCTCGGCCACAACCACCAATGCGGATTCGGCCTTCGGCAGTCCACAGGCGTCGCGTGCCCTCCCCACGGGGACATCCGCTCCAGGCGCCACAGCTCAAGTGTGCGGAACGCGCTGTCGGAGCACCTGCAACATCATGGTCTCCGCTGTGGCGGATTTCCTGCCACAGGAAGCGGCCGCAGGACCGAATGAACCCTTCGTCTACCACAACAAGGTGCGGGCCCAGCAGCTGTGCGATGCCTTCTCCCAGACCAGCGACCACGAGGAGCCGCAGCTGATGGAACCGCAGCAGCGTCGACGCACCGCCTACGAGCAGCGTCGGGCCACCACCGAGGCCCTCATGAACTTTGCCACCAGGCGGCAGGCAGAGGAGGCGAACACTTATGTGGTAATTCGAGGCTCTAGAGGATGCTCCTTCCGCTCCCTTCTAATCGATTAATTTTTGCAGCCAACCTACTCGCCCACGCCCACCACGCCCTCGTCCACATTCAAGTCGGCCTCGATGCCTAGGATACCGCCTCTTGGGGGACAGCATGGAGGAGGAGGAGTAACGTCACCGCGATTGCCACCCAATTTGGGGGAGAAGAAGCCCCGCACCGTCCACATCGATGTATACTGCACGGGCTCCGAGGGGGATGGGGAGGCGGACGACGAGCAGCAGGCAGATGTGGAGGTCTCCTCCAGCTCCAGCTCGGACTCGGATCTGGCCGGAAGCAAACGCTACGACCTGGACTCCAATTCCACTCCGCAAACGGTGCTGGACAACGAGCAGATGCTTCTGCGCCATCAGCGGATCTCTGGCGGAGCAATGCCGCGTCGTTTGGGCCAGCAGAGGGAGCAAAAGGACAGCCACCAGATGAGCCTCGGTCACGCCATCACCAAATGCAGCACCGCTGAGGAGGTGACCGAATCGAAGCAGCTGCTCTTCCGCAAGCACATCGGCGACCAGCGGGCAGCCAAGCTGGCGAATCTGCGGCAGAAGTACATGCGGCAGCCCAGCGACGACACCATCAGCAGCACCTACCCGAACTCCTCGCACTCGACAATGCCCCGGGATGCCACCTGCAGCAGCATCTCCAGCGTGGCAGCGGGCACCGACTGCGTGGACTCCTCGTGGAAGGAAACGGACGAGCTGGACAACCCGGTGATAGACTTTGGTCTGACCAAATCTGATAGCTTTGACTACGAGAACTCGCTGGATCGCCTGCGCATCAGCCAGATGGAGAGGCTCTGGTCGCGCCAGCACTCCTTGGATCAGCCCCAGAACACAGCCTCCACCTTGCCACTGCCTCATGCACACCAGCATCAGACCCAGCATCAGCACCAGCACCAACATCACCACCAACACCAACAGCATCTGCAGACCATCAAAGAAGTGCAGTCGCAGCGCAACTCCTTCCAGCGGAGCGACACGATCCCCTCCGAATCAGATGGCTTCTCCGACACGAATGTCTTCAACACCTATCCGGGCCGGCAGATATCGCAGCTGCAGCAGCGCAATCGCCCCGGTTTCCTGCAGTTTTTTGGGCCCTCAAACCATCCGAATCCGAATCCTGGCCAGCCAACGCCGCCAGTCACTGCTCCTGTGCAGCCCGCTTCTGCAGCAAGTGTGGATCCGTTTCGACTGCTCCATCCGAGCTACCGCTGGAAGAGCGAGGCCCGCGACAATCTCAGCGTGCAGGCGGCCTCGGGATCGCCCTCCTCGGAGCGCAGCTCCCCGCAGCTGCTGTCGGCGGCCACCACTGTGGTGCGCTGTGGCAGCGAAGCCCCGCCCAGCACCACTTCGGCCAGCACATTCGGCACAACGGTGGTGAATCCCTCCCCGCTGCCAGGGCGACGCTTTGAGATCTCCCGCGACAGCCCGAGCGTGGCCAGCGAGGCCTCCACCGCCACCGTGACGGGTTACACCCACGAGCTCCTGGAGAAAACGCGGCGCTTCGGTAATGTGGTGACCATGCGCAAGCCCGGCCACCATGTGGGACCCACCAAGAACCCCAACTGCCAGTGCGAGAGCTGCCAGCGATGGCTGGCCGAACGCTTTCAGCTGCGCGGCCGAGCCTTCTCTTTGGGCGAGCGACCAGTGCTAAGGAGGCCACAGTAACAGTAGAGTCCTTTGGAGGAGGACTAGGTTTCCCTTAATAAATGCCACTGTCAGCCGCTGCTTCATGCTTCCCTACGTTCGCCTGCTAGGGTATTTAATGTAAAGGTCTACATGAATGGAAAAAAACCCTGCATTCGAATCAATAATCCTCAAAATAAATGAATGAAAACTCGGACGCACAACATTTAAGCGAAAGAGGCATTAATGGAATGAGTGAGAATGAGGGAGAGCTGTCAATTCATTCAAACTCGCAAACGAACTTTAAAACAAGTCCCTTAAAATATATCATAAAAGCCTCTTTTACGATCTTTCACTGCCACAAAACTAAGCTCAGTTTTTGCATCGTTTTCGACACTTTTAATTACGCGTAACTCCCGTATTCCATATTTATTTAAAAAACATTGATCTACTGCGTCGGGTTAATTCAATTTATTGTATTTTGAAGCCCCGTAGATCTCTAATTTAAAGCTTTCCTTCTCTTGCATTTAACACTTTTCAACGCTCGCACTCCCAATTAACCGACAAACCTCCTGGTCACACACTGGATTGAATTTCCTTCGATTAGATTTAAACCACACGCGAATGTTCCTCACACAAGAATACACACAGATTGTGCGCTGAATCAGTTTAATGTTTAATGTTGTAATAAAGTCATCAAATAGTCTGTAAAGAATATAATAGTGTCTTTTCTTTGGTGTGGTTTTACTTAATATATTTGTATGCTGTTTTAAGATGATTGATAAATGACTAATCGCTGACCCTTTTCATAGGCCACTGGTCGCTTGTCGGAGTCGTCGCGGAAACTGGATCTCTTGCGCTATTCGTTGGATCTGCGGCGCCAAGAACTGCCAATAGACTCTGCTGCGGCCCAGCAGCTGAAGACGGAGCTGCAGATTGTGCAGCAGTCGACGTCGCCGGTGCCCGTGACCTACACATCGCTGCAGACGGGACAGGGTGGAATGTTGGGTGGCAAGCCCTACCAGTCGGTGTCGTCGCTGGGACGCTGTGCCAGTGTCACGGGCAAGCTGGAGGTGCGGCTGATGGGCTGCCAGGACCTATTAGAGGACGTTCCGGGGCGTTCGCGTCGCGACAAGGACAACAGCTCCAGTCCCGGTGATCTGCGGAGCTTCGTCAAGGGCGTGACCTCGCGCAGCAGCTCCAAGAGCTATTCGGTGAAGGACGAGACCTCGTTCGAGATCATGGCCGTCATAAAGCTGGACAACATCACCGTGGGACAGACTTCCTGGAAGCCCTGCTCGCAGCAGGCTTGGGATCAGCGCTTCTCCATCGATCTAGACCGCTCCCGAGAGCTTGAGATCGGTGTCTTTTGGCGCGACTGGCGATCTCTGTGCGCCGTGAAGGTCCTGCGACTGGAGGAGTTCATTGATGATGTGCGCCACGGCATGGCCCTGCAGCTGGAGCCCCAGGGACTTCTCTTTGCCGAGATCAAGTTTCTTAATCCCATGATATCGCAGAAGCCCAAGCTGCGCCGCCAGCGCATGATCTTCAACAGACAGCAGGCGAAGAACATCCCCCGTGCCAAGCAAATGAACATCAATGTGGCCACATGGGGCCGCCTGCTCAAGCGGAATGCCCCCAACCATGTCCACATGGGATCGGGCGAGGCTACAGGCGCTATGGCTGCACCTGCCCGCGACTCGGAGTCTCCCATCTCGAGGACTCCCTCGTCGGATGCTCTGGTGGAGCCGGAGCCGTATACGCCCGGCGAACAGGCCCAGAATTTGGAGTTCAATCCGGATGCGGGCATACACGAGCATGTGGAAACACCCGGCGAGTACCCGGATCCGGCGGCTAGCGGGTTGAGTGGCATGCGCCCACTTTCCATGCACATGCAGGGGATCAGCGTCCTGCCACCCGACACACCTCCCCTTTCCGGCGCAGCAGCAACAGCTGCCGCTGGCAGACCCAATTCGCTCATCATACAGATGCCACCGCCGACAGGAGGGGCAAAGGCATCAGCGGTCATCGGTGGACGCACGGCCGCGCCCACAACGGCGCCACCGCCGCCGCCCTTGCTCAAGTCATCGACAACCACGCCGGTGTTGGACCAGGAGGTGAGTGCTATCCAGAGATTATCTATATTCGACCAGACCCGTATACAGTTCAACCTTCTACATCCCTGTGTAAAGATCTTCATGTATATATAGCTGTGCTCCCGTAGCTGATTTGATCGTTGTGCCTGCCACATGCCACCGCCATTTTGCCACAGCTCTATTTGCTCCACTCTTATCTCATGTACATATTCACCCAAACACACAAACACACACACACATAAACATCTGTACAGTTACTGCATCATCATTATCCCTTGGTGTTGGCTTTTGTATTGATTGATTGTTCATTCTATACTATATACATACACATTTTACCAGACATTTACATAAGCTTTAATTATAAACTAGTATCTGAAATGGATGCCACACCATACTCCATGCAGAAGCATCCATGCGGATGGTGGGTGTGGAAAATAATCAACGATCTATGGGGGGAATGCAGGCGACGATCCATTGTGGCGAACTAGTTGACACTGAGAACCACTGCCAAGGGAGCTCCCGTATGACACTTACTTATCAGTAAAGAATTGTAAGCAGTGTTTGAAAACCAAGCACTTATTGTGGGAGCGAGCTAACATGGGCTTATGGTGCATTTCAAGTCAAGGCAGTGAAACAAGATATAAAAGCACAGAGCAGCAGCAGAGAAGCGATTAATGTACAAAATGCTGTACAAAATGTACCGATGGCATTGTGGAAATGGATAACAACACTTGTTTATGGTTTTGCCACATCATAACACCGTTAGTATTTTGCTATTAAACTTAATTTCCTAGGTCTCTGATAGAATCTAAAGTATATTAGTATTCTTCTTGTCATTGTTGAGCTTTGAAGCTACGAAAGCTGTTCAAAAAAGTAAAGTGCAAGATTTTGGTAGAAATTAGTAAAGTGTGAGGTTGTGTCATACGGGCATTGGTGTTGCTGCTGCGAACTAGTTCCAGCAGATTCGCAATGCTTTATCTTCTCTGCCGTTTTCTCCCTTTTTGCCTCCTTTTCTCTCATTATTCACCTTCAGTCATCATCATCATCATTATACCCTCACTGCTCTCTGATTTCTCTGTCTCTCTCTTTTTCTCTCTCCATTTCTTTGTGCGAAAGAGAAGCTTTTTCTTATCCTCTTTAATACGCCGCCATCTTTCTCTCATTCTCTCTCTGTGCTTCGTGCTGCCATTCCTTTCTTTCTCTGTCTCCTTTTTCGCGTCCCTTTCTGCCTCTGTGTGTATCTGTGTGTGCCCGTCTCCTGTCTTCCGTCATCCGTCTGTCATGATCTCCGTTAATCGCCGACAGCTGCAGGATGCCTTGCACGAATTCGATTTCCTCTCCGACATGGACTCGCGTCCGACCACGCTGCGGCGTCTGCTGAAAGAGCGGGACATGGAGCAGCTGCAGCTGGACCAGGAGGTGCTCGAGAAGATGCTGCTGCAGCAGCAGCAGTCCGAGCAGCAGGCCCTGCTCCAGAGGCAGCTGCAAGAGCAGCAGAGACTGCAGCAGTTCCAGGAGGCCCAGCGTCTGGCCATCCTCGAGCTGTGCGAGCAGCAGGAGAGGGAGAAGGAGCAGCAGCAGCAGAAGGAAAGACAGCTCCAGCATCAGCAGAAGCAACGCATGATCGAACAGTGTATTGCCGAGTCCTCCGAGTGGGCCAAGCAGCGCCAGAGCCAGCCGCCGCCGCCACCTCCTCCTCCGCTGTCGCCCACCCAGTCAACACTAACCACAGACCAGACACCGCTCGCGCGCCCCCACCTGCTACCGCTCTCGATCTCGCCAGCCACCGCCAGCCGCCCAGTCACCTACCCCTGCCCCAGCCAAAGTCCACTCGCCATGCCACCAACCAACCAATTTCAGTTGCAGCCCGATCCTGCCCAGACCAGCAATCGCTTTGCCGCCGTCGAGGATCTGTCGCGGCCATCAGCTGTGGAACAGCAGCTGCACCGTCCTGTGCTGACCATGCCGCCGGTGGTGCTGCTGGGCTGCCGGGAGGAGGACAGATCGGTGCCGCCCTCGCCCCTGGTCGAGTATCCCGAAGACGAGGACGATGACGAGTATCTGTACAGGGCCGATGGCGTCGGGGGCAGCCGGCATCTGGTACAGTCCTGCCACAGTTCCAGTGCAGGCGATCGTTTCTGTGTGGAGGTTAGGAGGTTTTTCATTTGATTTCTTTTCTTTTTTGCTTTTGGTTTGGAATTTGCATTTTTTGTTGGTTTCATTTCGAGCATGGTTTCAGGGTGCAGCAGGGAAAAGTGTGCTACAAACTACCCTCGCCCTGCAATCCGTGCAATCGAAATTATTTAATATTATTCACTAATCCGCAAAAAGATTTTTCGTTTTTACACTTATTCGTTTTGTGGCTGACACGACTTTGGGTGTTATTGTTAATGTTATTACCGTTATTCGATTGCTTATCACTTTTCGAGGAATGAAATCGCGTTGAAAAGTGCAGAAAGTGTCCATTACCCATAAAACATATTGTTCATAAAACATAATCATGCACACAACACGAAAACACCTGCACTTGTTTTTTAAATGTTGCCTAACATCGCGTTTACCAGCACTGCTTTGTAGTGTTAACAGTAGAACATAGTATTGAAAGAACAGATAACATTCGACTAACAGTTTAATCCACCGCTAGAAACCTAAATCCCCTTAGAACTGCCCCTTGATGCTAACTTGTAGATGTTTGTAAATAAAATAAATGCTTTAGAAACTAAATTGTGAATTATTTATAACTTGAAACGAATTGAGAGCTCTGAATATTATAGAAATTTACTATGAAATCCCAGCGATTAGATCCATCCAAAAGTGACAATTTGAGTCGCTTTAAATAGACAACCTTTTTGTATTAAATACGAAACTGAAAAGATCACAGGGAAAGCGGAGAAGACCGAAAGTGCGCCACTTCACGTGCCAAAAGCGAGTGTATAATGTTCTGTCCCTCATAAGCACCAAACAGCCGACATTTTCCACGACATTGCAGAACGTCAACGTTCCCCCTCACATTTTCCATTTCATTTAAGATGTTTACCTATCTATCTATGTATATGTGTGCACATCATATCTGTGTCTTTCTGTGTATCCTCCCTCCCATCTATGTACTCATTCATATACTGGGGCTATGCGCTGTTACGCTGGCCTGGCCTGGCCCACGTCTTACGTAGCCATTGGCCATTTTTAGACCCAAAGAACGACGCAGAAGCGCCTAAAATGCTAAGCGACCATTTTGCCTGGCCTCTGGTCATGACTTTGGCACTTGTTTGCCTTCAGTTGCCCGCCGTTGCCGCCGCTGTTGCTACTGCTACTGTCCTTGCGGTATAGCTTCTGTCGATCCGTCGATATCGATCCGATCGGTTTTTAAGTATGGCCATGCCGTGACGTCATGATTGTGCCAGCATTTCATGCACTCGCGCAGGTCCTGAGGCAAATGTTTGCAGTCCAACTCCAGCAACAGCAACAGCAGCATCAGCCGCACCCCCATACTCATTTTCATAGTCTGGATCTGTCACCGACTTGGCCAGTCCGTCAACTGTTATCCACATCCGCACCTGCCATATGCGATGTACCGCCTGCTGTATGTTTGTTTGTCCCCGCCGTTGAGAAGCGCAGCTCTTTGAACCATAATACTCTTGCAGGCGCATATCAGCCTTGTACATATCACCCTTGAACCCATCGATGCCAGCTGCACCACCAGCTGCCTGATAGAGGAGGTGGCCGAGCCAGAGCCCCAGCCGGAGACAAAGGCGGTGGCAGAGGCACAGGCACAGTCCCAGTGCCAGTCGCAGGCGCAGTCACAGTCGGAGGCATTCGTTGAGAGTGTATTGCTTGAGACAGTTGTTGAAAAGTTAGACAGTTCCACGAATGAAAAGGAGCAGTTGGAGCAGGTAAAAGGCCCCAAAAGGAAGAAATATACACAGAGCTCTCAAGTTGTTTCCACAAATATAAATATACATTTATGCAGAATATCCAAACCAATGCGCTGACATCTCTTTGCCACATTTGCTTTGCCACAGGTTATACCGCAGTTGGGAAAACTCTATGTGGGCAATCAACAGCAGTATGGACAGTCCTCGCCCATCATCCAGGAGCCGCCGACTCCGACCATCTATGGAAATAGTGCGGCCGCCGGCGCTCCACAATTCCCGCAGCCCACACAGCGCCAGGACAAGCTGCAGCAGCAGCCTGGACAGCAGCCCATCTATGCGAATCAATACGAGCTGAATGTGGCCAAGGCAGCGGCTGCCGCCTCTGTGTACACACCTACGCCCACGCCCAGCTCCTCATCGACGAGCAACACCAGCCAGCAGGGGCAGCGCAAGAATGTTGCTCGGGGACTGCAGTTCCGCGAGACTGGGGGACACGACGGGGGGCGTCTGGCCAAGCCTGGGCCGCCTCCGAATGCTGGCATGCTGTCGATGGACAATTTCCGGCTGCTGAGTGTACTGGGACGGGGACACTTTGGCAAGGTGATCCTGTCGCAGCTGCGGAGCAACAACCAGTACTATGCCATCAAGGCTCTGAAGAAGGGCGACATTATCGCCCGCGATGAGGTGGAGTCACTGCTGAGTGAAAAGCGCATCTTCGAGGTGGCCAATGCCATGCGTCATCCGTTTTTAGTCAATTTGTATTCGTGCTTCCAGACCGATGTAAGCCCTAAAATCAGCTGAAAGAGATTTCTAGTTCTAACCTTTGATACCTCCTAACTTCCTCGACAGCAACACGTTTGCTTTGTGATGGAGTACGCCGCTGGAGGTGATCTGATGATGCACATCCACACGGACGTATTCCTGGAGCCGCGAGCCGTCTTTTATGCAGCCTGCGTTGTACTGGGACTGCAGTATCTGCACGAGAATAAGATCATCTACCGCGACCTGAAGCTGGACAACTTGCTGCTGGACACGGATGGGTATGTGAAGATTGCCGACTTTGGCCTGTGCAAGGAGGGCATGGGCTTCGGTGATCGCACGGGAACTTTCTGCGGCACGCCCGAGTTTCTGGCACCTGAGGTCCTCACCGAGACCGCGTACACAAGAGCCGTGGACTGGTGGGGTCTGGGGGTGCTCATCTTTGAGATGTTGGTTGGTGAGGTGAGTCGAACGAGAAGATTTATTGTGCTTAATTCGGTTAGTTAACTGATCGGAATTCTTATTTTGACAGTCACCTTTCCCTGGAGACGATGAGGAGGAGGTGTTCGATTCAATTGTGAATGATGAGGTCCGCTATCCGCGCTTCCTCTCCCTCGAGGCCATAGCCGTGATGCGTAGGGTGAGTCATTCGGAGGAGCAGTCAATGATCCAGTCAATGATTCCAGGACTAATCAATTGTTTTTTTTTTTTTTCTTCTCAATTTTTTTTTTTTTTTTTTTTTTTTTTTCTTTTCAATTTACTTTATTTACAATCTGCCCGTGGGACAATCAATAAATTTCATATCAATTGTATGTATACATTTTCAGCTACTCCGCAAGAATCCAGAGCGTCGTCTTGGATCGTCGGAGCGCGATGCGGAGGATGTCAAGAAGCAGGCATTCTTCCGTTCCATTGTCTGGGACGATCTGCTGCTGCGTAAGGTCAAGCCACCGTTTGTACCCACGATTGTAAGTCGAAGACAATCCCAGCCAAAGAGAATTTCGATAAGATATTTATTTGTGTATAATCCGCTTCCCTAGAACCATCTGGAAGATGTCTCGAACTTTGATGAAGAATTCACGTCGGAGAAGGCGCAATTGACGCCACCAAAGGAGCCGCGTCACCTGTCCGAGGATGAACAGTTGCTTTTCCAGGACTTTTCATATACGGCCGAATGGTGTTAGTGAACCGCAACACCCCTCCAGTGTCCAGTTATTCTTATGGGCTCACCAAGGGCCTAGCCCGATCGTTATAACCTTCGCCCTCTGCTTTTAAATGTGTACGAAGTTGGCTTCGCGTAATTATTGCTAGCTTAAGTGAATGTGAGTTGTATGTTTAAACAGGAACGCCTCCAGATAATACCCATACAGGACACATATTATATATAATCATCGGAGTGTTGCTGACTTGCTCACCAAAACAAGCATTAACCAAATCCACTAGAAGTCCACTTTGGGGCAGAACAAGAGCATTTTTCGATCATTAATCAGGAACAGAACCCGGTTCCATTCAATCCAATACAATACCCTCCCCAATACCCATCCCATCAACATGAACCATATTATATAGCATGTACATTTTAATTTCCTAACGCGAGAACGAGAATATATTGAATAGTCTGACGAACCCTAGGAAGGCCTTATACGCAACGTTGTAGATTTTGGACAGATTTATTGTGAGCCAGGTTCCAAATAGATTTTACAAATAAAAATTATGTATACACACACAGCTATTTTACAAGCGCCACCAGTAGAAGATCAGATCGTATCGGATCGGAGCTGGTCAAAATGTCAAAACGGAGCGAAACAGCTATTTTCATAAACAACATACAAGAACAAATTCAATGATACATATATTTTATACATACATACATATATTGCATGCACACATCCCAGGAAAATGTCTTGATAAAAGAGCTCATCTTCTAAGCATATTTTTAGATAAAGAACGAAGAAGAGAAAGTGAGAGATAATACTTACAATTTGAAAGTGTAAATTGTAACCCTGTACATTTCTTTGCGTTTTCAAATCAACTCGTCTTTTAGCCAAATGTGTGCACGAGTCCGAGTTGTGTTATATTTTGTAATGCCACATTTTATTATTTTAATTCACACACAACGCCTACATTTGTTATTTATTATTATTATTGTACTTTACACAAAAACTGTATTGCTTTAAGCATTTTAATTCAATGATATATGGATTTCAAACGATTCGCGCTTGCATACCCACGAGAGGGAGAGAGAGAACGGGACGGTACGCTTTAACAGGAAACAACATAATGCCGCTCGGAGAGAGTCTGACCTCTGAACCCTCGTTGTCAGAGATGGGTGGCACACGCTCGGATTGTTGTTTCACTTAAGATCTATGCTATTTTTAATTTAATTTTTAAATTGTATTTAAGCTTGTAATAATCGATTATGGAAGCGTAGGCTAAGCTATCATTATGTGATGATAATTATTGATAAATACGATTATGATAACGATCGTGCACTGCACTCCTCATGCAGATCAATATACAACCAAGCAGATCTATTGTCATTACGATTATGATTACAACCGCAACTTGCGGCCTGGAATATCGATTCATCACCAACAAAACAATCCCCCCCATTCCCCTTAGCTGCCAAGTTGTGCGTGTATCCTCTTATTTATGCAACTATGATATGATTTTTGAATAAATGTATCTATCGCTATTGAATAAACGCAGTTTTGAGTCGTCAAACAAGTTTGAAATTGGGTTTTTTTAATGCTTCACAAGGATCATACAGTCTGTAAACGATTGACTAAATAAATACACATTATCTTAAAATATAAGGGACAGCGTTTTCTACAAATTAATCATCAAGCGTTAAAGCATCTTTAGAACTTCTTTTCACTGAATCCTTCGGTCACCTGGTAATACAAAATATTGCCTGTGTTATCCACTATGGCCAAAAATATGTTGCTGGAAAAGAACAATGAAAATTAAGACAAACAAAGCGTTAAGGCGTTAGTTCCAATGCTCACTTTTTTCCAAATTTGTCTTGCATTGCCTCAACCAGGCTGAAATGAATGCCCTTCGTATGGAGCAAGGGTATGTATGCTGCCTGTGTGTCCTCTTTCCGCAAGTAAAACACCTTCAAATCATCATCGTAGTGCGGCTGCAGGTGGCCGCAGCGCTCATCTAAGATAGAAGAAGTCTCTCTAATGATCATTTACAGTATAATTGATTGAGTTATTTACCCCTTTTTAAGTCGTTGTAAACCTGAAGAGCCAGGGCCGCTGTCAAATCATCAGGACACACATTCTGAAAATCCCTCAGCTGAAGCTGCAATAAAAGTTTGGGAGTTACAGGAGGGAGGGAGGTAGGCGATGCTGATGCATCGACCTAAGAGGTGCTTACCATGGCTGCAAAACTGTCAAATGCTTTTCTAGGTTCTTCTACGCCCACTATGCTTTGAGAAAGCGTTTTGAGATGGAATATAATAAAAACCCGCAGCGTCGTTTCAAGCAATACTTTCCGGAAACAGCTGAAGTACTAACAAATGCAATGCCTTGCGCCTAAGCTTAACAATAATACGACCAAAAAAAATTGACTTTAGTAGGATTGTTGAAGAATAATTCTCCAAACGAAGCTGGTGTCCCTTCAAAACGACTGCATTTGTTGCGCACTTTAATTAAACAATTATTTTGCTTTATTTTTATTGAGGCTTAACAGGAAGACAACAGAATCGATTGTCGATAGCCGAAAGCTTCTGTTAAGGGAATTCCGATAGCATTGCTGTTAAGCTTGACCTGTGCTGGAAAACCAAAAGTGCTGTAAAGTTCCAAATTGTTTAAAAGTTGGCGGGGTTTTTGAATTTGAATGGGAGATGTTTCCTTCGGTAAAACGAAACTGATTAATATAGATTGTTATTTAATGAAAACATCTAATGCTCGCATGGCGAGTTCATTACTTCTGCTCTTTGCTGTACATGTTTAATGGAAACAAGGTAAACCAAGCGTTGATTGTGTGCTAAACGCCTCATCAAAACGGAATCTTTGTATGCAGACATTGTCTTGTCTAGACCAACAGACAGAACTGCCACTTGGTCCCCTGACAGTACAGTCCGCCCCAACTCCATGCATAGACAATGTAGACAGGAACAAGGCAACAAATTATGCTAAGTAGATGCAGTTGGGTTGGCCAAAGACTGAGCAACGGGCTCTGAGCATCTGCATGGCAAGCAGTTCCTAAGGCATCTGCCAGGACCTTCGCCTTGTGGCTGGCTTTTTCCCCAGTGCCTGGCCAAGTGATAAGGGTTTGGCAGCAGCCACAGCCCAGAAGCCATATGGGTATGTGCATGCATATCAATGTATGAATGTCTGCGATAAGCAACTTTTTGCTTCTCGAAATACTCCTAGCACTCCCCGCAGTTATATGCAGATTAGTTTAAAGTTCGTTCCTGCGTCGTTACCGTGTGGGAGGGGGCTGAACATGAAGTTTAGCAAGCGATGGGCTCAAGGTATTCAATTAGGATGTGTCAGGAAATCAATGCAAACGATGAAAAGTCAATGCGGAAAATTCTTCAGACCACAATGGAACTCCAACCAGGCAGCGTAGACCAGATGCTGCGGTCGATGGCTATTATTGAGCTTGTCAATGACAGGGCCATAAGACGGAGTGCGGCTCACAGAGGGAGACCGCCTCGCCCTCCCAGTCAAGGCAATTACAGTGGTTACAACGGCAATGGCAACGACAGCATTTGATACAGTTTCACACACACACACACAACCACACGCACGCACACACCCTGACCGCCTAGAGCCATGTGTGTGTTTGCGTGCGGGGGTTGGTGGGTGGCTGGCTGCTGGTTCCTTGCGGTTACTTAATGCTGTTTACGGTCCAGAGTTTGTCCTGGCAGTGGCCGGAACTTATTTGTGCCGTGCCGGGAGTGGGTGCGTGCAGTTGGCCATAATATTATTTGCACTTGCTATCCTTCTGCCCGGCTGCCCGGCTGTCTGCCCTTTACGTTTATCCCTGGGTCCGAGCTCACGGCACGGCATGGCATGACCATTGCCATGGCTAAATGGCCAGTTGAAGCATTTATGGTCCACAACTACAAGTCGTTCCATGTGGTAGTGTGTGTGTGTGTGTGTGTGTGTTATTCGTTCAATTGCTTCATCTGCTTGGCTTGGCTCGATGCTGGCTTTAATTAAAAATACTTTCGCCTCGTAAAGTTCAAAGGTGAACCCATATACGTACGTATACTATAAATTGTTTTTATTTCTTTTGCTCAAAAAGGGGAGGAATCTTTCCACCTGGCACCTTCCGCCTCCCGCATTCCCACACGAAGCTGTGGGAACAGCTGTGTGCCTCTCACAGGGTATGCAAATTGTGTTGTACTCTCTCCCTCTCTCTCCCTATCTCTGTCTTGCTCTCCTGGTGCCACTTAACATAGTATATTTGCCACATGCTGGTATTTGCCTTGCACCTTTTTTGCTGGTCATTTGCATGGCAGCAGTGCGCACTGGTGGAACCGGAGGTGGCAGAGCTTGACATGGACACCAGCACCGGGACCGCACTCTGGCCGCTTTAGGGGAAGCCGCCGGGAGAGTTTTAATTGAACAACCGACAACGGCAACGGCAACAGCTCCGCGGGGATCAATGGAGATTTATTGGATCGACGTGTCAGTTGTGCTTTGGTTTTGTAAATTTGTCCCCCACTCTGACTCTCCCTTTCAGTGTTTCGCCCCCCCCTGGCACTCACCATGGATTGCATTTTGTTGTGTAAGCAAGAAATTAAAGTTTTATTTCATTTATTCGTAAATGTGTGTATGTCTGTACATTGCGGTCAGTGTGGTATTTGGATTGCTTCTGAAAGGATTTCATTTGGGTCAGACTTGCTTATTTCTGCACTTATTCCTCATCTTCATCTTTGCACAAGTTTTAGTGTACTTATCCACATATTTTCGGTATTTTTGCCAGGTTGGGAGTTTCCAGTTTCCACCCCACTTATTCACAAAGTTCTTTAGGCCAGAGTTGGCCAGAGTTGCTTATTCAGAGCTCTTTTCTTTAGACCTGAATCGCAATGGCAGAAGAGTTTCCTTTTTTTCCAAAATATATGTACGTTAAACATTTTATGCAACTTCAACCCCCAAACAAACTGTGCAATGTCCTTGGCAATCCAAGCCGAATCATGTGCCAATTGTGGATTACAACTTTGGCAGTGGCAGTGGCTATGGCTGTGGCATTCGTGGGGCAAACAACCTTGGTATACATACAAGGATATAAGGATTTAACCGCACTTATGCCGCTGATTACCGCTTATTAAATTTTGTATCTGCCTCCGTTAATGACAATTTAAGAGCCCCTAATGGCTTAATGGGGGGGGCTTTGGCCAGTGCCATCGCTGGACAGCGAGTCAAAATGATTTTGCCGCATCATTGGCAATGCAATTAACTCAACCATTTGGGTTTATTTTTCCAACCGCTTTTCCGGTTGTTTGTATGGGAGTGTTGGTGTTGGTGCTGGTGTCACTGGGTAATTAGGAGTCGACTTTCCTGCTAGTTTTTCCGCCTGTCTGTTTGTGTCTTTTAATGGCTCTACCCTGACTGTGCGCGAAATTACATTAAAACTCCTATAATTGCATGACACGACAAGATTTTCGCACTCATCGTGGTCGTGGGAGGGGCTGGGGGAGGTGGGGCAATCCCTTTCGCTTATGCCTTCTTCTTGTTGACGCCGCAAGCTCTGGCAAATGGCGTGGAATGCAATTGATTTTCATTCAATTGATAACAACACCACATTTACGCTGTGAACTGAAGACCTTAAGATCGGGATTCTATTGAACTTTCCAATTCTGAAAAGCTAATAGATACAGCTCTAAATCGGACCCAAATACTATGTAGTGAAGCTCTTCAATTCAAAGTGTAGCCTTCCTATAAAGAGAGCTCTCTGCGGATTATCGATCTCTAGTTATTCCAAAATGGCTTAGCACCAAAGTGTTTTGAATTTGAGAGGTTTTTAGATTGGCCCACTAAATATTTATTTTTAGCATATACATTTTCTATATCTGTGGATAGAAGCAGATCGATCTAGATTGCTGTTCACATCACGTCGAACTCTCAGCTAGCATATATTATATTAAACAGTAAGAAACTCCCAAAAACCGTACGCAATTTTGTTCCGGATTTTTTGTATATTTTATTTCTTTAAAAATGAAGATTGTCGAGATGAAACAAAGCTACAAAAGAAACATTTCTTCAGAATCTCCTACTGGATCTTCTAGTGGATCTTCCATTAAGAGTAAGCAAGTATTTCAGGATGGAAATCCCCCTAAACAACCATCCGTGGATGCCCCTATTGTGGGCCCTTGGATAACGAATGAGGACTATAAGGAACAGAGCCCTAGTCCCCGTAACAAACGCTCTGTCAGTGCAAATCCCCCTAAGAAACGATCCGTCAATTTCCCCATGGCTGCTCCTCCAACAGCGAACAAGGACAATAAGGAATATAGCTTTAATACTCCTAAGAAACGATCTGTCAGTGCGAATCCTCCCAAGAAACGATCTGTCAGTGCGAATCCTCCCAAGAAACGATCCGTCAATTTCCCCATGGCTGCTCCTCCAACAGCGAACAAGGACAATAAGGAATATAGCCCTAATCCTCCCAAGAAACTATCCGGCAATATCCCGATGTCTACTCCTCTAAAACCGAGAAAGCACAATAAGGAATATAGCCATGCTTCTGAATCTGCGAATGAGTCCTGTGGGAGTCCAGTGTCGAACAAATCGCTTGCAGACGTCTCCATTCGCTGGCTCTTTGGTGGAATATTTGCATGGCATCATCTGTATCTGGGACGCAACCTACAAGCGGCCATCTGGTTGTTTATGCTTTTACACAGGTCCGTACCATTTGGATTTCTTTGCCTTGGTTTGCTTGCGGATCTGGTCCTCATGCCCGAGTACTTGGAGGAGGCCAACGATGCTGATCTCAAGAAGTACGGCCACGAACATCGCGCTAAACGAAAAGCGAACCCGTCGCCGCCTCGCAGTCTGCGGCGCTGTGGGGGACAAATACTAATGGGCTGCCTGTTTGGATCGTTCTTTGATTGGACCACTGCGAGCCTACTGGATGACTACTCTTTTATGCGCAGGGGCATGCCACTCGCTGTGTCCCTGGCCGTTTGGATGGTGGGCAACATTGGACGGCAGGAGGGCGTTCTGTGGCCCCCTACTTGCGGTGCCTACGTCGCCTATTTCCTCGCATCATTCATCCAGAATGCGTTCTGCGCCTCGCTTCTGATCGCTTCACTGTCGACGCTTTCCTTCAATTGGTTCGCAAAGAATTGGCGCATCAGTCCAGTGCCCCGTCAAGAGCTGGCCCAACGCCACCGAGTTATCCTGTTAGTAGTCCTCGCGTATTGCGTTGCTCAATCGTGGTACTCCCTAGTGATGGACTGTCAAGGAAAAATTGTCGATCTCACCAACCAGCTGGGTGGGTTTCTCATGCAGCATCGATTTTTGAAGGCATTGACGGACATTTCGGATATCACAGCCGGCTTGCGCACTCTCGCGGAAATATACCGTTCCGAGAGGCAGACGGATCCGTACGTCAAGGACAATGTCAAAGCGCAGTGGAATCGCATACAGGAGGCCTACGAAAGAGTACTTTTTTCCCTGTATAATGAACCGAATCCACCGAACGTTGAAGAGCATAGTTCTTAAGAGTTTTCTAGTTTTTGTTGGCAGTCTTTGGAAATTCTAAATTCAGAAATCTGGCAAATACTTACCAGATTACCATACCCCCTATTTTGATACGATGAATCCAAATCGAAGGTTAGATGTTGGCCGTTATTTGTTACGCTTATTTCCCTACTTGAACTCATGACTTCACATCAAAGACGGCTAAATAATTGCCCCGCAGTCCTGTCATGTCATTAAGTATGCTATTACCAACCTTTTTATTGCAATTAATATTTGATTTTCCCTCCAGACCAGAAATTGAGATGCAACTGCAGATGTGACCAAGAAATGCAATTAATTGCATTGATTCGAACATAAGTTATTTATGCACACGAGTGCATCAGAATATCTAACATGTGTAATGACAAGGAAAAGGACACGCACAAGCACACGCAGACGGACATGGACCCGGACACAGATACGGATGCGGGATAAGTAAATGTAATTCACTGGCAGTCCTTGGACAACAGACTAAATACGAATGTTATTAGCCTTTGGTGATGAGATAAAAGCCAGAAATACAAATCACAGAGAATTTGGCCATGTTGTAATTTCAGGCTGCTGTGGCCTGAAAGCAAATTGAATATTGTTGTTAAGACTGCAGCCTGATTTGGGTGAGGGGAGGAGGGGGGTGTCGGGAATTATACAGAAGATAATGCTGATGCACAATTGGATTTGCCGTTGAGCGTAGCAAATGCAGCACACCAGCGCACACCAGGATTCATTTTCCACTCGACTGGAGCTGAGCGCGTTTCGCATTTCAGCACAATTTCGATGCGACAGACAACAAGGACCAAGCAGCGGCTGGAGCGGGGTCTGGGACGGGACATTTTACAGGACAATGGTCCTGGCCAGACAGCATTGTCACCGATGCTGCTGTCCACTTTGGCAGGACCCTAAACAACCCCATTGAGTGACATTTATCACAATGGGGGCCGCCCCAAGCCGGAAGACTACAACATTTGTTAGTTTTGCTACCATTGCTCCTGTTCCTCCTGCTGCTGCTCTAGCTGCTGTTGTTGGGAGAATTCATTTTCGTAATTAGTGGCCAAGCGGCATCCACAATGTAGCAAAGGCAACCGCATGCCACACCACAAGGTAAGTGCTTCGAAATCACCGCAACGTCTCTTGATTATTGGCATCAAGCTGCAGACAGTCGAGGTCAGCAAAACTCATAGCATACTTCTCTGCGGCAAGTGGAAAGGAGTTGAAGGGGCAGCAAGGATGGCAGCATGGATGCCCATTCAGGTAAGAGTGCTGCAGGGGCATAGCAGCTTCACCCGACTGATTGTCATGGGATTGTATGGCATCCATTTCAATGGCATATAAAGACGACTTTGTTGAACAGTAATCCTCGTTACATACAATACTCATTCGTAAGGGTAATATTGCTTTCTTTGAATGAATAGCTTTATTAAAAGGATGGCTAATCCAATCTGCCTGTCGTAAGTATTTAATATAAGTATAAACGTGCATATTAGAGTCCACAGTACGCGGAGTCACAGTTATACGCATATACCCCTTCAACACGTTCCATCATTACGTATCCTGCCTTCGAATCACCCTGAATCACTAGAAAACCGAACGGATCTATTATGTTCTGTTCTGGTTCTATAAATGATATTTTCCGAAAAGAGATTTTCAATGAATATTACTCAACTTAATTGAAAATCAGTTGCTTGCATTTCTTATGCCGCGCTAAGGTCTCTTTCAAAGTTGTAATTGATTGCTTTGATTGAATCCACTCATTCCACTGAATTGTCCCAGCACAGCCCCCTCCGCCAACGGTGGATTAAAAGAGTGTAATTAAATTACGTTTTAAACTTGTAGATAACTTAATCAGAGGGAAAGAAAGCAAGTGGAAAGCTTCATTTGTAGCCGACCACGTGCCGCAGAGAGAGACAGAGAGATAGAGAGAGAGAGGTAGGTACGGATATTCCCTAAGCTACGTGTTAAATTACAAGGGCACGCACACACTGCCACACACTGGCACCCACTGGAACACACGGAAAAGCGAAAGGAGCAACAGCAGAGAGAAGATTGAGTGGATAAGCGAAAATAGCAAAATCAAAACAAAAACACACGATTTACCGGCAAATGCACGTGACATCGGTTCTCCAGCGTCCCGAAGCTCATATTTGAACGCAAAAACGATTCTCCAGAGCGTAAAAGCTCTCTCTTCTCGCCCGTCTGTTGCCGAGCAACATTTTGTATTCGCCAGCAACATTTGAAGGCGGGTGGATTTGAAAGAACGTCCTTGCCGCCCAAAATCATCCGCATCCAAAATTCGCATTTCGTTGTCGACCGTTGCAAGGAAGTGTTGAAGTTTTAGTCCTCCAGTGCATAGCGGAGCTGATAGATACCAGTGAAAGCAAAAGTGAGACTTTAAAGCCCCACAGTACACACATTCATATGCATACATACGTATGTATTTGTAGATGGTGGGTGCATTTGTCTGAACAGTGTGTTTATGCAAGTGTTTGACGTTGAGTTGGCCAAGTGGATTTCTATTTTAGCGCCATTGAAAGGCAGCGTGTGAAGGGCTGTTGTTGTGGCACTAGCTGTCGCCTCTGTGCTTGTGGCATTAAATTCGGCTGCAAGCGTTGTATGTGACTGTCGTTTAAGGAGTGCAGCTTGTGCACGCTTTAAAAGGCGGCACGGCACATTGAGACATTTCGGTAAAGTGCTTAAAGGTCCTGCCTCCTCGTCCTGGCAGCTCAATGTTAAGCGATAGATAGATTGTGCAGACCAGTGCCTTGAGTGATTGACAAACCAAAGACAGGAAGAAAGAGAGACTCTTGGCAAGTGCACTCTGATATTTGGCCAACTTGTGTGCGGGCAACAGCCAGCAGGCAGCAGGCAGCTGGAGCAGGAAGTGGCAGCCATGTGGAGCAGGCAGCGTATGCGCCATAAGCCGCTTTGGGCCCTAATATCCTTGACCGTTTTGCTGCTGGTCTTCGATAAAAGCAATGCCAACACGGAGACCGATGAGACCACCAGCACGTCGGAGCCAGGTGAGCTTTAATTGGATATATCTGTGTACATAGCTGTACGGGGGTACAGGTGTGCGTGCAGTTTGACCTTCAGTTAGCATAGAAAGAAAGAAAACCAAAAATGGATTATGACAGGCCTCAACGAGGGCTCTACTCAATCGATGCACAGGCACTTTATTAAATGGGATTTCCATGCGATATTCACACACGCACCAGCAGCAACAGAACAGCCAAAAAAAAACCGTAAGGAAAAGCCACAAACAGAGCCAGGAATCAGCAACAGAAACAGAAACACAGACAGCACAGCACAGCACAGGAAAGGAAAGTAAAGGCCAAAGCGCAAAAGCAAATAACTGGCAGCAAATGAAATATTTCACGGCATCTGCGGCACAAAGGCAATCAAAACGATGGCCCAGCGCTCGTTCGTCCCAAGCCCAGGCCCGTGCCCAGGCCCAGGCTCAGGCCATGGCCATGGGCAGCCTTAATCCCAATCAGAATCAACAAGCAAAGAGTGGGGCAGGGGGAGGCTGGGCTTGGCTTGGCTTGGCAAAGGATGGTTACAGAAAAGAGAGAGAGAAAGGTAGGCGCAGAAAAAAGCAATTGCACGAAAGCTCGTAATGAAGTATGGCCTAGAGGAGGCGAAACGGCCTTGGGAAGCTGGATAATAGAAATTAATAGCGTCATGTGAGTCGTGTAAGAAGGGGAGTAGTTACACAGACACGGATTGGGGAGTGGGTGGGTGGTGGTTGGGTTGCGTCGGGTTAACACGCGAATGTAAATCGACCGACAAGACAGCCTCACACGCAATTTACTGCCAAGGACCAAAATTGCGATGCGCGTCAAGTAATTAATTCATTTCGACTACCCCTCTTTCTCTCTGTCATCTGTAAACGATTTCCCCGATTTCCCCTCTGGCCCATCGACAGTCAGTGGCGTCTTAAGGCCCTTAGCTGCGACGCAAATGATTGAGAATATTGCGACTTGACTTCTTTTTTGGCTGTGGCGCAGTTGTTGGCTTTTTGCGCGTCATTTTGTTGGTGGCAGTTGCCAGGGGGCGGGTGGCAGGTGGCAGGATGTACCATACTCGTCGCGTTGCGTTGCGTTGCACTTTCAATTTTCAGTCTGGCAAATATTTGCTCAGCAAACACACAAATGAAACGACGACTGGAATTTCGTTTACATGACTTTCCAATAGAATTCAGAATGGGGCGTCATTTAATTTTGACATAGGGAAAACCAGTGAGAGAGAGAGATAGAGAGAGAGAGAGGAGGAGACATGAATGAAATATGCAATAACCGAAATAGAGACTAAAAGCTGACGATACAGAAGCGGCAGCCTGCAGCCCTACTCCCTGCTTTGCCATTGCATGTCCCATAAATCGCAGAGCACGAAGAATGATGATGATGTTGGCCGTGCAGCCAGTGGCATGATGGTCACATGCATGTCTGTGCGTGCATGTCGCTGCCTTTCCCGCTTAGGACAAAGCTGACTTTGCATTATGCATGCAAATGCGGGGATCGGGGACCGGGGACCAAAGGGGTAGGGAGGGAGTATAACCAAGTAACGAACTGTCAAAATCGCAGTTACAGCAAAAAGAATCCAAGAAACCAGCAGCAGCAGCGGCAGTTGAAGCCGTAAAATACACATCTAAAAAGGAAAAGCCAGATGACAAAAAGTCGCCAGGACATTATGCAATCCTTATATGAGTGCTAAAAGATAAAGATTACTCCACTTTGCTCTCGCTCTCTCTCGCTGTCTCTCTCGCTGTCTCTCTTCCATCTTCTTTTGTGCATAACTGCAGGGAACGGATAGCTTCGGGGATAGCTCGAGCTCCCATTGCGATTTTATGGGGCAAAGGAGTTGGAGTTGAAATAGAGAATAGAAGAACGAAAATAGAATGGCAGCTCCTTCAGCTCGACTGTGCATGAATGAATGATTTATAGAGCGGCTGTCGAGATGCCAACGATAATCGGGCAAGAGCAAGTCTTCTCAGTTCGGAACGGGGGACATATCCTGATTTCAGAAGCAGAACAAAAACCCGAACTAAATGTGAGCATTCAATGGAGTAAAACTGGAGTAAAACTGGAGTTTTATTAGCGACAGAACTACTTCCATCTACCACGATTAACGATTACAGCCCAGTTATGTTATACTTAAAGGTATCTTATGTACATTTCTAGCCGCTTAATCCCATGTGTTATACTATTGTAGCCTCCCAACAGAATCACTTTCGTCTCACAAGCTTTACTCGAATGTTGTTCTGCGTCCGCAGGGTAATACCCACGTTAAAGACAAGCGTCTTGGGATCCATCAGGGGCAGAATTCGGAATTTCTTGAGAAGGACAACAATCAGGGTCTTCATCTCCTGCATGGCAAATTTTTGACCTAAAAGAAACGAAATGCAATCATTAGTGACCCAAACGTTAGTCGAAACATCATTATGCTCCTTACCAATGCAATTCCGTTGCCCCGCACTGAACGGAATGTAGGCATAGGTATGACGATTCTGGCAATTCTCGGGAAGAAAGCGCTCCGGACGGAATTCGTTCGGAGAGTCCCAGTACTTGGGATTGCGATGAACATCAAATATATGAATTGTGACCTGGGAGTTTTTGGGAAGGATGAGGCCATTGGCTAGCTCCGTCTCTTGAGTGGTCTGTCGAGCCATGATCGGAACGGAGGGGAAGAGGCGCATGGTCTCCTTTATAAAGTATTCCAGGTACTTCAGTTTGTTCAACTGATTGTGGTCCAGATTGTCAAAGTTATCTGGTAAAAAGGGGTAAAGAGGGTAACGTAGTGGAGTTTTTTTTTAAAATACTTTCGGCATACCATCTATGTGCTCTTCGATTTCCTTGAAGCAGATTTCCTGCTTCTCGGGATACAGTGACATGTTCATCAGGCTGAAGATAAGACCGATGGAGGTGGTGTCGTAGCCTTCAAACATCAGAGTGTCCACCTCCTCGCATATTCCTTCATGATCGATTAAGCCATCTTTTTCTGCACAGATCAGGGTATCCAGCATGGCAAAACGTTTCTTCTTACTCACGAAACTATGAAAGAAACAGACAGAGGTTATCAGAGATTCTCCATGATTTCTGATCCACTCACATATCATCATCGGTCGTCTGAGTCGATCTTCTGTTTTCCAGCTCCTCCTCGAGCAGTATCCTTCGCTTGGCAATGATCTCGCTGGAGAATTCATGGACCGTTTTCAAGAATGAATCATACGTCTTGGCCGCAAACCAATTATAGATGGTTTTGTTCCACAGGAAAGGATTGCTGAGGCGCCTGATGAAACTCATTTCGATCATGTGGATGCCGTCGCGGTATCGGTCGCCCTTCTCGGCCATTTCATCCAGTTTCACGCCCATGGCAGTCTCTGAAAGAGGAGGGATTGATTAAGGATTAGCCAATATTTCCCTTCCATTTATTATACGTACCACAAATGCTGTTTAGAGTGAATCTGGGAATAAGATCGCTCAGGGAAACGATGCTCTCGTCTTGACTTTGAAATTGCCGCACAAACTTCAGACTTTCGGCTCTATCGCAGTGGATTTAAGGAATAAGTGGGTGCCGCATTCGTTGATTGTCTTTAGAACTCACCTGAAGATCTCCTGGAACTGTCCCAAGATGTTGAAATGGAATGTGGGTGTGAGCATCTTGCGACGAGCGTGCCATTTCTTTTCTGGAAAAGGCGTGGGAATGGCATTGGCTTGGAGTTTGTGTCAAGATTTGGGACTCTCGATCATCTAACCTGTGGATGTCAGCAGACCAGTTCTCAGAGCGGGCTGTAGAAAATCGTACACCAGACTCTTGGTTATCAGTTTCGGATGATTGAGTACATTCTCGGCGTTCTCCGCATCGATAATGTTGAGTACGGGCACGCCCATGCCATATTCCAAATAGCTTCCACCCATTCTCTGGGCCTGCTCTCGAGCGTAGCTGAACACGCCAGCTGTTTAAGAGATTATCAGAAAGAGAGAGAGACAGAGAGGGAGTGATGAGATAAGGAAAAAAAGAACTCAAGACTCTCTTATGTATGTGTGTCTCACCGTGGTCTTTGCCGTACATATCGAAGCAGTTGGCAAAAATCGTCCGACCTTTGGGCGAGGGCATTATACTTTCCACGGGCCTGCCATCCTTCGTTCGGACTCGTTTGGTGAAAAAGGCCAAAATGTAGTAGTCCTTGTTGATTCGATATAGCCATAGGACGAAGGCACACAGTGCCACCGTCAGCAACAAGGCAATCATCGCTCCACAACCGCACTGATGGACTTCTCGCACGAAACTGCTATTGCGAGCGATTCATCTGACTAATGCCTGTTTTCGTTTATAGCTAACTACAAAGAAACAAACAACAAAACTGATAAGATTTAATACATTTAGTATGGGCTGTTGGTGGGTACTCGTACTCGTAGTTGACATATGTATGATATGAACATTGGATGATGAAATTTTATATTTTGATGAAATATAATTTGATAAAATTTTACAAGCTGCTTCACCCCTTCTCTCACACTTACACACTCACACACCAAGCACAACATCGCTTGCGGTTGTATATTCTGCTCTACTGAGCAACTTAAGCCGCAGAAAGAGAGCGCATTGTGGAAGTGGACCACCTTGTATTATTTCAGCACGTGCACACACCTATCTAAAGTATGCGATGCAGCGACTCGGCGTTTATCCCATATTCTCACAGGCATTTCGATTTAATTTCTGAGAATTAATTCAGATGAGTTCAAGAACTAACTAACTAATTAACTCCAAAGATACTCTTCTATGCGCATGAACTATAACATTCAGAAAATATAGAAAGCCGTTAAACCATCGTCCTTTTCAAGACCATTCTGTTTCATTTATTGGAACAATTTTAGGGATAGGGATTATCTAGCAATACTTTACTTAACAATACTTTTTAGCATTAAGCTAATTTGGTCAGCCAGAGCCACGAAAATTATACGCCTTGAGGCTGCATTCTCTTTGAGAGAGAGGCTATCTGTAAGAAGTATCTCTAAGTCGTATGTACTTAGATACATAGCAACTTTATTGTTTATTAAACTTGTAAAACTTGTTTCTCGATAGATAATAGTTTTTGAGCATTTTTTCATAGAGCTCGATTAATAGACTCGTCCTATGCACGTCATCGAGTTTGATTTCTGTTATACTAAGCCTCGCTTAAAGCTCGATCCCCCACCCCAACCGGTTCCACTGCAGTCGCAAAAGTATCTTAGTACATATATTTCTAGTCCGGTTAATGACAGCTAGTTATATTCTAAGTTGCGTGCCCAAGCCAGCACTTATAAATTCTATGCAGGGCGAATCACTTTCGTCTCACAAGCTTTACTCGAATGTTGTTCTGCGTCCGCAGGGTAATACCCACGTTAAAGATAATCGTCTTGGGGTCCATCAGGGGCAGAATTCGGAATTTCTTGAGAAGGACAACAATCAGGGTCTTCATCTCCTGCATGGAAAACTTTTGTCCTAAAAGAGAAGACGTTTCTCTTATTATAAAGCCCACAGTAAGCGGAGACATCTTCACTTACCAATGCAATTCCGTTGACCCGCGCTGAACGGAATGTAGGCATAGGTATGACGATTCTGGCAGTTCTCAGGAAGAAAGCGCTCCGGACGGAATTCGTTTGGAGAGTCCCAGTACTTGGGATTGCGATGAATATCAAAGATGTGAATGGAGATCTGGGAATGATCCGGAAGGATGAGGCCATTGGCTAGCTCCGTCTCCTGAGTGGTCTGCCGACCCATGATGGGAACGGAGGGGAACAGGCGCATGGTTTCCTTAATGAAGTATTCCAGGTACTTCAGTTTGTTCAACTGATTGTGGTCCAGATTGTCAAAGTTATCTGAAAGAGGGAAAGCATTTCAATAGGATTCACTTTCAGTATCTCTCTACCTACCCTCTATGTGCTCTTCGATTTCCTTGAAGCAGATTTCTTGCTTCTCGGGATACAGTGACATGTTCATCAGGCTGAAGATAAGACCGATGGAGGTGGTGTCGTAGCCTTCAAACATCAGAGTGTCCACCTCCTCGCATATTCCTTCATGATCGATTAAGCCATCTTTCTCTGCACAGATCAGGGTATCCAGCATGGCAAAACGTTTATTCCTGCTCACAAAACTATGAAAGCAACAGACAGAGGTTATCACAGATTCTCCATGATTTCAGATCCACTCACATATCATCATCGGCCGTCTGAGTCGATCTTCTGTGTTCCAGCTCCTCCTCGAGCAGTATCCTTCGCTTGGCAATGATCTCACTGGAGAATTCGTGGACCGTTTTCAAGAATGAATCATACGTCTTGGCCGCAAACCAATTATAGATAGATTTGTTCCACAGGAAAGGATTGCTAAGGCGCCTGATGAAACTCATTTCGATCATATGGATGCCCTCGCGGTATCGGTCGCCCTTCTCGGCCATTTCATCCAGGTTCACGCCCATTGCAGTCTCTGAAAGAGGAGGGATTGATTAAGGATTAGCCAATCTTTCACTTCTATTTATTATTTATTTTACGTACCACAAATGCTGTTTAGAGTGAATCTGGGAATGAGATCGCTCAGGGAAACGATGTTCTCGTCTTGACTTTGAAATTGCCGCACAAACTTCAGACTTTCAGCTCTATCGCAGTGAATTTAAGGGATAAGTGAGAGCCGCATTCGTTGATTGTCTTGAGAACTCACCTGAAGATCTCCTGGAACTGTCCCAAGATGTTGAAGTGGAATGTGGGTGTGAGCATCTTGCGACGAGCGTGCCATTTCTTTTCTGGAAAAGGCGTGGGAATGGCATTGGCTTGGAGTTTGTGTCAAGATTTGGGACTCTCGATCATCTAACCTGTGGATGTCAGAAGACCAGTTCGCAGGGCTGGCTGCAGGAAGTCGTACACCAGACCCTTGGTAATCAGTTTCGGATGATTGAGTACATTCTCGGCGTTCTCCGCATCGATAATGTTGAATATGGGCATGCCCATGCCATATTGCAAGTAGCTTTCTCCCAATCTCTGGGACAGCTCTCGGTTGTAGCTGAAAACGCCAGCTGTTTAAGACAGAGAGGGTGATCAGATAAGCGAAGGCAGGTCATGACTCTTCCAAATCTCACCGTGGTCTTTGCCGTACAGGTCTAAGCTGTTGGCAAAGATAGTCCGACCCCTGGGCACGGGCACAATGCTTTCCACGGGCTTGCCATCCCTGGTGCGGACTCGTCGGGAGAAACAAGCCATGATATAGTAGTCTTTGTTGACCCTATAGAGCCAGTGTATGACCACACACAGGGCCACCGTCAGCCAATAGATGACAATCATGACGAGTATTCCGCAACTGAACTCGCGAGATTCTCGCACGAAACTGAGAGAGAATGCCGGGCTCCGTCGGCGGACCGGCTGCATACAACATTAATAACAACAAATATCTGTACATATTATATAGAACTTAAACTGATTAGATTGTAGTGAGTGCTCGTGTGTGTATGTACATACGTACTATCCGTACGTACATCATCTACACGATTGCACGCTCGTCTGGCGACGATTTGTGGCGGGTACACCCAACGAATGTGATAATACAATAGTAGATATGTACATACATACATATCTGCCCAGTAGATGCTTAGTATATGGAATGCCGGAAATAATTGTAGCTACTGCAAGTTTCAGTACTTCTCGTTCGATCATTCTTAAGGTATATTTAGTGATATCTTATCAGAGTTGCGGGTCAGTAAACGGGTCACATTAAACCAGAGTCTTTGAGAGTAAAGTTGAGTTATCTGGAAGGAACAATAAAGTTTGTGTTATCGCCATGGGTTATACCCCTTATCGATTCAGTTTCTAACTAACTAAGTGACTCTTTGCTATATTCCGCTGGTCTTCCGATGCGCAGATACATTCGCCTTTGGCATCTTCTGGCAGTTCCATTTGCATTAGCTGCTAATTGGCAATTGAATTGCATCAATTACGCTGTGAATGGGAATGCGAATGCGAATGTTGCAATGGAATTTCCCTGCTGCTGCTGCTGCTTTTGACCCACTTTCTGTTAAATTGAAGAGAAATTACGAAATAAATGATGAATCGGAGAAGGTGAAGGCAAAGTTTAAGTCTCCGGCGCGCCGTTGGCGTTTGCTAAGCTCCACCCGGTGGATAATGTTGCCATGATTTTTTCCTTCCGTTTTTGTCGACTCAGACTCCGTCCGATTCCACTTGTCTGCCTCTGCCTCTCATCCGAAATGCAGCACCACCCTGCACCATCGTGCACCATCCTGCACCACCCTGATTACATGCTCGCATGCCAAATGCATATTGGAAATTTGCAATTTCGATTGCACTTCAAAGTCTGTCGAAGTCGCAGTCGAAGTCGTATGGAAAGTGCAGCTCAAGTTGAATCCAAGTTATTAAATTAGATCACATATGAAATATTCATCGCATCAGTTCTTGCCAGTCAAGAGAGAGAGAGAGAGAGAGCTCTTATGTTCCATAGCCTCTTTAGATACTAGTAAATATATTTAAACTATTTCCCCTATTCTCCTTCGCAGATGCATCTCCTGGCTGCCGGGCGCCGGATGTGCGCTTCACGATTGTGAAGCCGGATGAGACCACGGAGCAGCCGTATGCCAAGTTCGAGACGACACAGGTCTACCTGCCCGAGGACTTCACCACGGCCGATGTGGAGTTTGTCGACTCGGTGGCCCGCAATCCCAGCGAGAACCACGCAGCCGTTGTGAATCCTTACTCCTTGGACCTGGGCGATGAGCATCTGCATGTGGGAGATGCAGCTGCCAGCCTGGTGGCCGACGACGATGAACTGGATGACGAGGAGGAGTCGGACACGGCCACCGAGGAGGGAAAAAAGCGCATGAACAACAACCGCAAGCAGGGAAAGAAGCGTCGCTCCGGCTCCGGCCGACGGCGCCGCATTGAGAACGACAATGGGCAGACAGGACGGGGCCGGGGCAGTCGATACAAGCGGCATGCCATTCTCCATGACGCGGATGCCTCCTCGGACACGGATCGCTGGGCCGGCAGCAAGCTGGCCGCCGAGGGCGATGTCTACTACGTGCACATTGCCGACATCCTGAAGAGCCGCGAACCGAATCGGGCGCTGCGCTCCAAGCTGCACAAGCTCAAGCAGAAGGCCAAGATGAGGAAGTGCCTGGCGGAGGGAAACAAGGAGCAGTGCGCCAAGCTCAAGGCAAAGAAGAAGAAACCTAAATCCGAGGAGGAGCAGATGCAGAAGCAGGCAGAAGTCGAACGGAAGGCGGAGCAGGAGCAGCCAGAACCGGAACGAAAGCAGGAAGAGCAGCAGCAGCCGCTGGAGATGGAGATGAACCAGCCCGAAGAGACCTCTGGCCATCATCGCCGACGCGGTGACAGTCACGATGCAGAGCTCGACCAGCGTGACCTGAACCCGCGTTGGCGCAGCCGTCGCAGCATCGATGCCAAGGGCGATCTTGGCCAGCTGGAGCTGCAAACGGCGGAGGCGGAGGAGAACCAGTCCCAATATCGCTACGAGAATCAGTCGAGCAGTGCAGCAGTGGCCCTGCAACGTGTAAAGCGCAAGTCGGGCAAGACCACGGGTGCACTGAGCCGTCCGAAAGGTGGTGGCGACTCCAGTTCCAAGACCACCAGTCGCAAGGACAAGGGTGAGTGTGTGCGCCTACATAGCGGCCAGACACTGGCAATGCCACAGTGCCCAATGCTTACAATGAATTTGCCGCCGCTGTCGCTGTCTCGTTGTCTGTCTGTCCGTCTGTGTTGTGCCCAGCAGATCTATCCACCAGATCGATCGATTGAGTGGAACACACAGAGAGCAAATACAGTTCGATCCGCGTCTCTGGCCAACGCCAAAGCCTCTAATGCCCTTGCAAAAGTGGTAGGTTCTAAATGGTTATCCATGAAGCTTAATTGTCTGGTCCGATCTGTGCCAGTCTTTACTGTGATATATCCCATGAAAATATAAATATATACAAATAAACCTTTTAAATAATCAAATGAGGATCTTATACCGATATTACTTCTATCCCAATAGAATTTTAAGAGTGATGGAAGATCGCCTAATGAAAGATTTTCCTTTCAGTTTACTTTTAGCCTTTAAATAATATAAAAATTTGCAAATTCTGCCTCCATTTTGCAAGGGCATTAAAAGCCACACACAGACATACACACACACACATAAAAACGGAAGTTGAAAGTGGTGGACACCGACACACATACTCGAACATACTCGTAAAAGCTAATCGCAGTCGCACAGAACCACAGCCACATTGCCACATCCATAGCTCATCCCCCATCTGCTTAAAACCAGCGCCAGGCACCTGCCCGATCACCGCCCCTTCCCCTTCCCAATCACCCAGTCAACCTCCCCCCCATTCCGAATCACCAAACTTTGACGCTACTCCTTTTTGGCTTTTCATTACCCCCCCATTTGGGCACCCCCTTGTGCATGGTCATGGTTTATTTGCTCTGTCCATATCTTTGTCGTGGTTTGGAGCAAAAGCAGACCTGTCCTTTCCCGGGCATCCTGGACTTTACTTTGTTGGATGGCTGCCCGTTCCGGCCTTTGTTACGGTGCTGCTGCAATCCACAAAGATTTCCCTTTGTACTGCTCCGCCTCCTCCTGCTGCTGCCTCTGCCTCTGACCCTGTGGCCGTTGTTTGACGTGATTGGGGGTTCTGGCCAGCTTCTTCCTCGCATTTGTCCAAAGCTATAGCACAAGCCGTAGCCATGTCCGTGACTATGTTCCTTTTCTCCTCCATTTTTCTGCTTTCTATTAGCCGGCCCCATTCGCTGGCATAATATTATCCTTCGTGTTATCTTTGCCTTTTCACTTCTCCTTTTCTCGGAGCTCTTTTTGATGGTTTGCTTAGAAATGAAGTTGTATCCTGTTAAGTGGCCACTCCGCCACTCCAACCACCCCAACCACCCCATCTTTATGGCTTTCTTTTAATGCATATCTGAGAAGCCCGCCCCTGCCCGAGTTTCCCATTGAAATTTCCAGTTGGGGAGCACTTTTCGCACGTCTCGTGGCTTCTCTATGGTTTAATGTGTGTGCCCAAGAGGCGGACTCAAGTGTTTCTCCGGCTCCTGCTGAAGGAGGTAGATGCCTTTTCGAATGGTTGGGTCAACTCGTTGACTCTTTGTGCGGATAACTTAGAGGGCCATTGGGATGGGATCATTCATTGTCAACCAGCAGAGCAGCGAGTTTTCAGCATCCTTTACCGTATTCAGCATCCGCATCCGCATTTGATCATCCTCATACCGCATCCCGCATCCACATACCGCATCTCTCATCCCGCTTGACAGCTCATTAGATGCTTGCTCTATTTGCCTTTGTCCTCTCAATGTCTATCTACCCCCCGTTTCTTGGCATATTACATTGCCCATCTCTCATAACGCCCACACCTTCTGTTCTTCTCTTCTCGTCTCCTTCTAACTTTCAACTCCAGGCATCTACGACGAGGAAGCCGGCTACTCGCCCGTCCATCCCGACGACACCGAGTTCGACGAGGACGAGGAGGAGGAAGAGGAGGTGGACATCCTGCAGCAGTTCACCGAGGTATCCGAGATCCGATTCCCAGGCGAGATCGGGCCCATGGGCGATCGTCGGCTCTGCAAGATACGCTGTGTCAAGGGCAAGTGGGTGGGACCGCTGTGCGCCACCAACGAGGAGGGTAAGTGAGCCATAAACACGAACAAATGCACAATGGAACATACAGTCAGCACAAAAGATTCACGCAGATACAGAAACACACAGATATACATAGATACAGTTGCAGTTTCAGCTACAGCCTACTGATAATACGAGTACATTTAAGTCACTGAAAACAATTGCCAAATCATTTATACGAATGCAAATACACACGAAACAAAAGAGTCCACAAAACCACAAAACAGATTGTTGTTTCATTTGACGCCCACTTAATGTTCTCCAAAACTCCCTCCCTCCTTGCCACCCCCTCCCCCATCCCTCCAGATGATAACGGGAATGTGAAGTTTCAGCCCCTCTACAAGAGTTGCCACGTGAACCGGATACCGTCGCATCTGCTGCTCAGCTATCGGAACATCTCAGTGGTAAGTGTACGGACGAGCTTGTGGCTGCTGCACCACTGGCATTACAAAACAGGCACCACTAGAGCACCAACCACCACCACCACCACTACCCACCACCACTGCTACAGCACAACATTACATGCACACCCACATACGCACAGGCACACACACGTACATGGATCTCTAGGGGAGCCCTATCCAATGCCTAGAGATCTCTGGAGAACCCTACGCCTAGGTAGGCCTCAATATCAGCTTAGACTAAAGGAGCTCCGCTTCCGACCTTCGACTTTCTCTCTCGTCACGTCGCCCTATTTCGCTCTCTCTCTCTCTCTCTCTATCTCTCTGACTATCTCTATCCTCATATAAGCTGCACCAAATCTCTCTCTCTCTCTCCCTGTCTCTCTGTCAAGTCCAGCGTCATCACGTGCATGCGGATGCCCCAAGAGGCAACGATTCTCTATGTTCTGTTTTTTTGGTACTCTCTGATTCTCTCTCTTGCAGACACCGATACCACCAAATCGCGGCTGGCGTAAAACGCGCTTATCCAAATCGACACTTCTCTCAAATACAAACATTGTGAGTCGTCGTTATAGATGCTGTTGTGTAGAATGCTCGTTCCGTAGATGTCAACGAAACACACAGATGCACAGAAATGCAGATACACAGATACACCCGCACACACATAAACACACGCGACTACCGGAAGTAGCGGGTCCAATTAGTGGGTCCTGTTTATGGCTTGCGACCACGAATAAATGAATCAAATGCACGGTCTAGACTCTAGACCCATGCACTCTCTCACACACACCCAACACACACAAAAACAGATACCCACAAAATATACTCGGAGATAAAGATAAAGATACACTCGGACACACGGAGACTCGGAAACATGCACGCCAGAGTATCCTGTTATCCAGTATCCCGCCCCCCAAAACAGTTTTGGAACACATTTGATTTTCTGCTAACTTTTCTCTACTCCTCTCTCCCTCTCTCTCTCTCTTTCTCTCTCACTTTCTCACTCCATCTGCACGCTTCCCTCTCAATGCCTGCCACCTGCCTTGTGCCTGCCTCTCTTGTCTCTTGCCCCTTGTCCATGTCCTGCCTTGCCTTGCCAAATTTTCCGTGCCAACTCCCAGAATGTTGGCTGGGATCTGCCGCATGGACACTCGCTGCAGGCCCGCTGCCAGGAATTGGGAATCTACAAGCTGCTCGGAGAGTCACGGGTCCTCTGCTCCAACGGGTTGTGGGCCCCTCGCATGCCCAGCTGCGTGCCCACCACCGTGCTGACCAACTACTCGGAAGACAGTGCCCCATCCATTCGCATCAAGATCTTCAATGGTTCCCACTCGTTCGAGCCCTCCGGCGTGATGGCTGTGCCACCACACAGCACTGTTCTCATGGACTGTATGTATCCCCGGGTGCGGGGAACCCCCGAGTGGAGCTGGACCAGCTGGTACATGCAGTACTCGACAGGTGAGTGCCATCACCTGTGGGAGGAGCTCTTTGTACATGGCCACCACTTCCCTCCCTTTCCTTCACCCGACAGGCTGGTCACCGGCGCAGGAGGAGAAGGCCGTACGCTATCGGCTGAGCATCAAGAGTATTGAGAACAACGATTCGGGCACCTTCACCTGTACATCGCCGCGCGGACTGACGAACAGCATTGCCGTCGTGGTGGCCACTTCGACGTGCCCGCAGCTGACAGAGCCGCTGGCGCCGCTCAAGCTGCGCTTGGAGGGCAATAAGCTCGGCCAGCGTGCTCTTTACGAATGCCCCGAGGGCTTCCGGCTGGATGGCGCTTGGAATGCCACCTGCCTGGCCTCCGGCAATTGGTCATCGCCGCCGCCAACATGCCACTCCATCCAATGTCCGCGCCTCGAACTCGACGATCCCCATCTCAGTCTCATTGAACTCAATACCTCGGCATGGGGGCGCGCGGTGTTCAAATGCCAGTGGGGTTTCAAGTTGACCGGACCTGCGCAGCTGGACTGTGAGCCGACGGGCGTCTGGAGTGGCCCCGTTCCGCGATGCAAAGGTGAGTGCTGTATTCTGATTGTAAAAAAGTGATTAATAAATGGATGAAAAAGCCGAAAGCTTAATTGATACATATATAATTCGTTTATTCGATTCCACCCACACCTGTCGTCTGCCTTTGATTACCCCAACCATACCGCTGTACCATACTGCAGTCATTCAGTGCGTGATGCCAGTGGCGCCACTCAATGGACGCATCGGTGGCACCAGCCTCAGTCAGCGGCGGCTGACCGTGGGCGCTTTGGTCACATTCAGCTGCAACGATGGGCACACCCTGGTGGGCGAGTCGAGCATCATATGCACGGAGAACGGATTCTGGTCGCACTCGCCGCCATTTTGTAAGTAGACATCCGCTGCTAGCATACACACATACTCGTATACGCACAGATTTGCTGCGAGAGATCCCAATCTTCCGAGTGGGGCCCACTCACCATCCAAAATGAATTAATGACTCTTGTGTTGTATTTCCGCTGTAACAATCGACCGATTGCGATCCCGATACCGATACCGAAACCGATTATGAACCGATTCTGATACCGATCACCAATCACCACAAACATACGCATACACCATACCATGCATGCCCAATGACCATCCATGCAATGCTCTCCATGCTCTCGCCCAACGTGCAGGCAAGTCGCAGTGTCCGTATCCCGGCGATCCGCCCAACGGTCTGATAGCGCCCCTCAAATTTAATTACGATGCGGGCGACTATCTGAGCGTCCAGTGCCGCCCCGGATTTGTCCAGACCAACGAGGACCACCGCAACACGGGGCCGCCCGAGCGGCCGAAGTGTCAGCCCGATGGGAAGTGGTCGGGTCCGCTCCCGAAGTGCCGCAGCTACGAGGAGGTGTAACTGCACAAACAGAACAAAACAGATAGATAGAGCAACCGACGCCATTTTATTGATACTCTTGGATCGATTTGGCAGCCCTAATTTAGTATTATAAACACCCATCCAACGTGAATTGAATAATGAGAATGAGAATGATTATGATAATGAGATTGTATACAATTTTGTGCTAGAAAAATTCCAAATTCAAACAACATGAAGAAAAACCAGAACGAAAAAGCGATAACAAGAACATCAAGAAACCGAGTGATATTTAGATTAACTTAGTGAGAGGTATCAAAATTAATACAATATTTTACTATATATGTTCATTCAACGCCTAAATTATACTCGAATATATTTTATTGCATTTTATCGTATATGTATTCTTTAGTCAGAGCTCTCTCTCCCCCCCTGCTGCACAGGCCCCCACCACACACGAACTATATTCTAGAATCTACTCGAATCACAGCAATCTTCAGCAAAAGATTAGGTTGATCTCAAGCAAGCTATATATGTATACATATACACATAGAAGATACTCGTATTTTGTTCTTCGGATTGTAAAACTTTTGCAAATAATATTCAGTAATCGTTTCGCTTGAATTTTAATCAGAATAATTCTTGTACTTACACTTGTACGAAATACTTATATCTATGAATATTTATCCAAATGCTAATTACAGGTATTTATGTATTATGGTTGCAAATCAAAGTTGCATAAATGTAAATGTTTAAACAAACACACACTTACCCACAGTAAATATATACATATACAGAATACTAATTCTACTATCAAAATAAATGTTGAAAAAGGAAGGAAACTGCAAAACATAATTAGTTAGGAGAAACGAAAAGCCAAGCAAAATCAAAGTAAAAGCAAAGCGAAACAAAACGAAACGATGCATGCCAAGCCGTGCCCCTGCTTCTCGAGGGCATTTGAATGTCATATCCTTTTAATATCTCACACACAAAAAAGGATATGTGTACTGTACGAGTGTGCAAGCAGCTGCAATGTATGTGTTTAAGAAGATGAACATTTTAAATAAATTACGAATACTATTGTGTAAAATGCAATTACCAGTCTTTAACTGTGTTGATCCGTCTGCCGTGGGGGGGGGGGGGGGGGGGGGGGCAGAAGAAGAAGGTAAACTCAAACGAGAGAGCGAAGAGCGAAAGCCACAGCCACAGTCAAGTTGCAATTATAAAAGGTAAGTCAGTGTCACAGAAATACACTATTTAGCCGCCGCGTGATACAGATAGCGAAAGGTAACAACTCGATACAGCGGAGTGAGCCTTACCTTGAACAAACATACCTTTGCCAAAGCTGCGATTCACCTGCGAGCGAATGAGTGGGAGAGGTAAAGCAAATAAATGTTTCGGCTAAGCTTTTGGCAAAGCAAGCGAAAGAGCAGCCGCATTGAACGTTTGACTGAAATGCAAGAACAAACCGTTACCTCATAAGTGAGTATGTGCACACATGTGTGCTCCCCCACGCTGCACTGTGGGAGTGGCAGGCGCGAATCGTAAGTGAAATTCATTTAGCAAAAGAGTGTGAGCCAGATCATAACTGTTGAAATATATACAATGTACGTACCACGTACTTAGTAAATGCCTTTTTACACCCTTGAGTTTTATGTTTGTTTCATTTTTGTCACCACATTTTCCATTTCATTCCATCGTATCGTACGCGTACGAGTATACGCCTGGAAATTAATTTGTTTTGTTCTAGAGTACCTTCAAACGATTGCAGGAAGCTTCATTTCCCGCCAGCTCATTTTCCACACATGGCCGCTAAAAACCCCATTGTCGTTTATTCTCAGCCACGCCCAGGTCCTCCGCCCACGGCCCCCCACATTTAATGGCAATTTGGCGCCTGCGGGCAGGGGAGCGGGGCAGGGAAAATGCTGGGAAAGGTGTCTAAATTGAGATGCCCCCCAGCCCCGGGTGTGCGTCACGGCCGTGTGTGCGTAATTAAAATTAACTGCTGCTGGCTGCTGCGGCTTGTCTCCTCCTTTTGTTGCAAATTGGTTTTGCTTGTTTGCTAGTCCCAAAAAATTAATACACCCTGCTTTTGTTGGCCCTCGTGTACGACATAAAACTCGCATATAACTGAAACACTTCCAACAGAGAGAGGCAACTTTAAGACGCCAACTGTTGTGGTGCTCGCACCATGGAAACACATGCAATTATTCGCACGCGGATGTAGCATGCAGATGCAGATGCGGATGCGAATACCAATCTAGTTGCATATCCATTTCCGATCAGTGCTGAAAAAGTTGGACAATTTTCATTAGCACCTCAAAAGTTTCTCAGTTTCGGAAGTGGATGCAAATGGGAGGGGAGGGGAGCGAGAACGGGTGCCAGGAACTGTGAGGAGTGTCAGCTACTGGAAACATGGGACATGGTAAAGGGCATTCTCGGATATCCGAGCCAGCTCAAACATATCACAACTGCAATATTTTCTGTCCGTGCTCGGGTCAAAACCAATGAACTATGCATGTCACGTAGCTCAAAACCTGCCTCGTCCTCATCCTGACCTCTTCTCGGCACCCCTTCGAAAGTCATAAAAAACGAGCTTGGGCCCTGCCCCGCAGCTCGGCTCTGCGCTCCTCTGCTCTGCTCTGCTCTGGATGTTAAATGCATTCCAAAGCCACGGGGCTAACTGCTCTTGCACTCCCCTCCACCTCTATGCCCCGCCGCATGGGTGTGTATGTGAGTGTGCTCCGTGTCCTGGAGTCCGGGCTGGAGACAAAGTGCACTGGTGGCCATAAAGTTATCTATGCCATTTATTCGCAGAATTCGCTGGCTTTAAAGTTGGCCATACCCGTTCAGCTGCAAAGTTGACAAATTGTTCTATATCCAACATTCAACTTTTATCTGCGGCCGCAGGGGATGGTGTGTCGGCCAAAAAGAATCAAATTTCTTTGACAATTTGTATGCAAAACCCAAGAACAATTACTCATACAGAATGAGTGGATCCGACATGGAATAGAATCCCAGAGACCAATAGGATGGGGCATAATTGAGTTGGGTAAACGCTTGGACACTTTTGGGAAGGCGTAAAAGTAGCTGAAGATATCATTAATCATCACAGTGTCAATCAATTAAATTTCAAAATAAATGGTTGAATTTGATTGCGAATATTTCATTATTCATGTAATATGGGAAACATAGTATCAACCGACATTCAAATTCTATGCTCAAGGCTCAGGTCATGGTCTAATTATAGTTATGGTCTCATTGAACAAACATGACAGCTGTCAGGAGTTATAGACATATACTCGTATATCTGCTGATATCGGCCTTGTGCTTTCATATTTGATTAATGTCAAAGGGGCAACGAGTCCGTTCCCCCTGTTAACGCCCCTGTTGCTGCACCCTCTCTCCCTCTCGCAAAGAGCACATCCATAATGAGCTGAAAAGTGCCTCAGGATCTGTGCGTAAATATATTTGGCATGTGAAATGCCACATGAAATCGGGCTGGTGAAGCCTTTGACGAATGGGCCTCGATTTCTGTGTACAGATGCCTTAATTACAGGCTCATCCTTCGAGCAGACTCGGCCTGAATACCAGTACTATACGTAAATATATTGTGCAAAGTGCAATTCATAATGTGCGTAGAGCTGCGCAGCGCTGTTTAAAGAGACATTAAAGTGTGCAGCAGCCAAATCTGTAGCTCCCTGAAGTGAGCTCTCGCGGTCAGAACTCGTTGAGATCTCTCGCGTAATTACCTACTGGCTGTGTGGTCATGGCGCTAATTAAAACTTCACACCTGCCGACGACACTCACTTCGTTTCAGCAAAAGCTCAAATATTTGAGTGGAGTGGCAGCAGACAGCCAGAGCTGCTCTCACACTTGAACTTTACCCCGACAATAGGTCCCCAAGGAGCATTTTGTAGCGCTCTGTGCTCTAATTAATCTAACAGCCGCAGAGTCGAATACAGGCGGATGGAGTCGGCGGTCGTGTGGCAAGAGAGAGGGGTGCCAGCGGATTCGATTCAATTCCAGCGCATTACGCACCCGCCGGGCTGCCAACTCGCCTGCAAAGTGATTTATTCGCGACTAGAAATTAACATTTAGATTAAAGCGCGACGAATTAACATTTTTCCATAAATATTTATTTGAGAGCAGAGTCGGAGCCAGCGCAAAAAGTTAAACAGTTTCAACGGCTTTGGGTGCAGACCCGGCTCCTGGCTCCCGGCTCCCTGGTCCTTGGTCCCTGGACCGCTCCTGGCTACTGGCGAGAGTATTTTGCATTTGCCACAGCGTAATCCGAATCGGATGCGAAAACGAGAGGCAACGCAACAATGGACGCATTTGTGGGGCAGGAAAACGACGAGGAAACGGAGAGACCTCACTGGACATTTTTTGCCAGCTCTGTACGAATTTCTCTTTTGCATTTTCCAGCCAAGTCGCAGCTGCTTGAAAGAACACAATTTATTATAATGCTGATATGCCTTCTCCGTGCCAGTGCCAGTTCTTTCGCCTCTCTCCGTCTCTCCTTTGTTATCATTGATAACAGCGAGGGAATCGGAGCATCTGGCAATCGATACGGCGTGGGGTCATGTGCAATCATCTGCAATGGAGAGTCGAATAAACAAATGAAGAGACGACAGCTTCCTCCAGGCCCTGGGAGAGCCCAAACCCTATGGCTTCTTTTCGGTGGATGGATGGTAATTGAAACGGAGTTCAACCCCGCTAAAAAAAAACTTTTAAAAAGAGTACATATATGCAAATTTCCTTTCCAGTGTGTGCTTTAAAGTTATGATACGCGTATTCCAAAACCCTTTTGTGGCAGCTTTCAACATTTACATATGTATCTACATTACCATAATTGTGCCATCAACAGATGCAAGTTTAAATATTTGTATAGTATATAATATATAATTTCGTATATGCATATGCATACATATATGCATGTCCGTATCCATATCTGGTCTGCCTGTGAATACAAGTTCCGCTCTGATGATTCCAGCTCAGTGGTTTTTAATAATAAAACGAGATGCTGCGACAAATATACAAATTGATAACCCGCTGTGCGAACTTCATAAAATTTTTCATGCCAAAGACAAGAGTTCTTTACACCTTTTCTTTGGTTCTTCGTCTCTGGCAGAGGAGCTACCGTACGGGTGGCAGTCAGGAGCCATATAAATCACAGCCGAGGAGCAGGCACGGCAGCAGTGGGGGGCAGCCAGCTTCAACAATGGCCACAAAAGCGTTGCGACTCCGGCAAAGACAAAGTCAAGTTGAAGGCAGCACCGAGCGCCGAGCACTGAAATGACAATTGACACGACTTGCCGGCCCCATGCCACAGTAGAGCACAAACACAATGCCGTATGGCACACACCTTAGCCCGGAAGGCAGAGGCAGAGGCAACTCGAACCGAAGCGTTGCGACTCCGGCAAAGACAAAGTCAAGTTGAAGGCAGCACCGAGCGCCGAGCACTGAAATGACAATTGACACGAGTTGCCGGCCCCATGCCACAGTACAGTACAGCACAAACACAATGCCGTATGGCACACACCTTAGCCCGCCCGGAAGGCAGAGGCAGAGGCAACTCGAACCGAAGGAAGCCTGGCCCATTCCTCGCGTCCTCCGTCCCTTTGCGCGCTTCACGCAATTTATTTTATTGTTGTTTGGCAAACAACTTTCATAAGTTTCCAGCTGTTCACAAACGGCACTCAATTTTGGTCGCCATAGCAGTCCTCGCCTGTCCTCTTCGTCGCCCCACCCCACACCACAGTCCATGCCCCACTGCGTGGCACTGTGTTCTGCCCCTCCTGTTGGTCATTGAAAGTTATAAAGTGAGTTTTGCATTATTAGTTGCCAGTTGGTGTGACTAAGTTGCTTGCCACAAAAGGAGGCAGCCAGCCCTGCCATACGGATTGAAGATGGAAGAACAGACAGACAGTCGGTCCGGCCGGCCGGTCGGCCGGACAGTGAGACGTACCACAATTACCATAAGCAGTTGCAGCTGCTGCGGCATTTAAATTTGCAATTCCTTGTGTCGTCTGTTGCTGGGGACGCAAAAAAAATACAAAAAAAAAAAAACAGGAGACAAAAGTTATCCACGAAATCAATGCAAATTTGAATGGGAAAAATGCAATTATAAATATTGTTACAAACCAATTTGGGAAAAGGTAATGCCAGGTAAGCGAAACCCGAATACCCTTACTATTTCTATCATCTGGTTTCATAGGATAACACACCAAATCATTTTCTTTGACTTTTGGGGCCACAGATAAAGTTTTATTGGCTAAGATTCTGTACATTTCAACGAACAATTTTCGATTTTTAAATAAGATACCTGGCATTTGATCCAAGAAGCGCCCTTTCGACCATAAAGCCTAGAATAGTTGAAGCGAAACCGATCAAATAACGCAAATAATTGCATGTCGAAACATGTCTGATGCTGTTTGTTGGCTGTTTGGCTCCAAGTCTATATGTACATTCGTGTGTGGCTTTTGTACAGGATTTGCATACGCAAAGAGAATCAATTCAAAGCCAAAAAGTCAATCAATTGGTGAAAATCGAAAAACCAAATGCCACAGAGGAACAACAAACATTTGCAGCTGCAGTCGGAGACTGGACCAGACCGTGCAGCCGAATCACGCACTCAGCTGCAGCTGCAGCCACGTGCATGTAAATGATGTATATCTAATTGGTGTGCATGTGTGTGTTTGGGTGCAACAAACAATAAATAAAGTCTAGCCAATGCACAGCCCACTTCAAAACAAAAAAGAAAAAAACAATTATGGCTGCCAGAAGGATACACGTGACTACAGTCTGTCCCTAGCGATTGGATCCAGTTTGTTTGTTTGTTTGAACAATAAATAAACACATGAACAAGCAGCAAGTCGGAAACGGAAGTGGCAACAGCCCCAATAACGGCCAATCCAATCCAATCCATAATTGTTGAAAGCTGAAAAAGAGCAGCCCAGGGGCTTACTGATTGAAAGGTTATCGATTGCGCAGGAGTTCAACCATCAGCCACACCTTAAACTATTAAGAACCATGAGGGGGGATCCGGTGCGGTAGGAATTTTCAGCGAAAATACGCACACGCGGGCTGCCTCAAAGCCAATTAGGGTTTTGGGTTAGCTAAAAAGGTTTCCGCAACCGACGACAGCCAGCTGTCAGGACACATTTCGCTGGTTGACAAACATATGTACATATGTCGGAAGGGATATGCTCTGCAGCACCCACCTCACCCCACCCCATCCCACCGCATGTCCCACATCCTGCTGCTTGTGGCAACCATCTCCTAGCATCCTGCTGCTGCTGCTGCTTTGGGGCAACTCAATTTAAAGAGCTCAACGCTGGCTGGATTCAAAGAGCTTCTTTAATTTGATGGCCAATCGAGGGTGAGGATGGATGCCGCAGTTCCACAGATGCAATTACCCAGCCCTCTATCCAACCCACAGGTCTGATGCTGGGTCTGGGTCTGGGTCTGGCCCTGGATCGTAAATTGCCAACGTGATATTAAATTACGTGTGACTTTCTACTTCCGCTGGTACGTAATCCGTTTCCGGTTCGGTGCTTGCCTCGATGGCTCTGGCTCGCAGACTGGGTTTACATTTACCGTTAATCTCGTGCTAAGCGTCGCCAATAAATTATTTCCAGTCCCATGTCCCCTGTCTCCTGTCCCCTCTCCGCTTTCGGATAGTGTGGCCAACTGTATGAAAGAAAATTTGCAATTAAAATGCAAGCGCTGATAGCGGCGGCGGCGGCGGCAGCGGCAGCGTCTAGCATTCCATTGGCCATTTTATTTTCCATGTTTTCTTTTGTGTGCTGTCGCTGGTGCGGCCAGCATGTTGACCCAATTCCGAAAATCGTACAGAGCCAGCGGCAAACATTTCGTTTTGGTCGTTTGGGCAGCAGTCAGTAGTTGGCGGCAATGTTGTCCGTTGCCTGTTGCCTGGGCACTGGGCACTGCACTGCATTGTCGGTTAATGCATTCAACGTTAATGTGTGGCATCCACTCACCAGTAGCACGAACGATGCAGTATCATTACCATCATCATCATCATCATCATCATCATAATCCAGATGATGCGAATTTCGTTGCCCTTTTGCGGCGGTTTTTGCTGCTAATGCAGCTTCGGTCGCAGCTCCAGCTCCTGTGCCAAATCCGCAGACCCCATCCATGTACTCTCGGGTTCTGCTCCCCGGTTCCGTGTTGCTGTCATTGCGGTCTGCAGCTGTTTATCCAGCTAAAACGCATGTAATGGATTGGATGTGGTCCGCGAATGGGCAACAGTATTTGCATTTAACTTCGCCCTCGTACAGGAATACCGGAGTCTGCGTGGCGTATGCGTAATGTGCGCTGAAAACTGGCAGAGTAGACAATTGAAGGCCCTTAAAGGTGTAACCAGCTTTGCTCTGTTCGCAGTGCCATGAAAATTGAGTTATACGTAGAACAGAATATCAGAATATCAGGTGATGACGTAGACATGGCAATCAGCTTAATCTTCTTCCCGCTGACAGCAGTTATCCACTTTGCGGGGAAAATTGCTTAATGGCGTTTGTTAGTCACGGGACTTCAAAGGCAGAGTGCAGTTGATTGAGTGGCCCAGGAGGAGGCCCGATAAAAGGCGTTCGACCAGTTCGAATAGCTCTCCTCCTCCATTAGCCCAATCATCTACTCATGACACAGGACTCAGGAGGCAAGAGGCAAGAGGCAGTGCCCTGGGCGGAGAACACTCAATTAAATATTGACTCGCAGCGGACTGGAGTTTGGCAACAATTGGGCAACTTTTCAGCAGTGCAGCCCTCTTAATACGTGTAATGGCCAACGACACGAGCTTTGGTCGCAATCTGTGTCATCGGATCTCCCCTATGGGTGGCCCAGCTGCAAGGGTACTTATTACGAGTGCCGTGGCTTTTAAGTACCCACACATGAGTGGCAAACGAGAGGCCTGCTGCGGCTGGCATCCGCTGCTGATTTACGCCACTGCAAAGTGACAGTAGAGCTCTTTTTATGCGCTTTTATCGCTTTAATTGTGGGTGGGCCAGGCGCCAGGCGCCAACCGACAGCCGCCAGGCGCTGGCATCTCGCCTCCTTCCTGTGCCATACTTCGGCATCCTGTTTTAAGGCTCCCACTGCAACTGTAGCCGCCTCTTCTGTCGTTACTCTTTCATCATGCCTGTTTGCCACGCCATCAGCAAACAGGGCAACAATGATGCCGCTGCTGCTGCTTCGGCTGCCGCTGGAATGGCGGATGCATCCATGGGCTGACAGCAATGCAGGTCACTGCACTAAAGGCATCAATTACATTACTGCATTAAAGATGTCGTACTTGGCGTCTTTAAAATGGGTTAACATTCTCCTGCTGTGTATTTTGGGCGTGGAAATTAATTAGAGCCTCAGCCTCAGTGGAAGCCACAAAACCGCAGTGATAATAATAAAACTCGTAATTATACGTATGAATACCAAAGACTTATGAGGGTAGAGCCCAGACATACATCCATCCATCCCGCTGCAGCTATGCACATACATATTTACGAGTATACTGCTGCCGCTGTAATTAATTACTTATAATACAAATAGATTTCAATTAAAATACACTTATTAACCTCATTAACGCATACACGAGCGTGTATGCACGGTAGGCTTTACCCTTTGATGAGGACTTTAATCATAATCAATTAACAGCAGTCCGCAGCTGGCTCCATGGCAATCCTGCCTCACATTCCACTGTAATTATTTTTTTAAACTGTGGGATATCGGCTTAAATTGAGCTGAGTGGGAGAGCTAACAGCTGACAGAGAATGTACTCCGAGCCAGTAGTGAGCATCGCTTCTTCCATGCAATCTATCGATCATTCGAGCTGAGTTCGTTGGCTCTAATGAAAGGTGCATAGGTGTAGTGCATAGTACAGCCCTCTGTCTGTCCTTAATATGTGTTGTTGGTATTTCACACACATTAGCCATTTAAATCCTATCAAAACCATAACTCAATATGCCTGGAGCTGCAGGGGCCACCACTGGTCGAAAATCAGAGCTTTTAACTATTAAATATGATCATACCACCATGGAGCTCAAGTCAAAGCCAACTCGCACAGACAAAGCCGCACTCTAAGTGGTCACCCATTCGTATACGCATTGTAAATCAAATTACACATACGACGCAAGGGCCGCCTCGGCGGGCTTTGAATGGGGCACGGCACAACGATAGGAGTTCTGTGATGAATGCGGCAGCAGAGGAGATAGGAGGCATGCAGCACGAGGCTCGAAACACGAGGCATGCGGCTGCATTAGCTTGAGCTGCATTTTAATACACACGGCGCAAATAATTCACACTGTAAGCTGCCGCTGCTCCTGTGGCTTCGTGGCCATTATTCATGGGGCAGCCAATGTCGGAGGGGGATACTCATGTATGTATATCTGCACTGGTGGCAAAGTAAGTAACGTGGCTACCCAAAACTATGGGCATGTGTTAAGGGCAGAGGGGAAAACGGGAGAGCAACACGCTTATGCCACTTCCCAATGGCCTGAGTGCGCTTTTCACTTTTATTGTGGCTGCTGGTCCAGCTGCAGCTCCGCTCCTGCTTTTCGATGCCTGGGTAAGGCCGACAATATATCTGTCTGGCTGTCGGCAAATATGAGGAGCAGGAGGAGCAGCAGGAGTCGGAGCAGATGCTGTAGTTGCATTGCCATACATTTATACATTTATGTGCTTTTCTTTACCGAATTTACCTTCTGTGTTACCGTTTTTATGACAGCTTCCGCTGGAGTGGCATGCTACATGTGTTTGCAATCGTGTTCACTTTTCCTTGTGTCTTTTCCTCGAGTGTCTGAGAGTTTTCCTCCCTGTTTCTGTTTCTGTTTCTACCCTCCCCACCATGCATGGCCATATGTACACTGTGTACAGCTTGTGCATTGCCGCATATTTCTATCTCTAGGGCTTTACTTTGTAATGAAAATCTTTTAATAACATACGAGTATGAGTATGTTTGGGTCTGTGCTCTGATTTAATCTTATAAATGGGAATATACATATTTCTCTCTCTCTCTCTCTCTTTCTCTATCGCTTTGCGAAATTCCAAATCATCAACGAATGGCTAACCGCACTCCGACATACAAATTCATGGCATGCAATCGGTCAAGCGAATTGTGTGTGACAAAAATTTATTTCGTCTGCCAGAAGGCCTGTTGTCCCACTCATCGAATGTGAAAATGATATGCGAGTATATACATATGTATATATGTATGTGGAAGTGCGAGTATGTGTCATGTGTTTGTTTGGAATTATACGATTTTATTGCCCATTGAATAGAGCCGTTGGGGAAGTGTGGGATGGGGGGCGGGAGTGACCCTTGTGTTGCAATAATGTGCGGCATTTAAATGGCCGACGACCACAGAACAAAACTCCAAGAAGCAGCAGCAACATTTTGGGACATTTACATGTTGCCTAACGAAAAATGCTATGAGAATGAAACATCTATGCGGCTAATGAGATACCCTGTACTTTGGTGCTTTCCATCTTGACAGCTAAGAGATTACTTCAGCACAATATACCCTTGTATCCTATAGCCCAAGTAATGGGTGTCGAAGCCACATCCTGGCAGAGTTGCAATCCCCAAAAGCCGAACCTTAACCCAAACCCAAACCCGACCTCGACCCCTACCCCGATGACATCCATCCCCAACTCTTATTCGGGTGCAGGCCCGAATCCCTGGGCCAAGTGCGGACGGACGCACAATTCGCATTGTTTGGCTTTTGCTGGTGCCAGCTTAGGCCCGGATTTGTTCTCTCTGTGGAGGGAGGATGTGTGGCTGTTTATGTGTGTGTGTGCGTGTGTGAATGGAAGAATGTCCTAAAGTGGGTGCGTGTATGGGTGCTTGTGTCTGTGAAATTTTCTGATTTATGGCATTAAATGCACAAAAAATGCCTGGAATTGGATTTTATTTGAATTTAATGGGTTTTTAGTGTGTTTTAATGCGATCCCTTTGTGGTAGTTTGCAGATTCACAGATTCCTATTTGTTAGTGTACATATTTGGTCCGTTCTGGTCAATTAAATGGCAATGCAATTAGGAAATCTGGACAAGGCGTGTACAAAAATGTAATAGCTTTTAAATTTGGGATTATATCTTTACAATGCTTTAAATTTGAATTTAAAGTGGGGAAACGGTATATGGATAAGTGAAACATGAGGTCTAATGTGATCATATCCGGGCTCGTAGACCCCTAGGCTAATGGTTAATGGACAATCTCTGATCTGGAATACATCCTTTCCCACTTATACTTCGACGTAGTTAAATAAATCTATCATCTCGTTTGTTAATGCCATAATTCAGCTAACAATGCGCAGGCCATACCCAATATGCTATTACGTATACGACGTGCAGCACAGCAGGGGGACAGAAGAGTATACTGGAACAACGGGCCAGGCCAGGCCCGGCCATATGCACTACCAATTTATGGCTTCAATAAACATAAAGTTTATAAACTCCCGAGGCGCTGTCGTTGCTCATCATTTGCAGCGGATTGTCGTGCTGGCAGCAACAGCAGAAACAGAACAGACAAGTGGGAAGGATGGCAGGAGGGAAGAGGGAAGGGAGTGAACACTGAACAGGAGCAACGATGGCCAAATAAATAATGAAAAAGAAAAGTGATGTCATAAAAATTGTATCTCTTAACTGGAATTGAGCAACAGGAACGAGAGCAAGCAAGGCGGATGGTGCTACCAGCACCAGGCAGAAGCAACAGCAGCAACCGAACGGAGATAAGGAACAGCAAAAGGTAGCAAGAGCAGTATCAGCAGCAGCATCAGGAGCATCAGCGGCAACAAAGAGCAGAATAACGGCACAAAAAACATCGCATGGTCACTGTCGTATAAAAAATGACAATGGCAGAGCCTTGACGGCATGTGTACGTGTGTGGAGAAAGCAGAAAGCAGGCAGAAAATGAGAGGGATGAGGAGGAGTGGAGCAGAGGGGGCCGTACGTACTATAATAGCCAGAGCCACAAGAGCAAACAAAAAAGCCAAACAACGCTGGCAATGCTGCACTTGGATGATGCTGCTTCTGTCATACAAGTGTATGAGTGTGTCTGAGTGTCCCGTTATAAAGTTACAAAACTGCAAAATACTACAAAATGTTTAACTCCCTCATACACACACACACAGACACACACACACACACACACATATCATGCACTCACACGCACGTCCGCAACAGCCAACAGCATCAACAATTTAACGTGGCACAAAATTGTTTCCGCCTCTCATCGCACCTCCTCTCCTTATCCTTACAAGTTTACTGCTTGGCAACGCTGTGCCAAAGGTGGAGTGGAGAGAACAGAGAGCACAGGGAACGGGCACGAGCACTACATAGACAGCGGAAGCATGCCCCAGCCCCCGAAAAACTATGTATGTATAATGCTATGAAAATATTACATAAAATAATGCTCTTAAAGTTTGTATGAGCACCGACACCGAGCACCGACAGCTTCATGCACAATTAGGTGGCTCTGGCGCCATGGTCAAGTCTAAGGGGATTTCCACTTTCCACCTCTGGGCCATGTGTGTGGCATGGATGCCAGCGCAACAGCAACAGCACTCGAAGCTGCCAACTTTAATCAGAAGAGCGGAATAAGAGAGCAGCTTGGAGCTGAATGGAGGCAAGACAAGAGGAGAGGCTTTTGTAGAGCATGAAGTAAGAGGTAGTGCCTGCCAATGCTGATGTGGCCCTTATTCCACGAAATGTAACATATTTCGAATCTCTAAAGATTACTATTTATGCATTTCGATGTTCGAACATACAGTGTTGCATATTGCAAATGAAAAGTTTATTATTGGAATTAGTAATCAACATACTTTTTGTGGTATTGTTTGGCTTTTCAATGGGAGCACTGCCACTGCCACTCTACATTGCATTCCATCGTACGAATGCAATATCAATTATTTAGTTCTAAACAAATTCGTGCAAATTGCTGCTTAATTTCCACAAATGGCTAAAATATAACTAAATATTTTGTCTGACGCAAAAGATATTACACTGTGAAGATAATAAATCCCATTCAACTCCAAGCCATTCACAGAATCCAACTTTTACTTTTCGAAGGATACCCTCTGGCTGGTGGAGTGAAGTGGTGAGGGGAGAGAATGTGGGGGGCAGGGGGGCACAAAGTGCTAGAGAGTGCTGCTAACTCATTTCACAATTTGCCAGCCTGAAACCCGTTTTAATGTGAAAACTTTTGTGGCTACAATGTATCCACACGGAAAGGTACGACTGCGACTGCAGGACTACAGGAAAGGCTGACTTCTCCAGGCTGCTGGCAGCACCCCTGATCCTGTGCAGCATGATTAAGTTGCGCAAAAGTTCGGCTTCAATTTCGGGGCAACAATAGCCGCAGCAGCAGCAGCAGCAGGATAGAGAGTGAAACAGAGTCAGTGGGCCAAATGCAATCAAATGTACAGAAAACAAAACAAAACAAAACAAAAATTGTAACAACAGAAGGGGGATTACATGATAATAATACCCTAGTTCTCATCAAAGAAATATATAATAGCTAATAGTATATGGTTTGTATATAGTCTGCATGTATGTATACTTACTACATATAGCCAAGAAGACCCATAGTACCCACTAATCGAATGTGTGCTCATCCTTTATTGAGTTGAAAACGCGTTCTTTTTTGCATTAAAATCACAATATCTTTAGAAATTCAATGCAAAGAAAGGGTTATGGTAGGGAATTCAAGGCAACAGAGTCTTCAACAAGGAGGAAACATAGGCAAAGGAAGCTGCACACATTGTACGCATGTGTCTACATTTACCCGTAAAAGAATAAACAATATATTGAATATGATTTGCCAACAGATGTGGTGTGGTCCATGCTCACTCTCACTCAATCAACAGTGGCAGCTGTGGAAGGGAGACGACGGTGACTGGTGGTAAGAGTGTGTTGGCAGTGTGGCATTCAGAGAAGGCTTACGTGACTCTCGGTCTCCATCTCCATCTCCGTTGTCGTCCCGTCAAAAAGAAAGCTGTAATATGAAGAGCAGAGGCTGCCTTCAATTCCGATTCCTCTGGAAATCGAAAGCGGACTACGGACTATGCAAATCTGCTGCTTGTCGCCTTCTGTGACACACAATACATTTACATAAAAATGCACTTGATCTAGTTGACTGTGGGGGGTGGGGAGGCAGAGGTACATGGTACAGGGTACAGGCTGTCGATGTGTGTAAATATATCTTCTTACAGCTGTCAATGTGTTCACACACGTGGTGCTTCTTCCGCTCCCGTCTCCCTTGTCCTAGATGGTAAGAAAGCTAATCGGCTTTGGGATTGGCTAATACTTTGTGCAAGAGGTAGGTTTTCCCAGCTATGAAAGAAGAATCCTCATCGGAAATCACACAGTGAACGTACTATATTTAACCTGAACGAAATCAGATTTTCCATGGGCTTACTCGGATGGGTGGGGGGAATAGAATGCTCTTCAAAATGCTCTGAAACTTGAAGTTCTACAAAGGTTTTCCTGCTATATTTCGTAATTGGCTCATTGCTGGCTCCGTTCCGTTTCAATCCCATGCTGGGTGCCAGTTGCTAAGCAATTTGGCGCAGCTTCCGTTAGTGAATAACCCACGCCGCGGCGTGGCAGGACCTTCTATGAACAGGTCTGTTCGTAGAGGACTAATTAATTTCCAGGCCTTGCTATAGGTGTAGCTACAGGTACAGGCCAGTGGTTGAGCTACATGCCCGGGATTACATTCTAAGCCTGTGCTTTGAACGCTTCACTGGCCGAGTGGGTCAGGTCAGTGGTCGGAGAGAGGGCAGAGCTTTGCTGGGACTAATCCCCCTGCATATAATTACGACTGAAATGTGGCCTAATAGGCGAGCAGCAGACGACTGGCACTGGTACCGGTTCTCAGTCGCTTTAATTTGCTGCCATTTAGCCTTAAGGGAACATCCGGACATTCAGACATCAATAATAAATGAGATTCGACAAAAGTTGTAAACCTTTTTCGGCACTTATCTGTCACACGTCGCACGGCGCCAACATCATTTGTCAATTGTCATGGCTGCCGGCTTAAGCTCCACTCCACTCCACTCTTCTCTTATCCTTTGTCCCTCGTTCCACCTCTCCGGCCCCCTATGGTCTCCTTGCTCTTGGTTCTGTTACACAGAAGGACACCCGCATACAGAAGTTCTGTTTACCAACGTTTCGTTTCCCTTGTCACGCCCAATTGTTAAAAATGACAACTAATTAATTTCTGTCCGAGCCCCGACTCGGTCCCGCCCCCGCACTGACCACTGTGCAAGCATTCTGTGGAGGAATTGGCAATGCTTCGCCCTCAGCTTCCGTATCCGCCCACATTCCCTGGCTTACTTCGATTGCTTATAATTTGGGGTCAAATCTCTTGAATTTGTAGAGTGATTTGTCGGCTTAAGGGTTAATGAGTGGCCTGTGGTTTTAGGGCAAAAAGCAGACTGAAGTTAGGCAAATTACTGGTATTGTTATAGAAATCTTCATTGAAGATGATAGTCTGAACAGGTACCGAAAGTGTTATCTTCTCTCAAATGAAGTGTGCAACGATTTAGTGTTCCACCGGATCCTATCAAACAAACAGCTGGGAATGCATTTTAGAAGCTAATTAGCCAAGTTCTAAGTACTGGATAGAAGATATGGGTACTTAAACATGGTCCCGCACATTCATTCATGCCCATTCAGAGAGCCCTATTCCATGGCTCTCTTCACATGCTTTGACCACCAGTCCGCAGCAGTTTCATCCAAAGCAGCGTCACAAATGACTTCATTAGCCAACGCTCTCATTCCCATCCTCCCGCTCCCCCTCCCGCGGTAGTGCCGCGAAGATAGCTCTATTAGCTGAACATGTCCATGCCCCGCAACCTACATTCCACATCCACTTAGAGCTGATAAGCAGCTACTCAGCTCGGGGCATGGTCTGGTCTGGAGGATATACTTTGGGGCAGGAGGAGTGATGACAGCTCCCGGAATGCACACAAATGCCATCATTAACAGGCTGGAAGCGATTTTATTGTGTTTGGCTTAAGCTCTTAACTCTCTCCCACTCTCCTACGCTCTTCTCCCCTCTTCGAAACCTTCTCTTTGAGCTCCTCCTCTCATCAGCTGGCCTAATGATTCTCACTCTAGATGAGGCTTAATGACAAAACAAAAAAAAATGGCCGACCACTTTCCCGACTGCATTGGTTGCATTTACTGGCTGAAGAGCAAAACATGTGTTCCACAACTTGGACAGAGTCCTCCACTCTCTCTCTCTATCTATCTCTCTCCCATTAACTCCCCCTCTGGCTCTGCTACCCCCTTCCTCTCTGAGTCTGTCTAATGCTGCAATTTGTAGACCGCTGGTTTTATTACGGCCTGGGGCTATGGAGCAACGAAGAGCCAGGCCAGTCAAGCCCATGCTGCTCGCCGCAGGAGGCTCCTGGCTTATGCACCCCTTCCATGTACATATGTACGGATCCGTACTTAGCCGCTTTTGGGGGCGGGAGGGCTGGGCCGAGAAACTTTCGGCAGCTGGCAAGTTGGCGACATTTTCGGCTGCCAAAAAGTTTCCGCACTGTGTTCGTGGCGGTTCTGTGAGAGCTCTCGTTACGCTTTGAGTGGAGTTCATTACGAATGCCGCGTGTTGACTTATGCATAATTACTGTTTTTCATGGCCCCCAGACCAGGGGACTACTGACTTTTCAGACCCGGGCAGACTATGGCATGGCGACCAGGCTTGGCAAAAGTTTTTGGACCGCGCTGTGCTCCACTGCCAGTGCCAGTGCCTGTCCCCCCGCTCTGTTCCGGCCGGGTCATATGCTCATTTGTGTGCATGACGCACTGACCTGTTTCTAATGCAACAAAAACGCTAAGCTCCTGCCAGGCACTCTCGGTGCAGTCAACTGTGCCCTTTCGCCTCAGGGAGCTCCGGCAGCACCCAGCATCGCCCACTCTTGCAGCCGTAGCATACTTTTTGCGCCGCCTGCCTAAGAGTTTATTTTACGCACGCCTTGACCAGCGAGAGAGAGAGAAAGAGAGATGCAATAAGGGCAACGGGGCGGATGCAGCACTTTTCCAGCAAGTGGAAAAGTCAAGCGGATAAACAAGAGATTAAAATGTCATAAACAATGCTTTTTGCTCTTCCTGTCACGCCCCGCCCCGCCCCGCTCCGCTCCCGATCTGGCTTCTTTTTCCACCAAGCAACTTAATGAAAGTCGCTCGAGTAACCAGAGTGCAGCCGAGAAAAAGTGTTTCCTTTGCTGCAGCGAAAACTATTTTCGAATTGAAACTTTCCATTGCACCCATGCCTGCCCCCATCAAGGGGGCCGAACGGGAGATATGCATCGCACTCGCGCCCCACAAGCCGCAGGGGCAAGTTGAAGCCCCGTCGATGGCAACTCAATAAATTTCCATTAAACTTTTGATTTGTATCTATGACTTTTAGCAGTGAAAATGCAATTGAAATTGCTTTCTGTCGGGGCAAAAAAAACGTATGTATGTACGACCATATAGTATGTGTAAAATATTCGAATCCACAGTAATCTCTGCATCAATGCTGTACGAAAGAGAGTATCCAAACATCGACCAATGGTCTGAATAAATCTCCATGTTTGTAACACAATTGAAAAAAAACTTTATTTTCGCTGGGCCTGCGAACAGGAGGAGCGTTGCACAAATGATAAACTATCGTACAAAGGCATAAATTATGTTCACATTCTCGTATTTGCGCAAGAAACAAGTAACTATAAAACACTTAGATATATTCAAGTTTAGATTTACTGACTTTTGGCAATCACACACACACACACTCGTACTCCCTTGGGCCACATACACACATGGGGGTCGTAGTGTTTCGATCTATGGTCTACACTTAACGAAATACTGTTTGCAAAGTCGTTGCAAGCAAAACTCTCTTAGGACTCTTTTTCCCACACAATTTTCGACGACAAAGGCCGGCCGCGGTTGGTATTGATGCTGAACGCAGGCTGATCTTTGCGGGCGAAAATTATGGATACGACATAAATTGCGATAGCTAATTTCCTGATTATATGATTGTATGTGGTTACGGTATTAAGTATTGATTCGTAAATATGCATTATGGACAGACTGAAGGAGGAAAGGAATGAATATCGTTGGTTAAACAAAGAAATTGTAAGTGAAACTATGACAAACAATTGCCGGTTTACTCAACGCCGGCATTGATCGTGATCGTCTTGCCCTTGGGGTCGTCGAAGCGATCCATCGTGTTGATGTCCATCATCCAGCAGACGCCAATGAAAACGATGACCAGCAGAAGGACAACTACCAGCAGACCCATCAGTATTCCAGGCGAGACGAAGCCCACACAGTCCCATGAGTCGCCGAAGACAAAGTTTTCCTTGTAGGTGCTGCTGAACGGAGCCTGAATCTGCAGTGAGTTAAAGCTCAGGGTGTTTCCTTCAGAGGCAGCCGACTCTAGGGTGAGGTTTCCGCAGGCGTAGGAGAAAGTGGTTGGGGCGTTGATGATGCCAGTGCTGCGGAAATTTTGTCCGGCGTAGGCCACGTTGGTCAGGCTAAAGTAGCCGCCATCGCTATATACAACATCGAACGTGAGCGACTTGTCCGCATCGGCAGTGGCCAGTTTAACGGAGAACTTAGTAGCGGGAGTAGTTCCGTTGTCGATGCTGATAGAGTTGACCGAGAAGGGAGCCCCGTTGTACGTGACGCTGGTGTAGAACATTCGAAACTGATTGCCCAAGTACCACATGATGCCTCCGCTGGTGGCGGCCGTGTCACGACGCGTGCGACGCTGCACCACAGGGGCGGTGGAAGGAGTGGCCAGGTACAGATAAGCCACCTTGCACTCAAACTGCTTGCTGATAGCGGCGATGGCAGAGTCTGTCAAAGAGCACAACGAAATGAGCACCCACTCTCACTCACAGACTGTTTTGTGTACAAACCATGTGACTCTAGAACGGCTTCGCGGGTATCTTCTTCATCCTCGAAGCTGACAAACAGAGCGGTGCCCACGGAGCACTTGGCCGGGCTCGTGAGCCGACCACTGGCATCGATGCTGTTGTGCTCCCGCTTGGCAGCCACCGAGCGCAGCGCCTCCGACGGATTCTCCACGCTGGTGTAGTACGTCTTAGGACTAACGCCCTGCAGCTGAGCGTAGCAGGACTGCGCCTGGGAATTGGAGCACAGGAAGTCCTTGGTGCTCAGCTGAAGTCACATAAAAATGCATTAGGAAATAAACTCTATCATCACCCATTTCACGTGCTGCACTTACGCCATTTTCCTCGAAGGCCACAACCATGTGATCTTTCAGCAGCTCTGCCAACTGGTCAGCAAACTCCGCCTGGGGCACAGTCTTCAACGAGGGCTTCGCTTCACTATACAAAGAGAAAACGACTTGGTTTTATCCATTCAATTTGTGGGCCGCTATTCTAACCCACCTGTTGGCACCCCATAGGAATACGGGCGTTTGCTCGGCCAAGGCTGCTCCAATGACGCACAATGCAATCAGCGATTTCCACAACATCTTGCTGGAACCACTGGGACGACGCACTTAATGGGGAAAAACAATAAGGAAACAAAACCAGGCATAATGTAAAAACAGAAAAGAACACAAAAAGCAAGAAAACCAACCGAAAAGTGAACTCAAACTACAAACGAAAAACGGTGGAGAAAATGTTCGCTTTGCAGGGCCCGATTGAGAAAACTTATGACCAAATCATGTGATAGCAGCCGATCAGTGTGACCGTGCATTTACTGATAAATTAATAGTGGGACCATTTGGTATATAAATATAACCCACTTAAGACCCCTCTATTAAAAAAGGTGGACAACTTAGCTAAGCCGCGGAAAGTAATATTTTTTATAAGCTCTCCTTGTCAATCCATCCTATCCTTTGGTTCATTATTTTAAAAACCACGATATCTTTCACCTGAACTTCTCTAAAACTGTTAAGCTTTCATCATTTTCGTGGAGTGTATTTTACTGATCACTGGTCGACAGCAGGTTAATCGTTCTTGTTTTTATCGGAAATCATATTCCTCAATTTTGATATTCTGTTGAATATTGCTTGTTAACTAGAACCCTCAGCCTTGAACTCGTAATTTTATATGATTGATGAATTAATTGTATAAAAGATTAGATAATATTAGTGACTCTGTTTTATTGGATGGTTTATAAAAAAGGGTTTAATAAATGTGCAATGTTTTATAAAGTAATAACGGGTTAAAAAAAATACCAAAAAATCTAATCATGTGATGGGAAACCAGCTGATCGATAGCCAGACACAGCGAGCCGCGTGCGTATGCTGTAGTGATGATTATTTTGATTATCGGTGTGACCATAAAATAAACTATCGATTAGCCGAAGAGTGCGGTTAATCGATTTAGGCCAAAAAACAAAACAAACCATTTGTGTGTTGTTTTCTTCATGAAATCATCAATGAAATGTGCAGTGTAAGCCTTTAAGGATGCGTCTGCGCCGCCGTTCGTGGCAACGTAAAATGCGGCGCGCCATCGAGCAGCTTAAGATGCAGTCGCGCCGCAAGCTGCAGCTACTGTCGGGTAAGATCTTACTCTTGGACACTTGGATCTGGAATAATTGTTGATTTTCTCACCTACCAGTGGTTGGCGGGCTATGCCTGATGTTCTGGCTGGCTGGCAGTCTGATGCCTGCACCTGAGGAAAATCAGATCAGCGACACCAATGCCCCCTGCACGCCCATCGACGTGGTATACACATGGGTGAACGGCTCGGATCCCAGCTTCATTGAGGCCATCAGTCGGTTTGACCCGAACTATGATCCCTCGCGATTCGACGATAAGAACGAGCTGCGGTACTCTCTCCGCTCGCTGGAGAAGCACGCCAGCTGGATTCGCCACGTGTATATTGTGACCAATGGGCAGATACCCAACTGGCTGGATCTCAGCTACGAACGCGTAACAGTCGTTCCCCACGAGGTGCTGGCCCCCGACCCGGCGCAGCTGCCGACGTTCTCTAGTGCAGCCATCGAGACATTCCTGCATCGCATTCCAACGCTGTCTAAGAGATTTCTGTACTTAAACGACGATATATTTCTGGGTGCGCCGCTCTTTCCGGAAGATTTGTACACGGAGGCAGAAGGTGTGCGCGTCTATCAAGCCTGGATGGTGCCCGACTGCGCCTTGGACTGTCCCTGGACGTATATAGGAGATGGGGCCTGCGACCGTCATTGCAACATCGATGCGTGCCAGTTCGATGGCGGGGATTGCAGCGATACGGAGCAGCCGGACGGTTCACACGTCGTCATTCACAGCCAGGAGACACACGAGGAGGAAGCACCTCCGCACACAGTACACAAATTCCCGCACATGGGCCTGCAGAAGCTAATTAAGCAGAGCTCCTCCAACTTTAAGGATGTAATACGGCACCGAAACGTGTCCACTCTCCTCGAGCTGCGACGCATTGTAGAGCGCTTCAACAAGGACAAGCTAATGTCGCTCAATCCCGATCTGCAGGACAGTAGCACAGTTATGCCCACGAGCCACCGTAACGTGCTGCACAAGGAAGACTTCAAGTCCTCCACTGACATCTATTCGCACTCCCTTATTGTCACCAACATGCTGCTGAATAGTGCCTATGGCTTCAAGGCTCGCCATGTCCTGGCTCACGTGGGCTTCCTGCTCGACCGCGACATTGTGGAGGCCATGCAGCTGCGCTTTCCGCAGCAGGTCCAGGCCACGGCTCATCAGCGCTTCCGCTCTGCAACAGACCTGCAGTACGCCTTCGCCTACTACTCCTTCCTCATGAGCGAGACGCAACTGCTGAGCGTGGAGGAGATCTTTGACGAATTCGACACGGATGCTTCCGGAACCTGGTCAGACCGGGAGGTGCGTACATTTCTCACTCGCATGTACGCCCCGCCTTTGGACTGGTCTGCGATGCACTACTTTGAAGAGGTTGTACAAAACTGCACCCGAGCATTGGGCCTGTATGTCACCCCCGATACAGTGGTGCACTCCACCTTGGTCTACGAGCGCTACGAGGACTCCAATCTAGTAGGTGACTCTAATGACTCGAAGAAAGCCACTAACTATACTTTTCACAGCCAACTATAACGCGGGAGCTGGTCGTCCGCTGTCCCCTGCTGGCCGAGGCCCTCACGTCCAATTTCGGTATGCGCTCTAGGTACCGCTTCAACATTAGTCCGAAGCGTTCCTTGCACAGCAACTTTATGATGCTCACCTCGAATCTCACGGAGGTTGTGGAGTCCCTGGACAAGATGCGTCGCAATCCTCGCAAGTTCAACTGCATCAACGACAACCTGGATGCTAGGCGGACGGATGAAAACGATCTGGTGCGCCATCTTCTTGAGGACTTTTACCTCTCATTTTTTCCGCGGCGCAGTAAGTTCGAGCTGCCCCCGCATTTCCGTAATCGCTACGAGTCATGGCGCGATTACCAGAGGTGGCGTCGTCGAAAGCGTGCCGTTCTGGTCGTGGGATATGGTGTCAGTCTGCTCCTGATCATCTTCCTGCTGCGCTTCATGTGCTTGCACAAGGCCAAGCTTGTGAGGCGCTGTGTACAGCGCTTGTAGAGTTGGATTGGATTGGGAGTTCTCTTTTGTAATGTGATAAGTTGTAACTTTTGAGATATTGGCCATTTCTGCATGCAATCATAGTCAAATTTAGTTTTAGGCCATATGCAAGGCTATTTTTCTAGATGTTTAAGCGCAAAATGGAGGCTTACCGGGAGGCTAGAAAACTAGCAATTCAATGATTGTGTTCTTTAGGAAGTCGAATATACTAAACAATAAAAACCCAATAAACTCAAGAGAAGGAAATTCAATTCGAGCGCTTTCATTGCTCTATCGATAGCTTTTGTTCTAGTCGATTGAAATGGGAAGCGGAGACCAACAAAAGCTAGCTGGTATGGCACACCTCTGCTGCAGTTATAATTCGAAAGTATTTGCCCCAGAAAACGTTATATTAAATTAGTTTTTTATGTTTATTGGTTTGGCTGATGTCCAGTTCCCAGATTGCTGCCAGCACTTAGCATCTCCATCTCTGCCACTGGCTCGCCTCCCCTGGCGCGTCGATGATTACCGCAAAATTTGAGCGCCCGCTGAGCGGTGGGCGTTGCCAAACAATTCAGTTGTGGCACACACACACCACACAATCTACGTCATCACTTTTTTGGTACTTGCGGACAGGGCCCACTCGGTGGGTGGTTTTGTAATTATGGACATGCGCCACCCACTCCGTGGCATTGCGGCACATTAAGCGCTGGCGTTGAAATTATAGCAACAAAAAACGGAGACTCCGCAGCAAGTTGGCACTTTGCTGGCCCGGCCCGGTCCGGAAGTCGGTGGGCGGAACTAGAGCGAGTCCAGACAGACTGATACGGGTCTCTATGCTTGTGTGAGTGTGTGCATCTGTATTTATGTCTGTGTTTGTGTCTGTGGGCGTTGCCAAAGAGAAAGCTCCCCAGTGCCGTGCCCTGTCCATATGATGATGATGATTTGCTTTTTGTGCATCGAACATCTTCTTTTTTTATTATTTTTGCTTTTATTTTGCCAACTCACCAAATCACATGTGGCCTGGGCGCTGTGGGTGTGGCATCGGCATCCCATCCCATCCGGATGCTGTGGCATAAATTGCGTCCGCCGTTTTTTAGCCACTGGCTTAAGAGTGGATTGCTCTGTCTCTGTTAGAAACCGCAGGAGAGGTGGCTCTGCGGGAAGTTCCGTCCCCCATGCACTGTGACTCTCTCTTTTGCTGGACAGGAATATCAATTATCTAAACGGCAGCTCGAATCTTATCAATTATCTTCCCATCTCCACACGTGACGTGTGTCCTTTGCAGACCTATATATATTCAAACCGTTTAAACGTGCCCCTGAAGAGGACAGGACACGTAGCCCCTACCATTTCACTGGCCTCGTAACTCATTCTAAATGATCTCTAGTTGGGCCACCCAGGGATTCCGATTCGAAAGCGGACTCACAATACGTGCACACGCCACAATATGGTTTATTATGTGCACCGTGTGAGGGGTGGGGTGCTTGCTGGTGTTCCTGTTCAGCTCCCTTCCCTCTTTTACAGATCTCAGTGTGGTCTACCACGGAGCGGAAGTGATTGTGATTGTGGTTTGGGAGAGCTCTTAGTCCCCTGATTAATGTTGGATCGTAATGCCAAATTATGCAAAAAGATTAGCTCCGATTGTGCGTGCGGGCGATCTGGATATCTAGATGTAAAGGGAGGATATCCATATCCTGTCGGGAAATTTTTGTATTTACTTATATTATGTATAGAATAGTTAGTTCGATAACAGTAGCGATTTTGATGGATATTTGGTTACCTTCGGGAGTTTGGCCACAATGCTTTAATGGAATAGTTCATCTATAAACTAACGAAATCTTCATTATTTATTTAACATTCTCCTGAAAATATTCCTTCTTATAATTACATTTTGAAACAAGCAAATAAATTCAAATCTCTTCCCCAAAACCCTTCTGAAGTCTCTGAAGTGCCGACTCTTTGGCGGCCTGCCCAGACCCCAAGCCCAGAACCCAGATCCCAGACCCTAGACACTCGGACACCCGTTTCTAATATTCTTCTCGGAATCGTTTAGTGTAAAAGGGGGGGCAGGGTGTAGGTATGTATAATTGGATGGCACGGAATCGTTGGACACATTTTGACAAACGGCTTCCTTCGTGACCAAGTGCGAGCCGTGAAAAGTCTTTTGAAAATTGTTCAATTCAAATATAAAATTTCATATTTTGATTGAAATTCATTATTTTTGTTGGTTAATTATTGCATTATTCATGCAGTCGGCACTTTGTTCATTCGTTTGCGGTGAAATAATGCCAGCCCCCGCAATGTAATAATTATTTTCAAATTGTTTGTGAAACTCCCGCCCCCAGTGGTTGAGTGGGAGAGTGGAGGCGTGCCTGCAGCGACATATACGAAAATGCAGTATAAATAAAGAATTAAGACATTAAATCGTTCATTGCGGCAATTTACATTCATTATTATTACGAGCCCGAGGTACGTGCCCATAAGCCATGGGAATTGGAATACGGACGGACACTGGCGCGGACAATTGAGGAGAGACACGGGGAGCCACAGACAGAGACGGACTGCGAGGGCGACGGCGACACTGCTTCATTGATGAGGGACGGGACGGGACTGGACTGGGGAAAGGTCTGTCGCTTGCATTCTTTATGTTTCGGTTTTGGAAATTAATAAAATCATAAAATTGTAATTAATTAATTCACAAAACCAAAGTGAAAGAAAACCAGTAAGAAAGACGTGCATTTGGGGGGAGAGATTCGACAAGGATGTTACCCTCTAGGTAATTGGAAAGGGGATTGCACATTGCATTTGCTAAGCTAAACAGGTATAAAAGCTACTTCGAAAGGTTCATAAATCTGAAATGAAATACTATATAGAAGACTCTCTAGAGATATCAAAGCTAAAACCCAAACTTGTGCTCGCTTGCCATAGTTTCTGAAGTACTGTTTGCCTTGCCTTGATTCTGGGCAGTTTCTGAGCCCTTGAGAGTATCTTCTATATATCGACATTCATCTGTATCTACTCCATCACATGGCAGCCCAATATACTTCACCTAATACCCCATTGGCTGTCTGCAGCAGAGAGAGAGAGAGAGAGATAATAAGAGAGAGAGAGAGAGAGAGAGAGCGCGAGAGAGAGAGACACACTATATGCATTGCCGCCGGTAGCTGCCGCCTGTCCGACGGATCGTCATCGCTGGCCGCTGATTAGGGATTCAGGTGCGTGAGTGGAGTGCATTTTCGTTTGATTCTTTTTTCTTCTTCAGTAGAATTTGAACAGTCGGAGCCAGGCTCTGGCTCTGGCTGTGTCTCTGGCTGTGGGTGCCCGATCGTTCGTCTTTTTGAGGGACGGGATTGACAGATCGGCTGGCAATGCCAGCAATGAATGGTCGCCTGGCATTGTGATTGTGATGTCCCCCCCCTTGGGGCTTACATGCCGCTTACATTGCTGATTGCCGCTGATTGTCCATGAGGGGCAGTCACTTCACTGCGTGTCCACTTTGCATACGATTTCATGGAGATATTTCTGATGTCTCTGGCCGGTGACAAGTGCACTTTAATGAGTCGTCCTCGGTGCCTTTGAAGGTATCTTTCTTCGTCACAGTGGTATCTATCTCTGCCTCTTGGCCGGGCCAGCAACAAACTTGCAACAGAGCAGAGGCAACTTTCTCGCTCTGCTCTGCCACATGTGTTGCCTAACTATTCGCAAAAGTGGGCGTGCCCCGGCCTTATGACAAATTATGACAGCGCGCATTCATGGCTTGATTTATGGCTGTCCCTGCATTCAACTATGACCCCCTTTTCCTACTGGACTCGCAGCAGGATCAGCATTTGAATCTCCACCCTGCCTGCCGTCCACAAGGCCAACCGTCCTCCCGTGTTTTTTAATGATTTTAAAGTGATTTTTAACGTGCTACATTATGGCTGCTTAGCTGTTCAGCTCAACACAAATCCGCGCGTAATTAATGGCAATATAATTTACAACAAAGGCAAATCTGGCAAAGAGGGTGAACCGGCAGGAGGCAGGAGGAAATCACAGACTTAGGCAGATTCCCATGTTCCATCGAACAGCTGTGGCAGCCACAACGAACTGCTAATGCGCTGCACAAGGCATCGCTGATTCGATAGTAGGAGAGTTATATGGATATGGTATGCTAGGTATGCTATGCTCTCAGTACTAGTTTCCTTTACAATCATTTACCAGCACTCGCTGTACACTGCAGAGTATACCCTTAATCATCCTAGCCGAGCCCTGTTTCTGCTTACCACTTTGTTCATTTGCCGCAATTTCAGTGCCAACTTCCTATTCGGATTCAGATTCAGTTCGAGTCGAGGCAAAAGAGCATCCACAAGGCAGCGGAGGGGGGCAATCCCGCAGCCGGCAGCAAATTGCCTGCAAAGTGTTACAATAATAAAAACTCATGCTTGGAGGCGTGTCCCAACATAAAGCTGAAAACGAGACGACAACGATCCGCACAGGGGTGATGGAAACAGCAAAGGCAAAGGCAAAGGCATCACTGCCCAGGGGTGGGTTTCCACCTCCTTTTTGCCTTTTGCCACAATTAGAGAGTGGTGTGGGAAGGAGGGAGGAAGGAGAGTGTGGGGCGAGCAGTGGGTTACAACAAACAAAAGTCAATTGTCGAGGCAAAAGTAGGCAGCAGCCAATAAGTTGCTAATGCAATTAGAAATTCACACCAGGGGAGGGGAGAAAGGACTGAGGCTGATCCTGCTGCAGAGCTAATAAGTCATAGGGGAAGCAGGAATCAGGAACCAGGAACGAGGAATCAGGATCCTGGTGGCTGACTGCCTGCTGCTGAAGAGGCGTGACACGTGAGACACCTGGAGTGATTGTTTGCCATCGCACCGCTCTGCTCTGCTCCTGGCTCTCCCTTCCATCACCATCAGCAGCTCTCCCAGGCTCTCGTTTTGTGACAATTTGGTGCGTTAAATTACAAAAATTAGTCACAGATAAATCGAGTCAACTCGAACTTCAACTTCAACTCGGGTCACTCTCTCACTGCACTGCTGTTGGGTCGGTCCTTTGGGCCGTGTTAAATCGCACAAATTGGCAGTTTAATTGTTCCAATTGACATCGAAACGAGTCTCCGAGTGCTGCCCCGAGCCTGACTCTGGCAGGGCGTTCCCAAGCGTTCTCTCATCCCCATCCTGCAGGATTTATGTCCGTTTATGTGGTTTACTGGATATATACTCGTACTCTCACTCATAATGAGAGATCGTTGAGGCCAAAAGTAGGCAGGAACTGAATTCGATTTTCATATTGTTTTATTTACAAAAAAGAAACTTCACGACAACTGAACATCCTTTCTCTTCCTTCTTATGTGTATGTACATCCTAAACAGATCCAGAACCCGATCAGTAGATACTGCGGCCCAGGCTAAGGGGGGTCGTCACTCCGATGCCCAATGCAAGCCCCATCCCCACACTTCCGGCCCCAACGGAGGCCAGCGGAGGGTTGGAGTTGGGGGCGGAGCCGCCCAGACCGCCGCCATTGAACTTTTCAAAGCCGCTCATCGCTTCCGTCGATAGTTTCTTGCGCAGATCCGGTTTGGGTCCGCTGAGGCACATTTTCTCTAGCTGCTGGTGCTGGGAGCGCACCGCGAAACGGTTCACGTGCACTGGTATGGGCACCACTATCTTGGTGCCGCTCGCACTCCCGTTCCTGCCCAGGCCATGGGACGTGAGTCCGGCCTTCACGCGTTTCCATTTGGCGCGTCGATTTTGAAACCAGATTTTCACCTAACGAAAGGAGGATACAATTTTCCATAAATGGGCTATTTCTTGCCAAAGGTCCAATCTATCACTCACCTGCACCTCGCTCAGTTTCAGACTTGTGGCTATTTGACTCCTTTCCGTGAGGCTGAGATACTTCTTGGCGTGGAACTCCCGCTCGAGCTCTAGCAGCTGCTCCGACGTGAAGGCGGTGCGGCGTCGACGCGACTTGGAACTACTGGAGCCACTGCCGTTGCCTTGCGAGTCCTTGCCACCCAGGCCGCTGGCTTCATGGTGCGAGTGGGCACCCTCGTCGTCGCTGCAGTCTTCGCTATCCGAGTTGGTATACGCTGAAAGGGGATTCAAAGACAGATATTATTAGACGGAGAATAGCTTGAAGAAGTTTTGAGAAATACTACAAATTTGGAAAAATTCTATTTTACTACAAAGATAATCTCTAGTATCGGGGGGGTCACTCCGCGTCATTTCTCTGGAAGATCTTCGCCCTGAATCCTCATATGGAAATCTCTTCTCTTTGTCAAGCAATCTCAAGATTTATACACAATATGTGAATTTCAGGTTGAAATCAAACGATTATGTTCAATAACCGGGGGATACTCGGTTAGTCCACATCCTCTGCCAACCCATGAATGTCTTCCTCTTAATGGCTCCCTAACAAGTTTGCGGACTTCTGGCGCAAATGGCCTGTGTCATAACTTGTGGAAAGCATATTTATTTATAACTGGATACATGTGTCTGAATGATGGCCAGCCCCAGCCCCAGACCCCCTCCCCCTAAAAGAGAAGACTTCAGAAATGCTCGAGCCGTAATCTGTTTGTCTTAAGCTGTCGTTTGTGGTGTGTCCCAAGTTGAGCGTGAAAGTTAAATGTCTACTTGGAGGAGGATGAAGATGCGAATGAGGGTGACATCCCAATCTCCATCCACATCCCCATCCCCATCTGGCTGTTAATTTTGAGTACACGGCTAAGCGGTTTTTTAACACTTACACGCTTCGCATGCCCTCGCTGTCACTGATTTATCCGACTCGAATTGAAAGGGGGGGACTCTGTAGATTATACCCTGCTCATCCACCACCACCCAACCACTCCACTCAACAACCACCCACTCAAACACAGTTATGAATATATTAGTGGAAAATTTGCTGCGCTTTTCAGCCGCTTTGTTGGAAAATTGATTGTGACATAGAGAACGCACTTGAATCCTTCCCAACTTTGGCTGCCATACAGACGGATACGGGTCATTATGATGTGGATGAGGCGGACGATTCTCTGCGCTGGCTGAGAGCTGAAAATGTTCCTTCCTTCCATTCGAATGGCATGGCCAAATTGTCGTGTTTGTCAAAACGTCAGCACTCCATCCAGGACTTTGACTGGGACTTTGATTCTATTGTTGCGGCTGTTCTGTCTTCTATGGCTTCCATTGCTGTGAAGGCTGACCGAATATCACAGAGCAAGAGTTGTGAAAACTTTTCACAGCTTTGATTGACACCGAACATTGGGTCTTAATGCGCTTTATGCTAATTCTGATTATGACTTGGCAGCCTCAAATTTAATTACCATGACAAGACCACATTAGACAGCAGTCTACAGACTGGCCAGGGACAGGCACTGGGACTGTGACTGGGACTGGGACAAGGCTCTGCGACTGAGGGTGGACAAGCAGGGACTGGGAGATTTTGACATTGAACTGAGCACTACACCACTTACGGGTACCAATTTTTTACGAGTATTTTTCGTATTTAAAGTGTGACAGAGAGGTGTGATTGCTCTCCCCGTCTTACCTGAATTACTCTTACTTCTGGTCAGAATTGGCTTTTCTGTTAATCATTCTGCATATATGGCAATTTCGAATACTGAAAATGTATCTTTCAGTAAAAGGTAGAACTTCGGGATGGATGGTTTCACATACCATTAGAAGACATCAGAAGATAACAGCTATTTGAGTGCTAAATATCTTTTCTCAGAGTCTAAATTAATAAAATAATCAACCTATTTCCTCTGGGAAATATAGAATACTACTGCATTCAAGACTGGGGAGAATTTAACAAAATAATATCGAAATTTCACAAATTGCAAACATTTCAGAAATGTCACTAGTTCAAGAGTTTTCTAGACAATAGCAGCTATACATACTTACATATGTACATATGTATGTGTGTAAGTCCCTGAAATATGGCTTTCCATATGGTCAAATCCCAAGAGGCGAGTGTAAAATATTTCCTTTCTTTAAACAAAAAAATTTCTTAGATTCTAAAAGATCTTCAAATACTTAGAGTATTCATCACTCCAAAAGATCTCTGGAAAAGTTCCTGAAGAGTGTCTCAACAGAAGTGTTATTTTCCATTAGATCTCTGGTACCCACCTCCATTGCGACTCTTGTCCAGCTCTCCGTTGTAGTTCCTTGGCATCGGCGATAAGGTAAGACTGATATCGCTGCTGGAGTCGCCACTGCACTCATAGTCCTCGTCCATGCCCACATCCAGTGTGGGTTCAACTGGGCTGTGGCTCACTGACTTCGCTGGCGAGAATGGATTGGCCTGCAGAGGCGTCGGTTCCTGCAGGTGCATCAGGCTGTGGCTTGGGTGCTCCTCCTGCAGTCGACCCGCGACGGCCATGTGCTGTAGGCGAGCGTTAACACTGAGATTGTGCACGTAATCCTGATTCATGAGCTCCGCCAGGCGGCGGTAGCTGAGATCCGTCGGAGCAGAAGCCGAAGCGGCGGCGGCGGCAGCGGCGGACGCATTGAAGGGCAGGAAGCGTGTGTCCAGCGGGTGGGGCAGCGGCGACTGCTTGTCCAAGGCATGTTGTGGTGGTGCTGGTTGTGGAGGTGGTGGATGAGGATGAGGATGAGATGGCTCCTTGCCGGCAAATGGGTTGCCAACGGGCGATCCCAGGTAGCAGCCGCCGCCGGCAATTAAATGCGTTAATCTCTCGTGATTCTGGGCAAAGTAGCCATGAAGCCAGGGATTGTAGAGGGGGAACTGGGTGAGGCCCAGGGCCGAGCTGGCGACCATGGCCCGGGCACTTAGCTCTTCCTGCTCCTGCTCGTGTTCGTGCTCCTCCGGCGGGGATGGCGGTGAGGCGGATACGGATACCGAAGCGGATGCAGATGCGGTGGCAGGTGTTTGGTGGTTGGAAATCAGACTTTCGATGGAGAAGGGCTTGGGCACCAGCCTGGTGGTCATCTTCGACTCCAGGCTTCCCACAGCGCCATGCTCTCCGTTCTGCAGCAGGGCAGGCCTTTCCATCTTTCCCCGTCAAAGACGCACAGGCACTCTACACGCGCGGACTCACTCTAAGAACTCTAAGAATGCACCCAAGAAATGTTCAACTCCAAGGCGAGGCCTGTCAGTGTCAGCGCAGTGAACCGTTCAGAGATCGGCAGGCAACTGTCGAGTCGCCGCCAGACATCACGTACTGCACCCAAGAGTAGCCGCAGCAGAGAAAGCACCACCAAGTGCCGCAAACACACAGATACTCGTGCACGCACAGACACACGGACAAAGCGGATACATGGCTCCTCCCTCTTTCCAATATGGCGCATGACAAGTTGTCTGCCGAGCTGCTGCCATTGGCCGTTGGCTAATTGCCGTGTGGCAGGGCACAGCGAACCAGTTTGTTTGCTGCAGCTCCCCCTCAAGCCACTGCTTGATTCCCCCCCTGGCTGCTCCCCCGTTCCCTAATTGCGTTCTGCTCGAATCGCTCTGTAATCAGACATCGCCGGACTATGTCTACGGCAGAACGCCCTGCCATTAATGCGCCGTCGTCGTTAGTCCTCCTGCTGGGGAGCAGAGGAGAGGTTGAACTGGAGCGGAGGGAAATGGCGAATGCCGGAATGGGGGAGTGGGGAATGGGTTGCGTTGCGTTGTGGCTCTCACGAGGCATATTAGTGACCAATTTAAATTCAAACATCAGTTTCAAAGGGGGTGTGACAGTTGTGCATCATTAGCAGACACTCAAGAAGGCACTAGTGCTCATCATTTATGTACAAAGTAGGTATCTTTATTTACTGATGAAGTATTCCAATTGTGGGTTCCGCATATAGCAGCTAATTGAAGCGGAGCCGGTTGTGCTGGGGTTAAAGTTCGCATATATGCCTGAGTGAATTGAATCATTATCGGTTGACAATAGCTTATATAATTGTATGCTTCCTATAATTAAGTGGTTCTAGTTAGAAGGAATGCAATGTTCTTGGTATTTCAATGAGTCATTCAAAATATATTTACCAAAATAGGTTAATTTCGGGGACATTTTCCTTTTATACTGTATGGATATTCTCAATAAAGTTAGAGGTTGGGAAAACGTAAACCAAAGAATCTACCAAAAGTTGCTTTCCGTAAACTTCAGAAAAACTAAATTCCCGACCTCCATATGCCGTGCTACCATTTCCGCATCCGCAGTGCCCGTAGACCACGCCAATACCCGCTATGGGCTCCATCATTGATATGCCAAGCGTTTTTCACACTCTTCCAAAGGCAAGGGCAAGCAGCAGGTGGCAATAGTTATAATAATTTGCATGTTTATGGCTTAATTGATCGTAATTGACCAAATTTTTGGCCATAGCAAACGAGCCTCCCATTGATTGGAGCGCACTCACGTGCGGGTGTATGAAATATTTTACGAGCGCTGAACATTGCCAAACATTCTGACAAATTCGATGGCCTGCTGCTGCATAAATTACAATATAATTATGCGGCTCGTTGGTAATTTTTTGTTTTTTCTGATTATGATTCAAGTTTCCTTCTTTTTCCTTTTTATTTGATGATTGTCGGGGATAAGTTGGGTAGGGATCCCATCTAGGTATTTTTGTTGGCTGATTCTCCTTTGGCAGCGGAAAACGGGCAAATTAACGAAATGCAACGAAGCGTTCAATGCGCTCAAATAAATCAGAGCGCTGTTGACACCCGGGGATGTTGCCCAGCCCCAACGGCAGCCCCAGCCCCATTCCTTGTCCTCATCATTCCCATTTTCAGTTCTCAGCGTTCCTCAGAGGCAGACACAGATACAAGAGACATGTATCTGCATCTGTATATGCATCTGCACTCTCTTCGGGTTGAGCGAGCGCGTTTTTTAGATTTCTTTGGATTGCCTCGCAGACGGAGAACAATTCGAAATTATTTACTGACAAATTGTTGCAAATATTTGGCATAGCCGATGATGCACCAGAAATGCGCACAGAAAACAAAATGAAAATAATTAAAGCTTTAGCGAGACGTATAATGAGATACAAATGTATCTCTATCTATCCATCCAACGTCTGTGCCCGTGCCCCAACGGCTCTAAATTGTATCGTTCAGCCAATAAAAATTAAATTTTCATGCCACTCGTCGATGAGATGTGAAGGCGAACATGTGTTACCGTGACCGCAGCACACGAAAGCCGTCCAATGTTTACCCAACAATTGCCACGCCCCCACTCAATTTGCGGCAGGACCGGGCCCACAGACCGGGCCTAGACCATAATTGTGTCATTTTACCCTTTCTACCTGCACCGTGCTCCAGTGCCTGGTTCATAGTAGGCCTACGACTGTAATTAAGAATTTCTGGCTTATGCCAAATGTTTATTCAATTTAATTGGGGATATCGAAAGCAAATTACACTGTCAATGCTCGTTTGTGGGCAAGCAGGGTTTACTCAGTAATTAGTGGGTAGCATTTCCATGGGGCTATCATCAGACATTCAATGGATCGAATAGAAGAGTATGATTAACCATGGGAATTACGCTGACAACTGCGAAGGGACGTTTCATTCATAATTCACTCATCTATGGATGGAATACGCAACTTTTTATCAGGCTTTTTCTATAATTTATTAAAACTAATTTCAAATGATTGGCTCTATACAATTATCGATTTTCATACTAATTGATAAATCCGAATTATTAGCAATTATAGATCTGAAGAATTGCAAAACTGTTTGTAGGTCCATATGATATGGATATGTATCCATATGATTATTTTTATAACAGACCAAAAGTCAGTCCCGTTTAAATTTAATTGCGTTATCACTATCATTATTTAGAATTGTTGTTCCCTTTTTACTCCAGATACACTCGAAACAGAATTTAAAATAATTTTAGCGTTTTTGATTCTAGCAGTAAACTAAGCTTACTGTTATAACACGATTAAAGCTGGATGGTATGACACTATTAAAAAAGTTTATGGCTACCAAAGGGTTAAGTTCGTTTATTCACAAACGTAGTTAATATGTAGAAAATGTGTAGTTACCGTGTAGTTGCCATGTAAAAACAGGGACTTATTTGTGGACCTTCTTTGTTCAAACCTTATTAATCCTATTAACAGAGTTTTTAAAATTGATAAATATTGTAGACAATTGTTTCATTAATCGCATTAAAATATGTGCTTGGGCCTGAGAATTTTAGCTATAAAATAAAATTAGACGGAATATTAAAATTGAGGACTACGATTTCGCATTATGAACATAACGATTAACCCATTCTTCACCCTGGTTAAACAGCTGTGTTTTCCCGCTTCAATTGTTTTTGTTTACATTCCGCCAATGCCCATTTGTTATTTTTGAAATTTTTGAGATGGAGTCCATGGAAGTTGATGAAAATGCACCACAGCTGTAAGTAACCTAGTAGAAGTGCTGTGGTTTATTATGTAAATCCTCTTCCGTTTATAGCTACGTCCGCACACCCGAGGATGTAAAGGTGATTGTGAAACATGCAAAGCTGGACGAGCGGCAGCTCACCCAACTCACTCAGGCACTGTATTACCCATCGGCAAATATTGTCGCCGACAATCTGCGTCTCCTGGAACTCGATTCCCACATGCTGCAGCATATCCGCGAGGGCCAGACGCTTCACTTCAAGGGCGGCCTCAATGAAAAAATCGTGCTATGCACTGATGAGCGGACGTACGATGTTAAGGGCGCTGAAATCTCCAACAGCTTGTTGCTTGTGCCGGATCTAAAGTTTGGCGCTGCCACCAGCACGTCCCCACTTAAGAGCCCGCGCACAGGCAATGCCAACGCTTCTCTGGAGCGAAGTCTCAACGACAGCGCAGACGATGACCTGGAAGTGCCCCGCAGTCTGGAGCAGCGTTCGGTCCTAGCCGTGTTCCATGAGTACTTTGAGTGTCGGGAGATCAAGCCCCGCTTCCGTAAACTGGGCGAGCTGCTTCAACTAACTCGGTATTCGGGGCCGGAGAACGAGTATTGCATTGAGCGGAAGGTCCTCTTCAGCTTTCAACAATTGCTGGATACGGTTCAGTGCAGTAGGGCACAGTTTGAGGAAGGACTACGGAACTTTCGCGCCTTAGAGTTCGATGGTCACATACGGGTAATGGAATACGAATACGAGTATCGAATAATTAGCCTGATGCTCGGTTTGATCAGCGAAAACTCCTGGGCCCTGGATGAAGTGGAAAGGGAGGAAACAATCAGTGCCTTGAATGGCATCGCCCCAGAGCCTGTGGTAGCTGGGCTCTTTGATATCTATACCATTCCCAGCGAACGCTGTCCGGGCCAGTTCTCCTACCAGGAATCCCTGGTCGCGCGGATTGTCGCCCAGAACATTCTGCAGCCGGGGTTGCGCTTCCGCAATGAGGAATTTATGCGTTCCTGGCAGGAGGCAATGCCCGAGGGCATGTCCTGTGATATGAAATATCTACGTGGCCTTGGCATCTGCGATTCGGAGGGAGCACAGCCTTGTATACGCTCGTTGGCCGAAGAGCGGCTTCCTACAAATCTCAACGATCGCCTGAGGGATCTGTTCAAGACGAAACGCAAATGGACCCTGGAGGAGATGGAGCCGTACATTGAGTGAGCATAGGCGGGTTTACCGTTATTATCACATGGTCTAATAACTATGTTTATTCTAGGTGTTTCACAACTCCAACTCTGTCTGTTTCCACATTGTTAGCCAAGAATGCGCGCTCTTTAACAGAGGCTGGCGTGAGATACTACGTCTCGAAGCATTGAGCAACTTATCCGGAACTTTATTCGTATAAACATTTGTACACATCTTTAGTAAATAATGTTGATTTAGGGATTTCGTTTCCGTTTGTTTCTTTGCTTTTTGGCCAGCTTCTGATCTTCGATGGCCGCCTTCATGGTATCCACGGCACTTGTGGTGTGACTCGTATTTACATCAGCGTTCTGGCTATTGGGGTACTTGAAGCTGAAGCCTCTGGGGAAGAGGGGCTGAGCTAAGAGAGACTGAAGCTGTGCCCGCACTGTTTCCACGTGGAGGCGATTGCGTCGTCGCTCTATCACAAAGGGATCCTCATCTTGTTCGCTGCCACTACATAAATTTGTTATTTTAGAGAAGAATCGAATGTGGTTTTATGTAGACTTACGACTCATCGTTGTAGCCATCAATGATCATGTCCATTTCTTCGGCGTGCTTCTTCATCCAGCCGCGTTCGCTTTGAACCCTCTTGAGTTTCAGTTCTTCCTTGTCCAGGTCACGCGCCAGGTTCACTCGCTCCCTCACACCGGCCAAAAAACGCTCCGAGATGGGGAATAGTGGTAGATCCTCGGCTGCAAGAATAAATTGTGTGTGAAAAAGTTGTTTCGCGCTCTCGAAGTTTCACTCACTTCTCTCGAGTGTTTTGTAGAGCTTCACGTAACTCCTGACCTCGCCAGGTTCCATGAACATGACGGTTATTCCATGCTTATTGGCCCTAGCAGTGCGGCCCGAGCGATGAACGTAGTTCTCACTGGTGCGTGGCACCTGGTAGTGAATCACATGCTCCACATTCGGAATATCCAGACCACGGGCAGCTACATCTGTGGCGATAAGCAGACCTGTGGGACAGTCGCGGAAGCGTTCAAGGTTCTTCAGCCGCTGCTTCTGAATCATATTGGCATGGAGGGGAAGAGGACTGCAATCCAGCAGGCCAAAAAGCGTGGCCAAACGCCTGACACAGTCTATGGAGTTGCAGAAGACTATGGTACGGCCGGGATGGCGCTGGATGAAGTAATAAAGATAGAAGTCCTTCTGATCGATGGGACACAGCAGACGGCTTTCGGTCAATGTTTGAGCAGTTTCTGTCAGAGATCATTTATGATTTATTGTGGATTCCATTTGCAGTTTCACTGAAATCTACTCACGTTGAGTGCTAGTTATATCCACAATTTTGGGCTGAGATATGCCCAGCTCCTCGACGAGGCTCTCGATCTTCTGATCCACCGTTTGCTTCACAAACTTGGGTCGCTTTCCTACATTGCGCTCTACAAGAAGAAAATCATATGCGATATATTGTGACATCGTTGAATGGTTTCTCTATAACTTACTCTGCATATGATCTGGTAGATCATGGACCAAAGTCAGCGTGGCGGAGAAAACAAAGTTTTGGCGTTGCTGCTTCTTTTGTTCATCTGCGTTGAGCACCTTGAGAAGGCTCCTAAGCTCCTCGAAATGACCCTTCTCGACCATGCGATCCGTTTCGTCGATAACTAGGAAGCTCAAATCATCCAGTTTGTTGAGGTGCTGGTTTCCCTGGGCAAAAAGTTCCCACAGACGGCCGGGTGTGGCCACAACAATCTCCGGACACTGACGGAGCACACGCTCCTGCTTGGCCACGGACAGGCCCCCGAAGATGGCAGCTACTTTGATTCCAGTGTATCTAGCTGCAGATACCAGGTGATTCTTTACCTGGACAGCCAGCTCCCGAGTGGGTGTCAGCACCAGACCATATAGGGGAGTTTGCTTGCGCTGTTCACGCTCTTCGGCGTCGCTGTCCTCGTCGCTGGCACCAGACACGTGGTCCAGCTCGTCAGGTGGCGGCGTCAGTTCATGCTCATCGTCGGCTGGCGGAGCCAATGGCGCGCCCTTTACTTTGGGGGCCTTGCGAATGCCAGAACTAACATTTCTTTGTTTCAGCTCCATAATTCCTGCTAGCATCGGAATTCCAAAGGCCAGGGTCTTTCCACTGCCCGTTTCCGCAGCTCCCAGGATATCCTTTTTGCCGTGGATGGCAGCTGGCAGAGTCATGGACTGAATTTGCGTGGGTTCCTTAAAGCCCTGTTCAGCCAGGGCTCGTAGAATGTTAGATGGCACTCCCAAGCCATTCCAAGCGGACAGTTCATCCTCGTATTCAGTCGAAGCGGGCACCAGCTGAGGAACTTCTTCATCACTCGAGGACTCCGCTGCCTCCTCATTCTCATCGCCCGATTGTGGAGGTCTCAACAGCACATAACGACCTGAAGGATTGTCCTCGTTGTCGTCCGACTCCGGGTCGGCATCCACTTCAACATTTTCCTTTTTCTGCTTTCGCGATTCCTTTCGCTTCTGGCGCTTCTCCTTAAGTTTTTCTAGCTTCTGTGCATGACGTTCGGCTAGACGTGCCTTCCTGGTGGACTTGGCCGTGAACACCACTTCGTCCTCGCTTTCCGATTCACTGGAGCTCTCACTGGCCTCCTCGCCCTCTTCCTCAGACTTCGATACTTTCTTCTTTTTACTCTTCACCTTGTCCTTTTTATCATTCCTTTTTGATGCTCTCTTTTTTGAGCTTTTTACCAGCTCTGCATCGTAGTCCTCTAGAACTTCCAATCCAATCAGGCCTTCGTAGCCACCAAATTCATCGGAAATCACGTGTCCCTTGATTTTCACCTTTTGCCAGTTCTCTGCCTTATCATTTTTGACCTCCTTGCTGCCTTTCTTGCCTTTCTTTGCAACTTTTGTGGGTTTAGCCTTAATTGATACCATTGTTAAAAATTATTATATTTAAAATCAAAATTTAGCCGCTGACCGCGTGTTATTGTTGACATGGAAACTGTAACTACAGAGTATGGACATTTGTATACCCTACTTCTGAATTAATGTTAAAATGCTGTGTGCCAAGCTGAGTGGCAATTCATTTTTCTCGTATGGAAATGCGTTTGACCTATTCATGCATTTAATTACAAACTAAAAACTTTCATTAATATACGAAAAATAGGTTATAAAATCAGTTATTGCGTTCTTTGAACAAACTTTTTATCGATTCGCTTATGCCTTCCGTAGAAGGGTAGTTTATAAAATTATCCCTTAAGAAAAAAAAGGGTATGGACAACAGGTAAAGCGGCATTGGAATTTCAACGCATACAAGGTAAAATCCACCCAATTGCCTAACATACCATGAGGACACTTACTTTTTACATGGCAACTACACAGGGATGAAATCTTCTGATGTCAATGTAGGTTCGCAGGTGAGGTGAGGTTCGTATGAGCCTTGCAATTTTCTTTGGCTGCTTTTGCCTGCTGTGCCTACCTTTCCATAGCTCAGCGTTGCGATCTGTTGTACAAGACGAATGCCCTGTGATTTTATCTCGTAGCAACCTACCCACAGGGCTGTTATGCAGCACAGCTGTTCAGTGCTGTGCAATAATAACATATTCAGTGCTGCATAGTGCTATGGCGATGGCAGCGAAATCCGTTAAATTTAACGGAATGTAAACACAATTTTTCGTTTAGTTACAAAAATAAATATTGTAGAGTTTGGTTTTTATTCAATCGTGGTTTGTCTATACAAATGTCTACCAATTCGTTTAACAAGAGGTTTAACCAATTCCTAAACAGTTTACTGCTCGCCAGTCACGCCCAACTTCTTCTTCAGGGATTCGGGCATTTCTGGTGGTGGGGGACGTGGCATGCGGAGAGTAACCTTCACGGCATCGTAGATGAACCACTGTGCAGCAGTCAGAGTGCCGATCATCACAATCCTAGGCACCAATCCTCCCCAGAGTCCTGCAGGAGAAGTGGTGTTTGAGGCAAGTGCCTGCACAAAACTAGAATCTACTACTCACCAGACCAGCCCAGCTGTTTGGCCACATCCAGGGCGGAGGCGCCCTTGGCCTGGTTCAGCTTGGAGACCACGGTGTCGGCGGGATGCGAGACAATGGCGCAGAAGACACCGGCAATGTAACCAGCGGCGAAGGTGACTATCAGTTGCTCGCCCTTGGTGCAGTCGGCACGTGGCTTGGGGACCACATACTTGTACAGCAGCTCGAGGGTGCGCTCAAAGCAGGCGAACTTCATCATGGTGTATGGAATCTGTCGCATCCAGAGTGGGACCAGACCCTTGTAGAAGGCACCAATGCCCTCCTGGGCAGTCATCTTAGGCAGAGCCTCGCGCAGCGTCTTGGCGAAACCGGGAGTGGTCTGAATCTTGACCTTGGCCGCCTCCATTGGCGCCAGGGCAATGTCGGCAAAGAACTCGGCGGAGGCCGAGGCGGCCAAGTAGAGGCCGGTTCTATACAGGAAGGCGTTCTCTTCGCCAATGGCATCGCCGTAAATGACTTTGAAGACCTCGTACAGACCGAACTTGCACAGGCCCTGCATGGAGTAGCCGATGAACGTGGGTGCCCAGCCCTTGCCCAGACCCCTCACGCCCTCCTCGGCCAAACTGACACGGAAACCGTTGAACACACTCTTGTACTTGGCCGGATCCACCTGCAGGCGGCACTTGACCAAATCCAGAGGCACTACCATGGTGTGTGTGGAGCCACAGGAGATGATGCCTCCCAACCCGCACAGCAGGAAGTATTTGTTCGACCCAAACTCGCAGGAATCTAAACGGAGCCAGAGATTGTAGTGGTTTGTCTTTGACCTGACCCTGCATTATCGCCCATCCACTTACCACCCAAAGGAGCTGCGGCGGCGGCGGCAAAGTTGTGGTTGGGGCTATGCTTGCGGGGCGAGACATCGTCGAAGGCTGAGACTGATGGGGATGCCACGTTAGAGAGTGCAAGGTCGGAGGCAGGAGTGGAAGCCTGGCAGTTGACGCTGGTGAACGGCGACCTGAACGTTGAGTTCTGCGCGGACTCGAACAGTGATTTGAACATGTTGCCTCTAGAAGGTGCTAAAAAGAGATGGATAGAAACACGGACGGAAGGATTAGGATGCTTTAAGGTTAAGGTCATGATGTAACGGAACGAGTTCCAAATACGTAGAACAGCAAGCATACATTGTGATCTTTATTCCATAATCACTTCAGAACTGAACGGAAGATCTACTTCCATATTCGAACAATTCCAATACTTTAACCGTTTCGTTTTGAGAACTTTCACTGTGAAAAGGTACATTCTCTCAAGGTTTCAATTGGTTTTTTACATAACTATTGTTTTCTTTCTCTTGCAAACACTTTTGATGCATTGCGTAATAGTTGGTTCCGAGGGAAGCGTAGTACTTTGCTTTGCTTTCAGTTCGAAAAACTTTGGAAAACCAAAGGCACCAGGGGAATCGGAAACACTCACTTCAAAGTGCTGGGGATCGTAGGAAGTGAAGTGCAGATAGGCCTGAAGTATGGATGAAGTAAAGTTGTGTTGCTGGGCTGAAATTAGAGGACCCAAAACAACGTTCGTCGCGCGCCAGACCAGAAAACCAAATGCAGCAGTTGCAATAAAAAGTCTAGAGCTTGCAGCTTCCCGACCAGTGTTGCCAAATGCCCTCAAAACGAATCGGTTCATGACGGTTATGAAACGGTTACAGAGGGGTTTATTAACTGACATGAAAATAGAAACAGAAGAAAGGAGGCAAATGTTTTTTAGGGTATCTTTAAAATATGTATGGGCTTCAGGACACTTGACAACCCAACCCATGAGTAGACATTGTTATTTATAAAACGACAGAATAGATTTTGGCCAGCGTCTGTCTTTGCTTATAGACAGTACCATATGTGTAAAAATACATTCATTAACGCTCGCGGCCAGCTGATCGGAGGACGTGAAATTGGCAATACAATCGATTGAACGATTCGGTCTGGATCAAGGTTAAGATCTTGTGTTTTATGCAAAATTTAAACATTTTATTTGAAACGTACAATGCTAGATAATATTGTATGTATTGTATAAGTATTTAGTACTAAAATCGGTAGTTAGTAACTTTATGGACATAGGATTTATTACAAAAAACATGGTATACGTATACGGCATCGTGTCGTACGATTGCGGACAGTAAGTACAATTCTGCGATTGATTGGATTGGATTGAATTGGTGCTTATCGAATAAATGCTAAAAATATTGGAAGTAGCTGCATAATATAGTAATACTTTTTGCAATAAATTACATATGTTAAAATACGATAAATCGAATACATTAAAATGGCAGAAACAACGTCATCACTAAATTGTTGGTGTTAAACTCTCACTTTTCAGAGGTTGTAACAGATATACATACACATTTGTGTATGGTGTGGATTACACTGCAGTCGACATGGTAACCGGAGCCCAACAGTCTGGACTGGGCGGCAGTTGAACTGCCCGTGGGGGTCACTTAACTTAATTGGCAAACAAGCGGACACCTTACTTGCTAAAACTTAACAGTTCTATGTGGACTACGACTCGGCAGTTTCCATGTGCCGATGCACCGTGACGGGTGCCAGTATGTAGTGGGGTCGCGTCTCGTCACCATCGACGGCGCACAGGGGCAGCGTAGTCTGGCCATAGACGCCGCCGCCGGGTGGCCCTCGACAGGGCGAGGGCGTGGCCTGCATCTGCTGATGCTTATATCGCTCCGTCTTCGAGGTGGGCTGATTGCTCAAGTAGGGATGAGTGTTGGGCTGCGTCGAAGACTGGTGGCGATTGGTTGGACTGGATATAGAGGTGGATATGGACATGGTGTCCGACTTGCTATGCCGCTTGTCGTTCAGGAGCAGAGGCTCGGCCAAGGTGAAGCACTGCTGGTCGGAGCTGTCCTCGTGCGGAGTCATGGTGCTGTAGCCATGATCGGACTCGCCGTTGGGCGGCCGGCGGTAACTGCTGCCGCTGGACACGTGATAGGGCGAAATGTCCGCAGCATGCATTAGCTGCCGCTGGGCGGCCGTGTGATCGTAGCCCCCTCCGAGTGGAGGCTCGTCGTGGGCCTTGCAGTCGTCAAAGTTGAATCTAGAAAGCGGAAGTCCATAGTTCTCCTCCTGAACGGAATCCACATAGAACTGCTCCTGGGTCTGGGCATCCAGGTTGTGTCTGTAGCAGTAAATGGCGAACGCAATCACTATGGCGAGTACCACTACGGCTCCCCCGAGGGGCCCAAAGGCGGAGTAGGCATGCTGCTCTCTCTGGGGATTATGGGCAGCTAGCAGCTCCAGCTCGTCGAGCTCGCCGTAGGGCGTCAATGAAGCCAGCACACCGTTGAAGCAGCTAGCTTGGGAGGCACAAAAGGCAGCACTAAAGCTATTCCCCTCCACATCCTGCTGACACCATTCGCAGCCCATCACGCCTAAGCAGTCCCTCTGGCTGGAGTAAGATTCACAACCTCCGACTACTACACAGCTTGGCAGGGCGCTCAGCATTTGTGTGGTTGGTGGCAGGGCAATGAAGTGCTCGCTGGGTGGGGAACAGTATGGAAAGTGCTGCGTGTAGTTGGCGTAGTACTCGAAGGACGAAGATGTGTTGCCGTCCCCCACCATGGGGCACTCGCAGGGGCATTCGCAGTCCGTCTGATCCATCCGCTTGCAGTTCAGACACTCCCGGTCGATGGTGCTACATGGACAGAAGGCTCCTCCGTCGCAGCTGGAGTTCAGCACGGCGGCAAATAGATTGCTGCCCCGGATCAAGGCAATGGCGTACTTTGTCCGCTCGCCGTGCACCACGTTCCCCAGGATGCTGTTCAACGAGGTGTTGAAGGCGTAGTAGCGCTGCAGAGTGCGGTTCTGGTAGCTGGCGCAACCCAGTTTCCGCACCAGCTGGCCGTGGTTGAGCATATCGTTGGCCAGGTAGGATTCCTTGTGGGTGAGATGTTCGTGTGGTCGCCTCTGATTTCTCGTGGGCGTGGCAGGCTGCAGCATGCTGGGATGGGCTAGCAGGTAGCCTTCGTGCTCGAATATCAAGCATTTCATGTGCGGCAAGTGGCACAGCGGCGTGCTCTCCAGGATCAGGCGGTAGTAGAATGCATAGGGCACATCTAGAGCGACCACACCCACCGGCCTATCCTGCTGCGCCGAGTGCAGGGCATGGGCCTTGCCCTCAAAGATGGTGTGCGCCAGGGTGACGATATATCCGGCTCCTCCCGCATCAAGGTACGGTGCTGTGCTCACAATTTTCCCCGGCTGGGCCATAGCCTGTCGGAACCACGGCCTCCGAGTGGGATCGTAGTTGCTACTAAGCAGGCATCCCGGATACAGCTGGAGCACTCCACTTACACTGGCCATGTATCGTCGAATGATGTGATCACGCAGCGATCCTCGTGCTTCCTGATGCCGGCGACGCAGCTGCTGCAGGGCCTGGTAGAGCACACTCACCTCATGCCGGATGCTGGGTCGCAGCCCGGGATTGGCCAGGACGTCGGTTGGCTCTTTAAGATACGCCATAATATTCTCCACATGTCGAAGCTGGGTGCTCGGGCGATTATTGTGCAAAAATCCGAATGGGGACTCAAAGGCTGCTGCGCTGAGAAACAGCGTGGGCGCATCTGCAAGATATTCAATTATTTAATAATGTGGAACTCATTTGTGGGGTGTGCCCGATGCACTCACCCATTGTGGCCATTTGTCTAAAGTAACGACAGATCTTGGGCACTGCAGTCCCACCCTGGACGAGGTCCAGCCGATGATATAGCAAGTCCATGCTCTCTCCGTAGTAGCCAGGCTCGTAGTTCGAGACGGTATCCTTTAGGTTGTATCGTTGCGCAGATTCGTTCCGCATGGCATCGCTGCCGCTACTCACTAAGCACATCACGTAGATGCCCAGCACGGATTGCCAGTGGTAGGTGCGCTGTAGCCGCTGCTTGCCGAGATAAACTTCCGTTGTGGCATTGCCACTCTCCTCGTGTAGCAGGCGCTCCCGAATGTGGCGGGAAAAGTCCGTGGCGTTCTCCAGATAAGCAATATTCACGGGATACGAGGTCTCCCGTTGGATGAGTGGGCGGGGAAAGGCCGGGTGGGCCAGAGTGTTGCCCGAGGAGCGATCGAGGAGGAAGGCATAGCCACTGCCCTGCCTGACACTGGAAGCAGCACTGGGATAGTTGAGCAGATCCTCTAGCAGATCCGCCAGGTACAAGTTGACTCCTACAACACCATATGGAGGCACTGCATGCGTTATAGAGACCAGAACATCTGCAAAGCGGAGGAACATTATATTGGATTGTGGGAAATAATGCAAAGAACTCTCACCTCCGCTCTCTGCATCCACAATGGGAGGATGAACCTCCAACGTGTCTGTCAGATAACGTTCCACGAAAAGCTGACCAAAGATCCGGGAGCTGGTTTGCGGGAGCAATGTGTCCGCATGCATTTTGCTGAGTACAAAAAAACGCCCAGCCAACTGTGAGGGCTCTTGTCCAATGGGCCACCATTTTGTCACATTAATCTCGTACTTTGTGTAGTTCTGGGTGGCCACATCGCTGAGGAATTGCTTCTCGTACATGATCCGCTTTTCATCCAGGACTACGGCACAGGTATTGATGATCACAGGGGCTTTGAGGTGTCCCTGACCCTCTGCAACCACTCGCAGAACGGCCATCGCATCCGATAAATTGGTCAGGAGGCCACGCGTCAGGTAGACAAACTCTACTGGCTGCTCCGCTGTGTTAAGCATTCCCGATTTCTGAAGGCGTCGGAGCAGCTGAAAGGCATATTCGAATCCCAATGTATGGTTGGTGAGAGCATGGGCCCGGCTCAAGCTGTTCACGTAGCTAAGTATCTCCTCCTTGTGGGCACGGGTGGCACTATAAACTCCGTGGAGTGCTTCCGCGGGGAAGGAATCCAGAGCCATAAAGTTCGCCTCGCTGGCCACCGTCACCAACGAGACTTTATCCGTATCCTCTAGCAGCTGCAGCATCTCGTGAACTGCAAGTAACTCAAATTGTGATCTCTGAAGCTTAAGAAGTCTATGAATAATATTTACCAAAGTTTTTGGTTAGATCAAACAACTCGGCATTCAGAGCCGATCCCACATCGATGAGGAGTAGCACAAACTTTTGCTTGATGGCCGAAACATATAGCTGTCGGAAATGGAGGCTAGCTGGGGCTCCATCGGAATTGGACAGGAAGTATATGTGCTTGAAGTGGTTGCCGCTGGTATTTGAAGCTTCTCCATCGCTCAGACTGAGCCTCCGCTTGAGTTGGATAAGCTGGTCGGATATGTAACCATTGACAGCCAATGATCGGGCATTGTTTTCATTCAGGAATGCGCCGCGCGAATCATCCGACTTGAGATAGTTGAGGATTTGTATCTGCTGCTTGTTATAATGGAGAGGCTGGGAAGCGGCAGAGGAGGCAGTGTCCAGATCAGTCTCATAGTCCGGCTGACAATTCTCGATTTGGGTGTTTAAATAGAGCTGATTCTGGGTGGCGGGCGAATCAGGTTTCTTGGCATGCAAGTCTTCCGTTTCCGAATCCATGTCAAACTCACTCTCCAGCTCCTCGTCCTCATCATCGTAGCTGTACTGCAGAACTTTGCTGAGATTATAGCGAAACAGATCACGCAACTCCAGAACCAAGTGGGTGGCTTTCAGGAGCTTCTTGCTGAGACGCTTGCTGAACAGCTTCAAGTCCCTTTGCACTTGGGGATTGGCCTGCGTGCTGTCATTGGAGAACGACTGACGAGCTGGCGCTGCCCCGTTTGCACTACTAAAGTGTATGGAATCGAAGATTTCCTAGCAAGGACAAAGGTAAGGACTAGGAAGTTGTTCGGGGGAACCCTTTGGCACACTTACTTGAATCTTGGCCACTCGCATCTCCATATTGCGTATTCTGCCCAGCTTACTCTCCATGTTCTGTCGCAGCTGCATCACGTTCTGCTGGTTATAGTTGGCAAATAACACGCTCGCTGGCGTCTGCTGGAGGGGCATAAATCCAGCGGCACCTTCGACACCACCCAATTCTGTAGGCACTTTGTTGGCATTGTTAGTTTTGTTGGCTATGATTAGAGGAACGTATTGACTGTTAGTTGGAGAAGCCAGCGCTGCCAGGACAAGCAACGCGATGTGCAAGCTGCTGCTGAGCCACATGTTGTATCAATCTTTTGGACAATACTGGCGCACTGGCCACTGGCTCATAATAAACGGATTACCGCATCACTGAAAACAGGAATCAATTAACGTTAAAGTAAAGATAGTCCAGCAAAGATGTCAATATTACCTGGATCCCTTTTGTCTTCCACGCTGTCTTGTTTATGGAATTTCTGTAAAGATATGTGTATGCTTCGTCAGCGTGCGGACTGGCAGAAAAGTGCTCATTGGTTCAATGAATTGCGGCAGCTTTTGTTCAACATTTAAAAACACTCATCATCTCATCATATTGTTTTATAGCCTATTTACACTACGGTTGAGTTATTGAGTTATTGAGTTTTGGCCAAAATTCGAGTTTCGTTTACATTGAAATAGAGCTGGAGAAACATCGATGTTAACATCGATATAATCGATGTTAAGGTTCTAACTGCACACATCGATAGTTTTTTCAAGCATCGATTTTTTGCCAGACACCCCTAAATTTAATCGATATGATTTTAATCGGCTCTGGTCGAAAATTTTTTCCTATTTTATTTTCCGACTAATATTGCTAGCTAACTAGGACCCTCAGGCCAGAACACATAATTTTATACAATAGATAAAACAATTTTCTACAAGACTAGCTAATTTTAAGGCTCCGTTTGGTTGAATTATTTATAAAATAACGTTTATAAAACTTAAGTGAGCATGACATGCGACGTAAGAAAACGTAAGTGAGCATGGAATGTCACGTCATTTGGAAACTAAACCGTTGGTATGGAAATACGTATACCCTTTTCCATTTGATTAATTCTAAAATTATTTTTTTCCAACTGCTTTAAAACGTAATTAATATTGTATTTTGCACCTATTTACATTTTTTGACCCAATAATGCATTTGATTAATATATTAATAATAACATATCGATCCCGACACCCATTTTTAGTCTTTATAAATAGACCAAAAACCATACAATCTTCTAAGATAGAGACTGACTAGTTTCTGCAATAATTGGTGCCTGGTATAACAAACTTTTCCTAAATTCTATAATATCCAGGTCCTAAGGGGTATGAAAAGGTTGCTAATTCCGCTCAAATGTTGTGGGACAATGTCGCTAATATCAGGACACATGTTGCTGGCCCATACAAAAAAATGTTGCTAATGGTAAAATACGTAAGTGAGCATGGAATGTAAGGGAAATTGTTGCGGTGAAAAAGAAAATTGCTGGGATGATGCTGCCGGAGCCAAGTCCCTCCACAAAATCCCTCAAAAAGTCCCAATAAAATATACAGTCTGCCCTCAAAATACACCGCAAATATACCGGTGAAAAAACATGTAATTTCGGTATATTTCCTCCATCGATACAACGTTGCGCAGAAAAATTATTGCAGTACCGGAATATGGTCTCTCTGGAAGTAACGTACATATGTTCAAATTTGAAATGACAGCACACGGAAAAAGACATTTTCAAATCTACAGAACACAGGTTAAGAAATCATTCTAGATAGATAATGACTTTGAACTTGATAAACACGTTACTTATCGAATAGTGGTTGGAAGGGAGTATTTAATAATCAAAAAAGTAACATATGTACATATGTCTGAGATATTGACCGAAAACGGTTGCGCCTGTGCCAAAAATGTACTCATCCGTTGTCTAAAGGTCATATTCACGCGATTCTGTTGTGTCGATTGTGTCTTGTCGATTGGATACGTGACTATGTGGCCTGAGATGGAGCAGATTCCACCGCCCCGTCCAATGTGTGTCAGGCGAACAGGGCGCGTGCCTGGCATATCAACGATGCGAGTGGTTCAGATATTTTAATATAAAAATGCGTAAGTCCCAAACATTTGATTGCAGTTTCGGTTGCAACGTCCATCAAAATGCTGGCAAAAGTAAGGATTGACTGGTTTAACACAGAATCTTCAAAAAATTATTTCCTTTTAGATAATTGCGTTGATTGCTTTGATGGCCAGTGTTCGAGGAGAGCTGCCTGCTGGTCAAAGAGCTCCATATGCCCCGGCTGGATGGCAGCCACGAGTACCCTTCAATCTACCCAACGAGTACTTTCCTCCAATCCGTACCATGGTTTCAGGTGTAGAGATAACCAAGGAACGCGTGGAACATGCAGGACGAATAGACCCGCCTCAACCGAACTATTTGCCTCCCTCTCCCTCCCAACTGGATGTGCCAGAGGAGAAGGGCTTGCCCAATTCCAATCTGGGAAACTCTCCGAACAGGAACTCCATCCGTCCATCTAATCAATACGGTGCACCTGATTCCGATGCTGATCCCGCCTTCCAAATCATCTATCCCGATGAGGAGTCGTCAACTTCTACTTCGGCCGACCAGCAGCAGTCCAACATAAGAGAGGGTCGCTATTATATAGTTTCGAAGGATAACAAAATACAGAGGGTTTCATTCCGCGCCCAGCAGAAGGTCGATGATGACGAGGATTTTACGGCGCAGCTGAGATACTCCACCGTGGGTCAGCTGCAGGATCCTGTCTATCGGTACAACAGCCAGGGACAGCTGGAGAGGGTCCTCAAGTAGATGCCATATTTCTATACTGAAGCTATGAAGTTTTCCAAGAAAAATAGCTTTGTTGTTTTTGTTCTTTTTCTGACTTTGTTTTATACAAAAATGCATCTTTATTCGTTTAATTATTAAATATACACAAGAAATCTCATATGTTCGTTTCCTTTGCATGTTTTCCATTTTCTCATCTCATTTTGGGATTTCCTCAGTTACAAATTAAATACAATGCTTATTTATATGTATGTGTGAATGCGTTAATGGTCATAGATGTGATCGAGTGTGTGTGTGGGTGGTGTGTGACAGTGTGTGTGCGTGGACTAACACAAAATGGAGGCGCTTAAACAAAACAAACGGCAAAAAATACAAAATGGAGCACGTGGCATAGAGACAGTGGCGGAGATAGCAGAACAGCTGATAGGGGGAACGGAGCGCGCCTGGCTATGGCAAAAATGGCGGGCGCTCCACTAGAGGGAGAGATATATAGAGGCGAGGGGGATAGAGATAGAAGAAGTCCGACAGTTACTGTCAAACTGTTGGGGGATCGCTGCCCCTGGCATCGGACTTAATACTCGGCCAGGGATTAAGGCAGTGATCCCACGAAGTAGATCGTATAGCTAGGGGGTCGACTTAAATCGGTAACACACAGAAGGCATCTCTACTCTTCTCCTGCCTCCCTCTAGTAGCCGTTGAACTTGCCCTGCTGCGCATTGCTGTCATATCCTCCGCCATTGCGGCCGTTGCCATTTCCGTTTCCGTTGCCATTGCCGTTGCCAACCTGCTCGTAGCGGATGGTGGGGCGATAGCCGTTCTGGTCAGCCTCGTACTCCACGATCTGCTTGCGACCATCGGGCAGAAGGACGTAGTAGCGGCCCACGGCAAGGTCGCCATCGCGGGACTCCATGTGGCCGAAGTCGTTTCCGGACTCGTAGTCCTGCACGTCGTACTTGAACTCGTACTTGGCCGGGCCGTACTGCTCCTCGTCGCGCTGTCCGTATCCATTGCCATTACCGTTGCTGCCGCCATAGCCTCCGGCTCCATTACCGTTCTGGCCCTTGAAGATCGCTCCGGTCAGCGCTGGTGCTCCATACTGGCTCTGGGGCTGGGCAATAGGTGCGCCATAGCTGTTGCTGGGCGCCGCGATGCCACCTCCATTTCCTCCAGTGCGCTGGGGCGGCAGATAGTTGCTGGAGGGGCTCTGGAAGCCCTGTGTGGGTGGCAGGTAGTTGTTGGAGGGAGCCTGCGGCGACTGGTTGGGAGGCAGATACTGGTTTTGGGGCACTGGCGGTTCCGCATGAGTCCAGGCGGCCAGGCACACGAGCAGCGCAATCGATGTAAAGCACTAAGAAGAGTAGAAACAGAAAAAGATATTCCATTAGAATTTCAATATTCCGAGCAGTCCTGTCGGAAACACTCCACCCAGCATATGTACAAATCTAATTCAAATTATAGTTTAGGAATCTTTTAGAACACTTTTTGCTCCAGGCATGACAGACTCGGACGAGACCGCCTGGATTCATTGGTTCTGCAGGCAGCGCGGAAACGAGTTCTTCGTAACGGTGGACGAGGACTACATCCACGACAAATTCAACCTCAACTTCCTGGACACGGACGTGAACAACTATCGCTGCGCCCTAGAGGTGATTCTCGACCTGAACAATGCATCCGACTCCGATAATGGGACCGATGCCGATATGGAGGCCAGCGCCGAGAAGCTGTACGGCCTAATCCATGCCCGCTTCATCCTCACCAATCGCGGCATCGACCTGATGCTCGAGAAGTACCAAAGGGGCGTCTTTGGCACATGCCCGCGCGTCTTCTGCCAGCGCCAGCACGTGCTGCCCATCGGCCTGAGCGACAATCCTGGTGACGAAATGGTGCGTTTGTACTGCCCCAAGTGCAGCGATGTCTACCTCCCTAAGTCCGCTCGCCACGCCAACGTGGACGGCGCCTTCTTCGGAACTGGCTTCCCCCACATGCTCTTTATGGTCTATCCGGAGCTGCGACCCAAGCGATCAAAGGCCAAGTTTGTGCCCAGGTGGGTCCTGTACTAGATAAATCCTTTCCCCATTTATATATCCTCTCACTTTCCAGACTGTATGGCTTTAAGATCCATCAGCTTGCCTATCGTGGTGAATCTGTGTCAATAAAGGACACGCCGGAAAACGACACCTAGAAGCGCCGAAATTGTGATTCAACTAACGTAATTCGCCTTTTTGTCTTTGCTTTCTGTTTATCTGTTTACCTCCTCCATTAAACTCCCATAATCATAATCATAATCATAATCACAATTAGCCCTGCTCTGTGTGACCCTATAAGCAATTGTTTCCACACATCTCGATGGCTTGTAGCCAATTCTGGGGCTTTGTATGTCTGCTTTTTATAGCTTTTAACGGGGACATATGCAAATTTGTGGTAATTGGGTCGCCGCCGATCAAGTGAAGGGCTGCCTCGTGGTGCAACCTGTGGGAGAACCTCATCTGCAGAGGCTCACTGGGATTGCGCCACACATTTCCGAATGGTTTGCAAAAGATTGTCTGAGTAGAAGAGGGCCGTCAATGACTTTCATGCTTCATTGGCCTTAGAGAACTAACGCTGCGACGCTCAGTACCGCTGCTGGCCGTCTTTTATCGCTGCCTGGTCATCTCTTCTCTGTACGAGTAGACTCCGTACTTGGGGGCAGTGGTTCGTTCTTCTTCCGCCACTCGAAGTTTTGTTTAATTTATTCATTGCAAAATGTAGTAGCAGATGGTGTTACTTCCACTGCCATTCGGAGCCCAAGTACTGGGATCGGCTGCCTTAATTGCTTCCCAGGTAACAGGAGATCCCTGCTCATGAATGTTCTAGTTTCATCTGATCTTGTGCAATATCCGAGATAACGAATAACAATAAAAACAACAAAAAACAGTAGCCGAAGCCGACGCCGTAGCCCCCGTACAACAAATGGATGATGATGGCAGCTTACGAAATTTATTATGCGGATCTCTAGCGGGCACAGCGGGCCGCGGGCCGCTTGATTAATCGCCCAACTGAACTTGACTCTTGATCTGCCTGCCACCCATTTTTATCGTTTTATCATATTTCGCTGACGTTTAGGCCAAGTTGGAGGTGTGGGATGGCCAACACAAGCGCCGCTTCATTAGCTTGATAAGTTGTTTAATTGATTGATCGATCGATTGCCAAAAATTTGTATTCACCAAATTTGGTTGAAGAAAAATTAACGGAAATTTGTATAAACATTTTTGGCACATTTTTGATCGATTTTTTAAATGAGGAAATTTAGTCAAATTTCTAAAAGATTGTATTCGTACCGAAAGACAAAAGATTTAATGTAGAAAAACTTTCGAAAGGATTCAATGATAAATCCCCAGAACTACCCATAATACGCGAGCATATAATATGATTTTTGGTATTTCTCATTATACAGATTTACTCCTTTGGAACATTCCTTAGTTTGATTCTAGCGTAATTCTCAAAGGTAAAGTCTGATAAATAAGGATATATCCGATGGAAACATCCCCAAAACTTCTCATTTTCATAAGCACATATTTTAATCCTTATAATCCTGTCGTGATTTCCTGACCAGGATAATCCTTTAAAACACCATTGCACACCACTTGACACTTATCCGTTATTTGACAGTTCTTATAATAGTATGTATAACACACAGGATCCCTTCCTATCCCCCAATATGATAATGGGGATGTATAGGATATCCTATATACGAGTATACCTTCATTTTTTGTTGTCACTTGTTTGGGGGTTTTGGCACACACGAAATCTGTTTGTTTTCTCTGTGGAACTCTGCTCCTGGGGTTCTTCTGGCGAAGATGGTTGAACGGATTGTGATACTGAAACAATTTCGTAGGCCAGTATTTATATTTGAAATGCGCTGCACCGCGACTCTGGCTATTGCTGTGGCAGAGGCTGCGGCTGCGGCAGATCTCTCTAACGAAGCGGTATCTCAGTCAGCGTCGACTGAGAAAAATCGCGCGCCAAAATGTGTTTTTTTCGGTGTATTTCAATTTCAGTTTTCGGGCAGCCACATCAAAAACAACAAAAAGCTCATTACAAAATAAATGCAAAGCAAAACACATCAGCAGAGGAAGCAAAGGCAAAAGTACACCAGCAGCCGAAGAGCATATGTACATACATATTTCTCTCTGGTCTGGGCTCACGAGAGTTAGAAACAGATAAGCAGAGCATTGGAAACGAGTATTTAATTTAAAGTGAAGCATGAAGGCGAGGAGCACTCTTACAATAGTAAATCCAAGACCCCAAAAACGGGAGTGCCTCACCTTACATTACTAGGCTTTGGCTAAGCCGAAACTTTCAGAGAGAGAGAGAGGAAGATCAAGCCAGTGGGTGGTTGGGTATAAAGGGGATGAGGGGGTTTGTTATAGTAAACTACTTTGATATTGAAGCGCCAAACATTTTAACGAACACGAAGGCGGGGGTTCGGCTTCGGCTTTGGCTACAGCGAAGATGAGCTTCACAGGCACTCGGGAAACGAGACGACGGGTGGCGGTGGCGGGAGAAAAGTAATGTAATGCGCGCTCCTTCTACTACAGGCAAAGGCAAAAGCATTTGCTTCTGCTGCTGCCGCTGCTGCAGCTGATGTTGTTGTCGCTCATGTAATAGCAAAAACAGTTATTTGTAATGGAATTAGTCATACAGCTGGCAGCGATGCCGACTGCGATGATGGCAGCAAAGTGAACGGAGCTCGCTCTGCCGCGGCAACTATGCGGCTCCACTCGCTCCACGCATCTTCAGTCGCTGCCGAGACAGCAGTGGCAGCGAAACTTTGCCAAAGACAAAAGACTCTTCAGGCTGGAAAGGCGGCTCGGCTCGGCTCCACTGGGGCTGGAAACCGTAATCGTAATCCGAAATGTTCTCCATGTTTTGGGTAATAGTGATACCCCAACAAATTGTCTCCCTTTAGTGCGTGGGAGTCTCGGTGGGATTTTGTTTCGGTTTCTGTCCGATTTAATGAGCCGGATTATGCGATAGATCTCACAGATGTGTCGACATGGATTCCAGGCGGATGATCGTTAGGGAGGGGGAGGGCAAATGCAATTCCCAGAGATTTCATGATAAGCGCATTATACGAGTGGATAAGTTTTTCCATGTTCTCCAAAGATTATACATACATACTATGTATGGAAAAAGTGCACTAGTGGAACACATCTTTAGTTAAATATTAACCGATCTTAGATGTTTCAAAATATTGAATATTGTATACAATGGACATACAGTGAAATTTGATCAAAATCAGCTTAATTGAAATATTCAAATGGGGTTGCCTATTATATTTTGTAATACCTACTTATCCCCTGAAAGCTCCCTTGCATAACACCAAGAAATGCTCGATAAATACTCGAAAAATACTCGTAATTCAATATGGTTGCTGCCGTACATACATACCGTACATGTACATATGTATGCTCTCTCAATGGACTCCCTCAACGAGTGGGCGTAGCATCCATCACGATCTGCAAATATTTGCTCGTATTTCCTTGGCCAATTGCCTTTGTCTCTGTGGCTCATTTCTTGACCATTTTGCGATCGAGATCGAGTGCGTGGCAAATGATTATTGACTTTTTGGCAAACATTTCGCTACAACGGTTAGGGTCTCTATTGTTGTGGTTGGGTTAGGGGCTGCCGCTGATTATTCGATTATTTGGCACGGGCTGACTTTCACAATTTTTATGATCAGTAAGAGCCTCAAAGGCCAGGCGCCGCCCCGCCCCATAAATGAGCTGGTAATGAATGGGGGGAGGGGGCGCGGAGTACTGTGCACTGCCAGAAGGAGATGCCCCATGGAACAGCTTCCTCCATGCGAATTCCGGCAAGTGTTTCTGCAAGTAATGCCGCGACCTTGCCACGAGACCGAATAATAAAACGAAATTGGAGAATAAACTCCACAAAAGTTTTGTAATAGCGAATATCATTTGGAATTATGTTTGCAAAAAAAAAAAAAAACTATAACATCGTAAGGTAACATTTATAATGGTTAATTCCGTCTGACTCTTGAATTTTGAAAACAAAACAATTAAATAAAACTTCGTTTGTGCCGCATTCCACGGAGCCATAACTGAAATTCATATTCAATAGCACTCCATGAACAACTTGAGATCTGTTTTCTGTTTTGGCTTTTCAGTCAGTCAGTCAGTCAGTTTTCAGTCTCCTCCTCTGGAGGGGTTCATGTTTGTAATCATTTTTCCAGCACATTAAAAAATCATTTAATTTCCTGCATCGGCTAATTTACATTGAACGTGCCCCGACATGGGGACGGGAGGGCCAGTGCTAATGGCACCCAGCCAGGTGATGATGCGCCACAGTCACAGCCAAAAACCAAAACCTTAACCAAAAAGACAATGACTATTGGTAATTTCCTGATGGTTTCTCCATTGATGCGAGAGGGGGGACGGGGCGAGGTGGACCTTGAAATACTTACAACAATCTGTATCTGTATCAGTATCGCAGACAAGACCTGTAACTGTGTTTGTTTTGTAACCTAGAATGCTGACGAGTGGAACGTAAACGTATAATTTAAATTAAACTACAATAATTTGTGATGCAATGCCCCCCAGTCGGAGCCGCGGAACCACGGCCAGAGAATCAATTAAGGCATCTTTTGATGTAAATTGCGCCGCACTTCAAAAAATGATCAAAAATCTCCATCATGACGATCTCTAGGAGGGGTGTTCGGGGCGCAGAGCAGATGGGACAGCGGCTTGCTGCGAGATTTTTCGCACTTTGACGACCGACTGCATTCTTGGCCCGATGCGAAGGTCGTTGCCTTCTGCCAGAATCAGAGTAAAAGTTGATTGACTCACGGCTAAAACGAACAGACTTGACATTTTCAACTGAACTCGTGGGTAGAGGAGGGGCCAGTGGGTGTAGGGCGGGCTGCGGGAGAGACAGAGACAGAGCCAGAGAAAACATCCCACTGGCAGGTTTACTTCACCAGGGATCGTTTAAGATTGGCCAACTCCCTTAATGAAAATTTCTACAACTCGAACCGGACATCAACCACAAAGAAAATAAAAGTTAATGTATGGCTGCTGGATGATCACCCCATTATTTTTCTTAATAAATCCACACATAAATGAAAAAATGCATATTAATTTCGATGAAATTCTTCAGATTTGATGGACAACTTCCTAAAGAATCTATCAAACTGTATCGCCTGGCGCACATCTCAATCAGGCGAAGGTCAGATCTTGGCAAATCTCGAGATCTTCTCCATTCGAGATGAGGCGAGTTCGGCCTGAGGAACTCCGCTCAACTTTGGCATTTGAGCGATGGACTCGATCTCGATCTCGGCTCCGCTCTGCAATCCGTCTACACCATGATGGCTGTCATAAAAGACGCATTCGCAGAGCACTCCATAAAGTAATTACACTCGCGCCTGCGCCTGTGCCTGCGCCTTGGCTCGAGCCCGGGCCCGGGCCGGGTTTGCAAAATTGCCAAATTAGTTGTTGCAAGTACCTCTTATTCATGGAATGGAGCATTCTGTGCTAGGCATAATTAAAACGTATGCGAAGCAATTAAACTTGAAACAGAATAGATCTCGAGGGTAGACGGTAGACATCGCCGAGAGATGTGCATTCTGGTGCTCAATCAGTGGCAGCCAGACGGCTTCTGCGATGATTGATGTGTCCCACAGTTGGACAGAAGAGAGTGGAGCCTAAAAGCAAACAAAAGCGTCTAAACCTTGCATTTTGTGGGCGATGGGTGCATCGCAGCACCACTGATTTATTTACGGCCCAAGCGGTCATAAAAATAGTTCCCACTGCAGCCGTTGCAGCCGTTGCAGCCGGCCAAGGCAACAAAAATGATTGTGTGGCAGCTACCGAAAAAATGTGCCTTTTGTTGCGGATCGTCGGTTGCACAACGCTAGCGTCGAAGAGGCTCAAGCTCCATCTCAATCTCAATGTGAAGCCATTGGAGAACGTTCGATGAGTGCGTGCTCTGCCAAATTGCAGGTCAATGAATAGGTGAGGATATGGTCCATTGTCTCGTCTCGGGGACTTCACATGGGAAAAGGAAAGGGAAGAGCTATGTAGTTATCTTTGTTCGCAGAGCAGCTAGCTAATCCGCTTGCCAAATTGAACGTGTGGATCAACTCGAAGCCACTTGTAAGAACTCGACCGCATCTACATCCTCATGCGTGGGGGTCAACCTGTTTGAGGTCTTTGATTGGCAGTTTCTGCGGGCCTACCCACATCACAACACAACAGATCGCATCGCATCGTAGCGACTCATCCACAACAGCCCCGAGACAATTGGTAGAGATTCCAAGATTCCAAATCAGCGCACATGTTGATAGACAAACAGAAATGATTACGATTCTCGCACTTGATATGTACATCGATTGATCCGCCATCCCACTTCCGCCATTGCCAGCCAGCCAGCCAGCTAGCCAGCATTCGATCCGATCCGATCTGAGAAGAAAAGGTTATGCCATGCTCTCCATCTGATGCTGAACCCATCCCATCCTTGCCTCGCCGCACCACACCGCACTGACATTGAAACTCTGACACGCTGGATCGAGGAGGAGGAGGGAGGCCCCTCAGATATCAGCCATGACTTTGGGCCCGTTCGTAATTCATTTGAAATTGATTTGAACTTTGAGTCGGGGGTGCACAGTGTTTTGGAAAGCAGAGATCATTGATTGATAGATGAAAGACACATACAATTTTTGTAGGTATAATCGACATCATTTCTTTAATGTGCCATTTATTGATGGATTAAACTTAATTTTATGGCAAAAACCCACTTTTATTGATATAATATATGTACCCACATCTTTGCCCCACTGTGCAGCAGATCGCAGCTCGATTTCTGGTGCTGAAGTTTATAAAACAATTAAACAACAAACACAAAAGCTAGATGAAAACCCGAAAACTGTAATAAAGATCATCAAGTGCGCCACCACCAACACCACCACCATCACCACAAGAAGAAACTACACAAAAGCCAAACTTTTTATGGAATTTTCAGCATGGTAAGTGGGAGGGGAGGGGGGAGCTCCAGTTCCCATTCCAGCTCCGGCTCCCATCGCAGTGGGGGGAAACGAAACACTTTCAATTTCGGGCAGGCCAACAGTAGAGCAGAGCACAGCAGATGATTGTGCAAGATTGGGGCTGGGACTGGGACTGGAGCTGGGGCAGGTCGGGGGCAATGAGGCAGTGGTTCGCACCAGGTCGGTCGGACTTTTACCCAGTAGAACACGTCTCGTTATGCGCATTAACGGTGCTGGGAAATTGTGGGAGCTGGATCCGAGATCATAATTCGTGTCATTTGCATATGCAGCACTGATGCCATGCCTGATGCTGATCTGGCATCTGGTCCGCTCTGGCGAATTCCCCTTCCATTGTGAATTGCCGAGGCTGTCACTATCACGAATGCACTTTGACGGCGGGGATTGGATTCGCTTCAGAGTCGATCGAGGGAGTCGATCGATCATTATCACCCCCTGAACGATTGCCGATCGTCGTTGATATTCATCTGTTCCGAACACTCTCGGTAGTCAAATGTCAAGGCACATCCTTTCTTGTTTTGCATGTCGTTGTCGGTGCAGAATATTGTTAACAATCGACCCCCAAAAGCAATTAATAATCAGTCTTCGGATAATGAAAGCCTTTGCCAGCGATGCCGCCGGCCAAGTGATTATAAAATGACGAAATAGTTTACACGGGGTTCCAATCTTTCGATACGTGAATGGGGTATCCCAAAACATACATATTCATACAGTTCTGAAGTCAGCGCTTAATCATTTGTAAAAGAAAGTTGGAAAAGTATTTATGCTTATCACGAGTTTCGGCACCGCATAAACTTTACAGATCGCACAGATTTACACTTGCTTTTTGTGGAGCAAAAAGCAATTTGAAATCAATTTGAAATCGAACGGAGCGCCATTGGAGAGCGCCCGCATCGGTGGAGCAATTGTTTCACCGAAAACTAATTGCTTGGCCTCAAAAAGTCCGCGAGTATCTGACGGATACTTGGTCGGATCTTGGCGACGATTAGTTGTGGTCCTAATTTTCGGATTCGGCGATAAGAGCCCGCAACCTTGAGAGACTTGACACATCTCCAAGAGACAAGATGCAAGATACAAGATACAAGACACAAGACACTTATGCAACAATCATTTGCCAATCATTTGCCATAATTGTAATTGAATGTGAATAAATTCCTTGGGCATATTCGGGGGAAAGTAAAGTCGGCATGTTTATTTGCACTTATCTCCGCCATTGATTCGCCATCGAAATCAATAACCTCTGACAAAATGATGCCACATAAATCAAACGCTTTGTTGAAGCACAGCAATCGCTTCCTTGAAGACCCACGAGGGCATCTTTATGTCCGCCATCCCATCTTATCTGTTTCTCTGTGTGGGAGATGAGGATGCGACGAAGTTGGGGATGAGGGATGGCGATGGGGATGGGGATGAGGATGAGATGGGGATGTGTTGCAACGCATCTGCAGCCTCACGAACCTCGGAATTAATGATTTTTCTACTGATGTAATAATAATCATGCACAGCCCCAGACGACAGGTGAAAAATTGTTACAATTTGATGGCTCTGCCAGTCACAACAACGTGATGCGGCCCCCCGCGCACTCTGCAAATGCAATCCCTGCCGCCTCCCCTCAGCTGTGGCAGTTGCAACCGTGGGCTGTGGACTGCTGCTGGTGGTGCTCTTGTGGCAGATCTACATGGGTTTCTTTTTTATGGGACTCTAAATTGTAGCTTTATAGTTGCCTCTGCCTCTACCTCAGGCGATGCTGCCTCTGCCTCAGGTGATGCTGTTTACAGAGTTTTAGAATGTGTAGTTCGCTGGGCTAATTAGATATGCACGTATCGGCTGCACATTATTTATGGCCGTGGGGACGACTGAAGATTGGACAGATCGTGGTAGAGTTTGAGAGTGGTGTGAAAGAATGCAGGAGGAGGGAGCTGCCTTGAAAAGTAGAGTAATTGATGTTCGTTGGTTGCTTAACCTATATAAACAATACATCCTAAGATCTCTACTTATCAGTCATCAACGGCTATCAATGGATACTCTGGATACCCATCCCATTACGAGCATTAGCCTAACCACATCCGGGCCCAATCTAATCGGGAATAACGATAACCCCCACTGAACCCTCGTACATCGTAAGCTTGTCGGGTTGCATTGCCATGCGAGGTTCAGGTACACAATGCGAAGGTCAGACTCTGTTCTACCAACACTCCATCAGTGCTGAGAGAGACATTCAATCATTCTGGCGACCTTGTCGACTTGAAGCCGGCTCCGGGTCGCAACCCCAAGCGTGTTGGCTTCTGTGTGAAAATGTGTGAAAATCAAACAATGATCAGCACTGTCCTGTCCCCGTCACTCAGAGGCAGGAATCTGCAGATGAGATGGATTACAAAAGGTTCTCGCAAAGGTTTTCGATTCGATGCCCCACTCCGCCGAACTCCAAAGCAGACAACGGCAAATACTTCGACTACGACTATATAGTATGTGCAAGTGTATCGCAAAGATGGCATGCCACATGTGAGCTCTTGTCTGGGGCGCCGCTTGTGCTCGAGTGGCAGCCACCAAAAATAAAGAAAAACTCAGCACACACAGACACACGGACGAAGACTTGAAAGTATCTATCTATCTATTAAAGCAAGCGCCGATGCAATTTTGAGCTTCATCTTCGACTAGTAATCAAAAGTCGGGGACTCCACTTACTCGTACATTGCTGCAACACGCAAGAGACTCCTCAAAAATGAGACGCCAAAGCAGATTAATTATGGAGCCAGAGGCTGAGGCTGTATCTGAGTCTGAGGTTGAGTCTGAGCCGGGCAGACAGCCAGAAGGAAGCTTAGGAAGCAATCTTGGCTCAGTTTTGGCGCAAGTGAATGTGCTGAATGCCACCGCCACCGCCATCACCACCGCCATAGACACAGCCAGAGCCAGAGCCAGACCCGACCAGAAGTTGGGGGCAGGCAGCGTCGTCTATTTGTTGAGTGTTTGACATATGATTTTTGCTAAATGAAAAATCTTTCGAGTCTCCATCTCCATCTCGATGCTGGCTGGCAGAATTTTCGTAATGATTTCGGGGCTCTTGCGAAAAAATCTTTTATTTGGCAGCGATTCTTTCACAACCCAAATTCAAGGCAGATCAACGGAGCTCCATCTCCACCTCCATCTGTAGCTATCCACCTGCCACACACAGCAATAAGAGGCTGACGGGAAATCAATGAGCATAAATAAGATTAGAGCGGGAGCAGAGCGCAGAGGCCTCTTAATGCTGGGCACTAAATAGCGGTTTAATTGGCACCCAGAAGACCCAAAGCAGGTGGTGGCAACAATGCCCTGCATGCAGGGAGACGGGGGCAACACCATTGGTACATCGCATGATTGTGGGTATGACAAGGCAGAATTGGGCAAGTGCATCTTGTACATACCTTTCGATTGAAAGAAAAGGGAGAACGATTTATGGGGAAATAGTCTGGAAGGAATATGGGTTGATCCTTGGCAGGCGACCTAAAGATGCCACCACAGAATGGTGACCCCAACCCTTTCCCTAAAGGTTCCTTCCTTCAACGATACAACATTCGATCCACTACAAAGAAACAGTATCGGAATCGCTATCGCAGTAGAGAAATCAATTAGGTGAGTAGAAATTGCTCTTGCATAAGTGGCAGCTTACTTAATTACATTCAATTAAAGTATCTAAATAAATTTGGGGCTCGATGTTGTCGGGTGTCGGGTGTTGGGGGACCCCTGGAAGGGTCTTGACTTTCTAACCACTACAAGGGGTCTCTTCTGCCCGCCCGCATTTCGCTCTCGTTCGAGTATTTCGGTGGGCTGCGTAACCAAAACCAAAAACCGAAACCGAAACGCGAAACCAATTCAATTCAATCCAATCGCATCCCATCGAAATCCAGTTGGGTTCGTGGCTCTTCTCTCTGGTGTTGGGAATTTTTTTTTTGGTGGCTGTTGGCACAGCAGTCGAGAGAGATCTCAAGTACCCTAAACATTCACTTTTATCTACGAAATGCAGTCACCCAATTTCCTGCCGCTACTTGATACAGTTTTGTGTGCGGACAAGGTCGTTTGTCGTCTGTCGTCTGTCGTCTGCCGACTATCGTTCGACGATCGACGATCGAGAGCCGCCTGTCTTTGTCTGTGTCTGTTTCTGTCAGTCCCCTAGTTTCTTGTTTGTTTAGTGGGGTTTATGCAACAAGACAAACATCATCACAATTGGTAAGGGTAATTGAAATCGGGAGCAGGCTGTCAGTGGGTCAGTCGGTCGAACGAGCTGGTGCCACTGCAGCAGCTCCTCCTTCTCCTTGCGCCCTGTCAATGTGTCAATGGTAGATGTCCCAGCCTTGAACACTCTTACTTTTCACCTATTAACAAAAGGTTTAAGGAAGACCCATACCCAACCTCAAGTGGGCTCTCGAAAAACCCTCCATAAATGAGCTGTGTAAATACTTACGATTAATTATACTTGAGACCAGGCCCAGATCGATGGCAAATTTCTTCGACTCCGAGAGACTGCGCGGCCTTTGTGTGGCATGCCCATGATAATTATCATAATAATGGAGCGTTAAATGGGACAGCATCGCACAACCACATCAAAGTGGCGCCAAAGGGCATCCGAAATAATGCGAATCTCTATCTGTATCTATTTATTGTGCCTTTCTCACAAGCTGCCGCTTCCATTTTGAAGTGCTTCCAAAAATAATCCGCCAAAAAGATCGAAGAGTATGAAGGGTACGGGGTACGAGGTACGGTGGTAGGTGTCAATATGCAAATTGGCAAGGGACGATAAATGATTGATCATCCACCCGTCTGCCCGTCCATTGAAGTAATTATGCATAGTAATTTATGCAGATTCGGTTAAAGATGCGAATCGGACAGACAACGGTGCGTATGCGTGACGGGTATAGGCATGGGAATTGGGTAAAGGTTGCTAATCCTCCTCAGGAATGGAGGCTAGTGTAGCAGCGGTAAGTTATTGGATAGCCAAACTTCTCTAAAATCCTAACATCCATTCAATCCGTGCAACAACTCAAATTCTAGATCATAAATATGAGGAAGCAGATTGCTCTAATCTTAACTGCTCAGATCAGAGCCATTCCCAGCGCAGTTTAGACCCGCAATATCATTAACTCTGGCACATCCATCATCCCAGAGATTCGCAATTCATATGCACAGCGGGAGGTTCTATGGGGCAGGGGTCGGTCTCAGCCAAGTCGCTCCCACTCGCGTAGCCGCACAGCGCATTCCCCAGCGCGGCGAATCTTCACACTTTGGCCATTTGTCCAGAGTTTCCAAACATCTCAGTGCCCATCTGCTTGACCAACCCAAGTGCCTGCCCCCTGTCCTGCCCTGCTGCGCTCCCAGTTAATGTACTTTTTATTTAAATTCGTTGCTAGACAAAAGAGGCAACCATTCGGCTGCACTCGACTCTGGCGGCGAATTCTTAGCAACAATTTGCTGCTCCAATTAAGCTCCAACAAGCTCCGCTCCGCTCCTGCTGCCGCTACCGCTTCATCGTCTTCTGCTTCTTCTGGCCAAGCGTGAGTACATCCATCATGAGGTGATTTATGGCGCCCACGCCACTGCCATCGCCATCGACGCATGTGCTCACGTTTTCCACAGCTGAAAAGAAGCAGCAACAGCAGCAGCGCGTGTGGGCAGCTCCTCAACCCCACTATCCAGCCCCATCTTCAGCTTCAGCTTCAGCATCAGCATTGTTATGCTCTGTTAGCCATTTTAGAAGCGTGTGGAAATTAAACGATGTGGCAAGACTCGAACAAATTGCTGTTGTGGGCGTTGGAGGTGCAACAGCAGCAGTACTGGCGGACTCCTCTCTGGAGTTCCGCTTGGCACAGGTGCCAAAATCAAACCATATAAACCACATAAAACATAAATGAAGAAACCAAAGAATCCACCATCTACCACCAAATGCACACACTCCAATGAGTTTATTAAGCTGCCACTAGAAGCTGCAGCATCCAAAAGCGAAGAAGATGCAGCTGCCGGCTCGGGTCGGCTCTGCTCTGCTCTGCTCGGCTGCGGCTGCGGCACACCGTTTGAGGCTGTCAGATGAGAGGCATGTTGAGTGTTTTAATTACTCGTACAGCCAGTGCGATCAGTGGTTGCCACTGCCACCGCTGCCACCAACTGGCAGCAACTGTATCTGAATTTGTTTGATTTACGCGTGGTCATTAGCCACATTGCCAAGTGGTCTCCGATCTCCGGTCTCTGTTTTCTGGCCTCTGGTCTGGGATCTTTGGTCCGCCTGTCGCGAAATGTCAAAAGGTTAATTGGATTGTGGCAACCATGGCAACCTGAGCTGCATCAGAAGCCGGACGCAGTTAAGAATCTCGTTGAGCATGGAATGCCTGTGCACTGGAAGAATGGATACTTGGAGGGGCCTCCATTCTCATTGAACTGCCACAAATGGTCTCTGATGGAGTCGAGACCAGTGAAGGAACTGCACTTAAGTATGGTCATTTATTTCAAGGAAGTTCTCTATAACTATAAATCGGTGTTGGTGTTTCTGTCGATGCCCAGCCAATTAGTTAAAGTTTATTCCACATCTATTGTTCGATTTTATTAAAGGTTCAACAAAAGAGTTTTACGAAATATGTGGACCATTTTCTGGATTTATGCGGAAATATCACAAGATTTGAATATGGATTTGAAGATAATTGATTATGGATCGATCGGCGATCTAAGAAAGGTATCGGTACTTCCCAACCTGGCCTCATTTTCCAGAGATATGAATGTGCAAAGATGGTATATCTAAAATAGGTAACATTTCAGGAGTTATTTGTGGCGCACTACAGATATAGGCGGCCACTTCATAAACTACATAATGTCCAAAGAAGATTGGCAAAATGCTGCATACTTTCACGTCAAGCGCAATTTACAACAAAAACATATTACAGCAAACCAGAAATACCATAAATTACAAAAACCTGCCTCGACTCGAGTACTAGGCGAGCAGCACTGCAAGCAAGCGGCCTCACCAGCAAACACCCCAGCCATTTCTGATCGCCGGGTACCTGCAAAACTATATCCCTTTAAGCTACATCATCCATATATCATGTCAGAAGGACCTCCCGGAATCGCTCTTGAATACAGAACAGCCGTAAAGGCGAAGGCGAGAAAGAGGACACTTCTTCTGAGTTCGGTAATCAAAACTTGTTTGCGGCCTTATCCGAAAGTCGGCAATCGCCATCTCATCAGCAATTGTCGCTTGTCGAAATCCAATCAACGCCGCTAATGCTCGCCAGACATGCAACCAAAGACGGAAAGATCTGGGAGATGAGTTCATTTTGGTTGCCACTCCACTTCATACAATGGACAGCCTGGGAATCCGGGGCCGGGCCGCCTTCCTCCGTCGCCGTCCACTAAGATTTTGATGGATGACTGCGCCCACCCGATCGGCAGCTTCACACATTGAGTTATCGCGGGGTCTATCTCTATCCACTATACTCGTGCAAGACGCTTTTGGATATGCATTAAATATGAGATTGTTGTCGTTGTCGTTGTTTTGGGACGTTCCGATGGCTTAAGTGACAGCCGAATTGTTGTAGTTGCTGCAGATGATACACCTACCTATCCACCTACCTGAGCACAATCCCTCCCCTCTCTCTCTCTCTCTTTGTATCTGGTCTCCACTTCATCTCCATCTCATGGATTCCTCGCTCCTCTTTTATGGTTCGTAACTGTAGTCTATTAAAATTCCTCAAAAGTTTTGAATGTTAATCGCTCATTGTTTAAGGGGGGCGCACAAGATTAAATTGTTTGCTTTTTGCAAATTTGACATATAGCAGATGTTGCTCTTGTCGCTGTCGCCTTTCAAGCTGCCGCCGCCAAGAACTGAGTGCATTTTGAATGTACCCGTACTCGTAGTTTCAGCTGTGGTTGCTGCATTTTTAATTACATTCGATGGCAATCAAACAAAGACAAGTTAATTAAAACCTGGCCAGAGAGAGGGGTGAGCTATTACAGCTCCTAGGATACGTTACAGATACATAGATAGGGCACACTGCCTGCACTTCCATATAAAATTGTTTTATACAAGAATCGTTTCACAAAAAAAGACTGAATCTGTGTTAAAAGTTAACGTTGCACCAATTGAGAAAGGAATGTAAGAGATTTTGTGGTTTCTATGTGTCAGTATTCGCCGTTTCCATACTGTTTGATCTTGAGCAGGTCGCAGGAGAACTGGAAGAACTGCTCACACTTGGCTGGCTTCTTGGCGTCGGGATGGAATGGACCCTTGCCGCCGTTGCTCAGATAGGTGCCCCCCTGACCCTCGATTGAGGGATCGATGGCAGCAAACACGACCGTGCGGGAGCCCCGCTCGGGCGTCTTGAAAAATAGCTTCTTGAACATGGGCACCGATGTGGTGGCCGAGTGCTCGAACAAATCCGTGTCCACAATGCCCGGGTGCACCACATTCACCTGCACATGCGACTTCTCTGCATCGAGCAGGGTCTGCAGGTGGCGAGTGAACAGGATTTGGGCCAGTTTTGACTGGCTGTAGGCTGTTCCGGGATAGTAATGCTTGCTGTGAAGAACAAAACAACACCATGTAAGTGGAAAGCCAGAAAGTATGGTTCAAGATGATTCACTCACTTTCCGTTGATGTCCTTGTAGTTGATGCGTCCAATGAGGTTGACGCAGGAGCTCACATTCACGATCCTCGCGTTCTTTCCCTCCTTGCCCGCCGCCTTCAGTCGGGGCAACAGCAGGTGGCTGAGCAGGAAGTGACCCAAATAATTCGTGGCAAAGTGCGACTCGTAGCCATCGGCGGTGAGCTTGAACGGGGCAAACATAATGCCAGCATTGTTCAGCAACAGATCGACCTTAGTGTACCGCTCCTTGATGCGCTGGGCGAAGGCCTGCACCGATTTCAGATCGCCCACGTCGAGCTGCTCGCAGATAAGCTTGCCCTTGGTCTCCTTTAGATCGACTATGGCTCCGACGGCAGCTTCGGCGCTTTTGGGATCGCGAACACCTGTAAATGATATCAATTCAATTAAATTCGGCTGTTAAGACAGAAAAGGTCTCAAATTCGACAATGTAATTCTACATGGCAGCTACCCCGAAACGACACCTAGCGACGAAAAATGTAAACATGATCTATGTCATGCAATATAGAAGTCATGTATAATGTAGAAAATAACTACACCGATAACTACATTATTTCATCAATATCTTCATGTCTATCGATTTTCGCTGTTAATGTTAACGATTCTGATTTTAACCACCAGCTGTTATGGAATATTTGGGGAATAAGGAATATTTGGGGCCCACTGTAACAAAAAGTGAATGAACTCTTATCGCCATAACTCCGTCAATCGCGATCCGATCGTGATTGAAGTTGGGAGCTAAATTAGATAAGGAACCCATGAGCATTGGTCACGTTTTGACGAGCGGATGGACAAGGCTGGGGACAGTCTTTCAGTGCATTGGTGATTCGATTTCTTTTCTCCTTTGGACTTGGCCATTCCAGGCACGTGCACTGTTGTCGCATTATATGTTTCCAGAATATATAATTATCCATTCGAAAACCGACTGATTAATGGTTATGTCTAGCACCAGTTTCCATCCAAGCGGGCACAAAGATCGAATGGTCAACTTACCCATGACGACAGTCATGTCGCAGGCCAGCAGCTTCTCCACAATCCGCAGTCCGATGCCGCGATTGCCTCCAGTGATGACAGCGATGCGGTCCGGCTGCTTATAAAGTGCTTAAATGCATAATGTTCACAATTAATTGGGGTCCGATAAGCATCTAAATTTTAAGATTATCACTGCTTACCCACACGATCCCGCGCTGCATATTGAGCGTCGTGAATGAGCCCGACAATCCCCAAATACTGATACCGGAACTCCGTCTTCCACTCGAACCATGACTTGGGGAACTCCTTGGTCGTCTTCGAGAAGAGGAACGCACACAGCAGCAGGCCCACGAAAAAGAGCCAAAATAACGCGAGAAGCATGATACCTAAGGGAAAGAAATTCCAGATAAGGATTAGAAGAGCTACGTCGGCGGGCAAAGGTCGTGTTGGTGGCGATGATAAGGAGAGCCAGGTTAGAGCTTGACAAACCACACGGCCGATTTGCCATTAGCCAGTGCCATTACTGGGGCAATTATCAATATTGACGAGTCAATTCGACTCGAGTGCACTTTGCGACACTCTTAACCTGAGTCAGCAACAATTTCATATGCCAAAAGCCATACGGTAAGGTAGGGTATATCTGCTATGAGAATGGGTTTTCTTGAGAGCATATGGATAGATCTTTACTTTATTTGATCCACATATTTCTATGCTCTATTATAAGTGATGTTTCGAAACTAATATTTAAACGATTTGTGGTAGATAATAATGCCAAGCCAGAGTATCCAACCATCTTTGTAGCATCGTCAGCTCTCTTGCTGCTTTTTAACCTCAGATTTGTCATATTTGCCGTGCAATTGGGCACGATTGTTAGTTCTGTATATCAATAGAGCCCCGGCTCATGGCGTTCCTTATAATTGCAGGTACAAGTATACATAAGTATACGTATGCATATGTTTGTATCTGAATATTTACGATGCAAGTTGCACTCTGACTGCAGTTAGGGGCAGGCGTAATTGTTTTTAGCCAGGTGGGAGCGCTATTAAATTAATTAGTAACAACTAGAGAGATACTAGATAGTATTTAGTCGTAATGCCCAAAACACTATCGCAGGTAGAGCAGCGGTGAGAGAACCGAACTGTCTTTTTCTGTGATTGTGTGTGTGATAATGCTCGTAAAATGCAAATTAAAAAGCCAAACAGCGGTAACAGAAACACCAAAGAATGAAAGTTGAAGAACCCGCGCAAGAGCCAGAGCCAGAGCTAGCTGTAGAGATAGCCAATGATCGGGGCCAAAAGAGTGAATACTCGTATGGGGACAGGGCCATAGCCAGAGCCGAAAAAGATTGAAGCGCTAAGCAGAGGGGGGCCGGGGCCCATCGACCTGTCTACGTATGACTCTGCCTCTGTCGCTGACTCTCTACGAACGTGCGTCTCTGGTTGTCGACTCTTTCGACTTCCGTCAACAAAACGCAAAAGCTTAGCAGTTTTATTGTTGCTGTTTCTGCTTTTAATTTGGTTGCAACTTGGATTGTTAACTTTCTATTTCCTTGGTTGCCGTTGCCGATGCCGTTGCGGTCACCTGCCCTTGACGGTTCACGTAGTCTCTTCTCTGTCGAAACTAAAGGAAATGCACTTGCCTAGTAAATAGCGAAATGTGCCTATGCTAATATTGACACCCTTTTATTCAATTAAACGTTGGGTTTGGCTGGGCTGCCTTGAAGATTTCAATTTCTATCACTCGATTTCGAGAACCGGTTTCCGCAGTGGCCCTTGGAGTCACAACCGCACCGCGAGAAATTCAAAAGCGAACTGTAAGCTTTAAATGCGCGCCTTTCCGTATAGAACTCGATTCGTCTACAACTTTTTTGGTGGGCCAACAGGTGTATACGTAGGTGCCGGCTGCTGGCTGCTTGCGCCGAAAACAGCTGATGACAGGTCTTAATCCAGGTCCCCGCTTGCCCTCGGTTGAAGCTCCAATGTACTCACCCTAATAAATACTCGACTAAACACTTTAAGCAACAGTTTAATTGAAAAATACAAAAAACAACGAACAAACAGTGTAGAAACTAGAGCTGGCGAAACATCGATGTTAACATCGATACAATCGATGTTAGAGTCCTAACTGCAGACATCGATAATTTTTTCAAACATAGATTTTGTTGCCAGACACCCCCAAATTTAATCGATATGATTATAATCGGCTCTGGTGGAACATTTTTTGCAATTTGATATTCCGTTTAATATTACAAGCTAAATAGGACCCTCAGGCATGAGCACATAATTTTATACGATTGATGAATCAATTATCTACAAGATTGGTTAAGTTTAGTTCCACATTGTTTCTAAAATGACGTTTAAGCCAAGGTATAAAACTTAAGTGAGCATGGAATGTAAGGGAAATCGCTGCGATGAAAAAGGAAATTGTTGGGATGATGCTGCCTCAACAAAGTCCCTCCACAAAATCCCTCAAAAAGTCCCAATAAAAAATATAGGGTCTGACATTAAAATATACCGCAATATACCAAAAATATACCGCAAAAGTATACCGCAATATAACAAAAATATAACATATTTGTTGATTTTGACACTCCGTCTAATATTAATAGCTAACCATGACCCTATGCACCGACCACATAATTTTAACTGACAAATCAATCAATTTGATACGAAATTGCCAAGTTTTCCTTCTTGGCAAAGGTCAAACAATTCGTAGAAATAAGGCTTAAGTATGCCGTTTGCTGTTGGTTAAAAAATACCTATTTATATGCAGCGCCGCCTGGCGTATTCACTGCAAAACCATGCATTTTCGGCGCGACCAAGCGTCGTTTTAATGTTCCATTTTATTCTGGTGAAGGCACTTTTTTATATTTGCAAGGTCTGTGACCTAGACAGGGGGGGGGCTATACTCGACATGGATCATATCAAAAAACTTAAAAAAAATGAATTCTTCCCGACCTCTAAAGTTCACTTATCAGAATGTACGTGGCCTGTGCAGTAAGCTCACCAAATAACATGCTTATAGTGCAACTTTTGACATTATCGCCTTCTCTGAAACATGGCTCAATTCCTCAAACTCGGATTACGAAATTTTTGTAGACAATTTTAACATATATAGATCTGATCGACCACTTTGGTATGTCGAGGATCACCTCCATCATTCCCTGAAGATCCATACCATCCCACACTTTCAGTTGATTTCATGTTACCATCTTCAAGCCCTATAAAGTCGTTTATTAAGCCTTCGAATATCTATTGCTTCAAGAAGGCTGATTTTCTCTCCTTGAATACTGCCCTATCTCAGATAGATTGGTCATTCCTTGACGATTTCCAGGAAATTGAGTCTGCCACGAATGCATTCTATAGCTCTATTTTTTCCATCTTTCCCATGCATGTTCCTTTAGTCACCCCCTCCAGAAATCTTTCTGGTCCTATCTGGTTCACCCCGAGATTAAGAAATCCGAAGAATTTAAAATCCCGTATGTACAAGAAGTTTAAGAAATCCGGTTTGCAATCAGACTTTTCGAAGTACTCAATTGTAAAATCGAAGTTTTCGTTATTTAATACATTGTGCTACAATAGATACTTGACCAAATGCAAGCTTAACTTTAAACGCGACCCTAAACAATTCTTCAGGTTTGTTAATTCTAAACGTAAATCTTCCCGATTTCCTTCTTCTTTACACTTAAAAATTAGTTATGCTGATAGGGATTGTGATATTGCTGATCTGTTCGCTTCCTTTTTCCAACGTTGCTACTCTGTCCCATCTATTTACTTTCCCTCTATCCTAGCCTCGTCGAACGACTTTAGTAGTAGTTACTCTTATCCTATCCCTATAAATAGTTCTAACTGTATCCTTCCCCCCTTCGACTATGATGATCTCCTAACAAATTTAAAATCGTGCAAGTTTTCGTTCTCCACTGGGCCAGACTCGGTTCCGAGTGCTGTTCTTAAACTTTGTGCAGAATCTCTTTGTGTGCCTCTCCTAAAACTTTTCAACTTGTCTCTTAAGACTGGTGACTTTCCCACCGTCTGGAAAGAATCCTATATAGTTCCCTTTCATAAAAAGGGATCTAAATCTGATGTCTTTAACTACCGCTGTATTTCCAACTTATCTGCCATTCCTAAACTCTTCGAAAAAATCATCACTTCTCAGCTGCAACATTTTTGTAGTTCTGTATTCTCTGAATCACAGCATGGTTTCATTAAACGTCGCTCAGTTTCTACTAATCTCCTTGAATTTTCCACCTTTGTAACTTCGGGATTTGCTAAACAGTGTCAAACTGATGTCGTTTATACTGACTTTAGTAAAGCCTTCGACTCCGTCAATCATATCCTACTTATTCATAAACTGTCTCTTCTAGGGTTTCTGACTAAGCTTCTATACTGGATTACCTTTGTAACCGTTCTCAATGTGTTTGCTTTAACTCCTCTCTCTTTAAACCTGTTATTGTCTCATCGGGTGTTCCTCAAGGTAGCCATCTGCGTCCCTTGCTATTTAACCTATTTATTAACGATCTTCCACAAATGTTATCTCATTCCCGTGTCCTAATGTATGCTGATGACATTAAGCTATGTTTTTCCTATAGTGACCCCTTGTCCCCACTATCTTTTCAATCAGATCTTGATGCCCTTAACAACTGGTGCCTAATCAACATTCTACCTCTTAACATTCCTAAATGCAATATAATGACTTTTCACCTTGTGTCTGGTCTCCTCACTACCAAAAATTTTAGGATTTTCTCGAATCAGTACAAAAACAGTTCCTCATTTTTGACCTTTGGGGACTCAATTGGGACCCTTCCATCCATCTTCCTTCTTATGAAAGTAGGTTGCGCTTAATTAACCTCAACTCTCTTAAATCCCGTAGAACCTGCCAAGGAGTTCTCTTCCTCCATAAGCATCTCTCTGGTGAGGTCGAATCGACTGCCCTCATCAACCTTATTAGTATTGCTGTTCCTTTCCGCCCGACTAGGCATTACTTTCCTCTTCATCTTCAACTCTGTCTTTCTAAGTACTCGGATTATGTATCTCTCCGAAGCCATTGCCGTAACTATAACCTATTTTTCCATCTGTTTTCCTTTGATACTAGTTCTAATATGGTCAAAATTATCTTAATCAATAACTTAATTTAATTTAAATAGCTTTAATTGGGAATTTGTTCGGCTACCGGCTCTTCTCTTACCTAAATTTCCTGTTGGTAGGATCTTATCGGCTACTGAGCCGATAATCAGCCCCACCGGGTCTGAGTATTGGCATTGGCCCTTTAGTTTAATTAGTTGATATGTAATTTTACCCTTACAGTTTAACTGTACATTGTTAAACAAAAATAAACAATAAATAAATAAAGTCGTTACTTTTGCTAGCTGATTTGAATTTATTTATTGAACGGAAATCGTTTACGGTGCATTTAAAGTGTAACGAAAAAGAGATTATTACAATTTAAGTTATACATACGATACCAGCTATTAACTAATTTTGTCTTTATATAAGTTTTTTTGTTTACGTTTAGTAAGAACGAAACGGAAGCTGAAGCTAGGCAAAAATCGAAATCTAAATGTAATTTTCATACAAGTGTAATTTTTCATTTGATTAAGTTTCGGTTAACTCATACGATTGGGGAGTGTTTAGATATATGTAGTGTCTTTGTATGTGCAAGTGGGTGTTCAGGGTGTATACATTCATATATGTGGGTTGTGTGGGGTTTGTGGTGTGGAGTGTGTCTAGGTGCTACTAAAAGAATATTACTGTGTGGAAAGGATAAAGTATTTCGAATCGGAACTCTAAGTTGCAGCTGCTGTGTTGGGGTCTTTCTCCGTCTCCTCGGGACTTGCAGCGACATCCTTAGGCTCCTTTAACCGTCAATTCTCCACGGACATGTTGCCGATGTCGTCGTTGATGGACAGCACCTGACCGATAAAGTTCTGATCGGTGACCACCTCGGCCAGGGCCTTGCACAGCTCCGTGAGCTCATGCAACGGCATCTTGAGCTGCGGTGCCAGCTTCCCTAAATGGTGACTTATGGAGTCTGGTAGCTATAGGAGGATGGCGATTAAAATGAGGATTCCCATAATGTATTCGGTCTGAGAATACATACCTTGCCTTTGCCCACTTTAAAGCCGCTGAACATCAGCTTCGTCCGCACCCGCTGCTCGTTCGGGCCGTCGTAGAAGATGGTCAGATACGACTCCTGCACATTGGCCACCAGCGGGAAGTAGATACCCGCATACACCTGGCCCTTGGCATCGCGCGAGAGCAACGACCGGAAGTTGTACACAAGGTTGCGGCGAACGGTCACATCGATAGCCGTGATATACTCCTGAGCCACGTAGACCAGCGAGGTCTTAAAGCTGCTGTTCTCGCCGCGAATCTCGCGCTCCTTCCACTCCACAAACTTGCCGCTGTGCTGGCTGTACGAATAGCAGTAGTCCCTCTGTAGATGCGGCTCCTTCGACTGGGTGAACCAGCCTGCGAAGAAGGATCTTAGTAATCTGCGATACTCCGTTTTGTGTAGGAGACTTACCCGTGTGTGGATAGCTCTGATCCTTCATTACAGTCACCGCACGACTCACGTGGTATCCTGGATCGAGAATCATGACGCCGCGACGCTCTCCGATGGCTATGCGCATGGCCACCATGACGTGCTCCTTTTCCACGGCCGCACTGGCCGAGTTCAGGCCGTACTCTTCGTCCAGCTGGACGTAGTCGTTGCAGTCCATCACCTGCTCCTCACAGGAGACCACATACAAGTACTGCGCCAGCACCGGGAACATCTGCACCATCCTGGCCATGATCTCAAAGGCCAGCGAGACGCACATGTGGTGGCGACGGTTTATAGGCACGTCGTAGAACTGGAAGAAGCTGCGCAGATCCGAGCGACGGGTGCGCTTGAAGCTGCGGTAGAAGTCCACAAATAGATTGACCGTGTTGTAGTGGGTCTCCTCCAGCATACGTTGCAGCGTGGTCTCCACAATCCCGTTCAGCTCCTCGTATTGCCACACGTTGTCGAACACCAAGGTTCCCTTGCCGGCCTCGCTCTCGCCACTGGCCCAGTCGGGCAGGGGCAGCGGATGACCCAAAGGCCACACTCCGTTGATCTGATTGTAGGCGCTCAGGTCGTAGCCATCGCCGACGGCCCAATTCGAGCCGCCGAGCGAGTGCTGGTCCTCCGGGAGGAACGGCTGCTGTCTGGCCAGCAGCTGCCGAATGTCGGAGTAGCGCTCCGATCCATCCACCGATGTCAGGTCGGCGGTTGGCAGCCACTGTAGCACCTCGTCATCCTCGTAATCGTCCTCACTCGAAGTGGAGGGCGTTCGCCGGACAGTGCCAGTGCTTCTTGCCTTCCCGGATTGATTATGTGCAAAGGGCGACTTCGTAGTCAGTCCCAATCCACGCACCGCATCTGCCAGCTGCTGGTCTTCCTCCTGCTGGGAGTCGGAATCCGTGCCAGCGCCGACGGCGGCCCCCTTCTCGGCAGCATCGACATCTCCATCAACGGAGATCGATGCTGCTCCATCCTTGCCGTGGGCAGCGGCGAGTCAACTTGGCCACTCGGAGCCCCAGCGGCCCACGGTGGGCACGTAGCCACTTTCGCAGTCATTGATTGTTGCTTCTAGTTGAATGTTGGCGACTTGTCGCGTTGCGTTGACGCTCGGATTCAAAGGTTCGGTCGCCTGGATGGCAGCGATGGTGGCTCCAGCTCCAAGACTGTACAGACTAATCCGGCCCTGCGCTCGGTTGAACAGGAGGTCCGGCTCGTCTCCAAATTTCGTTGCTGTTTTAGACTGATCTGTGGATAAAGAAGTCGAAACGGACTGTAAGACAAGCACAGCGTGAACCCTTGACCTAGACTTCACCCTGCTTATCGATCAATGCCCGCCCCTGACTGCTGTCAGTGTTTCAAGGGTAACCAATTATCGGCGCCCTCTCCCGCAGCCCTTTCCCAATCAGTTCTCCCGCAGGTAGAGTCAAATGGGGTCACTAATGATTCCCGTAGGTAAGCGGACTGTAATCTGTTTGCATTCCACTCTATGCTGTTGCCATGGACGTAACATGTTCCCTCGGGTACAGTCCCGCCACCCGTCTTTTTGTGTGCAATAAACAATTGCCAGACAAACAAATGGAGTGTACACACCACGGACATTGTACAGTCTTATCAACCCGCGACAGGAAGTGAGCGGGGCGGGGTAGTTTAGTATACGCTCAAGTGCTGATAATTAACTAAAGTTAGTGGGAGCTAAAAAACACAAAGAACTCATAGGGCGGTGCCGGATGGGGCACGTGCCTTGGTCACATTTGCATGCACGTGAATTTTTGGATGTTTAGGGACGTCATAACGGCTCACCGCCCTATCTTCGTCATGCGCTAATCTCGCACAATTATGATCAGAGAACGAACGGGGAAGTTTTGCGTCGTTGATTCTCTGAATTTCTTTGTGTGTAATATGAATCAGTGTATTCCATGCCACGCGAAATAGTTGCTAATTTACTGGTGAATCATAGTCGAGGGTGGGGGCTGTGGCTGCGGCAGCGACTGAGAATTGTATTTAATTGTATTTACTTGATAGCTGTTTGGTATACCGCCCCCATGGTCACCATGATTTAGATCAATTTACTTACCCATACAATGGCCTAAAGCCCAATAAACGAGATTGTGGTTTTTCGTTTGTCAGATGTTCCCTCGGACAATCTCTGGTTATCACGCGCTGCTTCAGTGGCTGGTATCGTATCAAGATTCCTCCGCTTAATTGAAACAACGGTAACTTTTGCGCACTAACGGGTAGGTGGTGCCCGAACGTGGGGAAATGTAACGAAATAAGGGGTAACGCGAACTAAAGGCAAACAACTTGTTGCGTTGTTTGATTTGTCTGCTGTCTTTGAGCTTTTCTGCTTTTGTTTGTTTGCTTTTTGTTTGGGGTTGCTCTGGTTTTGATTTGTAGCTTTTGGTTTTTGCCTGTTCAATGCAGGTCCGAGTTTTTTAACGATATTGGCGAATTAATCGACATCGAAGTGGATTTTATTCAACACGTTTTATGCTTAACCTGGTCCACAGATACAGATACTTTCTATATCCCACTCGTTATAATATGCACTTGCACTTGGCTATTTTTGTAGCGAGGTGATGTTGGTGTCTTCTTTTCCGACGACTGCTTGCCTTGCTGGCTGTTCCGTTGGCGATTAGAAACGAAGACCGAATGAGAGTCGAGTGCGGCCCTGCTTCTATATATACAAAAATCCGATCGCAATTGTATTGTTTTCCCCGATTTGACTACGAACTGCGGAGGCGAAGGTAAACGTATACGTTATCGTCGGCCGAGCAGAGCAGCGGCTGCAGCTGGCTGGCCCAGTTGTTGTTGTTGCTGTTGCTGTGGCCGTTGTTGCCCCGCTATTTGTTTGTTTTCTTATTCGCGCGCGCACCAAACCAACAAAATATTTCAATTTATGACGCAAAAAAAGCTTGAAAAATTCCACAAAGCCCACGGGCCGATAACGGGTGAACGGAACGGAACCGAACAGAACGGAACGCGACTTTTGTTTTGCTCCGTTACTTCTTGTACGAGTGGGTGGGAGGGGATTGTTATTGTTTTTACACGATAGTTTGGGGGTCACTAGAATCGTATTGGGATAGGCACGGGACCACTTCTTTCCTCTGCAAAGAGAAAGTTGAAAGTAGAAGGATAAATTATGGCAAAAACATCGTAAAATTATCATATGACTAATCATCTAATTAAACTGTTTACTCTGATTTTATCAACTCTTATCTAAAACCCCAGTCAGCAGTTGTTTATGCTCCAGTTTATTTATATACGTAGTATACCCCTCCCACCCCTTTCTGGTTGAAACTGTTTTATAACTGGTTGAGTGGAAAATTTACCCTTCCTTGGATTGTGTCGTGTTTGTGTGTGTGTGTGTGTGTGTGTATGTAACCATTGGCAATGGTAAATCTGATTGGACGCCCTCATCAGGCACGGAAGATGCATTGGATTGATTATGACACGGCTACGTGGGTGGGTGGATGGCGCTATGTCCCTAACAGGGGGCTACTTCCTATTGTAATGCGCATTAGCAACGCCCGCTGGCAGCCAGTGGAGCGGTGGCCACGTGAGCACCCTGAGAGGCAACTGGTTGCTAGAGGGGAGCCTGTGCTGGGAGAGGTCCCTTGTTTCCCTTAGCCAACATGTAATTAGTGTCACGAACTAATTGGCAATAGGGCGCCAACTGCCCGTCCATTTATAGATACATACGTGTACTTAGTATATATTCTTAGGCCTACGAGACTTCCCATGCTGATCCCATTCGGTCGAGGCCAGGGCCCCACCAGATAGAACAATGCCACAGGCTTTACACTCTTGTTTACAGAGTGCCATGCCATGCCCCTCTTCCGCATACTATCGCCCGTAGGTCCCCCATTTTTATATAGCTGCCATATAGTTGAAATTCTAATTTTTGCGCCGTAATGAAATTGTTGTGCTCTGGTGTTCTGGTGTTTGCTGAGATGTACAAATGTAGACAAACATTTTGTGATGGTGCAATTTTGATGAGAGCATTTTGCACTACCCAAGGTCATCCGTCGTCCCACTTGTAACTGCATATTTGCATAAACTGTACTCAAAACAGGGCTACCATATCTGATATCTTGGAGAAAAGGATAGAATGCTCTCTCAGTCGGTGCGGACCCTACTTTTTCTGGAAGCAAATAACAAATAACAAATAAAAAATAGATACATAAATTGAGTAAAGTGACATCTATTAGGAGGGCAGTTTATGCATAGACAAACCGATTAAATATGTTTTTATTAATTAACTACTAAAAACGATGCGTAAGCTGTGTCAGGGCTGTTGTGTTGGCGTTGGGTTGACATTTATTAGCCACACAGAAGTTGCTGTTGGGTCAGAACGGAAGCCAAAGATGAAAGGTCGCGCAACCAGTGGCAGGCAAATTGCATTGACGTCATACGGAAATGGGAGCAACGGAAACGGAAGCCTTGGCTGTGATGGAAATTGGCTTATCCCAGTTTCCCAACGGTGATTTTCCTATCGAAACTAGTTCAATGTCGCTAAATGGTGCCTGACGTCATTGTACATACATACATATATATGTATGTCCCTGTAGCCCACTACCGCTGCCTCTTCTTCAAGCCGGCCGGCACTTGGTATGGGTATCAGGTGAGGTCAGGTTTCCTCTCCCCTTTGACCCAGCCCATTCCAAGGGTTGCCTCAGTCTACGTGCCCGCATGTCGACTGTCTCGCGTCTGTGAATTTGTAAACAAATTGCCATCCTCATATTGGTGTGGTGGGCCTTTTACAATCAAAACAACAGCAGACCGACAAGCGCAGACGCTGGAAACGTTCCAGAAGGAAATCGGGAAAGATTTTTGGCCAAACATATGAGCTCATTGGTATGGAAACAATGTGCTAATGGGGGACTACTCGTATAACTAATCAAATATAGAATTCACCTTTGAACATAAATTCTCGTACTTTTTTAATATAAAACCCGTGCATACTATTCTGGTAAAGCACTGTATGTATCGCCAGCAGACAAAAAGTGCAACGGTTCTTTATACTGAAGGTCAACAAAATGGGCACGTTCCAAAGTAAAGGTATACTTTTAGGGATAAAAGGTAATTACTGTTCAGAATAGCAGCATGTCGTACCGCTCCCATATAAACTAATCCAATAATATAATATACATTTAGGCATTAGTGGAACGGCACTGTATTCGGTGTCCTGCTTTTGCGCAATTTTATTTCTTTGTTGTCTGCTCGGGTCGCATCTGTCAGGTGTTGCGTTGGCAACCCCCCTCAAACTGTTATGAATATTGGCCGTCGTAAAATCGATAGAGTAACTTCTCAGAAAGTAGTTTGTAGGGGGAGAGGAAGGATTTCTTACCCTTTTAATTGGTTCTCGAAGGTTCTCAAACTCGCACTAAAACAGGAATCACACTCGTATGAACACACGCAAAAATCCGTCACCGCCTGCCGGAGGTCGATGGTCAGGGGGAAAGGTCGAGTCGAGTCCACAGCCTTACAGCTTTTTACTCCAATTGTAGGAACCGTTGTAGAAAAATAAAATCAATATTATCATTTTAGTGTGCATATTGAGGACAGTCATTGCACAACGGTTAAGGCACAATTGCACTTGTCGCAATGGATTGTAAGTCTTTCAACTAAATAGATGACGACACTCGGATCGATTAGTTTTTATGCCTCCTCTTGCGTTTGTGTGGCATTTAAGGTGCTACGAGAGCAATGCGAACTCCGCGAAACGAAGAATTCTACAACTCTTGGGACTTCTGGGCAAATATATCAATATTTGCCTTCAATTATTTCCGACGCACTCGCAAGGATATCGCACGAAAAATTGGAATGGTATACTTCCCGCCAGTGTGAACAGTAACGGGATATGCTATTATTGCAATATACCGTAATATACCACATTCAATACCGCAATGAGCCGCGTAATACTATCAATATACCAGCATAGTATATACTAGTATTTGTAGCGCAAGGCGCGCAGTTTGAAATGGATCAGCTTTGCTTTGTTCAAGTTGTCATTTGAATTTGAATAAATTCATCTTTCTGAAGACATGTGGCGCATACAAACATGTTAATACGGAGTCGGAGCCACAGCAACGTTAGAGTTCCACTAATGGTGATGCTAATGATTGTGGCAAGTCTGCGACAAGTGTGTGCCAGCTACGGACGAATTGTTGGCAATGGAGCTTTGGAGATCTTGCATAACAGACGGCAAGATCAAGATAAAAGGCTTGCCGTTTCGCCGTTGAATGTCCACAAACCAGTAGTGGACTCCGAGAAGTTGTTCCCACAATTGGACGAATTCGATCAATTTGCTGATGCAAAAGAATCCGCGCCTGTGCTGGACAGGGGATACATCTGGGGCTTTGGCCACAAGCCGAACTCTGCCCAGAAGTTGGATAATGAAGGGAAAAAGAAGCTGGAATACTGGCTAAACCCTTACCACGATAATAAAGTGGATGATGGAGCACGAGGGAATAAGGAAATTGACGACTTGATCACTGGGCCGGTGATGAAAAATTTCAATGAAAAGAAACACCAGCAGCAACAGCTCGACCAGCGTCATCGACAAATGGAGGATTTCCAGAACGCTGCAGCCGATCTAGCGTTTGACCGAATTAAGAAAATCCAGAAAGAACGGGCCAAGGACGCTAAGATAATTCGTCTCCCCCTGTATCCCTCTGCAAAAAATTCCTGGTCGAAACCTTCTTTGGTAAAAATTGCTCCTAAAAAACCCTCTGATGAAAAGATCCATCTGCTCTATAAGGCAAAGGGACAGAAACACCCGCCATGTTCCTCAGCAACACGACGGCCAGGCACCTGTCCGGCAACGACTGTTTGGCCACCTACAACCAGGACCAGCGACACCCAAAAGTGCTTTCCCAAGCCCAGGGCGAAGTGCAAGCACACGAAGGGCAAAAAGAAGAAGAAGCCACAGCTAAGTGCGTCCTCAGCAAAAAGCCTTGAGGAAAAGATCATGGCCATGAAGCAGCATGCCCTGTCCATACTGAAGAACCTGAACTATCTGGAAATGGAGGTGCTCAGCCAATCGCCAGACAGCTGCCCCCGTCACCAGTCCCAGGGGAAATGCAAAGGCGCCATCCCGAAGGAGAAAACCAAGACCTGTGAACGACTGGACAGACCTACCCAACCATACAGGACCCAGACGAAGCTTCATCGTGGATTCTTTTTCGGCATTCGACCGGCGAGCGCCTACGAGAAATTGGCAGACTTGTCTGCAGCTCGGGAGGAGGAGCTCAAACTACAGCAAAAGGTGTGGCATGAGCATCTGATGGCCAGAAAGCGGCCCATCCTAAAGACAAAGCGGTACGAGGCAGCACCAGCGGCAGCCGCTCGCCTAGAGCCCATCGCCAATAAGAAATTTCATCTAAACTCATTGAGTGTGATTCTGAAGTCGCCGCGCCCAACGCCAGCTGCAGAAGCTTATTTTTCTCCAGCACAGCTCTATGAAAGTCCTGCTGTTCAAAGCATTCCGACCGCGGCCAAAATGTTCGCCCATCGAAATTATGAGCTAATACGGAAAGAGCTGAACTGCGCCAACCGCAATCATGCGAGAAGGAAAAAGAAGAGAAGGAAGAAAAAAATTATGTTAGCTCTACGGCCGGACGATAGCCCAATACGAAATTGAAACAGCGTTTGTTGCATTTCTTTTTGTTAATTATATATTTCAGAACATTTTATTTTAAATTGGCGCCTTATATTCTTGGCAAAAAGTCGCGCTTTGAATATTATGAGTCGTATTTTCACTAGGTTCAGTATTTCTTCTACTTAGCACAATAAGACTTATCGTTCAAAATATCGAAGCTCGTCTGAAATAATAACGCTCAGATCTGAAAAAATTTCTGCTATCAAAATGTACATTCACACAACTACCACCTAATATTCCGCTGTGGAATTAACAGTCTACCACCAAATACCAAGCAATAATTTTCTAGTATTATTTGGTATTTCAGTTTAGGCAACCGAGTACTATTTTCCAGATTGCAGATTTTTTTATCGCTTTAATACTAAAATCAGCCCTGATTCTGCTCGCGGAGTACACAGCTTTAACCCAAGTTTTTCACCATGCTTAAATAGAGGGCAACTAAGTGGGTTAAGTGCGTTTTTTCCATCGGTATATACACCGGACCGTACATTTCTTAGCGTCAGAAGGTTTACTTTAAGGATAGATCTACGGTCACACTGCTATCGGCGCCCATTTTAAGAAATTAACGTCAAAAAGTTCTGTGGTTAAAAAAGGATTGTTCATTCGGAAGTGTATAGCTAATTAATAAAAACCACATTGTGCAGGGCACACTCGAATGAGCCCGCACGGGTTTTCTTAAAATAATCTTTACATTTATGCAAAATTGAGTGCATATTCAATAAGATAATTGCTTAGCCTGGAGCTAAATATAATATAATTATAAAATTAAGTTTTTACGTAAGTACACACGCAGAAAGAAATGCTGGTAGATTGTGTAAAATAAGAATGGCGACAATAACGGAACTTTTTCTCGCTAAATGTGTGTTTTTGTGTTCTACGCATTTTGCGGGAAAAATGAGATATACACAATTAAATGGGTTTAATACACAAACAAATGGATGTGCATATCTTTTTTCAAATTGTGGATCATGTTCATTTCGGAATTACACAAAAAATGCAGCGTTTGCTGATTTCTGGACGCTGTTTCTGCTGCTTCTCCGGATTTTTTGTTGCGCTCAATCTGTATGTGTATGTGTTCTACGCATTTTGCGGGAAAAGTGCAGACATAAACAATAAAATCGGTTTAATGCACAAACATATGGATGTGCCTATGTATCTTTTTTCAAATGGCGGATCATGTTCAGTTCGGAGTAACAGAAAATATGCAGCGTTTGCTGATTTCTGGACGCTGTTTGTGCTATTGCTCCTGCCCCCGCGCTGCGCCGTTAACGTCTACATATGTGTGTGTGCGTGAGATCTGGATTCTCTTTAACTGTAGTTTCTCTTTTCCTCTTATCTCTATTCAGTTTTTGCAGTGGACCTCACTTTGCGTTCTTAATTGTTGCTTCTTGTTATTTTTCGTATATCAAACCGATTATTGCTGGGGGTGTGGGGTAGTGGTCGGCGACCAGGGCATTCCAAAGTACTTGAATCATTCTTAAACCTATGCTAATGCTCTCTCTCTCTTTTCTCCTCCACAGGCCTTGACAGTTAAGCTACGTCATGTCTTCAAAGGAAGAGATCATTTCCGTAATCACCTCCGAGATTCGTGCGCTAATCATTAGTAGCAAGTCGCCGCCGATTTTACTCAACAAGATACTCCAGGACTATAACGAGGTGGTGGGAGAGCCACTGCCATTCCGCCGATTGGGTTATAAGAGCGCCAATGAGCTGCTAGAGTCCACCAATAACTTTAACTTTCAGACTTACGGAAACGCGGTAAATGTCTTTTGGGAACCTAAGCAACGTGCGCTGCACATTATTTGGGGATTACATACTCTTCACAGCCAAAACTAATGCACGCATACACACACATTCTCGCCCGATCTGTCAAGGTTATACCCTGTATTCGCAGCTTGGGAGGAGGGTATATTGTAGTCGTGAAGATGTTTTATAAATGCCTTGCAGATCCCATTCAGCATTTGTATCTTTTCAGCAGCAATTGTCGATACAAATACACAATTTAAAACTAACTTTAAAAATCATTAAAACCAGGTATAATTTTGAAGTATGAGGGGAGCATACTCTCTTCACTAGAGGTAGAGGGTATCTGCTAGTCGGAATACTCGATTGCAGACATTTTGCTGGCTTTCTCTCGCCAGCAGCCAGCAACAGCAGTGCGCTGAGCTTGCTCTCTCGCTCAGCTTTCGATTGGCGGTGCTACGCTTGTGAAGCTTTTTTGAGCACACCCGCCCGCAGTACCTTTCAACGCGTGCCGAAAGCTACAGCTGCCTCTGCTTGCTGCTGCTGCCGCTTGTGTCCACGGGGGCCTGCCTGCCGCAAAAGGGGCGACGTGTCAACAGCCTTCTTCTTCGTGTTCGTCTTCGAAAACTGTAAACAATGGCATTTTACTTAACTTAGTTCATTTATTTGTCCGCCGTATCGGTGTGCGCGCGGTGCTGTGGCTTTCTATGAGCTTTGCCCTGCGATTTCTTTAGTAGTTGCTGATTGAGCGCTTTTGCAAATGCAGGCCGCCCCACTCCCCACGAAAATGTGTAACACGAAAATCGAAAATGCCAGCAATTTAAACTTTTATTTTGCTGTGCATATCTTTGTCTCAGTGTGTGTGTGTGGTGAAAGTGAACGAACGAACGACTGCTATCTCTGTTCGTCCGTGCATTATAACTTGAATTCTAGAATAGATGCAGATGCAGATTTCTACTTCCGTTGCACGGGGGTGCGTGGGCCGACACTCACCGCTCCTCCCCCAGGAAACACGCATTGCACTAGAGGCCGAGCAAATCAATAATTCCGAGTGCAACCCAAATGAGAGCATCATTTAGTAAATCAATGCAAAGTCCTCATATATACTGAGTAGCTTTCTCTGCATATGAAGTACATGCAATCCCCCATATCACGTCTGGGGCCCTACCCCACCCATACCCTTGCAGCATTACTCAATGGAGATCTCCGACCCTATATAGAGCGAAAGACGATTACAGCAATGTACAACAGCCCGCATTGAATGAATCATTTGGCTGAGCAATCAAAAATCAACATAAAACGATTCCGATTTCTAAACCAGACACCGCGACACTTGAGCTAACTCGGGAATCTTGGGGAGGGAAATGTAGCTGGGAGAGAGCTGCAGTTTTATTGGGTTTCAGTTACCCAAATTGGGAGCTCGCCAAGCGGAAATTTCATGGCGGAAGACTTTCCCTAGTCCCAATAAGTTCATCTATGTATTTGGAATGCCAGAATAATAACCATATCCCTTTGCAGGTCTACATCTCCGCGAAGTCCAATGCGAAATCGGCTCACATTGCGTCTATGGTACGCCAGCAGAAACCTTCCAAATCCAAGGGCCACCTCTCAAGGCCGCCTCCACAGCCACGCGCTCTCAGAAGCGTTACAGCCTCCCACCAGTCACAAGGGTATCAGCAGTACGACTTTCGGCCACTATTGCAGCAGCAGCAGTGGTGCCAGCAACAGCAAGAGCAGCAGTATCAGCAGCAGCAGTATTATCAACAAGTGCAGCAACAGCAGCAGCAGAAACAGCAACAGCTAAAGTGGCAGCAACAGCTAAAGTTGCAGCAGCAGCAACAGCAACAGTTGCAGCAGCAGCAACGGAATCAACTCAACGCAGCAACGCAGAAACTCAAGAATAAGGAAGAAGAAATAAAGAAGTTGGCGAAAGAGCTGGAGCATTTCAAACGCAAGGCCGAAGCCAAAGAGGCCGAAGCCAAAGAGGCCAAAGAGCTTCTGAACCATAAGCTGGAGAACTTCGCACCAAAAATTGTCATTTACAACCAGGATACTGAAAAAGTCAAAGAACTGGTGAAGGTCGCTCCGAAAATCGACAGTTCAAAACCCAGCACGCCGGTTCTGGCCAAAGACAAAAAGCAGCATCAGGACGACAACCAGGATACCGAAAAAATCAAAGAACTGGTGAAGGTCGCTCCGAAAATCGACAGTTCAAAACCCAGCACGCCGGTTCTGGCCAAAGACAAAAAGCAGCATCAGGACGACAACCAGGATACCGAAAAAATCAAAGAACCGCTGAAGGTCGCTCCGAAAATCGTTAATTCACAACCCAATACGGCGGTGCTAGCCAAAGATAAGAAGCACCATTCGAAAGAAAACTTACACGTTAATCACATTGATATTTGCAACATGAATGGTCATAGCAATAGCAACGGCCATGGCAGAGCCATGGCAGGAAAGCCTCCTCAACGTCCTATACTCGGTAACGGTGCTCCGCATCGGGGAGGTGGTCCAGGGGCTGCTTTTGATACACCCATCAGCTCCAAAAATCGAGGAATGCAGCAGCGAAGCTCAGTGAACGATAGACTGAAGCTGCAACAGCAGCCAGCTGCAACTCCAGTAATTGCAACTCCAACACCAATGCCTGTATTTTCGCAGATGACTCCTCCTGAAACGCCAAAGACTCCTTCGACAACGCCCAATCAGAGAACACCTCTGACACCCCCGAAAGCTCCGAAATTACGGAACACGAACAAGTTCGAGTTCAAAGCGGATGCGGCCCGTGACCCGATCGCATCTCTGAAGGCGTACTGCGATTTCAAAGACTTAGGGAAGCCCGCCTACCGCACCTTCCAAAACCATAATCGGACCTATGCCTGCTCGCTGAAGGTCGGAGCCTATGTCTACAGCTGCTATCCCAAGGAGTTTCCCGACGAGCTGACGGCCCACACAGAGACCGCCAGAATGGCCATTGAGAAGATCAAGACCGCAGAGTCGCGTCAACCGCTTGCTATCTGCACCCTGACGGATCACGAATTCATCGACGGCCTGTACCAGGAGCTGCGGCAGTACCCTAACGGCATTATTGGCCACAAGCTGGAGGAGTGGTATGAAAGGACTTTCAACCACCATCTACCCAGTCACTGGCACGATCTGGTTGTAGAGTCGAGCAAGATTCGTATAGAGGATAACGTCCATTCTCTCATTCTGCTGGCTAACGATCCCGCCTCCCCGAAGCCGAGCAGAGCAGCAGTCTATCGGCACGAAATACCCGAGCTTCAGCTGCCATGGATGAGCGATGTGGACCACAGTTCAGAGCGCCACCACGACTGGAGCATGTACATCACGCACTGCGACAACACCAAACAGGTCTGGGCCCGCCTGATCGATCAGATATCCAGCCTAGAGCAGCTGGCGATGCACCTGAACAGGCACGTGATGGTGCGCACACCGATAACGGATCCCCATGAGCAGGATATATATCTAGTGGAAGTCCCCGAGGGCTGGAGTCGTGTGCGAGTGCTCTCCGTGGATGCAAAGCAGCGAACCTGCCGCTGCCACTTTGTGGACTTTGGGGACGTGGCCCAGTTTGAGTTTGAAGATCTGGTGGCTTGTCCGTCACAGTTCCTAGTGCTGCCCGCACAGGCCATCTGCCTGGGCATGTATGCACTGGAAAAGTTCGCTGATCACCCGCACGCCCAGGCCGTGCTCCTTAAAGAGCTCGCTGGCCAGCGGGTGGTGGCTCGCATCCTCACCACCAAGAAGCAATTCGACGACCTCGGCGGCTGTGCCCAGGGCGTTTGGAAGGATGACAGGCGAAGCGCCTGCCTAGTGGCCAACCTGTACGACACCTCTACGGCGGAGGACATTCACCTAAACGATTTAGTGGCCAATACCATCAGTCGCAACACCCCGGTGCCGATGCTGAGTCCGGACCAGAAATCCAATGCAGTGCTCATCTCGCACATCAACGAGGGCGGTGACCTCACGGTCCTACTCCGGAACGAGGATTTGCGGTTTGTGGAGCGCAGCATTGCCACCACGGTGGCCGACATTGGGGAGCAGCATCGTGTTACCTACTCAGACCTGCTTCGCGATCGCCTGGTGTTTGTCTGCGACGAGTCGGCCGAAGGATTGAGGCAGTGGTACCGCGGCATGCTCACCACTAAGCCAAAGAGCGCCGAAGACGAGACTTTCGATGTGTACTACGTGGATGACGGGCGCCTCCGCAAGACGCACATCTCAAACATCTATCGACTGGAGGCCAACAATCTGGCGCTGGCCGGGTATCCGCCGCTGGCTCTGCGCGTCCGCCTTCACGACGTACCCGATATCGTGGGAGACATGCTTGGACGCCTTCGTGGACTGATGCCGCCCCGCAGCGAAGCAATCGTGAGTGTTTTCCCTGGGGCTCGAGACAGCCCCCGATTTGACAATAATTAACTATCATTTGCATGCATTCACAGCTCAAGGTGATGGATGGTGCGGGCAGCGACAAACTGCCGATGGTCAATGTTTATGTGCGCGGCCAGGATGCCAATGCAATGTACATGTGCGTGAACACCGCCATCCAAATGGAGTACGAAATGCAGAGGTAAGTGCCGTGTGCTTTCTGTGTTACATTACGAACACCATTCTCATGCTCCACCCCACACACACACACACAAACACACACACTGGCACGTGGCACTACCATCCCACCTTTCTAATTGGAATTAAGATACCTATAAAACCATACCATGACACACACTACCATACCATTCCATAAAATATCTATTCTGTGCTCCCCCAAATCATCCAAATGCATTTTCTATTAGTGCTTTCGATAAACTGGAAATAAAATGATGCGCTATCGCTAACCTCATCCGCGATCAACGTCAATAATAATAAATGTACAACAAAAATAAAACATGGATATTGTAAGATAATGCGTAAGAACTCCATTCACATCTCTGTATATAAAAGAAAACTAAAATGTACTCGTACTCGTACCACTAAACATCACATACCTATCCGATAAGTCCTAGAGCGTTTCGCATACCTAATCCACAATACTGTGACCCACACTCGCCCCGTTCGTTCCCCACTCCTCTACCTATACCCCTACCACGCAGAACCACGCGTTCGCAGACCTACGACGACGGCGGCCTGCGCTTTAATCCCAACGGACAGCTTCAGCGACGCAACAGCTTCAGCTCTGTCGTGTCCAGTCACAGCAGCGGCAGTGACTATGTCCTTCCCGCTACCCCGCCAGTCACACCCCTAAGAGGTTTGTTGTCGTCGGTCACGATCAAGGAGTATGAGGCCATACCAGCAGTGGGCGCCTACTTCGAGGTGCGCATTGGCCTTTCCGTCAATCCCGCACACTTTGCGGTGAGTCGAAGAATGTTTCGATTGCAATCTATTGTAAATTCTATTCCATTATGGCATTCCAGGTGCAACCCTACAAGTTCTACAATCAGTTCCAGCATTTGATGAAGGATCTGCAGGCCCATTGCAACGGACCGGCAGCACAAGGCGTCCAGCCTTCCAAAGTGGCCATAGGAGAGGCATATGCAGCTCCAGACAGCGAGAACATCTACCATCGGTAAGACACGAACAATGAGAACCGACAGACCAAGCCAATAGCTAATCCTCTTGCAGGGTGATTGTTCGCAAGATTTTCGATGAGATTATACATGTGCGCTTCGTGGACGTAGGCGACGACGGTGTAGTGGCCTGTGATCAACTAAAGAAGCTTCCGCTGGCCTTGACCGAGCTGCCCAAGATGGCCATACCAGCTCAACTATATGGTGGGGGTCCATCATTCACCCTTATCTGTCTCCTTTTCTAATGGTATCTGTGTCATCCCATTCAGGCATCCAACTTGCAGACGTTCTCTGGACTCGTGAGAACTGTTTACGCTTCCGCAAACTAACGCTGGGTCAAAAGTTCATTGGTATTGTGCGCCGACTGAGCAAGTTGAAGGATGACGCGCTAGCAGTGTGCCTGGAGCTAATCGACACCTCCACGCCGCAGGACATAAAGCTGCACGAGATTCTCATCAACGAGAAGCACGCGCAGCCAGAGTCGAAGGTCTGAACCGAAGCACGACTTTAATTTGTTCACGTTTATATTTGCTTAATTGTAGCCTTAGAATTAGGTATCTATACATTTAGAAATCATTACGACGATACGAAACACATTCCCCCATATGGGAGCGAACGGTTACTCTGTACTGCTCGGAAACGCAACAATATAAAAGTTATGATTTTAGCTATTTCCGTTTGACGTCTATCGGGAGAAGGGGTGCACTTGGTTGGCCGCCTTGATGTTGGTTTTGACGGCCGAGGGGGCCTTGCCCAGCTGCTGCTGCACGTTGCCGGGACTCATGGCGGGCCCGCCCATGGGCGAGGAGGCGCGAATCGAGGGCGGGACCATCATGCCTGGCCCCGGACCGTAGTTGGTCATCTTCAGACCCTTGCCCATGCCCACCGCGGCAACGAGAAGCTGAGTGTCGGCCATACTGCTGGTTTGCTGGATGCCAGTGCGCGAGGAGGACTCGATTTCCCACTCCTCGCGCGCCTTGCTGACCATGTCCAGTACGTGGGAGACAACCTTGTTGTATTGGGTGACCTGCTTCATGGCCGCATCGTTGGTGAGATTGGCTGCTTTCTGCTCGTTCGCCTGCATCTTCTGCTCGGTAAGCGGATCGGGACGCGTTCGCAGATAGTCCGGCACAATGTCGTGGGAAAACACCGGCACGCGTCCCTCTGTGATGTTTATTAACGTATCGTCGCGATCCATGGACACCAGTAGCGGCAGTACAGTTCGGTTCCTTAGCGGTGGACACTGCTCTTTGGCCAGGATCTTCGTTAGTCCCGTCAAATGACTCGAAATGATGGCAAAATTGTCCAGAAATGTTGGCCAGTTGATTGTCTCGTATTCCATCTCCAGTTTCTGGATCATGGCCAGCACCGCCAGCTTCAAGTCGTTCAGCCGCTGCAGGACGGCGTCCAGCGTCATCTCAAAGTGCTTTTCCTCGCGCTGCATTTCCGTTTTTATATTAAACTTAATTAAATTATATTGCAAAATGTAATATTTTGACTAGCACACAAGCTGGTGTGACCATGTGACGGCGAAAACAGCTGTTGAATTAGAGGTATTTCATTTTAGGTATTTTCGTACTCGCGCCATACGGTCTGACAAACATGGCCGTCGTGTTGCTGTGAAAGAAAAACTGAACGCCGTGTTTTTTCACTTGTAAAACCACACGAGAACTCTTTAAGCGTGCCCGCAAAACGTATCCCAATGTAAGCAATTTAGTCTAGTGACTGTTACTATCGTTTTACACAATCGCTAATGCCTACAAACGGTACTTCGCAACGGATAAATTTTTTTTGCTGTCGTCGAGTGTCTCGCACTCTCTCTCTCTCTCGCTCTCACGCGTTCGCTGTAGCTGACAAAGCAAATACATTCGTGACGGGGCGTGTATATGTGTGTGCTGTTTGTGTGTTCAAGCTGGCCAGAAGCTGAAAAGTGAAAAATTGTGTGTATGCGTGGGTGACACGATCGAAAGCCGGTCGGTGCTCCCGATCCTCCAGCGCTCGCGCGGAACATTACATTAACTTGCCCTACATGCATACGTCGTCCTACGCCCCTGCTGGCCATACGCTTGGCCCGACGCGCCGCGGCATGGGTTGAAGTTGATCGCGTATCGTTCCCACAACGTGATCGCTAACCTGACTCTCTCGTGGCTTTGAATATTCGCTCGGCAGCCGGGAAGTGTACGGGAATACAGGAATTGTCTGCGTTTTCAGCCCACGCCTCTAGAAGCTGACCCGCGCGCACGCGTTCGTGTTCGTGCCTGCACACCGGTCGTGTTGTTGTACTCTCTATCTGCAGTTTCTCTCTCTCTCCCTCTTCTCTACCTCATTGTTGATATTGTTGTTGTACGCCATTTCTAATGCCTCTCTTTCATGTTTTTTTTAATATAAATTGTAATATATTTGCAGCTTTTTGTGTATGTTTTCTGAATAAATATCATGCCAAAATGAAATGGTAAAGTGTTTGCCGCGTTCGCATAACCGATTACGAATAAATACATATATACGCCATACATAAAAACCCTATACATACATATATACGTGCGCGATTGTTGATAGAAAAAAAGAGAGCTAGAGCGATATCGATATTGAAGCGATTCAGCCCGCGATGGCGTCGCGCAGGCGCGCCGATTTGAATCCCAAACTGCACATGGACAGGCAGCCGACAGCTGCTCGCATAACAGGTACCTCCCAATCCACATAATCACCACCCATCTCAAACAGATCGAGAGTCTAGTCTGTTAATCCGGGGATGTGTTATCCCTCTGCTATGCTATGAAGTGGCCCTAAAACGGGTCCATAAATCGACTGAACCTCACGAAAACCATTTCTTACCGCCCACCCACTCACCGTTTCAGATCCCTCTCTGCCCGCCGGCAAGCGTCGCGAGATCGACAACGTCATGAAGAAGGCTCGGGCCAACACAACCAACGACTACTGGGACAAGAAGCTGATCGAGGCCGAGGAGAAGGACCCCAATCGCTGGCGTCATACCGGCTACAAGAAAATGTACATCCAGGGCGAGAGCAGCTCGGGGGACAGTGATCGCGAACCTCACGGCGGCGTTCCGCGTCCCGGGGAGGGAGCACCTCCACCATATGGCCGCTATCCACCCGGAGGAGCCCCACCCGGTCCACCGCCGCGCTTTGGCCGATCCCGCTCGCCACATTCGCGCAGTCGTTCCGGATTGCGCAAATCGCCGCCGTTGTCGCCCCCACCGCGTCGTAGGTCTCCGCTGCCACCCATGCATGGCATGGATCGTCGCGGCGGTCCCCGATCCCCTCCCATGCCGCGCTCTCCCAACGATAACATGATGCGTCGTCCCGGCAATGGCCACGGTCGGCCCCGATCCCCACCCGAACCAAGCTCCGGCTCCTCGTCCTTGCGCCGCAAGCCAAACGCGTCGCGTTCTCCCTTGGGTCGTCGTCGCTCGCCACCTTTGCCTCCACCATCGTCGGCGGGACTGGACAAGCGCGGTGCGGGACACATTCTACCGCGTTCTAAGCGTCCACCCTCGCCACCGCCAAGGGTAAGTCATGACGTTCATCAATTGTCCCGATTGCAATCATTAATCTGTATCCTTTCTTTAGCACTCGATGCGTTCGCGTTCCAACAGCTCCATGAGCAGCAGCTCCGACGATTCCTGCTCCCTCTGCTCGCCCAGTCATCGCCATAGATCTCGGTAAGTATTCCGCCGGGCCTTATGTTTCCATTGATACTCACACTTCATCTTCTTGCCCAAACAGATCCCGTGGTCCGCGCTCCCCACCGCCAAAGCCGCGTGGCCATTATCGTGCCGGGGGTCCGCCACTCCCGCCGCCGGAGTCACATGGCCGCGTCCATGGTCGTCCAAGCAGTCCACCGCCGGTGCGTGGAGTCGGTAGCGGCTCGTTGTCCGCCATCGATAAGTATCGGGACGCCAAAATGCGTCATCTCGCACACGAACGCGGCGCCACGTCGGATGCGCACATGAAAGTCGCTCGCTCGTCGCGTCACTCACCGCCGCCGGAAGATCCGCGTCTCAAGCACCGTCCGCCAGAGCCACCAGAGCCGGCAGCGACGGCTGCTGCAGCCTCAGCTCCACAGGCCAAGAAGAAGAAAAAGGAGAAGGAGGTGAGTGTGGGAGTAGCTTATATCAATCAATCAATGAATGAATTCCTCTGTCCACAGCAGGTGAGGCCACGCATCAAGATCGAGGGTGAGAAACGTAAAAAGCCAGGGGCGCCCAGTGGCAGTGGAGCGAATGCAAACTCGTCGTCCGGTTCAGACGATTCGGGTGACTCGGACAGCGATGAGGTGCCCTCGCTGCCCACGTTCTCGGCCACGACGCGGCTGACGCTCTCGGAGCGCTTCGGGAAAATGGCGCAGTGGAGCATCGATCGCAGTAACATGGAGAACATGCGCATCACCAAAGATTCCGCGGGTGGTGCCCTCAAAGTGATGATCGAAGAGGGTCTCGAATCGCCGCCGCGCCGCTATTCGTATTCGCCAGCGCCGGCCGGACACTTTCCGGAGGAGTTGGCGACCACAGCACCGTCGGGCATGCTGTCGTGGGATGATGTGCGCGTCCGTTACGAGTACTACAAGAGTCGTGGCTACCTAAGGGATCTGGATCTGAAGGTAAAACTCTATAACAAGCGTACCTGTGTGAAGCAGACATTAAATATACCTTTTCTCTGTCTTCCACAGGACTACATAAAATGGGAGGAATGGTGGTATAAATATCAGGAGTGGCTGAAGCAGGAACGCTACTACGAGTACTGGGATCGTAGCCAGCAATTGCGACGACGTCGCAAGAAGCTGCCAGTCACTCAGCGTCTCAACTGAGAAACGCCCCCTTGGGCATCCGTACCGCGGTGTCCCAATCCTGTAGCTCCTTTCCCATCCACTTCCTTCCCCCCAACCTGATCATCCTCGCTTACCAATTTATCCATTAATCATTTGAACTGAACCTTTATTTTGCTTTCTCTTTTACGTTTAATCTTACCTCATTTTCCCCAATCAATCCCCGTCGCCTTTTTCCCCCTTTTTGTACATTGAAAATGTACGGAAATGCATTTGTCAGCTCATGTATTTGATAACTAATTACAATATGCATATACCGCGCGGTCCGAGCGACGATGGCGCTTGTTATATAAGGATTATAATAACACTGAAGATTGTAAGTTGTGTGGGGACTGTGTGCGTCCGGCGACGTGGTGCGGCACAGATCCCGAAAGGCAAATGTAAACGCATTAAATAAACCATTTAAACACGGAAGAATTTTACGGAATTTTTTAATATATATATACCATACGTGTGGGCTCTCGAATTGGATCGGATTTCAGGTTATCTATGAACAAGTTAATTTGGCGACATCGCCACAGGGGGGTTAAGTCACACAATTACATGCCGGAACGCTTACGATGGAACTGCTTGGCAGTGACTTTTGCTCGCGCTTTGGAATCCTCAGAGCGATACCAATTCCTCCATCAACCCCGTGCTGTCCACCTTCCTTCAACTAAGGGCTGCCTGTCCTTCAGCTGAAGGAGTCTCTTGTGAACACTTGAAGCAATCGGTTTTCTCGTTTTTCCGGTAACCTGGTAACCTTTTCCCAACTGAGCTTCCCAGTTGCCTGTCAAAACGACGAGGCAGAAAGCAATTCGGATCATTCCTATTTCAAACTTTGTGTCGAGCACATATCCCAGTCAAAAAAGAAAAAAAAAGTGAGTTCCGAGAAAAAGAATTTTGAAATTATTTGTGAAAATTTTGTGAATTATTTTACGAAAATTAGGGAAATGTAGAATTTATTTTAAGTTTTTTTATTTTTATTTTAGAGCTTCCTTTAAATCAAGAACAACGCAATCTTTGATAATGTCTAAGTTTAATATCTGGCTGATCTTCTGGTGTAAGTATGGGGCTATCTGGGATGTTCTCCATGAACAATTCTAATATTTTGTGGGGTGCGTTCAGGTGTCGTGATGATGATGATGGAGCCTGGGTTGGGACAGGGCCAGCGTGTTAGGCGCTCGCACGTCCATGCCATGGCTGCAGATATGCCATCCACTTCTGGATTGCTGCACGGCGAAGCAACTCTAGCAGGCAGCGGCACAGCTGCTGGAACCACCAAAGCAGTGGCAACAGCTCCTGTGGTCGAATCATCCACTCGCCTAGCGGCTGGAACTGGAACTGGCGTCACTGGGGCCCCTGCAGTCGCCGCCACCACCACAACGGACACAGCGACTGGCACATTCGCACCCATAATCGAGAGGCCAGGATTTGGAGCATCAGTTGGACTGGTGGCTGATTTACTGTCCGGCCTGCATCGTACCAAGCGCCGCTTATCGCAGATGAATGAGGCCCTAATTGCTCGTAAAGGTCGCCACGCTTCATCTGCTCCTGTTAACGCCACTCCTCTGTCGCCGCCCGTTGAGTATTTTAGCAAAATGGTCTCGCCGAATGGCATTCCCAAGATGAAGGACATGTCCACCAACATGATGCCTGACAACGAGCAGCAGGAACTCGACGATAAACCGGAAATGATAGATCTCATCTTGAACGCCCACGAAAACGAATCGTACGGCGGCCACATTATGACCCCGACCAAGTACCATTGGATGCAAAAGTCATCGCCGGTCCTGCCGCCGTTATTCTACATGTTGCAACAGCTGCTGCAGCCCAGCCCAGTGATGATGACGGCCATTAAGATGAACCACAGCCCCATGACGGGACCACTGTTTCAATTCCTCAATGACGCCGAGGACATGGCTCTGCAGAATACTCCCAAAGCTATCGACGATCTGCTGGCAGATCGTTTGGATACCCAACTGGACAAGAAAAAGAACGTTAAGGACAACAAAGAGATGAATAGCAAGCGACAGGAACTCTCCAAGAAGGACAATCTCAAGAAACTGTTGAAGCCCAAGAAAGCTGATGAAGTCGCACCCACTCGCGAGAAGGATGAACTCGTTTTCAGCTGTCCCGTCCAGCATGAGCATCATGCTAATCGATTTGGCGAAATAGTTGACGAAGACGTTATCCTCGTCGACCAGTGCCATGTCGAATAGAATTTTAGATCAGGGTTCATATAGCGGTAGGTTTATAGGTTTATAGGTAGCTAAGATTTTCATTTGTGCTTTGGGGTCCATCTAAATTTCTAGGTTTTCTTTTAGAATTTAATTATTTTTCTGTTTGGGTCTTTAGTTTAGTTTAGTTTAGTCAGGGAATTGTGTCTAGTGTCAAATTGTTAAAATAATTGTTTTCGTTTGTTTTCGGTTTTTTGTATCAAAACTTTGTATGCCAAAAAATATTGAATTTTTAGGAAGAGATTATATTCCATGGAATTTATAGAAATTGAATAGAAAGAAAAAATAAAAAAATACGCATTCAAATCGGATAGCATTTACTTTCATTGATTAATAAATTCGAATTGAAATTTGAATTAACCGGGCTATCGCAAAGAAACAAGTGCTTTCGATAGAACAATCGATCAATATTACTTCTGCACCCATAGATGTCGCTGTTGGATAACACGCCATCTACCAAAGCTTTTGTCGGTTACATTTCAAAAGGAAAAAGCTCTTCAAGGTCAACTTAGGTGTGTTATTATTTTGCATAAATATCCGTCAATAAGTAGCAGCAGCAGCAGCCGAAGGCTGGCAGCAGAAAAATGGAAAAACCTCACCCATCTGCATGTCAATCGAGCGTTTATTTGACGGCATATAAATTGAAAATTCCCATAAAAATGTGTAATTATTTGACATATTTTCAATTTCCACAAAAGCCAGCGACGGAGCCTTGCTCCGGAAAAAGGGAAACCGGAGGCGGAGGCTGCCACTGACACGTGCAAGACACGTACAAGATTGTGCCCCGCTGCCGTGCTCTTGGCTGTGATTTCCGCTGCACAAATTAGCTGTTCTTCGTGGCGTCTGAGGTAACTGATAATCTGATTAGGCATGGAAAAAGGAAGGCAGTGGTGGGGGGAGGTAGGGAATCGCTTAATGCTAATGTGTCGATGGAAAGCTTCGCCCTGGCTAATTGAGGCCGATGGGTGGGAGTATATCAACACTTCGGGGATGATGGGAGGGAACGAACCAATGGGTTATCTATTGAAAGGTTCTTTAATCCCGCAGCCTCTTGGCCTGGGCCTCTAACCCCAATCTCTAGTACCGACAACTCCCAGAGGGCATGGGCATGCCCTCGCACAATTAAGCTCGAAATAACAACAGCGCTAAGAAGGCTTTAAGCCCTTTTTCATTCGAGAGTGGTGCGAGATGGTAGTGCGAGTAGGACGGCGGTTTGGGAGTCTGAAGTAAAACTTGAGGAGAAGTCACGTCTAATTACACACATCTTGGAGCAGCTTTTTGACCTGGTCTGGTTGACTTGCTGTTGCTGCTGGAGATGGAGCTGGGAGCTGCGAGCTGGAGCTGTTGGTCGGACTGTTTTACTAAATTGGTTTTAAAAGCCACAGGGCAGGGGATACGTATGTACGTAGGAGCCATGGCTACGAGTATGAAACTGGCGATGAGAGCGCGTGAGAACGTGAGCAATTATTACGGTTAAGTGGAGGAGAGAGCGAGCCCTCGAGGCGGAGGCGGTGGCGGAGGCGTAAAAGGGGAAGGAGACTCTTGGCGGCAACAGAAGCGGGGGGGCCATAATCCCTTTATAATCCACACACAATGCCACACAATGCTGCAAAATTACAAATAAGTGTCACGAATCAACAACAAGAACAGCGGGAAAAGAAAGCCGACAGCCGCCTGACAGACGAACAAAACGCTCCACAGCGGATCAGACATACTCGTAACTGTGGATGGGAAATGGTTACACTAAAATGGTCACACTGATCCCCATCCATCCCACGCCCATCACCTTCAGGAATCATCACCATAGCGAAATTGAAGCAAGCGCCGTATGCAATTGATTGGAATCTGATTGAAAGGGATCGAGGCCAAGGTAGAGCCAACGCTGGAAGCCTTTGGCCCCGCAAATTTTGCAGGCAGCCAATCACGCACAAAGTGCTGAAAGAGCTGAAGGGAGGAGGGGGGTGGCCTGCCGGGTGCTGGGTGTTGGGTGCTGGGGGTGGTGGAACGTGGAACGGTACATGTGAATTAACAATTCCTTTCAATTAAGTGCGCAACCGACAAAAAGTTCAGGCAACAAAAAGGGAGAGGCGCCACATTGTCGGGTAGCGGCGGGGTGGGGCGGGGCGGGGCTGAGCGGATATCCTCGTAAAAGGAAAAGGGCAGGCAGACGCGGGCAGCGATATTTTCGTTTCAATAAAAATCAGCATCAGGCCAAAGCAAATGAAAATGTTGCATATAGTATGGTGCATGGTGCAGCACAACTACGAGTACAGTGGAAGATCGGTATGGAGCCACGGAAATTAGACATAGGAATGTTTACCGGAATTCTGGAAGTCTTTCCAAAACCCTTTTTTGTGGATATTCCTTTGGGGTTAATTTTCTTGGATCTAGCCTGTACTTCGTATGCACTTCAGAGGTCTCACTGTTCGCAGCACATGTGGGGTTGGGGGTGGGCGGTATGTATGTACATAAATAAACGCCGACAGATAACAGACGGCTGGCAGGGTGCAGGGGTGGGCGTTGGAGTTCGGCTGCTTCAGAGCAGCAGAGGGGGGTGGCGGGTTGGCTGCTGGGGCGGGGGTCTAAAATCAGCAGCAACTGTAACAAGTTTCGTGTTTCTCTTTTGCAGCTTCTTCGTTACAGTCAATCAGTTTTGCATGAGCGATTTCTTTACTCGTTTGCGCCAACTCTACAATTTACTTACACATACAACACCCTTTCCCTTTTGCGCTCTCTTTCTCTCTGTGTGTGTGTGTGTGTGTGCGTGGGGTGGAGTGGAGTCCAGTGCTGGGCGTCTCTCTGCCATTTGCAACAAAGTTAAATAGGGTTGACTGTACTCAGTGATTTAGCAATGCTCCCTGAAGCCGCCTAAAAACTTTTCTGTTTGAATGCTGTGGAAAGACCAGTTGAAAGGAGCCCTATAAGGATTGGGGATCTCAAGAGAGATTGGGCAGAGCAGTGCTTGAGGAAATGCTAGAAGAAAATTTAGGTTTAACTTTGAAGGTTAAGCTTTTTTTCTACCTGTTCTACTGGCTCCCATTACCGGCTCCATAAAGTATCCAAGTGATTAGCTACAATCTGGCAAACACTCTCTGGGCAATCTTTCGACTCCTGTCGAGCACTTTCTGTAATTAAAATCGAACCGAAAATCAAACAGAATCCCCAAATCGAAAAGTAGAAACTTCGCACACACACGTCCAAAGATTTTCACACGCACTGCCGCAGCAGCCTCCGCCGCCGGGTCATGTTGCCCCACCGAACATGTGGCAGCGTGTTGGGGCATTGTATGCCAAAAACTCGACTCGATTGGCTGGGCTTGTCTTTGATTTTGTCTGTAGTTCGAATGCGAGAGACGTGATATTTGCTTAATTTTGATACCCAGTACAGGTTAGAGTGCCGAGAGAGTATCGGGCCTGTATCCTCTGTATCAACTTTAGACCTCACTGAAAGCTGTTTATCGGGTATTTCACAGTCCACCTCTTGGTATTTCTCTTTCCTCCATGTCATCCCTTCTTACTTTCCCTCAGCCTGTGTTCTCGATGTTTCCTGGGGGAATTTCGGGAGGATTTTTGGTTTGCACGAATAATTATTTGTCCATTTTGGGGTTGGAGTTTGCCTGTTGTTCAGGTAATTTTCCCACAGTCATGGACTCCAGAAAGCGGGCGGCCCCCAGACCAAAGCAATTAGAATCGGAATCAAACGAAGCAAAACGGAAACAACATTCTCTCCAACGCAGAACGCAACACAGCACACAGGACATGCGGGGACGCCAGAGACAGAGACAGAACCAGAGCCAGAACCATTGCAATCGGATATCAGGTAAATGATTCCATTGGCCAGAACAGATATAGATGCGGCAAATGCTCGATGCTCGATGCTTGAGATTCGAGCTAAATGTTTGGTTTGTTTAGCAGCTGGGAGGAGGCAAGGGGAGGAGGTATGGAATGCTCACCAGTCTCTCCATTAAGTCAAACTCTCCTCCTGTCTCCTTTATTCAAATAGTAGCTTTGGAGTTCTCAAAATATTTCCTTGAAATGGGAGGGGATCTCTTTTGCTCCATCATTAAATACTAGCATAAACACAAAAACAACCTTTTTTTTTGGTACTTTAAAGGTAATTTCATAAAGTTTTCATAATTTTTGTTTACTTGCTTTCAAAGTTATTTTTTTCGAGAATTGTTTACATACGGCGATGCATATTTTATTGGACTTTGTTTTATTGGATACTTAATTTTAATCTCCTCCGTTCTATTTATACTCGTACGACGCTCCCTAGTGCTGGCAGTCGCTCGGCATTTGCTCGTTCATTTTATTCCATCTTTATTTTTTTATTTTATTATTGTAGCAAATTGTAAGAGCCATTCCACCGAGAGAAAACCTTGGGAAAGACATAAAGCAGAGCTGAGCAGAGCTCATCTGCCACATGCGGAACGCTGTCTGTTTGGTCGGAAAATACATAATTTCATTATGACAGGACTCTGCCCCACCCCCCGCTTGCCATTCTGCCTGCAGCATTAACTGTCAACACGGGCCAGGTCCTCCCGCCAGCGGCATGGCAGATAACGGTTTGCTTTCTTAATCTTTGTACATAATATCTGGAGACCTCATGTTATGTAATGTTTTGCTCTCGCTCCTCTACCTTAAATAAGTATGTTGGAATACCCTTACTTGAGGCACATTTCCTACTGCAACAGTATTTGGGCACCCAGAATGGAGATCTACTTCTATGACCAAGAGATTTCCTTTCAATATAGTTATAGCTGAAGCTTTCCCTGAAGGAAACCTACCCTGATCCTTTATGAATGCATCCCCAAACCAAAGAGTACTAACTTACGTTTAACTTTATTCGCCATTTACTTGTTGATCTTTTAAAGAGTATTTACGGCTTTTGTCTGCCTGGAACTTTGGCTTCTTTTTCTGGTTCTGGGTTTTATCTGCTTTTGTGAGCTTTGTTTGAGTTTTCTTCGTTTCTCTGTGTTTCTGTATGGCCTTGGCTTTCCTTTCCTTTATTTCCTTTCTTACATATACATATGTGTGTGTGTTTGTGTGTGTGTGTGTCCTACTGGTTGTCTGCAGGTATCTTCCCTTGAAAGGTGACCTTCTCCCTTTGCACAATAGCGACAATGCGACTTGAGCTGGTCCCTGAAAAACTTTCTTCATTTCTTACATTCATATTTTTTTGCACATTCCCCCACTTGACCGAAAAGAGCGTGGAGGACCTAGGGAAAACCAAAGGAAAACCACAACGATGGAGAGGGCAGGGCATCGCTTTCAATTGCCAACTTAGCGCTGATTACTTATTCGTCAAAGGCAAGTCCTGGCTGGCAGTGGCGCAGGCCCTACGCAGGCCACAAGGATATCAGTCAAAAGGAGTTGACTCCTCCACACTTTCACTCAGCCTCAGCTGTGGCTCCTTGTCCTACTCCCACTCCTGCTCCGGCCCCTGCCCCTGCTCTGGCCTGAGCCGGAGCCACTTAATCTCGCCTCTTTGGTATGCACGGACTGTATTCAAATGAATTCTGATTGAATTCATTGAAGCTCATCAGTAAGGAGCGATTTTTTTTGATCTAAGACACTGGCCCACGAGATGAGGAGAGAGAGCTGCCAGCGAGTCGTCCTTCTTGGAGAACGGCGAGTGGTCCTATGCCTGGGCACATCCTTCAGACATTTATTTTCAGTAATGGAAAAAATGTGTTCTGCAATTTCGCTCATTTTTATACATAAATTTGCGGAGCAAACCTAAGAGAAATATGCGCAGAGAAAACAGAGCGACAGAACAGAAAAAAGAACAAGAACGCACCAGAAACTGTAATGCTAAAAAGTAAAGTAAATAAAGGATAATGCAGCAAGGATATAAATTACATAAAGCAGCACGAGATGACTAACTGTGGCAGGCCATGGCCGCTCCCTGACGTCGGTGGGGATACGTGGGGCGAGGACTCCGGAACGTGGCCAGCATTAGCTGTTCAAACAATGGCCAAGAGAGGAGGATGGAACGAATCGGGGCGTAGCGGAAGTCATGGCGGCGGTATTAGAAAATGGTGCGCACAGGAAACGGAAGTGGAAGTATTTTTAATGATTGGTAAATTTTTTGACGGTTCCTCCGCTGTGCCCACAGCTCCTCCGCTCGTCCCAAAACGCATTCGACACTCTGGACGACGAGCAGAGGAGCAGGAGGTGGAGACCCCTTGTCGGCGTCGTCGTCGTCGTCTAATATTCCTTTGTGCGGCTGTTATTATTGATGGAAATGCAAATTGGATTTTCAAATTTACTTCCCCGTTTGCCATGCCGATGGACAAACAGCGAGAAGAGAGAGGCAAAAGCAGTTGAAGAGACAAAGCCAGAGACCGAGAAAGAAAGGAAGGAAGGAAAAGGACTCCATGGGGAATCGACACTTCTATTTGGGATTTATTGAAAATTATTAAGGACAGGCAAAATGTTGCATTTATCATTGACTTTGGCTGATCCTCAGCCGGCAACAGTTGCTCCCTATTCATTATTATTGGAATTGTGATGGAAATACCCTGTAGATGGGATAGAGGTGGGAAAGGACAAGTAATCGCAATAGAAAGGATCAAAAGACTGTACCTATAAATGCTGTTGGGAATAATTAATCTGATTATCTTTTAAAGCTAGACATTTTAACCAGAAACTCTTCAAGGCAATGCAATCTCTGCTGCCAACATTGAGCAGCGCAGCGGTTGTTCTCGTCGAGTTTAATAACTTGTTTTTGTGAAATCATTAATGCAATTGTTTTCTCTGTCGTAATCTCCTTTTGCCTCTGCTGCTGTTCGTTCCTTCTGGACGTCATCCTGGGCTCCTGGTTCTCATCTCTCAATTCTCGATTCCACTTGGTCCTCGGTCGCCTGCACTTTGGCTCAAAGTAATTAACGCCGATCCAAAACAGACGCCAATTTGCATAGCTGACCCTCGTTCGGGGAGCTGCCGCTGCTCCACTCTGGGCCATCGCAACCAGGAGCGGACCTATTACTCAAGACGTTCAAATAGGAGGTGGTTGGGCGTGGCATAGGGTGGTTGAGGGTGAGTGCTAGCTGGCTGGCTGGCTGGCTGACGAAAAAGTAAAACAAAAACTTGCAGCTTCCGAAAACAGAAGCTCTTGAATTTTAATTAAACGTTTTTATGCAAGAATCTTCAGCCCGAATGCTGTCGCCCCCCACGCGCCATGCTGCTATCGTTCTGGCTGGCTCTATCCCTCTCCCACACACACAAACAACACACTGTTCTCCAAAGCTGGTATTCTACTGCAGGGTATATTTATACAAGGTACGGATTGCTGTTTACTTTGGTATAGTTATGCACTTTTGGCATACCCCTTGTTAATATATTATACTTGATTCTACTGTTCTGATTCCTTCGCTTACCCTCTCTTTTACTCTCTTTCTTTGATTCATTTGGCTGCAACTGTTGTTGTTGTTGCTGGCGACTGCATTTGAATTTTTGCCTTTTGCCTTCGCCATCGTCGTCGCAGTCGCTATTGTTGCTTTTACTGCTCGTATATTACTGCTACTGTTACTGTTACTCTTCATACAATTCGTTTTGTTGTTGGGTTTATAAGCGATTGCATTTGCGAATATTTTTCTGGCAGCTGCTGGAACGAAAGCCGAACGGGAAAGGGGAGTGGAGAGCAGAGGAGTAGAAATGAGTAGAAATGCTGATGACGCTGAAGGAGAAACCGAAGCATGAAGCAGAGCCAAAGAAATTGCCAAGTGGAAAGAGAGGGGAGAAGGAGTGTGGGTTGACTGCACTCTGTAATTCAATTATCGACTCTTGGCAGTAAAAAGTGTTAATTATTAGTTTCCTTTACTGGTCGTTCCTTCTCCTTCATTCTGAAAGATAAAAGCGAAAGACGGAGAGCAGTAGAGAGAGAGATAGACAGAGTGTCTGAAGTTCTAGCTAATGAAGACGTTGTCTGAAAGAGCGATAGAAGAGGACGGTAGAATGCGCTGCAGGGGCGTAGTCAAAGCCAAACATAAAAAGGGGATATGGTACGCAATACATATGTATATGGCAATACAGAACGGGAATGAGAAAACTAAGAGAAAGAGGTGTAAATAATAGTTTGATAGGTGAATCGATTCCATCTCGTTAGAGAACCCCCTTCTGCCTGCGCCCCTGCTCCCTTGACACTCTGGCTGCCCTGACACTCGCAGCGTTGAGGTAACCACTTGATCTAGACTCCTTTGCCGAGCTGGGTCGAGCCAAGTGCTGTCTTAGCGCCCTCCGATAATTGGTATTAGTTTTAATCATATTTCCGCCGAGTGGCCTCGAGTGGCGGGGGGCCGTAGACGAGCAGCAAAGGAGAAAGTGAGGGCGCATTAAGACCGAGTGACATTTAATTAGTCCCTGACTGGGAAAATTTCCTTTATGTGCAGCCCCCTCCCCCCCGCTGGGCGTAGAACGCATATCTGTGACACATTCCCCAAAAATACGCGGCAACGGGCTCAAAAGCGCACGCTTGATTGCTTTTGTCGACTGCCGCCTGGCGAGTGCCGACTCTGATCCGCGGTGGATTGATGATTGAGGCTGACGTTGTTGCCACATTCCAGGGGGCACCAACAAAGCCATGCCTAAGCTTGACGGCTCCAATAGCAAATGAAGTTGGAACAGTGCCCCAGCACCCACCCCAGCAGCAGCAGCAGCAGGCGGCAACAGGGGGCAACAAGGGGCAGCGGGTGCCACAAATTGAAAGCAGTGGAGTCCGACTGGAATCAGCGTGTCCCGGGGAATGGGGCCAGAAGGGCATCAGATTGCAGCAACCACCGCGTGCTGCATAATTTATGGCGCCCAATCCCTTCCCTCTTCATTTTTTTTTTTCTTCTGTTGTTGCTGCTGCTGCTGGAGCTTCGAATTTGTATGTTGCCTTTGACACCAGCTAAAGGGGTTACGTGTCTGGCCCCTGTGCTGCCCCCCCCACCCCAGCACCAGCACCACTGTACCACTCTACCACTCACACTCCCAAATCTAGTCGCGTTTTCCGTCTGTGTCTGTTTTCGAACTTTGCAGTTTTTCCGTGCTTGGGAGTTTGCATTTTTCGGGGGTTTTCCCAAGCTCGGCATCGCCATAGCCATAGCCATAGCCAAAGCCATCGCCATGGTCGCTTTTTGGCCGTTTTTCAAATGTCTGCGCCATGTGCATGCGAAATTTTCCAAATGGCACCCAAAGGGGCGTGGCACACACACACAAACACTCACAAAGACGGAATCACACAGACGGGACACAGAGACGGAACGATAACCTGTGCTAATGAAGTGTGATGTTGGCCAAAATGTGATTCCTTTTTATTCCATTCTCTTTCTCTCTCGCTCTCTCTCTCTCTCTCTTTTTTTTTGTTTGAGTGTTCTTTTCTTGTGTATGCGTGTTGCATCCTAATTGGAGCGACAGGAATGGAGCAGGGGGTACATATATGATGTCTATTTTTATACCATGATTTCTGCCTTTAGATATGTTTTTTAGTATTATTTTTTAAGCAGCAGAAAATGAATACGAGAAGCCATACCCATAACTTTTGGATGGAATTTCAATTAATTTTGAATACGTTGTTTCTATTTTGAAGAATTTAAGGTATTTTGATATTTTCTTTTAAATTTCATCCATGGATTTTCCGCTGTTCTTAATAGTTTTCTGCTTAAAATCATTTAGCATGTATTATTCAAATATATTCTTTTTCATAAATGTTTCATAAATGAATACCACCCCACAGCCTTCTACCAGCTGTTCTTTTGCTGCTGTTCATTGAACTTGTGTCTCTACTGTGTTTGTGGGGATGTCAAAGTGCAAATTTATCAATCATACGCCACGTACGCTTCTCTCTCTGTGTGTGTGTGTGTGTGTGCATAATAAACTGATTTCAATGGCTGCCAGTCTTTATGCATTAATTCATCCCATTTTCAGCTCACTTCGAACACTGTTAAACATTTTTTGGTATACCCTTGGGAAGAAAGAGTACGACGATTTCAATGAGTTGTTTGGCACACAGAGAAGATCACAGATATGTGAACATCTTTAGTTATAAAGTTAGTTTCTAAGGACATTCCATCGAGTACCCTTAAAAGATGAATTTTCATATGTATGATAGATTTTCCTAGAGTAATTAAAGCGTCACTTCGCGTGGGCCGTTAGCCAGCCTCTCCTTCATGTTCTTCATATTTGTTTGGTGTATAAAATTCACATCACGCTGGAGCCCGACCAGCATGCTGCTGGCTGCCATTGTGGCTGCTCTGCTTGTGTATTACATTTAAAATATGCACAGTAACTAAAAGTATTTTTCACACAAATTGAGTTTGCTCCCACCCGGCAGCTCCAGCCTGTGCTCCGCACCCCCCTCCCGACCGGTTATGTCTTCATCTGCGCTCCTCTCTCACACAGAGCTGGGCTGCTCTCGCTGATGCTTTTGGCATTGCCAATTTTTGCTGTCAGTCATCGGACGGCATGGAATGGCTCATACTGGCGACAAGGAAAATGTTGCCACTGCCATTGGCAGGCATCAGTCAGCAGGAGGGGATTGCTGGATGGCTGGATGGATGGTTGGATGGTTGGATGGGTAAGCGCCACCAAAGACAACACATAGTCGACCGGCGAGAGTGCGAGCTTGTGGTGGTGGTGCTGCTGCTGCTGGTGGTGGCATAATTTAATAGAGTCAGTAATATCAATAAATTTTAAAAGCCTTTTAATGCGCAACGATAAAAATGAGTATAAACCAGACGATGCTGCTCTACGGCAACATAATTATCCAGAAATGAGGAGCCGCAGCAGCGGCACCAGGAGCCTGTCGTTTGGTTTCTTGGATGTACATTGTACATAGATTCCAGGACTCAGTTATGCAAATCGAATGGTGGAAATAAACTCAATTGAAATGCGATAATTCGTAATTGTTCGGCTTTAACATTGGACTCTACTGGGAGAGGAGACATCTCCACATGAGTGTGAAATCAACTCCAGTGGCAGAAGCAGCAGCCAGAGCAGAGGAACAGACTCCACTCCAGTCGAGCCTCCCCATGGAAATTTGCACACAGAGCAAAAGAAAGAAGAGAAACGCCATAATAAGTAGCAGAGTGGCGATGGCAGCGATAAAAAGTGTGGAAAGCTGTCGTTCATGTGGAAGCGGAACAATGCAACAAGCCGCAAGCTACACCCCGCTCTCCGCTCAGCAACCCAAACCGAAACACCACAACAACCGACAAAGACAATGTGCAGCATCCTCGTTGCGCGTCGCCGCCGTCGCCTGAAATGCAAGCAACGAAAATTCATGGCATTAGGGGAATGCCAAACGAGCTGCTGGCCAACAGAGGAGCAGAACAACAGGGGCAGCAGCAGCAGCAGCAGCAACAGCAGCAAAATATGTTATAGTCGACTGTGTGGATATCCTTCCCAGTGAAATTCTATGGCTTGAATGCTTCCCTTTAAGATGTCTTCCACAGACCAATAAAACCACACACACACACACTTCAAAGGATTGATGATCTGGCAAGAGTTGTCAAAGTAAACCCCATCAGAACTGAAAGACAAACACAAGTAACACTAAGATGCCAACGAAGTTCCCTGCTCCGTCAATATGCCCGCACCTTCGACTGGCATCGCATCGCATCGCATGGTATGGCATCGCATCCAATCCAACCCCCATTCCCACTGGACTGTGGCTCGTGTGAGTCTGTATCCTTGTCGTCCCGGTTGTTGACGATTTGGTAACTGCAACAGCAGCAGCAGCAGCAACAACAGAAGTTAGTCGGTTCCGAGCCCTGTCTCAGTCTCTGGCAAGTGCCTTTGGCTTATAAAATATTTAAACGTTTTTGCGGCTTTGGCCGCAACATATTTGCACTTTGGGACAGTGCCTGCAGCAGCAGTAGCAGAAGCAGCAGCAGAAGACTGCTTCTCCTCGACTGCTTTTCTTTTCGAGCTCAAGTTTTTTGGCCCGGCCCTGATGTATGCCATTAATGCCCGGCGACAGCTGCCGGACTGCTTAAATATTTACTCAATACGCAGCCAACAAAAACAAAAAAAAAAACCAGAAGAAGAAGAGCTTTTCCGTGGCCCCACTTGATATGCTAATACGGTTATGGTTACTGCCACTGTCACTGCCATCGTGCGGATCCTCCTTGCCTCCTCCTGCCTGACAATGTTGCGGCTTCTATTCTTTGCGGTTTTGGTCCTGTCGTGGCGTTGGCTGAAGAGGAAATTTCATTATGCCAATTACTTGCATCAAAGCTGCTTGGATAATTGACTTTGCTTAGCAACAGACACACACACACACACACACACATTCCACACACACCCAAAGAGAAACAAAGAGCGCTGGGACCCACCTTGCCACCTCGTTGAGGTTGCATAAGACAGGTCTCCCACATTGGAGCATCTCTGTGTGTGTGTGTGTGTGTGTTTGCTTCTGCAGCATAAAATAATTAAACCTAATTGACAGTTTTTCGACATCACCTTTGTCCCTTCGAAGCGGCCACTCCCCGCCTCCTCTCTCTCCCCCTCTCTTCTAATGAGCTCAACTTTTTGCGGCAAGTGCTGCTTAGTTTTTACAGCAGTTGGTGCCAGTAAGTGCCAGCCACATGCAACCTGCAAGCGACTAACAGCCTCCGATAAATTCAATTCCGTCAGGCATTCGACATTTAACCAGAATTTGCTGGCATTATCAAGAAGAAAACTTTCGAAAAACTACAAAGAAGGGAGAAGGGACTACCTTTTGGGGATTAAAACTTTGGTAAGCTTCCCAAATTGTTCCTATGGCAGCTATATCCGATTCCATATATATTTATGTAAAAAGTTTAAGTTTTATTTAATTATTGTAACTAAAAAAGAAGAGACTTTGGGGCTTATTTTTCGAACAAACGAAAGGGATTATTTCGAGTATATTTATACGGTATATTTTATATTTATATTTTATCTCGAATACCGTAGATCGACATCGGCCTGGCCTTAACTGAAATTCAAAATTGATTTTAAAATTATTTTGACAAAAAGAAGACGATAATCTTTTCTCTTCCTCAAAATTTGTATTTTAAACATTTTAGTCCTTTAAGACCTCTATCCGAAAAGAAGAACCTCCGCCAAGATGAAATTCTATCCCAATGGAGAGGTCTGGTTCTACGTGGACAGGCCCGGCTGCATGAACAGCTACCAGAAGTACCCCAAGTGGCACAGCTGGAAGCTGGAGAAGCGCGGCTTCGACCGCGTGATGAACTACTGGCGCGACACCGAGGGCGCCAAGATGCCGGATATTAAGCGGGAGGACCTGTACTTCAACTCCTGGCCCAAGTCCCGCATCCGGGACCAGGCCTGCCTTGGCATGCTCTATGCCACCGGCTTCCGGTTTATCCGCCTGCTCAAGGCACCGCCGGCGGGCTTCAAGTGTGCCCCGCTGCCCATCAACCTGGCCACCGCACAGATAGTCAAGGGTAAGTTGGCGACTGACACTGAGATCTAATCGGATACAAACTGAGACTCTTTTCTATTGGTTTGCAGTGAATCTGGCCAAAAAGAAGAAAGCGGAGAAGAAGGCCGCTGCCAAGGCCAAGAAGGAGGCTAAGAAGGCCAAGAAGGCGGCGAAGGCAAAGGGCAAGGGCAAGGGCAAGCCCGGTGAGCCCAATCCGAAGGTCATCAAAACCTATGAAGATGCTGCAAAAGCATAAATAAATTACACATTTCTTTCGGTGCATTAACGGACCGTTTACTTTTTATTGCGGGACTTGGTCTTACCCTCCTTTGGTTTTTGCGATATTTCCACTTTACAGAGCCGCGACGCCACGCTCCACCCACTGATTGGGAGAGTGGGGCGCCCCACAATGCAGCACGGCATCACCTCCGGGCGACGTCCTGCGCTTGGCTGATTGCCTGCATTTAATCAAATTAATTAATGGCACATTTCACATTCATCATTTGCCCGGCTGCATATTTTCCCCCGTCCGATCCGTTTCGTTCCTTTCTTCCGCACGAGAACAGTGCTCCTCCTCCCTGCCATCCGTCCGCGGAGCACCTCAGGCCATGGGGCCAGCCCCTGCACCGCCATCATGGCTGATTACCATCGCCATCGCCGTCGCACGACAGGTCCCTGCTTTCCCACAACTTTTTGTAGTGGATTTCGCCATACCCTTTACAGAGTGAGGGTATGATGGCTTGGGCAAGCGGAAAAGAAGCAGCTACAGCTACAGAAGTGTGGCTCAAGAGTAATCCCTTTCCCACTGATCCCCGGACCCGAGAGGCACAAGTGAATGCTGCAGTAGAAACTACATAAATTGCGCGTGCATGATGCTTCACTCGAGCTTTGTTGTAGGAGAGCTGTTCTAGGGTATCTTAAGCTTCGATGCCTTGACGACAGAGTTACTTCATACCTCCTTGTTTTATTCGATCTCTGGCTCTCTCCCTCTCTCTCTGTCTCTGTCTTTTTTTCGGCACAAATCAACCAACTGCGAAATTCAATTGAAAATCGTTGAATGCAAGTTAATCAGTTCGCTTCGCTACGCTAATTATGCGGCCACTATGTGTGTGTGTGTGTGTGTTTGTGCACGTGAATGGATGCTACATGGGGATATACTCCATGGACACATACATACATTCATACACATATCTGCATATAAAGTATATATATCTTTGTGGCTGTGTAACCAAATTATTTGGCCAACGAATGAGTGGCAATTTAAAAGCGATTGATGTGGCCTTTGTTATCATTGTTTATTGATAAATAATTGGTGGGAAAACAACAAAACAAAAAAAACCAACAATTCATTAAGTCACGAAATTAATTCGAACGAAAAATATCGCTCTTAAGTTGTAAGTTAAACCTTAATTTCTGCTGTAGCACTTTGTAAGGTATTATAGGGTTATAAGAGGTAACTCTTAGTAATCTTTGCATTTCTATCACATTCACAACGTCTCGAAATCAATCCCTTGAATAGGACGAAACACAGTTATCGATGTATATATATTTTTCTAGAGTTTACAAAATTGAAATCAATCTTGAGCCATGCATAAGCCACGTCGAAAACTGAACAATGAGGATCGGCAGAGTTTCGTGGCCACCCGGCTGAGTGTGCCGCTCTTCATGCTGTCACGTAGGTCTTCCGAGTGCGGTCTCCACAGGTTCCCCCGAAGAGTAATCCTTTGTTCCTCTAGGCAATCGCATCAGGGAGGATACTTTGCCGCAGCTCAAGAACCAATTCAGGTTGGCTGGAAAGCATTACAATGAGGAGTGCAACAAGGGTGAGCTAGTTCTAATGGGTGCCACAAGCCATAGACTTGCCACTGAAATCGAATGGACTTTCCTCTGCTCTACCCCCTCCCAGAGAATCGCGGCGAGGGCGCCAGCAAGGCCAACTTCGATCATTATCGCCACATCACGGGCTACGGCAAGCAGACAAAGAACCCGTATCCGCAGCGTCGCAGTCTGCGCATCAACCGGAACATGACCACATGGAGGGGCTGGCAGCTGCCACCGAATCACTACGGGGTGCCGCCGGTGCCCTACCTCTCGAAGATGGGCTCCAAGGGAACGCGTTTCGCCAAGCCACACACCATGCAAGCGCGCGTCTCGACCAAGCCGCCGCCATTCAAGTTCTACGATCTTCCGAAGGAGATCGAGCGTCTGTTCAAGCGGGACAATCTGCAGAAGGGGATCTTCCTGTCGAGTGAGGAGCGGAGCTAGATCTACTCTTAGCTAGATATATTTCAGATAATATCCTCCTTTAGATGCCCGCGATCGTCCTGGGACCACCCGTTTCATGGTCAACAGTCAGACAGGCTGCTGGCGTGATCCCTCCCATCCGGGGCCCTCCGACACCTATTCGAATCTGCACGAGATGAAGAAGAACATGACGCCAGTCACGAAGACCACGCGCCCCAATCCCCACCTATTCCTGCGGCAATCGTGCGTCCCCACGAAGCCCAGCCTGATGATGAGGCGCCACATCACCATGGAGCCAGGGCCAGGACGATACGCCAGCGGCAACGCCAACACCTGTCCCTGTCCGGCGGGAAAGATCAGCAAGCCGGGATTGCAGCTTCTGATTGACGAGCAGAAGCGCCTGAGGTTCCGGCGCTTGCCGTACAAGGGGATAAAGAAGGATCGCTACTGCGACCCCGATTGGGATCACGTCGTGGGTGCGGGCCACAAGCACATCTTCATGATGAGCGAGAAGGAGAAGCCCAAGCCCAAGCCTAAGGTGACGGATGAGGCGGCCAAGAAAGAGGCCAAGAAGCCAGAGAAGCCCCTTACCCTCTACGCCGATGCCAGGTACATCAGCATGGTGAACAATCCCGCTCACAATCCCATATCGGTGCGGGGCTTCCCGGTGCCCGAGTACGTGCCAAAGATCGTCTACAACTGCGTGGCCAAGCGGGCGGTGAGGAAGCAGCTGAAGAACAACAAGAAGATCGCCTTCAACAGCGGCCAGGAGCGCTGGAAGGACTCTGAGCGCCCACTGCAGCTCACAGTTGCACAGTTGGAGGCCATCAAGGAGAGCCTGCCCGAGGATAGGCGCCTCATGGATCGCCCCGTGCTGCGGTCCTCGCAGCAGATCACCAGCAATCTCTTCCACGTCCCCGACCACCAGAAGGTCACCTTCATGCCCAAGCTGCGCAAGCGTCTGTTCAAGTTCCTACCGATACCCGACGCCAAGGTCCTGGTAACCGATGGAGATATACGTCCCAAAATAGCCTACAATCCCGATCACCCCACCGGCCTGTACCGCTACAAGCTGGACGAGACGAAGTTCTTCAAGGACTCGGTACTGAGGGCCATGGTGGATAGGCGACTCAGCGGAAAGCGGGCGTCAGAAACGAGCCTAACGAGCATGGACACCACCGGAGAGATGGAAGAGGAAGGCGAGGAGGGCGGGGCCACTGAGGCCACCGAGGCCGTGGATGCCTCTGAGGCCACCGAGAAGAGAAAACATCGGTCGAAGGCTTCGGTCGGCTTCCAAGAAAAGTAGAGCTCGGTTCCTGGATCCGGCTACGCTGCTGCTCCCGCCGACGGCTGAGGTCACAATTAAAATTTAACAAAGATCCACGTTTCCATAGTTATAATCTTTTTCCTTTTTTGATTTATGCTGCACGCTCGAGAAAATTCCAAAAGCCACACACGGTGCTGCCAGTGCTGACTGCTCCCAAAAAGAAGCTACAACTGGCTGCCCAGCCACAAAAAGACACATTCATACATATGTATATGTATATATATTGATAAATGTGAAGCGTAAATATATAAAAAGAGCAGCGGATTTGCTTTGGAATTACGTCTCTGATTCTTTCTGTGAGAGAGCAAGGTATACTAAAAAAAGGTAGCCGCACTTAAGATATCGCCCTCTTTGCTGCCTTCTTAAATTTCAGTCTGCTAGCATGAGCGACGCATTACTTAAGTAAGAAGTAGTGGCTTTCTCAGTGCGGCTACCTTTATAAGTATACCTTGCGAGAGAGCGCTTCCCCACTCACCTTCTCACTTATCTCACATGACGTTGCACTCACTGGAAACCTTGAGAGAGGTACACAAGAGAGGATTTTGATGTACTTTAACGGTGATTTTTCTCCGCTTACCGCTCTTTCACTCCCCAAGAGCTGAATTTATTGAGAGCGAACGTGGAAGATCATTTCAGGTACACCATCTTGCCGCTCTCACAGCTGCCCAAAAGTGTCCGTTGGTATATTTCCAAGTTTTTAAGTGATTACTTGCAGCTATAAAATAGCTAAATTGTCAGCACTGCTGGTCGACTGTGGGGCTAGGATTTCGTTTGCTTTCCGACTTCCGCAGCCATAAAACAGGCCAAAGTAACTTTTGACCATAAAATAAATAACTTTTTTAACTGTCCATCTCTCTGCACTGTGGCCTCTTCTCTCTATTCAACCTCCCCCCACCACGCACCCCCCACTTCTCTCTTTTTCCACTCTCCAATGCTCGTATGTGGCCCACAAAAAGGTCAAAACGAAATAATTAAGTTTTGCAAACGTTTTGCGGGTAACTCACTGCCGGAACAGGAGGAGTCGCTGCCACAGCCATAGCCGTAGACGGAGCCGCATCCACATTCACATCCGGGTGCTCTGTACGTGTGCCCCGCTACATGCGTCCATTAAAATTCTCGTACAACGACGACCTGCTCTTTGCTTAGATTGTAAAACATAATCTGTTATCAATTATTTTAGCTTCGTGGCCCGACTTTCGGGGGCATTGCATTTCGGTCGGTCTGCTTTTCCCAGACGCCAAAAGGAAAACTTTCCATTCCACACACACACACAGACACACAAACCACTAGCACGTACGTACGTATGTATATGTATTTATTACTTGGGAAACTTTTGTGGCTGGTAAGCAATTTTATTTTTCGCAGCTGCTCATAAAAATGGGCAATCTAATCGATTATCGAATTGAGTGAATCGAATGAATCCGGCGAGTGAACGCGGCCTAATTGAGTTCCCGCTTCCTCCGGACCATCAGCAGCCGAATCAGCAGTTAAAGTTCTTTTGAAAGAGTTTTCTCCTCGACGAGATGAGACTCGACTCGACTCGAATGATGATGATTTTGTGGTGGGATTGGGACGGGATTGGGGGAGGTGTGTGATGGCATGGGACTTAAAAGAGATGGCGCACAGAAATTCAATCGAAATTTTGTATAATCACAAAAGTCTGGCCAGAAACTTCAAGGATTTGTATGTATACCCATACTCATTCTGCTTTTGGCAAGAGCATTCCGTTCAAAAAAAACAATATTCCAACAAAAATTCGAATTTGTAACAATACTGTACCCAAAAATGGATCTACAACGCGTCTTATTCCCTGTGCTGCGAACCATTCCAAAGAGGTTCTATACTGTAAAGAATATCATACGCTCTCCGCCATGTTTTTACGGAGAGACCGTGGACCTGGAGGACGAACTGGGGACCAGTTCTGCCAAGAAATGGTTGGAAAAATCCGGACAGCCTGTCCAGCGTCGCAGCCGGAAGCGCAATTGGCTTGTGCGAAGGAGTCCCACTGACAAATGGGCGATTGACGCATACTACAGGGTTGTTTAGACGAAGGATCATGTCTTCTTCTCTCAGGGAGAAGGATCCTTTTGGGAACCACATCATCATCAGGACAAAATTTTGGTTAATTAGACTTTAAAACTACAAAAATACGGAAATAAATGAATTGACTTCTTTGAATAATCATTGAAAGGATTTTAGTGGCTTAGATGCTATAAGCTCCGCCCGAATTATCCGATTATTGGCAACCCATTTGTCACCCCATATATGTATGTATGTATGTGTGTGTATGTGGTTTCTCTGGGATTGGGAGGACCCACATATCAGATGAGTGAACTCCAATTGCATAATGCATGCCCCGGAACATTACTTTCGTGCCATTCAATTTTGGCATGCCCCACGGTTGCTCTACACAGCCAGCGCTACCCTTCATTGCATTCAATGCAATTTTTGTTTGCCAGCAGCTGATTAACAGTGACATAGAGAAAGAGAGAGAGAGAGAGAGAGAGTGCGAAAGGAAAAGGAAACTCTGGGCATACCGAACGTGTACCGGTGGCAAGCTTTCAGCTTCCAGCTTCATGCCAGGATTCATTCTTTGGATGAAAATTATTATGGTTAATGCCTGGGCTACCATTGTTGTCGTAGTAGGAGTCTGGTTGGTGTTGGGGCTGGGGGTTGGGGGGTTGGTTGCACAAATACATACATACATATTTTACACGACACACGCCGCTCCGAGCGCACAAAGCCAAAGCGCGGGCACAAGTATAAGTAAATTATAAGCAAAAGGCAACAATGGCAGCTGGAGCTGGAGACCTGGAGCTGGTGCAACAAAAGTGGCAACAATGATGCAGTGCCATGTTGAAATGCAGCTGATTGTGCGCGAAAAGTTTTTGTGTGTTGATGCCACAAGCAGAAGGCGGGGGAGTAAGCGCAGGATACGTAGAAGAATAACAGCAACTAAAAGACAGACGCACGCTTTTCGGTTAACATGACTTATTATTTCAGGGAAGAAGTCATAGTGGGAGTGGGGAGTGGGGAGAGTTCTGTTGAAAGGAAAAAGGACCCCGTCTTGGCGGCGTAGTTCAAGATGAAGTTGCCTCTGGGTGGAGGCATCCTTTGTCTTGACTGCCACAATGGCGGAATAATATGCGAATGAGATACTCTAAAAGAAGTGGCGAAGACATCAGATACATGCAGATAGTGACAGATAATGGAATATTGTGGGATATGCATAGCAGGGACGTTTAGAAAAGTAGCGGTATAGGCTTTGAGGATTCCTTTTTGAAACGAATCCAGACTTTAAAGTGGGTTGGTTCAGGGTACCTTCCTCTTCGACTCTCCCTTCCGTTGGGGATCTGTGTCTTGGACTTTTCTGTGTCTGAAACGAAAAAAACAACAAATGAGCCACGACTGTGTGCAACAGCAGCAGCAGCCCCGAGGAGCAGCCTCCACCGCCGTGCCAGTTGTGTTGTGGCAGGCAGTCCCAGCGTGTTGCCAGGTCTTACATTAGTCTATGAAAGTCCTCGGTGGTTCCTCTGCTGTCTTTGGGCAGCTTTCTTCCACTCGTTCGTTCCTTCTCTTGTGGGGTGTGTGGGGGGGTGGGGTTTTCTGTTGCTGCTTCCCTTTGTTTGGCTCCATGTTTCAGATTTCTTTGCTCTATTTTTCATCAGTCTTTTTTGTGGTTGTTGTTGTTGTTTTTTGTTTTTGCCCCGTACGCGATGTGGGTCATGGGGTCGTGGCGTGTGCAAATTGCAGTTGTCCTGGTTGCTGGGGGTGTGGGAGAGGCCCCGTGTGGGTGGTGGCAGGCGGTTGTTCTCTGCGGTTGCACTCGCGCTGTGCGTGCACCACCGACATGTCGACTTTACATTTTCAAATAATTTCTGATTAAGCGTGGAATGGGCGCTGCACAAACCGGCTGCACCCCGCCACCAATGCCGACCCACGACCGCATGCTGTGTGACAAACGGTGCAGCCAAAAGGGGTGGGGGGTGGAGCGGGGAGGGTTCCCGCTCTTCCTCTCTCTCTCTGTCTCTGTCTTTTCCTGGCAACACGCTGACATATTGTGGGGCATAATTTACCGTTGCTTTCGCATGGGGTTTTTTCTTCAACGTCATTTTGTGCAAAACCTCCCTTCCCCTCTCTCCCTTCCTCTCTCTCTCTCTCTATTTCTCTCTCTCTCTCTCAGAGTGCAACTAATTTTTGTTTGTTCGCAAAAAGCCACAAAGATTTATGCTTGAGAAATTATGCTTTAAAACTTGTGCATATGTCGCTCTCTCTCGCTCTCTCTCTCTCTGGCTTTAGTAATTTAATATTCTTTAATGCTGTCTCCGTCTCTGTCGCTCTGTGCCCCACACACGTACATTATGTTTGTTTAGTGTATGCGCATATAAAAGACATGCATTATGGGAGTTAGCACAAGGTGGGAAGGAGTGTAAGGAGCAGGAGAAAAGAAGAGAGGCATAGAGAGGGAGAGCAATATGTTCATAAAAATGCAAATGTACAAAATGACGCGAGAGACGGGAACAGAGAAGAAGAGTGCAAATGAAAGAGCGAAAAGATGAGACAAGATAGAGGCAAAATTGATCCAAAAGCCGCATCTTTGGATATCCTTATAATAGCAAAGATTACTTGGAATAGACATTCGATTTACGTACTTTAAATGGAATCTTAGGGAGCCTGACAGCCACCTTCACCTAACCTAACCTATTTTTTAAGCCCTGCCCACTCGCTTCGGTTTTTTATAACAGAGAGATTAATACATATTCAGAAGATAATTTGGAAGAAAGTTCCATCAAATATCTGTAAAAATAAACAACCGAAAGCCTTCTTCTCTGCGTAATAGTCATGCCCTTCCTTGGGTAAAGGGTATAAATATAGTCGAGGCAAAGGCACTTACCAGCGAGTGTGTGTGTGTGTGTGTGTGTCAGTTTTTGCACGCTGACATTTTAAGTGCATCTTTGTGAAATATTTAAACAAAGAGGAATAATTACACACGGCATTACGAACGTAATGCGGCTCTGAGTGCATGAATAACTGTAACTGTAACTCACAACGACAGCGAAAAGGAGTGTGTCTGTGTGTATGTACGTGTGAGGGTTTAAAAGGGCGTCAAGCAGGGGTCATGACCAAACATAAAGCGAATGAAACAAAAAGGTTTAAGCCAGTGCCACTCGGCATCAACATTTTCATTAGGTGGGATAAAGCTGCTATGGGATAATGCTATGCCTTAAGGGGGGAGGGGGGGAATCTTGCCTGGAATCGAACTATATTTTGATTTCCAATACACTTTAAACAGCGCAAAACGATGCCTGCTGAACTCTGATTCTCTATTAATAGCAGAGAGAGAGAAATGCACTCCTGCTGCTCAGTCCACGATTGAGATTGAGAAATGCCAACGAATTTCCTTTAGGCCGTACAAATTGGCCAGCATGTTTATTTCCAATTGCATTCCCCAAATGCCAAACGCAATTGCTTCTGCACAACTAATGCTCTTCGACGACGACGACGACGACAACGAGGACGAGAACAAGGACAAGTATCTGTGCCTCCCACCTCCCGCTGTGACAGTTGGTTACCCCTGGCAAAAGCCAGAGTTATGGCGAATGCAGTCCGACAGATACACAGATACAGCTAGCAGCACACACACACACACACACACATTCAGGGGAAATCAGTTTGAAAATTGAATTCGAATGCATTGCAAGGGGGGTGACTGAGAGGAGAGAACATACCAGAATAGAAGAGAAGTGAAGAGAAGAGCGGAGAAAGAGAATCTCCACAACCAACTCGAAACTCAACTACTGAATCGGTCGAATCGGACGAGGACTCGGAGTGACTTTGTGCTGCTGCTGCTGCTAAAACAAATGGGCTCCACAACATCTTTTACTGTCAGCTGCAACTTGTCGCCCTGTCCATTTGTGTTGTGCCCCCCCTCCCCCAGCAGCTACAGCACCACCATCGACCATTGGTCCATTGGTTGCATCGTTCTATTGCCCCGTCTGACTCTTGGTATATAAATAAAATAAATATTTATATTGAAATGCAACGCAATCGAGCGCAACAGAATTGAATTTCAGAGCATCAGAGCATCAGAGCTTTGCTTTTGGCTTTTTGTGCCTTTCGTTTTGCCTTTCGGCATTTGACTTGTCCGCAGATACAGATACAGATACTCGACTCCACTCTATGCCAGTTGTATCTCGAATTGAATTTTTGTGAACTTTGTTTGGCATTTAATTGCATTGCAAGTTGTGCGTCGCAATTCCAATTGATTTCAAATGATCTCCAAAGTGCAGGTAAAGCGCCCCCAAAGCGTTGCACATGGCATCTCTCCTCTCCTCTGCTCTCATTCGATTCGATTGAGTTCTCTTTCGGGCTAAAGAGCTGCGTATAAATAGTTTTGCAAATTGACAAACTTATCGGAAAGGGGGGAGTCATCCATGTCCATGTCCATGTTCTCTTATGTATGTTCATGTCCTTGGGCATTGTTTATTTACGAGGAGTAGTTTTGCTGCCAAAGAATCCAAGATAAAGACATTTTTTAGCTGTAGCTTTTGGCTAACAAAATGTTTATTGAATGAGAACTCGAGGAAGAGTCTTTAAAAAGCTTACACCTGAAAAAGGAAGCGGAAATACACCTTTCATACATATTTCATGAATGAAGAGAACGAGTGAAAAAGAGTGGGGGGCATATTCTATCCATATATGTATTACATTACTCCACAAACAACGCAACAAATTATCATTTAGATAATACTTTTAGTGCCTTTCAGCATTTCCATTCCAGCTGTTTTCTCTCTCTTATTCTGTCCCTGTCACTCTGTAAGACTTTCTTTTACTTACCTCACGCATTGGAATGCTTTTTGCATCTGCTTTGATACCCTTTTGTGGGCAGGGAGTATCAGGCAAAAGTCCTCCATTAAGAGGAGACTTTTTTCCAGGGAAACATGGCATTCTTTTCAGTTTCCGCAATATTTTCCAATGTAAGCAACAGAGTGGAGTGTGTGTGTGTGGCATGTGGCAGCATAATACGCGGAATAACAAAAGCGGCAAAGTGTGCAAAAGCTGTCTGGGGGATAGATGCATGGAGTGCCCCATTCGTACGAGGTGCTTGGCAATGCAAATCTTCCTAATGCTCGCTTTATGTCTTTGTTTTCAAGATGCACATACACATCCTTGAGATACATACATACATACGTCTTTCCCTCATAGAAAGGGATGATGCTCCTCCATCAACTTGATTAGTGGAGAAAACTGTGGAACAGTGGAGTCGGTGTTGGTGTTGGAGTTGCAGTTGCAGTTGTGTTTTTTTTGTAACTTTTTTTTGAATATATTTCTTTTTATTCCGTAGCTAATTATTTGCCTCACGAACGATGGAGACGTGCGCGATGACAACTCCAGGAGTTGTGTGTCCTAATTTGAAAGGTTTTTCCTTTTCCTACTTACGCGTGCTATCTCTCTCTCTCTCTCTCACTCCCGCTGTGTGTGCGTCAAAGACAAATGCAAATGTCAGCCGAGTGTTGGGAACTTTTTTCATTTTCCTGGAGCTGCCGTGACGGTGGTCTTGGCTCTCCCAGTGTCAGTCCCTAGTTGTCATTTTACGTTGCGCAAATGTCAAACTTATCGAAGCTAAGCCCCACGTAGCAGCAGTCCCCCCCTCCCTCACCACACGCCACGTGGCATGCCAATGTTGCACGTTCAAATTAACTTTAATGAACTCAGTTTAGTTGCAAATGAGTTACAGAACTCACAGTCGCACACACACTGATACCTGGATACCTGGAGTGCATCAAATGCAGCAAAAAGCAGGAAGAGGGAGGGCTAACAATGTGGCAAGCAGTCACGGGCCAGGCTGTACTCCTACCAGTGGAATGTGTGCAATCTGCAACGTGGTCTAGAGTCATTTTTTTTTGTTTTTTTTCCAAAATTCTTTTAAAAAATATAACAAGCTGAGGCTGGATGCTCTGTCTACATTTTGGCCATGAAAGCCCTTATGGCCAAGTGAGTGATGCCAATGCTGCACACTTCGTAAAGTCTCTCCGAGTATTTGATGTAATCATACCCCTTCAGGAAGTACACCCCATCGCTGCCTGCTGCATACAGGAGAGATATCACCAGGCGGATGCGCCAGGACTCGGCACACTGGTGGCTGACCAGAAGGCACAGCATGTTCAGGAACCCAATAGCCGTGCGCCAGAAGATCACCTTGGGCATCCTGATGGAGAGGCACCCCATTCCGCCCATGGATAGGCCGAACACGAGGGCTCGGCGGCTCTCCATCGCCAGGAGGTAGAACTGGGTGTTGATCAGCGTCATCTGTCCCACCTCCATGAGGTTGCGCGTGAAGCACATGTGGTGGTTGTAGCAGTTCTCGGCCCTGCGCAGCGATCCGATCAGCCCCAGGGTGCCATGCGTGTAGGCCAGCACGCACGAGGCGTAGCCAAAGGGCTGCACGAGGGGATCCAGCTTGCAGCAGCCATAAGCCCCAATGCCACAGAGCACGCCATTGAGGAGGCCAGAGAGTAGTTTTCCACCCATCCTGTCAGCAATAGCAGCGACTTTAGATTCCTATAGAGATACTTGTGAGTTTTATGATAATCCTATAAGGAATGAGACGATGTTTTGTGTTTCTGAGAGAGACTTCAAAGATTGTGACAGATAAATGTTGTTGTGTACGAAATATAGAAAGTTCTGAGTGAATAGAGTGAATTTATGAGAGGATTTTATAGGGATCTGGGAGATGGTATTACCAAACGGAAGGCTTCCAATAGTTGTTAGTCTTTAAAGAGAGGAAATAATGCAGTTCAATTTACAGGAAGGCATTCTGGAGTGTCTTAACTGTTTGGGAAAAGAGATAGAGGACGCTTTTGGAGGATAGTTAAATGAGTTTATAGTTCATAAAAAAGGGTGCCTATAGTAAAAAGAGTGGATGGATCGCAAGGAAGCTTGGTAGACCCGTAAAGTAACATAATTCTGGCCTCCGTAAGGGAATTATAATATATCTTACGAACGATAGAAGTAGGATCTAGACGTAGGCTCTATATCTATTAGCTGTTAAGGCTGATGCCGTACAGAAAGTGAAGAAAGGCCATGACTCGCACTCCCTCCTCTCTCTCTCTCTCTCTCGTTGGGACTGTTTATTTTTCGACATTTATGCTTATTTATGGCCCTCGCGGATTGAGGACTCAGGACTCAGGACTGAGGATTGAGCATTTCACTTGGCCTTTAGGCCTTTAGGTTTGCAATTTTAAGCCGAGCCAATTTATTCGATTGCTGTGTGCCGATTAGCCGGGTATCGAGATTAGGGCCCAAATCCGCGAGGAGTCGAAAGCCAATCCAATTTGGTGGCCGCTTGTGGCAGGCGGTGGTTCATTGAACCACACTCTCTTTTTTGGGCTCTTGGCCAACAAATAAGCCAAACAGAAATTGAAATAACACCAGAGATAACCGACAGATGGGACGACAGGCCGACAGACAGACGGGCAGACAGACGGGCAGGCCGGCAGCTGCCAAAAAAGTGTGAAAACCGCAGCAGCAGCCAACTGACTAAATGACTAAATGACTCCTGCGACAGCCAGACTAACGGACTAACGAACTCCAGTGTGTTCAGGCCTGGCCCGAACGGGTCTGTGCTGCGGTTTTGTGGCAACAAATGTGCGGCAATGTGTGTGGCAATTGATTTATTCAAATGAAATCACTGCAAGAAAAGCAAATACTGGTAAATGCGGTCGGCATCAGGTAACTTATTGACCGAAAGACCCAAGACGAGCCTTTTCCGAATCACTGGAGGCCACTCCACCCCGCCAGGAGGCCGTTCCAGCCCCAAGCCCCCACCTGGGCATCGATCCAGCGGCGAAAGGCCGACACACTGGTGTAGACGCCTGGGTAATCTGGATTGGCGCAGCCCAGGCCCCAGGACACGATGCCGTAGAGCTTCGTACTCCCATCTTCCTGCAGGCCGACCAGCGGTCCGCCAGAGTCACCCTGGCAGCTGTCGTGGCCGGCGCGGGCGGCGCAGAGCATGCCCTGGGTGATGGGCAGTACCTGGCGGTAGGCGAGACGGCACTGGCCGATGTCCACGTGGTCCACTTCCACGAAGCGCAGGATGGAGGCGACACCAGCACCAGTACCAGCACCAGCACCAGTCTGCTGCTCTCCGGCTGCCTCTTCGCTCTGGAATCCCCAGCCGCTGACCAGGAGCCGTGCGCGGGCTGGGGGGGGATCCTGTGCGGTGGCAAGTGGCACAGCCTGCAGGTGTTCGGTGAAATTGAGCCTGGCGTTGAGGATGAGCAGCGCCAGGTCGTTGTCGTGGCTCTGGGGATTGTAACCGCCGTGGGGGATAATCCGCTGCAGGCTGAGCAGGTGGCCGCCACTCGCGTGCTCGCTGGAGCCCACCCGCACGCTGTAGTCGAGGACGCTCCAGGGCTCCAGGGCCTCGAAGCAGTGGGCGGCCGTCAGCACAAAGTGATCCCCGATGACAGCACCGCCGCAGATGTGCTGGCCATTTTGTTGCACGGAAGCCTGGTAGGGAAACTCCCCAATGGTGGACACCTCCATGCCGCCCACAATGCGTCCATCGGAGGTGGGAGTGGCCGCCACCGCCCACACAAGCAACGACAGAGCGAAGGCGAATTCCAGCGAGCAGTACATTTCTCTGACTGATTGGGGGGCTACCTCTTGGCTCTGGTTTTATACGAAACTTATCGGCCATAAGTCAATAGACCCATTCGTAGAGTCGTACCGTCGTACACTCGTACATTATTTGTGCTTATCGTCTTATCGGGGACTATTTGCGTATCCACGATGGTGCCAAGGTCTTCTTATCTGGCTTTGACCCAATAACCTTCGGGCCATAGCGCGAATTCGACTGTCCAATGGGTTCATGGATGTGGAGTGTGTCTATATGCGAACGTACATACATATAACTGAATAAAGTCTGATGATTCAGAACAGCAGTACAGGTACAGGTACAGGCACAGGCACAGGTGGTAATCGGTAATCAGTTGCTGTGATCAGTCAGGCCCTGCCCTTTAGCTTTTTCTTTGCTTCAGGAGAGAGCAATTAGCTTTAAAATATGTATATATTTATTTTAATAGCCCTGTAAATAATGATACTTTCTTTTATGTATCTAATACTCTGTTTATGCTGAAAATTTCATGAATTCTAGAATTCTGTTTATCTGACTGAGACTGAGACACCATGCAATCATATCAGCAGAGTTGCCAGCCGAACATGAACATGATTAAACCTGCACCCACTCAACGCTTCCTCTTCTCCTCTAACTCCCACTCCAACAGTTGCCCACAACAACAAACGTTCGCTCTTGATTTTTGCAGTAGCAGAGACTGTAGAAAAAGAGCCGAAATAGTCGATCATTTGCTTTGCATCGAGAAGATAGAGGCGAAGAAGGAAATGCGCGAATAACTGTGCCGACTGCGCTGCACCTATGCCAAAAAGCCGTACAAAACCCTCTTCAAAACCCTCCTCCCTGTACTCTCCATCACGCTTCCACCAACAGCCAAACACTTAGCGTACGATTTAGCGGGGCGAAAAGAACAGGAGAACAGAAAATAGAAATGACTGTAAAATGCAGGGAGAAGCACCAAGAGATCCATAACGCATTGTATATCTCTCCACCTCGCTCCCACCAACAGCCAAAAAGGGAGAGGGAGACGACAAACCGAAATATTCGCTTTTAGAGCGATAGGAACACAAGCCAAATTCTAATACAAGAATACTTGCAGAGAGGAGCCGAAAGAGAGCCACTAAGCTACTTTGAAACACTTACTTCCCCTCTCTCCACCAAAGCTAACATCGACAAGTGCTCACGGCAACACACGCATTTGGTATCTTTTTGTAATAGGAGAGGGAGTTGAAGAGCAGAGCGTGGGAGAGAGCAACTAGTACGAGAAGCAGAAAGAGAGCATGGAATGAACGTGTGCTAAGTCGGCTACGCATCTGCATCGCCTTCACAGTTTTTTCCTGCCCTCATGCCGCTGTGAAGGTTAGCTCCGCGTCGCTGTTCGCGAAAATCGGGTATATTCGGTAAATCAAATGGAAAGAAGTGTCGCGTAGTGTAGAGCAGTGAAGTACAGTGTAGTGGTGCAGTGCATAGTGTAAAAATAAGTGCATGATCCAGTATGAAGGCTGTCCACAAGGCAAAAGGGCACACAAATGGCAGATCGACAATGAAAGAATGCGGCAAGAAATGCAAAAAGTGAAGTGTAGTGCAGTGGGGCAGTGATCAAACATTGAAAATGGCCCGAAATACAAAAGGCAGAATAAAGTGAAGTGATATGTGTTGTGTATTTGTGCAATTGCAATGTGTGTGTGTGTGCTGTGTTAAAATATTCCCACTCCATAATGTAATAGGCGCAGCGAAGAAGAGCAACATAAAGGAAGGAGCGAGTGCCAAGCCGCAACGCTCTCGCTCAAGGTGTCATAGTAGGAGAGGTGATGCTCTCTCTCTCTTTTTTTTTTAAGTGTGCCCTTGATTTGAGAAAATTATGGAAGCAGCGTGGGAGTGATGGCTCTTTTGGCTCACCTTTAATTCATGGAATCTTATTGGAATCGCTCATATATGTATTTGAGTGCATTTTTTTTTTAATTCCGTTTGCTTGATAAAGAGAGGGGAAAAAGAAGCAGTTAGGAGTAAAAAAAGATAAAGCATTAAAAATGTGAAAAGTGTGTGAGTGCAGTGTAACATTTTTTGTTGTGCGAGTGCTAACAAAGTCTTTCCATTTGTCGTCTCTCTCTCAATCGTCGTAATCTCGAAACCGTCGTGCGATCGTGTGTAAAAGAAAACGAATACCGAGCAAAAATTGCGGTACAAGACAACGAAGAGAATGAAATAAAACAGAATGCTGAAAAGGTAACTCAAATTGATTGTTTATTGCACTTGATGTATCCTAATGATTTGAAGAGAATTTAAGAGGGAGAAGAGCTTTTAAGAGTGCATATACATATGTATATATGCATTTGCTTCTTGAAAAGAGCATGAAAGGAACCATTGAGTGGAATTCAAGGGTTCAATCAGTAGCTAAAGAAAAGCTCATCTACCTAAGCAAGAAGAGAGCGGGGAAACAGTCAAAGAGGCGACTAGGACTGGGACTAATCACATTATCGAGTGGGTAATGCTGATAGAGTGGGTTGGGAGGGAAGGTCTCTCCTCCTCCACATTCTTCTACCTCACACTTTTTTCCCCATTTCATGAAATGGGCCTAGCATTGAGATAATTACTCTGCTCGTATTTCTAGTATATCTTCAGAGAAGATGGTTTTATATTTTGAAGATTTTTCATACGTAGATCAAAAGTAATTTCTTTCAGACGATTACAGTCCACCCATTAAGAGTGGAATATGTATATGTATTACGAGTATATGCAAATACATTTTACATTTTACTTGGAGGGAAAAGCCTTTTCCCATTTAGCTTATCAGAAAAGTGTTTAATTATCTAAATGCAGCAGCACTTTCGTAGGTCGTAGGTGACGGAGGGTAAATATCTCTCTAGAAGTCATAATTCGTAGAAGCCACTGCCAGGACTCCCAGGGCTCCCAGGCTCACAGCTCATTTTGTTTCAATGAATATGCCAGGCAGGCAAGAACATTTGCATACAGAGAGGGCGAGAGAGAGGGGGAGAGTGTGTGTGTGTGTGTTTGTCTACTATTTCATTTTGAGATAAAACAACAGCAGCAAGAACTTATTAGTTTGGCCAAAAATGAATTGCATAAATAATTAAGGGAATCACAACAAATGGAAGGGCAGGCGGAGAGAGGCAGAGACTAGCACTGGCGAAAGATACATTTTACATTTTACAGATTTGAAATTACATCTGTGATGTGGAAAGGAGGAGGAGGGACTGAGGGGTAGAGAGGGCAGACATTCCCGCACTCCCACACCTCGGCACTCCACAGAAGTCATCCGAGATGCATTGCTGTGCTGAAATTCGGTTTTGCATTCGAACCAAATTCAATTTGCTGCTGCTGGCGTACATGTACGAGTGTGGCATGTGGCGTGTGGCAGGAGTCAGAGACTCTCTCCAGGCGGTGTATGCTAATTGGCCAAACAGCAAATTAATTAAACATGACGGAAGTTAATATATACTCAAATTCCCCCCCTCCCTCGTGCTGCTGCATTCATGAAATATGCACAGCAGCAGCAGCGGCAGCATAAAAAGTGGCATAATCCGATTTTCTGCATTCTGCAAAGGATAATCAATATGCGTTGTCAATGTGGAAATATGTGGCGCACAACACCCCCTCCCGGCCCCCTGCAGCTGCGACAGCTGCCGATAATGAAATGCCATTGAAGGCGGGACACCAACAGCAACCTGGCGACCAGGGGACCAGGAGAGGAGCCTGACAATGAGTCGAGTTTCTATCACCTGCAGAGAACGACTTTGAGCAGAAGTGGGGAGCAAATCGAATGCTTCATCTAATGCTATTTTCTGGTGTCTTGTCTTAGCTCTTAGCCCAACCCTTTCGTAGAGCCCCATTTGTGGCTTTGAGGCATGCGTGCGCGACATTCGTGTGGCAGTTAATTGCGTGTAATTGGTGGACACTTTCGTCACATAACTCGTGCCCCAAAAAAAACCCCATAAATCTGCCAAGGGGCTGCCACAAAAGGGGGTTAAGGGAGGGGGCAAGGGTGGCTTAATTGCAGGGCAAAGAACATCAATTACCAAAACAAAAAACGTAGAGAGGCTGCCACAAAACACTGTCTCCCTCTCTCTCTCTCTCGCTCTCTCTTTCTGTCTTTGCCTCTCGCTCCATAAATTATGCAGTCAATTTTTTTGACTTTATTATAAAATGCGTGTTTATTATGCCATAAAAGGGAGCCAGAGAGAAGGAGAAGGAGGAGATGGATAGGGGGGTGGGGGTGGGGGAGTGAGAAAAAGTGTTGAAAAGTGCGGTAAAGTGTCAGTATTAAGCGTGAAATTAATTACAAACGCTTACTTAAGTTAAATATTTGAGCGAAGCCAAGACCCAAGGAAGATCGAGCAGCCACCACCCCCCACCCACAAGAACTCAAGGGTGCGATGTGGAGAGGGTGCTGGACAGGGCATCATTTTACATGCCCCTCGCCCACTCGCCCCACGCCCACTCCCAACTGGCAGTAAGACGAGCCACTTTGTCAGGCCAAAAACACGAAGCCATGCCACTAGACTTCTCCACCCTCCACTCTTCCACTCCTCCACTCCTTCACTCCTCCACCCTCCACTCTCCACTCTTCTACTCCTCCACCCTCCCCTCTTCTCCTCTTCCTCTCCAGCACTGAGTCCCTGTCTCGAGTCAACTTCAGTTTACTTCGCTCCAAAAAGTATGCTACAAAATTTATTTTCCCTTCTTCCTGGCGTTCCTGGGGGTTCATTTTCCAGCGCTTTTTTGTTGGCTTTAAGCGCAAGTTGAACATTTCATTTGTCATGCTTCTTGCCCGGTTTTACCTGTGCCCCACCCCCACCCCCTGGCACACGCATATGTTGGGGGCGCCACAGTTTTTGAGTGATTGCTGCGACATCGCCAGCGCCATCGCCATCGCTCCCAAAAGAAATGCTAAAAAATGTTTGCCCCAACGGTAAAGTGTTGCAAATAGCTTTTTTTGCGTTTCTGAATAATTTATAAGATGTGTTTACCCGTGAAAGCCAGCGACTCGCAGTGACTAAGTGCCGCTGGCAAGGTGGAAACACGATAATTTACTTAGGTGTGGTAGAAGGCGGTGGCAAGACTTTGAGAAATTAATGCCCAAGATTTGACTGGACATTGGACATGGGAGGCACAGCCCAGCCCGTTCCAGGGTGGCCCAAGATTGGGTGCTAACGAGTGGCAGCAGAAGAGACGCTGAGGTTGCCAGCTGAAGACTCCTGGGAGGGGAAGCCACAATAAAGAAGGCTCTGGAGGTCACACTTTGAGCTGAAGCAGAGAGAAGAAGGCCGCTCTTCAAATGTTTATGTCATAAGTTCCCCCCAAAGGTTAGCTTTCTTCTCTCTCTCTGCTCTGCTCTCCTCTCTTTCTGCCTCTCTGATCTCCTCTCTGCCTCTCTGTCTCCTTGGCCATTTGCTAATTGCGGCTCATTATCTGCTAAACGTTGGCAAATTTATGTGACGCACGCAGATGCGGCACCAACTGATTTGATTACCCGTACGTGGGGCAGAGCTGCGCACCTGAAAGAGAGACAGAGAGAGAGAGAAGCTCATAAAACATGTAACACACACAAAAAAAAAGGAAAGCCACGCCCACACATGCCACACACCCACACACCCAGTGGCTCCTGCCTCCTGCCTGTGCCTGGAAAAACCTCATTAAAAATTCGTAGAGCGTTCTATTAAATGTTCATGTTTTGCATAAAAATAATGTTTCCTGAACAAAAAAAACACAAAAAAAAAAGGAGAAAAGTAAGGCCACTGCCATGGTTATGCGGAGAGGGTAAAGGGGAAGGGGGGTCTGCGAGGGGGGAGGGGGGTTCGTGTGTGGTCTGTAAATCCAATTGATTGTGTGACTGTGTGATGTTGGAGCATTTTAATTAACTTGAAATCTCTAATGAACTGTGAACTTTTTCAGGTTGTGAAGCCAAATAATGGACGAATGTGTGTGGGTGTGTGTGTGCCACACAGTAAGTGTTCTTTGTGCCTCACACAGTATTTGCTGCCACATCGAAACCTACAATTTGTCCCAGGGATAAACTGCAGCATAAATATTGATAAATCGAATCAGGCACAGAAATAGCCAAAAAGCGAAGTCCTTCTGCAGGAAATGCCATTGAGAATCACGTAAAACAGATACACAGATACATTAGTTAGGGGGCGTGTACACTGGGCACTGGGCACTGGGCGGGGCATACAATTTCGTTTCAATGCGGCTTGGAATTCTTTTCGTGCTGCTGCTGCCTAGCGCATACGAATGCAAACCGGAAATGACATGAGGGATAAATCAGGAAATTGCTAAACATCAAATAAAGCTGATAGCCAGATATTTTCTATAGCGATACCACGAGGGGGGGACGAGGGGGGGGCAGCTGCTGCTGCTGCTGCTTCGATGTCAACAATTCAAAATCATTGCAATGATGACGAGGCAAACAGCTGCGGAGCTGCGGTGGCGGTTCGACCCCGAAAAATTCAATTTTGCAATATGACATCCGGCGGCACACACACACACGTAGAGGAAACGGAACGGGGCGATTGACGTGCTGCCATTGTTCGTTCATGCCACTGCTCGCAGAACGAGTATTACTGGTGGCACGACCAGCCAGCAGCCACCAGCCAGCAGCCAGCAGCCAGCAGCCACCAGCCACCAGCTACTGCTGCAGCGCAAACAAAGTCCGAGCGAGAGCTGCTGCTGCTGCCCAGAGACGGGGGCTAATTATGGCTAGGAAAATATTGAATTTGTCCAGAAAAGAAACACACACACACGAGACAGGGAGTCTCCGTTTGCTGTGGGGTGTGGCAGGGAGGTGTGGGGTGTGGCAGGGAAGACTATACGAAAGTCAGAAGAGCTTTGCATTGGGAACAATCCTTTCGCAAGGGCTGCTGTTTCCATGGCTTCCCCTCATTTGGTTTTGTCAATTTTAAAGATGTTTCTCAGCTGCCCCGCCACAATCCAATATTCTGCCAACACTTTCAGCTTAGAACAGTTTAGAGCCCCCCGCCGCCTCCTCCCCTCTCTGAAAGCAGCCTTCCTGAAAAGCGAACAACTCTCGTTACAGAGGGGAAAAAATGTAAATGGCACTCGGGCGGGCTGTGGCGGCGTTTTGGCAAACTTCAAGTGGGGCAGAGGGCCCCAAAAACTACTGGTAGGCATTCGCCCCTCTCAAAAGGGGTGGGAGGGGGTGGGGGAGGGGCTGGTGTCGGGGGTGTGGGAGGGGCTGGTGTCGGGGGTGTGGGCGTTGGAAAATTGTGCGAGTAAGCAGCGCAAATTTAATTACACTTAATTAAGTGCAAAAAATGTCTAAAATGATGTTAAAATGTGCTTCAAAATGGTTCTGGTTTGGGTGTGTATGTATGGGTGTGTGCTTGAGTGTGTGTGTGTGTGTGTGTGTGCCAGTAAATGTAGTTTGCATTTATTAGAACATTTTTGCGGTGGAGCCATAAAAATGCTTTGTTGTACCATTAACTTTTTTCTCTCTAAAGTTATAGGAGAGCAGAGGAAGGAGGGAGGGGGAGGAGAGAGATAAAAAGAGAGAGAGAGAGATAGAGAGAGATGGGTAGATGGAAGTGTGAAATAGGGAACTGAAATTCAAGGCATAAGATATGCCAAGAGTATTCCATAGATTTCAGAATGAAACACCGATTGGAGCCACATTTCTATAACTTATGTCGGATCACCCATGGATCCACCTTCCTTATAGGTATTAAAATCTCTTAGATTTGACTATCTATCTTTATATCTATCTATCTGTCTATCTCTTGGATAGATCCTTCCCAAATTTGCAACTTTAGAACCACTTAAAGGACAAACCGTTAGACTGCATTCAATTGGGCAGCGAATAGGATGTGGCATTTGTAATTCTGGTGTAATCTCCTCTCTCTAATTGCAAATTTCATTGTCTTCCAAATGAGAGGTCAAAGTGCATTCCAAGAAACACGAGCAACGCAAAGGTTGTACGCTTGTGGCGTGGCATCATCATCGCTGGCTCTGGCTCTGCTCTGGCGGACATTAGGCGGCTTGCCCCAAACAATAAGAGGCATTAAACATTTTTTATTGTTTGCCATGGCGGTGGCTTTATGACTTATTTCGCTTCAGTCTTCAGTCTTCAGCCTCTTAGCCAGCCTCGGCTCTCCGGCCCTCCCGCCATTACACATAATTTCAGCCGGCTCCAAGTGGAATTTACAGCACCCTGTACCATGCAGGGTTCAAGGGGTGTACTGGGACTAACGAAAGGAAGTACCAGAATGAGGACTTCCCTTTTCGAGGGTACCTCAGAGCTGTCATCCTTGTTGTCCTTGTTGATTTTTCGCTCTTATTTATGGCTCGTTCATTTTTGTTGTTGTTGTGGTCCGTCGGTTGTTGGGAAGATGATTTTGTTGTTGGGTTTAGCGCGTTGACAGCATGTGGCTGGAACGGCTGGAACGGCGGCTACTTAGCATCCATCGTGGGTGTGCAGGATGCTAGAATGCTGCTGGATCTCCTTATTATCCTGCCACTCCCCCCACCCCTCCATGGACTCTGTTTTTGTTGCTCTTGGCACTGGCTGGCTGTTGGCCGACAACTGTGGCTGGCATAAGCCGCTTTTAGCAGCAGCTCCGACAATCCGCGTCTGCTGCTACTTATTTTGATTAAATTTACATAATTTTTGGGTAGCCCCCCCAACTCCACTCCACTCCTGCTCTCTCTCTCTCTGCTCTCTCCCTTCGCTCTGCTGCTGCTGCTGCTCCTCTCGATGACCCATTAATGCATTTCCTTCGCTTCTGTGATATTTGTGTTCAATCTTTCTGTTAACTCAATTGCCAATATCGTGGGCAAATATTTCAACAGCTCTTCCCCCCCTGCCCCTGCCACGGATGAGATTTGGCAACTATTTTCATGGAAAGTCAATGCCACGCCCCCCGTCTGCTGCGCTGCTGTTCGATTGTCAACACTTTTAACCCATTTCCACTGTGGCCGTTACTCTCGCTTGTACATTTTGGGCCAGGCACAGTAGCGACTGGCTATGACAAACCCCCCTCTTTTGCTGTGATTGGTGAGGATTAAGATCAGATTCTTGAAGAGAGAGGCTTTCTCCAGGCGTAATTGTCAGGATAGGATCACTGAAGCTCAAACGAAGCTCATTTTTCAGGCCTCTCACTGTGGTAATCTCTCTCTCTCTCTCTCTGCCTTTCTCTTTCTTGTCTCTCTCTCTCTCTCTCTTTCTCTCTGCCGTGTCTCCCTCTGTTCTCTGGGACTTGACATACTCTAGGACTGACACAGAGATTTCCTGTGAATGTGAGTTCGTCTTTGCCTCTGGCTGCCGAGGCTGCCCTCCTCTGCTTGTTGAAATAATATTTGCGATCATAATGGATTTTGCCAATTTGAATATTATTACACACACACACACACACACACACACATAGAGAGGCGCACACATACACACACACACACATAGAGAGGCGCACACATACACAAGCAAGTAGCAGTCAAATTTTTGCGTTCATTCAAAGTTGGCAAACAATTTTCTTAAGTAGCGAACGCTTTGGGGGGTATTTTAGATTTTTGCATACCCTCCGCACCCCCCCGCACCTCACTGACCCCCTCATCTATGCAGATGAGCAGGATGGGGGTAGCAACTTGGTAGCAACTTCATTTGCAACATGCTGCATTGGAGATTGTTAAAAATTCGACAAGCACTCGTGGCACGAGGGTGCTACAAGGGCGGGGGCGGATGCGGATGCGGGGGATTATTAAGTGCGTTTGTTGCCGAAAGTTGAATTGGAATGGGGATTGTGGCGGTGCGGAGGTGGTGCGGGGCTGCTGCACACACAATAACAGTAATAATAATGCCGATGGGCAAACACTGTGTGTGGTATATTAGCTGTGGAGTTGGCCATCAACCAACGAGGAATTCAAACCAGCCAACAAGCCAGCCAACAGCTAACAAATGCCACCAACAACAGCAACAACAACAGCAACAACAACAACAACTATCAACCAACAGCAGCAGCAGCAGCGGCAGCGGCAGCAGCGGCAGCAGCCAAATGCAAACATCGGAGCACATTATCATTGCCGGGCAAATGACGTACACAGAGATTAAATATTTGCGAGACTCCACTCCGCCTCCGTCTGCAGGGGGGAAGGGGTAGTAGCAGGAGTATCATCTGTAGCCATTGCGCATACGACATGTAGCCCTTGCTCAAATATTAAAAAATAAGCACAAGCTACGCTACGCTACTCTTCCCTCTTCCCTCTGCCTGCCTGGCTGCCTGGCTGCTGCTGCCTGCCACATAATATTTACTGGCGGTTCATACATCTATTTCCCTGCCCCAAGGTTCCTCCTTCCCTGCCCTCCACTCCACAGCAAACATTGTTGACAGCCAGCAAAAGTAATAAAACTTTAGGCGTTGACTCTTCTCCGGACGACTCTCCATCGACCCCTTCCCGGCCCCCTGCCGACCCCCCTTCCTACGACAGACTCAGCCTGAATGAGTGATGGCGTGACTGACGAAGTGACTGACGGACTGACTGTGGGAATGTTGCGCTTCTCTGGGCAATGGAATGCCATTTGTGACCTTCAAACGGTTGCAAGTACGTACATATATGTATATGCGTATCTCTCTCCCACTTTGGCTAGGGAAACACTGGATGAAATATTCGAAATTTCGACTCAAATATACCCCGAAAGTTACAGGATTTCTATATATTTTGGTGGATGGCATGCCCTGCCTTATGCCTGTGCTGCTACCCTGTACAAACAGTAAATGAGTTGCCAGAATCATCGATGGCTACTCTACGAGAGGTCCTGTGCTTCGACCCAATCAAAACCCTTCGAGCTACACTCAAGCACAGGTTTAGGTTCAGACTTAGGTTCAGGTTGAGGTTCATTATGGAACCTTCCTCCCATGAATGTCTTAACCGGAAACGCGGAAATATAAGGCAAGGGGGGGTGTGGGGGGGCATTGCGAAAATGGACATGCTATGCATTCTGAAGTTCTGTCGCATTCCCGTCCCTGTCTCACACTCCCCTTTCGATATGCGATACGCGTGTGCGGGGGAGATCGAAGCGGAGAGTGGGAGGGGGAGAAATCTATACACACACACACACACATACATAAATATCTCTCCTACTGGCGTCGTTTGTCGTTGCGCGTATTGGTACGTGCCGAATGGCAACTGGCAAAAAGTTTTTTAATTTAAAAAATTGTTGTTCTTCGACTGCGACGAAGACGACGCCGACGTTGACGCTGACGTTGACTGCGACAGCGATATGGCGAATGCTGGTACTGGCATGGATCGACCGTGGAGTAGCGCATGCGTTGCATTTGATACGTCCGAAAATACGTGAAAAAAACACAAGGAGAAGCAGGAAAAAGGGAAAACACACACACACACACACAGAGAGAGAAGGAAGAACAAAAACCAAAGTCGGCGTTAAAAAATGCGTGCCGCCGCGAGCTGTAAAGTTAATTTACAAACGAAACATTCGAACTTTGGGGTTCGGTTATGTGGGGGGGCAGGGGGCATGCGATGTGGCAACCACAGAAGCGACGGCTGCGGCATAATAAATGCGAACATAACTCCCCCCCCCAAGTTGTGGTTGCCAACCCACAGATATCCAAAGTTGGATCTATTTGTATCCCATTTCGATGGCTATTTGCCCCACTGTGCCTGCCATTGGTTCGACGGCATGAAATGTTATTGAAAAGAGCTTCTCATATTTCAAAGGGACAATCACGCATATGACAGCCGCGAGCTGTCACTGCTGTCCAGCATATCCTCCCAGCCCCCCGCATACCCTGCACCTCTCTCTGGCCTGCTGCTGCTGCCGCTTGTGCTGCAGGCCCTGCTGTCGTTTTTATTATTATAAGCCATGCTGTGCATATTATATTACCCCACAAGAACTGTTAGCACATGCTTGGGGGCATGCAGCATGGCTAGGAGGAGGGGGGAGTGGCTGTGGCCCAATTGTCACTTATAAATTGACATTTAAAATGTTTTTGGTTTCCCTTTTGAGGGAGGATGGAAACAGGAGTCTTCATTTGGGAGGGGGAGCAGGCCATTCGATAGAGTGGCGACAGGGTTTCCCCTACCCTCCTCCTTCTCACTATCTTCCATAGTTTTGGAATAGTTTAAAGCAAATCGAACGATGGCAATCGGCAATTGGCATGTAAATTGGGCTCATTAATCCTGGGCCAAACACTATTTGTGCATTATTATTTGCCAGGCATTTAATAGCATTAAACAATGGAAAAACACGCATGAAACACGCCACAGCCAGAGTGTCATCTGTGTGCGTGTGTGCGTGTGCGTGTGTGCGTGTGCGTGACTTTCGCACTTCAATTATTTATAATTGCATAATGTTTACTCTGTTCAATGTTCAATGCTCTACTCTCTGCTCTGCTGCGGTGCGACCACTGTTTAATTTTAATTGAAACTTTTAATTGCATTTATTATTACAAAAAACAACAACAAAAACCCGAACTGGAACCCATGAAAAAATGATGAACAAATCAGAGCAGAGATTCTCCATTGATGCCACACACAACAAAGAGATATCCACACGACACAACAAGCAAGTTGCAGTTGCTGCAACCGCTTGCTGCAACTACTGGCTGTTGCAATTTGATTGTGCAACACTTGGCTGGCCAAAGGAGAAAGAAAGAACTTTTCTGTGTGGAAACTGTTGCATAATGAAACAATATTTACCTTCGTTAGCACTCGAAATAGTTTTCAATTTTCAGCCACGCCCCTCCCCCCCCCATTTTCCGCCTTTCAGTCCTTTCTGCTCTGTCATTGGAGCCAACGAACTGTGCGGCTGGCAAAGTATTCAACTTGAACTTAAATTTTAACTAAATTTGCGCACTGGCAAAGAAAAATGTTTTGCACCGAGAGAAAAAAGAAGCCTCGAAGCCAAAAATATGGCCAAAACTATATGCAAATGATGGCAGCGCAGCAGCAGCCGCAGGCAGCAGCCACTCACCCAAGTTGGCAGTCAAATTTCCTTAACAAGCTTTTGGCCTAATCAAATAGCAGCCCGAAAACCCTTTCTGGTCCCCCCTTCGGACGTCTTTTGCCTCTCTGCTAAAGACGCTTGACAGCCAATTGTCTTATGTGGCATGCAAATTTTTTACAGAGAGACAGAGACGGGAGACAGAGATGGAGACAGAGACATTCTCTGTCCTTGCGTCTGCCAAGAAAATTGGGAAAAATTAAAACTATAAACTATCTTTTCTTGCGGAAGGTTTTAAGTCCTGCCATCGTCTCTCTGGGTTATTGCCTTTATAATGGAAACATGCCCGTCCGGGCAGGGTCGGGCCTGGCCGGGTTGCCTATGCATATGCATAAGTGGCCACAAGAAAGATACTTTGACAGAATCTCGTTCAAACATTTGAGTTTCGTGCTGCTGCTGCTGCTTGGGCAGAGTTTCCCTCTGGTATTTAAGTTCTTACTATATAAATTGGATAAAATATGTGTGTATGTATATAACGAAAGGAAAGAGTCTGCTGGCGGAGTGGCTTTCGAGGCTAATTTCGAGAGTTTTTCCATGCAATATCGATTGTTGTTACACATTTCATGTTGGAGTACAAGAAGTTACAAGCAAATCCTGTTGCAGCATGCAGGCTTGCATCTAGGTTCGAGTGCGAGTGGAGCGAAAGAGCACACAACACATTCAAAAGTGCTTACGCTCAACAGCAAAGACACTTTTATTTGGTGTTCTCTTTGGTTCGCTCTCTTTTGTGTTCTCTTTGGTTCGCTTTCTCTCTCTCGCTCTCTCGCTGACTACTGTGATCGGACTCTTTCGGCGAAGCAGTCCTTTTGTAGGTATGTATGCGTGCGGATATGTTTTCCTGAGGCCTCTTCTTTTCTCTTTCTCGCACGCAGCGCCCACTCAAAAGCCTCTCTCTCGCTGTTGTTATTGAGAGACCGATTCGTTTCTTCGGTTGAGCCGAACAGTCGGACCGAAGAGAAAAGAGTGTATCGCTCGGAGAGAGAGAGAGAGAGATCATGTCTGTGCCTGTGTGCAGACTGCGTTGGACAAATCGGTTAATGGTTATTTGCTAGCTCTGGTTGGGAATAAAACTTGTTCGCTTTATGTGCTTTCAGTAAATACGCAATTTATAGTTTTCGGAGTAGCTGCTTTGCACCACCCACACTTTGCACCGCCAGTCGTTTGAACTATGCATGAATGGGTGCATATATGTATACATATGTATGTGTGTATTGAGGAAGACGCCACGAAAAGTAAAATTTTCAATATCATTCCTGCCATGTTTCAACAACTACGCGCCAAAGATGGAAACTGTTTTGTCAAAGTTCTTGTCAGATCGTCATCCGCAGCGTCATCGTCATCGTCGACATGACATCGTCAAAGCCATCGCCAGTGCCACAAGGAGGGGCATGCAACACTGCCATATACTCCATGTACGGGGGTACTCGTACACATTCCCAAATTACGTATTGCTTGTAAAAGGCAAAAAGTTTCTCATAACTTTTCATAAGTTACGCTTATTTATACGAGACCACAATTTTGTACTTTGCATTTTCTTTATTTCTTTCAACATTTCCCAGCTTCTGCTTTTGCTTCTGCCCCCTGCTACTGCTGCACTCCTTTTGGCATTTCCATCATCCTTTCTTTCTTACTTTGCTCCCTCTCCCACTCTCTCTGCCTCTCTTTCCCTGCTCTCTTTTTTTTTGGCGGGCAGGAGAAGGAAATTGAAACTTTGCTACTATTTTGCATAATTTTCTTATGCATTCAACCGCCCCTCCCCTCTCTGCATACGATTGAAGTTGTGGCAGAGACAGAGACACAAAGAGAGAGAAGAGAGGATGATGTCGACGCAAAGAGAGAGCAGAGCGGATGATGTCGACGCCTTGCCAAGAGGAAATGTCGCTGCTGCTGCTGTGTGTGTGTGTGTGCGAGGCAAAGCCAACTAAATTTAGTATTTACTTACCACATCCTTTGCTCCCCCATTGCCAACGGGCATTTCCATATGCAGGGAGAACCTTTGGATTTGCTTCCTGACTGCTGCCTGCTGTATGGCCGCCACTTGGATGCAGGCACATGGCTACTGGCTCCTAGCTACTGGCTCCTGGTAATTACGATTCCCCGTTTCCTTGGCCGGTCTAAGCCGCTGTAAACCATTTGCAGGCCACCGCTGATGCCAAAAATGCACTCACTCCGATGAGTTACTGTTACTCCCTTCCGCATCTCTTTCTATCTCTCTCTCTCTCTCTTATGAAGAAGACAAATGGCTGGGAAAAAGAAAGCTTCTCTCGGGACAGGAATTAATTGCAAGCTCAAGGCGCTGGGGAATCTGCTTGCAAATCAGAGCTCATAAGTCAATATGCCAAATGCCGAAAAATGCCCAAAAATATTTGCCAGACGACGATAAAGTATTTATAGAGGAGAGCCCCAAACCACCCCACCCCACCCCATTCCTTGCCCCTTTGCCACTTGCCCCTTGCCTCCTGTCCGTTTCTGGTCTGTGCTCTGGAATTAATTGAAAGGCTTTTTGTTTGTTTGTTTGTTGGGCCTACGTTTCGGAGTGATAAATTAATGTGTCGATTGTATGTCGAGGATTAAAAGTAACGCCTCCCTTTCCACCCCTTTCCCCCCTTTTTTTGTGTTTTAGGAGCTCGGATTATGCACATGTTTACGCAGGATTTTAGTTATTTATTCTCCGGGGACTCCGATCCGGACTCTGGCAGGTTTATTAGCCATGCAGTTTGTTGGTGTACGTTTCTGGTGAATTATTAATGATGATATTGTTGTTGTTTCTCCAACAGAATGTATCTTGAAGTCTGAATGGAGCCCCAAGGCTGCAACCGCTTTAAGCCACACGGAAAACAACTCCCCACTAATCACATTTCTGGCCCCAAAAACCGAAGGGGACCTCTCGTCCCGGCGGAAGCTGTTTCCTCGTGTGTTTCCTGGCAACAAATTAAATAATTGGCATGACAACATCATGACATTGCAATCGACAAACGTACAACAAATGTATATGTATCCATGGTCTATATATAGTTTAAGGCGTGGCCGATAGAAATGTGAAGTGGCGTCTCCCTTTGGGCGGGCAAAGCACTCGCAAAGCACTCGATGGCAACTCGACAACAATTTCATTAGACGTGAAGTCTTGTGTGCCACATATCCCATGTCCCCGATGTTCCCCATGTCTCCCATGTCCATGTCGATGTCAATGTCCGTAACCGTGTCCGGAGTCCGTGTCCGTGTCGGAGTCGGAGTCTGAGGCGAAGACCGTGTCGTGTCCATGTCCCAGTAAGAGTCCCTGGTCGTTGTCATCCTGGCTGTGTGGCATTACAAACAAAACTACTTAACTTACCGCAATTACATGTTATCGTAAATTAATTGTCCAACATTTTGTTTTACTAACAACATGCCTCAAGGCGTCGTGGCAGAGGCAGTGGCAGTGGCAGCTAGAGGCTCCACCTGAAGATGGAGACACAGGAGAACCTGTGATCTGTTTGGTCAGATGTGGCTTAAAGACCGCAGTTTTTGAAATGTTTCAGGACACATAGTAGGCGGTTAGCCACTTCTTGAACTGACAGAAAGAACCCCTCGTGTGTGTGTGTCAGTGTGTGTGAGGGCAAACTAATTAAAATTATGCCAATGGGGGGCCAAAGCACAGGCGGACTCGCTTAATGCATAATTACACACACAATTTTCATGACTCATGAAATGTGGTGTCGACTCTGTGTCGGTGGCAGGTGGCAGGTATCACAATTAGAGGCACAGAACAGGCACAGGTACAGGCTGCAGTTACAAGACTCCTCCTGGCAGGCATCCTTAGAGAGTGCCGAGCCGACTGCCTGGCATCCGACAACATTCTAGCATCCTCCGTGGCAGTCAAGTGCCGTTTGATTTGCCGCTCGAGTTAGTTTTGCACATGCTGCCGCACTTGTTTATAAGTTCTCTAATTAATTTTTAAGTGCCACTGCTAACTGCCTGAAGGACATGGCAGGCTACAGACTGCACAGACTGCAGGCTGCAGGCTGCAGCAGCCTCTCGAACTTCCAAGGTTCCTGCACTCCAGCCGGCAGTCAGCTGTGGCTAAATGCTGCATAAAAAAGCAAGGAGGGAACGAGCAGGAGAGAGAGAGAGCACATGTGTGATTTGCTGGCCATAATGAAATTATTCCTCTTTGTTGTTGGCCCCAGGCAACACAGCCTCCGGGTGGTCCTAGAGGTGCTCCTGCTGCTGCTGTTCCTAAAGATGCAGTCAACGATGAGCCAACGATGCGCAGCCTCCATCTTTAATGGCAATTCCTGGAACGGCATTAGGCATTAGGTATTTGGCATTAGGATCTATTCCAATTACGCGCTGCCAAATCCCCTCTTAACTATTTATGAATGTTGTGCGGCCTTTGATGAATGCCAGAGAGGCCCTCAAATGAAGTTAATCAATTAGAATCTGTATGTGGCAGACACGGGGCCAAAAGAGCATCAGAAGGCCAAAACAACAAAGTAAATTACTCGTAATACGAGTATCTGTATCTGTGTATCTGTATCTGTGTATCTGTATCTGTGGCAGATGCTGTGCCTTCGCTTTGCCTGATGTATGTCTCATGTTTGCACTCCTTGTTTCTGTTCTTGTTGTTGCTGCTATCTGGATGTTGTTTTTGTTATTAAGAAGTAATCTACTTGTAAAATCTTAATTAAAGTTATTATAAATATGTATGAAGAGGGAGGCAGATGGAGGGAGGGAGAGAGACAGGAGGAGCAACAGTCAAGCCTCACGACGCGTGTGTGTAACGATTGCTGTGGATACCCTAACAGAGGCGACATTCCATAAGCTATGAAGAAGATGTTAGATGATAAATGGGATAAACATTTACCGATGAAACTTTATAACTATCTTTTGGCAGATTTGGCACAGATAATACAGATAATTCCCATAATATCTGGCACCTACATTTGGAACTTGTTCTTGGCATTTCATAGTCTTTGGTTGTAGCAACCGCCTTTGTGCCTGGCTTTGAGTGTGGCGTAATACCCTCTCTGTTAGTGTATAGATACATACATATATATGTATATGTATTTGCTGTATATTCGTGTTTGTGTCTGTTGTCTGAATGTCTGTTTTGTTTGCCCTACCCTCCCCCTTCCTCCCCCTGCCCTCTTTGTGCCCTTGGCTCCACTTTCGACGTTAAATTGCGCAGCTGTTTGCTTTTCACTTTGTGTGTGTGTGTATGTACAGGGTGACCCTCGCTGGCCCCGCCGCCACCCGCACCACCACCTCAATGTGGCCTGTACAGTGTGGGGCAGGAGGCCAGCCAGCAAGTGGCATCAAAAGTATTTGCGCTTTATTATGACAACTGACATTAGTTTGTTTGATATTTGTGTTGCTGCTGCTGCTGCTGCTGCTATTTCCCCTCGCTTTTCCCATGCGATAAGATTTAATTGAGTTGGCGGAAAAACTTGATGGGTGGGGGCAGGGGGGCGCGGGGGGGGATGCCTGTGGGAAAAGTCAAGTGTGCTGCAGATTTGTGCTTCGAGTCGTCTGTGTTTGCCTGTTTTTTCCTGTTTGTTTTCCACTCTCTCTGTTTTCAATGATGATCTCCCCGCAGATAGGTTTTTGGTCCCCAAGTGTTACGAAGGAAGGGGGAGGGGGCTAAATGTGTTAATCTGCCCCCGAAAGAAGTGCACAACTAATCAACTGCAGAAAGAGGAGTCGAGTCGAGTCGAATCTGAATCCGATTCTGAGGCTGTCGCATGCGAATTGAAAAAGTTTCCTCGCCGAGCGACAATTTTTTAATGAAATAAATTAAAAAAGCTGTCAACTGGCTGTAAGTTTATATTAGAAAAAGATAAAATGAGATGCAAGAGACACAGAAAGAGAGAGAGAGAGAGAGAGAGAGAGAGGGAGAAGGAGTGGGAGAGTGGAGAAATATGCTCAAGTGTTGAGTTACGCTAAATGGATTTCCATTTGCAGCGGAGGGAAAATATGTAAACTACTTCCACAAAAGCAGCTAAACTGTCAGGAGCGAGTCCTGTGTGACAAAGGAAGGGCTACGACGACGAAGGAAAAACCCGGCGAAATGCCATGAAATGCCATGAAATTCGATTAGCAACAAGCCATTAAAAGAGAAAGAGAGACAGAGACAGCGAGAGAGAGGAGCCAGAGGAGTCGCGCGGGAGTAGTTAAGCATTTTAAAATTTATAAGATGCCAAAAAGTTGGACTGTAAGTTTTGTTGAATTAATTAGGAAAAAACTGTGAGAAAAAGCTGAAAGGACAAGCAGGACGAAGGCAGGACGCAGGCAGGAGGGACGGAGTTAACAATAAGTGATTTATAAAGGACTAAATTCTATCTGAATTAATGGAGAACAGCAGAGAGTCACACACACGCACGTAATGTTCATAATTTTCCAGGAAAGAGAGGGAGAGGAGAGAGGGAGAGAGGAGAGAACAACAAACAGAAACAGCAGCAGAAAGACAAATGTGTGTGTGCCGAAGGAGTCGTCCTTGGTCTTTGATCTACTGCCCTGACAAGGGGGGTGTGCCACATGCCCTCCATCATGTTCAACTCTCATACGTTTCGAGTGCTTTCTAATACAAGTTATAATCTAATGTCTACATATGTAAATAGGCAAAGTTTCGTGCACATCTCTCGCTCTCTCGATGGCCACCCCTTCCACCCCCTCCTCCCCTCACCCCCTTCAAAAACTAGCTGTAATTAAAGTTTTACACTTTGCAACTTTTCAGCGTTTCAGCGTGTTTTCTGGGCTTTAGATTGCCATCAACTTTTGTTTTTTCGAAACATTTCTATAACAATGCCAGCGCACACACACATGCAGGAGGAGGAGGAGGGGGAGGGGAAGGATATGGAAGGACGCACATAAAAGTTTTCGCTTATCGTTGCGGCAAAATGTTAATATTTGTTGAAACGAGAGACGCTCGCTCTCTCTCTATCTCTGTCTAAATGGAAACCACACAAAATGGTAATTATAGGAGCATCGCCTTGCCTCTAGCATGCAGGATTGTGGAGGAACCATGTTCAACGGTGCGTATGATTATTATTGTAATAATTACAAGCCAGGCGCAATCTCTCACTATTTGAATGGGAGATTCCTTGGCTTCGACGGGCAATACTTTTTGGGTACGGAAAAGCATTACAAATGTTTCCTAAGCTCCTATCTATTTATCTCTCTATCTCTGCCACTCATCCTCTTCCATTATGTGTGTATGTGTTCTATGCTCGAAGGCTTCTACTACGGTGTTTACCCCTTCGTATGCCATGGCTCCCAGTTTTAAGCGTTTTGCTGTTATGTATAATTTTATATGCATGCATGTTTGAAGAGCATGAAAGGCAGAACCAGAGCCAGAGCCAGAGCCACAGCCAGAACCCAAGTTCATTTTACATTTCAAAAGCGCCTTTTGTTATCCTGTGTGTCCCCCCCCCTTCCCCCACCCTCCCGACGACATTTGTTTTTATGCATTTCTTTATGCTCTTTAGCATTTCCATTTATTGTTGTTTTTAATATTCTTTTGTTGGGGATTAAGTATTTATTATCATACGCACCAAGAATTTCCGACAAGAAGCAACCACCCACCACCACTCCCTACCCCACACACCCACACATGTATGTGGCAAGTGCGAGAGAGTAGGGTGCATGCGTAAAATACTCTCTGTGTGTCTCTCTGTCTCTCTCTCGCTCTCACTCTCGGTTTTGGTCTCTTGGCAATAGTTTTTCATGCACTTTCCTTGTTGACTGGCATAAGTAGTCAGTCCTCTGCCCCCCGCCCGCTCTCTTTCTCCTCCTCACTCTCTGTTTGGGTACCTGTTAGACATAGAGGATGGTGGGGTATACTCTACAGAGGAGCCACAACGGAAGGCAGAGCCCTACGGAAGGCACTCGAAAGATAACTACTTTTAGATTACAGGGTATCCTTTGGTTGTTACATCATTGCATGTGCATTTACCACTGACTTCTTTCTATCGAATGGGAATTTGTCTATGAGGGTGTGGTGTGGTTTGTCTGCGTGCTTCTTGCTTTTCCTCCCATAGCTGCAAGCATTTTCCTCTACTTTCTATCTCGCTCTGTCTCTCTCTCTTTCTCGCTCTCTGTCTCGTTCTCTCTTGTTCTCGTTGTGCATTTTCCTTGCTCGAAAATATGTTTTATTATCGTGTAACTGGCTTGTTGTATTTTTATGTAGTTTTTTTTTACATTCTCATATGAAATTGCGGTTCTATTGCTTTGACTATTTCTCTCTCTCTCTCTTTGTCTTTGTGTGGTTGTGTGAGTCTGTGTGCTTGGGTGTTTTTTACTTGTAGTGACAGTCTCCTTTTTGTTTGTTGGAAAAGCTAATTAGTTATGCTAAATAAATTTTAATGATTGTTGCAAAATAACAAGAACAAATCTTAATAAATAATATGAAATTAGGAAACTTCAGGGAAAACATTTTTAAGAAAGTTGTAATACAATAAAGAGTCAGGAATATGCTAAGCTTTTGGGTGAAATATATGGAATTTAAGGCCGAAGCAGAGCACGCAAATAACGGTCAACCGGTCAAACGGTCAAACACTTTGAGAACGTGGAGCGAAAGAACACACAACACATTTAAAAGTGTTTTCGCTCATCAGCAAAGACACTCTTTTTTGTGCTCTCTTTGGTTCGGTCTTTTTTGTGTTCTCTTTGGTTCGCTCTCTCTCTCTTGCTGACTGCTTTGATCGGACACTTTCGGCGAAGCAGTCCTTTTGCGTGCGTCTGTGTTTTCCTGAGGCCTCTTCTTTTCTCTTTTTCGCACACAGCGCCCACTCAAAAGCGTCTCTCTCTCTGTTGTTATTGAGAGACCGATTCGTTTCTTCGGTGGAGCCGAACAGTCGAACGGACCGAAGAGAAAAGCGTGTTTCGCTCAGAGAGAGAGAGAGAGAGAGAGAGAGAGAGAGAGAGAGAGAGCAAGATCGTGCTAAACTGTTTTGTTTGGCTGTGTGCAAAATGCGTTGGACAAATCGGTTAACGGTTATTTGCAAGCTTTGGGTACAAGGTATTCGTTGGTTATTTCAGACTTACAGATTTCTTGAAAATACCAAATTCTATGAGAATCTGTCTATAATATAATGGATCAATGGATCTTCAGAAATGTGAAGATACATTTGCAACTTAGACTAGACTTCCAGGAAGTCTTTATTATTATATTTATTTATTTTATTATTATTATTTTTTTTTATTATTTTGATATTTATTATTTTCCCACAAATTTCGAATATCTAATAGCTCACTGTTTTTATGTTGTTTATTGTGTTGACCATTTTATCCTGCCACAAGGCCCGACCAGCGTGCCCCCACCGACCATCGATGCACTGCCTGCATGGAGGCTGCATAAATGTTGATTTTAATTATTTGCGGCGGAAATTTTCAGCACATTCCATTAAAAATGACCGCTAGGAGGCGCAATATCGCCGGGGTTATCGGCCGCAGGGCCGCCACTCCGCTGCAGAGCAGAAAAGCACTCAATTTGCATGAGGCAGGCGTGAACGAGGGCAGGGCGGGGGGTGAGGCGGAGAGTCAACGCTGACGAGCGGGCAGCTCAATGTAACGGAAAATTGCATGGCAGAAACAACAACAGCAAAATATATCGTAGAATGACAAACTTGTCATAAAAAACAACAACAAAAAGCAAATACATTGAGGCTCTGTTTCCATCGAGAGGCTGTCGCTGGCGCTGTAGCTCCTGCTGTTTGGGCCGCCGGCGGCGACAAAGTAATTTTACAATGCTGACACATTTTATGTTTATTAAATCAGTGGCACGGCCATGGACCCATGATTCCATGGATATCCCCCCACCCCCCGAGGGCTCGTGGACGAAAGAAAGACCAGAAGCGAACCCCAATTTGTGCATGCTTCATTTGATTAAACATTTATGCTCGATGGCCAGGGCCAGGGACAGGGTCAGATCAGAGGAGGAGCAGGAGGAGGCGATGAGCGAGAGGATGGGAATCATTCCATATGATTTACCCGGAGAGTTCATTGGTCAAGCTGTGTGGCACAGAGGTAGGCAGAGTCCAGCGTCCACTGCAGGCGGCAAGCGTCCGGCGGCAAGCGTCCGGCGGCAAGTGTTGCAAAGCAAATCTAGTGACCCGAAAATTAATTGATTGGAAAATAATGTTTCATGCATCTATTGATTCATGCCGTCGCCCGTAGCTGCTGGCACATGTGACCCGTACTCGACCCCCTCCCCTCCTTGATTTCTGCAACACACAAAACATTGTATTTGAGGGGGCAAGAGGCAAGAGGCAAGAGATTGTGGCCATGCTCTGCCTGCCTGCCTGCCTGGGTTGTTATTTTCAATTTGGTTTCCGGTCAAAAGTCCAGTTTAATATTGATCTACAATGGCTTTTTGCTCCTCATCATTATGTTACTTTCTTCTACATATATATCTAGTGTGTGTGTGTGTGTGTGTGTGTTTTATGCAAAATCCATATTCAATTTGGCAGCTGAACATCTGTGCAAATATCAAATATTGACTACAAATACTGGGAGTACTTCTCCAGCCAGTGGCCAGTGGCCAGAGATACAGCTACAGCTGCAACTACAGCTACATCTACAGCCTCATTCTGTAGCTCCATCCTAAGCTGCTGTCCCCTGACGAGTGCTGGGCGGCTGTTGTCTTTACATTAAACTGCAATTACAGCGAAATTGATTTGTTCTCTGGCATATGGATGGATGGCTGATTTTGTACTTTATTGTTTTTTTATGGATTACTCTAGCTTAATGCAATGATTATTAAAATCTCGACTTCTCAGCAGCAATTAGGGGTCCCACTGCAGCACGGCTGTTGCTGTTGCTTAGGCTGCTGTTAACTTAACAGGCCGAAAGCTTTCATCCACTGTTAACTACAGCCGAAGCTCTTATGCTCTTTGCTCCCGCCGAATGTTTCTCTTAAATTTCGTACAAAAAGCTAACGACTGGAGTCCGAGACAACAAGAAAGAGTTTAATCAACTGAAATATTGACTAATTGCAGGTTTTGGAGTCCTCAATCATTAAGCAGCAGATACCCCCGCTCCAACTGGGAGGTCATAACTCAATGTCTGCGTGTGTTTATTGGCCAATCAGGCAGAATGACAGGCGCAATAACAAAAGTGATGCCTAAAAACAAAACAAAATAGAAATATAAATCCTACAAGCGGAATGTCCAGACCACAGAATGACCTACACTCCAAGTGGATATCAGTGGAGCGATGATCGGACTCGATTCCCTAGAGTCTGAAATACCTCTTTAGCTGAAATGTGTGTGTGCCACTCACTCCACGGATTCGGATTAATATGGATTTATGTGCAGAGAGATATTGTTTTTCCTTCGAGTCACAATTGTGATTCCCTCCCCCCCGTTAATGCCGGATATGTTTATTATTTGCGGACCGAGAATAATGCCACATCACGCTTATTTGTTGGGCCAGAGCCAGAGCTTGCCACATGCCACGAAATAAAGCAGGTGGAGCAGGGGGTGGGAAATTCAATTTTATCCACGGGGCAGCATAAAGATTTCCATTTATAATGAAATTAGGTTGGCAATAGCCCGAGCTGAGAGTGGCCTCTCCTGTGTGCCTCAGCCTTAGCCTCGACTCTGCCTGCCTCATAATTGAAATCATGTCGAGTGAAAAGGGCTAAAAGGTTCAACTCTCGAGTCCACGAGAAAAGGCCACCAATAAAGTAATTAGGGGCTCAGTGTCCGAAAAATTTGCTACATCAAAGAGCAGAGGCAGGGGCAGGGGCAAGGGACCATCTCTAATGCTCTCCCCCAGCGCCCATTTTGTGACAGAATATAGACATTTTCGGTCTTTTGTCTGCTGTGGCAAGGACCTGCGGTGGCAAGCGGTTGCTGGAGATGGGAAATATGAGAATTTCTTCACTGATTCGTAATGATTCAGGATTTTTCGTGTCTTAACGCGTGTTCAATTGTTATTCCTCTCGGGGCAGGGGCAGGAGGTGGGTGGGGTGTCCTTTAACATGTTACATATTTCATCCAGCTCTAACAAGGCGCCTGCACTCGTTGCTGGCGTTGTTTATTTGCCATCAAGCGATACATGAGAACACGCGCACTCGAAAAAAGATCAAAGATAAATTTCCAATTTTTCCCAGTGTGTGTGTGTGTGGGGATGGGGGTGGAGTGGTGGCATGCCTCATCAAACGCTTCAGAAATTCACCAACAAAATGCCACAGTCATCGGTGGCGGGGGAGGGGTTTGCGAGGATGCCACACTCGAGTCGCATGAAAAGCTTTTGCTATTATATGGCGCTCATTGTGTCGCTTGTTGCTATTATTGTTGACTCGACTGTTATTGTAACGCCGCATAGACGACACTTTAACAATGTTTCCCATGCCGGAAGGGTATCCCAGCCCAGCCGAGCGGTAACATGTTTTCAATGCTTCGTTTGTGACAGAGTGAATGATGAATCTGCTTCATCGTTTCATGTCCTTCGATCGTTTTGGCAGGGTATCTAAAAGGTTAGTTTTTGAATTCGGATCGTTCCTTGGTCGATTTCAAGTCTGGCTCTCCCTTGGCTCTTTTTTTCGGCTCTCGTTTCTGGGCTGACAGCTCCTCCTCGCTGTTGGGGCATCGCAAACACTCGACTGTGGCACAATGCGCACGGCAAATGAACGTGCAGCGGGCAGCGGAGAAATATATATCCGAGACTCTCGACCACTCGGCCACTCAATGACGAGCACTTGACAAGTTTTACCCAACAACAGCGGGCGGAGGGAGGGAGAGGGAACAGCCGCAGGAGCAGGAACGATGGGAACGATGGCAACGCCTGGCAATCCCATGGCCAATGACTGACGTCAGCTGCAATTAACTGTGGACCCAGCAAATGATGACAATTATTTCTTGTATTTTTTATTGCGTGGGGGGCAGGGGGGGGATATTTGCTTTGAAGTTTGCTCTCAGAGCGCCAGCAAGCAACAAAGTCATTAGTTGATGCTCTCTCTCTCCCTGCTCACGGAAACGGGGATTTACTGACTATGAACTGGGGATATACCTGGCAAATTCATGGGAATACCTCAAGTGGGATGCCCCTAGAAACATTTCGATCAAGGACTATATAAACACTGTTTATCTGTCTCTCTCTCTCTCTGTTTTTCAGTGAGGAATCGCGTGGAATTCCCGGCAGAAAAAATCGAGTGACACAGCTTAGTGTTTTGTGTTGTCTTGCTGGGGTGTTGCAACTATTAATACCCTTTGCTAGGTAGCCGAAAACGCCAGGTTCTTGCTTACATCTTGGGGAACACAAGACACCCTTGATTTACCCTGCAAGTACAGTCCCGAAGAGCAAAGCTTTGACTTTTAAATTTGCTTGTTTCTGCTCCAGTTCCCTCTCTCTCTCTCTCTCTCTCTTTCCTTTGTGCAAAGCCATTTGTTTGTTTTATCTCTTAGCTAATTAGTTTTATAATTATGATTTCGGCCATGCAATTTATTGTGATATATGCCGGACTCTATAGCTCCTATCTCGCTCTCGTTCGAAGGCCTTGAATGTCCTTAGACTGACAATTGCATAGTCCAGCGAACAATTCGTTTCGCCTGCTGCCTTGCTATCGATTGTCCTGGCACTTGCTGTCGCCTCTTGTTGTGGGGGAGACTCTCTTGCTTCGGTGTGTGTGTGTGTGTCCGCCACATGGGCGACAGAACCTTTTTTTTTTGCCCAACCAAATATAAATTCCTGCCCACTCAGGCGGAGACAATGTAATGTAATTTTTTAAAAAGCATTTTTCTTTGGCCTATCCCCTATATACCAGATAGCCAGATAGATATGCAGATAGATGTACATAGAGATCTATAAATACTTGGTAAGAGAGTGAGGGGGTGACGGGGGGTATTGTTTATCAGTGTCAGGACAGAAGCAGTCGCCGTCGCCGTCGCCCCGTCAAAATCCCAGTGTCAACATAAACAGGACCCGAATTTGTACATATTTGAATTTATGACAGTGTCTCTCTCTCTCCTTCAGTGTCCTGAACTCCGACACCTCGATAGTGCCTCGATGTGCCACAAAAAGTGTCGCCAGTTCGACGACGCTGGCTGTGTCTGAGGAAAACAAAAAAAGCAATACAAATGAAAACTTTAAAGCCATCTTTCGGCATATCGTCTTGCAGTTGCCACAGTTTCCACTCCACACTTTCCTTTGCCTGCCTTCAGTTGGCTTGGCAGCCGGTTGCTGATAAGACTTTGACTTTTGCTTGGCTAGTTTTTTAAGTTTTTGCTTCTGAGGCAGGAGCACGGAGCATATTGTTTTCCCACAGCTTTTTATGAGTGTCTGAGGCAAGGCAGACAACAGCAACATAATATTTCTGACACTTTTCTTTTGTCTCCCGACCAACCCCAGACCCGGAGTTGGCTATCAGTGATTGTGTTTCTGTTGTTTTAGTTTTGGCTTAGTCCACGTCATTGAACGGTAATTGAGAGGCAGACAATGCCAAAGGAAATCTCCCACAGAGGAAACTCTCTCCCCGTTGCAGATTGAATGGAAATCGGGTAGAGCAATTATGTTTTCCCTTTGAATTCCCTCGCCTAATAGTGCTGCTCTTTCCTTTAAAGAACTCCTTTGAACATTTTCCTTATAAACTAAAGACACTTGCAGACACTTTCCATAGCCAGACGTCAAATAGTCAGCAATTTATGGTTTCTCCTCCTCAAATTACTCGCATTATCTGCGCACTTTGCCATCAAATCTACTCGAATGTCACACACTCGCATACCGCACACTGGCAGATACAAGATACAATATCAATGGAAATACTCCACAGCGACACAACTGTCAAGAGACTGTCCGGGGATTGGGGCACTCGGGGCTGGGGGGCTGGGGGGCCTCTGTCTATTGACCCGAGACGACAAATTGCACGAAAACCGTGAAATAAGTTGCCGACATATGGAAAAGGCGGACCAAGTTTCCATCTGCACATTTTGTGTCTTATTAATGTATGAATGTGGACAGTGAGGCCTCGCTTGAGTGAACTACACATTGAGGCTCTGCAGTAGGGTATCCCAAGGCCACGGTTCGCTGTGACGGCTAGGACGACGACGACCCGGGGAGATTTATTAGTTGGGCGTTAATCCCTGGCGGCCCAATACATCATTTCAATTTGTTGCAAGTCGTGTTGATTTGTTGTAGTTTCCACTACGAGGCAGCCTGAGGGGCGCAAGAGGAGTGCCTGGGAATGTGAGTGTGGTGTGGTGTGGGGAGGGGGGGCATAACTTTTCCGGCTTCCATCCCACTCCCATTGCCATCCGTAGAACTATTTCACTTATTTACTTTCATAACTTGCAAATTGTCAACTTATTGTTGAGGCGAGGAGGAGGCTGCTCCCGGCACAAAGACACAAGAAAGAACCAAAGTAGAAAATTCCTGCAGCCCCGTTGGAAAAGTTCTACCCCCAAACACAGTCCCCCCCCGCCGCCACAGTCTCCGCTCCAAGGCGTTCCTGCGGGTAAGTGGCTTATTACGGGGGAGGGCTTCATCGGAATGGAATACTTTCATCTAGCAAAATGATTGCCAGTCTGCTGTCTGCTCCTGCTTCTGCTCCTTTGTGGATTGTATATGTAATTTAATTACCTAAAAAGTCCTGCCACTGCTAATACGACGAGTATTCCGAATGGCAGTGATTTATATTGACAGCATTATTCGGTTGGCCAGAAAAGTCCAGAAAGGACAGATGGATGGAGACGTCTAAGGCATTCCTCCCAGTACCTCTGAGTGGTTTTATGATTAATCGAAAAGTACTATGTTCTTCCGCTACGATTATCGAGAGGTTTCTTCTTCCACTTGAGGTCAAAAGTCAAAGGTCCTTTCTCTCGCTCTCTAATCAACTCAATTAGCTGTGGATGTAAGGGGAAACCCCTTCCCAACCTCCCCAACCACGAGAGTCCTTTCGAAAGGGTTGGGGACGGGGGGTGAAATTTGCATTTGGGGAAAAGTATTTGCATATTATTTGGTTTTGGATTTTTTTTTGCTGGCAACACTCAAACACACGTGTCGTGTCGTGTCTTGCCTGTTCTCTGCTTTTCTTTTCTGTTCCTGGTTCCAGTTCCAGTTTCTGCTTTGGTTTCGCTTTGTTTTGACTTTTGGCTCCATTTTTATTCTTTTTTTCTATACCCTGTAATCGTGGCTGAAACGTGATGTGTAGGGAGAATTTTCAACAGTACATATTCCATCTTCAACTCGTTTCCAGAGGTTTTCCTTAGTTATGTATTTCTTCAGTTTACTCCTTAAAGATAGAACTATTCCTTTAATGAACCGTTTAGGGATCATAATTCCCTCTACCATATAATATCTACAACTAATTCCCTTCCTGGTCCTTATTTAGTGATACTCTCATAACATTCTTGCTTAGTTTTTTAGTTAGATTAGTTATACTTTTCCTCGAACACTAGTCTAACACCTAAGTATCTTTCCTACATGTCCGCGTAATGCGGCAGCGCCCCTCGGTCGGCAGCCTTCTGCTGGTGTCGCTTGGACCACTTGTTGGTGCAGTCGTTGCATATTAACGTCCTACAGATTAGGGGGTATCATCTAGTCCAAAATGTTCACCCGCTTTTCCCCTTTTGAATGCTGTTTTGTTTTTTTTTGGTGAATTTTATTTGGTTTTTGTCTTGTTTTCGCTTTTAATTTCCTTTCGGCGTGCGGCTGCTGCTGCTGTTTATGATTACAAAACCGAAACAGAAAGATATAAACGAAGGGAAGGGGAGGGGTATATGAAATGATATGGGTATAGAAAGGGGGAAGGGGATAGGGAGGGACGAGAACACTTTCGATCTCTGTCTGTGGCATTTGTATGATTAATGTGTTTACACAGGCCACGAGCTTTGCGGTCTCTCTGTTGATACCGAAGGGTTAAAAGGCGTAATCACACAGACACACACAGATACACAAACACACTCACTCGAATATAAACAGATACATACATATATACACATGTAAATGTAATGTTATTTATTCATTTATTATGCCATTCTCCTCCATTCCTGAAATCGACTCGCAATTCCCGCGAAAGCAAGCGAAACGATGCGTTATAAAAATTGTTTACTGCTCTTTCACTCCCCAACACCACCGCACGTCCCCCCCCCCCCCCCATTCCTCTTTCGAACCCTTCATTTGTTGGTTTCTGTAAACATTTTAATTAGCCAAAAGCAAAGAAAAACAAATTTTACTTCCACACCAATCCCCCCAACCTCCATCTCTCTCTCTCCTGCTCTCGCAGACCATAAGATACAAATGTATCTTATTGAGTGCTGAATGTTTGTATGCGTATCCCGACTAGCTGTGTATGCGTGTGTGTGTGTGTGCAGTGCCCCCATTTGACTTCATTTTGGCGGCAAGATTCTGCTGCTGTCGCATAATCTGCGGCGCGCAGTGTGTTAAGTGCCTGAAATTGAAATTTACGATCCTCCCCACCCCTCCCCCCCCTTTGCAAAAAGGGTAATACAAATAAATGTCCATAAAAGTTACTCACTCGCAGAATCAGGAGAAGGAGTAGGAGGAGGAACAAGAGCAGGAACCGCTGGACAGGACACAAGAGAGAGGTAGATTTCTACTCGTATTTCAGGCATAGCAACAACAGATACGTGCAATAGATTGCCATAAATAACAAAGTATTCACTTAGCCTTAGAAGCCACTGTAGAGAGAGAGAGAGAGAGAGAGAGAGAGAGAGAGTGGGAGAGAGAGCTGTGTTGCCTTACTAAAGACACAAGTGAACCTATAATCATGTAATGGATTGGAAATTCCTTCTAATTCTTAAGCTATATTGCTGAAATATATACTTAGCCGTCCAGTTAGTTCCTTTGTTTTAACGAATACACAATAGTTTTATCTTAATATTTAGTGATTGCTTTTATATTTTATGATTTATATTTCTCACTCCTTCAAACGAGATCAAGAAGAGCAGGAAGTAGCAGGACAGTGTGTCCATACATTAGGGATTTCTGTAATGTTAAGTTTGGCTTTAGACATAACATTGATAGTCAAGAGTGAGGTGCAATGTTAAGTCCAACATAACAGTTTCAACAGCTTTAAACATAACATTCATAGTAAGGAGCACTGTTGTGCTATCCAATAGATATGCATGAATAAATGTACAGTTATGCAGAGGTCTAGCAGAGTATGGGAAGAGATCCATAGAAAATATTCTGCATTCAAGATTTGGAGCAATCGACAGTCGACACATAAAGATTATAAACTTCTTTGAGGACATTACAAAGTATCCCCCATAACTCTCTTTCCTTCTCTCTCTCCCCATCCAGATAAATTCCCATATTCTCTGCAAATATTCGAGCAGTACGGATACACAGGTATGTATTTCCCCTCCTTATTTATATTCAGGCTTTCATCTCCTTGCAGCAGCTTAGTTTTAAATTATTTAAGTGGCTCCACTGCTCCTGTTGCCCCCTTCGGGCAGGTGCCAATATTAAATAGTTGAAAGGAGCAGCAGGGATGGGAGAGTGAGGATACAGGTAGACACGAGTGTGTGTGTGTGTCTGTGGGGGAGTGGGGGTGGGGTTTGAGGCAGGGTCTACTCTAACTTTATGGCTGGGTGCGGTGATAAGCAGGCAACCCTTTTTGATTTGGCTTTGGATTTGCGGTTGCCAGTGCCAGAGCTGAGCAGAGCAGCATCTCCTCGTTAGTTATGCGATGGGATTGGGGTCTGGTGGCTGGGGCTCCTCTGTTTCTCTCTCGGGGTCCTCTGCTGGGGATCCTTGAGGTTTATTTAAAAGGGCAGTGCCACAGGTTTGCGGGTTTTCATGGGGATGTGCGGTGCCAGGGAGTGTGAGTGTTTTGGTTTTAATATGACACCTTGGCCGATGGTAATTTATCACCTCTACGCTACGGGGACATATGTACGAACGACCTTTGGGTGCGGCTTTTATAAACACTGAAGGGACGGAAGGCACGACTAATCCCTGAACGGACGCAGGACAAGGAGTGACTTAAATGTGGGTCCACAACTGATGCCGGCCCATAGATAATTAGAGGAGCAAGATTTATGCGTGCGTGTAAATGGCTTAAAGTGCCACAAAATAATACTCATAGACCCCACAAAAACCAACAGAAAAACCCAAAAAAAACCACAAAAAAGTAAAAGAGGCCCAAACAAGTTGAGCGTCTAATTAAATCACAGAAACTATGCCTACAAAAGGATGGGGGGAGGGGCGCCTGCGGCTCAGGAGTGTCAGAAATGTGAAAGGTTTCATCAATCCTGCCTGGGACATTTGCTAATTAAGTTTATCCATCGGATTGTCAACCTTCATCATGCGGATAAATCTGATGGACATATTAAAAAGATTTTAAGCCTCCTTTGGGAGGGGAGGGGATTTGATTCTGGAGGGGGGGCTTAGATTTGATAGCAATTTACAATTTATTGAAATCGAAATATTTGCAGTGCAGCATTTCGAATATTTGCTCAACACTCGAGTGGAGAAACTATTGCCAAATATTATCCAGTGGCCGATAGAGTCTCTCTCTCTCTCTCTCTATCTCCTGCTTCCGTTTGCCGAGAAAAATCTCGAAACAAAAATCAATGCAAATGGCAATGGCACTCGTGTGGATTGTGGATTGTGCGGGCTGTTGTGCGGGAAGGGGGAGTTTTTTGCACTACAATTTTGCAGGGATTTTACGAGCATTATCGAAAATCAGTTAACCACCTCTCCTCGCTGTCTCTCTCTCACTTGGGTCAAAATTATAAACGAATTTGTAGCACTCTGCTTTGCTCTGCTCTATGAGAGTATCTTCGCGAGCATCTTCCTGGTTTCGGGCGGATGGGGGGATGGGATTCATTTGATATGCGTGACATGTATGCCCTCTCCCTGGCATTGGTGGCATCCTCTTCATCGACACTGCCATTGCCATCATCATCAGAACAAGCAGCAGCATCACTAGAGATCAAAGAACTCTGACAAGACTCGGGGAATTAAGCCGAAAACCTATTTGCCACGTCTGCTCTAATGAGCCATAAAAACGTTGCCTAAACGGTTGTCTTCCCGACTCTTGGGCGACTTTTTCGGGGGCAACTTCTAAGCGCATTGCTAAGGTGACAATACTGTTGAAATTATGCACAGCAGACGGCACCTTAGAGTGGGGTTCCGCTACTACTGCTGCTCCTCCTGCTGCTCCTGCTCCTGGCACTGTCATGACTACCGTCTCAGATATCAACTTCAGACCATAGTCAACGAAATATATTCAGAAAAAAACTTCAGTTTGCTAAATTCAATTCAACTTTGCTTTTTGCTGCCGCTGCCACCCTACAATGGCGACTGTTCGTGTGGCAGGCCCACACATGCCGTCTAATATGCAACAAAAGGTAGCAATTCCAAATGGGGGTGAATGGATTCAAAAGAAAGTAAAGCTGAAAGGCCATCATTTAGGTAGTAACCAAAGGGCGGATGGGGCTGCCACTGGGTACTCTCGCAGTCGACTATTGGCTCTCCATTTTGGCCACTTTTTTTGTGCCTTATCCAAGTTGTGCTTTGGCCAAAGTTTTGTTATCGACTGTCGCAGCAGCAGCAGCAGAAATAAAAAGTCCGAAATTATAAAGTAAAACATTATGTTAATACAACACTTTGTTTTGTTGTACTTCATATCTGACATCCCTCCCCCCCATCCTCCCCCTGTCGCCTGTGTGTCCTGTGTGTCCTCTCTTCCATGAAGTCGAACAACTTTTGGCATATTCGACTGTCGACTGTCGGTTGTCGACTCGGCGGCGTCAGGGCGACAATAAATCAAAGTTTATAATATTAATTTTAAATTCAAAAATTCGCCTCGGCGGGACACAAACTTTAAAGATCTTCTGCCTCTGCCTCATGCCGCAGAAAACTTTCCCCAAAACTTTTCCCCAACCCCACAGCAGAAAAAAGAAAGGAAAGCGTAACGGGAACGTAACCCCAGCAACTGTTTTATTATTAACTTAATTTGCTGGTGGCCCACAAAGCGACCAACTTGGGTTCTTGCAGCGGAAAATAATACGAAAATAAAATATATCATAAAATAGCAGTTAAGAAAAAATAAATAAATGCAAACCGAAAATGGCAGAGCAAAAGCAAAAGCACAAGCAGAAGTCGAAGTCGAAGCAGAAGCCGGAGAATAACGGCAAATGAAACTTGTTTGCTTGAGGAGCAGGAATTGAGAATTTTTTTTATTAGCCGTCCCCTCAAAAAAAGTTCTTTGAGTTTTTTTTTGCCCCCATTGAAACCCCCTCGAACCACGAAAGCAACGCAAGAATCAATCCCTACGGCCAAGTCGGGAATTCTGAGTATTTTATTTATCAACTCACGCAGCCAGAAAAAAGACGAAGACGGTGATGGACTTGGGAGGAGGGGGGGGAGGGAGGGGATGGGAAAACTGCAACCTGAACAATTTCCAGAGTTTCAATTCAACTTATGAAACAGCTCGCGGCCATATCGATTTCACGCTTGACGCTAAGAAAATTAACTTTGTCGAGAGAGAAGCAGCCCCAAGCCCCACAGCTGCAAGGGAGAAGGGAGCCAGCAGGAGGAGGGGCGGGAGCTCGATGCGTATGACACTGGGATGCTGGTACACTCGATGGGGAAGCGATTCCTAAGCCCTGCACGTACTGCGGGTCCAAATATTGTAAGTGATTTGGTGAAGTTCCGAAGGCAAAAAAAAGGGAAGCCAACCCGAAGCCCCGCCGCACACATGTGTCCGTGTGGCGTCCCGGGGAAAAGGTGTACTGTACGGGTACAGTGCGGCAAGCAACGGGAATGGCAATGGCAACGTGCTTGTAATGTCGATTCAGTGCGCCTAATTTGCTACAGTTCGAGTTGGAGTTCTGGCTTGAGGCTTTTGGTGTTCGGGGGGCAATTTTCATAATTCACTCGATCCCCCACCGCAACAGACTTTGAACTTTCAGAGCGTCGGAAAAACTGGTGGCCTGTTGGTCATTAGCCATACGCATGGCCCATGCCCATACCCAGGCCGAGGCACTTTTCCAAATGCCATTTGCGAACGTTCTGTGGAGTCCCAACTTCATTAGAGAGCTCTCCTCCCGCTCTCTCTATCTCCGCTCTCTCTCCCTCTCTCTCCGCTCTCTGCAATTACTGGGAAAACTTTTGACTTTGTCGCGTGAAATTCAATGAAAATGCCATTATTTGAACCAGCAATAGGGGGGAGGGGCGATGGTGGGCAGACAACAATGAGCTACGAGGCAAGACCGCAACGGATTGCCCCATGCCGCATGCCGCCACGAGGCGCAAATGTGCGAGAGCGGACACAAATGGAGCTGGACAACATTATCAGCGAGTGTCCTGTCCTGTTGTCCTGCTGTCCTGCTGTAATGTCACAAAACTGGACAGGGAATGCTGTGCTGTGGCCGGCTGATATATTGACAGAGATTGCGCCACACACAGACACACACACACAGACACTCGCTGCTCTTGCAACTTTAAGTCTGCAGCGGGCAGAATGCAATCTTCATTTAGCGGCCACCTGCCGCCTGTCCGCCCCGTTAACCCATCATACGGCGAGCCAATTACATTTGCAGAGAGAGAGAGAGAGAGAGAGAGAGACAGGTGCCGCAGGGGAATAGGTTGCCACATTGCCAGCCACACGAATGGGATGCAGCCGATGATAAACTGTTTGGAAATCAAAACTATCCCCATTCATACGCAAAAGTGTGGCAGGCAGTGCGAATGTGGCACGTTGCGCGTTTCATGTTGCCACGACAACCGCGCTTTCAGTTGCAGTTAATTTCCCCCTTTAATTTGCACTTTTGTGCTCTAAATTACAACAATTAAGTGGCAGTGGCCTTTGATTGGCCTTTGATTAGTTTTTTTGCTGTTTAAAAACTGTTGCAAAGGACACTCAATGTTATTCGTCCCTTGTGGCATGCACTCGTGCCTCCTGCAGTCTCCGTATAAATCACATGCAAAACTAGGGCCATCATTTACCCCAAAGAGAGCCTTCCTTGCACCAATGAAATGGGGCACGTAGATCGACTTTTACGGCCATAGTTCATCAATGTTTGATGCAATTTGCTGCACGACTGCAATCAAAAACAATTTTTTTAGCTTAAAAACCGCATTTATATACAGGTGCAACCGATGCCACAAGACACGTGGCAAGTGCCTCAGATGCCTCAGGACTAAGCTCAGATCTAAGGTATTACTGGACTCTCTGCTGCTGCTGCTGCTGCTGATTGAGCAACTGCAAATGGGGAGAGAAAATGGAAAGGGGAAAAGTACGCTTGGACTATCTGCTGCAACATGGTGCAGGGTGCACCCATGATAAGCATCCGTGCAGCTTATAAACTCTGCAGCCATCCGTGTGGATGCTTTCGCTTGAAAATTAAATGAAATTCGCCAGGCATCCTTTGAGTAGACCCAAGCAATACCCTTTACATGATCTGCAGGCTATGAGAATATAATAAAATTGTGCCCAAATATAGAGAAACTTCCATTGAATACCCTTTCTGTGTGTGTGTGTGTGTGTGTGTGTGTGTGTGTGTGTGTGCTGGAGTATTTTCCTCTGTTTTTCCTCTGCTAAACATTGTCAACACAGATTTGCATGGGCCGCCGTTCACCATTCACTGCCTGCCGCGTTGACAGTGCCATTAGTTGGCTGTCCGGCTGTCCGGATTCCCGGGTCTCCCGTTGAAAAGGGATTCAGATCCCCTGCCCCCTACGCTCCCTCGGCTCTCCGTTGTCTGTTGTTTTCGTGGGTTTCCCCCCCTCTCTCTCTCTTTGCAGCGCATTACATATGCATGTGGTCAAATTCATACGTTTGTCCCCCTCCTCCTCCCCCTCCCCGCCCCTCTGTGTTGGGTTTTTTTTCGGGTTTTTGTTTATTTTATCACAACATAATAAACAAATTTGCATGTCGGGCAGACAGTATGTGTTTTTCCTCTGGTTTATTGTTGGCCCTTCAACTTTTTTGATTAAATCAAGGAATCTGCGTATTCCATGTTGCACTTATTAAAGGTTGCAAGCTCGTCCAACCAGCATTAAAAAGATTCCTTTAATTAAGTAGGGATGTTCGCTTATTTAAGATATTTTCATGGAAGAAATACCCAGGAACTACGGCTACGCCTTATATCGATAGATCATTGAATGTAGCAGTGTATATCATAGGATTGATCGGATTGTTTCTCTAAAAAGGAGTCTTATATAGTATGATGTGTTTCCGTATGTTTATGTTTGCTTCCATCAGTAATTAAGATCATTTCGCCCCTCGTATGCAGAGCTCTTGCTATTCTGTGCTGATTGATCTGTTAGGCGTGCTCATCGCCCTCTTATAGGAGGATTCCCCTTAATTCCACTTGCTTCCTCCGTCGTCTATACCTCTCTCACGCTTTCTCACTATGCTGTCCAGAGTGTAGGGTATTATTGTACATTTATGCGACTGCTTATGGCTTGTCGTTGTCCTCCGCTTGTTTCACACTCGCAATAATCATACGCCATGTTGTCCGCTTGTAGGACAAGTTCTAGTGCTCGAGCGCCATCAGCTGCTTATGTGAGCTTTTCAATTTGTTTTGTTTTCCTCATTTTGATTCTCTTTCGCAGTCCTCCTCCTCCATCGTCTCTCCTTCGTCGACCCACATACATTGTCCCATCGTCCCGTCGCCGTATAAATGCGATGTTTAGCTCTGGAGCTGCCAAAGCCATTTGAGCTAAATTTTATATATCTTGCCATTGTAACGGTTATCATCACTGGGAGGGGGTAGAGGGGGGTAGAGGCAAGAGGCAAGAGGCAAGAGGCGGTTCTTTCCCCTTTCATCAACAGCAACAAGGGGCATCCAGCTAGAGCTGCAGAGATGCTGACTACTACAGTTGGCCTTAATAACAACACTTGTCGTAATATCATTTTTATGCCCAGGGTGGGGTTGTCGTGGGGTCGAAGGGGTCGTGGGGGTCGTAGGGTCCCGGGGCCAAATCGCTTTTATGACACGCACCAGGCGCTGGTGCTGCTGCCGGCAGCTGAAGCTCAAGTCGTGGCTGAAGATATGAAACTATAGCTATGGCTGACGCTCTCTGCTTTCTTCTCTCTTCTCTCTTTCCTCTTCTCTCTTCCCTCTTATCTTTTCCCTTTCTCTTTCTCTCCATGTGTGAGAGATAAAGAATTGATTTTATAGCGTCAAACATGCGATTATGACAAGGGAAAACAAGTGAAAAGTCAATGGTTTCGACTAGAAGATGCCCCTTGAAGGGGTATCCCTTTCGGTTTCGAACTAAGACGCAGAAATGTGCATACTACAGGATGTTGTTTGCCCAAATACAGATACAGCAGAGTCTGTAGCCAGGTATACCCTCCAACCTCAACTCTACAGGGCACCCACAAAGAGCTAGAGAGCTATGTACGTACGTTTGTCTGTGTATAGGGAAAGTGGCAGGGGTGCGGGTCAAAGGGGTGGCCACCTAAAATGAAGCGGGTGTCAGAGCAATAAAAACTTTGCACAGCTTTTCTTTCTCTCTCCCCCTCTCTTGGCCTCGCCATCCATCTATCTTTTGCCACCCAAAAACTATTCCCATCTACAATTCGGTATCCGGAATCTGGCTTTAGTGCTGAGCCATGGAAAAATATATTATTAATATCCGAGACGAACAGAAACACAAACACAAACAAATGGAAAAAAGCAACGAAAGAGTGGGAGAGGGGGAGGCAACGAAACGGAGGAGAGCATAAACACTTGGCGCACTTTTGTCACTGGCTGCTCTTTTGCAGGGAGAGCAGTGGAGGCGGCAATAAAATTATATTTATGACAAGTGGGTCGAGGGGTGCTAGAGGGGAGGGGAGGAGTGGGAGAGATGGGATGTTTTACATAAATCAACTAAATGGAGATGCTGCCGCTGCTGTTAGGCGCACTGACTAATTACCACAGATGCCATTGCCATTCTTTGGGGGGAAAGCCAATTAAAAGTTGTTCCTGGGAGTAGTACGAGTCGTTTACCTGACAACACACACACACACAAACACACACAAGAGAAAAGAAAACTCAGACTAGAAAGTTATTTCCGGCGAAGCCTTTGCTACAATCTTTGGGTTCCTTCACCTTAAGATCCCACAAATTGATAGAAATAATCGAGCAATATTAAAATTTAAGATTAAGGGGCGTCTCTCCTCTCATACATCACCCATGTGGCACGGTGCCACTGTGCGGCAAGAGCACACATTATCAATATGAAATTTTAATTATAATCGTCCTGCTGTCCTGCTGCTGCTGGGGATTGACTTTCTAGATGGCCATCCTCGCTGGAGGAGGAGCAGAAGGAGGACAAATGACAGATTAGCGCAAATATTTATTTTAATGTGCGGATGGGGGAGGAGCAGGAGCCACCACAGGGCCTGATGGCCATCAGGGAGCGAAGGAGCAGCAGGGACTACAGGATGAGCACGGTTATTATGCTTAAGCTCCGCACTTGAATACCCTGGGCAATCGACTGTGTGTGTGTGTCTGTGCTGGTGTGTGTGTGCTGGTGGGAGGGTGGTGTGTCCCTTATTGCCCATTAAACGGCAAAGTCATAATGAGAGCAGACGGTGGCGGAAATGGGTTAAAAACAACAACCGTTACTGGAGAGTGTCGCGGTGCTTTGGCGTTAGTTTTATCTGCAGTTTATGCAATAAAAATAAACAGTGTTCCTGTTTATCAGTGGTGGTGGCATGCACCCCCTGCCAGATGCGTGTGTGCGTGTGCGTGGGGGATGACTGTAGCATATTGATAACCTCAAAGTATTTGCGGCTTGCCACAGCTCCTGAAATATTAATGGCATTCCGCTAACCAAAAGCTCCATTTATTAGCCGCATTAATGAAAAGGCACCCACTCTGGCCGCTAATTATAGTTCAAGCAGAGACAGAGACAGGGGACGCATGTGGCATGTGGCAGGGGCAGGCATAATAAATGACATATTTACATGTTAATACGAAAGCGGCCGCCGCAAGGTCCGTTTCGTTCGTTCGCTGCGAAATGGCCGACTTAATTATCGGATCAGCAGCAGCGGCAGCAGCATCTGTGTGTGTAGGAGTATCTGTGTGTGTGTCTCTGTTGATGAAATCTTATCAAGGCTTAAGCAGGGTTCGGCTGGGGGTGTGGGCTTGCCTTTGGCTTGTCCAAATCTCAGCCAAAAGTTAAGTATCCAAAAGGCAGATCAAGAGTTGAGAAACGAAAGCAGGAAACTGCTTACGAAACAAAAAGTCAAGCACGCAGATGCTCCACCCCCCTCCCCCTGCCCCCACTGACTGCGACTCCGAATGTTGCCGGTTGTTGGGTGTTGCTTTGTGTATAATTTTGGGGCGGAAAAACTTTTCCCGCACGACAGGCACTCGAGGAATCGAGAGCCTGGGAATTAATTATACATGCAGGTCACGTAAATATGATTGTCATGGCATTGGCCAGGCATTGGCTGAGCAAAGTATTCGGGATTCAGATTCAGATACAGATTGACCAGAGAGGGGCAGCAGCAGCAGTGGAAGCAGTGGCAGTGGCAGGCACTTCAAACGACTCTCGTCGCCCTCGTCTATTGGTAGAACGATCCTGATAAACTTGAGGACTTAAGCGGCTTGCATACGGCTTTGGCTTTGGCCTTAGCTCTGGATTCTGTACACTGGACTTTGGACTCTGGAGTCTGCCCCAGGGCTCTGCTTTTCGGTAAGCGGTGATTGAGTCCCCCGCTCCGGAAAGTTTGCTGCCAAATCCCCACAAACTAAAAGTATTTAGCTAATAAATTATACAAAAATTGAAACAAATTCCTTGAGCATCCACCCACAGTGGGCGAGAGGGCGGATGGGGATGGGGATGGGCATGGCCATTGGTCGGTCGGTCGGTCGGTCGGTCGGTCAGTGGGTTTTCGAGTCAAACTTTTGCCCAGCTCTCAAATTAATATTTAATTATGCGTCCAGTCCGAGGCTTTGCTGCTGTTGCCCCAATCCTTCAGGGCGGGGAGCATGAGGATGTTGTGTCGGATATTGCAACAACTGCAGCTGTTATTAGAATTCAGCTTGCTTGCAGCTGCAGGGAGCAGGGAGCAGAGAGGAGGGGGGAGCAGCAGCAGCAGCAGCAACAAACTGCAATTAGTGCAGATTGCTGGCACAAGGCAGAAGCAGAAGCAGAGTTACAAATGCAACATGCAAAAGTGTTGCATATGCACAGGACACAGAAGGCAAAGCCGTACTACTCCCAGCCCAAATTGGGGCATGCATCTTAAAGCCGATCAATGCAAGAACACAATATTTGTGGCACAGAAACCGAAACCGAATTTGTAGTTGCAACTACATCCCAAGCCAAAAGAGGATTGCCCCAAATATCAGGCATACACATACATGTGTGGCATTCCTTTTTCCAGGTCTCCCCTAAGCACTGCCTAACATACATACATATATTATATGTAAATACATATAGACATAGGTAGATGTATGTAGGACTCTCCTGGAACTCTCGGTAACAGCGATTCCCCCCCTCTAATGTCATCGGGTGACTTTTTCTTTTCCCTCATTTTAATAGACATTAAAAAACTCTCATTACATGTCGCCACTTGCCACTTGGCAAGCAAATTTTAATTTCCTGCCACACAAAAACAAACCAAACTGCGCACAAGGCAGCGTGGCGACTCTGTGATACCTGCTACCCCTGGAAGCCAGCTGCCAGTAGGGCTAAGGGGTACGAAAAGAGCGAGACAGAAGTGAGGGAAAGCGACTTAAAGGGCGCATAACATTCATTCGGTTGGCAAAGCAAAACATTTTTCGGGGGGGAACCGCAGCCGAACGACACCCAAGGAATTCAAATAAAGTTCATGTCCCTGTCAGTGGGGTGTAGAGCAAGAGGGGTAGCAAGGGGAATGCGTAGCAGTCACGTTATAATTGATAGACAGTTGCTGCAGGACGTGTGCCCGGTGACAGGCCTCCTGCTGCTCCTCGTCCTCGTCCTCGGGACGTCCTGACTTCATTGCCTTTTGTGTGCTTATTCCGTTTTTTTAGCCAAGTATTTTTATAAACTTGGAAGCCGACCTGCCCTGTCGACTGCTGACTGCTGCTTTGTTAATATAAACGCAAACACAAATGAGCGTGCGTAAAAAAAAGAATTCAATTATGGCCGCAGTCGAAAGGGCAGGACTCGGGGGCGTAAAATCCGCAGGTAAGTATCCAACGGAAGTACAGGGGGGGAGGTGGAGGCGGAGGCAGGGAACAATGACAGTTATGCGGAAATGTATGTCACTCCCCTCAACCCCCTCGCTCAACCTTTCTCTAACCGTGTGGCAAATGCCTCAACATTAAGCACAGCTAGAGTCGCCTCTCGTTCACGTGTGTGTGTGTGTGTGTGTGCCCTCCCCCACCACTTGCGGATCTTACGACTCTGCAGGTTCCCCTTTTAGCCATTTGGTGGTCTGCGTCTGCCAGCGACTGCCTGCACTTTATTTGTTTAATTAATGCGGTGCCTTGTAAAGTGCAAAGTGCGAGGAGGAGTCCTTCCTGTCTTCCTGTCTCCCTGTCCTCCTGTCTTCTTGTCTCCCTGTCTTCCTGTCTCTGTTTGTTATAGGCAAATAGACACTTGACATAAACACAGCGGAGCTGCAAACTTGATTAAATGCTGCCGCAGCGCGCTGGGCTGTCAAAATGCGTGTCGAGGTCTGTCCTGCCACACCTTGACACTCGCCACCTTTTGACGTTGGCCTGGCATCTGGCGAATAATCACCGAGGCGATGCAGGACACGACACTGCGCTTTGATTAAGCTGCGGTTCCTGCCACCTGCCATCTGCCACCAAAGGACTCCAATTAGAAACCACAGAACCATCTTGAAATAGCTAAAAATAATCCAGTCTGAAGTTCAAGTTTCCTCTGGAAAAGTATGCCCCCTGGTTGTGAGTGTTTTTCCCAGTTTTTCCTAGCCATTTCCACGCTTTTGAGCTGTCAACAAGCGCATTTGAAACCAATTATTCGCCTGCCTGCGACGCCTTTTCCTCATTTATTCCGATATGGAGGCAGAGGTGGAATTGCATATTATTTAGCACACATTTAACAGCAGGAGAGAGAGAGACAGACACTGTGCTGTGCCTGGCTTAATGGGTAATTACACAGCAACTGTAGACCGTTAAATGAGCCAAAGCCAAAGCCATACTGTGCCGTGCCGTGCCGTACTCGTTGCATGCCTCAAATTGCACTCAAGTGCGGCAATCGGTGCTGGCACAAAGTGCAGACAGGTTTAGTTAAGAGAGAGTTTGCCACAGTTTGTTTTAAATGATATTTATTTATAATGCAATGCCGTCTCCCCGTCTCCACGTCGCCACGCCACTCGACTCGACTCGACTCGATGCAGAAACTCATTTAAGTTGCAGATTACTTGCTTCTATGCTAATATCTTCACCTCCCCCCCCCCCTTCAGCTTGCTGCCTGTGTGTGTGGGGGCTGCGTCTTGCGTTATAACTTAAGTAGTTATGGGGTTTATTCTGTGATGAAATTAGTTTGGAGCAGATATTGGGACAAACAGCAATTTCTGCAAATTTTGCCACAATTTTCGAGGCAAATATGTATTTCCGCAGGTATTTCGGCCACACTGACTGCCAGAAGTAAATGCATACGGCAATAACTTAAATGAAATATTCTCTTTTAAGCATAAACCAATAAACACACAGAAAACACTTTAAAATAAATATAATAAACTTGGAGGCACAATCGCTCCGTTCTCTAGCGCGTAAATACAAGTAAATATATATATTTAAATTTAATATTTAATTTAAAAATGAAATGCGATATATGTATGTATATGTGGGGTTTGTGTTTAAGTTAAACTAAGTGATTATGTACAGTAGTTAATGCTAGAAACTTAAATTGATCATCGTTCTTCGGCTGGTCTCGCTGCACAACCCTTTTCGTCGAAGGCTGCTCGTTCGAAACTCCTCTCGCTGCTTTGTGCGATCTGCTGCGTTCTCTTCTTAGCTCGCTGTCTCTCGTTGTCGCTCTTCATAGTTCGCTATCTATCGATCTCGCTCTTCATAGTTCGCTCTCCCTCTCTCGTTGTCGCTCTTCATAGTTCGCTCTGCTTCTCTCGTTCTCTCCCTGCGCTCTCAATTGTGCGCTCTCTCGTTTCTCGGCATTTTTTTGTTGGCATCTTAAAGTGAAACCACTTCAAAGTGATTTTCCCCCCAAACAGTTTTCCGCCAAACACCTTAAGTGGGAAATTTAATTACATTACTTGGCGCTTCCAACCACTCCCCTCTTCCACCTCCCTCTTTTTGTGTTTCCCATTTTCCTTTCTTGCTGTTTTTTGTGATAAATGAAATTTGAAATATGCATGTTCACTCCCCTCCCCTCCCATTAAGTAACAGCAATTATCTTTTTTAATATTCCTACAAATGTCCCCCGCATTCAATGCAACTTGAGCTTGTTATGGCATGAGGCATGTGGCAGCACCTGTGCGGAATAGACAGAAAGCTGGAGGCAGTGGCCAGGAGGCCGAACTTTTGGTCAAACAAAGTTGGACGCCACTTGGGGCATTCGTTATATTTACAGCTTTCACTGACTTCTCCTCCCCCTCCCTCTGCCCCATCCACCAGCAGCACCGCATCCCCCGTCCATCTACTATGTGCCACTTTATTAGCGCCCTGACAACCTGAGCAACAATAAATAACACACACACACACTCTCGCTCTGCTGTCTGCTCTCTGTGTCCTCCATTTTGTTTCTTTCTTTATTGGCTGTGTCTGTGTGTTTGTGTGTGTGGATGTTGAATGTTCTTCTGGCCCCAAATATAAACGATATATGCAATAAAAGTTGAACAAAAGTTGCTATGGAGCGTAAGGCAAATAATTTAAATAGATTTCTCGGGAAACCCGAGGAACCAGTCTTGGTCTATCTATCGCCGTATCTATCTATTGTAATAGATTGATTCCCAAATCTACAGAGATCTCTCTACTGATCAGATTTCCACCTGTCTATTGTCACAGCATCTCAGAGGAGCCCAGGGGGCCATAGATGTTGGATGGATGAGGTGCTTGGCAGGCTGTAATCGGTCGAACGATAAGGAAAACGTTTCAATCGGCAGAATCGACTCACGAATACTCGTATGCAGAAACAACTTGAAGCCAAGGGCCAGCATTATGGCAAAGCTCTCCACCTGAAACAGACACGCACTGGCACGAGCAAGAGCCTGTCCAGAATCCTGAAGAGATGCACCACAAAGGAGCAGGCCACAATCAGACATAGAGCCATGGCTGTTATGGAGCTCCTTGTAACAGAAGCTTGAGAGATGGATTCGGTTACGCTGTGGGTATCGCTGCAACAATCCATTGATTCGAGGGACTGCATTCTCTCCGTTTCTCTAATTTGCACACTGAAGTGGAGACAACAGTCTTTAATTTGTGGATTCAGCAACGTTGCCGTTGCACTGACTCTCTGACTCTGTAACTCTCTGGCTGTCTGGCTGCTGCTTGGTTCTAAGCTCCGAATCAGATGCAAAGCCAGGGCCAATATGACATTTCAATTTTCATCCACAATATGGGGCAGCAGGCAGCTACCTTTGCAGGAGCAGGAGGAGGCAACATCGACGCACTTCTAATACAATACAAACGCAATAATATCGGATTTCCGTTTCCGCATCCGTTACGCAGTCCTGGGATTTTTTCTCACAACTGCAGCTCGATGTGGATGTGGATGTGTGGATGCGGATACAATTTGTTGTGTTGGCCAACAACACAGTCATAGCCCCATGGAAGCAATGGAAAAAGCATTTCGCGTGCGCTTTCTGGCTCCGGCTCTGGCTTGGCACTTTGCAGCACGCCAAGGCAATAAAAACGGGTTGCAGCCGGATAAAAATGGGAAGAAAGAAGTGAGTAGAAGGCGGGAGCCAGGAGCCAGGAGCCAGGAGCTAGGACCGTATGAAATAGTGCGAAAGGATTTCATGAAGTTGCCATGGCGCGCACATGCGAGGATTGCGAGGTGGATTCTGTGTGTGTGGGGATTTTGGCGGATGGGATGGGTCCTTCCCATCGATTGCATGATGACAATGACGGCAATCTGCACAAAGTTCAGACGACAGGCTGTCGTCTTCGTCTTCGCCTTCGCTTTGCGTCCTTTGATCGTGCCACGCTATTGATGGAAAACTTTGATTGATTTCCATAGTTGCTACTCGCAAATGACGAGGAGTGGAGGCAATCAGAGCGCCAGGTAAACTCAAAACGCATTCCATACTCCATGCTGCCCTCTGTCCGCCACGTGTTGTGGTGCAACTAATAATGATCCACTCGGTGCGAGCTGCTGCTGCCGGAAATCCCATTCAATTGCAAATAACCAACCTCTGAATGGGAGGAGCTACTCGTATTCGATGGCCACTGCCACTGCTGCTGCTGCTGTTGCATTCGTTTTCCATGCCCTGAATACGAAATGAAACCGAAACCAAAGCCAAAAACCAAATGAGTGGCATCGTCCCGTCCCCCCGTCCAGTCCAATATCCCACAATAAAGAAAATGTTTTTTTAATTGTTTGCTGCTGCCGGGGGTTGCCATGCAACAAAAATTCTCGCATTCATGGAGGAGCAGATTTTAATTTCATTTCATTTCCAGTTTTTAAAAACTGGCCAACAATTGCGAGCGAAAGTTTCCATCTTTTATGGCCATCAGATCTTTTAGGCGCCCGAACGAACTTTATGTCTCGATGTTTTGGTTGTAGTTTCGTTTTTATTGTTAATAAATAAAACGCAAAAAACACACATAAAACATTTCAAGCAAAACAACAATTGATGGAGGGGTCGGCGAGGGGGAGGGGGAAGGGCAGAAACTTTCCCTGAGTTGTGGCACATTTTATGGCATTAATTTGTTTAATGCACAACTTTTAGGGGCGACACACGCACAGAAACGAATAGGAGTATGAGTATAAGTGTGAGTGCGAGTGTGAGTGTGAATGGGTTCAAATAGATAGATATGGCATTCAACTTTTGGCCCATCAGTTGCTCGATTTCACAGACAGACAGACACGCGCGCGGTAGATAAACTTTGTTCTCCCCCTCCCTTCCTCCCCCTTCGGTTGCCATGCGTTAAATCCGCATATAATCCTCGAGTATTTCCAATTTTATACATACGAGACAACGGGAGGGGGCGGGGCGCTGGGGTGATGTCAAACAAACTTAAAAACACACAAAGAAACAGAGTTTTCTCAAACCCACACGCACACACACGCACAGTTACAGATACAGATACAAATGCTGACATTTTGCAAGTTCTTTAAGGTATGTACATATATGTATGTATCCCCCAATCCCCCACTCCCCCCTCTACTCTACACTGCCTTGGCTCTGTCAGGTCGATCCGCAGTTGAAAGCCAACTAAGTCGCCTCCCCCCTCTATGGCCTCCTCTGTGTGGCCGTATCTGTATCTTTGGCCTGGAGTATCTGCGTATCTTTGTGTATCTGCTTATGCCTCGTCAATCTAAGACCCAAAATCTTGTCGCTGTCATGTTGTATAAATTAAATGTGTTTATATTAAATGTAAAAAAAGTGAAAACAAAACCAAAACCCGAGCAAAACCCGAGGAGAACTCCCTTTTTGCTGTTTTGATTTCCCACACACACACACACACCACACACACATTATAATGGGCCACTGAAATGTAGCTTGTTTCGAGGGTTATCTCTGATAAATATTGACATGTGTACAGGGTGGGGGCGGGGGGCTGGGGTGTGGGTGGTCCCTGTTTTTCTGTTTTTGTTTTAGCCACGTTGACACGCAATCAGTGGAGATCAGTTAGCATTTTTGTGTGCGGCATTGGCATTGGGGATTGGCTGTCGTGTTTGGTTTATGCTGACAGCCAAGTGACAGTCTTTTACCTCCCATCCACCCCACCCACTCGATTGTGTTATTAGATATGATGTGTGGGTGTGACATGGGGAAACTTTAAAGTTCATTCCTCACCTCCGGGTGTTTGCATCTGCCTCCGTCGACTCCCCATCGATAATTTGATAAAAATATTCCCCATAATTACCTTTCACTTCTCTGCGTGACAGTACGCTCCGTTTTAAGTCCGTTGCCACATGCTGCATGTTGCGCCATGAACCCTTTAATTCCTTGCAGGATTAAGCCATCGATATATTTAATGCATTTGTATTGTAGCGCACATATCGGTGCTTTATCCGTATTCCAGGGGATTCCGGACAAGGACGAGCCGAGCGCGCATTTCATGCATAACTTTTCCACTGCTCCCATGTACGTTTTTCCTGTTTTTGCCGTCGCATATGTAATTTCAGCTGGTAATCCGTTGCAGAGATAATTAATTACTTAACAGCCAGCAGCAGGCAGCAGCAGCCGGCAGGCAGCAGCAGCAGGCAGTTGCTGTCTCAATTTTAAGTAAGTTTTCCAGCGTGTACGTGTACGTGTACGTGTCAAGGGTCACTGGTCACATGCTGGTGCGCGTGCAGCAGCTCGAAAATTTATGAAATCAACAAACGGTCCACTCCGCTCTATTCCCTAGGAATCCATAGAGGGTTTCAGGGCATAAAAGAGCTGTATCTATGCCAGCGGGAGGCTGTGGCCTCAATCAGAAGCCACCTGTCTGTCAAGGCATCAAATGAAATTGAAATATCATACGGCCAAAGGGGGGGAACCGCGAATGCGAATGCGACTGTGACGACTGCGTGTGTGTGCGGGAAAGTGACAATTTGAAATTAATTTCCAGCGTACGAGTCGATGGTCGACGGGCGCAATGACGAGAAGTGACCGCAAAGTGCTGGCCGCATCCAGCAGTCAGAGCAGTCAGCAGTCAGCGGACCGGAAGGAAACCTATGACCAACTGTCGCTTCCGGCTGTCCGCTGGTCGCGCCCCTCCCCTTTTGGGGGACCCTATCCGATCCGGTGTTTGTTCCTAACGCAATTTATGGCTCTGAAACGCCATTGCAGGCTGGCCACGGGGCTAAGGATGGTTGAGGAATTGTAGCTCTCAGCATTTTGTGGCACGTCCTGTCACTGTCCGTACTGCACTGTACTCTGCTCTGCTCTGTGGCAGTGGGCAGGGGGCAGAGGTCACATGCATATTTAATGGAGCTGGGAGATGGGAGATGGGGAATACAAGTTCCTCGTATTAGCAGCATATTTCGTCAAGTTTTTGGGTCGCTTCCAGCAGCGACATATCGTCCAGATTTGGCAACGGATTATGCACGATATATACACACACAAATATATATATATATATGTATGTGTGTATGTGGAAAAAGTTTTAGTTGCTATCTCTCTCGCTCTCCCGCTCTCTCTCTCTGCGCTAAAACCACTTTGCGGTGACGCCAAAACTTCTAGCCAAGTTAAAAACTATTGTCATTCTCTTAAGTGGTCACATTTAACACTTGCAACGCTGACTCCAACGCTGCAAGTAGAGAAGGAGCAAGGGGGCGGCAGGGGGAGGTTGGGGGAAATGAGTTATGGGGCATGGCTTGCAGTTTGCGTTTTGGCCAGATAAATGAGGAAATTTCATTTCTGCTTGACCGTTATATGGGTTGTTTTCAGCTCCGACTGCTGTTGCTGCTGCTACTGCTGCCACGGAGCGTATGTGTAACATTTACAGCTAATATTACGTATACGCAAGGTTTCACTTTAGTTTTCTGCTTTCACAGGGAGGAGCACCTAGCTACGGCCACACCTGCTGCAGCTCCTTGCTAATCATTTAGTTTCCACTTTGTTGTTTCTTTCTTGAAGCAGTTTGGAAAGAGAAAGGTGCCCTGAAGCCACTAAAGCACGTATATACCCTGTAAAATAGCCCTCACTCATTGAGAGCCTTAATTTTTGGGGGTCCTACCTATTAGAAAGGGTATTTCCACCTTCTGGTAAACTAAGTTTCTTGGCTTAATGATTCTGTTTACATCCAGGCACTTTCTTTGGTTAATTTTCTTTTCTTCTCTGGGTTTCGTCTTAATTTTCGGTGCACTTTAACCTTTGTCAGGGCTTTTTTTGGCCAACGTCAATCAACAGCTGCTTGATGAAGTGCCAAAGGACCTTTGAAAAGGGACAAGGATAAGCCACGGCAATTGAGACTTGGGACACCGGCTATAGAGCTTTTCCTGTTGCCCTCTCCTGTGGCTCCCTGCTGTAGCTCCCTCTGGTAGCCCTCTCCTGTAGCTCCCTCCTGTAGCTCCCTCCTGAACCCTTCGCCTCGGTACCCCTGCTTGACCCCAAAAGGGTTTCGTTTCCCGAATCAAAGCCTGCGATTAGTGTCATATTTCTGGGCTGTGGCTCTGATATGATCAGACTTTAATGCCCAGGTTTCATCCACTCGATGCGATGCGATGCCGTCAACCGCAATCCACTGATTAAACAGCATTAACTTTCCGCTCAGCTGGAAAGCTGGAAATTAGAGCCTAAGCAAATAAATTGTCAAACGGTTGACAATTTTCCCTAATTTCCCTTTTTCCTTTGGTCAAATATTAATTTAAAAAATCTCATTTCACGCTTAAATGACGAGAATCAAACAAAAGGCTAAATGGAGATGGAACTACCCTGCAGCCTAGGCGCCAGGAGAGGCCATGATGGACCTGGACATACCCTTTTAGCGGAGCTAGTTAATCATTTCACAGGGCAATCAACTGTTCCTCCTGCCCCCAAGGGTTGCACGCACTCACTCGAAGTCTAAATGGATGATGTGGCAAGTGCGGCACACGGAAGTGCAAGTGCCAACGGAAACTTTTAATTGTTTCTGCTGCTGTTTCCGTCTCTCTGGCTGCTGCACGAACAAAGAGCAAAGAACAAAAAGCGAGAAGCGAGAAGCGAAAGAAGAGCCAAAGGAAAACATTTAGCCACAAAATGCAGAAGGGAAGAGCGAAGAAAGAAACGAGGAAGACCCGCGGCTATTTGGCTACTTCTTTTTGGCCAGAGACGCAGCGCGGCGCATGTCGTTCCGGCTTTCTTAACTTTTACCGTGGGGAGTCCGGGGGGGAGTCCGGGGTAGGTTCTGCCATTGTCACCGCTTAACCGGATCCGCGGACGGAGTGCTTTACGAGGTTATTAAAAATCTCATTATCATTGTCGTTGCGGCGTAAATTTTAATTGTCCGTTAAGACTGTCCCTACTCGGGCCCACCCCCGTCTTCTCTCAGCCTCTCTCGCTCTCTAGGATACCTCTCTCTTTCTCTCTCTTTCTCTCTGCTCTCTGGGAAATCAATTTAAAGTTGTTTGACCAACTTGATTAGATTGAAATGAATTTGCTTAATAACTATGCTCCTATGACTCCCTCCCTCCCTCCCTCCATCTCCCCTTCTCCCTCCTCCTTCTGCACTCCTCAAGCTGCGTCCGAGTGGCACTGGCATTGGCAGCGTCCCTGTCATGCGTCCCAGTGGCATTTTGCATGTTAAACTGTGCATAATGCAAATTTCTGCACACACAAGGACACATATCTGCTGCTGCTGGCACATCCTGTGGCCCTGCAGGGGCACATCATCGTCCAGCTATCCGTCAGGTATCGACGCTGTGGGATTTGTTGGTCTTGGCACCAGATTTCCACACAGCCAGCGCGGGTGGCAGCTTAACTGCTCCAGGAGCAGCTCCAACGGATGGCGGCCGAACGTGTCATAACACACACGACGCTCCCAGCGGCACGGAACGGAACGGCCAGTGCATAAGGAAGCAGCCACAAGAGCCACAGCCACTTCGCCCCACTCCTCCCCCCGATTACTTTCCCATTAAAGAGTTCTTTAAAGGCAAACAGAGACAGTTCTTTCTCTCTCTCTCTCTTTCTGTCTGTCTCTCTGTCTCTCCCTGGGAATCATTAGTCAAAACAAAACGAAAAACTGCTGCAAAAGTCACGACGCAGCTTTGGCCTTTGAACTGATTTTCTGGGCCTAGACAAAGCCCCACAGGACACGAAAGCAAGAGCGAGAGAGACAACAAGAGGGCGAGCGAGCGGGAGAGCACTTGAGCACAAAATAATCCTTAATTACACATTGGAAGCACGTAAATGTAATTTTTTGTACACTGCCCACCCGGCCATGATGGAGGGGGGAGGGTAGGGGGGAGGAAACGGGCTCTAAAGCATACGAAAAATTATGTTAAGACACGATTTGGTGATTGGAGTCTTGGACCCGCCTGATTGGTCCGGCTTTTGTGTCCAAGCCCAAGTCCGCTGCCATAAATGATGGCCGAAAAGTCAGTCGAAGCCAAAGAGGAGACAGAGCCCCCTCGGGAGAGAGAAGTGCTCCTCTCTCCCCTCTGCTCTCTCCCCTCTGCTCTCTCCTCTGTTTTGTTCGGTTGTCTGGCTAATTTGTACGCATTTTGTAGGCTTTGCGATGGTTATATCCTCCAGGGAGTCTTGAGTCTAAGAAGTTGTAAGGGTTTTGCTTTCGGGGCATTTGGGTATTTTATTGCCTAGGTAATGGCTCTACATGTGTGTGCCCCAAATGCCAATCAGGCGGGGCAAGTGCCACTAGTCTAGGGTAATCTTTAATCTTTAATTTGGGGATGGGAAATCTGCAGCCCTGCTGCTCGCTGCGTCTGATATTTTCACAGCTGTTTTTCCCCATATTTTTCCATCACATTTTTGCCGGCGAGCGCGTCCAAGCAATTATGGTGGCTTAATGAGTGGCATGCACCTCTGGAGGCAGGCACCTCTCCTGGGTGTGTGGTGTATTTTTAAGCCCTCTTCTGTTTGCTTTGCAAATTAACTTTAACAAAGGGCGAGGAGAGGCGGGGCAACCCCACTGCCACTCCCAATCCCATTTCAATGGGTGGAAAAATCAATAGTCCGCATGGAGGAATTGCATATTCAAATCTGGGATTCAAATGTGGGGCATGGGGCATCGAATATGAGTTATAGCTTTGCCCCTGCGTGTGCTGCATGCACTGGAAATTGAATTTCAAATGAGTCGAACAATAACATATAGAAAACCGATCTGTTTGTGTGGGTGGGGTCGTTCAGCCATTATTTCTTTACGGATATTTTTGTACTTGTAAAAAATTCATGGCTCTCCCTCTTGTTGGGGGAAAATTAGTAACCGCATACAAGGAATTTACAATTGGCTGTGCAGGTGTGGCTGCTGCAGCAGGTGAGGCAGATGGGGCTGGAGCCTGGTTAAGCCTGGTTGCGCTGCGGCCAGGGTATTATTGTTGGTCTATTTGTTTAACGCAATTGGACAATCGAGGGAATCAGAAGCTGGACGCTTAACATGCCCCACGGGGGCTCAATGACAGCCCACACCCCGCACAGTCCACCCCTCACAGGCCACTGTCCACTGTCCTCTCTGCCTCTCACTCTTTTGGGCTGTGGCTGTGTTGTCATTGGGCATAATACCGTTATCTCTGTGTGACAGCAAGGGAGAACCCACACGCAGTGCGGCAGTGTGGCAGTGGCATGCAGTGGCATGGGGAAAGGCAACGGTCAAGCGAATGCCGAAAAGTAGGCAAGGGATTTCCCGCTGCTGCTGCTTCTGCAAAGAGAAAAGCAAGAGGTATGATGATTTTGGCAGCATTTCGGACTCTTTGGATGATTTCTAGGCAAATTATTCGCTTAGATTTCTGAGAAAGCGGCCTTCAACTTTGATTACATTCAACTCTTTTCAGCCTGCTGGAATGGCACTTGCATGTCGTATACATTTCAGGAGAAATATGGTTTCCATGGACCCACCAGGGTATCCAGCCTGCCTTTTATTCCCCATTTCAGTTGTGCCCGGAAATTGCCCGTCAAATCGAATGAGAAGCTTTAGAGGTCATGCCACAGCCGAAATGGTGGAAATCCATACGTATATCTGTCCCGAAAGTCCTTTTCCACACGCTCCTGGCTGCTGGCTAACGATGGCAACCTTTAACCACTCACCCACATCAATATAAAAGCCATTTAGCGTGCCCCAAAACGAAAAATCCATGCCACTCTGCCACATCCCCCCCCCCCCCCAACTAGACAATGAAACGCGCCGCTCAATTTATTTGAACCGCATCGAGCGAGCGAGCGAGCGTTTATTTCAACGCTTATTAGGTTTGAATTTATTTTCAATTTGGTCTGTCATTAAATAATAATTTACGGGCACGAGGCACGGGGCACAGAGCAAAAGCAACAATAATCATGTGCCACCAATGAAAACATTTCCTTCGTCGACTGCACTCCATTGTGGAGTGGGGAGGGGGAGGGGCTGGGGCAGACATTCGATTTCAATTGCTTTACGTTCAATTTGAACTGAACCTGAACTGAACCTCTGCTTGTGCCACGCGACAAAGACAACGACAACGACGACGACTTGCTAGATACTTTAGTGCTATTGTTATTGTATTTGCTATTGTTGCTGCCACTGCCACTGCTGCTTATCGACATCTTTTGTATCCTTCGCTCTACATTCAGAGCGCCAGCCAGCGTTTATTTGTCTTCAGCAATCGAATTTACTCGCGGGCTGCGTGCAGACAATCCCCCAATACAGTCACCCCTACCACCCACACTCTTTAGAGACCTCCCCCAGCCCCTGCAATGTCTTGTGTTTTCTATTTGATTATTTTAAAGATTTTCAATTCAGGCTTTTTCTTGTTGTCAAATTATAAATGAATTTATTTTAGATTAATTGCGCGTAAAGTTGCAAACAAGAGAGGCAGTATGGCAGATGGGTGCTACAGGGGGCACAATGGTTCAATGGTTGGTGGTGCTCTAGGGGGGGTGGTGGTGGGGGGTGAACAAGCGCGCAAATGTACAGAGCATACCATTCCGTATTTTAAATGCTTTTGGGCTCTTGGCTTTCGAGAGCATCAAATGGTATTATTTATTATTTTTCCAAAAGCAGCAGCAGACAAAGTACTTTTTCCGTTCCCCTACCCATCCCCCTCCCTATCCCTCTCCCTGTATCCCTCCCATTCCTCCTCTTTTCCTGTTTGTTGTCTTTTGTTTTATGTTGCGGAAAATAATCGGGCATTTTCCCTTACTTTTTCCCCTACACTCGTATAATGTTAATAGTTATCTCAACGCGACTCTCCCTCTCCCTGTCTCTCTCCCCCTCCCCCACCCTGCTCTCTGTGTCCTTTTCTTTCTTTATTTTCTTTGTTTCTTTGCCCCAAAGGCTTTCGGTTATTTGTAATTTATGTAACTATTTCACTTAATCGAGCGTAATTGATTTTATTTTGAGCTTTATTATGGCGTTTGGCGGTTGACATTTTTCTCGCTTTTATTTTTCGCTTTTCCTTTGGGATTCCTCTGGCGATGTTTGGGTGGCAGAGAGGGGCAGGGGCAGGGACAGTGGCAGGGGCAGGGGCAGGGGCCAGTGGCAGTGGGGCAAACAATTTCGTAGTTGATTCACGATATTCGACATCGAGTTGGCGCTTTGATGGTTTTGGAAAACGCATTAAACTAACTGCTGATTGAATTATGGCATTACCGTGAAAAAGGAGGGAGAGGAAGGGACTCCCCTGCTTTCTCTCTCTCTCTCTCTTTTGCCTTTCCAGCGCTCTTTTCATTCCATAAATCGCATACTCTCGCACATGCAACACATGTACGATTCCCCCACTGTCCATTTTTGGGGGGGCCATAAATATTTAAGCTGTTCGAATGATGGGGAGAGGCTTTCCTTTCCTTCCCTTCCACTGTCCATTCAAAGTGCTGGACACACTAAAAGCAACCAGCAACAAGCGCAACTTGTGGCATCCGCACAGAACTCTGCTGTCTAATCCTCTTCCACCTAGCAGCAGATACTCCGCCTGGCATTCACTCCCCCTAATCCTCATCCCTCCCCCCCCCATCCACGTGTCGTATGCGCAACAGCGTAAACAGTCGAAAACTGAACGTGGCATTAGCCTCCCCCCAAGAACGGAACAGAAGAGAAGTCCGTGCCTTGCCGTGCCGGACACCCTGTCCAGGTGTATCTTTTGGGGGAGGGGGAGGAGGGTTGGCAAGTGGCAAATGCTATGGATGTTGCGCCATATTAGCGCCGCGTGGTGGGTAATTTATGGAGAGACGGCCACAGCAGGCAGTCAGGCAGGCAGGTAGGCATTCAGGATGCCAAGAACAAGGACAACGACAAGGACTCGACTCCCAGCAGCAGCAGGAGGAGGCTGTAAATATCTTTAAAAGGCGCTGTTAAAACAAATTACTGTCTGGGCGGAGTCCTCCCCTTCAGGTGTATGCCCCCCGTTTCCGTCTCCGTCTCCGCCCACTCATCGCTGGGAAAGTTATTAAGCGAATTTCTGCGAGCATTCCCGCGGGAATTGTCAGCACTCCACCGTAACAGCCGCCACCCCACCCCCCCAAGCAGTCCGCTTGTTGTGTGTGGATTTTCCGTACATTTCTTTTGGGAGACAGCGGAGTTCCGGAGAGCACGGGAGACTCGAGTCCCCCAACTAATTTTTGTGTGTGCGTGCGTGTGACGGAGCCCAGAAATGGAGGGGGAGTCGCAGGCCAGACAGACAGCTACTTGACAGGGTTGTCAATTTCATTCGAAAGTTGTCGCATATGCAGCAAAAAGGAGGCGCCTGGTAGGGCGGGGAGGGGTGTACGTTCGATGAGGAAATAGGGAAATGAGTTCAAGGGCCTGGCCTGGCAGTCTATTAATAGCGACGACAGGGACTTGAACTTGAGATGGAAAATACTCGAAAATACTCAAGGGGTGGGGCGGTTAGCACTCGAGAGTAAATAAACGTCAAGGGGAAACGATGGAGAGAGAGAGAGAAAGACGCAGGTGGAGAGGCGGCAGGCGGTAGCGTTCTCAATAAATTTAATGCAAATTACAATTTTGTGCCAAAAATTAAGTTAAATTATGCCAAAGCCATTGAATGGAGCTGACGCACACCCTCACACACCCTAACACCCCCTCTCCCTCTTCCACGTACAATAAAGAATACCGCAAAGTGTGCAAAAGCTCTTTAAAGCGAGGAAAGCGAGGTAAGTGAGGGGAGGGGTAGGACACAAGTAGGACAAAGAACAGTTCGAGGGAAAACAAACCATTTTTTTTTGTTCAAATTGAAAACAAGGCGCAAGTGCACCTTCCGTATGCCGAGGCGTTAGATACCCTTACCAAGAATTTGGCCTTATCTTTGGGATACATTTTTATAGAGTTGAAGCTACGAGTTCATTTCAGATCATTGATCATCATTCACATCTTTGAAATGGAGCTGTAAGATCGGCAAGGGTTATTTTCTGTTTGATATCGAATATACATTGTAGTCCTTTCCATTTTGGGGGCTCCTGGAGAGGGTGAGGGTATTCCTCGCATAATGAAAAGTCAGAACTTGAAAATGATAATCAGCGTCAACAAATTTCAGGCATCCAGCATCCAAAAGGGAGAGCGCAAGGAGGGGGAGGCAGAGGGAATCAGATATCGGGGGGTTGAGGTAATGACAACGCACGGAGGCAGAGTCCGTATAATGATCTAATAAATTTCATTACCGCAACAAAGGGGAGATGGGCGAGAGGGAGGAGGAGCTGCTGCTGGCTTTTTATCTATTAGAGGACTCATGTTAGGGGCGTGTCACAGGGGGCCCCCCTCTACCCCTCTACCTCTCTCAGGTGTTTGAACTTTGCTGCTCACTTGAGTTTCGACTTGCCCCAAAAAAAGTTTAGGAAAACGAAAAGGAAAATGGAAAAGGAAAAACGACAGCATCAGCTCAGAGAATGAAAGTCGCGTTTGCTCACTTCAAAGTTTTGCGGAGGGGCGGTGGGGGGGGAAACTCTGTCATCGAGCAGGGAACTTTTGCAGGGAAATTGCCAATAGCCGTGGCCGCTGCTGCATATGTCAGCAGTTTTCCATTTTCTCCTTTCCCTTTTTGTGTTGGATTCGAAGGGTTTTCCCTGCTTCCTGCAAATGTTTTGTATTCATTTTGGTTATTTGGTTTATTGCGGAAATTTGTAAATTTGCTAAAGGGGTTTTACTGGCTGTCAGCAAGCGGAAAAGCGGAGTCGCAGAGCTGAGTGGTTCAGGTACTTGTAAGCACGGAATATTGATATTGTTATGGGTCTTACAGATGGGTTGTGGCAGTGGCTCTGCCTCGGGCAACGCAGGATGTTCGATTGACATACAAGAGGGGAGGAGCATTCAAATTCTGTTTGCGACAGCGACAGATTGATGCAGCTGCAGCGGACCAAAAGAACAGATTTGTGCGGTTCTTCTTTACAGCATAAATGTATCTATTTGTGAATGTATCTATCCATCCATCCATCCAACTCCCAGGACCACCTGGCGAGCCACAGCTGGAGGAACTTAACTTTCCCATTTGTCTGGCTAATTAACCGACAAAACGCACAAATAATCACTTCCGCTCTCTAAAAAGTATCTAGACAAATCCCCAGCCTACTTGTACTTAAGGGGAGTTCATAAATATAGGACAACCTCCCCTCCCCGCGCCACTACCCCACCCGCCCCAAAGGCAATTACCTACAGTCCAGAGGGGATACAACATTGGGGTGCGTGTCACGGGGGGGTTTGGGCAATAAATAATGCTACTTAATTGTTTTACAAAGCATAATTTTATCCTTTCGCAAATCCAGTGTTTTACAAACGTTTTTCCACAAAAAAAGGAAAGCGGGAAAAACGAAAAAACGACCTAAAAAAATGTGAAGGAAAATGGCGCCTCGCCTTTTCCTTTTGCCGCACCAGCTTAAATATGAATTAATGGCCAATAAAGATAATCTTTTACACATTCGCGTACGCAGCGCATTAAAAGTTGAATTTATATGCCCAGTGGCAAGTCCTGTCTCAAGGAACACACACACACATACGAGGACCGTATCCAGCCTAGCAGAAAGATTTTTTGTGCAGACCCCAGCAGATTTTATGCCACGCTGCAGGGCTCAAAATTTTAACCAACTCCAAGGGGGAGGAGTAGGAGGGGGGGCAGATGGTCATTAGAACTCATCTGCGAGAGTGATTATCCTTCAGGGTGTGGCACAGTGTGTGTCTGTGTGTGTGGCCAGCTGCATATTCAATGATATTGCCCCATACGTGGCACTCGAACCGAAGCAACGCCTCATTAATATTTCATATCCGACGGTGAATTATTCAAAACAAAGCAAAAGAACGCGCTGCGAATGGCCAAAATGAGGGCCAGAAGGAGGGCCAAGAGTCAGATCTCTGAAGTACTCCAAGGGTACTCCAAGGGTCCTTTTCGTTGGTCTCCTTCGGTCGTTGTATCAATATTTGCGTTAATCTGTCATTTTTTTCCATCGTTTATGAATATTTGAGTATCCCCCTGGAATGGTCATGGGTCTCTGGTGGGTGGATGGGGGAGAGTGTTTGGGGGAGTGATGATTGCGGAAATGTGATGATTATTGGTCGAACAAACAGTTGTGTTTGAACAGCGCGGCACCATATCAAATATCAGGCAGCATTTTGTTAATTTTCGGTTTCTGTTTGATTAAGAATAAAATACGAAATACTCGAAGGAATCAGTGGACCATCTACCATCTGTAGAACCACAAAACTTACGACTATCTCCCCCATTTGTCTATCAAAAGAGCCAAAGGGCACATTAAAATATTTTACACATTCATTTTCCGTTTGACCAGACAGAAAGTCATTGTAAGTGGCCCACCCACGCATCTCAGACGAATCTGAATCCAAATCGGAGCAGGAAATGGCAGCAATCTTCATAAAGCAGCCGCCACCCCACCCCCAACCCCTTTGCATATTTATTATATTTAGCAAATGGAGTGGAAGGGGCAGTTGGTCTGTCTCAGATTGTAGTGTAGTTTGTTTTGGGGGCCCACAATGAAAAGGGTTAGGCATGGGCATGGGCAGGGGCAGGGGCATATAAACAATAAAGAACGGGACAAGATTTGCATATTTTTAATATTTCTTTTGTAGCCCAGAAGAAAGACACCAGCAGGAAGCAGGACGAAGGAAACACTCAACTAAATTACACATTCGAGTGGCTCCAGGGGCACTCCCTGGCACTGGCTCTCTCTCGCTAAGATCTCCAGAGACACCACAGAGAAGTTGCATAGTAACTGCGTCTAACCTTCCAAAATAACTTTCTTTATCTCAGTATTACAGTCTGAGAATCGAAGTTCGCCAAAAAGCATTCCAAAAAGCATCCTACAACAGAAAACAAGATCTTTGTGGTCTGTGAACTTTGCTGTACTGCTTATCCTGCGTATAGAATTCAATCACCCAATGCACTGCTTCATTCTCATAGAAGAAAACTGCTTGGTAGATGCCTTGATTAACTGCGTTATTGACATATGCAAATGCACTGCTTATGGTGGCACTGTTATCTGCTTTTGCACTCACTGCTTGAGTGGTTTCACGGGAAAGCTGTCGTCGGCTAGCTGTCTCTTTCGCTCTCGACCTTCCATTGGCCCTAATATGTTCTTTCTTTCTTTAAATAAAATGTATCTTTCTGTTGCAAACATAAACAGATTTTCTCTTTGTTAACCTTTGATTTTTTGCCCTCCATTAGCGTTAAATTCCAGGCGTAAAATACTCCATTAAATCATTGGGAAAATCATTTAGCCATAATATTCGCTCGAGTGACATCGAAATTTGAGGGAATTCGAGGGGCCAGATATAAATATGCATGGGATATGGATGATGCATGAATGGATATGGCGATGGCATGCTCCTGCTCCTGCATGTGGCATGTAGCATGGCCAATAAATCTCCCAGAAATACATACGTAAAGCGAGCCGGGCCATATGCAAAATTGATTTCGCAACAATTAAAAAGCGCATCATCAACAATCCCAAACACTTAAATATTTAAACCGCTCTTTTTTCGGTGATCTGCTTTTTTTTCCAACAAGAGTTGCAATTTTCGTGTGTTGCAGTTGCAAGAGGAGTGTGCAGTGGCAGCGGCAGCGACAGTGTCGCAGGCAGTGGAAGTTGCAAAGAGCAGTTTTTGTGGCCAATAAACAAAAATTATTATGCTCAAATAAGCGTAAATGCATGCAAAGTGAATGGTTTTCGAATGGTGGCAAGGGCGCTGTGGTGCAGGGTAGTGGCTGCTTGCATTGTTGCCACAAAAAGTGTGTGTGTGAGTGACGATGATGAAAAATGCAACAGAGTGGCAGAGAGGGGGAGAGGGCGATGTCAACGCTGCTGCTGCTGCTGCATATTATGGCAAAAATGAAATGAAATCAAATGAAACGGAAGTTGCAAGCATTCCAAACACATTTTATTGCCACACACATACACACAGACACAGATACACATTTGGGGAAAATGATTTGACAACAAATCTGAATCCAAAAAACCACAAAAAATCAAAGGAAGAAAGAAAATCGGAGAGGAGAAAGGAGAGAGGGAAACACATAACAGAGTCCTCTGTCATATGAATGCAAAAAATGAATGAATGAGTGGATGCGATGATCGAAGCTTTGGATACCCTACTAGAAAAATGGAAGAACAAAAACTTGTACCTAAATGATTCTGACATCAGAGAACGTTTCTGCGTATACAGCCCATAGTCTCCCCTTTTCCAGGGTAGCAACAACGATTGCAATGAATTTTTATAGCCAAAGCGAACCGCCAAACGACGAGCAGGCGAATGAAATCAATCGAATCGAATCGAACGGCGAATGCAGTCATCGAGCATCGCAGGAGCCGCACAATTGAAATGGAAAATGTTATAAATCGCGTGCACAGGGTGGCGCTGGTCGGGGTGAAGGTGAGGAGAGTGGACTGGGGAGGACTGGGGAGGGGTGTGCTAGTGGGACTGTGTTTTTGTGTTGACTGTGGACTGACGCCAAGCCAATCGTTTAGCGGCTTTTGTCTCGTCATTTTTATTTGCCTTTGGGACCCACTTTTTATGGCTTGTCAACACTTTGTGGGAGTCGGAGTCGAGTTCCTTCTTTGCCTGAGGTTTAATTAAGCAATTCTGATTAATGACGAGCGGAGCCGCATTCCCATTACCATTCCGTGGGGCACTTTCACCGCCAGATAGCGAGACTGCCACTATACATTGTCCGTCAATCATCAATCATGCATTATGTCTGGAAAGCAAAAGCCACTGCCCCCACAACCATCACCGCCCGAAGCGAGAGTTGACTTGTAATTTGATTAGCAGACACGTCGACATCCCATCGCAGCGCATCAGAGGCGGAGACCCAGAAAGTACCGCTACTACTACTCGCCCTCTAATTCAATTTATCAATTCATTAGAGAGTGTCGCCAGTGTCCGTCGTGCTTACGTCACGAGTAATAAAGTTAATTTTTTAATGACAACTTAATGCATAATCATTAGAGTCGCCAACGTGATGGCCAACTGTCGATGATTGTCGCCGCTAATGCCCTCCACTCCTCCTCCATTCCCCAGTGTCCACTTGTTATGGGCCCCCAGGCGGGCATTAATTCCGAGTCGAACAGGAAGGACATTTACATACAGCACGGCACTGCTTGCTCCGAAGTCACATAATTTTCCAATCAATTAGGTTTCGCATTGACTTTCTGTGTGTATTTGGGGTCAGGCCAACCCATTGACAACTCAATGCGAGGAAAGGAATGCTCCCGAAAAGGTTGAAGAATGCTAAAGTTCGTGGCGGCCCAGAGCTTAGTTCGACACTATTTATGGGGTGGTGGTGCCTATATCTCAGCTAATTAATGGAGAGTCAGTGCCACTTCCGGTGGGGGCAAGCAGCATCTACTTCCCTAATTAATTAACGCCCACCACCAATGCCGTCCACAAAAGGTGGCCCATCTCTAAGCCAAACATGACACACGAAAAGGCCGTAAGAGAAATGTATACCGAAAAGTATGTGGAATATCTAAAGAATATACATACGAGTATGTATGTATGTATGTATGTGCTGATATCCGTTTGGACTATAATTGGCCTTCAGCTGGGCTACTGGCGGAATTTATGGCCGGTCCCAGTGACATTTGAGCCCGCATCCCTCGTCAGCGATGAGTAATAGAGCGTATCGAGGTATTGGGGTGTGGCCGTGCTCGTGGTCGTAGTCGTGGCTGTGCTTGTGGTTGTGGTCGCTGCGATGACATTTTAAAGTCGCTCTCCGGCATTCGGTCTTTAATGGGCTTTAACGAGCGCCATCCGCCTCCAATTGTCCGCCAGCACCGCCAACCCCGCTGCTCGGGACAGCCTCAAAGGCATATTGAATGACATCGCCCTGAGCCAAATTGGAGGGCGATCGTTTGACAAAGCTGCAAAAGTCGCACCAAGGAGACCCCCAACCACTCGGACACCTGCCTCTGCTGGAAGAGGGAGAGGGAAAGTTGACCTCGGGCGCATCGGTTTCAAGGTTCTCCGGCCCCCAAAGCTTAATTAAACCCAGCAGCAGCAACAGCAGCGTCTACGTGTCCGTAGTTACTCTCTTCTTTCTCTTCTTTCTCTGCTCTGCGTTTAGTTTACCGCAATTACGGCAATTAACACTAAGCAATTAAAGGCAGCAACAATGCAAATTACGTGCAACATGCAAGCACGAAACGACGAAGCACTGTCCTACACAGAACTCATGGCACAACATGGGCAAAAAACCAAAGACAAAATCTATGGCTAAGCAAATCAACGAAACGACAATGCAAATACCCTGGAAATGGAAGTCGAAATTAAGGAGAGATACTAGAGGCGGAGAGAAATGGAAGTTTTTAGGCAAAGAAAGAGAAGATATATCCTATATATCTGAAGATATGAACGGAGGGGAATCTATAGATGGATACGAATGGAAATATTGGTATTAAAATGCCACTAGAATGACTTTCAATGGAAGAAGTTTGAGATAAGCCTAAATATTCATCTACATTAGTTCGAAGGATAAGCGAAGGATAATTCCTAAGCATCTCTAAGTATCTCTATTTTCGTATAGCCCTTACAAACAAAGTCACGAACACATAGACCCCTTTGTAAGCTCGTTTTGCAGAGGGTATCAAACAAATAAACAGCGGGAAATGTTTGGCTGCATCAGAGACAGAGAGAGAGAGAGTGTCCACCCCCTCGATTTCCCTTAGGGAGGAATGTAGGGGGGGTGGGGGGGGGGGGGGGGGGGGGACACAGTGGCATACAGTTTTAAATTTGGCTCCGCTGCGGCGAAGACTGAGAAGACAGAGGACAGCGGCGGCGGAATGAAAGCCCTGACCCACAGCAATGCCCCTGGCGATCTGGCAATCTGGCAATTGGACGGTGTGGTTCGCTCTCCAGTTCTGTTTGGGTCTGCGGCGCCCTGGTGGTGCCCTGGTGGTGCCTGGTGGGGGTGGGGGTCCGCTGCTGGTGTTGCGTTAAATGGGACCACAAAATGCAGTGCATCGTAGAACTAATTAAGTTTAGCCGAGAGCCAGACACACACACACACACAGAGACAAAAGGGATGTACGTGCTCGAGGTTCGATAATTAACTGAATGGCAACATGCAGCAGCCTCAGCCTCCCACTGGCATTCCCACCCGAAGGCCACTCCTCACATTTACAATATTTGCCTAAACATATGCCACTCGGCGGGGGAGGGTGGAGGGGGAGTGGCATTGCACTTGAACTGGTTGCCAGAACTGCAGATTGTTCCACAAACACGAACATTGAGTAACATTTCAGCGTGGATCCTCGATTGAAGAGTTAAAGTCCAGAAGTTGTGCAGTTTCAGGAGCGTAATTTTAATTGCCAGCCAACCGCCCCCTCGCCCTGCCTCCCCCCATAGTCCCTCCTCCTTGGTTTCTTCAAGTGTTTGTGGCAAAGTGGCAGACAAACATTTTTGGCCCACATTTTGAGTAAATTCCAAAAATAATTTCCACAGGAGCAGACCATCTGTCTCTCTCCCTCTCGCCCATTCTCTTCTATAGTTTGCATTGCTCTCTGCTGGAGAGCAGGAGGGGGGGGCCCTGTACTCGTACTATTTTTTAGAATTGCATTAAATGTGAATAAAAAGTGGATCAAAATGGAAAATCCCCGTCCTGTACTCGAGAGTATTTTATGCATTGCAAATATTTGAAAGCCATTCACTGGCACCAAAAATCTGCATAATACCCGTGTATTAGGGCATTTCCCGGCCATTGAAACGTGTTAGTGTATCTGTGTCTGTGTGTGTGTGTGTGTGTGTGTGTGTCTGTGTGCGGATATAAAAACCAAAAAAAAAAAAAAACAGATACGACAACAGAAATGACAACCGCATACGGGATGTAGGATCTATTCCAATATCACAAACAATAAACAGCCACAAACGATGGCCGGGCAACAACAATAGTCGTAAAAATGCAAGGGGTGAAGGAGAATGGGGAAAGGAGAAGGGAAACTAAAACAAAGGGAGGCGCTCGCTCTCTATGGAAAGACAGTTGGCCGAAAAATATAAATCGCCTGCTGCCAGCTAAGCAAAAGCCAGGCTATCAAAAGCCATAAATATCATAAAAAATATATTATCATGCGACCAGAACTTCAAAATTGGAATTCCCCCCCGACCGACCGACCGACCCATCCATCCTCTATTGCTATTTATGGGCGTATACATTTGGGAGTGAGTGTGTGCGCTACAGAAAATTGTGTGTTAACAGGCCCTCTCGAAAAGGGGGGCGTGGGGAGGGGTTTCTGCTGCAGGGCCAAGAATATTTTAATACGTGCAATAAAATTAGAACAAAATACGCACTAAAGCCAAATTGAAAAGAAAATCGTTATGGCTGTGAAACACACCCCGCCCCCCCGTGCTCCCCCCCGGCCACCGAATGTCCCGAAAATCTAGTCACCAGTCAAGAGAGAAGGGAAGGGAAGGGTACACCAGTCCTAGAACCGATTCAAGCGCGTTAAGCAAAATGTGTTTTAGGGGCATAACTTCAGCAGCCATCGCCATAGCCACAGATACAGATACAAATACAAATACAGATACATGTGTATATCCTTGCTGTAAGGACAGGGGAGGGGGGAAGGGCATATCCTACTCAAAAAACTGCGACAAAAACACATTTTATATGCTTGTTGTTGGCTTTCGCTGAAGTTTGGAGCAAGTTTTGTATTTTTCATACGATATTTTTACTCGCTGCCACGGTTCTTATACAAGGTATGCGTAGAGCTGAACGGGTATGATGGTACTCACTGTGGTTTGCCACAGAGAGAGATTGGTATCGTCTATCTCTATCTATTCGGCCAGAATGGTTGGGATTGGAAGCAAAGACTGAAGGAGCAGCAACTTAATCTCAGAGATAGATATTTGCCCCCTGTTTAGCCACTTTCATGGCAATTGGTTAACGACTGAGAGAATTCTGGCTAAGTAAAGGGTATGTTTTGGTCGCAACATGCAATACTCCTTTACTTTCTTTCATTATTTTTTTTTATTGTCATATTTTCTCATGCGAGTTGAGGAGTAGAGAAAACTTCTGGATTTTCCAATAATTTGTTGTAGCCAACTTGTTTTGCATGCCCCTCTGTGTGTGTGTGTGTTTGTGTTTGTGTGTGTGTGTGTGTGCGTGTGCGTGTGCGTTCTACACACAATAGCAAGCAGTACGCGTGAGTGTTGGAGGGTTAACAGCGGATACGGGATACGGGGCGCCCCCATTCCCATTGCCATTCAAAAGGGTTGCCCCACATCTCTGAGGGGGAGAAAGCGGAGGACCGACCAGCAGTTTCTGAAATATATTTTTATTGCTATTGCACACACCCCCACAAACACACACGCACACATAAGAGTAGATACACTAACAAGCAGGCGACGGCGACGGCGACTCCTCGGCATTGACTTTCTTTTCTATTTCGCCATTAAAGCGCTAACAACAAACAAACCAGCAGCAGCAGCAACACCATGCGGAAATGGCGAAACCGTAGCATACTTTTTGTCATATTTCACTGGCTACAACGAGAACCAGACAGCAGGAGGAGCAGCAGCAGGAGCAGGAGCAGAAGGAGCTGCAGGACCAGAAGCTAGAGCAGCAGCCAGGACAGGATCAGGACACGCATGTTGCCGGGTGCGTGTGTGAGGATGCGGGCACTTCATAAAAAACACTTTCATTACAACAGCAACAAAATCAACAAGAATGAATGCGAATATGGAAGGCGAACAGTGGAGGAAATGCGCTTCGTAGTGCTCAAATATTTATAAGGAAGTACACAGGGAAACACCGCTAAAGGTTCCAAGGTGTGAGAGAGCTCTCACGGTGCGAGGGACCGCAGGAGATAATATTTTGTGCTGTTTCTTCAAGAAGGAGAATCTCTTTGGTATGACTGTCATCTTTGCTCTATCGAATCACTCTATCAGTTTCTTCTATATCGTATCTGTGTGTATGTTGCCTCCCATGGTGGCAACCATTTGTTTGGGCTTCGGCTCGGACTCGACTCTTGACTACTTAGTACTTGGAGGGCCATTATTTCATGTGCAAAAGTCGTTGCGTGTTGTGTTTGCTATTAAAAATGTCAGCAGCCACGGAGTGGAGTCCGTTTTACAGCTGCCATGCCACATGCCTCATGCCACATGCCTCATGCCACACTGGCTGGGATGTGTGCGGTACACGCTTTCAACACCGAAATGAACTTGTACGCCATGTTTACGAGCTGATAAAAAACAGTTGACCAACACTTGTGCAAGTGGAAATTGACTTTAACCGGGGGTCAAAGCGAGGCGCAGAACAGAAGCAGCAGCAGTGGGAGCAGCAGCAGTGGCAGAAGTGAATATGAGATATGCTGTGTGGCAGCCCCCTCCCCCTGGGAGCTCTGTCTCTCCGACAGACCCTCGACTTGGCCTAGTTCTGGGGGCCGCAGTTAACAGCAGCCATTGCCTGGCGATAGCCATACAAAAGCTCTCGATTGTTTCAGAGTTTATTTCGGCACAGTTTTTGGCACAGGACTTTTCGGAAGGACTCTCTTCGCAAAGAGCACGCGAGGCTATTAAGAGAGCCGTAACAGAGAGACTCGTGTGAGTGTCTGTTCGTCCGTCTGTTAACTTGAATAACAATTTGTTTTTGGCCTACAAATTTCTATCGCTAATGGAAGACTCACGATCCATTTACGATTAGACGCTTTTTCCAGTGTTTTCGTGGCATGGTGGCGCCTGCATTGATTGACGCATTCACCATGCAACAGGTGGGTCTTTGATTGATGTTCTATGTGGAAAGGAAGCCAAAGTGGGGGATGATATATCAAACAATATCAAAGGGAAATACATGATAGATTGAAGGTGGAAGGAAGCCAAAGGGTTCTGGGAAAACAGGAAGATTATTCACATATTGAATGAATGAATTCACATTCCAAATGAATAGAAAAAGAAAAGAACTTAGAAACAGATGATGTATTTGTATGGCATTCATCAGTATTCATCTGTAAAAGATTGTTGTTTCATGCATCCTCGACAAATACCGATGTACATTTTAGCACACACCAAAACAGCTGATTTTTAGTACAAGCTGCGCAAGAGAGAGCATCACGCAAGAGAGTACACAAATGCGAGAGAGATTTTCAGAGATTAGTCTCTCGAAAAAGCCGAGAGCAACCGAGAGTGGCAGAGAGAGAGCACAGGAATGCCGCAGGCTAATTTGAAATGTAAACAAGATTAGACGTTTGCCATAATTCGACCTGCAGTCCGTCTATAATTCATGTTCAGATTCCCCTAGGATTTGGGATCGAACGTTGAAGATTTGAGCCATCAGATGATGCACTTGCAGGGCAGTCCCTTGGACACTTGACCGGAAATCGCTGCCCAAAAGCCTGCTATAAAAACACTCTGCTGCGAGGGTCGCACTGCTAACAGAGCTCTGTTGTCCGCAGCCTCCGTGTCGTGTCGCCGCCGCAGCATCGTGCCGTGCCCTCGTCACGCCTCGACTCGCCTCGTCTCGCTCATTGGCGACGAGCTCATTGCTCGGCTTTTGTGGGGGGGCGCCACACAGCATCCGTGCTGGCTTGGGTGCTGCTCTGTGGCTGTCGTTCGATGCTCGGCTCTCGTGCCCGTCCGTGCCACAGTGTGTACCATAAAAGCCGTTTCAGTGAGAGTTTGCGATCCCGCGGGTACGGTCGGAACTAACGGGACTTCCTTATCAGCTTGTGTCGCGCATCGGTCGCGGGTTGTGCGTGCGGCGTGTGGCAATCATTTTGCAAAAGAAAGATCCAGCTAGAGAATGCCACCGAAATCTGTACAAATCGAAGCCTCACGAATTGGTTGAACCGATCCGATCGGAAAATGTGTGCAAATTATTAGGGAAATGTGGAAAACGCAGCCCTCGCAGAGAAACCCCCGAAAAAATCCAAAACAGAAACGCGTGCGTTTCCAGTTTGTTTCAAGTGCGTCTTTAGTCGCGTCAGTGTCGCGCGCCCTTTCATCCAAAAATTGCTAGTAATGTAAGCGAGATTCTTCGTTGTTTCGTTGATTCGTTGTTTGTTATTGTATTTGTAATTGTAATTGTTGCTTGTTGCAAGCAGCAATTTGTTGTCGCTGTCATTGTTGCTACTGCCACTGCATGCCGCAATCAAAGCATTTAAGATCCCCCACTGTGATGATCCATCCCCGACGACGACGACTGACTACAAAACGCTTTTGCCTCTGCGTTTCTGATTTTCTATGAAAGTCATTTTCCAGCATCAGCGGCAGCGTCGGTCAGCGATTGAAAAGCGCACGAATCTGTGAGTGGCGTTGCTGGGATTACTCTGCGTCTCTGTGTGGGATGCTATGGGATGGGTTGGTATGGGATGGGATTGGAGGGGTGCTCTATACAAGTATCTGCGGGTTTTGTGTGTGCCGGCAAAGCAGATAAAACGATTTCTATGCTGAGCTGCGCTTTTGATACCCTCCACGCAGGTGCTATGATTTTATGATCCTATAAAGTAGATAAATGAATATTTTAGCCTCAGATGTGAGAGGATCCTGGCGTACTATCTAGTGCAGGGTATCTACTACTTCGGATCACGAAACCTAGTCTTCAGTGCGGGTTTTAGAATGCTTTTTTTGTTGCATGGTCATGTAAATTGCATGAAATATTTTGTTATTGTTGAGCATTTGCGTTGGTATTTTCTATTATTCCATTTTGTCGCAACTATTCTCCAGTGTCATGACATGCAAGCGAGCGAGTGTCCTCTACTCCTATTGCTATTGCTATTGCTATGGCTGCTGCTGCCCCATGTGGCAAATGCCATCATATTTCATGCCATTCCACACATAAGTGCAAAATTGCTGGCCCCTGACGATGGGCCTGACCTTGGGTGTGGGGGGTAGTGGGGGGTAGAATGAAATACGAACTATCAACTAATGGGAAATGTTACTCGTACCCCACCCAACCCCACCCTCTTTCTGTCGAGGAGAGAGATATACATTTGTTTAAATTGCTAAATTGCTGAAGTGTGCGTGTAATTTCATTACACACTGTCTGTCGAATGTGCCACTCGAAAAGGCTGTGCCTTTCCTCTTCTGCTCTTGAGCTGCAGGCGGACACTGGAACTGATTAAGATGAAGGGGTGGGAGGGGTTAGATACAATAGGATGCCATCAGCCATCAGCAGGAGGTGCAAAATCTGTGAATGTGAATGCGAGATGAATAATCAGATTAGGAATGCAAATTGAATGGAAATTTATTTGATATGCGAGTTAGATTCAAGGGGAAATTGCTGTGCTGTGGAACAACCAGAGCACAAGGTCATCCTCTCATTTTCACAGACATTTGTGGGAAATTAGAGGATAATGCCATGGAAAATGTGCGTTTATGTGGGCTAAGTGCTTGGCATTTGAATGTATGAGGTGTACCACTTCAATACCAGATAGAAAATCAATCGAAAGTTCCATTGGAGAAGACATGGACATGATGTATGTCCAATGTGTATGCCACATTGACCGACCATAGGAAATGCTTTATTTAATGCCAGTTAGCGCACATTTAAGCTCTTTATTTGCTTAACTTGCCAGCAAACCAATTTGGAACGCATCTTCACTCTGCATTGTTGATGCTGTAATTAATTATGAAATTCTGGGAAACAATAGCGAAAGCAATTTAGAACTGAAATCGGATACACCCAAGCAAACGGGATTATTGGGGGCATGTAGGGGGCAAAGTGCAACAATGAACAAAAGGCACAAGTGTCTGTCTGTGTCCAAGGTCAGGACAGCAGCTGCCTGCTGCCTGCATTCGAGTGATAAGACTTTTAAGCGGTGTCACATGCAAGTGGCATGCCCCTTGAAGCAGTGCAAAGTATGCCAAGCCGCACAATTAGCATCCTTCTGGAAGAGAGCGAGAGCGGAGGGCATCAACAGCTGCCAGAACGATGACGATGACGATGGCGCCAAGTGTGGAACGCTCTGATTGCTGCCCCCCCACTCCACATCCCCCCCTCTTGTGCTCCCTGGCAGTATTTTTTTAGTATTCATAAAAATGTACTTGAACATCCCCCAGACAGGCATCCGAGCAGCCATGCATGTCGTTTTTTATAGGCTCACTTAGCGGCCATAAACCGCAGTAAAAAAAAGGGCAGCGACCAGAAGAGAGTGCAGGTGCAGGTGCAGGGGCTCTGCTCTGCTTTGAATGCCTCAAGGACTCTCTTTGCCTTCGCTTGCCTGTGCTTCACCCTTCGCCCGATATGCCATAACATAATAATATTGTAACTCTTTGCACTTCAAATTGCGTTTTAATGCAAACACACACTTCACTTCATTACATTACGAGTACGAGGGCGAGGGCACAAGCTGTAGGTGGGGATGGGGGTGGGGGAAACTTGCATGCCGGAAATGGAAAAGAGTCGACACACTCTGATGCAGCAGTTGCAGCCGGAAAACATCCCACACACACACACACATACAAATTTGCTGACTTTGCAAGTTTGTAAATTGAAGTGCATGTCGATCGTTGAGCTGGTTGCATGCCTCAATGGCGAAAACTAGCACAATGTGCCAGCTTCGCTTACCAGCAGCAGCAAGTTACGTATACGCAGTGGGGCACAGAGACTGGCTGGCTGGCATTAGCTAATGTGAGTCACATTTTATTGGCTGCACACACATATGCAATATTTTCTGTGCCAGAGTCTAAACTGATTTGCAAAGTTTTGGCAGCAAAGTAAATGGATATTGTCTGTACGTTTAAAGATACCCAGGAGCCATGCGAGACGCCACAGCCAATCCAATCCAATCCAATCCCCTCTGGGGCATGCACTGAACAGTGTGGCATTGATTGTCGCTAAATTAAGGCTGAACAATGGACTCGAGCACTGATGCTTCAATGGGATTGCATTCAAGTTGATTCGAGAGCTGCCACACATTAAAGTTGATTCGTGCGAGTGAAATGCCACTCCAGCAAAAAGGAAACTCAGAAACTCATAAAATCTAAACTAAATTTAAATCCACTCTCCACATTCCCACACATTTATGTGGCATATTTTTCAATGAAAGCTTTCACCATTTGCCCCGTGATTCAATTACGGCCTTGCAGTGGAATATATATTTTTAGATTAGATCCAAATATTTGCACTCCGAATATTTTCGGGTTTATTATAAAATTGCATTTCATTTTTATTCACAAACGATTTACGATTGCCTCGCCTCGCCTCGGCTCGTTTTATTGCAATGAATTGGCCAGTGGATTTATTAACCCCACACTCCCCGCCATCGACAATCGACACTCGAAAAGGATGATTAAGTGCCGAAGCTCTCGAGGACTCGCTCAAGCGTAGGCATGAACGAACTGCACTTCGACCTGTGAAAATCAATAAAAAATAAATACAAAATACACGAAAACTTTTAGTTACGTTTCGTCGCAAATAAAATTAGTTGTGCGGCGGGCTAAAAGCTATGACCTATGACCTATAAGCAAGTCAATATATCATAGAAGCATGTCGATGCCTCATCTGCCTCATAGCCACTGCCTCGAATCAGCCTCATGTGGCGGCTGTGTAGTCGTAGTCTAGAAACAGTTTCCGATTTCCGTTTTCCTGTTTATCGTTTATCGAGTTTTTTTTTGCCTAGGTTACATAAAAGTAAAAGCAAAATCCAGACGCCATCGATGGCAAAGAAAAACAACACAAAATCCAAAAGAGAAATTCGCACTCGTTAGCCAGAACCACTCCTCCCGCCTCCCGGCCCCCTCCCGCTTCCCATCTGCACATCCATTTCCATTCCCATTTCTGAAACCATCATCGTCAGCCTCGTCGTCATATTGAACTCTGATGGTGGCACGTTCCTTGCTTCCGAGGAGCCTTCTTGCTCTTTAAAGATCCAACACGCGCACGAGGATACTTTGGCACATATTTTGCCAGGCTGCCAGGCTGCAGCCTGTCACTTCCATCTTCCAGGAGGCGTGGGCCGTGTGGCGTGTGTTGTTAGTCATTTATATGGGCCACATAAATTATAACAAATATGTATGTATGTACGCAGGCGGCATTCCAAATGCCGATTTCTCACTGCTTTCCGCTTAGTGGATGTTATAAATAATCTTTAATTAAAACACAGCCCCCCCCCGCTCTCTGCCAGCAGAATATGTTTTAAAATATTGAGGTGTATGTGTACGTGACGCTGCTGCTGTGACGCTGCTGCTGTGACGCTGCTGTGAGTCGCTGCTGTGTACGGAAATGGCCTCTGATTTGTAGCTGTCAAAAAAGGCTTTTAATTAGCTTTTGGAGACATTATCTCATATGAGTTGGGATGGCAACTGGTAAAAGCTAAACGCCATTTGGTTCTTGGGAAAAAGCGTTTACTCCTCCTGGCCAAAAGCCCTCATAGACACGCAATTGATTTCGTTTTCGTTCAATGCTTTTTGTTAACAAAAAGAGTATTTTCTTTATTATCAATTATCTTTACGAAAACGAATTCCAAGCCCAACTAACAATCAATCAATGGCCTAAATCCTGCCCGAAAAACGTGAGAGAATCTCATTTATTTGAGGACTTGGATTGCATTGTGTTGTGTTGCATTTGATGCCATAATTGGGTTCGAAAATACTACATAAATTGGACATTTCGTTCGCATAAATAACGTGCGTTACAATTGCCATAAATTCAAGAGTGAAAACAAACAAATTAACCCAATAAAACTGTACAAAAATCACATAAATTACATTTCCCCTTCAGGGGCAGGGGCAGGGGTGACTGGTGCAATGAATTTGCTTACAAATTTGCCAAAACCAAAAATAGAGGCAATTAAATAAATTTCCCACAATAGAATTTCCCCCTAGCTGCAGCAGCAGCAGCGGCGGCAGCGGAGGGAGCGGCAGCGACAGCAAACTGCAATTATCTGAGAAATGGAATGAAATTTTCGTTTTATTTTTGGGTTTTTCATTTCATTTTGTTTTGTTTAGGTTAGTTTTGTTTTACTTTATTTATTGACATGTCAACAAATGTTGTATGACTCTTTCACTCTCTTCCCCGCTCTCTCTCTGTGTCTGTCTATCTCTTTCTTTCTGTTCTGTTCTGACTATCCCTCTCTTTCACAGCTGCTGCTGCAATAAATACATTTAAAATCAAATTCGCGCCAAAGCATCAGCCCCTGCAAAATGTTTCCAGTGCAGAGAAAGTGCAGAGTGTGAGGAGAAGCTGCCACAGAGAAACTGCACAGACCAGGACCCATTGAAGCCACCGAGCCACTGCCACTGAGCCACTGCCAACAACAAAGCAAAAACCACACACACACACACACACAAACACATTGAGAGCAGGGCCATCATGGGTCGGGCCTCGTTCTGCTGCTGCTGCCTGCTGGTGTGCCTCGTCCTGTCCACGCTAAATGGCCCGGCGACAGGAGCAACACGTGTCCGTGTCAGCTCCTCCACGACCATGACACGCAACATCGAGGAGGAGAACGGTAAGTGTGCCACAAAGAACCATCCCCCCGCCCTCCACCCACCACCCCCCTCTACATATATCTATCTATCCATGTTTCCAGGTCGATTTGAACGTTGCTTTATATTGATAAAGACATGGCACTGATTTCGTTAGCTTTTCCCATAAACTGATTGTGCCACCAACGCCCACACCCTCCCATTTTGCACTCTCCATACCACTCTCTCTCTTTTTCGCATGTTTGTGTGTGTGTGTGTGTCTGTAATTTAATTTAAAGTGAAAAGTTTGACTGCCATTAAGGCCGTGTGTGTGCGTCCCTGACGCAACTTTTATTCAATCAACATAAAGTTTATTGTGTGTAAAGAAATTGGGTTTTGCGGATCGACAAAGCGACAAAGCGGTGCTGCGTCCTTTGTCGTTGCATTATCGGGTAAATGGAATTTGCAGCCCGGATTTTATGCGCACGGAAATTATGCCGAAAATTGTTATGGATTTGAAATTGATTTCGATTTCGATGACTCCGTCTCCGACTGCCACTGCGACTCTCGCCAGATGCTTCGTTCTGCCTCGACACTGGTCAACAAAACTTTCCGCCACTGGCCATCAAATAATAAAATTCGGCCAATAAATAAGCTCTCAAAGGGGAGGAGCAGGGCTGCAGGGGTGCAGGCCGAAGTTCAAGTACGAAAAAAGGGCAACAAAACTTTGCCAAGTATCCAAAAAGTTGCCCAAGAAGCTGAAAGATGGAAGGACTGCATTAGCTTGGCCAAAAGTCCTGCCCTCCCCTCTCTCTCTTCTGCCCACACATACATACATATTTCGTCTCAATTAACAGTGCGTATGAACAATCTTTGGGATCACGTATACGCTTACGCGTACGCATACGCATACGCCTTGTGGAACAGAGAACAAACCAGACCAATGCAGTGGTCCAACGCCTGCGGCCTGGGGTTGCATCCCTGGTCTGGCCTGGCCCCTGGTACCGCAGTCGAAAGTTTTCCCCACAGCGAGAGAAAGGAAGGAAGGAAGGAGGGACTGGGCCTGTGGCCGTGTTCCAGCGTATAAGGGACTTCATAAATTTAGATTTTATATGTTTTCAATTGAATTTCGTTGTTGCGCCATCAGAAACTTTTTACTTTGGCATTTCCATGTTTTCCAAGGCAACAACTTTAGCAGCACACGCCTTACGCCTTACGCCTTACGCTGGAGAAGGACTCTCTCCAGCAGGACCTGAAAGCACCGTAGACCACTTCCTTTGCAGCTGCTCTGCTGCTACTCAGCGGCTTGTGGACTGCTGGAAAAGTATTTATCGCATTTCTATGAAAACAACCTACTCAACATTTTGGCCAAAAACTTTGGAATTATGTTTAGCTTGGCTTGCCGCTCCACACACACACACACACACACACACACACAGGAACACTGTGGCAAAGCAAAGTTTTCCATTTGCACCGCAGCAGACAGCCTTATAAATGCTTACTTAGAGGCAGATCGGATGAGTTAAGTTTGAGCCCACCGAAAAACAGTGTAAACTTCGATTCGGCCGTCCATATCTCAAGTTTTTGAAGGGGGATTTAACGCCAGATTTACCGCCAGATCTTTCCCTCGTCGGCGTCAGCGGAGGGAGAGAGAGCCAGTTGTGTTGTTGGCTCGTCAACGGGACAGGAAAGGAGTTGCTGTAGTTGTTGTTGTTAGTGTTAGCAATTGGTTCTGTGCTTCTGCTCAAGAAGTTTAGTCTTGGAAATGTTTCACGAGTACATCACACACTCGACTGCACTGATTTCCCTATTCAATTCCGTAGAAAGTTGCCCGGGAAAGGGGTATTTCGCACTCGAATGCGTGACTGTTTTTCAGAAGTTTGTTGTTTCGGCGAGTGTTTCATTTAGATCCTTCAAGGAAGTAGCCCTCCTGCCATTTACCGTACACCCAATTTCATTGTCGATTTCCATATAGATTTTACACTTTTTTCCGGTTTTGTTTACTAAAACAAAATTAAGTTTGATTTATTGTTATGTCATTTGTATATAAATATATTTATTTACTTTTTTATATTTATATTAAATATAGTTATTTTCGCCTTTTATTTGCATGTTTTTCTTATATTATGTTTTCCTTTAATTTTCTTTAATATTTGTTTTCTTCCTTAATTTTCTTACAGCTTTACTTTTGCTTTTGGCCGGTAAGTCGTTGACCAAGTTTTCTTTTAGCCACAAGCATGCCGTTGGAGCCGTCTTCCCACCTTCCCCTTCTTAGGCCCTCTTTTTAGCCAAATTATCAACATATTATTGGTGTTTGAGCCGGGCACAACCCAAACAATTTGCACACCAAATTGACCAGGCCAACAGAGGCGTCTGCCACACCCCATACAGTCACACACACACACAAGAATCGAATCGGCTTAGTAACGGTATGGGAGGATGGGAGAAGCCAAAGTCAAGCATCAACTTGAAGAAAAAATAAAGAAAAAAGCAAAACAGAAAAGAAAAACAGGCAAAACAACTTTCGGCTGGTCAAAAGTCGTCCCTCTGATATCGCATGTCCCTATATTTATGTGTGTGAGTGTATCGTATGTCTGGGTGTGCATGTGCGTGTCCAGTTGTCCAGAAAAAACTTTCGCCTCGAATGTTGGGTCGAAAATCGTTGAAAAATCCCGATGCAGTAGCAGCAGCAGCAGGGAAACCGCCGCCTGACAGCGCGTTGAATGACAAGCAGTGCTCTTCGGTCGTTGAGTTTGTCAAGATTTTCCTTGCCTTTCTTTGGCTTTTCTTTTGGGCTCTGCTTTCCATGGTCTCTGCATGGCCTGTCCCCTGTCCGCTGTGTCCTATGCCTGATATGGAGTAGCCTACTTCTGTTTCTTCTTCTTCAAAGGAAACCACCTCTGCCCCACTCCATTTGCTGTGACTTTTCCCCTGTTTTTCTCCACATTTTCCCCCGTTTTCGACCCATTTTGGTGGCTTTTCTTTGCCGTTGTTTGCCCTGGGGCCGTATAGAAAATGCGTGGCCATACTTCATTCATTTCATGGCTTTGCAGAGGGACATTTATCATCGGGCCCTCGAGTGCGTCACAAAAAGGCAGCGCGCCCAACCCCCACCCACCCATCAGTGGGCGTCCGTTCTGCCTTCCTTGTGATTTCTATATTTTTTTTGTGTGTTTTGATGGAGGGAGCAAAAACAACAGACAAAAAAATAGGGCAATATTTTGCCACCCGAAAATGTTAAATAGAATTCATTTCACTTACTCTTCGGCTAGCCCTGCTCTGCCCTGCTCTGCCCTGCCATTCCATTCCTGCTGTGTATCTCTTTCGCTCTGTGTACTCTACTCTCCTCCTCTCTTTAGCTGCCTCTCTTTTATTCATGGCACTTTTTGCCCCTCTTAACGCTCGTGTTATTTTTGTGTATGAATTTCTGCGGTTACATTGAATATTAAGGAGCAAAAGGAGCGAAAGGAGGTTCGTTTCGGTTCGGGCAATTTCCAGGTCAAAAAAGTGGAAAATTTTAAGCCTACTTGAAATTTATTTGCACTCATTACCTCCGACAGTTCTTCGCGAGAGCGAGAACTCACAGAGGGAGCGAGAGAGAGAGAGAGGGAAAATACTTGTTTTTGGCTTACAGGTTAAGCTGCTTGCGCGAGGGAATTGGGTATGATATCTCCAATTGGATAGGAGACCTAGAGACAGACACACACACACACTAATGAACAAACAAAGCTTAGCGTGGAGGAGCCCAACACTAATAAGGGGAGGGGAGGGTTGGGAGGGACAAAATGACAAAACACTTTTCCACTCGAATCTCCACATCTGACTTATGGGATTTTCCATGCAAATGCCACACACAGGATAAAGGATACTTTCTTTGCAGCAAGTTGTCGCCTCTGCCATATGCAAGGGGGGGGGGGGGGCAACCAGCTCTCCTCCTCCCCCTGGAAGAAACATCTTTATTGTCGTCGTCCGACTGACTCACTGACTGACAACTATTATGCTTTGTTAATCGGCTTAGAACTGCCCCTATCCCCGTCCCTGTTCCTAGTGTTATTTCTGGGATTTTTTGGCCAAAAGATGTTGCCATGTGGTTGCCAGCAGATTGTCATTGCTCTGTCTGTCTGTCCGCCTGTCTATGTCCTGTCCTACATCTTTTGGCCTTCGTTTACGAGTATTTCTGATTGTTCATTTGCCACACACGCGCGCTAAAAACTGAGACCGCAGACAGGGCTCCAGCCATCCATCCATCCTTCCTTCCTTCCTTCCTGCCTTCCACCTGGTAGCAAGCAGATGAGGCAAAGCTTTGTCTTTGTCGGCATGCCACACACACAGACAACCGAAATTTGCGGCCTCTGTCTCTGCCCCTATGTGGCGGCTGACAGCTTAAGACTTGGGCAAAGGGCTCCGCTCCCCATTTGGTTGTGGCTGTGGCATGGAAAAAATTGCTACGTGTATGTGTGTGTGGGTCCCTCTGCTCTTTCGTTAGCATTCCGTGTGGAATTTGATACTTGATTATTTGTTGCTGGCCTCAAGCGTGCATAATATATCAAAGTGGCGTCAACGTCAACTCGATTCTGCTGGGCTCAGTTCCCGCTCCCCCTGCCGCACCTGCCACCAATCCAAGCCCTCATTTTGTTGCGATGTGGAAGAACAACGACATGTGTAGACATCATGTGTTGGCAGGCTACAGGATACACAGAGGGCCGGAGCCCCTGATTTTAGTTACATTTTAGTGTTGGCCGCATAATAAATAAATAAACAGTTGGTTGGTCTCCAGCTTCCCCCCTCTGTTTGGGGCCTCTGCATTATCCTTCCACCTGCCCCAGGGGCCTCTCCTGTCGGCGCTCCTTTCGTGCGTTTCGTCTCGTTTTGTATGCTAAAGAGGGGAGATTCAGTTCCAGTTCCACAGGAAGTGCTCTTTAATGCCAGGCCCAAATCTCACACGCAAATCTCCGGCAAAAACTTTTTCATTAATCTTTGGGTTTTTCTTGCAAATTGTTGTTGGTTTTGTTGCTGTTGTGGCAGGATTGGATTTGCATACCTAAATTGTTGTTGTTGTTGTTGTCAAATTGTGAAAAACATTTGAGCTGTGGGTCAAGAAGGACAGGAAGGGAGTTGGGAAAAACCAAATATTTAAATGCTTAAACAAAGTTTTATGTTTAAATCGGAAAATATTTTGACTTATCGTTGGGGCAAAAGCCACAGACCACAGAAAATAAAGGATTTGTTTTTCATTCAATTAGCTTTCCTTTGTGGAAAGCAGCAAGATAACTTCAACAATCGCTTATCCGTGTCCCTTTCTACGATTATGCTTTCTCCTCGATTGAAGGTGCAACATATTCTCCAGTAGTCTCTTTATTTCCTCGTTCTTCGAAATGCAAACAAACAGACGGAAGTTTATGTTTAGCAACTTTAAGCACACTCACACACACACAAAGGAGTGCCGTGGCACCCGTCCAAATTGGAGCACACATGCTACGCGGAGGGGCATCCGGCATAGAGAAGATATAACGAAATTAAAAAATTGACAAACAAAAAACTTTTCATATAAAATACAAGGCAGTGGCAGCGGGGCAGCCATGAAAAAGTTTACCCCCTCCCCCCCAGGAAAATATATTTGTGTTGCATTTAAAGTTTCTGATAACCAAAAAAAGGCAGTAAAATCAACGGAAAGTTTTTCAATAAATTTATATTTATGCTAAATAAACGAGAAGGAGGGGACTCCTCCTGTGTGTCTGCTGGTCGATGAAACACAAATGGATATTGATTGAAGGTTTTGGGAGCAGGTTGCAGTCTGTAACATTCCCTTGCAGGGGGTCAAAGCAGACAAAGCACGGCTCCTGGCAATTAGTCCCTGCCAAAGCCTAGTGTTTGAGTCCTAATCATAAACAGTGAGTCCCTGGCAGCACACACACACACACACACACAGACACTGATAGCCGTAACCTTAAGGGCTTAGGCATAGGCTCTGTCCATGGAATAACTTGCAATTTCATATGTCAGAGGGTCCTGGCTGCAGGACAGGACAGGAAAGTACAGGAAGCAAAGCCAAACGCACATACGTGCATCCGGGTGGCATCCACTCGCACATTCATAACAATTTGTAGGCAAAGAATGTGGCCCGAAAATCTCTTTCGCTCTATGTGACAATTGTTGTACAACGCTTCGGGGTAATTTGCATACAAAACCCAAATTAAAATTTGACTGAACTGTGCAGCAGGCTTTTGATGTGGCAGCAACAGCAGTTTCTCTCTTTCTCTCTCCCTTAACGCTTCTATGGTCTCCCATGTTTCATTATGGGGTTATTACTCGAATATGCTGCAATCTGCTCGACATTCCTTGCACTTTTCTAATTAGACGACAGAGAGAGCGAGAGAGAGAGAGAGAGAGAGAGAGAGAGAGAGCTGTGGCAGTCATAACAGAAAGTTAATTATATCCTGGTATATCCTGGGGTGCAAGCGGGTATATTGTGCAGCTGAGGCAAGCGCCAAGGATCCCCAAATAGTGTATGTATATACAGGGTATGCCACTGCCTTTTCCTTCGCCTTGAGCCCCCGCGGGTATTTCGAAATTTGATTAACTTGTGGCGGAAACTGAGTGCTTTCCATGCGAAGCCACAGCCATTGTGCGGGAGATTTTGAAAGAGCAGACATGGCTATCAATGGCTAGCTGCGGCTTTCCCTCCAAGGCCACGCCCACATGTACACACATACATATATGAGGGGGGTTGGGGGGAGTCTTCGCGTAGCGCCACTTCAAAGCGCAATAACAGTTTTACAATTCAATTTTGCTTTTATTCTCCAGATATTGTGTGCTTTAGGAGGTTGCACTTGAAGTGGATGTGGGGGTGGGCGTGGGCATGGGAGTGGGAGTGGCAGTGAGCGTAATAGTTGTAGTAGTCCCCCATCCCACTCTCGCACTCTCCCGCTCCTTGTGTTCATATGCTCTCTTTATTTTATTGCTTCAAATTGTTTGTAGCCATTTCGCATTTGTGCCGCCCGGCTGCGCATCAGCGACATAGAAGAATTTAACTTTGTGTAGAAAACTAGCGAGGTAGAGGGGTACAGGGGAAGGGGGAGGGGGCGCACAAAATGAAAACGTCGCGGAGCAACTAAAACCAACTACACTTCAAAAAAAATACTACTAAAAATAAAGAGAAAAAAAAACGGAGAGAGGACCAGAAAAAGCTGAAACTAAAACAACGCGGCGACAGCAAAAAAGTTGTCAGCTCTTCCTGCCCTGCCCTGCCCTCCTCTGCAGTAGCAGCACTAAAACGAGATGAAGGAGCAGCACTAAAAGGGGGGTGCAAGAAGGAGGAATAGGATAAAGAGTCGTCACTTCAGTGGGTGGAAACTTCATCTGCGTGGCCTGGCTCCGGTTTCCAGTTCGAGTTCCACTAACAGTCCAAGTCGAAGTCAAGTTACGCGCGAGCACTACTTTGGACCATGCCACAACTGTACCGAACCGAACCGAACAGGACATAACAGAACAGAACAGGACACGGTTGAGTAGCCTGCCGCACAGGGGACACAGTACAAGGAGCTAGAAAGAAAGGGTTGCACGAACTATGGACGAACTCTGAGATACCCTAGGAAAGGGATAGAACTAAAGGTTTCTGAGGGTTTTTGGAGAGAAAAGATCGGTCCCTACCCAATCGTCATACCCTCTTCTAGGGTATAGTCAAGGGAAAGTAGATGGGAAAGTGAGCACAGCTCCGGCTTCAGCTTGAACTCCCACGGCGACCCATGGGCCAAATGAAATTGCCAATGTGAAAGAAGTGTAGAAAAATGCAGGCAGTAGGGGCGCAGTAGGGACATTAAAGGGAGGGGTGGGAGCGGCACACAGTGCAGGGACATGGGGGATTGGATTGGATTGAGAGACTGAAAGAGGATGTGGGCTGTGTGTGTTTGGGGGCCTGTTGGGGGCGTGGCGTGGCGGGCGTGTGTTTTCCGCCAGTTAAACTGTAAAGTAAACGTACAAAATGTTAAATCAAAGCCAAACATCGGAGGCGTAACTGGCGGAACTTTCTCAACACTGGTCGTCCAGTGTGCACACACACGCACAGTGAAAAGTGAGGACCTCACTCCTGTCGCTCTCTGTGTCTCCTTGGACCAAGGATAAAGTTTCGCCTGCACTTTTGAAGAGTTATTTGATTGAAGGCGATTTAAGGAGCCACCTGGGGAAAGATGATACACAATGATATATAGGAGTATCCCCTACGTACATACATATATGTATATAGTATGTATGTATAGAGGGGTTTTGTTTACCTTTAGGGTGAAAGGTTTTGAAAGGTTTATTCTTTAAGCATTTCAAGGGAAATCAATTGAAGGATGCCCCAAAAACGCACAATTGATTCTTTTCATATTCCCACACAAATACTTTATTGAGTTCCTACAGGAAATACCAATTATTCATCGATCTATAACTATATTTGGGCTTGCAACACCTCATGCATCTTTGAGTGAGGCATTAAGCCCCCGAAACGGGGGCGGGGGACGCTATTTATGCCCCTTCATTATGGTTTGTTTTGCAACAAATAGTAAATCGATTAAGCAAATATTTGTCGTCGCTAAAAGTGTGTATTTTCCCCCATTCACTTGCTCTCTCTCTCCCCCTCTCCCTCCCTCTCTGCAACCCCTCGTTGAATCCTTGTAGGGTGTTATTTTTTTTGTCGCAGGGGCATATGCATTTTCTGTGTGTCATCCATTTTAATATTTCAACAAAACCAGAAATGACGTTGTAAAACCGACGCGGCTATATGTCAAAAATACCGCCACACACTCCACCCCCCGCCACGCCCACTGTTCCCTGTGTAAGTGTGAGAGAGTATCTGTGTTTCTGTTAAAAATTTGCATGTAAATTTCATCGCATGCACATGAAAATGTATTTTCACAGCGGGTGGGGGTGGGTGTAGCGGGAAAACTGGTAGCCGCTGCTGCATTTTAATAAATTTATGATTTTATTTTGCATTTTTTCTACTTTAAGCACTCGTCTCTTTTTCTCTCTCCCTCTTCCTCTCTCTCTCTCTCTCTTTTCTTTGCCTCCCGAGTCCCACAAGCCACCCAACATACAAATGTGTGTCATTCGCCTGACAATTTCCCAACAAAAGATAAACTAGAGAGAGAGAGAAAGAGAGAGAGAGAGAGAGAGAGCGAGAGGGAGCACAGGGAAAGGTCCATAAATAACGAAGCATTTTACTTTGTATTTGCTGGATGAGATTTATAAATGTTCCGCTCCATTCTGTTCCGTTCTGTTTGGGGTTTTTATTCCTTTTTTATTATTTTGCTTTCTTTTTTTTTTGATTCGGATTTTGTTTCATTGCTATGCCGCCTGCCACATTTCGTTGAACGAAATGAAAAAATAATTGAAATATTTGCCAATCAGCAGAGCGGCGGCAAAGTAGGAGAGGCAGAGACAGAGAGGAGGAGGAGGAGGGTGGGTGTGGTAGGTAGAGCAGAGATCGCACTGATAGGACGGAAGGCATTTTCCCAGGAATTCTCCAATTGCTGTCTGCGGCACGTTAATAAGCTCACACACACACACACACACACACACTGGCGTAGGCATCTTCTCTGGCATCTTCCCTTGCTTGTGTGTGTATGTGTGTGTGTGTGGTTTGCCAGTATGCGTGTTATCGGAGCTGTCACAGGGCTCTCGGCTCTCGGCTGTCGGCCCTTTGTGGCTGTCGTGTGTCCTTTGGCTGGGGCCACGGGTCCTCCTGGAGGACTGTCGATTATCGAGTCAAGATTATTAACCTGTCAGTGGAGTGGAGCGCTTTGTCTTTGTCCCCACCTACCCCTACCCCACCTCCTTCCCGTGACGCGTACGAATGCCACATATTCCCGTTAACAATGACAGCTGCCGAGCGCATTAATGTACAAATATTTGTTCTCTTTGGTTGGAAAAACAATTTCACAGGTTTTTTTTCTTCCGAAAGAATATCCTGGTGATCGACTATGGAATACCTTTAACTTTACTACAAGGTCGTACTCTCCCCTTAAGATTAAGCTCGAAATGGTATTCAAAAATGGATCAACCAAAGGGCGATGTCCTGTAGAAGCGAATGTCCTACGGTGCCGCTGCTTGAGGATGCGACTAATGAAAGGAGAGGCACCCAAAATCACATTCAACTCGAAACGATTGCTGGAAACCTCGACATTGCCACTGGACGACACCATAACAGTAACTGTAACAGTTACAGTAACAATGACAGTTGCAACAGCAGCAGCGGCGGCAGTGGCACCAGCAGCAGCAACGGTTATGACAGCGCACCACTAACCATTATAGTAACCGTTAGAGTCGCACAACTGCGGCTAGTGCCACATTGTGTTGCGACTCCGAGACTCCAGCTCCGAACATGGCAATTGGATGTGCAATTGCCGCACGAGTGCGGCGGCGGCTTTTAAATTTTAATTAACTCGAGAGTCGACTCCCGGGGACTCTGGGGGGAGGGGGAGCAGCACGGAGAGCAGAAAAAGTTATTATTTATTTCATGTTATTTTGTGCTGTTTCAACGCGCCCCATAAATGCCACCCCACCCCGCCCTACAGGCCACTGACTTGGCCAAAACCGAGGAGAGTCACAGAGAAAGACAGAGAGAAGGGGAGCTGAAGGGGGCGATGGTCGGACTGCATTCTAGGCTGTTGGCCATTTCCCATGTTCATTTATTTATGAGCATTTTCCACACACACACACACATACATAGGCAGTTATACTGTCGCTCGGAGAAAACTTGACTGAAAATTATGTAAATTTTGCAGTAATTTTTGGTAAATTCTTGCAGCCCAGAGGCAGGAGAGACGAGGCGAGACGCCACTCGACTCGACTCGTTGCCCTCTGTCTTTAAAGAGAGAGAGAGACGAAAGGCGGAGGGGCTGTGGGGGGTGTACTGTGGGTGGACGAGGGTTCAAAAGTTCAACTCTTGTTTGGTAGTTGGCCTGGCGGCCCCTTGTCAACGCAGCTTTTGTGTCTGTGCCTAGAATATATAACCCATTTTTGGCTTTTTACGACAACAAGCCCCAACATCGCTGCCGTCGGTTGTCGGTTGTCCTCTACTGCGGTCTCTGGCACATTCAAAATTTGTGCCTTCAGGCCCCCACTACATACCCACCCACACACACACCCACACACATACACACACACACAAACAGTGTTGTTGTTCAGGCAAGCGAAACCCGACAAGAGTTGACTCAAATTGCATTTGGTGTCCGGTGTCCGGAGTCCGGTGTCCGGAATCCCGTGTCCATGTCCGGTCGGTACTCTGCTCAGGGCCTACAAAACCCCAACGAGCACTTGTGCAGTGGCTGTCCCCTGTCCCCTGTCCGCCGTCCTGTCCCACAACATCGGTTTCACCTTTATTTTTTAACAGGTTAAAGTTGTAAGTGCGCTTCCACGGGGGATATTTCTGGGGCAAAAGTCAAACAATCAGAGCATCGCTTTGCGACTCCTTTGAAATATGAACCGCCAAATATTTCGAATTTAATTGGAGGCCCCTGCATCCCCATCCCCTGCCCTGCTCTGCTGCTGTGGCAAGTTCGATGAGGCTTTGCTTTGAGACCCAAATACTAACCCTTACCCCTTGCCACACGTTTGCCACTCATTAAACCCATATCAAATGCTCCAAACATAAACTCCGATGTATTCACGATGTATTCTCTATTCGTTTCATTTGCAATCAAAAATAAATTTCGCAAATCGAAACTAGAGACGGGACAAAGGGAATGCCAGCGCCACGCATTATCAGCGTTCGACCAGAAGGCTCATTCAGTGGGGCATGTGTGTGTGTGTGTGTGTGGGGCCTAATCTGCAGAATGCAATCAACATACACACACAGTTGGGCTTGGGCTTGTGCTTGTGTGTTAGCCCACACATTTAGATACAAATTATTTATTTTAAATTGCAAAATTGTCTGTGGCCAAAAGCACTCATCCTACGTGCAGCCTTTTGGCCGTCAATGGAAATCAAAGACCACATTTTAGATACCCTAACCGATGGGGTAGAAGACTGCTAGCCTTAGGGATTTGCAGCGACATGCAGGACACACATGTACCATAGTGATATCATAGCACATAGCTCCGTTTTGGCAAGAGTGTAGAGCGCAATCCGCGCCGTTTATGGCCTTTTATGTGGCTTGATTTAATGGTCTGTTGTCTGCCGCTTTTTCTGGTTTTCTATATAATTTTGTGCCGTTTTTCTTTTGTTACTGCTGCTGCTGCAGCCGCGTTTTTAATTTGATTTTTATCGCGCGAGAAGCGTTTCTCCCACACAGACGCATACTACTTGTGGTCCACGTATGCTATAGGGTATACTGTAGGGTGCTATCTATATCGATACTATAGGGTCAACCAACATTCAATAAAATCTATGCAAATCTTCACCCGAGTGTTTCTTAGGGACCTAGAGAGAGCTTCAGCAACTGTGACCTTTGGCTTTCAGTACAATATTATGTAGATTCTCCAATTCTAAATATTCGATTTCACTCTCTTTGCACTCTCTTTAAATAAACGTTTAATTTGAAACCCAAATTCCATTCTTAGATGCTTTAAAGCAATCTTGAGTCTGATTTATGTAGATATCCCCCAAACGGATGTCATACCCACGAATCAAGAGTAATTAAGGTATCCATCTGGTTGTCAGGGAGGTGCCCCAACCCCCACGCGGGGATGAGTGGGGGGTCTTGGGCCTTCCTTTGTTTGGCAAGTAGTTTCGCCCCCAAATGTCATTCAGATTAAATTTGGCGTGAAAGTAGCATTCTAAAATCGTACAAAATGTTGGCTGCCTCAAAGTGTGGCACGGTTCGAGGGCAGACTGAGGGGGGAGTGTGAGCTCGCGCATAACAAGAGCCATTGTTGTTTGTGGCAGCCGTTAAAAGCAGAAGGCGCGACTGAAGCAACAGTCAAAGACGCACACACATGCCCTCCCGTTACTTGTAGTCTACTTTGGGGCATGCCCCCCGCACACATGTACTTTTCAGAGAGAGAGAAAGAGAGAGAAATGAGCTGGAGACCGTTGTCGCTCTCCGAGGTGCGGTTCAGCGGCAGCTCTGAGCGGCTCAGGGCTCTGTGGCACAGGGATTTTCTTGAGCCTTTCTCCTTTGTGCTGCACGCACTTTTCCCTGTTTGCTCTTTCCTTTGAATCTGGGAAGGAGTGGCCTCCGCTTTGTTTGCCTCGCTCTGCCCCAGTGAGCTTCTCGCACCTCCTCTTTTCTTCAGCCTTTGCTCTCCTTCTCTGTTTGCAGCAGCTCTCAGTAGTGCTCTCCGGAGGGTATTCTGTTTTTTCAGCCGTTCTTTGTCTCCGCTAGAGTTACGGGTAAATGAATGTTACGGATTTTCTATCGTTTAGCCGCTCCCCCAGACACAGAGCAAATCTAATTGATTCGTTTCCACCTAATGATTCCTTTAAATTTCGCTCAAACTCTAATAAAAAAAGATAGAGAGGCAGGGCAGGGCTCTGTGGCACATCAAAGGATGTTGCCTCGCAACAAGCAGCAAACAACAACCAGCAGCCGACAGCCACAAAGGAGTCGATGCCATCGTTGCTCCAACTGTTGCCACATGCAAATGTGGGGCGTGTCTGGGGACAAAGAAGCGAATACCCGAAAGAAAAGTGGGGGCTACTTTATGTTTGATTGTCGTCTGCCGCCTGATACTCCTCCTGAAAAGGGATTGTGGGCTGTCTCTGTGTGCTGTGTGTCTGTGTGGATTTTGTGGATTTATTTTTGGCGTAAAATAAGATGAAAATATTATGTCACGGTGCTTGCAGCACTTGCCGCGCCCAGCTCGTGTTCGACTCTCAAAAGGTGCCCAAACAATGAGAGACAATACCCCCCCGAATACGGGGAATACGGGATATCGCATATCCCGTATATAAATAAACTACATGGTCATGGGCGATATTTATGCCCCGCCATCTTTCATCCGCCTACGTGCATTGGTTGGCTAATAAAGCGAAAAAGCGGCAAAAGGCAGCCACCCAGTGGCACAACAAAGGCCCCAAAGGAGGGCCCCATACGTACGTAGTACACAGTCGTTATTCTCGCGTATTCCGGGGCGGATATTTGTACAGAGATATCCCACAAATAGGACATCCTTTAGGCGCCCCATCCACGTGTGTGCCGCCATGCCGCTGGACACACAATACGCCCTTTCACACCTAAGCGAAGCCACACAAAGGGCTACTGGCCCGACAATCATGCTGCAATAACACCGGCGGCCACTACAAAAAGTCCTGTCAACCTGTCTGTCTGCTCTGTCAACTCGGGACTCTAGACTCGGGACAATGCTGCAGGACGACAATGGAGGAGACAATTGCTTTAGGGATCCGCATCAGAAACGGAGTCTCATGCGGCCTCAATCTGAATGGAAATATTAATGGAATTCCTGAAAATCATTTTCATTGGCTACCAGATTTACTGTGTCCTGCGGTCTAGCCGCAAACTTTCAAACGAATGAAATAAAACAAGAAGTTTCCAGGGAAACAAGTAAATATTTTCGGTATTTAGGGGTAATATCTAACTAGTTTTAAGCCATTTGCAACTCTACATCGTGCAACAGCTAGACGCTTTAATGTTGCAATTGAATGCTACTCTCTCTCAGTGTTCAATCACATTCCACCAAAAGAAAAGCTTGTGCTCCTCTCCTTTCAATATTTCTCCCAAAAAAAAACACAAACGCTGTGACACGCATACTAATGAAAGTCCGTCCAAAACGGAAGTGCGTGCCCTTACTGTCTGTGTGTGCGTGTGCGGGTAAGGCACTGACGACATTAGCGCCATTTTGTCGTAATTAATGTGCGCCATATTAGTTGCTATTTGGCCATTTTTCACACACACAAACGCAGCCAGAAACACGAGAACACAAGCACACACACACATACACACACACACACAATTGTGGGGGAAAAGTTTTGCAATTTTAGTTGAAGAATTTCGCACAGCTGCCTGGCAGCAGGGAGGGTAGGGGAATGGAGGGTGGGGAATGGCATTCATTTCCCAGCAAAACACGCAAAAGAGACCCACTTTTCGAGACTGGTTTTTTTTGTATGGGGCTGGGGGCTGGGGCTGAAGGGCTGGGGGGCTGGGACGTAATTAGCCCATCCATGGAATGGGCTGGAAAGTCAAAAGAATGCCTCGCCTCCTTCAGACTGTGTTGTGGTCAAGAGGTAGCTGGCCGACGGCCGCCGGCGCGCCGCTCCTGCCTGCTGCTGCTGTCCTTGAAACGTGTGTCTAATACACAATATTATGGCAGGGCGAGGGCTGATTTAGACATCATATTTGTGGGGGGAAACACATACGCCCCGCCCCCCACTCAGATAGTTTTTGTAGCCTGCCCCAAGCTATGTCTGCTGGCTCGCTGCCTCGCTTTTCCCCTTGTTTTTCATCACCGACCCACCGACCGAGCGACCGTTTATCTCATTGCTGGGCATTCAGTCTGTTTTGTAAGTCAGTTAGTTGGCTCGTTGGGCTCGTTTAGTTTGTGTTTACCCTTTCAGAGGGTGCTGTGAAGAAGAACAGATGCTTCAGAGAAGATCAGACTGAAAAGTCTGATTGCATCAGTTCCATTTCGATGGAAATTAGCCCCATCGCATCTTGGAAAACATGTAACTGAATAGCGGCACAAGCGAAGGTCGTCTTTCATTCCAGAAATAATCCATTAACAAGTAAAATTCTCACTCCCATAGTTTACAGGGTATCTTCGGCTTCGGCTCGTTGAATCTCTTCTCGTTTATCTACCGCTGGCCCTTTCCTAGTGACGGTTATTCAGTTGGTTGGTCGGCTGGTAGCTCATTCTCTGTCGTTTATCGCGCTTTCTCCCTCTCTCCCTCTCTCTCTTCTTCTGCGATTTCGCATATTTAAATGATTTGCTGCTAATGCGTCTGTTTATGTTTTGTGTTGATGTTGCCTGCCACTGTATTTGTGTGTCTGTGTTTGGCTTTATGCAATATTTATTTGTGGTACACGCATACACACAGAAACACAGATACACCCTTGCCGCATTGTTTATGTTGGCAAGTGGCAGCCCCAACGCGTGTGTGCATGTGTGCGTGTGGTGCGGATTTAATTTCTATATTTCTATGCTCCGGAAGTTGACTAGACACCCGACCACCGACTAGTATGTCTATCTATATACACATACATATGTACATATGTATGTATGTATGCTCCATCCAGCCGAGCAGATCCATCGTTCGTTCTGTGACCCCGTTTGGTCTGGTCTGTCAATATTTGCAGATGGGCTTTTGGGGGTCACAACCCATCCCACCCCATCCCCTACCTGCAGCAATGGAGAAATACAATACGCTGAAGCCTCGCTCCAATAATTGTCACTCAACTATGGTGTTCCATTCCACTGCAGATGGATGGGAGCGGATGGGGGAAAACTACACTTTAAATGCTCAATGTGGCTGCCTCATTTCACTGCGATTTATGGGCCATTATCAAAATATGCTGCCCATAAGAAAATCTGGTGACTTCCATTAAATGGTAAAAAGTAGGCAACACTCCCACATCCTCCATGCTCCATCCTCCACACTCTATCCCTCCCCAGTAGCCTCATAGGACGGGGATCATAAATCAACACGGCAAAAAGAAAACTACTTAAAGCGCCATTACAACAAATTTAAAGCAATTTGAAACTCTCAGGGGGCAGGGGAGGGCAGGGCGGGTGGCTCTCTGGGAAAGTTCTGCCAAAAAAAGGGAGCCTATAGAGGGCAGCAGAAGGGGAAAGCAAAGAAGGAGCGGAAAAACAGGGCCAAAAGGAAAACAAATGTTTTGGACACTTTATTATGCGCATTATTCACTGTTACAATGTTTTATCCCTTTCTGTTTCTGTTCACTTTTTTGCTGCGTGTTCTGTCGACTGTTGCTGCACGGACTCTGTTTCTGCCACTGCCTTTGTGGCTGTCCATTTCGGCCATTTCTAGTCCATTAACTTGACCCAAAGGTCCACTCAACGGGAAGCGCTTTAAGAAAACTTGCCCGCATAAATGTCAAAAGGGGAGGCCAGGCCCTGTCTGCTCCCTCCCTCCTCTCCTGCTGCTGAAACCACTTGAAAGAAGAACTTGGATGTTGGCTTAGCATTAGGGGCACACTTATTATGATCGGACCCCGACCAAGCCTTTTGTCCTCTGGAATCAGTGATGCCCAAGTGCTGCAGCGTAACCCCATTTCCAGCTGAACAAACCGCCTTCGTGGCCTTCGTGGCATTCGTGGAGGAGTCAGGAGGCGGGAGGCTCATCATGTGTAAAATTAGCTTATTTTGTTGGATGATAACCTACCAGCTACTTAGTCTCCCATTTCCTCCCATGTCCTGATGTCCCCATGTCCCCATGGATCCTTTCTTTTGCCTTTGCCTTGGCCCCAGCCGTTGGGCATGAAAATAGATTGCTCCAGTCTCTCTCTCTCTCTCTCTTTCTCTCTGTGTGGCTGCCTCTCCTGCCGCTGTCTTGCATAATTCTCGTTGCGCTTAATGCAATTTTTATGTAGCCCCCTGCATTAAGTCATAGCCATAGCCATGCCCCGCCCTCCCCGTGGACACACTGGAGGGGAGGACACATTTCTTTTGCCTGTTGGCGCATTAAATTTATATGGGAATTGCAGTGCCTGCCATATGGGACACCAGGAAGGGCCTAGGGCCCAGGGCCATGGCATAAACTTTACCTCTCCCTCTCTCTCTCTCGACCACAGTGGTGTCCTGCCTGCTCCTCCAATCCCATTTTGACTTGCTGCCAAGCATAAATTTTACAAAACTCAACAAATAACCCACGGGGCACCCACACACACACCCACACACACACACACACACACACACACACACACACACAGACACAGACACAGAGAGAATGGGAAAAAGAGCGAACGAGAGAGGAGTCCTGGACACTGCCAGGTTTTTTCTTCTATACTCGTATATATCCTTTGCTTTGGTAAATACATTTTTTCGGGGGCGTGCAGTTTTCAATTTGGCAGCAGCCTAGCCGTGGGAAACAGTGGGAAGGGGGAGGAGTGTAGGAGTATACGCAAAATGCCAGCCAAAGGCTTGTGTGGTGCTCGGCAAAATCAATAAAAACACATTTAAAAACCGCACGGCGACAGTAACACGACACGAAAAGGTTGAGCCGACATCCGGTCGACAATGTTTTAATACCTGGTAATCCTTGGAGCGCACAGGTGAGGTATATTAGGTCCTATAATGCCTATCCTGTCGCACACAGAGTTTACTCTGTCTACCATTTTGAATGTGTTTCTTCTAGGGTATCTTCTAGTTGTAATATCGATTCGGTATCTCTTGTTTTTCTTGTCGAGTCGGCGAACAGCAGCCGCGTGGGCCAGCGGACAATGCTAATTCTAAGCCAGCTCAGCGAATCATCAGTGCATGGACAGGGACAGGGACTGGGAATGGATAGGGTTTTTGGGGCTGCTCCCAGGCACAGGTACAGGTACAGTGTACCCTGTGTGCAACCTTCAGTTTCTGTTTCTGTTGCTGCTCCTTGTTCTGGTTACAGCACAGTATGCTAATTCCATCAAGCCGCAACACGAAACTCGCTATTTGCTCGGTCCGATTGCATTAGGCCCTGGCTCCATGGCTCCATGGCTCCGCGGCTCTCATTTTCCTTTCCACCTCTTTTGCTTTGTACAACGTGACTTATACGCATTGTCGCGACTCACACATTTGTGTGTGTGTGAGTGTGTGCATATGCACTTTACTTTGGCAGAGGAATCCACTTTCCATTTACGTGCCTGGCAAGACTCTCTTTCTCTCACTCCTGCCACTCCCCGCGGAGCAAAGGGTTTGACCCATTTACGGCACAGAGAGAGGATGTTTAGTGAGTGGCCGAGGGGGAGGAGTTGGGGGAGTGGTCTCGTAAATGCACTTTAGTTGTTAAAGTTTAGTGCATCAAAAACAACAATATGAAACACTTAATACTCGTAGTAGAGGGTCCCCATCCCTGCAGCCACAATCGGAGTTTTCTCTCGTACCTGAAGAAGGGTCTTGCTCTTGGGTTTGGGTCACAACTAATGAACCATTCTCTTCCTGCACTTGTGGGTGACTCTTCATAGAGTTGGCTCTTTGGTTAAGGTATGTTTTTTAGGGCGCTGTTTTCTTGGATGGCTTTCAGTTGGCTCTTGATTTGCGGCCAGTTCCAAGTCTCAGTTGTAGGTCTGTTCCCTGTTCTTGGGACATTCTCTTCATTAAGTTTTCTCTGCTTTTGCTTTCTGTTCTTCGATTGACAGCAGAGTGTGCATCCCGAATCATTTGCCGCTTTGCCGCTTGCAGCACTCTCACTCTCTGGCATAAATACTTTCGCCAGCCGCGCCTGCCACCGCCGTGGCGGAGGAGGCTCTTGTTGCATAGTTTCGAGTGCCATTCAATGGAGTCCCAAGGACTTCGTGCAGCTGTCTCCCCCGTTCACTTATTTATGCAGTCGTGCGCACTTTTTCTCTGCCTTTCCCGGCGACGATGACGGCGACGCGGATGACGCGGATGACGATGTTGTAGTGCATTTTAATTTCGTTTGCATATGACAGGCAACGTGCTCGATCCTCCTTTCAGTCGCCTCCTCCTCTGCCTCCTACTCTGCCTCCCTGCATGGGAATTCAGAGCAAGTTTCATTCATTTTCCCTCGATGCTGTTTAAATATTCACGAGCCAAAACAAAGCACCCCTCCCCCACCCCCTTTGCATTTCATTCCACACTCAAATAAAACAAAATTCATCGAATTCATAAAATGGATTTATGGAGAGAGCTCTCGTTCTCGTTCTCGATTCTCCAACACTCTCGCCGTGTCTGGCGTGGGGAAAATTAAAGCGAAGCGACAGACGACGTATCCAAAACAAATTCATTGCAGATTTTGTGCAAATACACACACAGACTCCTCCTCTCTCCCTCCCTGTCACTCTGCTTAATGGCCACAGGTGTGCCAAATATTTAAGGTCTTTTCGGGTGGCAGATGCGCGCTGCGCCTTCAATCTGGGACTCAACACGGGGAAAAGTTGTACAAAGAATGGCATCCTATCCGACTGTTAATTCATTCTGAGAATATATTTTGAGGCTTTTGAGTCGTCAATTGTATGCAAATTTCATATAAAAAGCTTATTGAAGGACAAACCTTCGATTTTCTTGGAAAAACATGAAAGGGAAATGTCCAAAAATACATTCACAGGAAATCTCATGGATATCCTAAGAAATAGTAGAATGTTCTTTGATATAGTTATGATGTCAGAGCTAGAGCTGGATTCCCATTCTCTTGTTTCTTGTTTCTCCATTCAAACACATTCCGAAAAGCAATCGAAACCCATCTACCGTCCAATGTTTTTATATTTAAATCAATTGTATGCCAAGAAGACATCTCTTTTCTCTTGATTTGTGCTGCCTTCAAACATTCATTTTCGTATGAAAATGCTTATCATCCTTTATCACTCTCAATAATAACCAAAAGGAAACCCCATAACCCCACATTCCTTGGGCAACCTTTTTACAATCGAAGAACCCATCTGTGAGCACGGGTGCGCTGGGGAGGGGGGGAGCCCCTTGTTAACCCCAATAAAAATGATACAAATTAATGAAACATAAGTCAAAGCGGCAGTCAAACGATGAACAAACATAAAATGCCAATCAAAAGCCTATCTCCACCGCCAAGAACCGAAACAGGAGGCTAGACAGGACAACTGGTCGACTGGTCTGCTGAGGACTGGTCTGCTGCTCGTTCCGTAGAGGGTTGGCCGTTGGGGTTCTGTTTGAAGGGTCCTAAAAATGTTTGGGGCGCACACAAAATGGCGACGGCGCTGCCGGCCGCCGCCTTGAAGAGGCGTCGCAACGTTGCACAGTCAATTTGCGTTCGAGATTTATAACTGTTACACACAGTGGCGGCTCCAGCGTCTGATATGCCTCACTGGCCGCACGACGTGTCCTTGAAGCTGGTGGGGCATCAACTGGGCCTTCGATTCGGTCGGCGAGCGGCAGCAGCAGCGTCAGCGACAGCGAGAGAGAGCTCTCTTTTTGCCATAAATATTTCTTGCTCGATCAAGTGTACTAATTTAATGTGTTGCCATGGCCATACGCACACACGTACATAGGGTATACACAGGGTATACTATATACATAAGAATCGATGACTCGACTGACTTGACTTAGGCACTAGCTCCCGTCCAGCGCTCCAGCGCTATCAACGCTGGCAGGACATTCAAAACAAGATTTATGACAGGCGTGCGGCATCACCAGCAAATGGATGGGGGGGAGCATGGTGGCATGGTGGCCTGGTGCGCTGGGGCATGGGGCAGACAGGCAACAATAAAATGAAATCAACGTTACGAAACAAGAGAAATGACAACGTTGCTAAATGGGCTTATCGGAGCGGCAAGCAAGCAAGCAGCCAGGCGGCGGGTTGCAAAGCGGAAAAGGAAAGCAAACAAGGAAACACGCGGCGGCCAGGAACTAACCTTCTGGATACCCTGGAAATGTATTTGCAATATTGGATGGGCTGAAAAGTTATCCCGATCGACTGATGGGAGCTTCAGCTATGGAAGGGAACTGTTTTGGCGCATCATCATACCCTTCCTGCGAGGGTAGCAAGAAGACAGCTTTGGGGTCTGGTTCGGACCGTGGAAACTTTTTTGATTGTCTGCTTGGAGGATTTTTCGTTTTGAAAATTTGATTAATGTTGTGCTCTGCCAACGGACGGCTATTAACGCTGATGGCTGCCGAGGTCCTGTAACTTTCTGAAGGATATGTGTGTGTGTGTGTGTGTGTGTGTTTGCATGCCTCTCTGTGTATGTGTGATTTGCTGGCACTGGGATTTATCTTTGGGGATCTATTAAAACTGAAAAGAGCAACAAGCGAGCCATCAGCCGCCACTTAAAACTCCATCTGAGAGTAGAATGTCACAACAAACGAAGGTTGCTTCGTCCTTCGTCCTGTTGCCTGCCCTTTCCTGCCACTGCTGCCCCTTAAAGTACGAATAGAATTAAACATTTTCCTTTGTGGAATGTGCACGGGGATGCTTTTCCTTTTTTTGCACACAGTTCAAAGCAATTTTCTTGGCTGCTTTTCTCTCTCCCTCTCTCTTTCTCTGTGTGTTAATTATGTGTCCTGTGCACAAGTTTCCTTCAACATTTGTCTTTATTATGGGGGCATGGAGACACACACACACACACCTGGCAAGGCCATCTGTTTCGCCTCCAGCCCCCCGCCCCCAGCCGCTTATTATCTTTGTTTCTGCTTTGGTGCTGCCTTTGTTTTTCTCTCTCACTCTCTCCCTGTCTCTGTCTCTGTCCCATACATCATGTATGCAAAATGATGTATGCATGTAAATGACGGCAACGGCAACGGCAGCGGCGACGATGACGGAGACGCAGAAGTGTTGCGAATTAGGCCAAGGAGAAGCATTAATAAACGCATTTAGTGGGCGAGCAGCGGAGCAGGCGTATGCGCAATGCCAAAAGAAAAAGGCATATAGCCATATCCACAGGGGGGCAGGGCGGGGGTGGGAGACGTAAGCTTAGATAATCGCCAAGAACCAGAAGGAGAGAACCAGAACAAGAGCTCCATGATGCGGATAGACGACACATGCAGGCTTATAATTTGCACGTGGCATATCATCTCGTGCCGCCTCCCGGCTCCTGCCTGCCTACTGCCCTCTCCTACCTCCTGCATCCCTTCTGTCATATGTGTTCTTATTGTGTCACTGAGCTTGACATACTTTCCACTTAGGAGGCAGCAACAGCAACAGCAGCAGCAAGTTTATCATTTGCAGTCTTAGTTATGCATACTCACACAGTGCCACCCACTCCCCACTCCTCCTCCCCCTGCTCAGCCTGTTTTCTTGGGCGGAAAATCATCATCATTGTCGCGTCTTGCTCTCGAGTTGCTTGCTCAGTTTTCTCCAGCGGCTGCGAAGCGACATTAGTCGTAATACATCGCCAGGCAGTTACTTTTCTAGTTTTAAGTTGCAGCAGGAAAAGAGAGGGAGAGAGTGGGAGAGAGAGGGAGAGAGTGGGAGATAATCTCTGATGCATTTTCATTGCATATCTCAAGTGGCACAAGGCCTGTTAGCCGGCCGCTCGTAGTTCTCCCCCAGCAACAAACAACAAACAACAAACAAACCATTATAATTAATTTGGCGCCCGCCCAGAGAGAGAGTGGGGGGAGGGATGGGGCACACGCACACTCCCGCATAATTAACGTATAAATTACATATGGTGTGACGTTAATAATCCGGGCGTTAATAGATTTTTCCTCTCGTTTTTCCCCCCACCCCCCCATCGTGTTGTGTGTTTATTCAGGCAGCAGCCAGGAGCCAGGAGCCAGCCTGCCAGCAGTCCAGCTGTGGCTTAAGCGGAAGTCCTGTTTCCTCCCCCTGCCCTGCCGATAGCCTAAATTATCGATAATCAATGAATTTGTGTGCCATTTATCGCTGTGTGCGTGTGCGTGTGTGTGCATGTGCGTTTGTGTGTGTAATAATTGTTTATCTAAATAGTAGACACATTTATTTTCGCTTAATTGCATTTGGCTTTTGCTCTTTATTGTTTTCCATATACGAGTACCTGCATGCCGAGCGAGCGGGGGGAGTGGCAGGGGAGAAAGGATAATTAAATATTTAACAGATCTCCCCCGCCCCCGCCCACAGAAGGGGGAGGGTCTTACCCTTGTTAGGGGAGAGAAAACTCATTAAAAATCCTCACTCAAAAGTCGTTCCGTGCCGTTGTAAGCAATTTAACTGGAAAATCATGCGCCAAACTATAAACTAACCAGCCGCAACAGCAGTTGCCCCTCCCCCTCTCTCCCCCTCTCTGTCTGTCTGTCCCACGTCCTACTACGAGTGTATAGTGTTGCAAGGGCGTGTCCGACAAATAATGAGAGACTTCACATCCTTTGGGACAACAAAAGAGTAGAGGGGGCGAGAGGGGAGGGAATGTTGTGGCAACTTTTGTCATTGGGCCCGAAAGGCATTTGAAAAGCAAACAAATAGATATTAAACAAGAAATAGCCTAACAGTGGAGTAAACGACTGATGGATACCCTCTAAGAGGAATATGAAAACGGAAAAGATTTGTAGCAGGTGATCGATAGATCATATCTGATCGATCAGATAGTAGTTGAGGATGCCACAACTATCCGTAAATTAGTTTCTGCATCTCTCACTGTCCACCAAACACAAACACATCATACCCCTCCTTGGTTGTCCCTAATAATAAGGGGCACAAAAAGGCACAAAAACCAACAGCAATAATCAGCCGAGGGTCCTGGCAGAATGAAACAACCTCCCACCCCTCCTCTCCCCACCCCTCCCCTACAAGAACAAATAGCATAGAGTCGCAGCAGAGGTTGACGTTTAATTTGCCACTTTTATTAACAGCGCTCATATTAGGGACTCATTTATCAGGACGGTCCTCCAGCGTCCTCTGGCATCCTCTATCCTCGTTTCTCGTTCCTGTTATGCCACACAAAAAACACACGAGGGTCTGTGGGGACTGGGGCTGGGGTAGAGGAGGATTATAGTCAGAGAAACAGTGTAACAGTTGTGGGAATTATTTAATTTAGACACTGCCCCCCCCCCTAGACCCACAGCCCACAGTCTACAGTGCTAAGGCACAGTGGAATGAATTGGGGAATCCGGCAGTGGAAATATCAAAGACCTCTTGTATAGGTCTCCCAACCCCCGACAAGGGATCCCCCATTCAGCAGACAAGTTGTTCTTTTTTTTTGCACTCTCATTGCCAGAAGAACAAACTGGGAACTGGGAACTGGGAACAGGCCCAGTCTTTTGCCCCCGGAGGCAGCTCCTAAGCTATTGCCAGCAGCAGCGGCAACGGCAGCGGCAGACTCTCCTGTTAAATTAATGACAATGACTCCTGGGCGAACTGGCTGGCTGGCTGGCTGGTGCTCTGTGCAGCTCTGCGGAATGGGACGTCGGCGTCCATGTACCCACTGATTGTTCAGAGCTGCTGCGTCTGCCACTGCCACTGCCACTGGCATTGCCATTGCCATTGCCACAGTTGCACTGACACATGACAGAGCGTTTCATTTGTTCTGCGGCGTTGGAGCATGACACGGAGGAAGTGGGCGCCAAAGCCTCCACACACACACACAAACATACACTGACGGCGATCTCTAGACCAATATCCTTGGAAGGGAAAGCGTTATGAAGCATTATGTTCGGTACTTGGTACCTGGTGCCTGTGTCTCTCCATTTAATTGAGTTTCCATTTTGTGCAAGGGGCAGGGGCAGGGGCATGGCCGGGGGTAACCACGTTTCACATTACAACATTTGCCGCAAGCTGCTTGGCCACGACACGCGCTACTCAAACGCTGTTAACGCTTCGCTTCTAAGCTGCCGATCATCGTTTCGCGCAACTTGATTAGCCATTCGGTGGGGAAGGGGCGGGAGGGGGTGGAGGTAATGTAATCAGCCCTCACGCACGTTCGAACACGTTTTGCACTGGCCATACATCATCAGCCATTCATCCACAACTGCAACCACACACACCGCGCACCGCCTTCATTCAGGAGCTATTAACTGCTGGCTAATTTGCTTCTGCGGTGGCAGTCGTAACCAGATCTAACCCTAACAGACCCCCCTCCACTTGTCCCCGCCACCCGGGCCAATGCCAAGTGCCTAATGCCCAATGCCCAACCTGCCTAAATCGAATTGTGTGGCAGCAACTAATCGCGGCATTAAGCCATTTTCCCATGTCCAGCCCTGCCATTGACAATGTGAAAAGTCTGTGGACAGTGTGTGAAAAACAAACTTGTGAAAAAGCAACAGATGACAACACTAAATGACTGAAAAGAGATACATAGATATGACATGTATCACTGATAGAAGTTTGGAATGGAAAATGTTCCAATTTCAGGGAATAATCTTTGCCGAAAGACTGGATATAGTTTGGTAGATATAACACCTGTCCTATCCATACCATTCTGATCCAATAACAAGGCTGAAAGATTCGTAAATCCATCGTAATTCCAATGGACTGTGGCAGGAATCGAATGTACCTTTTCCACTGCCTGGCAATACCATACCAAAAAATAAAACATAACTTTGAATCAAGGGTTGAGGAGGAGTGGTGGGGTGTGAATACACACACACACACACTTTTAAATATACATATACATATTTGCTGCATGCCAACAGAGGCGGCGGCGCTGCGCATCAGCAGCAGAGTCTCGTCTCTCGCATGTTTATGGGTCGGTTCGGGTCGGACAGTGTAACAAACACATCATAAATGGGGCACAACACATATTTGATGAAATATTTATGGGGTCTTCAGTTGTGTAAGTGTGTGTGTATGCGGGGAGCACATATTTGCCATACATTACGCACACATTACGCTCCTTGCCTGTTGTATTTGTATTTGTTTTACCCCGAGAGCAGCAGCAGCAGCAGCGGTGGCAGCAGCAGAAAGGATGTGTTTTTTATATGCTGCAGCAAGGACTCTGGTGCGCACTTTCAGGCTTCGTATTTTTTAATATATTAGCTAGGAAAATATTATATTACGGGTATATTATATACGATATACAGACGAAAGAGAGATGTACGAGGTGTATGTATGTGTTTGCACAGCGGTCGCCCAGGACTCCTTTTATGTATGTATGTACATACATATATGGGAAAGAGCATGTAAATTTTATTTGTTTTTTACGAGCGCATAAATCAAAGCAAATTGTTTTTTTGTGTGCATGGAAAAATATGTGATGCGATGCTTTACTATGCTATGCGGATTGCCCCTTTCAATGGCCGGACATTTCATATTTTATGCGGTCGGCGACCCTTTTTGCCGGCCAAACCAAAGGCAGAGGCAGAGACAAGGATCTCTGTCTCCAAGTCGAATGGTTTTCCAGCGAAATTCTTTAAACAATTTGCCAATTAAAAGATATGTCCCTCATATGCGCAGATAGTATCGTATCCCTGAAGTTCTTGGAATCATAAATCGAGACGAGAGGCAATGATCAATCAAAATCCAATCAATACACATTCGCGCAGAACAAACGCCTTCGGGGGCATCATTTTTGCTATGCTCCAATTCCAATTTCATGCCCTACGCATCTGTGGATGCCATATTCCCCATTCCCCAGCCATCTTTTGTTTTTGATTTCATTAATTTCTAATGCCATCACGAAAAATATACCAACGAACGAGGAACAACAGCCGCGGGCAGAGCGAAAAAACAGAAACAGAAACCGAAAAGCATCAGCAGCACATCAATGGAAAGGAAAATGCGAGAATATTTATTGGAAAAATCTCCGAGTACAGCAAATACAGGGTCTCATCTTTCGACTAATGGATACCCTTTACTCGGATTTCAGGTTCCCCTGTGGATAGCCAGATGCCGGGGTATCCATATCTATTCCATGAAATGAACAATAATAAAATAAAATAAGATACTTTTTGAAATGAAAATGAAAATTTCATTTGGAAATTCCTTGGGCAGCAATTAAGAGAAAATACTTTTTGTGTTCCTCTGTTCCAACAGCAACAAAACCCCAGAAACAAGATTAATTTCTTTATGTAATTTTTTTATTCTTTCATAATATTACAGCAGTCCATGCTTTTGGCTTTTGGTTACTTTCTTTTGTTCTCGAATTATAATATTCTTTTGACTTTTGGCTTTCGCTCGCTTCTCGCTGGGCGGCAGCTTAAATGCATGCGTTTATATGGAGATTTTCCCCTGAAATACAGATGGAGATAAAGAGAAAGAGAGAGAGAGAGAAGGGGGGACATTGGTCGAGTCAGCAGCGCATTAACCGGATCCCATTTACAGATAAAAAAGCGACACGTAAATGGTCATGGCATCAATGAGCTCACACACACACAGATACATGTTCCAGCAGATACTCGTGTGGATACACGCAACGTGTTGGCAGCCCTTTTTTCCTTATGCAACAATATTCGATCGCTGGCTAAAATCACAGACTAGCGCAAAGAGTCCCCCAGCATAAAAGCCCAAACGGCTCAGAGAGAGAGCGAGATAGGGGGCGGTAAAAGTAGGGACAAGGACTCGCCCGCATAAAAGCCACTCTCCAAATGCAGGCCAGGCCAAAGCGGAGGCGGCGGCCCTGCCCTTTTAAGTATCTATAAAATGAAAATGTTTATAGAAAAAGCGACTTGATTTGTGCATTAAAGATACTCCTTCTTCCATGTGTGTGTGTGTTTGTCTGTGTGGCTGTGTGTGTCTATTTTATCCACCTGATTCTAGCAAAGTGTTTCCTCTGGGCCATAAAATGCAAGAGATATCCAGAAAGTGAGTATCCCATGCCACTGTTTCCCTCAGATACTTATGAACTGTGTGTGTGCGGCAGGCATAATGTAAATGCGAAAAGGGTAGACCACACACACACACACACACAATGGCCACTAAAATTTGGCAGTTAAGAATCTTTTCCCCTTTGAAGAGAGGCTTCCGCACAGGAAGTGAAAGTTTTGGTAGTCGTCTGTCAGTCAGTCGGCTACCGACTTTACTGCATTTTTATGTGGCCAAAAGGGCAGGCTAGAACAGGATGTAGGATACAGGACACAGCAGCAGCAGCAGCAGCAGTAGGACCCATTGATGGTTTATGTAAGAGAATCAGTTATGTGACTCGTAGTTAAATGGAAAATGGAAAATACTTACGAACATCATCGCCATCTCCATCTCCATCAACATCTCCATCTTTGGGTTTTGTGTTCTTTGGGTTTCTGTAATGTAATGAATGAGAATGTGTGTGTGTGTATGTGTGTTGAAAGGGTTGTTTTATGCCTCGATTACAACTCGATTTACAACTCGAATATAAAGAGCGTGCAGGACTCTTAGTCGGAGTCGCCTCCAATTATAAACCCTAGAATATGGTAATCCAAGTGCTTGGCGAAATTAAATTAAATATAAAGGGGGGCAGGGGGGAGCGATAACAAAACGATTTCTTGTTACACTTTCTCTCGGACTCGGACTCTGGACTCTCGACTGGGACTCGGACTCTAGCACTTTCAATAATTGCCACTTGGGCGCACATTAAAGCCAACTTATGCCCCCGATTGACTGCTGTTGCTGCAACAGCGGCACCGAGGCCTATCGCTCGTTTGGTTTGGCTTGGTTTTTCCTTGTTCCTCGGCCCCATCTACAACGCATAATCATTATCGTTACAGTTTATTGCACATTAAAAGTGCGACGACGCTCCTGTCGCTCCTGTCGCCCTTTACTTTTATGCCCGTCCGTGGCCAGGCCAAAACACTTGGCATTACATAAAGCAAATGGCCATAAAACGGAAAAGGGAACTGGTAACTGCGAACTGGCAACTGGAAACTGAAAGAAAAGAAGGCAAAGACTGTGGTGCTGCCTTCTTGACCGTCCGTCGCCAGTAATTGTCGCCCCCAGCAGCAGCAGCAGAGCCTTTTGTTCGAGCTTTTTACACATGAATAGTTGCCAGACGGACGGACCTCCTGCCGCGCTGCCAGATTTAATTTAATTGTAACTGAAAGCCCTCCACAATTCCAGGACTCTCCCCAGGACTTGTTTGAATTTGAAAATTTTTATTTGATTTTTATTTGATTACAGTTTTAAAATGCTCCCTCCCACTCTCTCGGGCTCTCTACCCGCTGCTGCTGTTAACAATTAGTGAAGGGGTCCCCACTCCGTTTTATCAGGGGTGGGGAGGGGGGGTCTGTTTCTCGTTCTCTCGTACTTAATTTGATTATGTGCCCTTCAGTAATCTTCATACTTCAAAGTAATAGAACCCTATTGTCATATGATTTTGCACTCCTCCCCTAAAAATACTCACATATCTATCATAGAAATCATGATTCCAAAAGGGTATATGTACATATATGTATATATTATGTATATAACTTTGAAAGATCATTCCATTCCGATTTTATTTCGATGGCAGCATTATTTTAGCAAATTATGCAAATGTTTGCACTTATTTGAAACAACATTTTTGTTACTCATATTCGAGAGGGAGGGGAGGGTATGGGACTCCACTCCACTCCACGCCGCAGCACCCCTCTGCTGCCCCTGCTGCTGCCGCATCTGCTGCCAATATTGACAAGATTTTTATTTAAATTTCGCTGCCAATTTCTTGGCTGTGGAGTTTCCGGCAATGTCATTCTATTTCTTTGCCTCTCTTCTGGCATATCCTGTGCGCTTCCCTCTCTCTCTCTCTCTCTCTCTCCCTCTCTGTCTCTCTCTGTGTGCATATTTTTGCCAAATCAGCAAATGTTGCCGTTGCCGTTGTCAAGTGAAGTTCTGAAGCTGAAGCTGAAGCTGAAGCTGGCTCCTGCCATGTCTCCAGTCGCAGATTCCGTTTCTTTCCAGGAGGAGGAGCCAAGGGGAGGATGGAGGAGTGGGGCCTGCCAGAGCAAATGCCACTAATATGAAAGCAAATTTGCATAATAATTTTTACCAGATTTTGTGCCAGAGCGAGAGTCCTGTCCTCTTCCCTGCTCTTCTCTCCTCTGTGTCGTTTCGTTTCTTTAAATTTGTATTTTTAAAGTATTCTTTAAAAACGGCGAATTACCTAATGGCCATTCCGCTTTGAGGTCAATTTTCTTTTGACCCCGCCGGCGGCAGCTTTTCAAACAAATTGAATTTAATGACATTTAATGAGAAAATTAATTAAACCAATTTAATTTATGGCCACATTTTTTTGTATATTCCCAAGTGACAATATCTATCTCTATCCCTGTCTCTGTTGCTCTGTTGCACTGTTGCATTGTGGTCGGACTCAAAGGAAACCGCGGATAAATACATATTCCATGACATTTGTCACATGTAAAAACCAGGTTTATTTTTTTGCATAAAGGACCCTGTGAAAATAATTAATAATAATAGCATTTCTGCCTGAATGATTTGTGATTTGCGAACAGATCGGAAATGTGTGAATTGTTCTATGGATGATTAGCCTGTGTTTCCCCTTAATTTGGCCAACATTCAAGGAGCACTCGACCATTGCCTGCCGTTCTTCCCAGAGCCCCAAATCGAATCTAATACATGTCACCTGCATCGATGGATAGTTCCTGGAGTTCATTTATTCACACACCTTCCACAGAGCCAGAGGCAGAGCCAGGGCCAGGGCTCTCCCTCCACCCTCAGGGCCATAAAAATAATTGGCTATAAATGCGCTAAAAGTCAAAACAAAATGCCAATTGTTGGCAGAGTGTTGAGTGGCAGGCAGCGGGAGGGCGCGGGGGGCGGCAGGAATAAGAAATGGAATAAGGAATCAACACATTGCTTTTAATTAATGGCGTGGCTCTAAGGAGGCACTCGGCAGTTACCGTTGGGTGACTTTTTATGACTCTTCGCCTGCCATCCGACTACCATCTGTGAGTGGCATCAATTGCTTGTGTGCGTGTGTGTGGCAAGGTGGTAGACTGTCGCTTGCTTCAAGTGCGTTCCGTTATAATTTTATGTGCAATTAATTTGCCACACAACAGACACGCACACGCACACGCACGCAAAGACAAAGCCAAAAGCAGGGTGCACTTTTTGAGGTTCAACTAATGAGTGGCAAGCAACAACAGCACTCCTAATGTCCGCCGTGTTGTGGCAATTAATGTCGATGGCATTTTTATAGTTGCGAGGGATGGAAATTCCGCAGCCCATCCCGTTTTATGGTCCACTCTCTTTGCCTCTGCCTTTGAGTTGACTTTCGTGGCAGATCTGGGGCTCGGCCACTTAAAGGTGGCAAGTTTTCTCTTAAAGATGCCTGAAATATTCATACTCTAAGCTTCAGTGGCCACTTAGAGTCCTTGGACTTGGCCTAAAGGTCAGGCCCATCCTTCAGCTTCATTTTGGTAGCAAAACTTCTAAGAGCCGGCCACTTTTAAGCCTTGTTTTCTGCTGATTTCACCCTTTCCATCATTTCCCAAACGGAAACAGAAACCACACACACACACAGACAGAGACACAAATGCATACAAAGGCCCATCCCAAATGCCCAAACACCAACAAAATAAATGGCAACCTCAGCAGAAAATCATGCAGGAGGATAATGGACCACGAAATGGGGCATTTTCCGATTGATTTTTGCTGTTTTATCAGAGAGAGAGAGAGAGAGATTTGGTGTGGGGGTGTTGGGTGTAGGGCAAAATCTCTAATTAGCTAATTGCTATAATTAAATGTTTTGCTAATGTTGGCATTTCGTTTAACGAGAGACGCAAGGATAATGTAAATTTCTGAGGGTTCCTCCCAGCTGCCACTCGCAGTGCCAGAGAATGTGTGGGCTACATCCTCCATCATTGGAGGAGCATTGTTATTATTGCGGTGGTCCTGGTCCTGGTCCTGCTCCTGCATACTCCCTACTGTTCTCTACTTAATGGCAAATCGAACATATTTGCATATGAAATGAGCGAAAAATCGAAACATGGCGGCAGCCAGGACCCAGACCCGCACACACACACGCACACAGAGTAAATGGTTACCCGGGCTATTTCCGGCACAGACAACATGACATTTTAAACGACATTGTGGGCTTTCGTGTGGATGTGGCACCAGAGTGTGGCACCAGAATGTGCCCCACCCCCTGCACACACCCTGTCTGAGTTGGCTTATTATTATGCAAAATCGATGGACAGGGAGCCGGGCGAAAAACCATTTATTATCATTATAAATTATGCATTGCATTATCGGGGATCGCTAGCCCAACTTCACGACTTAGCAAAGTCCATGGAGTCCTTGCCGCAGCGCATCGACTGGGACACCGCTGCGTATGAGCGATGTAATTGAGTTCAGTTGAGGAACTGCTGCTGCGGCTGCTGCCAAATGGATTTTAACAACTCTCTCTCTCTGTTTTTCCTCTGTTTTTCTTCGACGCAAAATGCAAATTAGTCGACAACTGAATTTGAATAAGTCACAGATACAGATACACAGATACAGATACAAACACCGCACGCAGCGGGTGGAAAACTCTGGCTCTGTGACGAGGGACTGTCGAATGTCCCGAAAAAGGGTTCGAAAACTTTTCGAACGCACAAAATTAAGACAGTCCGCGGGTCCAGGGCACAAAATCTTATAGAATTTAAATTAAAAGTGGGATGCAAAGGCAGGCATAACGAATATGGGGATACCCTCGAAAGATCTGATTGATTTTCTAAGGGAAATTAGGACTATTTCATGGTTTCATTGAAGTTACTGCTAGCAAGATATGCCCATTGGGTATTCAAATCCTTTCAAGAGCCAAACGAGCTTCAATTTCTATTAGAAATGCCCTTTGAAAGAGTATGCAGAGCATTCCATTGAGCAGTGTCCTGCCACTCAACAAAAGGCAGCGAAATTAATGTCAACTTCAAACAGCCATCTCTCTTTCCCTCTCTTTCTCCCTATCTCTGTCTCCTTATCTCTTGCTCTCTGCCTCTCCTTCTCCTCTGCATTGTAATATTTTCGAGGGCCGCCCCGAAAATAATGAAAAGGCAAACGAATTTTAAGTGCAGGCCAAAAATAACACAAACAAATGCCGTGGCCGTGGTCGTGGCCGTGGCTGAAAGGAAATTGTTAAGAGCAAAGACTCGGAAAATAAGCCAAAGCCAAAGGACATAACTCAAAAAATGGCGCAAAAGCAATGCAAAAAAAAAACAAAATATAAGAAGGAAAAACCGAAGGAAAAAAGCGAAAAAAAGAAGGGAATTTTGGAATCCGCGCGCCTTGAAAGCCAGAAAGAAATTAGCATAGAAAAAGGATTTGCTCGCTAATTTCACTTTAATGTAAGGACGCGGCCAAGACGGCCAGGACCCTGGCAGAAGGACGACGATGAAGACGTCGCACCCATTACGTCACTTTTATCTCTGTCTGCGTCTGTTCTCTCTCTCTGTCTTCTCTTTGGTGTCCCTTCAGTCTCTTCTTCGTCTGTTATTTATGGCATTATTAGTGGGTCCAAAGCTGCAGATCGTAGCCGCCGCTTTTTTTCGGTGGGAGGGGGGCAAAACAAAGTGCTAATGCCCTCGGCTAATTACACGTCATTTGTTAAGCGCCGAGTGCGCGGCCGACGCTTCTTCCGCTTCCGGTTCATGCTTTCTTTCTGTTTTTTGTGTGTGTTTGTGTCACAGCATCTTCCATCTTCCATCATTGCCTCAACCTTTCTCAACATCTCTCTTTTGTCTCCTTTTGTGCTGCAGGTCCGCCCGTTCTCTCCGAGTCCATAATGGGCACCGTCGGCCGACTGCCCTGCAACGTGACGCCGCCCATTTACGAGGATCGTGTGGCACTGGTTATCTGGTACAAGGTGGGCCTGAAGACGCCCATTTACAGGTAAGCCCCCTTTGAGGCCCTCTTTAAGCTTTTGTGTCAACTACAGGCCGCAGCCTCCAACCCCCAACCTTTGACCGCATACACAGTGCGGGGGTAGGGGTGGGTTCATAAATACACAAAATTGATTATCACAGACAACTTTTGACGCACTCAACCCGCTCGCCACTCAACCAATCACACACACACGCAGACACACACAGACAGGCAGACACAGACAGATAGGCATACGAGATACGAGTGCAAACACAGATACAGCAGACACACAACAGATGAGGCAGAAAATGCCAACATTAAAGGAGAGGAGGGGAGAAGGACAGGGGCAAGGACCTGCACATGTCAGGTTTTTCATTTTCATTTTCATTTTGATTTAATGTCTGCTAATTAAGGCATGCGTTGCCCACTTTTTTGCCCCCATCCACTCATCGTCTGGCATGGAAATTAGCATAACTAGAAAATTATACAGAAGAGAGTCCCAGAGAGGCTGGACCAGGACCAGAACAACCACACAGAAATTGGTGAAAGTTTTCCCTGGAAAAGAGGCGGTCTATGGTCTGGGGGAGGACTGGGGGGGTGTCTGCTCCAAGGTTACATTTCGGCAGCACAAAAACTTTTTCAATTATTCATGTCTGACATTATGTTCGGCTTCTTGTACAAGTATCTCACAGATACACACGTTCTAGTTCCATTTCCATCTCCATTTCCAGTTACATAGTACATCAAAGGCGTGAAACTTTAATTGGATTTGTCCGCCATCAAGAGAACAGCAGAAAGAAGGGTAGAGGGGGGGCATGTGTGTGTGTGTGGGGGCGCTGATTAGCTGATTGCCAGGCGGCGGCGGCGGCGGCGGCTAAAACTAATTGAACTTTTGGCCAGGGCCTTCAAGGACGACGGACTTCCAAGGCAAATGACTAGAGCAAAAATACTCGTCGCTCAGTAATTAGCGTTGCACAACGACGACCAACGACGGCAATGGCAATGGCCAACTCTTGTTGGTAATTAAAAACCACTCAGCAAGTAAATTAATCATAAAAGAAACTCCCCCTGCCCCCAGCCCCTCCCCTAGCCGCCCCTAACCACTCCTTTCGGACCACATTTGGCCAGAGCGTGAATTTAATTTTCAGCTCGATGCCAGTCCGTCAATGCCATTGACTTTTTATTGGACCAGCGTCAGGACAGGCGATGGCCAGAACCTCATTATGTGCCACTGGAACACAGTAGTGCCCTTCGCCCTTAGCCCTTCTCGTTTCACCCTGCTCCACTGTCTCTCTCTCTCTCTTGTCGTGGAGCAAGAATCAAGAGTCGTTCCCGCCATATGTTCATGAACAAATCAAAATTGAAAAGCAATAAAACACAGACTTTAGCAATTGGAAAAGCTGTCAGAGGGAAACAAAAGGGAGGTGCAAAAGACTAGCATGGATAAGAAGGAGAAAAAACTGCCAAAGATATGGGGAGGAACTGCAGTTAAGATCTACTCATGTGAAAAGCGAATTTATTAGAGAATTCCTAGAGAATTCTGGCCTCCCTTGGCAGAAATGATTGAATGATTGCCGTGCCAATGATTGCATGTAGGCGAAATCTCCATTTGACTGGCAGTTAAATCTCTCGATTTAAATTACTTTTGGCCCGATTTATGGCCCAGAATATAACAACGATTGCTGCATAATTAACCACGAGTACGACTATGTGTTGACTGTGGAGAGAGAGAGAGAGAGACAGGCAGCTTTAAGACCCAATTAACTTGGCCACTTGGCTAAATGTTGACCTAAATCAAGCGCCACTTGGCGCGGCGGTGGCAATGCCCCCTCGAGGCACTCTCTCTCTCTCTCTCTCTCTCTTTGGTTGAAAACTTTTTAAAACACAAGCCAGAAATAGCCAGAGAAACTTTAAGACCATTGATTGACCACCAAAACGAGCTCAATACAACGGGAAATCCTCCAAAAATATCGATGGAAAGTTAATCAATAATCGGAAAATTCAAGCGAAAAACAATAAATTTAAATGGAAGAGGGAAAGTGGGTGGGTGGGGTGGGATGGGGTGAGTGGGGGCTTATTAATTCATTTGAGAACCCAATTACGATGGGAAAAAACTTTCGTCGGGCCTTACCTTTTGTTTTTATTTGTGGAAATTCTATTTGTAAATCTCTCTCTCTCTCTCCATTTTCCTTTTCCTTTCTGCAGTGTGGATACGAGGGACTCGAACTTCGCCCAAGGCACCCACTGGTCAGACGAAACGTATCGAGAGCGGCTGTCCTTTCACGTGGAAGGACGTGCCGGCACGCTGAGCATCAAGTCAACAACGGAGGACGACACGGGCGAGTACCGGTGCCGCGTGGACTTCCAGAAGAGTCCGACGCGTAACTCCAAAGTGAATTTAACAGTCATAAGTAAGTACAACATGGAGATGTGCCCCATGCAGGGGCTGGGGCTGAGGCAGGGCCTGCAGCATAATTGAGCAGCTAATTTGTGCAGCGACATATCCTGTGTCTTGTTCGGGTCTGTGTGGCCATGGCCCTCGGCCCTTGGGCAACCGCAGCCACCACTCAGCTCTTGGACAAACACATTAGTTACAGCAGCAGAAGACGCCAACTGTATGTTCGGGCTGCCAACTTTTTCGCCACCCCCCGCCATCCCCTCTGGGAATGGTCTCTGCAAACAGCTTTTAAAGTGCAAACTTGGCCAAAAGTTGCAGCTTCCAGAGTTAAGGTTAAAGCTGCCCCACAGAGAGGGCGCAGCGAAGGAGCAAGTTTTGAATTGAATTTTTTCCCTATTTTTTGAGCTCTTTCTTTCCGTCTCTCAAGACATTGATTCGCTGGCATAAAAAACAGAGGAGAAATTGAGAGCGTAGAAGCTTCAGGCCGGTGCTGTTTTTTAATCCCTTTTTGTGGCCATGCCACACATCGCACACTTTGCACTCCCAAGTGCAAACTCATTCTTGTTTGCCGATGGATTTTCCAGGGTATCCTTAAGTTGGGGCTACTAGGGAATCCAGGGTGGAATGCTAGGGTGAAAGTAGTGAAAATACTATAGCAAAGGGCACATTCAAGAGCGGTTGCCATAACTTTCGCATTTCCAATTAAAAATCCAATCGAAACACACATTACCTATGTTTTTGCCTGCAAGGGTATTCCATGCTTCGATAGCTCTACTCACTCTCTTTCGCTCTCTTTTGCCTTTGGATAATCCTTTGCTATAAGGAGCCTTCTCCAATTGCAATTTCATTCCTTGGAATCTGGTGCCCTGCCCCCTGCCTTTTTTCGGGTTCCACCTGTGCACTGAGGAGGGGCTGCGGGGCTGTGGGGCTGCGGGGCTGTGGCTTGCAATTTACCATTAAAATTTATATGCGTTTCCAAAGGCGTTTAGTCGACGAGATATATGGCCAAAAGAGAGCAAAAGAATGGGCCATGGCCCGAATGGTCGAATATTGTTTGGTAAATAGTTTCTGCTGCTGCTGCCGCTCCTGCTGCTGCCAGATGAAGCGTGAACAAGAGGCAGGGCAGGGTGTGGCAGGGCAGGGCGGCTGTGTTTTACCAACTTCTTGAGCATGTTCAACATGCCTCGCACACACACATCCAAGGGGCATGTGTATGAGTGTGCGTGTGTGTGTGACATGTGAAGCGTAAAACCAGAACTTTGTATGGAAAAAACTTTAAAGAAGATATTAGATTAAATGTTGCCCCTAGGCCCCCACCCACCCCCCTCTCTTGTGGGGGGATTTTGGAAAGTTTTGCTGCTGCTGTTGCTAATGCGAGGGGAGCGGGGGAGCAAAATGGGGGATAATCAGAGGGCTTGGACACGCCCATAGCCAAGTGGATAAACGGTCTGAGAGAGCAGTCAAAATAATGCCAAGTGGCACGAATAAAACAAGCAAATTTTTGAGCAGCAAAATTAAAAGTTTGTGCAACACGTCGACGCAAATTTACGGGGCTTCATCTTACGGCCAACAAGGAATGCAGCCAGGTGCAACTTTGGGGCAGACACTCCCTTTCAATAGAGAGGAAGAAGGAGACAGCTCTGTGCCTCGTCACTAACCCCCTCTCACTCTTACAGTTCCGCCCGAATCCGTCATCATTTTGGACAGCAAGGGGGCCACCATCAAGGACCACACACTGGGGCCCTACAACGAGGGATCCGCCATCAACATTACGTGCGTGGCCATCGGCGGTAAGTCGTTTTTCCAGCAGCATCAGCGCCGGCCACGTGTCTGCCTCTCGCTCGCTCTGTTTGTGTGGGTGGAAGGGGAAAAGTGTTGACGCTGTGACTGGCGCACTCCTTGTGTCTGACAATTAAAAGTGATGAGAGCGCGGGCGAAGCTGCAGGCGAAGGATTTTCACATTTTCACATTTTATTTAATTTCCACACGGCTAGCTGTCTGCTGCATGCCACACATGGATAGCCAACCCAAGAGAGGGAGAGCGAGTGAGGGGCAGACACAATGGCCCCACAAATTGCATTGAGAGCACTTGAAAATTGCTAAAAGCCAAACAAGACAGCAAATGAAACAGCGAAAGGCACTTGTGCACACAAACACACACACACGCACAACCATTACACCCACACACACACACACAGATACTCATCCACTTCTTGCAGTTTCTGAACAAACAACAGAAAACGCAGGCAGGAGGCAACCAAGGAAAGGGCTCGCCAAGTCCAAGCCGTATAACAAACATATCAGTTGCCAGCACACACACACTACCACCGTGCCACATGCCACAACACCACATAATCCCCTCCCCCCTCTTACCACACACACACTCGATAATTCTTTCCTTTGGTTCGTCGTCGTGCAGGTCGGCCACAGCCGAGGGTTACCTGGCTGCATGGGAACACCGTCTACAAGAACGCCAGCGTGGGCCACTCGCTCTCGGAGCGGAGGGTGGGCAATGTCCTATCGCTGGCACGCCTGGAGCGCAGGAATCTTCACATGCAGCTTACGTGTCGGGCGGAGAACAATAATTTGACAACGCCAATTATCAGCAGCGTCGTCCTCGACATGAACTGTGAGTGTGCCACTGCCAGCAGCCAGCAACCCCCTTAATCCCCCCCCACTCCAAATCGCATCTGTGTATCTGTATCTTTCAGTGCGTCCTTTGATTGTTAAGCTGCAGGGCGAGAACCGGCCCCTGTCGGCGGGAAATTCTTATCAACTGAGCTGCGTTGTCATCGGGGCACGTCCAGCGCCGACGATTACCTGGTGGAAGGGCAGCAGTCCCATGAAGAACACCCACGAGATTGTAAGTGAACACAATAGAACCCCAAGAAGTCCTAGATGCGACTGAGAGGTATCCTGTTTTGGGATAAGCTTAAAGAGAGGAGTTTTCTCTAAGAATTTCTCTAAGAATTTGTTCAAATTCCAACTCCAAGTAGAGTGAATCTATCCAAGGGCTAACCATCTTCTAGAATGCCCCGTTTCCCGGGCATACCCTGTTCTCTTACCCTTTGTGTAATGTTTATAAACATGCAAATTTGAAATGCCTGTCAGCCCTGTTAATGGCAGGCCCGGATGCAAAGTCTTGCCACCCCTCGCCCTACCCCCTGGGAGCAGTACACATGCTTTTGCGGTAATTGAAGCTCGAGCTGAAGCTGAGGCCGAGGCCGAGCTCGAGGCACGCCAGTCACGTTCGAGTCAACGGGGGGCTCCAATTAAAAGCAGCCCCCAATCTTTGCCGATGAAACGTGCCTGAACCCGTCCCGTTCCGTTCCGGCGGCAACCCTTTCTTTTGGCCCATTCCCATGTCTTGATTGCTTTTAATGCTGGCTTCTGTTATTTCCACATTTCCACAGGCCAATCCGGATGGAAATCTGACCACCTCCGTGCTCACGTTCACGCCCACCATCGATGATCGCGGCAAGTTCCTCTCCTGCCGCGCCGAGCAGAGCATGATACCCGAATCGGGCCTGGAGGATGGCTGGAAATTGGACATTTATCGTGAGTTTTCCTGTTTAAATATTAAATGTTTACCCCCCCTCCCCGCGCTCTCTCTAGCAACTTTTTAATGAAAACGAAAGCACAAAAGGCGGGCCATCGGGGGCATTGCTTTAAAAAAAATGCGAGGAAGCCTGTAAAAAACAAAATCGCTGGCCCACACTTTCTATAGGTTTTCCTTCGATTTCCCCCTGCCCGCTGCCGCTGCCACTGCTGCTGCTGCTGCGGCAAGTTTTGGCAAATTAATTTCCAGCGGCGGCGAAACTTTTGAACAAAACTTGCGAAACTTTTTAACCCGCCACAGGCACCGCAAGCAGCGGCAGCGGCAGCAGCGGCTATAGCCAGAGTCATCTTAACGCTTTTACAGTTTTCCGACCTGTTTGCACGAAATTTAAATGGCCAAAAGGCCCCACCCCAGCCAATGCCCAACGGGGCGCCAATCCAGCGAGGGGGAAGCTGAACCGCTTCCTGTTTGCCCTGAAAGTGCGGTTTTTGTTGCTTACCTTTTTCCAGCCCGCCTGCCACCCTCTGGCCTTGTTTCGATTGAAATATCTGCCCCCTAAAGGGGCAGGCAGTGTGGAATTGGGTTCGGGTTTGGGTTGTTTGCACAATTTGATAGATTGCTTAATAAGCTTAATTGATTCGCATTCGCGCTACAATTCTGAATTAATCAAGTTAAAATTCGACTCCCAGTTACTCCTGCACCCCCATCGCCCTCCCACAGTGCCAGTCCCCCCTGCCAGTCGGTCCCCCGCTTTGGGGTCTCGGGAAAAACAACATTTTTAAGGCCTAATTGCCTTAAATGGTCTGTGCTTGGCCAATAGCACAGAAAAATACACAATATTAACAAGAGAGTAGGCCTTTGCTGGAGGGCTTAGACCATGAGATACCCTGCGATTCATGGAGGTTAAGTTAAACTAACGTTCGACATGGAAACTAGATGAAAATTTCCTCCCTTGACCTTTGGCCTTTGACACCTCACACACTGGCTCAATATACCCCGAAAACTGCGCAAATATCTCTGGTGTAGAGACAAGCAAAGTAGCAGACGGACGGATGGATGGAGGAGGTAGGCGGGGGGAGTCAAGGGAATGGAATTTTCTACAACTTAAATGGCCATCTAATTTGTGGGGCTTACACAATAATTACACCTTTTGGCTGGGGATGTCTGGGCGTTGGGAGCATCAGCTGATCCGCTGCCATGGCATCCGCTAACTGGCTAAATTTCTTTTGGGTTTATCCTTTTGCTAACGAGAGATGAATTCTGGTTTATCCCCCCACCCACACACAGATATACCCGTGGTGAGCCTGGAGCTGGGCACCAACTCCCTGAATGCGACGCTGCGCGAGGGCATCGATGTCTTCTTCGAGTGCAACATCAAGTCGAATCCGTGGATCTACAAAGTCAGTTGGCGGCACAATGTAAGTGAGAGATGAAATGAAATGGTATTTCTCGGCGTTATTTACACTTTAAGTCACACTTTTAATCTTCAACATCTTTGAATACTGTTTTTTAATACAAAACATCCTCTAAACTAACTCAAACCGATTCGTTTTACGATGGAATATATGAGCAATGAAAAGCGTTTACTTCCTTCGGTTCTTAACGTTTCGTTTCGCTTCTTGCGGCTGCCTTAAACGCCGCATTATTATTGTAATTTTCATTATGCTTCCCCCATAAATTACCTGCTGCTGGAGGCGGCTCAGTAATTGTTGCATATTTCAGATGTGCCACAAAAATTGAATTCTAAAACGAAAATTGAATGCCACTCACTCCCAGGCACAGGCATAGCCAGAATTTGTTACCGAATTATCCCCTGCCGCACGTGGAAAATTTATGCAGCCGGATGCCTAATTTATTCCGGCTTCCTCAATCAGCCGCACGGCCACTGCCACTGCCTCTGCCACTGCCAGGGGCATGCATCGCTCAATGGTGAACGTATGCGGGAGGGGTGCCACATACCACACGCCACATAAAAGTGTTATTAGCCTGAGAAATTAAATTTATTTCAATTGCCGGGCAGTTATCCGTAAATTGAATTTCGATTTCACATTTTCAATTTTCAATTTGCGCTTTTCCCTTTTTCCCCTCTTTTCCCGCAGGGTGCAATCCTGGCCAACAATCCCGCCGAAGGCATCGCCGTGTCCAACCAGAGTTTGGTGCTGCAGAACGCCAGCCGTGCCCGCAGCGGCATCTACACCTGTGTGGGCAGCAACCGGGAGGGCGACGGCGAGAGCAATCCCGTCCAGCTGGACATCAGATGTGAGTACCCCCCCATTCCCATTCCCAGATTAAAGAGCCCGAACAAAGTGTTAATTTGCATAACATCTTAATCAACAAGAAATTGCCGTTTTTGTGATGGCATTTTGCAACAAACACGTTGCACAATGCAATTACATCACAGTCGACAGAGAGAGAGTGCAGTCTGTCCGTCTGTCTGTCTGAGTTATCCTTTATCTTTCTGCCTGTCAGGGACAACAAATTGCATCGGATAAATAAAATAAATCAATTAAATGGCAAACAAGTTGTCCGCATTTGGCCAAAACCATTCCCAGAAATATTTAATGGCAGCCCAGAAGCAGAAGCTGCAACAACTCCTTCTGGATCTCTCTCTGTGTGTGGCAGCCGTCGAATGTTTTGCTTTAATTATGCAAATGTCTTGCCAATTCTCAATTCCTTCTTTCGATTGCTGCACCCTTTTTGCAGTTGCACCTGTGTGCCGTGGCGGCCAGAGGACCACCTACAGCTCGGGGCGCCACGAGACCGTGAAGGTGGCCTGCGAGATCGAAGCCAATCCCATGGAGGCCACCTACGTGTGGAAGTTTAATGCCAGCCAGGGCGAAACGGTGGACATACCCGCCTCCCAGGTGGCCGTCGACAGAGGCAGGAGCATCGCCCACTACACGCCCATGACGGAGAATGTAAGTGCCACATTCCCCATCCGCTCCACCCCCCGCCCTTTTAGGGTTCAAATAAATCAGCCCTCCTCCGCCGGGGGGGCAGATAGTGGCGGAGGCGGACACATAATTTTCCAAACGAGTTGCGGTTTTGAATTTTCAATTAAGACCGAAGAGACGAGTGACGCCGTGGGCCAAAGGCCAACGGTGCTGCATGTTGCATGCATAAATTAAGCCAAAGAAATGCATTGTCACTCAACCGCCTGCGGCTCCTGCTCCGGCTCCTGCTCATCCGTGTCCTTCTTTGCTCTTCCAGGACTACGGCACACTGCTGTGTTGGGCCACCAACGAGATTGGCGATCAAAGCGACCCCTGCGTGTACACAATAGTCCCTGCAGGTGAGTGTTGCATCGCCCCCTTTGGGGCATGGGCGTGGAGTGCCATCCGCATTCCATTTTGGTCCAGTTTTTGCTTATGTTTTCGCTTATGCCTCCCCCGGGTGGAGGACTCCCCCCGCTGTGCTTATTTGCCGATGACTTTTAGCACTGAGGGTAGTCCGTCCTCAGTCCGGGATTAGGCGGGAGCTGGCTGGCTGGAAATAATCGGAATAATCGTTGGATTTTCTCCCTCTAACTTACTCTTTTTTCTCCCTGTCTCCCTCCTGTATTTTTTACCCGTCCGGATGTAGGCGAACCGGATCCGTTGCTAAATTGCACGGTGCTCAACCAGACATCGACGGGCTTCCAAATCGAGTGCATTGAGGGCTTTGACGGTGGCCTGCAGCAGGACTTTATAATGGAGGTTTATGTGAATGGAACGACACGCCATCCAAAAATTTCCAAATCAAAGTGAGTAGAGAAGGGGAACTTCAAGGATGGAGTAGAAGAAGAAGGAGGAGGAGACATGGGCAAGTGCATAGAGACATCGAAATGGACACATAGCAATCAGAATAACACGCCGTGTGACTTTTGCATTACAACAAGCCCAACGATGCGTGGCATCTACCATCTACCATGTAGCATGTACCATTTCCCATTTCCTCCTTTCGAATGTGCATTTCCATGTGCTGCTCCTTGGCTCTTGGCTGTTGGCTTTTTTGTGGTTATCGATTCAATGTTCCTCCTCCGCCCGTCTCCACGTTTTGCAGGCGACCGTACTTCGAGGTGAGCGGCCTGGTGCCCGGCATGGGCTACAATGTCTTCCTCATCGCCCACAACAGCAAGGGACGGAGCAATGCGACCATTCTGCAGGTCTACACGCTGAAGGATCCCGAGAAGCAGACGGGTGAGTGTCCTTAGGTACCCCCAAACGGGGGAAATGGAACCAAAATTGAACCACAACTCGTGTGATGCGGGACTGTCGCTCTCTCTGTCTTCCGTTTCGTTCCTCCGTGCGATTTCTGCATATCCGGAGACCCGGCTTCTGGCTGCTGGTTGCTGGCTGCTGGTCCATTCTCTGGGGCCTGCTCTGCCTATAAATTAATTGACGCTGGTTTTGCACTTACTGCTCTTTCATTTGTCTTTTAATTTGCTTTAAATTTCCTTACTTCCGCCTTTGACAATGTTTCTTTTCCCCCTTTTACTTTTTGCTTTACGCTTTGTTCCTTTTCTTACTTTTTCCTTATGTTTTCTTCTTCTTTTTCCCTACTTTTGGCTTCGTTCTGTGGCATGCTCTCTAGTCAGAATCACATTTACAAAGTTCTATCAGGGCCGCAGGCCCTCAACCACAACCACTGCGATGTCCACCACCAGCGACTGCATCTGCGACGAGGAGGAGTTCCTTGGATTGGGGAAGGGCAAGGGCAAGGGCCTTGGCTTGGGCCACGATGCGGGCACTGCAGTCCAGGATGAGGACGAGGAGCAGGCAGAAGGTAGCGGTGGCAGCACCTATTTCTCAATTCTATTCTATTAAATTATTGTTCTCTATTATTATTTGTATTCTTTTGATTTTATTTAGTAGTTTTATTGATAGTTATTTGTTTTTATTGTATTTATTTGAATATATTTTATTTTATTTTACTGCACTTTCTTTTATTTTTATATATTTTTGAATTATTTCCTTATATAATTTTCACTTAAACACACAAACACATAAATCCGGGTTTCGAGGGAATTCCGTTTCATTCCGTTTCGTTCCTTCTCCTTTGTTTTTGCTCCACATTCCAACACTGGAAGTGAACAGGAAGGACTGTGGGACACAGGGACACAAATTAGCAACCTTAACACTGGTCTGGTGCTGGGGCACACACACATCCGTAGTGGGTTAGGGGCAGGGCACATGCAGCTCATTAAAGCGGCACTAAATTCGAGGCACGTGCGGCAGGAACTAGCAACAACAAGTCTATGTATGCGGCAGAGCGGCAAAGGAACCAACAATGGAATGTAGTTAGCAGCTCATAAAGCAATGCCAGCACGAAGGGGCAGAGACAGCCAGAGAGAGAGAGAGAGAGAGAGAGAGAGAAGGGCAGCAGGGAAGGACATAGAAAAACAATATAAAAATTCCAACACAAGTGTCCGAAGCTGAAGATACTCTATAGCTATGAGGTCTATCGGAATATTAGCATACAAAAGTATAGATTTGTGTTCGAACTCTCTGAAAATGTACTCCAGCAGGAAAGGGAAAGAAAGGAGTGTTCCGTGGGTGGGAAAGCACAGCAATATAAAGATATATGTATCCCTCGCTCATCCCCCCATTTCTGGGGCTCTCTTACGGCCTCTTTTTTTGTCTCTTCCACCCACCACGCAGACCTGTCGCTGGCCTATGCACCCGTCATCGAGGACATCCGGCCTTTCCTGGGCATCCTGGCGGGCATTGTGGGCAGCGTGTTTCTGGTGGCCCTCATCATTGTGATTGTGGTGCGAGTGCGGGGCTCGACGGGACGCGATCGCAATAATTACTCGCATCCGGGCAGCGGCAGCGGCGGAGGAGGAGGAGGCCCTGGCAACGGCGCTCCGGGCAGTGGGGGAGCCGGTGCTGGTGGCACCACTGCCAATGGCAACGGCAGTCTTGGGCTCCTCGCGAGCAACAACAATGGCAGTCTGGGCATCGGCGGCACCCTGGCGCACAATGGCGGACAATCAGTGCAGGATATGCATCGCATCGGCAGGGACACCTGCCACGTGACGAGCAGCCTGGATAGCATTGACAAGAATCCGGACATCATACCGCAAGGTGGGTTGGGTGAGTTCCACAGGTGCCCAGTGCACCCATCGTCCATTGTGTGTGGCAGCGCTCTCTAGCTCTCTCCCATCTTTCCTTTCCCATCACTCTTGCAAACAGATGGCCACGACGTGGACGATGAGTGGACAACGAAGGGTCACAATCGAGCCTATGCCACGGCGGCCCTGGCCGAACAGAACGCCGTCATTACCTCCAGCACCTATGATCACCTGATGCCCACGTACGCGGTGGTCGACAAGAAGACGGGCGGCCCTCCTCCCGGTCATGGCCCCTATATACAGTATAATACGCTTATTCCCGTTAGCAAAATGGGCGCTTACGCCAATCAACAGCAGCAGCAGCAGCATACACATCCGCACCAGCATCAGCATCAGCACCAGCTCCAGGGAGGGCCCCAGCAACAGAAGGTGAGCCACGAGCCACGAGCCCGTAATCCGCTCTTAGTCGGCGGACAAACATTTAACCTTTTAACCCCGTACCACATATGCCAGAGACTCATCTTAATTTATGACCCAATGGACAGCACAGGTTGGTAGTCACATCCCTCTCCTCCGTAGGAGGGGGAGGGGTTGGGTCTCGGGTTTCGGGTTAAGTGGTTTTTATGGCCAGTTTATTGTTTAAGCCACAATTGATGAACAGCCGCATTCAATGGCAGGCTTTGCTGATTGAAGTTGCCCCAGAAAATACCGAAAGAACTAGGAATGTTCCATTGGCAATTGATGGCTTCTACTGAGAGGAAAATGTATCTGTATCTGTATAGAAAATTCTATAGAATCTGCTCCCATTTCAATGGCAGAACGCAGAAGAAACATCTGCAACGAACCTTGAAGAAATGCTCCCTGAAGGTCGCCCAGAGAACTGTAAGACATAGACAAGAAATAGAGAAAGAGAAACAGGAAAACACAGAGAGAGAGAGAGAGAGAAAGCAACTATAATTTGAAAATCATTTAAGTAGAAATTTCTACTCTGTGTGTAGGACCACGCCCACACTTACACGCCCAGTGAGAGCTTGCAAGGAGTCAGAGGCAGGAGCCACAGCTGCAGCAATATAAATTTTCCATTTGCGAATTTAATAAAAATAAGTTGCAGGCGGACAGCAGAAGCAGCAGAAGCAGTGCCAGTGGCAGGACTCCAAAGCAGGAGAGCCAGAGAACCGCTAAGGAGCCAAAGGATGCGCGCATCCTGATGTTCCTTCTGTGTGTGTGGGTTTCTGCTCCTGCTTCTGCCTCAAAATGCAATAAGAGGCCAAGTGTTGAGGTTGGCTGGTGGAGGCGAGGTTGGTGCTGCGAACCAGCCATAGGAGTGCGAGTGTTGGTTAGCTGTTGAGGGCAGACACATTACAAACAGGCGCTGCATGTGGGGGGCGTTGTCTGGGTCCCGCCCCCGAGAAAAACACTGGCGAAAACCTCACTGCAAGTGAAGCCGCTCGAAAACTGTAGTAAATATCGCTTAAAGGGAATCCAATGCCGCTGACAGTCGTATTGAAACGAGACCTTACCACCTGACAATTAGCCAACTGATTGACAAGTACACGTATTTGTATCTATGGTATATCTGTTTCCTCTCGTTTTTCCAGACTGAACTCAGCTACAGCGATTTGACAGCCCCGATGGTGGGCAGCGCCGTGGGCGTCCAGCGTCTGGCGCCGTACTGCAGCGCCACACTGGGCAGGCCGGGCCGGGGTCAGGCGGAGCTGAAGCGCGCCGAACCGAATATCTACTCGCAGGTAAATGTCATGATGGACGACGAGATACTGGCCGACCTCCAGGCGGCCACAGCGGCTGGCGGCAGCTATGTGGCCGGGGCTGTGGTGGACAATGTGGGCGGCCGTGGTGGCACCTCAGCTCTCTACCTGCAGGGTTATGCCACGCGTGTGTGAGGAGGGCTCGAAGGGGAAGGCTGCCTCTTAAATTATGTTTTTGTTCTGTTTTGATTTGTTTAATAAACTTGAAGAGACCCTGGGACTCAAGCGTGTTTCAGTTTAAGTTCGGTTGCAGTTGCAAGTGCACGTTGCAGCTGCAGCTGCAGCATGGACTTTTAATTACTTTTTCCACAAACGGAAGGACCCTTCCGAAATCAATTACATGCAACCCAAGACAGTGGCACAGACAGACAGAGTCACTCGTGCCAAATCAATAGAACGACAGCCAGCACATGGCCCAAAGACACAAGAAAAAAGAGAAAATACATAGAAAGGAGAGTGCCATGCCATGCCAGTGGCAGCTGAGGAGCATCAGAAATATTCCTGAAAATTACGCATACGCACGGGTGTGCGATTCAATATGTCAGAACTTAAGAACTGAAGGGAAAGCAGCAGCTGCAGAGGAGGATTGTAGATTGTGTTAAGTGCAGGGGGGGGTGGGAGTCTGCAGTTCAAGAGCTTCGGAGTGCAAAGGAAGAAGCTGTAAGTCTGACAGATCTGTCAGATGATGAATGGGCAGATACTAAACAGTTTTAGAGCTTAAGGTATTTGTACGTGAATTTGAGTGTGCCTCACAGCCAAGGCTCAAGTGACGTTTCCATTATTTAGCGCAGTGTTTTCCAGCATATTCTTTGTACTGTCCTTTTTCCCACCCCACATTTATCGTAATGACTCGAGTTATGACCACAAGGTTCAATCGGCAGCACATGCATTTAAGTGGAACTTTTAGACATGGACCCCGGACGTACAACAATCCTGGACAGCAACCATTTCCACCTAATGACATTGTTTGGCTTTCGTTTATTCTCATTTATTGGAAAGTTGTACACGACATGCAGCAGCAGCAGCAGCAGCAGCAGTTGGTATCCAACCCGATCCCTTGCTGCTGTTGGCCTGCTGTTGTTTGTTGTTTTCAGTTTTCAGTTTTCGCTTTTCGACCCTTACTTTTATTGGCAATTATTTTCAATTCGATTAGGTAGTCCCGCTTCTGTGGGAGCACAGATTATTTTGTCATTGAAAGTGTGTGTGTAACCAAACATTTAGTTCAAATTAACGTACAGTTCAATGTTGGTAGAACAGGTGTAGAACAGGCGTTCCTTGGCCAAATCGTATAGAATCATTAAACCTACAACGGACTTAAGTTTGGAATATCTTTCAAAGTACTTGCCATCGAGTGCAATCCACTGAATACACCCAAGACACCGCTTGATCAGCACAAAACACAGTTCAAATATTGCCAGATACTTCCGCACTTATGTGTGTGTGAGTGTGTCTTCGCCTCTAACATACATAAATGGGTCTACAATTTATGTCCTGTCGACTCTCTGTTAAATGTTAAATGTTTGCCAATTTGGCCAACATCTTCGTCGGGTTACATTTGTAGAGCAATTTATAAATTTAATTTCATTAAAAGCCCTCTCATCGAGAGCTCGTACGTTCGGGGAGGGGCAAGTACATGCCGCATGCAAACATTCTGCTACAGCGTGCAGATACCACACAGTAGTGGGACAATTATTGTAGCACCTTGCCACATACGGTGACGCTGGCCGGAATATTGTATATGCGTGTGGCTGGCCACAGAGTGTGTTTCGCTTTTCATTTCACCCCGCGACTAACCCTTTCGCCACATGTATATGAATCATCACATGACTAAAACTTCATTACCACTCTCTGTCCACCCCACTCTCCGCTCTCCACACAGATCGATCTGGCACACCATCCCATGCCCATGTACTCGACCAGCCCAATGTTCGCCACGAACAGCACCATCACCGGAGTCACCATGTCGCATCCATCACAAATGGCCACCTTCTCGCCGACGCCGCCGCCGCCCATCTTCACCCACAGCGTGATGACCGCCACCGGCGAGGGTGGACTGCTCCAGCCGGTGACCTGTATGGGTCTGGTGGCAGCCACGTCTTCGGTAGCGGGACAGCAGCACCAGCAACAGCAACAGCACCAGCACCAGACAACGGCCAATGGCGGAAACGGAAGCATTGTCGGCGTCAATGTGGGGATGAGCCTTTATGGCAGCGATGTGGTAAGTGGCAGTTTGATGTACTCGTACTCTCGGAACCTTGCTGCTGCCTGCCACTGCTGCCTGCCCCTTGATGATAGCAGCACTCGCTCTTAATGTCCAAAACGTTGAAAGCATCAATATGCAAAGTGGATTTTCGGTGGCAAGGACTTTGAAGCAGGAAGCAGCAAGCAGCAGGCAGCAGGCAGCAAGCAGGAAAGCATTTATCTTTTGGACCGATTTTGTTTTCGCTTTTTCGCCTTATAAATGGGGCAGCCGCTGGGGCAGAAAATGGCTTTTTGCGGTTCGCCTGATAAAAACCTGGCGAATAGAAAGGCCAGGGGTATGCCGAAAGGGTAAAGGGTGACGGGTGTTTGTATTCCCTTCTCAGATTACTTTCAGTCCCGCCCCCACACACAAACCCCATACCATCAAAAGTTCCATACAACTCCACTTTGTCTCCCGGTACAATCTTCCATTACAATCGATTGGCCATTGGAATCCAGTGGAAGCCACTCGAGAGCCGGGCATCGATCAACAGATGACTCAAATTCCAGGACTCATCCGCTCATCCCTGACAATGCAATTTTCTGGCAATCCATAACCCTTGATCCCCTTTCGCACAGACAACTTGAAACTCTGTCGGAAAAAGAACCAACGAAAATGCATTCATTCGGGGTTCAGAGTGCGGTAAATGACCTCGGAATTTGCCACAGAAATGACAGCCGCAGGACAATAAAAATATAAAAAAAAGCGAATAATAATAACAGAAAACTCTTTGGCTCTCTCCCATTCCCGGGCATTCTCTGGGGTTTTTCTCTCTCTCTTTCTGTCTTTCACGCGCTTTGTCTCTCTCCCGTTCATTGTCTCCGTCAGTGGCGCTTTACAAATATGCCATTATGTGTACTCTTGGCCCAGCGCAATGCGTTTCCAACTGCTCCTGGTTCCCATCCCGGCTTCGTGGTGGTCCTGGCCTCGACAATGAGTTACCTGCTACATTGGCTGGTCCTTGGTCTTTGGGAAGTCGTTCTTCTGCCTGAAATACCCTGCAATACACTGGGTACCACACAACTTTACGCTTTTTTTCACAACAATTCCATGCCAAAAGGACACTGCGGTGTGGCAACTTTTGACTCTAATGATTGCAATTATTATGACCCGAATAGCAGGGCCAAAAAGCAGAACCCAAATGAACAGCAGCACAAAAAAAAAACAAACAAATCTACCAGGACAATGTTTTATTTCACTTTTTTCTCTCTCCATTTCTTGAGCTTTTCTCCTGGCATCCCAAGGGGCAGGACACGCTGTTGACGCCGCTGTTGGCCCGCGGCACTGGCTGTGTTTTGGCCATTTGTTTCTTCCTTTTTTGTTTGGCTTTTGATTACACGCGAAAAACAGTCCAAATATTGCATATACTTTGGGTTTATCCTCGGCTCGGACTGTTTCTCTCAGTGTACGCTCGAATGATGTGCGCCTCGTTAATTTCTGAAGAAGACAGCCCGTCTTTAGTGTTTCATTTGTGATGTTTATGCCTGTCCCCCTGACAAGACACTTCTGTGTCATCTTCTGGCTGTCCCTTCCTGTCCTTGAGGGAGCACCATGCCGTAATCGCTTAACCATCTTTGTTTCTATGTCTTTCAGGGCAAGCCGCAGCTGCTGAAGACCGTGCCGGAGGAGATGCACCATCAGCTGAACGGCGAGGATGTCCTGATCGCCCAGGATCGCAATCACGGCACTGGGACACGCTTCTGACGCTAAGCAGGAGGAGGAGCAGCTGATCGAAGAGGCTCCCCAGCAAAGATCTGAGGCTGCAACGGGAGAGCAAATCAAAAGTAAAAGTCGAGAATCGGGGAAATAATTGGTAAAAAAATTGACTATAAGTTGAATGTGATGGCGGAAGGATTGAAGGGATTATTTTAAAGGAGTCCTAGATGAGACTAGATGGCCAAGGGAAGGGAGGAGCGTAAGAGCGTAGAACCTATGTAGTTAGGGCACTTTTTAAGCGGCACAGTAGATGGAGAGCTGAAACCTGTAAAAAGATAACAATAAATAGCGGAAAACTGAAAACGGAAGCCAGAATGGGGTGCACCCCGCCCCTTCGCCCACTTAGTCCAGTAAGATGTCGTGTAAATTATGAAATACAATTAACATTTATAGCTCTAATTATGGCTAAAGATTAATAAACATTTTGTGGCAGCGCAGACACTGCATTGTTAATATATTTTTAAAGAAGAGAGCAGCAGCTTAAAGCGGCACGAAAATGCGGAAAAATGCATGAATGTTGTTTACCATTTGGTTCGTACTCCCAGAGATCCTCCAGATACATCCAGCCTCATTATCCACTCAAAGCTCAACAGACAGACAGATAATTCCAATTCGGTTGGATATACATATGTAAGACCCTTTTCCCCCTCCCCCTCCCCCTCCCCCCCTCTAGACTAGGTCAAATTGTAATTAAAAGAATTGTCAACAGCAAGAATTTAAAGGAAATTTAATCTTAAGGAAAGAATGAAGCCTCCCGGAGGAGCAGCAAATTCCAGTTTGCATTTTATACGTAAACGAATAACGAAGATCGAACTTTAGCCTAAGCCACTAATACTAGTACTAGTACTAATACTAAATGGAGAACATAAAACACATACATTTAAAATTAAACAATAAAAATAAAAAAATCTTAAATGCCAAGCAGCTGCATGTAAAATATTTAACTGACAATGTAATAAGTTTTAGGCTAAAGTTAATAACAATTAAACCTAATAAAATGTATGAAACAAAACGAGGTGAAAGGCATTTTTACTGATGGGAAAGAGTGACAATGTCCTGTTACCATCCAAATCCCAGTGGGGTTCCCTGCACAGGCCCACAGGTTTCAAAGTTCAGTGACCCCAAAATGGAACGGGCGGCCACTAGATTTCACCTTTTTTGGCCGCAGTAGGGGAGGGGCCTTCTAGCCTGATGAGGAGGAGCAAACATTGCTGCTGCTGCTGCTGCTGGGGCACCAAACAATCAAATGTTGCACACTGATGTTCACAAACATGAAGCTTGAAGGGGGGTGGGGCGGTGGAAGAAAGAGGGGGAGGAACTGTAACAGGAGCCAGGCAATGCTGGGAGCAGCAATCGGGTAAATATTGACAGGCCGCGTGAGCAAACACACGGAAACGGAAGTCAAGCTGAGCGACATGACCGCAAAGGAACAACAGTACCAGCCGCATCGAGGACAGCCAGGACATCCAGGACATCCAGGACATCGAGGACATCTAGGACAGTGCGCGATATCCACTAACCAAGGCACCGAACATGGCCGATACATCGTTCAAAAATTCTGTCACAGAGAGAGAGAGAGATGCGGCATGCGGCATGCGGCATGGCATGGCATGTAAATTTTGTATGCGAAAGCACTTAACACCATTTTCGCTTAAGCAATGCAAACAGGAAGCAACACAAATGAGGGCCTGGAGGGGCGGCAAGGACCGAAGGCGTTCTTCGAAGGAGTCACAGATCATAGTCCTGCGGCTATCAGCATTTATGAAAGGCCTGCCGCCATCCTAAGGTAAATTATGCAAATTTTGACCGCTCGACGAGTCGATGACTTGTACATTTTGGGGCAGCTTCCAGGGGAGGTCCTGCTGCCTGCTACCTGCTACCTGCTACCTCATTCGAGGACCTGTTTAGATTTCCTATCCAGATATGCCACATGTATACCTATGCATTTACCTATGTATGTGTGTGTGGACCACAAATATTTGCCACGCGATGTGGCTGCTGCCCGAAGGAGCTGCCGAGTGTCAGGCTACAAAACCACACCACAGACAAAGAGAGGACGTGTGGCAGAGCAAGCGGCAGAGCGGCAACAGAGAGTGGCAAAGTGGCATTTACCCACCAAATTGAAATCGATTAATCAAAATGCACCACATAAATTATAAATTAAAAGCCTGCTTATGCTCCTGCAGAGACAGAGAGTCCTGCCTCAGCCTGCCACCTGCCTCCTGCTGCCTGTTGTTGCCCCATCAATCAGGCGGCGCACCACCCTACCCATACCCCACAGTACGGCAATTAAGCGTCACAAAAGTCACACCGGAAATGGAAAATTCCAGCAGCCGCCATTGTGTGTGTTCTGATGACATAAAAATGGCATTCAATTGCAATTGCAATTCTAAATCGTAAATAAATATTCAATATTCGATTGAAATGTAAAAGTAGAGGGACGTGCAGGAACCTGAATTAATGGAGGGATAAATTCAACACAGCAGAGTGGCAAGGGGTGGGCAAATGTTGAATCTTTACGTTAGTTTGGTATCGTAACAGAAAATAATATAGAAATAAATAATATTTCACATTCAAATATTACAACATTTTCACGTGGCCAATGCTATCCTCTCCTCGTTTTTCCATGGTTTTCGTAATATAATTTCGTGGATATATGTACATGCATATGCACATTTGTATGTATGTATGTAGTATACATTAAACCATCAATAGCGAATGTAGTTTCTTTTTCCAGAACGAAAACTTTCTACGCACAAAAAAGGCAGCGATGAATGATGGATCGATGATGAAAAGTTCATGTATTTATGCAACATTTGGTTTTAATTGATTGTTGGGTATGACAAACGAGTTTTCCCCCATCCCCATCCCCCTCCCCCCACAGCGATTTGCTTGATTTATGCCCGCGGGAAGCTAATAAAACGTTGTTGCTGCTTCGACGCCCTGGAAATATACAAAAAGTGGCATTCAATTAATGGAAATTCTTCTCCTTGTGCCGATACTCTCTTAAGCCGGCATTAAGCATTAATGCACAGTTGCTCGTCTGTCTGTCTGTCAGCCGCGTGTGGCTGCACTGCAGTTTGTCTGATTTATAAGCCAACACTTACAGCAGTTAAGACAGGGAACAGGACAGCAGGGCAGCAGGGAATGCGAAGCCGAGCAGTGGGTTGCCGCAGCGAGAACCGTCTGAACCGCTGAAACATTTTCTTACCACTGATTTATTTACATTTAAGCAATTTCGTCGCCATCGTTGTAAACTTTTCACAGTCGGAAACGTGCAGCATTGCAACCGGAAATTGGCAACTCAAAAGGAGCGAGCTGGGGCCTGGCAAGGCCTCCATTCACCATTCACGCGCTCTCTCTCTCCCCTGATGGGGGCTATGGGGAGTCCAGAGTCCAGAGAGAAGATTAATGTCGGCGCTTTTATTGTTTGGTCAGTCGTTGCCTACCCCACACGCCCCTACGCCCCTCTGGAGGGGAGCGTTTTCTGCAATTTATATCGTAAATAAAAGTGACAATGAAAATAAAGAAAATTTTTACTGTGAAAAGGTTGCCTGCGGACAGATGTAAATAAAAAGAGCTTCATATATGAAAAGTAAACTTAACTTTTGAGCAGGCGATGGGAAGGGGGAAAGCAGAGAGGGCCGGTCCTGATAGTCCTCGATAAATTCTTCATTCCGACAGAAAAAAAGACTAAAGTCAAATCAAAAGCCAACTCCATTTGATCGCATAAGAGAAGAAGATTATATGCAGGAGAACTGTGTTGCTAGTGTGTGTAAATTCCCAACAGATTCACTCAATGATTGTCATAGAGCCTTCGATCTGCAAGGGTATACATTCTCTCTCTTTTGCTCATTTTCAGTGATGAAAGCAAAGAGAAGTGTCTAAAATGCTTGTATTCCCGCTCTCTTTCTAGTTCTTGCGGTACATTTTATTGTTCTTCTCACTCGAATTTGATCTCGCGTTAACAATTTCAGTTCAATATGCGCTTGAACTGCTTGCCGCACCCCTTGCCGTCGTAATGGCCATCCTGCACTTTCACTCACTTTTTGCACATATCGCCTTGCAATGGATCACATTTTTTCACTTTTTGGCGTTTTTGAATTTCACAAAAAAAAAAACATTCACATGCCATTGCTTTGCCTTTGTTGACACGCATTGCACTTAATATTGCCGCTCTTTCTTTAGTTATTGCGGTACATTTGATTGTTTTTTTCTTTTCACTCACTCACTTTTTGCCAATTTCGCCTTCCACTGCTTGCCGCCTGGCACTCCTTGCCGTCGTAATGACCATCCTGCACTTGCACTTACACTTCACTCATTCACTTGCACTTACACTTCACTCAATTTTGCTCATATCGCTGTACTGCTTGCTGCCTGGTACCACTTGCCGTCTAATGAGCATCCGCACTCTCACACATGTTTCACACACGCACTCTCACTAAAAAGAAAAAACATATATGTTGACGTTCGTGCCGCTCTCTATTTAGTTCTTGCGATGCACTTTTAATCACTATCTGCCACTATCTTTTATTTTTCACTTTGGACGCACGCGCGGCGAACAATTTAATTTTAATGACCGCTTTGAATGATGGACCGGGGGGGAACTTAAAGCTTAGATGCTTGGATAATACTGCAGCAGCGTGGGCAGCTTAAAAAAGCTTTCGAAGAACGAGAGAACGAAAGAAGTTGAGAGAGCAGCGTGGGCAGCAGCTCTTGGCTCTGCTGAGAAATCAGATGTCACGAAGAAAAGGAGAGCGAACATTTGTGCAGGTGATCAGAAGGCATACTTAACAAGGTAGCCGCACTCGCTCCGCGGAGGATTTTTTCTTGTTCTTCTTCTTCACTGAAATAAGAAGTAAAGCTCTCTCAGTGCGGCTATCTTGTTAAGTATGCCTTGCTACAAATTAAGATCAAGGGCTCGCTCTCCCTCTCTTACTTGGTTTTTGGTTCGCTGTTAGCTCTCTTTGCACACCATTCCCTCTGAGAACACCTAAGAGCGGCTACTTAGGCTTACGCTCTAGAAGCGTAGGGGAAGACAAAGTGTGCATAGATGATCTCATCAGCGTAGATAAGGTAGATTACTTTGAACAGTTCTTATCTTTAATTCTCGCTTCCTACTGCATGCGGCGTCAGTGCAATGCCCTAAAGCGAGGGCGAAAAGCTAAGAGCGCAGCAGCGGCTTTGCTTTTGCATTATGAGAGTGTTTGTAATTGTTGTGTTTTTTCTCTTTGGCGTATGCATCGTTGTTGTTGCGTTTGCCTGCCAATGCTTTGCATGGGTGAAATGGGAGAATGGGGGAATGAGAGTGCGTGACGGGGAGACGTAAGCCAGCTTGACTATAGAACAAATATTTTTAAGTGAAGAGTTATATTTGATCGCCTCTCTTCACTGCAGGTAATGCAAGCAGTGCAGGGCAACAATTAAGAGCGCATGAAATGAGCCTAGCATAAACACAGTAATAGTGATATAAAAAGTTCTGTACCTATGAGCCTCTCTAGTTAATCGAACTATATATTGATATATCGGTAGAAAATACATTTTCCACTGAAATCTATGATTTATGTAATTTCAGACGAGATTTTATTATTTTTCTTGAAAAGTTTACAAATTTACAATTTGCGCCACAAAATTAAACACTGATACGCAGTCCCATTTCGCATTCAACTCTGGCCATACCGCACTGTAATGTGTAACAAATCTACGCAAATTTCTGGGCAAACAACACGGTGACACACGGCTGGATAGGGGCGGGCAGGATGTGGGGACACATTTGAAAAGGTTAAATAAATTGCTGGATCCAAACATATGCCTACGGGCAATAAATATTTGGGATGCCAAAGCAAACATAGCAAGAGAGAGAGAAAAAAGGGTTAAACGGTGTAGAGGAGAGGGAGGACTACACCACCCCGTGAAGGGTTACAAATGCGTGTATCCATTTACATAGAAAGTACCTGGCGGCGCACATTTCCTGCCACCCTGCCACCACTGCCAGCACGGCCAGCGCTGCCACACGCACCGTTTCCGCCTCTGGTTAATATGGCGGCGTCAAAACAACATTATGTAAACTCGGGGCGTGGTCGTAGGGGCGTTGCTAACCGACAACCGGAAGTATATATAAAATTCCCCACAAATATACCCAAAAATACAGACACACGCACACAGAGGGAAAGAGAGAGAAGGATACTCAGTGAAGCACAGTGCGTATACGCAATAAACATAAAAATTTTGAAAAGCATCGCTGCCAGTGATTTCCCTTTTGGGGCCGGTGCCGGGGCACTGCCTTCCACCTACCTTTGCTTTATGCCCCAGAGGTTGCAAATTATTTTTTTAGTACTTTATTCAATGCGCATTAGGCGCACAGCACAGCACAAGACTCCTGCTTCTGCTGCTCCTTTCTCCTGCTTTTTCCTGCTTTCTCAGTTGTAAATTTAGTGAAAGGTGCGTGAACGCGTGGAGCCCTCAACTCACTTTGCGGCAGTAGAACTACCAACTAATGTGGCCACTTCTCTTGCGGGAGAGATACTTAATTTACATATGCTTTACATTCTTTATGACTTAGCGGAGGAGAGTTTTCAGGTTTTCCGGTTTACCGGTGAGTGTTTAACGATTATGGATAGTTTATGGCTGACAATTCATCCTGATGCCTGCCGACAGTTGTACGATGAAGTGTGAAGGCTATGAAGGATACAGACATACATTTTCGTTAATTTCAATAGAACTGTATGGTTAGGAACTCGAAAAATCTGAATCTCTCTTCCATTTCTTTGCAGTTTAAGAGTTTCTTTCTCTCCCATTAAAATCCAATTAGCACTATTTATTTCTAACATTTGATCGCACATATTCTAGGCGTATTTGCCTACCTTTCTGCCTGGCATATTTTTTGTTATTTGCGGTCTGTCAGATATAGCTGCGAGTACTGTGCAAACTAATTATAATTTTGAATGAAACGTCCGCAGAAATTGAGCCACTTACTCGTTTTCGAGAGACCCAACCGCAGAGCTGGCCGGCTGTCTGTCTGGCTATCTGGCTGGCATTGTCACTGCCAATTGGCCAGAATCAAGTGACTTAATAATGCATTTTCAGTATTCATTATGCTGATTGAATGTTTTGTTCCACCTTGCGCCTCCTCCTCCTTCTTCCCTTCGAATGAGTGACTATTAAATAAATGTAAATGCCATGGAAAATTGCCAGCTATCCATACATATATTTTAATGTTTTTTTTTGTTTTCTTTTTTTTTGCAAATTTGATTTTAAACTAATAAACATAAAATGTATGAATTTTTATTGAATTTCTGCAGTTGCCGCATTTTGCTGGGCACGTTTCGTAATTTGGTTTATTAAATGGACTTCATAGATAATTAATAAATGGCGCAACATTTGCTAGGGAAATATGTAAATGACATAATCGTCTATATGTATGTATGCACAATGTATAGCTCTTCTGACGCTGCATTGGAAATGCGGTGAATCGAATTGATTCCATTGAAATTTATAAGCCATCATTTGTATGCATTTTCAGTATTAATTTGTATTTAATTATTTGTACGATTGCATGGCATGGCCCATCTTTTGCAGGTGGAAGAACCCCAGTCCCTTCCCCTCCCGTCCCGTCCAGTCCCGTTCTTTAAGGGTTTAAGTTTTCCCTTTGACAAAATGTATGCACAACTTTTCAGAGAAGCAGCAGCAGCAGCAGAGGGAAAACTCTTTAAATTACAAAGCGAGAAACAGGGAGGTCTCAAGTCTATAATTACTGGGTGGGAAAATGTTTTTGCAATTATGAGACATTTGCATGAATACCCCATACCCATACCCCCCTTCTGCTGCTGCTGCTGCTGCTGCTGCTGGGAAGCTGGAAGGCAATTACAAAGGCGTGGCAAATTATATAGGCAAAAAGTTTCCTCAAAATTCCAGAGCCATCTCTAATTGGTTTTTGATTTCGTTTCGTTTCGTCTTTTCTGGGGCGAGGAGAATTTCCTATAAAAATTGGGTTCCTTCAAGAGTAAATTGCTTGAGTCCTGGCTGGCACATGCCTACAGTTTTGGTTCAAAGTTTCTTTGGCAAATAACAAAATTAACCCTCAAGTGTCTCCGTGGCGAGACCCGAGACCAGTGTGTGTGCAGTCGAGTGTTAAGTTCTCTACACTCTCCACACTCTCCGCACACTCTCCATCTTTCTCCTTTTGTAAAGTTGAGTACGCTAATATGTCACTTTGTCGTGGCAAAAGTTAACTTTGGCTCTCACCTAACCTTGCCTCACGCCACTCCACACCGCTCTCTCCTCTCCACACTTTGGTGCACTCCACTATCCAACTATTCAACTATCCACTCTATACACTTTTCCACTCTGCCATGTTCGTCTTATCACCGCTCTTTTCGCTTCCTCATGCTGCATACTGCATGCTGCATGCTGCATGCATGTATGAGCCATGTGTGAAACCAAAAACCAAGTACAGTCCTGCCACAAGCTAGAAAGGGAGACAGGGTCGAAAACCGAGACTGCGGTTTCTGCTCCGTCTTCTCCCTCCGACACGATTCGGCATTAAATTTGCAGTTACACAAATTGTCGCTTACGTTGAGGGAAAGGAAAGGTAAGGTCTGTTCTGGTCTGGTCCGAAAGGCGCACACTAAAAGCCCTGGCTCGAAGACAACAAATAAATTGAATTGAATCGAGGTGAGATGAGACGAGACGAGAATGAAATTCAGATGCAGCAGAGGAGCAGCAACAGACACCATCCATTATGAACAGACTCAAAGATAATGAGGCAATATACTTAATACGCGGATAATTATGCACCGGACAGAGTGCAGACTGCAGACTGCCGGCAGTGCACACGTGCATTTACCATTGGGAACTCAATCCACAATCTCAGAAATCTCAAGGTTTCGCCTACACGAATATCAATTGGAAATGGAAAATGAGAGAGCGGCAAACTGTGATTCCCTGTGAAAGGATTCTTTTTTATAAAGAAATGTTATATTTCTCTAATTAAACGTAACCGAATACTTTAGGAATGATTCTAGAGGCTTCTCTCAAGGATTCTATCCTCAATTATACTTTAGGATCTGTTCCTTAAATTTCATAGCAAGAGAAAGCATTTCCTCGTGGTGCATGTCGTTGAAATCTGGCAAATCAACTACAGTTGAAGCGCCAACACCCAGGGCTCTCGGAAAATCACTTTTCCAAGCCTTTAAAATGCAGCCAGCGGTTTGTTTATTTATTTTACCTTTACTTTCCCAACACACACACACAGCAGCAGCAGCAAGAGAGAGAGAGAGAGAGAGAGACATTTCTGGCACCTTTTTGATTATAATTTACGACTAAATTTTGCTGTAAACTTTTCCCTGGGAAAAAGAGCTCTGGCGACTGGGAATGGGGAATGGGAATGGGGAATGGGAGTTACTTCTCCATATTGCAAACACATTTTCCACTGCCAAAAGGTTTCCACAAGGATATGTTAGAGAGACTGTGTGTGCTCGAGGGGTGGGGGGTGGCATGGTGGGGGGGAGTGTGTGTGGTGCTGGTGGCAAAAGTAACTTTTAAAAGGCAAGCAAAAAGTTGCCACCTTTTGCTGGCTTCTTGTTGTTTTACTTTTTGCAGCACCAGGTCTACCGCACTTTCCACCTGTCCTTCCCTATCCCTCTACCCCTCTGTAATCTCTGGGAATCTCTCCCTCTCTCTCCCTCTCAATTTAGCTACATTTTATTAGAATTGAAAATACATGCAGCAGCAGCAGACGGTATATATATATTTCCGAGTTGATGCAACATATAGGCGAAGGAATGATGCTGTTGCACGCTACATTTTCTTGCAAAATATTCATATTTCTGTGCCTTCCTTAGATTCCATTTCCCCAAAAAAACGTCGGTGAAAAACGTTTCGTGTGGCAATAGCAGCAGCAGCAGCAGCAGTGGCAGTGGCAGCATCAGCCGGGCATAATTTCTGCTCATTAAGCGTAAATGCAATGCTGACCCACATAGGCAATTGACTGCACTTGCAAGTAGCCTTGCATCCAGGAGCAAGAGGAGTGCCACTCCTGCTTCCAGCTTCAGCTTCTCCTGCTTCCAGCCACTGCTGCTCCTTCCTCGTCGTCGTCCTCGTCGTCGTCCTGTACTGCCTGGCTGGGCAAACGGATTCACGCTGGAATAAATGCCTTTTACTGTTTTGGTATGCAAACTTTTTCGCACTCAAATTGCAGTGGCAGGAGCAGGAGCAGGAGTATCACCAGTGGCTGAAGTAGCAGAACCTGCAGCAGCAGCAGCAGCAGCACCAGTGGCAGCAACAACCAGAACGAAAACTGCAACTTTCACACGACGCTCCACTCCACTCTCTTCCTCTCTTCCTCTCCGTTTTCTGCCCTTTTGCCTGGTTGCACATTTGAATGCCTCAAATTGTTTGCTGTTTTGTTGCTTCGGTTGCAAGCATTGTTTGAGGGCCGAGAGGACGAAAAAAGAAAGCTACAATTCTCTCGCTAGCCAGCCCCCCGTCTCTCACTCTCTCTTTTATTTTCTATTTTCGATACCCTTTCGAAAGGTATAACATGTCTTGGGGACACTTTGACGGAAATCCTCAACTCAATTCTCAATCGTTTAGGTTTTCCCAAATAGAAGGTTTTCCATGAGGAATTCCTTTCTATGTTCATTTAGGGTATTTTCCGACTCGGTTCGCATACATTCAGATTTTTGGTTTCTGTTGGATATTTGCTGGCTAAATTTTTGTCACAGTAAAAGGAGATGCCGATTGTCCCTGCAACCCCTGCACCCTCTGGCCTCTGGCGCCCCTCCTTGACTCGAATGAATTGCAATGAAATTTTGAGGCTCGCCTTTTCCTCTATGGGCATTGGGCTATGGCTATGGCAACGAGTGCAGCGGGAGAGCCGGCAGGGGCAGGGGGAGGCATAAGAGTTGTTTTGGCTGCCACCCAGCCTGCCATCCTGCCATCCTGCCACCCTGCCATCCTGCCATTCTTCCATCCTGCTGCCAGGCAGTCGTCAGTCGTCGTCAGAAGGGTAACTTTTGTTGCGGCCTGGCGCCAGGCCAAAACGGATGTTTGGTGTTTGGAATCGAGCTTCTGCTGGAGACGACTCCCATTCCATCCTGGAGCCAGCGTCCTGTGCAGTCGCATCTGTTGTGAGGGAATGCTTGGCATATGCATGGCTCTGGCCAGAGAGCGACAGAGCGACCGGCAGATGTAATGAATTTTGAGGTCATTCTCTGCTAATTTCCCAAGGAACAAGGCGCAGCGGAAGGAAGCCACTCCCAACTCCCCCAGCTTCCAGCTCCCAATTCCCGACACCTCCCCTCCCACTTTTTCCACTCTTTCGTTAAAGTTATTAACACGACTTTATTAACACTCAATTTGCGGTCTGGGCAGAGGACCCATGGAGTGGAGTGTCTGCAACATTTCCATTCCATTTTATTTGCTTGCGAAACGGGGAAAAACCCGCACACAAACAGTCGGTCGGTCGGTCGGTCGGTGGGAAAAAACAATTTAAAATACGCAAAGAAGTGCAAAAGCGAAGCCCCACGAAAATAGTGCAAAAGTGTGGAAAATTATAGACATGCCAGCATTTGTTTAAATACAAACACATACGCCGCCCCACATCCCGCACATCTCTCTCTCTCTCTCTCTCTCTGTCTCTGCACGGCAGCACTAGCAGGAATTCCCAGGAATATGCCACAGAAAATTGCCCACCAAACACCGTTGGAAAACCCCATCGACCCCAGACAACCTTCGTGTGGGAGTGTGGTGGGCGAGGGTCGGGCTTCTGCTGGCTGTTGCCTGCATAGACTGTGCGCGGCAGTGGCCACTGCCACAGTGTGTTGTTGCTGTTGCATGCTGCTGTTTTTCCAGATTTTAACGCCAGTCAGATTGTGGCCATGGCATCGACGATGCCTTTCGTTTGTTGCATGGGAGAGACCATCATTTGCACAATTTGTATTTACTTTATTTTTCGACGGCAATACGATGCGTTTTCCACGAATAGTTTTTCATGGACATTACCGCAAGCATCATGTAATCTTGTTGGGGCTCTCAGCTGCAAACAAATCAGTGCATTTCCATGTGAAAAACGGAGGAGGAGGTAAAGGTGTTCTTTTGCTGATTCTGTGTTTCCGATCTCTTCAGAAATTTACGAATAATTATAATTATCTTGGCCTCTTCAGTACTGTTCCCTTTTCAGCATTTTCCTCTTTGTTTTTTGAAGCACTTTCAATTCAATTTTCACGTTAATTAAACAGGACACAGAGGGTTTGCAGAGGAGAAACTAAACACAGAAATGGTCAAGTGGGGGAGGGGAGGAACAATCTGTCGTGGCACCTGTCCGGTACCCCCTTCATCCCCCCATCAGTGCTTTGTCCATTCATTTTCCGAGTTTTGAGTGCCTAAAAGGCATAAACGGAGCACTGCGAAAACTACTGCTGTTGCTGGGAAAACTAATTGCAACTGTTTCAGCCGCTGCTGCTGCACAAACACAAGAATGCACACAACAGCCAACAATTATACACAAAATTGGGGGCTAAAAAAGTTTATTAATTGCAAAAATTGGGGGTTGCAAAAGGGACTCTCTCTCTCCCTTTCTTTTTGTGTTTCTGGGAGAAAAAATGGTGGAAAAAGTTGACAACTTCACTTACAACATTTGAGTTGGCCTTGCCTCTCCGACTCCCATTCGATCTCCTGTTGCTGCCACCAGTCCTCCTTCTGGCATTGTTGAGGCGCCTCGCACCTACTTAACTTTTAATTAAAGCAAACAAAGGCACAGACAGAGACGTAGCCAGAGACAGAGAGAGAGAGGGGGCTGGGGCTGGGGCTGGGGCTGGGGCCTGGGGTATATATCAAGTGACAAAAACCGTAAAACGAAACGTGCAAATAAAATGCGGACTGTTGTAACAAAAGCTGTCGAAATGGGTCCCAAAAAAGAAAAAAAAGAAAAAAATTAACATCATAGACGACAAAGACAAAGGGGGAGGGGGAGGGGGAGGTAAGGGGCAGTAAGGAATTACTGCTACTCCTGAGGAGGGGGGAGGGCAGATCTTAGTGGGGTCATTGCCTCTTTTTCCCTTTGATGTTTCGCCTCCTTGCTGGCAAATTTGCATATCATGATATCAGCAGTCAACGAAAACTTTCACTTTGTCTGCTCTTAACAACTTTCCCCACCAGCATTTCGGGGAGAGCAAATCCTGGGCTTCAAGGAGGGGCTTTAATGATTGTTTAGTGCATTTGCATTCGCAATTAATTCATAACAAAAGCGCTTAAATTGATCCTTTTGTGTTTTGTGCTTTGCAGCAATTAAAGCCCTCGTCCTGTCCATAAATTTATTTATAAAACAGTTTAAATAATGAAATGAAAGAATTCATTTAAAAAAAAAGCACGGAAAAAACAAATCGACAAAGCCATACTCCAAAGTCCACTCCAAAGGTGGGGTCCATTTCCATCAATTGAGAGCATTTACAAAATTATTAAAAACTGATGGGCAAACACAAATAGAGATATATGTGAATGATGGTGTATTGTATTGTGTATTGTATCTCCAATTAAGAACTAATGAGTGATATTACGGCCTGCCCCAAATGCTAATAAGTTTAGCAGCAGCAGCAGCCACAACCGTAAAAAATGTGAATAAATAAGATAAATAATACGCGTCGATTCATAATTAAATGCAAATAATAAATACATGATTATGTTCATGGGCAGAAGATCGAGTGGGAATGGCTCTACAATTATAGATAGTATTACAGATGATGCACTCATAAGAGCTGCTTTATAGATCATGGGTTGAAACACTATCCTTACGCTGTTTTTGGGCCCTAAGAATACCCAGCTAAATGCTGAAAAGAGCGAGAAGCAGGCATCTCCCAAGGAGCAAGATGGATAGCAAGAGAGCGTGAGAGTGTGAGAGCGTGAGAGCGTGAGGGAGTGAGAGCGTGAGGGAGAGTGCCAACAGACGCCTCGCAGTCACGGCCGCACTGCATGGAAATTAAATGGCGTGCCATTTCCGTGTCGTGACTGTCATTTCCGTTTCCTGTATTTATACAAATCACAAAGTAAAGCCAGAAATACATGCCACGCAGACGGCAAGGAACCTCTGCCTGTACTCGCTGCTGCTTTCTCCGCTGCTTTCCAGTTTTGTTTTCTTTTTTTTTTTATGGCAGACAAAAAGTTGAAGGCCAAACAAACGAACATAAAACTTTAAATGTCTTTATGAGGCCAACAAACAATGATGTTTAGGGCATGGAAATAAAACTTAGAGTGAAATAAAATCAAATTAAATGAAAAACAGGGAGACATGGAGGTAGGTTAGGGGGTGGGGACTTATTGTGCCGCTGCATGTGGAAGGACATTAACGAAATGTCAACAAATGTTTGACAAAGTGAAAATTACGAGGAGAGCCACCAGCAAAACCAGCAAAACCAGCAAAAGGGAAGACAGAATGAAGAACGACCCCGATGGAAGGAGATGGAAATGGAGACAGAGATGTATGGAATGGAAAGGGAGGGAGGGTTAACAAAGTGGAGACAGAGACAGCGACAGCGACAGAGACAAAGCGGGGTGTGAAAGGAGTGAAACGGCGAGCCAGCGAAAGCCAACGAGCATATAAAAAGCGTACCGCTTAATTAAATTGTTTGCGGGTATTAAAAATGTCACGAAACAAAAAAAAAAAAAGCACTGAAAAAGAAAAAGCATTGGAAAGGAGAGGAAAAGCATGAAAAGCAATGAAAACTTCAGTTGGCAGCGACGGCGACAGCGACAGTGTATGCGGGTCGAAACGCGGTGTCTTGAAATGAGCGCGAGAAATCACAGAGAAAACAAGAAAGCGAGATAGAGATATGGCGATGGAGAGCACGCGGGCGGAAAAGGTCAAAGGGTGTCTAGGCATCTCCTCCATTGTGTGGTGCCGGATGGGGATTAGCCTCTGACTTTCAAGAGTGAATTGTAAGCGTGTCAAAGCATGGTGAAAGGATTAGACCATGGGATTATAACAGCGCACCCCCAAGAGACGAAGTTAGAGAGGGAGTGAGGCAATCAGGGATACATACATATATGTGGTGTTTACAGAATATGACCCCCGCACTCTTAATGGGGACATCCCTCAAATAATTCAAAAAGGGTTCTGTAAAATTCATTAAAATCCTCATCGATTCGCCAATCAAATCAGATTTGGACATTTTATTAGGATTTTGCAGGATAATATTCACATAAATCATATAAAATGCTGTACAGAAAATGCAGAGTACAGTGCGCGAAATAGGCTCTGATTCACATCGATTCCAACTGTCGATGCATAGCCCTAATACGTATAGTTATGTCTGAGACTATTCCATGATACGCTCGTTATTGCACTTGAAATATGTTTATTAATTCACCCAACAACATTTCATTTTAAACGAAATAAAATAAATATGATAGAATTAATATTGTTTACCTTTTCAGCCAGATATTTTCAAATTTCTTTAATTAAATACTAGCAAATATTTTTGCTATATTTTCTCAAGTAAATAAAATCCCATTTACAGGAATTTCGAACTATTGAAAGTATAAGAATTCTCGGGCTATCTATATGAGAATTTGTGCAACATTTGCAACAACTTAAAGCCAGTCAAAGTTACGGCACAACCTTGAAGAGGATTGGCTTGAATTATGATCGATATGAAATCAACGAAGGGAAAGCCCTTCTTTCTGCCACATTTCATGATGTTAGTGATGCGTGGGGCATGCACCAATCTCTAGAGGGGATTTGAGGGCGTGGGGCAATTAATTTGTGCAGTTAATTGCATTGACGGGAATTGCAAACCTTTACGCTTAACACAAATTGACAACTGACAGTTGGCCCTCATAAATGTTCAGCAGTAAACAGCAAAATCAGGAACAGTTATCTCGCTATCTCTTTCCCTCTGTTGTTACTGGAAAAGTGGTAAAATTGGAGCCTCACTCGTGGTTTTTCCCAACTCTGAATTTACGAACAGCATCAGGCCCCGCAATCAGGGTGTCCCTCCGGGACTCATCCGTTGATTTGCATATTTTCCATTTATCTGGATATTACTCGTATTTCGTTCAGTGTAGGTTCCCCCTGCCCCCCAAGCAGGGAAGCTGCTTGTCAGGATCACAGCTTTGTCTTTGATTGAATTAAATGGCTTCGCCTTGTGGCTGGTGCTCGTCCGGGCGTTGGTCCTGCGGCTGCCACAGCTCCTACTCCTTGCCTCTGTTCTGGCTCCTTCTGCTCTTACCGTTAGTCATGTCCCGATGCCATGTCCTGTCGCAATCGCTGCGTGTTTGGCCAATGTACGCATTCATTCAATTTGGCGCCCCTGCCATCCCACCAGAATGTGGGCGGAAGGGGGGGATACGAAGTGTTGTCCAGAGAGATGTACTGTGGGAAAAAGCGAGAGAGAGAGAGAGAGAGAAACGTGGGGCGTGGCAAATAATAAAACCGCAAAAACGAAAACGGGAAATTCTTTAAAAAAACGAAACGCTGGTCAGCAACAAAACAAAAAGAAACGACAGCAAAAAAAGCAAAAATCAGCTGCCACTGCAGTTACACGATTCGTTTTCCACCGTTCGTTTTATTTTGCCATTCGCAGCGGCAGTCGGAATGCCATTCACACACGTAAACGAAGCATAATACTGCATTCTTGTTGAAGCATCGGTGGGAAATGGATCGTGCTGCATGCCATAATATAACCCTTTTCCTTTTCCCTTTCCCCTTTAACCCTTTCTCCCCGGCGCACATGCAGCTACTCCTCGTATCGCATGGGGCAGCAATTTGGCGCAGATATTGTTTAATTTATTGCATTTTACAGCATTCTGTGAGTTTGGTTTTTGCTCTCACTGTACCCTGGTGCTGGTTCTGCTGCTGCTGCTGCTGTGGCATCAATGGCCAACAATAAAGCCAAGAAGTGGCTCGTCGAATGGAACCATGGACATTGGGGGTCACCGAGCTCTGACAGTTTGCCCGCTGGCCGTTTAAGCCTTTTGACAAAAGCTTTTTACGCCCCGATGGGGGGCAGGACCGTCAGCAACAGCAACAGCAGCATAAGGAGGAGGAACACTGGCGGCTGCTGCTGCTGCTGCTGCCTTGGCTATTTGAATTTTTATGAAACTGACAATACGACATCGATCATTGGGGCTTCACAGCACGCAGCAGCGGGAGCAGCAGCAACATCAACTGCGACAGTGGCGTGGAGGGGGATGCAGAGTGCGGAGTGCGGAGTGGATGCTGGGATACTGGACACACGATGCTGTCAACATTCACCGCAGCCATACAGCAGGACATTTGTCCGTTTTTTACTGTCCGTGAACTGGTACTGCCAATGCGGCGGCTATATATATGTACATATATATATATATATATATATATATATATATATATATATATATCTGTACATATACGTGGCCCAGAGTAATTATTCGCACTCGCACTGGCCGCAGTTTGTGTTTTTTTTTTGGCGCTTGTCTTTTGTTCCTGGCTTCTGGCTATTCTGTCTCTGCTTTTTTTGTTTCCTTTTAGGAAACTGCATTTAATGTTGATTTTCCCTCAGTAATTTCTGTGCAACTGCAGTCCCCTAACCCTGCTATATCCTGTTTATTCCCACATGATTTATGGCCACAATTGATGGGCTCGCTTTTGGCGCGTGGCCACTCTGTCATAAGCCACACACACCCACACACCCACACACACACACAGGCACAAACGTGGAGCAATGGAGTGGCAGTGGCTCATTAGGTTGATGGAACGAACGCTGCAATGCATGCCACACTTTTATGCTAATCTCCAGGCAGGCAGCAGGCAACCCTTCTTCTTTCCAAAGATCAAGCTGGAGGCAAGTTGTTTCTTTACCCAGTTTCTTTACTCCTCTCACTCTCTCTCTCTCAGCCTATCTTTCGGGGCACACACACACACAAACATGCATATTCAATTGGACAAGTGCGTGTAATTGACCCAAATTGTGACGAAATTGCGCCAGAGGAGCACTTTGCAGCGGCATGCCACACAGAACACACACAGTACCCAGAAACAGAGAAAGAGACAGAGAGAACATTGAAGGCTTTCCCAAGTAAAAGTGAAGTCCAAATCAAAAATCGGGAAATGCAGAGCTTTCTTGAAGGGCCGAAGCTTTAGATACACTTCAAAATCCATCGACCTAAAATTTTGGTTGGAATTTACTTAGGAAATTATTATTTGAGGCTTAGCTCTGTGTTTTTGCTTAGACACTTTCAAGAGTCCTTAGATGGGTCCTTTCTACTCATTGCAACCCCCTCAACTAAATCTCAATACCCTATTTTTGTAGGGTATAATGAGAAGGAGTTCTGTGTGCTGATGGCATTTCTCATGATCCGATTTGACCAAAAGTGCAGATACATTCGACTATCTTTTGACACAGAGATACAAAGGGAGGGGGAGTGGGAGGGCCGTTGCGATGTGGGAGTGTACTTTAATAATATTGCGAAAGTTTCAAGCGAAAAAGTTAAAGGGAGAAACAGTGCAATGATCGACTAGGGAACACCCTGCAGCTCAGGGCACAAATGTTAATGGAATACCCGTTCTCTATTCTTCATGGAAACTTTTCGACGCAACAACTAAAAGTGGCACAAAAGTTGCTAGGGATGGAAATGACAATGGTAACTGCATAAATACATAGACAAAGGGGACCTTCAAAGAAAAGCAATGAAAAGCTGCTGCAGCTCAGAGACAGAAACAGAGATAGAGATATTCGGAGAACACGATGATGATGACACTCTCTGTCTCAAGGAAAGTGGGGTCTCTCATTTGCACTCTACTGGCTGCAGCTGCAGCTGTTGCGGGGAATGGTGGCTTAAGCGCCGTGACAACTTTTTAAGCAACTTGATAGCCAAGTTGTTTCCCTTTATTTTCTGGCCCAAAACGGGTTGAAACTGCAACCGGAGCTGCTACCGGCAGCAGGTGCCTCTTTTCACTGGAGTCTCGATGGAGTTTTCTTTTGTTTAAGTTGCATCTGGTTGAAGGGTATCAAATGAAATGGAAAATTAAGCAGATATGAAAACACAATGCCGTGGAAGCTGGAAAGAATTCATTGACTGAAAGCTGACTGATAGTTTTAGAACAGAATTACCCAGTTTTATCATTTTAAAGTTTATTTAATCTGCAATCGTCTTAATAGACAAACATTTTCTCTATATAGATCACAAGTTTTGGTTTTAAGAGTGATTTCCTTTCGCTTTAAATTTCATTCGAGTCAAAGAACTCTATCAAGAGGAAATCACTTCCCACACACATGGCCATATTCAAGGATAACAAATGAGGGGCTGAAATAGAAGTATGGAGGAAGGAAGCTAGTAGACCGAATGATGGTACAAATAGGTGTGAAGGAGGAGGTGGGGCGAGAGTCAACAACTAAACGCGGAACTAACTGAAAAAATGATGGCCATTGTCCCCCTGCTGCATCTCTGGGAATGGTTGGGGTTTTGGGGGCGCCACAGACTGTTGACACTCGAACGGTGGCTGTCTGGCTGTCTGCCCCACTGCCCGCTGCAGTTGTCGCATAATCCACACAATGCCCCAGCACCATTGCCAGCACGAGCCCCAGCACCAGCAGCAGCCCCAGCTCTAGACCCCTACACCTTTCTCTCTCTCTCTCATCCATTTTTCACTGTGTTGGAAACGTTTTTTTACTGCCGCTGACGCTGCAACTGCAGCAGTGGTGTGGCCTCTGATATCAACGCGGATCAAAGCGGCCATCTTTCTTCTCTTGCACACACACTGACACACACACATACAGAGAGAGAGAGAGAGAGGGGCAGGACAATGGTCCAGCAAACGCGTAAAGCTTATCATCAACCCAATGACCCATCGGTTGAGGGGAGGAGACTGTGGGCTGTGGGCTGGGGGGCTGGGGGCAAGTAGCCGCTGCCCTGGAGGGGGCATACAGCAAGAACAACAATCAACAACAGCATTTTGTGCTGTTGACACTTTGGATTCGAGAATTTATGCAACTTAAAAGCGGTCAAGTTACGAATTTATGCATGCCACGCATGCCACACAGCACAGAGAGTGACTGAAGGAGAGAGGGAGAGAGTGAGAGTGCCAGTGCAAGTGAGAGTGAGAGGCAGCCACAGCTGGAGGGCCGCACGGCCATATAAATACATATACATACATATGTTTGCAATGCAGTTCTTCTCTTGCCCTTTAAAGGGTACGCAGAGGGTATGACGATTTGAACGGAAAGAGGAGCCTATTACAGGAGTCGATAGATGCATACCCACTGGGTCCCTTGTTTTCTCTAGACTATATGACAGGAAATATGAAAAGATTATCAAATATTTTTGAGAAAATCCAAGCAAAATAATCTTCGACAATAGGTATCCATAGCGGCGATTCCTTTTGTTTATTTATGCTGCTGCTGCTGCTGCTGCATAAATTGAGCAATATCTCACCACCCCCATCCCTGCCTTACCATAACAGTTACCCCCACACTCGGAGGGAATTTACCCGTCGGACACTTGCTGCTTACAGCCGTTTAACCCCCGCCGCCACTCAATGGGTTAATCTTTTTTTTTGTATGCGAAATGAAAATTTCGTTGGAATTATTTGCATTTTGTTGCTTCGCATAAATTGCACTTCATTTCAAAAGTAAAAAGAAGAAAACATGAAAAGAAAATTCTGAAAATGCAAAGGAAAATGCCATTAAATGGGGGGCGAAGTGTCAAATGAGACCAATATGAAAAAACCCAAAAAAAATAACACAGGAGCCCCAAGAGAATTTATTTTCCAATTGGAGAAATTTCTGGCAGAAAAAGTTCACTTTTTGACCCAAAAATTGTGCTTTGTATGGGCCTTATTTTTGATTAGTTTTTTCCTCCATTCCCGTCAGAAAACACCAAAATGCTTTCAGCGGAAAAAATTAGGCCATTTCTGAGGCAGTCCTTTAATCTGGCCACCTGGGCACAGCACTGTTCTGGCCAGAAATGCAACAACAGGAGAAGATTCCTGCTCGTGGCTCATTATATAATAAATTCCCGGCTTATTTGCATAGTTTTGCGGCTGCGAACAATGTGCAAAGCCAGAAGCCTGAAGCTGACGCTTCAACCGAAGAGTTAATGGAATTTTGTAATAAATTTCGACTGCGAGCCTGGTTAAAAGCAACTTTGATGCTCGTCCGTCCACGCTCATTGCAGCGGCAAAACTATTCAATGACCATTTTCCACCCGCCGAAGGGGAAGGGTACGTGGGAAGGCTGAGCAATTACAACAAGTGCCAAATGCACATCAACAACAGAAAGCAGAAACCAGAATCCAAAGGCAGCGGCAGCGGCAAAAGCCAGAAGCCAGAAGAAGGAGGAGATTCGCTAGGACTAGGACTCCTCTGACTTTTCAACAACTGTCGACCGTCGACTGTCGCCTGGAAGTCAGAGGTGGGCGGCGGCTGTCGCCGGAAGCGAACGAAAGTTGCGCCCCAGAAAATGAAGAGGAGAGCGGAGCGGGGAGGAGTGCAACCCGTGGCGGATGCCAGCAGCGCAGTAAAAGTCGCACTACTTCTGCGGTTGTCAGTTGTTTTGAACAGCTTAGGGAAAACCAAACGGGGGAAGACGAGAAAGGGGACAGGGAGAAAGGGAGTGCGGTCGAGATTGCCACGGAAATGTGCCGTCAATTTACGCCAAGGCAATGTCGCGACGTATCGTCTTTCTCTTTGAATTTTCCCTTAAAGTTTACCCAGGTAAAAAGATATATACATATGTGCGAGTATTAACCCCTCCGACCGCTCTACCCCGTTGTAGGGATGGTGATTGTTTAAGTTCTTAAATGATTCGCGGACACATGTCCCATTCGAATATTGATTCAAATCCTTTAAGGCTTAAAGAACTTTTTTACGTTCGCAGAAAAGCTTGAAATATTGTCATCTGCGAAAACTACCAAGAGAACAGCACTGCTGATATCTGTTATCTCTCTCTCGTTCTCTCTCTCTCTCTCTCGGGGGTGGTGGGACGAGGAGTGGTGTCTCCCACAAGTTTTAAATTAACTTTTGGCCTGTCCGGGACACAAGTTTTGCTCAAGTCATTCCTTCATTTGATGTGTGTATTGTTGGATGGAAGGAAGGCACTTTGACAGCAGAGCAGTTCGTTCTGGCTGCAATTTCAATTTCTTTCGGCAGTTCTTTGAAAAAGAGAACGAGAGAGATATATCTACATATATATATAGAGAGAAAAGGGAGATAAAGACAACCACTGCTTCGATTGTACCAAAACCAAAAACATGGTGGGGCAGAAATTGTCTGTCTTGACGAGGGAGTTCTTCTCTTGGAAACATTATCTATAATAATTTGTTGTCCAGTCTTGAATATTCCTTTGCTGCCTTTGGATAATTGTCGGATATCATAAGATTTTCTCAGGTGGAAACTGATTTTAATTGCACCTTATAATGCACCATCCTATCCGTAAACCTATTCCACTCTGATGGCTGTGTTAAGTAAATTTTCATCTGGAATATTATGGAACTCTGAGGCCCACCTTCCTTCATGCCCATAAACACTTCACCAACAGGCACACCTTCGGGAGTGCTCCACTCTTCTTCTGCACTCCATTCCACTCCCAGGGAAAACACTTGAGATAAGGCTTGTGCTGCACCTTTCAGAAAGTGACCCAGACTCTGGCGACGAATTATTACAAGTGCCACAAGAGCAGGTCGACAAAGAGGTGCACATACATATGTACATATATACATGTATATATATGGCATACTCTTTTGCCTCTTGACTATGCAAACAAACACACACATACGCAGGCAGAAAAAGTCTGGGGGTGGGGGCGAAAAACTGAGGGAAATCCGGCTGTAGCCGGAGCCCAGCATAGCACACAAGGGGTGCTGCTAGACCGAGCACATCAATCACAAAAGAATTATGTTGGGGTAAACAAAAACATTTGTCATGAAGAGAGCGAGAGGCAGACAACACACAGCAGCAGCAGTAGCAGGAATCAGGAAGCAGGTGGCGGAGAGAGAGATAGGGAGAGAGAGAGAGAGAGAGATAGAGCTAGAGGTGCCAACGGATCGAGAGCATTAGCTTGAAAAGCTGCTCGGAAAAAGAAGGGCAGAGCGGCATAACGAGGAACGGGGAACGAGGCTGGGATGGATGTCAAAGTGGTTGTCTGGTCCGGCTGTTGGTCAACTATCTCTACCCCCCATCCCCATCCCCCTTTACGGGGGGCACCACATAAATCTGTGGCAGCTCAAAAAGGTGCATTGTGTGTGTGTAGGGGTGTAGGGGGGTGGCAGCGGACATCTTTTGAGTGATTGCACACACATTTAAAATTCTTTTCACACTTTTGGCGAAAAAGACAGAAGAATTGGGAAAAGGTCTTGCGGTCGTACAACAAGCGTTCAGAGCATTTCCCTTGGCTTTTAATCCATTCATTGCCCCGCCTACCACCAATTGTTTGCCCATTGACTGGCACAAAGGATAAATACTTGCTAGTAGTTATTAAATTTTATGCATTTTATGCACTTCCTGCTTTCCATTTAGCTCTCCTCGCCCAGCCGGCAGCGTCTTGGCTCCGAAAATTTGCATCTAAATGAGTTTGGCCCAAAGGCAACGTATCGAAACTAAATATTTGCAAATGCCAGGCCAGAGTAGTGGCAGCAGTAGTCTGCCTGTCTTGTCTTGTGGCAAGTATATGGGCTGCCAATGCATATGGGCTAGAAGACGTCAGGTTATTCTTACAGCTTATGCAACACTGCACACATGTACACAAATATTGTGGCAGGAACGAGAGAGAGAGAGAGAGAAAGAGAGGTGTGCAGTGTACAAGGAGCACGAGTGCCAGTCAAGAGGCTACAGATGGGCAAGCCACACGATTACTATCACTGAAAACGCAGGGGATAACAGCTCAAGATTAACCTCAAACATAGTCTCTATCGACCATTGGATACCCATGCTTTTTCATCTTCTCTTAGCAAACAGTAGCTCGCAACGTTTGTTAAAGCAATTTCAGGTATATTACGTATCCGTATCCAGCCCCAGCAGCAACAGGAAAAATACTCATCAAATTCCCATGCAGTATAAATAAATATGTAGGAGAGTAGTCAAGAGAGTAGACAAATTGTTCTTGGCCATTTTTTGTGATTATTTTTCCTGGGAATTTTCTAATATTTTCCTAAATTACGAACACAATTTTGCAGTCATGCAGCAGCAGCAGCAGGCGCACCAGCTGTTATCCGGGCATCCGTTTGGGGTAGACAGTGGGCGCCACCTCAGAAGCTGAGGAGAAGCACTTGCGACTTGTCAGCATCACAGATTGGCTGGCAACTTACGGAATATAATAATGCTTATAATCATACCGAAAAATATGAATGACCTTATTATTCATCTCGTACTGGAAGAGCCGCGTTTGCCACTGGCTAAAAAAGAAGTGCAACTCTATTTTTCCAACCGAAAAATATGAAAGACCCTTTTTTCCGTCTCCCACTGGAAGAGCCGCGTATGCCACTGGCTAAAAAAGAAGGCCTCCAGCTGGTAGAGTTTGTAGAGCCGATAGAATCCCTCGTGGAGGTACTTGTTGTTCCAGATCCAAATGCAGTGATTCGGGAAGAACCAGATGATGGTGTGCCTGCCCCGCTCGTCGAGGTCGCATCCCAAGTGCGTCGTGTGAAAGTCATACGGAGGATCCACAAACCACTCTCGCTTCACTCGAATGTGCTTCACAGCGGGGGCTCTTTCTTCTGTTGTTTCTCCTGCCACAAGATTCGTTGACTTCTCTTGGATCCCAGTGGAGCTGGTGGAGTTTACCCTGGTTGCCATGGCATCTGTGGGGGCATCTATGCCGCTGGTGCTTGGTTCCATTATCTTCTGCTCGATTGGGAGTGGAAGCTTCTCTGGGGGAGGCAAACTACGGGCATCTCCTCTAGTCGACAGCAGTGACTGTGTCAATGACATAACGGAAAATCAGTCGCTTATCAGAGGGAGATCTGAATGACTCACCAATGCGAGAAGAACCGGCAACAGGCAATATACGAGTGCAGGCTGCATCGCTTATCAATGTATACAAAATCTATCTAATTCACTTTTATAAAATTTCTTTTTTTCACTTGAGAATTTGTTTCTAATTCGAATTCCATTTAATGTAATGAACTGTTGAATTTAACAACAATTTCAAAGGCATAAAACTCAACAAATATGAGGAAAATTAGACGAACAGGATTGAGTTTCGATAACATCCGAGCGTTTGCCAGATTATCATTTGCAGGAGCGGCTAGAGGGGGGAAAACAACTAAGCTATGCAATTATTTTCCTAAAGTGTTACATATGTATATCGGCGCTGTCTGGCTTCTTTCTTCGACTGTTTATAACGTCCATAACAAGTCCAACAGGAAAAATACTTATCAAATTCCCATGCAGTATAAATAAATATGTAGGAGAGTAGTCAAGAGAGTAGACAAATTGTTCTTGGCCATTTTTTGTGATTATTTTTCCTGGGAATTTTCTAATATTTTCCTAAATTACGAACACAATTTTGCAGTCATGCAGCAGCAGCAGCAGGCGCACCAGCTGTTATCCGGGCATCCGTTTGGGGTAGACAGTGGGCGCCACCTCAGAAGCTGAGGAGAAGCACTTGCGACTTGTCAGCATCACAGATTGGCTGGCAACTTACGGAATATAATAATGCTTATAATCATACCGAAAAATATGAATGACCTTATTATTCATCTCGTACTGGAAGAGCCGCGTTTGCCACTGGCTAAAAAAAAAGTGCAACTCTATTTTTCCAACCGAAAAATATGAAAGACCCTTTTTTCCGTCTCCCACTGGAAGAGCCGCGTATGCCACTGGCTAAAAAAGAAGGCCTCCAGCTGGTAGAGTTTGTAGAGCCGATAGAATCCCTCGTGGAGGTACTTGTTGTTCCAGATCCAAATGCAGTGATTCGGGAAGAACCAGATGATGGTGTGCCTGCCCCGCTCGTCGAGGTCGCATCCCAAGTGCGTCGTGTGAAAGTCATACGGAGGATCCACAAACCACTCTCGCTTCACTCGAATGTGCTTCACAGCGGGGGCTCTTTCTTCTGTTGTTTCTCCTGCCACAAGATTCGTTGACTTCTCTTGGATCCCAGTGGAGCTGGTGGAGTTTACCCTGGTTGCCATGGCATCTGTGGGGGCATCTATGCCGCTGGTGCTTGGTTCCATTATCTTCTGCTCGATTGGGAGTGGAAGCTTCTCTGGGGGAGGCAAACTACGGGCATCTCCTCTAGTCGACAGCAGTGACTGTGTCAATGACATAACGGAAAATCAGTCGCTTATCAGAGGGAGATCTGAATGACTCACCAATGCGAGAAGAACCGGCAACAGGCAATATACGAGTGCAGGCTGCATCGCTTATCAATGTATACAAAATCTATCTAATTCACTTTTATAAAATTTCTTTTTTTCACTTGAGAATTTGTTTCTAATTCGAATTCCATTTAATGTAATGAACTGTTGAATTTAACAACAATTTCAAAGGCATAAAACTCAACAAATATGAGGAAAATTAGACGAACAGGATTGAGTTTCGATAACATCCGAGCGTTTGCCAGATTATCATTTGCAGGAGCGGCTAGAGGGGGGAAAACAACTAAGCTATGCAATTATTTTCCTAAAGTGTTACATATGTATATCGGCGCTGTCTGGCTTCTTTCTTCGACTGTTTATAACGTCCATAACAAGTCCAACAGGAAAAATACTTATCAAATTCCCATGCAGTATAAATAAATATGTAGGAGAGTAGTCAAGAGAGTAGACAAATTGTTCTTGGCCATTTTTTGTGATTATTTTTCCTGGGAATTTTCTAATATTTTCCTAAATTACGAACACAATTTTGCAGTCATGCAGCAGCAGCAGCAGGCGCACCAGCTGTTATCCGGGCATCCGTTTGGGGTAGACAGTGGGCGCCACCTCAGAAGCTGAGGAGAAGCACTTGCGACTTGTCAGCATCACAGATTGGCTGGCAACTTACGGAATATAATAATGCTTATAATCATACCGAAAAATATGAATGACCTTATTATTCATCTCGTACTGGAAGAGCCGCGTTTGCCACTGGCTAAAAAAGAAGTGCAACTCTATTTTTCCAACCGAAAAATATGAAAGACCCTTTTTTCCGTCTCCCACTGGAAGAGCCGCGTATGCCACTGGCTAAAAAAGAAGGCCTCCAGCTGGTAGAGTTTGTAGAGCCGATAGAATCCCTCGTGGAGGTACTTGTTGTTCCAGATCCAAATGCAGTGATTCGGGAAGAACCAGATGATGGTGTGCCTGCCCCGCTCGTCGAGGTCGCATCCCAAGTGCGTCGTGTGAAAGTCATACGGAGGATCCACAAACCACTCTCGCTTCACTCGAATGTGCTTCACAGCGGGGGCTCTTTCTTCTGTTGTTTCTCCTGCCACAAGATTCGTTGACTTCTCTTGGATCCCAGTGGAGCTGGTGGAGTTTACCCTGGTTGCCATGGCATCTGTGGGGGCATCTATGCCGCTGGTGCTTGGTTCCATTATCTTCTGCTCGATTGGGAGTGGAAGCTTCTCTGGGGGAGGCAAACTACGGGCATCTCCTCTAGTCGACAGCAGTGACTGTGTCAATGACATAACGGAAAATCAGTCGCTTATCAGAGGGAGATCTGAATGACTCACCAATGCGAGAAGAACCGGCAACAGGCAATATACGAGTGCAGGCTGCATCGCTTATCAATGTATACAAAATCTATCTAATTCACTTTTATAAAATTTCTTTTTTTCACTTGAGAATTTGTTTCTAATTCGAATTCCATTTAATGTAATGAACTGTTGAATTTAACAACAATTTCAAAGGCATAAAACTCAACAAATATGAGGAAAATTAGACGAACAGGATTGAGTTTCGATAACATCCGAGCGTTTGCCAGATTATCATTTGCAGGAGCGGCTAGAGGGGGGAAAACAACTAAGCTATGCAATTATTTTCCTAAAGTGTTACATATGTATATCGGCGCTGTCTGGCTTCTTTCTTCGACTGTTTATAACGTCCATAACGCCCAATAAATTCCACACTTGATCCTCCCCTCCCACTCCTCATCTCGTAATCTGAGGGGGGGAATTTGGGTGGTTTCGTCTCTAATTCCCCACCCCCTTTCGTGTCTCGACGAGTTCAGTCTTTCGTTTTCATTCATTTGGCCCGGAGACGAGGGTGCACTGCGTTGATTTCCGTTCTGCAGTATGTGAGAGTGCAACTTGAGGCGCCACTTGCCTCTCCTCAAGTGAGTGTGTGTGTGTGTGTTTGTGTGGGTGAGTGGAAAACTAAACTGTTGCCATCTGACAAGTGGCAGCTTGACGACAGAAGCAACAGCAGCAGGAACAGCAACAGCAGCAGCAACATCAACGTCAACGTCACCATCAATGACGCTTGGTGTGGCACTTTTCAGCACGAGGCACACACACACACACACACACACACACAAAACGAGGCACAAACATGCACCTGCTGCAAAAAAGAAAAAGGCAGCACTTGGCTCTTGTTGTTGCAAGTTAAAAACTGCAGAAAGCGCACTCGAAAATTGCCACAAAAAGGCTGCAAACGGTACGTTGCAGTTGCAGCCAGCACTCAAGTAATGAGTGTTGTTCTTCTGCCACACGCCACTCAGTCTCAGTCTCCGTCGCAGTCGTATGTCGTGTATCGTGTATCGTGTGTCTGGGGGAGAGGGTTAAGCGTTTTCGAGTTGAATACACAATGCTGGAGGTCTTGCACCTGCCACACGCCAGACTGGGGTCAAATGAGAAGTCAAAGACTCCACTCGAGGGCTAAGAATGCGAATCATTTTACACGAACATCCGATTATGAAGCTCAGAAGCGATTCTATGTACTGAAAAAGAGAAAGAAATAGAAAGAGATAGAGAAAGAAAGAGAAAGAAGGATAGAAGGATAGAGAGGGAACAAGCATCCATAAAGAGATTGAGATCTTCCTTTCGGCTTCTTGGAATTGTCAATGCAACTCAACAATTGAAAATCATTTGAAACCTTTCAAATGTCATACAAAAGAAATTGATTTCTTACTCTCTCTCACACTTTCTCTCTCTCTCTCCCTCTCTGTAATGCTTTCTCTCTTTGTTGCTGCTGCTGCCATGAGATTTGATTTAAATTTGCAACAAGACGTGGCAGAGATGCCACAAAGGAGATGGACAGGCGCCAAACGGAAGAGTTGCCTCGTCCCGTCTTTCAATCGATGCGGCAGCTATTGACGTCATCATGTACGGCGTGGCAAAGAGGATAGATGAAATATGCTCGTATGTAGACAGATATCTGGCGGAACGTAAATTGCGATACTTTTCCACTTTGTGCCAGAACAAGCGTAACCTTTGACCTCTTTAGCAGTTTTTGGGCAGCCCCAAACTTCCAGGACATTAAGTTTTATGCATTGGCTTAACTAATTTCGCCAACAGGCGCCAGGAACAAGGCACAAGGCACCAGGTAGCACCTTTTACTTTTCTGTCCTTTCCTTTCCTTTCCCTTTTGTACTGGCAATTCAATTAGCAGTAAATCCTTATAAATAAGGATGCCCAAAAAAGTGGGGGAGTCCAGCCATCCGTGGGCGGATTTATCTATTCTATTTTCTATTTAGTAATTTTTAATTTCATCGCAACTAATGCGATTATTCACGCCTCAAGGACCTCATTCGACCATCCTTCCGTCCGTTCGACAAACAAAAAATAAATGGAATGGGATGGGACGGCCGATGTGTTGTAAGTCCACGTTTAGCACTCGGTTTATTTTTAGTTAACGTAATGCTCTACCCCACCCCCTGCACCATTCACCTCTTTCTCTATAAATATAACAAAACTATACGGCACACACGGAGGCAACGGCTTTCGGCACTAAGCTCAAACTTTAAGCTCTCTTCAGCATTCGACAAAGCCAAATCCGAAGCGAAAGCCTAAAAGGTGTGTGTCGAATGTCCATACATACACAGTTACATATACGAAGAGTGGGATACTCTCCCTCACTCTTAATTCTCTCTTAATTGATCACTCGTAAACTTAAACTCTTAAAACACAGTACACTGTAGAGTTGGCAGCGCAAAAAGTAAACTTTCATTTCGAGTCATTCTTTATTTTAGGTTTATCTCTTCAGAATTAGAATTTAGTATGGATAATCTGTGCTAAAGATGTCCGTTTTTAGATTGCAAAAAAAAACAACCTCAGGCTTACTCTCTGGTATCTTTTTTCGAAATTATATTTCAATATTTCTTTAAGATTTCTGTCCCTAGCTTGGTGGTTTCTTATTATAGAAACCATCCCAATGGGCTCACAGAATCGATGGACACCGTGTGGGTGCAGGCTTTTTGGCAGTGAAAACAATTGGCACCGAATGGCAACGAGGCGTGAAAATCCCACGCAAAGTTGGAAAAATATATAGACAGAGAGAGAGAGAGAGTCCGTTCGGTTGGACGATGGTCCGTGGTTGAGTGAGATAGTTTTGTCCATCCGGGGGCATACCAGCGGAAAGGAAAGTGGCAAAGCGGGTCGACGGAAGACGAGAGACGAGAGACAAGTCATCATCATCGTCCTGGAGTGGAACTTAAAGCTCTGCTCCGTGCACATTTACAGTTATGAGTGCTTAAATGGAAGCCCCTGCCCCCCCTCCACACTTAACATTTAATTAAAAATTTTGTAATTACCGACGGGAAAGCAAAGAGGAGGAGCAGGAGGAGGGGGGCAAAAAGAAGCTAAAGTAACGGCAGAGTAGTAGGGTTTGTCTTGGTTCACTTTCCTTTTGCTTTGCCACTGCATCCAAGGATGCAGCTCCATCTCCAAGGACGTGGCGTTTCCTGCTATCTGGCAACTCTCTGTTTATTTTTCACCAGTTCACACTTCAGTGGCTCCTAGGAGAGTATGCGGCGTCCCCTTCGTCCCCCGCTAACTATTATTGCAATGAACTCTTGGCAGATGGCTTGGTCTCCGGCTGTAGGGTGTCCTGTCCTGTCCTGCCTTTGTCTTCTGCCTAGGTTTCCATTTCCTACTAATAGATAAATGCAAACTGCTTTAGTGTGCCCTTCTGTCCCCAAAATGGAGCTGCAGCTGCTGTAACCTGAAGGAGAGACTCCCACTCTTCAATTCTTGCCTTGCCGCCCGTTGAAATTTTGGCAATTAATTTGTTGCATTATCCATTGTTACAGACGCTGCAGGGTTCTGCAGATGCACCACCAGCTCCCATCACTCTCTATCTCTCTCTCCCTCTCTCTCTCTCTATCTCTCTCTGTCTTTAGGTTACACGCATACTTCGGAATCACAGGGGAATCCGTGTGGATGCTGCGTGCCATGTCCTGTGTGTGGGGGCGTGGCTGTGCCATCAAAGTGCATGCAAAATACGTGACATGCATATTGGAAAGTTGGCGGACTATTTATTTTTATTATACAAAAAAACAGCGCCAACTTTTTCTGTTCCATTTTTTTTTTGCTTGTGGCAACTTTGCCGTGAAGGTGTGGCATGCAGCAGCAGTATCTTTAGTAGGATTGCTGATGCTCCTATCAGACCCGTCCATACTTTTAAACCAGGAAGCTTTTCGCTAAACTAAATTTATTTTTATTATAATATCATTCAAAATTAATTCAAATGAAATATTCGTTAAACATTGAAATGCGCAGGAATCCTGCAAAGATTCCACTGAAAAAAAAACAGAGGAAAAACGGAGAGCTCCTTCATATCAAATTTTTAAAAAGATGCCTTCTTATTTGTATAGTTATGAAATATCTCAATACATAGCAAAAAAATACGTTTATTTTTTACACACATATGAAATAGTCAGTGTTAACTTTCCAAGCTATTAATGTTAAATATTCCCATTTTTTAATACATAAAATCCGAGAAAAAAAACTATTACGAAATTCCAATTATGATAAAATACAAATTATGATAAAAAAATACCGCTAGCCGTTAATTCAGAAATATAATCTTTTATATTTTACCGAAATAAAAATGTTTTATTCGAATTTTGACACCCTTGGAGCCCTAGACGAGGTCTTATCGATAGTTAGTTGCCATCTCGATCGGCTGGACTTTGACCAGGAAAAAAGAAGAGGAACATCAGAGCGTTTTCGTTTCACTATGTACATCCCCAAAACAATGGGGCATTTTTCCATGATATTGACTCAAAATTGACTCATAATTAGCATGGGACATTTTCCAGCCCTGAAAAGAGTAGAAATCTCCCCTAAATTTCCACGAAAAAGAGATGGAATCCATGGAAAATGCAATTATGCAGCGCAACGCTGATAGATCTCACAGAAAGGGGATGCAAAACGGGGCACAGTTTAGCACCTCCTGCGATGACCATAAAAATTTTACAATTTTCCATTGCACACATATTTGGCTTTTGGCCAGAGGCCAAAATATGCACCAAAACATAGGAAAATGTAGAAAAAAACGAATGCCGAAGGCCGTAAATAAACGAAGCCAAGTGGCAGAGAGACAAAGAGAGAGAGAGAGAGAGTCCCTTGCCACAAAAGCCAAAAACCTTACTGCGAATGCGAGGGTTCCTTAGAATTTTCATTTGTTGTATAGAGTTTTCGCCTGGTTAGGAATTCCATGCCACCATTCCATGTCCCGTCCGCCCCCCGCCCCACCATCTCGTGCCCTTTTCTGTCAGCCCCAATTTGTCGCCTCTCGTGCTGCATTTGTCGCTTCATTTTCGGTGTGCAGCAGTGGCAGTGGCAGCAATAGTGTTGCGGAAAATACTCGTACTCTCCTCCTGTTGACAGACAATTTTTATGCGAATTTCCACTGCGTATAAAACGTAAAAAATGTTCACAACTTTTCCACCTTGGAAAAGCTTTAAAATGGTGCAGATAGTTTCAAGGTAAAGTTTGAACTGTGAATGGGGCAGAGAGTTGCCAGTGGAAATCTGATCTGTGAATGGGCTTTGGGTAATTCAATTAATTATTCGTGACTAAAACTACTAGTCGGAGCAGTTGGAGATTGTTATACATAGTTCCCATACCATTAATACCAATTAAATGCACGAGAGATTCAGGTTTTTTAACGACTTCTCGTACTGTTTTTCCCGCTAACCAGTTCCCCCCGAAGCCAATTAGTCCGATCCGATTGAACCGATAATCGATGGGGTGTGCATATATATAGCTGATATCTGGTTGAACCCAACAAGCAGTCCGCTCTGCTGTCCAATTGAGTGTCTTCCATATTCGTTCTAAAGATTGAAAATGTGGCAGGCTTCGATCGTTATATCGCTGCTACTGGTAGCGCTCACAGCGGTATGTCACTCTCTAGGGTATATGCATTTGTACATTGCACTAAAACGATCTCCAATAGAGTCTTCCCGCTGCTCTAGATGAATCCGCTTTGGTGAAAGATTGCCTGCAGATCAACAACATCACCCAAGAGGAGCTTCAGGCACAGATGAACGTCAGCAGCTCCGAGGAGGATCTGGAGAATCTGGATAGGAAGTACAAATGCTTTGCCCACTGTCTGGCTGAGAAGGGGGAAATTCTAGACAGTCAGGGGCGTGTGGATGTAGCCAAAATCGACGCGTTAGAGCCCCTAACCGATGAGCATCGCCAGGCTCTCGATAACTGCAAAAGGGCGCACGATGAAGAGCCCGATAACTGCGAGTACGCCTTCAGTATACTCCTCTGCATATCGGATCATCTGGAGTCAAGTGATGAGATGGAGGAAGACAACGATTTGAATGAATAATGCAACAGAATAATAAAACTGGTTTTGAGCAAATCTTTGGTATTGAGAATTGTATTCCGTCATAAGGGGTCTGCGAATCAGTTGTATTTCAGCCATGTTCTCCAGCAGACTGCTCGCATTAATCTTGGCTCTGATTATATGCCTTGCTCAGGTAGATATATCACCCTTTCAACAATCTTTGCTTAACTCTGACCTTCCTTTAGGGCCGTCATCCCTTCAACTTCTTTGATGTGGGACTGCAGGACTTTGGGGAATGTCTGAGGCGCAACAACCTCAGCTACGAGGAGTACGAGGCGTTCGAGAGCATCGACAATCTGGAGAATCTGCTGAATGAATCGCAAGTGGAGCTCAAGTACAAGTGCAACATTCGGTGCCAACTGGAGAGGCAGCCACCCAGTGCCCAGTGGCTGGATGCGGAGGGTCGCATGGATCTACAGCGGATGAATGCCACGGGAGAGACAGCGGCATCGATCAACCGCTGCATGGCGGAGGGGCTTTCAGCGCCGTCTGAAGACGAACCCTGTGCGTATGGCTTCCATTTGGTGATGTGTGCCCACAAAGCAGATCATCCCATCATCGAGTATGAAGAGGAGTATGTGGAGTACGGGGAGGTTGTGCCGGATGGGGACGACTACGATACAGTCAGCACTGAGGAAAGTGGAGGAAAATAAGGCAGGTATTAATAAGCGTGGAGATTTGTGGGGCTTCTGATTTGCATAACCTAATGGAATTACAGGGGGCGCGCGTATGAATCAATTCCAATCGAATCGGGCATCAAATTAATTACTTTTCCCGCTCCCCCCTACACGATGGAGGGTATGCTGTGTGGGTATATATAATGTATTTACTAGATATTAGATACATATGTCTACGAGATTTTTGTAAATAGATACACCTCTTAATCAATCGTTGAATGCAGATTCTGGAATTCAGGATTGCTATAAGGTGTCCCCCCCATCTCCTGCCGTCCCTTCGGTGGCAGGAAAAAACATATTTCCTTACACAATGCGATTCCGTTACAGTTTTCCACGCGCTTTTCCTCACTCCCTCGGGCATTGAGTGTTTGTTTGTTTGTTTCTTTCTTTCTTTCTGTGTTTCTGTAGTTCTGTTTCTGTTGCGCCGCTTTTTCTTTTGTGCCCGCAGCAGGCGGTAGAATGCAACGGAAGTTGTCATGTTGCATTGTTGCAGCTGCTGCTGCCACTGCTGCCATTGCTGCTGCTATTGTTGTTACACGAGAGGTGTGGAAAGAAAAGACGAGCCACACACTTGACTGGCTCTGACGCTTGCCTATCCCCCGTTCTTCCCATCCCATTTTCGATTGTCAGTTCAACTTTTTCCGCTTGCCACACACACACTCGCACACTTCCCGAAAGGCGTGGCACATTAGTGGGGCAGGCAGACGAAAAAAAAGGAGACCATGATTGTCAACACGCACCAACAATTCCGCGCTGCCACCGCCTCCTCTGCAGCAGCGGCAGCAGGGCGTATGAGTAATATGTCTGGCTCCTGTTTCTGATTCCTGGCACTGGCGCTGGCTCTGCCTCTGCCTCTGGCTGCTCTGCCATGTCAACATGCAAAACAACAATGGGGCGGAAGTGCATTGTAAACGTGGCATGAACCCCACATTGAGCCCACACCCCTCCCTGCATCCCTTTCACTCCTTGCACCCCTAGAACGCGTTTAAGTGAAGGATAAACGCTCTGTGGCTATGGCTGTCGACTGGGGCTGCAATTATAATTTTTGTAAATCGACGGATGTTCGGAAAACATACGTGCAAATCGTTTACTGACATCCCAGAAAAGAGAGCAGCCTTCAGGCCAATGAGAAAATGTGTTGCAAAAATGAAGAGAAAAAGATTCGACAGAAAAAAATGTTAGTATTATATTAGTTTTTTTTTTGTATTTAAAGGTATATTTTATGTTGTTACGGTATTCACATATCCCCCTAATACCACCTCGTATTCTCTTATATGCCGCGCGTATAAATGAGAGTAAAGTTACAAATTTTGGTGTACCTATAAGCAATTTTCTTTTATGTACATATTTTCCGATCAAAAGTTTTCGCTTCATATTTTCGCTGCCGCCAAACAAAAGCAGCGGCTGCTGCTGGAAGTACCTCCCTCCCCTCTACCTCTCCTCACCCTCATGTGAAAATCTAATCACGCGGCACTATCTCCTCCCCTCTCCCATCCCATCAGGACTCCCTCAGGACACACACACACACATGTCAAAAATTAAATTCAGGGAGAAAACTTACACTGTGCTGCATACTTTGGCAGCAACTGCCAATAAAGTGCCTCGAAACGGGGGGAACTGGGAAACTGGGAACAGAAGAAGCTCAACTTTTTCCCTTCTGAGGTCCCCCTCTCCCCATCAAGCCCCTGGGTCTCCTGCCGAAAAGCGTTTCAGCTGAAACTGCAGGTTCAGCTTCAGTTTCAGTTGCAGCTTGAGCTTATGCTCTGGCTGTTGCTTCGACGACCTCTCCACGAGTCTCGTCTCGTCTCTCTCTCTTCCCTTGGATCTGAAAGAATGCTTATCAAAAAGCAAACACACACACACACATACAAGAGGCAGTGCCATGCATTCAAAGAACGCGGCAGGAGGGGCAAGAGGAATGTCAAAGGGTGGAAAATTCACGGGTAAGTTTTCAGCGGCGATGTGGGGGATGTGGCAATGGGGAAAAGCAAAGACAAGGCGCCAAAGCGAAACGCGTAAGTTTTTCCCAGCTTTTTTCCCAGTTTTTCCTGCAGCATCTCCGCAAAAAACTCTCTCTTGTTGCAAGTTCTGCATATGACTGCAGGCACGTCTCCACGTCTCCACCCTTCCAGAGGGGGATGAATGTAAGTTGATTTATGCCACTTTGTATACCCTGCACCATGCGTATCCCTGTGTGTCTGTTGCATAAATGATTTATGGCCAACTCCCGCGACAGTTTCGTTTCGCTTTCGTTTGCAGAGAGTGCAACAACAGCGGGGTGGACAGAGGAAGGACTTTCAGACTGTGAGTGCCAGTGAGTGCCACAAAGCAGTGAGAAGAGGAGACAATGGAAACACTGTCGCAAAAATAAATAATCATAATTGCGTGGCTTTTCCCCTCACTCAGGGATACCGTTACTCTTTAAGAGGTTACTACGATCGGTGGAAAGCTAATGAAATGTACCTATGTTCTATATTGCCAAGATGTAGCCATATATGGTTGATTCCCTGGCACAGATCCTCTTCTTTTGCTGACGTGGACGCCATCACAGCATCTCCTCGTCGATTCTTAGGGCTTTTTTCCCGCTTTTCTTTGGGCTTTCCCGTGTCTGTGTGTGTGTGTGTGGCATGACAGACAGCCCATGGAAATGCGCGTAATTGAAACTCCTTTCACGCGCTGGAAAAGATGAAAAGCCTCACCAGGTGTGGGGGAGGGACAGCGTCTGATAATGTGTCAATTATGGCTCAAAGAGTGCCATTCTGGCCTCGACAATTGACCCAAAACTGAAACCCCGGCCCCTCCAATCTCCGTAGGCCCTGCGCTGACTTCGCAAAACTTTTGAGCTTCCTGCCGGAGCCATAGCAAAAATCTTTTCTTGGCTTCGGTGCCGCACATCGCTGGAGTTTCGAAAGCGAAACAGGAAACGGGAAGTGCGCCTCATGCAACATTTATGGAAGCCACATGAAACACGAAACAGAAGACGAAACAAGAAGGAAAAGGAAAAGTTGACGCGTAAAAATGGTCACAATGTGTGAATAGAAAATGGAATGGAAAATACAATTTAAATGCCGCCACAGGAAGACAAGAGATTTAATTAAATTCTCTTCCCCTTGTCCTTCCCGCAGCAGAAAAATTAAACCTCAAATAACTAAATACTACAGATATACCTACTATATACAGATATATCACCACAAAGAGAAAGAGAAACAGAGAGAGAGAGAGAGAGAGAGAGATAGACAGGCGGACGAACGAGCTTTCATAAATATTTGAAAAATCTTCTGGCCTTAAATCATGCCGCTTAAATTGCATGCATAATTTGTGCAGTCCGCAATTTCGGTAAACAGAAATCCTACATCCTTCATCCTACATCCTGCATCCTGCCTCATGCATCCAGCATCTCCGCCCCTAAATTCGTGGCCCCTGCCCCCGATTGGCAAACAAGAAAATAAGGAAAATATCAACCAGTGGCAGCATCTGCATTCGAATTTTCTTCTCGCATTTTACCAGAATATTCCTAGAGGAATTTTCTTTATTTTTCAAATATTGAATCTTGGGGTGCTGTCATAAATGGAAAGTGAAACATTTTGGGAAATCAATTGAATTTCTGCCGCCCGTCCCGTCCCAAATTTGTAATTGACAAACAGAAATTGCATTTTCCTGTACGAATTTGGACACAGATTTGGATTTGGTTTCTGTTTTCCATTTGCTGTTTTTGGATCTAGAAATGTAGTTATAGATGGAATTTAAGGAGAGTCGAGTTTAAGGCATTTAATAGATCTCCTTTTCGCCCATCCAAGCTCTTCCCTGTGTATCCATTTTGGACTTAAATATGCCCTTTGATGGGCCGGCAATCTGTTTCTATAATTATTTCCACCCATAGCATATTTAATACAAAAACCAATAAACGTTAAAAGCATTTTTCGGTTGGTTGGGGCAAGGCGGGGTTGGGAAAGAGGGGGCAATAAGCCACCTGCCAATCCAGGGTTGACCCCAAAAACCAGGGCTCAAACCACGATCTCGGCAGCTACCGGGGTCCAGGGCCTTTCGACCCGTTTCGACCCGCTTTTCCCTTCCGTCTCCCCATTTCGCTTCATTAAATGCATTTAAATGTGTGTTTCATCATAATTATGCAATATGCAAACATGACTCCTACCTCTTCCCCTGCCCCTGCTTCTCTCACTGCCTCTCTCTCTCTCCCTCTCTCCCCATCCTCCTCTGGCCCCCTGCCATATGGCCATGTCGTGTGTTTTCCGGCAGCTTAAGTGCTTTAATGGCTTTAATTATGTTGCATGCAATTATTGTCGCATGTCCCGTGTCCCCTGTCCTGTGTCCTGTGTCCATGTCCTGTATGTGCCCCATGTGCAGCAATGATCATTATCGATAGCAGGATGCAAATGCAACAAAAATTATTTAATTAATAAGTGAAACCAAAGTGGATGGGGCTGCAGCCGCTTGATGTATTTATGTATCGCCTCGCCAGGCGTAGACGGATGTGGCACGGTGAAGGGGCGGTGGGAGGGAGGGGCGGGGGGCCTGAAGATTGTAGCAGCTCGAACTCTGCTTCACGCTTTTGAGCATACAATTCAATCGCTAAATTATGCAAATATGCCGCAACTGCGACAATCGGGGATTGTCTGATTTCTGGGGCACACTGGGGCACACCATGTGCATCACGTTATGTATACGCACGTCGGACACGAACGGACCCGTCTGCGTGTGTGTGTGTGTGTGTGAGTGTGTGTGGTTGCGTAAAGAGGGCGCCGAGTTCATCGATGACGATTTTACTGCAATTCCGCTACTGATGTCGTCCGCTGACTAGTTTTTGGCGCAGATGCAAACCAAAAAAAAAGAAAAACACACAAAGCACACACATCTATCGACTAGGGGATGCTCTCTAATGGAGGACCACTGAAGAAGAAGGGAATTCCACAGACGTCGGAAATCTGATTTCAATTGCATTCGATATGCCGTTGTTTGATCTGCAAATAGAGGGTATCAAAAGCACACACAGAGAGTGAGAGAGAAAGAGAGGCAGAGACGCGACATATGAAGAGGGTAGCCATAAAGCCAAGCCACAACAACAACAACAACAAGAACAACAAGAACAGCAGCAACAAAGTCATGTGGCAGCGGGCTCGAGTTTTTCGGTTGCCCCTCGCTTTCCATGGCCTATTTGCTGGGGCACCTTTCTGCTTCGCTTAGCCCTCACACGGCTCCCCGTTCTGTTCTGTTGTTTTTTTTGGGTTGGGTGTTGGGTGTAGGGTTGGAAGGGGTCTTGCGTACTCGTATTTCGCGGACGTGACAAACGCAATCAGCGTCAGTCGTCAGTCATATGTGTAAAAATGTTTTCTGCCTTATGGCTACCGACTGTGGCTCCCAGTTTTGCATGGAAATTGCTTCAAAAATGGAGTGATGGAATGGCTGGGGCGAGCAGCAGATGCAAGTCGATGGAATGAGCCTGGCTATGATCTGTAGCTGTAACTTCTTCTTCTGCGGTGTGTCCTTTGAAAAGGAAAACACCCCTAACCCTCTTCAGCAAGGAAGTATTCCAATGTCATTGATTACACATCATTGTTTTTCCTCCATGGAAATGTATCGCTCCACCATTTAGGCACTCAATTCTTTTGACTTGTTTTCGCCTTAAGATTGAAGTTATATGCGTTTGTCATCAGGTCATTAGGCCTTCCATTCAGGCGAAACCCAATTGGCGCTTCCATGCCATTCCAGCAAATATCACTTAAGTTTTCGACTGCTTTCGACAGCCCCGCCGCCCGCTCTCTCTTAACCCTTAACCCATTCAGAGAGGCCTGCCTGCCATTTGGCCACAGAAGTCGCACAGAAGTGAGTTAATTAAAGTTGCACAGGAAAGTGGCAGTCAAGGCACAAGGGAGCGGGAACGGAAACAGGAGCAGAGCAGCATAAGCCTCGAAAAGGGCTCATACATGCATGAGGGGAGTGTACGGTGAGACTGTGGCCAGAACAGAGCAAAAGCGAATGGCCAAAACAAATTGCCAAAGTCAAAGCAAGGCAGCAGCAACACCAGCTACAGCCACAGCCACAGCCCCTGCCTGCCACTGGAACAGCAGTCAGTCTCTTTTTTTTCATTGGGGGTTTTACCGGGGGGCCAAATGGCAATTTATAAAATCCTTTCAAGTGTCGAAAATCAGTAATTGTAGTCAAAGTGCAAATTGATTGCCACACTCTCTCGCTCTCTCTCTCTCTCTCTCTCTCTCTCTCGCTCTATCTATCTTTCTCTCTTGTCCTATACACTGCCGAAAAATCAGTGTGTGGCAGGCAGGCAGGCAGGCAGACGGCAGACCCATGTTTTATTGAGTGTAATTTGTAGTTGCAAATTAATGGCAGCACTTCTCTTTTAATTAAAATGCAGCAAAAAGAGAAGTACAAAGGACACGAACAAGACAGCAAAGCCCAAGACTGGCCGGAATAAAGGATACCCTGCAAGGGCGCCTCGATTCCTCTTTAAAACTATTACTAGAGGATTCGATGTCCTCTTTGTTTAAAACAATAACTGAAAATTATAAACATTTACTTTCAAGCTTAAACAAGCTGCATCAAAGGATCCAGGGACTCTCTGTTTCCCAGAAAGAACGTCATAATAAATTTCCTGTGGAATTCCGTGCAGCTGTACACAATTTCTAGTGCTAAGGACACACTCTGTTTGGTCCTTTTTGGCTCGTTTGGTATGTGTGTGTGTGTGTGCATTGTCTGTGTTCTTAGGTGGAGTCCAGGCTAAGTAACTGGATTGCCACAACTTTGTGTGGGAGGGGCGACAGTGACAGCTCCATCTGTATATAGTATCTTATCCCTTTGACTCCATTATCTCTGCTCTTTCTCGCTCTCTCTCTCTCTCTCTCTCTCTCTCTCTCTCTCTCTCTCTCTCTCTCTTTCTCTATCTCTCTCTCTCTCTTTCTCTTTCACTCTGGCTTTTTGTCTGCGTTCTGCTCCATTCCTTTTACGCGAAAGACTTCATAACCTCCGAATCGTGCCTCCCTTTGTCTCCCGTGCTGGTGGCGCAGGTGCGTGGACACAGGATAGACAGTCTCCTGCATCAAGTTGCATTCCTCCGCTGTGCTGTTGCCTGTTGCATGGCAAGCCGCTTTAAGCGGAGGCAACAACCAACAAAAGTTGTGAATAAATTTGCGCCATTTGCCAGTGGCAGCAACAAGGATGCAAGGACAGCAGGAAGGAGGCATCGTCAATTCTGGTTTGAGAGACTCATCAATAAAACATAACAGCGGCAAATGGAGACTCATGCAACATCCCACACATGCCTCGTCCAACTCTGGACAGCTACTCGTATGTCAAGGTCCTGCTGCAACTGCATCGATAAGAGCCGCAAACAAAAGCATCGCCAGCTAATTTTCCGAATGCCGTAAAACTTTAATGCTGACACTTGAGGAAGGGAAGTGCCTTCGAGTGCCGAGCTAGCACTTTGTGGGGGGGGAAAGGACACGCTCTGACAGTTTGACTTTAAGCTGGCAATGCTTTTGGCCGTCTGGCAACCTTCGACACAACCTACGACACTCCCGGAGAGGCTGCCACACGATGCTGCCGCTGCTTATCTGGCTGACTTGATGCATCTTCGATGCCTCCAATGCGATTTCGTGGAGTGGAAAGGAAACTTTTTGGCAGCGTCGCATGTGTTTTTCCAAGAGAAATGCTCGCCTGTCAACACTCTCCTCCCCCACGGGGGTGGGAGCAGAGGTCAGCCCAAAAAGCAGCTTGGCTTTTGGCACAGTGCCAGACCACAGACACAGGACTCTCGGGGTGAAGTGCAACTTTATTTCTGAGTTTGGTAGGAGCTCACGATCGTGGGCATCTTCAGCAGCTTCATGATATATCCAACCGAACCGATGACAAGGATGCCCGCTGCCACGGCCGCGGCGTTGCGCTTGAACTCCCGGCGATCGGGCTTGTTGCAGCGCCTGAAGAAACGTACCCCATTTGCGATAAACTTCACTGTCGATAGTACCATAGACTCGAAGATTGGACAGTCGCTGGAGGTCAATGACACCTGCTGGATATCCGTGCACAATTTGCATCGGCATCTGCGGGTAGGAGGATCGTTGAAAGTTATTGGGACTCTATAGGGCGGTATTTTTGGCACCAACCCATTATTTTGTGCCTGCCGTTGGCGCGGAGAACGATCCATTTTTAGAGGAATGTTCGAGGAATTAGCTAAAGGATGCTAATTAAAAAAAATTTAATTATCTGAAAATCAAAATGTTATCGAATGGGAATACATAAATGTATAATTGGAAATGATTGAGAGAAAGCCTTCGCCTTCTCTGATCTAAAGTTCTCTCAGCATTATGCTCTTGCCCCACACGCGCTTGTGGCATAGAGGGATAGAGGAGGGTACTCTGGCTCGGGGCTTACACACATAATCAAAGTTTATGCAAACTGTTTGCCACAAACTACGAGTACGAGCATTTTCGAGTCATGGTTCTGTCTGTTTCCATTGTACTGTACTGCAAATGCCAGGGGCAGGAGGACAGCGGGTAGGCCAGGCGGCAGGGGCAGGGGCAGGGACAGGAACAGGGACAGGGTAAATGCTGCAATTTGTTTCACTGCCGAATCGTTGCCTGTCTTCACTTGAAGCTTAACTAAATGCACAGGGAGTCGAGTCCGAAAATTGTCTGCGCCTGCTCCTGCTCCTGCCCCTGCCCCTGCCCCAAAAACGAGACTAAGCCAACAATTGCCCCCATCTCCTGTTGTCTCTCACTCCCTAGTGCTGCTGCTGCTGCTGCTGCTATTGCTGTTGTTACGATTTGACAGCGCCTTGGCTTCCAGAGGATCCCCAGGACAATTCACTGCAAAATTGGTAGACAAAACTGTGTGCCACAACGGGCCGTGTGTCCGTCTGCAGCTTCCGTTGCTGCTCCTCTGCCTCCTGGGGGCATCCTGGTTATGGGATGTGGGATGTGGGATGTAGGATGTGCTTTATGATTGTGTGCGTGCCTGGCGCTTCAGCCATTGCCATCGAGATTGAAAAATGTTAAAAAATTGCTTTTAAATGCCGCAAAATACAATTTATTATTCAGCAGAGGGAAGCACCAAACACTGAGAGGCGCACACACACGCACACAGACACAATGTGCACCCAGGGACGTGGGAGTCGGGGGCACAATTCAGTGCTGGTGCGTACCAAAAGCTCAACAGTGCCGAATGTTTGGGTTGTAAATTTAAATAAAGCTCACACACACACACACACACACACACAGATACATACAGAGGCAATTGCTGCTGGTCCTGCTGCAGTTGTTTTGTTTATTACGCATACGCACTGGTTGCCCTTCTGGTCATAAAGCGAAACGATGCTCATGCCGGGGACCTCTTTTTTGGGTCAGCAGTTGCAGAGCATTTCTTCAAGCCACTGGCACCGCTGCGCCCGAGGCGGTTTCTGCCACACGACGATATTCAAGTTTCGGTAAACTTCAACCATTCACACTTTTCTTTGCCGACATCTTGGAAGACATTCGTTTTTGATCGATTTAATAGATATATTTTAAACAAATATCATCAAATTTATGTTACAGTTTACGAGAATTAACTTTGTTAATTCTCATTAATATTAAGATACGAGTAAATATAATATTAATTATATATTTATATTTAATTTATGTGTACTGTCTTCGAATCGAATTTAAGATACACCAAAAGACTTAAACAAATTTCGAAGCAATCCTTTGACCACCTGCCAGGAGGTTTGCCCCTTCCGGAACTCCCAGGCCAAGTCCTCGAGTTGTTAACACACTTTTAGGCCCCAACTAATTGTGGATCAGGCCATAACTTCTGAGACTCCTCCTCTGCCACCGACTCCTTCTTATGGCCGTTATTTCGCCCGCTCTCTCTATGGTTTTTCCTCTGTTTGTGGCGGCACTTGAACAATTTTCCATGTGCTCTCCACAGGCACCCCACCTAAAACTTTGGCAATAAAATTTGTTTCAAATTGCTTTCCAAAAAGGAGAGACACACAGAGAGAAAGAGATGGAGTTGGAGTTGGAGACTTGCCCCAAAGTGCACCCAGAGGGCCAGGGCGAGTGGCACAGAATAAATATCAAATATATTGAGAGACAGAGGACGCTGGGCAGAGGGCGTGAGGCGTGGGGCAGCAGCAGTCGCACAAAAGTTAATTACATTGTATTTTACGGGGGGTGAGGGGGGTGTAGGGATGGGTCCAGGGGGCAAGGCCTAATTTCGTAATTCTCTTTCTGAATCATTTAACCATGAAATTGCCCCCCTGCCCAGCCACGCCCTCTCCCTGTCTGCCGCCTCTCATCATCAGAGCCAAATGATAAGCCACAAAACGCATTTGCCTCCTCCTTAATTTACAGTTCAAATGTGCAAAATTAGCCTTTCAACAGAGCCACAGTGCCACAGTGGCATACACAGCCAAACTGCCACGCCTCCTTATCGTCATAATCCCCCCATCCACAGTGCTCTGGAGGTGCCCTCGGGCCTCGGGCGTTGGGCGGTGGACGGTGGGGGGCGTGATGACAGCTGGCACACCATTTTGTATTGGAAAACTTTTTGCCTTTCGGTTTGCCCGGGATTCAGGGATTCTGGGATTCGGGAGTTCGGGGATTCGTGTTTCTGCTGCCAGGGGGTCAGTGCAGGGGTCAACTTTTATAGCTGATATTTTCATTATTTTCATTATTTAACATTATTTATGTGTGATTTTCGTGTAATTTCTACAACATTTTAAATAAAATGGAATTACAGATGGGCGTGGCCTATACGCCAACGGAGGAGAATAGAGCGGGGCGCGGAGTGCGGAAGGGAGTCGAGAGGAGAGGAAAATGCTTGCCTGCCTGCCTGCCTGCCTGCTGACACATTAATTTCCCAGTGTCCTTTGATGTTTTCTTAAAAGCCTGCGGGCCAACAAAAATACATTTAATTGAATAATAATTCTGTGAGGCATATCCTTAATCAAAGTTGCGGCTTAAAGAGTCCCTAAAGAGTCCTCTGGCATCCTGTTAAAAACTATCTGGTGTTGGCTGGTTTTCCTGGGCCTCCACCACCTGGTTCTGTCCAAATCAGAAAACCATTTCAAATCGACAAAAATATTAAACCTGCGCAATGATTGCCAAAAACGAAGGAAACACAGCCACTGCCACTGCCACAGCCATTACCAATTTTTGCTCTTAACGCTTCACTGAGCAAATCTCTGAGAGACATAGAGACACACACAGTGAGACACAGAGAGGCACATAAAGAGAGAGACGCATAGATATAGACGTAGAGATGGAGAGACATCGACATCCCATTGAGTAGTAGTAGTAGTAGTGCATCGTGCATGCCTCTGCATCCCCCGCTTATTCCATCAGCATGTCATCATGGCAAATCAGACGACATGCAACATTGCATAAAGATTTGTCACAGCTAAAGCTGCACTCCTGCTGCTGCTCCTGTTCCTGTTCCTTCGATTTTGGCCCCATTTCAGGCTAGAACCACGGAGAAGACTTCCTCCTGCTGCACCAGGAGCTGCAGCAGCAGCTCAAATCGCATTTTCGAATGCTCAAATTCGACAAACAGCACAACAAGCAAGAGGAGTAGCAAGAAGGCGGAACGGGAAGGGGAAAGGAAGGAAACAGGAGACAGGCGACAGGAAGAGGACGTAAGATGCGGATGCGGATGCAGTGGATGCTGAATCCGGAGCAACTTTTGCTGCAAATTCAATTTTGTCTGGCGGCTCGATTGCATTGCGGGCATTCCACTACTCCTGGAGTCCTGGACTCCTAGAGTCCTGGAGTATGACTTTAGGTCCTGCTCCGCTCGAGGAGTAAGACTCCCCATTGATTCGCAATGCATTTCAATATATAAATATTTATACACAAGTACACACACATTTTTTTCGTCTTTTTTTTTTGAGCGCCAGACCCGCGACTTGTCATTCTACACTCGAAGAAAACAGTCATTTTTCACAGCCCTAACAGTCACCTTTTTGTGCTAGTTTCTCTCACTGTAAGCCACACTAAAAATGTAAATATATTTGAGGCTATTTCCAAGGGTAAGCCAGAACCGAAAGCTGATGCTGATTCTCCTTTTGTTGGCTCCTCTCTGGAAGAGTAATGGAGCCATGTCGTGGCTCTGTTTCTGCATCTGTTTCTGATCCGCGCGATTCCATCTTCTGCTCCTTCCTGCTCCGCTCCTCCTTTTCTGTAAATCGTTTAGCTTCGCATTTGTTTCGCCTCTCAGTTTATTGGGTGGTTCGGCCCTCCCATTTCACGGCTGTCCCCCCTGCCGTCTCGTGTCGTCGTAAATCAAGGTTAAGTCTTTATGACATATGTATGCTAAAATTGAGAAGAAATTAGAAGCTGTTGCTCCGTTCCTTCCCATGTTATTGAGAGGCCAATGCGTGACAAAATGATTAAGCGATTGGTGTTGGCCGGGAACAGGCAACACCTCCACTGATCCGGGGGTCAGTGACAGTGCTAAATTTCTGATGATGTTAACGATTCGATTAGACAAGTGGCTGTATTCGTGCTAGTAGCCATCGGTGGAAGAAGCGATGACAGTGCCGACACATCGAAATCCATTGAAATTCAAAAATATTTGTGTGACAGGCGACAATATGTGGAAGTCATCCATCAGATAGAAGCCATCATCAAGAGCCCAAAACATAACCCAATAATCAAGAACAATTTAAATAAATCCCAAAATCTATGTGACATGGAAGGAGGGAATGCGGAAGACATCCATCAGGTAATCCCCGCCATCAAGTGCCCTTTAAATAGAGCTCTTTCACATTCAATTAGAATTGAAAACGGAGCAGAAACAGAAGCAGAACCAGGGCTTCACTAGTATATTGCCAACCGACCAGAAGTGCAATTTGTGGTGCACTTAACGCATTTCATATGCTAATTACGGGCCATAAATCGTTCCGAATGTTCCGTGTCCTCTTCTACGTGGGAACGGGCGAGGCGGTCATAAAAAACCAGAAGACAATTCCAAAAATTGGATAAGTTTTTCAGGTGCTCCCACGACTGCTCCTCCTCCTGCCTTGGCTTTGGCTTTGGCTTCGGCTCCGCCTCCTGCTGCTCCTTCCGCCTCCTTTTCTGTTAGAGCCAAAACTATAGACAGACAATTTCCTTATGAAATGAAAATAAACATGACATTTCTGGGTTTATGTACTTTTGCAGCTGTGTCTCTCTCACTTGCCTCCGGCACCGACACCGACTCCGACCCTGACTCTGGCTTTGGTTTCCGCTGCTGGGGCACGATACGATTTTCACCGATGTAAAGCTATGGTTTCCTTTCTCTTCAAAGATAACGATGTAATGTGTGATACATTTCATCAGATTTCACATTGATTTGATGAATTGTTTCATAGATTTCGCCGAAAAACGTATAGTGTAAGAGTTGCTTTGGGCCAAATGCCGCTCCGCCTCTTAACATGGCTATGACTGCTATAAAATGTCATCTTTTATCATGGCAAAAGGCTCAAATGGCGCAGACTGCGCCTAGACTGAGGCAGAGATCCCATAGACCAGGCCAGACGTTCGTGCCACTGCCACACGAATAGAGAGAGGCAAACAATACTTGGCCGCCACTGCTATGCTTTTATACGCTTCGCTACACACACACACACACACACACACACACACACACACAGACAGAAAGAGAGAGAGAGAGAGAGAGAGAGCCAAGTCTCGTGCTGTGAGTTTCATTTCCGGTGCGACATTTTGTTACAAAACTTTATTTTCAATTTGTGCACATATTACACACAGCTTGCCACACGCCACGCCCCACGTCCCATCCCCCTTATCCGCCTCTCTCTGATGCCAATGCCCCACTTATCCAGCTTTTGTTTTTATTTTTAGTGTAATTGTTCTATTTTTGTCCCAAGAGAGAGAGAATTGCTTCAGATTGAGGGCAAAGCAGAGCAAAGGAGGAGAGCTGCATGTCCATGTCCGTGTCAATGTCTACTTATCATCTTCCTCTTGGTTATCTCTTGGATTCCAGAGCCCTGATGGTGTCCTCGGTCTACATCTGGATCTGGGTCTTGGTCTTCCCAGAGTAACATTCCCATTCCAATCCTTACAGTCAGAGTCGGAGTCTGGGGCTGATGTTGATTATTATTACAGGCATTATGTCCGGATTTCACTCGACTGAAGGGAGTGTATAGACAATGCCCCATGACCGCCACTCCCCTTCTTGCACCATCTGCTTGTAATGAAATTAGTTTGTCACTCCACAGCCCTTTACGGAGTTTATGCTTTTGGCCCCCGATAGGGAAAGATAGAGAGAGAGAGAGAGAGAGAGAGAGAGAGAAAGCAGCAACAACAGCAGGCTGCTTCCTGTTTTGATTGCAATTGGTTTTCAGGTCAAGTGCGATTACCACCGGCTCCTGCATCCTGCCTCCTGCCTCCTGCCTTCTGCCACCGTTGCACAGTTTTAATCCTGATGAAAATGTGGTGAAAAGTGTTTAGTCGGAAACTGTTGCCCCTTCGATGCACGCAATATTTAGGAATATTATAATTAAGGGCAAGGCGTATATACCTCAGTGAAATAAGTATATGTGCATTGTCATTTTTTAACAAAAAATCAATAAAAAACATAATTAAAAATTTTGATTTTTTAAACTTATTAAGGATACATATATTGTTTGAAAAATATAACATTTTTTTTTAAATTATCTTCAAGAAACTTAAAATATTTAATTAACAAAGTTTATTTCATATGAAATAAGTATATGTGCAAAATGATAAAAGTAAAGAAAAACTAAATAATTTGTTGTCCAGTCCAATAAATTTAGCTATTTAATAGTTAATATGTTTTCCCTTATTAAGAAGCATTTGATTAATTCGATTTTCCATTGAATTTGACAAGTTTTGAAGTGTCGATAGGTCAATTTGATCCCATTCTTCAATTAGTGCCTTTTTAAGGTCCTTTACAGTATCAAACTGGAAATTTATCAAATCTTAAAGCAGAAGCAGATCTCCTTTTTCTATTGTTATATTCAACATTCTTCATCGAATTACAATTTTCACCCCTTAATCGTATTACAAGCACCTGCACATGCAAGAAATGTCCAATTAATAAACCGATTTCGTTCCAAAAAATATATATCATTCGCTCCGCACTGTATTTATGATGAAAATGTGCTCGGAAAATGTATGAATTATGTTTTATATACATGTAAAATTGGAGAGTTTGCATTTTGATTGCAGGAAAACCACAAAGAAGCTTATAACAGCAGAAGCAAGAGCTTACTCCATCCATCATTGTATCGACTTATAAGCTGAGTTCTCCCCTTACCCCTATTTCATCCATTTTCCACCCTTCAATCCTTCACCCCTTTTATAACCAGACCTCCTTTGGCCTACAAATCGTTGTATCCTTCCTAGAAAGGATGGCCCTTCAATTAATAAGCCGATTTTGTACCTGGGACGCGGGCAAAATTAATTAAAATATTTTTGGCACCCACATCACACAGAAACCAGCAAATTGTCAGCCCCAATTTGTGGTCATCAGCGCCCAAAAAATATAATATGATGATTAAAAATTAGCCAGAAATATAGACAGCAAAGCGAAAGGAGGGGGCTGTTTGCTCTCCTGGGAATGTCATCAACTGGACAACGAGGATGTGGTGGCTGCCACTGCCACTGCTCTCACTCCGCCGGCTCACGTAATCAATCAACTTTGATTAGATCCTCGAGGCGGGAGTAGGGGCAGATGGGGTTCATGACCCTCATAAGCAGAAGGACCCAATCTTTTTTATTCTTGTGTCTGCCTCTTGTTTCAGGCCCAAAGTTTAGGGCCAGATTATCGGCATGTGCGGGTGATTTTTCTCTGCAACAAAAATCAATACATCTTGATGTCCGATAAAAGTGAAATAAATTGTACAGGATATAGAATATATACATATACGTATAGGATATCCTACCTAAAGTAGAATGAAATGTGGAGGCCAGAAATAGTGATCCATGCCCCCTCCTTTTAAATCTCCCTTACATTTTGTTTCGTTATTTTTTTTGCTTAAATTTCTGTTTTGGATTTTAGGTCTCACCTTTTCCTGGGTAGGGTCCTGTGGTTTGTGCGGCAATAAATACACTTTTAAAAGATAAATAAATCCTCGACACTGGCACCCAATCACTGTCACGTGTAAATGGAGGCCCAGGGGCCGAGCAAGAGCTAAGCAGCTTAGAACCCGCCACCCCAAACGCCCCTACACACAAGCACACACACACACACACGCATTCGTTGGAAGCTTTAAATGGAATAAAAACCCCAAGAAAAGTGGCAGGAAAAACTGAACGGAAAATGCCGCAACTAAAAAGAGTACGTGGAAACGTAGGTAGGTATTTCCTCGAGCGTAAATTACCAATGAACGGAAAAGTCGCCATCTGAAATGAGAGAATGAGAGACCAAAGAGAGAAAAAACACAAATCTCGAGGATAAGACGAAAGGCCAAAGGGAAGGAGAATGCAAGTGGCTTGGTGTCTGTGTGGCATGCCTCAAAGAGTTAAAAGACAATGGGGAAAAAAGCAGAAAAAAGATGTTGCAACGGTGTGCAACCAAAAATTAATTAACTCAGCTGTCAAGTGGCACAAAACACAACATACAGAAAAGAAAATAAAAGAAAAGCTAAATAAAGGATACTGGCAGTGGCTGTGGCTGTGGCTGTGGCTATGGCTGTCTGGAAAGGCTGTATATCGCTTAATAAATTATTTAATCGAAACAATCGCCTATAGATGGCAGCTCTGGGTGGAGATAAAAATTAAGCCCCTAAATCATAACTGATTCAGAGATGTCTCTATTAGGCATATAAATGTACATATATATATTTTAAAAAGAAACACACACATAAATGTCTCTATTGATGTGTTTCTTTTAATTGTTTAGTTATGTTTTTGCTGTTTTCAAGTTTTTGTTCGAATAAAAACTTCATTTTCAATGTTTTCCATTGCCTTGCATCTGCGAAATTTTGCTATTCGAACTGTTTGTGGTCTCATAAACAGCAAAAAACATTTACCCACAGCTTCAATATACTCTCGTACATGTCGGTTCACCCTTTCAGCGGGTATACAGATGTTTGGAAGACAAAAGGAGACACTTACTCGATGTGGAATGCTTCGTTAAGCTAAAGATACGACTTAAATCGGAACCGCAATTGAATTCATGAACAGCCCAAAATAAAAGTCTGCCCCTCCAAGGGGGGAGCTGTTTCATGCATGGTGGGCCTCTGCATGTCGCAGACTTTTATTAACTTGGCTGTCTCGCCTCGCCTGCTGCTGTTCCGCTGTAGCTGTTGCCTGTTTGCTTTTGGGAGCCGTTTATTGAAAAACGGCCAGAGAACCAGACAGAGGAGAACGAGAAAGTGGAGTTAACTGGAGCTGGAGATGCAGCCAATGGGTGTGTCTGCTGGGCGCTCATTAATTTGGCTTCTCTGTGGCTGTTTCCCTCAGCTGGTGTTCCCTCTGCTTCTGCTCCCTCTGCTGCTCTGCTACCAACTCTGCTGCTGCTGCTGCTGAAAGCTACAATTGAGCATCGAAAATTCTGATTTTGAATGCAATCGAGCTGCGACACTGCGCTTATCAACAACAAAAAAACCAAAAAAAAACCATATTCATTATGAGGCAAATATTAAATTGGCAGCATATTCTGACAGCATATGTATCTGTGTATCTGCGTATCTTTGTATATGTGTGTGTGTGTGTGTGTGTGGCAGCCTCCAATCAAGTGGAACCGCAATTACGCTAAACAAAATTACACATATGTGTATTTTTAGTAAATTTTGTAAAATAACCCAATGAAGAGCCTGCCCGTCGGCCAGCCACAGCCAAAGCCACAGCCATAGATACAGATACAGATACAGTTACAACAAATACAGAGATACAAGTACAGATAAAAGTATCGCTTTTGGCACCGCAGTATACATTTTGACTGATTTTAGTTTGCATTGTGCCACAACACAGAAAAAAATGCCAATTTACGAGGATATTCAATGAAAAGCCTGGTAAAAGTCGGAAAAGAGGGAAAAACCTATAATTCCATTGGATGATGATGCGTTTTTATGGTTACCGCCCGATATTGTTGATATAGTAATAATTTGTGGAAAATATGCGCCAATTTACACAGAACATTTAATGAACCGCTTTTCGGGGAAAGAGAATCCCTGCTGTATCCCCCTCGGATGGGAGGGACTCTGCAGCTCTGCATTTCTGCATCTGTGGACATGGCCAATGCATGCTTAACAGCCAACATTAGCAGGACTCCACTCCGTGCGGCACTGGCAGTGGTCCGCATACAGCTTTTTTTGGTGCCACAAACAATGGCGGCGCACAGCAGAGGAGGACCGGAGTCCGTACGTCGAATTCCTCTGCTCTTTATGAGAGGCGCATGCATAAAGTGCCAAGGGAACCCCGGAGCATCAACCAAGTCCCAGCCACAAAAACGCACTCTATCTCCTTCTCTCCTTCCCCACAGCAGCCTCCCCAGCCCAGCGTTTTCGTGCATAAAGCAACGCTTTTCCAATTTCCGGCTATACGCCCCGGGAACGCAGCCAAAAACAAAAAGGCTGCTGCTTGCCCAAGAAACAGAACCGAGAACCCAGAACTAGAACCAGAACAGAACGTATGGTATGGTATGGTATGGTATGGTATGGTATGGTATGGTGGCTGGCCCATTGTAAGGCCAATAGAGATGGTGGCGTGTCTGGGCCATTGGTGCTGCAATTTGTGACCCACAACGAAGCGTGGAAGAACATGAGGCACAAGCTCTCAGAAGATGTGCATGGTAAAAAGGTTCTATAAATTATTTTGAATGTCTCAAGTTACTCGTTTAAGAATATTCCCATAGCATTTTTAGCTTCTTTTTTTTCTTACAAGAATACAAGTTTAAAAAGCATTATCCGATGATTCCACAAACTACATGTATCATTCGATATATCCATGTCTCCGATACATAACTCAACCTTTAGTCTTCCTTTTAGATGGAGGCCAATAATCACGTGTATATTTTGTTCTTTTGGGCCATCTCTATCGCGTTCCGTTCTGCCCGTTTAGCTACTTTGTTGGACAATGGCCGAAACACACACTCGCACACTTGTCCACTCACTAACACACACGAATAACTCACCATGCACACGGATACAGCCAGCGGGCAGAATCGCATCAGTAAGAGTCACGTTATTAATGAGCCCAGAAATCATCAGGAATCAGGATGCGTGTGCATGCCCCCATCGCCCATCCCCATCCCCTCCCGTTGGAAACGTTATGTGCGTTTTTGGTGGGGATTCTGCCTAGATGTTCCTTTGTAGGATACTCTAATGAGACACCGCTTACACAGAATGGAACCGCAATTCTGCGGGTTGATCCACAGACTCAGTCTCTGCCTCCTGGTGGTGGTGCTGCTGCTGCTGATGCTACTGCTGTTCCTTCGACTAGAAGGATGCTTGCAAAGTTGTCAAGTAATTAATTTGTTCAATGGCATGTTCGAGGTGTAAGCGAAACCATTTAAGGACTGACGAGTGCTTGAAAATTCAAAAGTGTAACTACAAAGTGGCAAAGTCCTTCAAGCGACCCCCAAAGTTTCCTTTCCAGAATGGAGTTGTCTGAAGGGGTGGGGAGAAGAGAGAACGATTCCAAGAGAAACTTGTCATGTTCTATGCCTCCTTCTACCCCCACCCACCTCCTTCTGCCTCGTCGAGGAGTTTGTATCCGGCCAGAGACCAAGAGACACCCATTGCACGCACCAGCGCGAGTGTGGAGGAGTGTTCGAGGGAGTGGTTAGTGTGTGGTAGGAGGCTGACTGACTCTACAGTCAGCCCTCTCTTGCAACACTCCATGTGCCTGCTCGTGTGCGTGTGAAATCGGAAGTGAATGCCGACTGCCTCCCCATCCCCATCCACATCCATCCTGCCACGAACATCTTACAGCCGCCAGTCGGCATTCGCCAGTCGCCATTCGCCTGTCTCTGAAGCTGTCTCTGTGGCTGTGGGGCGACAGGTGCTTCCGCATTTGAATGTCAACGGAAACCGCAACGGTACAACTTAGATAAACGTTTGCTCTTTAAATATGTGCTCTGTCGGTGCCACCAAAGAAGCACGGAGGACTGTCTCCGGGTTTATGTGCTACAAGGATATCGCTACAAGCGAAATGGTTGCGGTTCCAATATACGAGACCAGGAGCAGGAGCCGGAGGCGAACGGGAGTCCCCTCAGTGGCGCTGTGTGTGTGTAAGCCACGACAGGAGTACCTATGCTTGGATAGATCTTGGCTTGGCTTATTGCTTACTCTCCTCCTCCTCCTCCTCCTCCTCCTCCTCCTCCTCCTGCTACATTTGCACCCCTCATCGGAGAGGTGAGTGTGCGTGGCAGGATGGGATGTGGCAAGCGGCTGTCTAGGTGTTTGCATTTTCAGCGCCAAAGTAAAATTGATTATAGTGAAATGAAGATGGATAAGCAGAGACTCTGTCTGAAGGATATCCACACCCACACCCACGCCCCATCCCCTCTGCTTACAGAGTAGCAGGCTGTGCGAAATGATACTCTTCCAAATAATTATGCTATTAATGGAATTCTAGAAGAGAGATTATAATTATGTATATGTACATATATTTTACAAAATTACAATCCCATTAGCGTCAAGTGAGTGTTGATAGGGTCCTTCATACATTTAATCGACATGTAATTAATACGAATAATAAAACGTAGAAAGGTGAAATAAATTCATACATATTTGGACCGATGTCTGCAAGTTATGGCTTACAGGAATTTAATGGAAACCGCAGCAAAATGAATCTGAAAAGGAAAAACCATAGAGAGCTCAAACTTTTTTTAATCTTTTTGTTGCATTTTTCACCTCTCAATACAAATACCAAATCTACCACAGAATCCCGGGAAAACGAATTAAATGCCGATGGCAACAGAAAATCGAATTATCAAAAAAAAAACAAAGCAAAAAAGTATAATAAAACATGTTGCATGTTGCATTGATTGAATTATGCTGAATGGCAAAAATGAGGAAGAGGAAGAGATTCGGCATTACTTTTTATTGTCGCTTTGCATCGCGCGTGGCATGCACCATTGATAACAAGCTTCAAGGGGGAAAAAATGCGATTAAATTGGAAATCAATTCGCATTCAATTTAGGCAAATGCCAAACAAATTAAACCAGGCCCAAAATCTAACAGGATGTGAGGCATGCCACCTGCCATACCCCCTTTCCGTCCGCTGCTAAAACTGCCAAATAAATAAAATCAATTAACAATAAACGCAAGCAATTAAATTCTGTGAGTTCTGTGAAGCAGCGACTGGGATCTGTGTATTCCACACAAATCAAATAATAAAGAGAGATAAATGCGACAGTTTCAGACACCGAATATTGGGTTACCTTTAAGGAGCCATGGACTTTATTGGTTCATTGATTTCTCATCATTATTAGCTGATATCTACATATGTATCTACATATTTACCTATATATTACATATATATGTAGATCTTTAAAAGTACATGTAGATGTAGAGTAGTTGGGATTGGGATTCCATTACCCCTTGAAATACACAAGTTTTTTCTGCAAATACTATTATGATGTAGGACTTCTTTCTTAGTCTATGGCCTATCCAAAGTCTCATATGGAAAGACCTGTTTGCCTAGAAACATTGCTCTTCCGTGGAGGCCTTTTATTCAAAAGGGTATACGAAAAGAAGAAAAGAAGGCCACTTAATTAAGCGAAAAAGGGAAAGCTAGGTAAAGTGCTCGCCTCCGATTGGACCCCCAAAAATGTACACTGACCAACACGTTTTTAAGTGCGAAACAATGTAATTTCATGGTAATCAGTAGACCGTACCCTTACTCCGTTCTGCCGTTCTGCCGTACCCACCCCGCCAACCGACGTATCCCGAATGAATTTCCGGCTGTGTGCACATGCCACATAGCCATAGAGATTCTCCGGACGGACGGACGGACGGACGGACACTTGGGGCTGGCACTACAGAAATGTCAGTTTGCAATTTTCTATGCCATTTAAAATAAATGAAAATGGGAAAAGCTCTTCTTTTGAGCCTTGCCCTGCTCTGGGGCAGCGGATAGTAGTGTGTAGTTTTAGGTGCTCTTGGGCCAGTGCGCGCGTGTTAACGTAAATAAATTACAAAAACACACACACACACATACGCACACAAACTCAGACACACACACACACACACACACACACAGACACAAGAGAGATAGTGAAGGAGAGAGACTACGCAATCAAGTGGTCAGCGGCATGCAGCTTATAAATCAGAGGCAGAGCCAGAAACAGTGCCTCCAAAAACATTTCGGGCATGGAACGGCAATGGGTTGGGCGACGGATAGATGGACCCGCATAGCAATGGGTGGATGGATGGATGGATAGATGAGTGAGTGAATGACCGAATGACTGAATGACTGAATGAATAGATTGAGCGAGGAATCCCGGATAGATGGATGGCTCGTATAAATGTCCAGCTATTTAGTTTCGGTTTGCTGTGGTTTGACTTTGCTTGTTTTCCCCGCCCCCAACCCATACCCGCTCTCCTCCACTCACTCTCTCCCTGTGGGAAAATGGGAAAAGTTGATATTGTGCTTTTGCCCGCTTTTAATGTTGTTTCGGGGACAATTGTCGGGCCCCGCGGAGTGCCTTTTTGGCCTGACAAATGGCAGAGCAATTACAAATTAACTAGCATCTGGTTAGTGGACAGCGGAAGGGGGGAGGGACGGATGATCTAAGGGGTCTAGCCGCTTCAACTGCGAGTCAGTGTGGGTCAAAGGGGACGGCAATACTCTGTTTGTAGATAATTTATCATCTAATAATTGTAGTATTTTGTGGGTACCCTCACTGAAATGATCTTCTACATTTAATAGTCATTTAAATGCGATTCCGCTCCTCGTGCAGTTGTATGCCTCATGCGACGCATGCCACAGGCACGCCGACAGCATACTTGCAGCTGAAAATACTGTGGTCAGTGGCTCAACTTCCGAACAGCAGAACCGAACCTAGCCGCATAGATTCTTGTGGAGAGTACTCCCGTATTATCGCACAAAGGACTCCACTTGCAAAGGACAACCGCAGTAGAGAGGGGGCAGGGCCAAGAAATATTGCTGTGCAAATACGAGTTGTATCGCATACTTTGGGGCGCACACGAAAGTATCTGTCTGTTTGGAACGAGGTGAGAGGAGGGGATGCACATGCATCCAGCTGTGTATAACCCAGCTTTTTCTTTATGGTAAACCCCAAACGAGAACGAGATAAGCGCACTGGGCTTCTCCGTACAAAACTCGCGTCTCAGCGCTCGACGGAATCCAGTTATCAGCATCATGCCGCGGGGAACAGAGATGCTGCTCCTCCTTCTCGTCGTTGCCCTCTGGCTGGGCGGTAGTGGGGCGTACAACGTGCCCAAGGCCACCGTCAAGGTCAACTCGCCAAAGGGCTTCGAGGTGTCCATTCCAGACGAGCCGGGAATCTCGCTCTTCGCCTTCCACGGAAAGGTCAACGAGGAGATGGACGATCTATCGGATCAGACTTGGGCCGCCGACGTCGTCACTGCCCGCAACGGACGCTGGACGTACCGCAATCGCAGCCACAAGCTGCAGCGAGGCGATGTGCTCTACTACTGGACAACGGCGCGGTACAACGGGGTGGACTATCACAACTACAACCAACGGTATGTGGTCGGAGGAGGAGGTCCAGGAGCGAACACGCAGCACATCGATGCGCGGGGCACCGGCGGTGGCCATCAGCCGATTGTGGTCAATGGCCAGCCGACGATCAATATATTTGTCGCATAAATTATATGAAAATAAAGCGAAAATAGTGTTTAATTGTTGCGAGAACTAATGGGCTTGATTTCAGTGATAGATGGAGTTGGAGGTTATTTAGAGAGTTTCTTAGAGTTTAAATTGATGAGACAGCTCTCTCAGGAAAGTGATTTCCACTCCGCACAGACACATACATCAATATCCATCTCCTATATCTATGTATATATGGAGAATATATGCTGAATTCTGTCTGGCGGATGTCATTGGCGCGCACCAAACGCGCTGCGTCGTTGCATTGTTTTATTTTCAACCGGTTTTCATCCCAAATGGCCATAAATCAAAGAAGCACTTTGTCACAGATATGGAAGTAAGTATCCGGATCGTATAAATCATTTTAAAATCCCACCCCCTTCTGCACTGCACTAGAGACAAGTGACACCCAAAAAAACAAACCACAAACAGCGCCAAAGAAACTATTCTCAAAGATGCGTATCGAATCGCATCGGTATTCCTCCTACAAATTGCATAAAAGGTTGCTTTTTCTTGAGAGCACAACACAAAGACCAGATACGAGGAAAAGTTTTTGAAACAACATAACCATTTTTAGGGAATTTTTTCCTTTAAATTTTATCAGATGGGTGAAAACTCCAGGTGGAGTACAATCTAATTCATTTTCTATCTCTATTTCTATCCGTATCTCTTGCTTGCATAATGTATCTATTTGCTTTTCTTTTTTTGTGGTTTTGTGGTTTATGGCAAATATTAGTTTTCTTTTTTTGTTGTTACTGTTTTCTTTGTTTTTTTTCTTTTAGAGCAACCATGTGATCTGCGAATACAATTTGTATCTGATCTCTGGAACTGCTGGTGGTACGACTATGTCTCATGCCTCTGTTGCTGGGATCTTTTTGTTAAGTTCGACTGCTGCTGGTTCTTGTGGGGCCTGGATGGGGCCTATAAGTCGAACAGAATGCTATTCATCCATCATCCCCTGTACATCTTGCAGCTCTGGCTCTAACTTGGTTCTGATGACCTTCTGTTTTAGGATACACTTTCGAAAGCCTAAGAGCAATTTAAGTGGAGATTGAAAGCCCTAAAGGGCTAAAAGGCTAAAAGTTCAAAGATCAAAGATCTAAGAGCGTCTTTGTCTGTATAGGTGGCTGTGGGTGGTAGTTAGATTACACGAATATGTAGCATGTACTGTTCATGTAGATGTATATTGTACTTTCTTCATATGTAGTACACAAGTATGTATGTAATACACATGCAATGGAGGTAGAACCTTAAATGTGCTCAAAGCTGTTCCAAAACGATCTAAAGACCCATTGTGTAGGTTTTTTTACTGTTAAGTAGCATCAGGGCACTGCTATGTATGTAGGAACACCCTCTGAGCCGCTCCTGTTGTGGCCTGTTTCGTGTTATATCTCTGCATTCGCCTTCCGCTTGACCTGTGCCGCTGACCGCTTTCAGCGCCCGAAAGTCGAGAATAAACAGAACCTCTGAAGGAATATTAAATAATGTTCTGCTCTTAAATTACTCATTACATAAGATTGGAGGTACTAGCCAGAGCAGGCCATCTCTCAGTATTAATTTTCTGCAATTTGCGAATCATTTGTGGCAGCAAAAAAAGTATAAGGGAAGCCTTGCACCACCTTTCAGTGAATTCACATATCTGCCACATATATTACCTATGTGCATGAGTGCATACATACGTACATATGTATATACGAGTATGTATATTTCTGTAGAGTCTGTGGAATGGAGACAGCGAACGCAAGTGACGCTGTCAGCAACATTTGCGATGCTGCTGCCTCTCCCTGCTGGATCTGATTCTCTCATTTTGTTTCGCAGCAGAATTCTAGTTTGCAGCATTTTTTTAGTAGTTTTTGTTGTGGCACTTGCCCCATGCTACACCTACGCATACCCGCTCACTCACACACACACACACACGCATTAGCCACCATTTTTCACGTGGCAGGCGCAAAACTGACTTTTGACGACAACTTTATGAGGCACTGAGAATACTGGGAAAAAAAAATACACTGCACATGCCCCATATGTACATATACACTAAACACGATATAGGAGAACACACTTTTATGTGAAGCTTAAACTTTTGACGCTTGCTGCAGTAAAGAAATATTTAAATTTCCATTTTTACGAGTATTCCCCCCATAACACTTAGAGTTCATTTTTTGATGGCCATTTCTGCAATTCGAAACCATTTGGGGCACAAAATGCCAGGGCAAACTACGGAAAATGAATTAGTAAATAGAGTTTATACTCCATTAATGCTAGAAATAAATGGTGCCAATAAACGTTTACAGTTTCATGAAATGGATTGGATTTTAATTTTTATAACACGATGAGTTCCACTGAAAATTTATGGGATCGCTATACAACAAAATATAGTACAAATAAGTATTTAAATTCTTAACTATTACTGTGTTCATGTTTCTTTAGATTTTATTTTATATATTTTCATTCTGGTATGTTTTCGAGTTTAATTAAGATAATAATGATCTCTAAATGGTCCTCCTGTATTGAGGCCGTTGTATAAGCCCCCGCCAACCGATGAACCGCCGAAAGGTCGTTCCGTATGGTCATCGCTTGCAAAGGGTCCACCTCCCGTATGTGTACCGCTTATGAGGTCCGAGTTTTGACTCTTACTCCCAAAGGGTCCACCCGTGTGGCTGCCAATTATCAAGCCTTCGCTTGGCGCCTGGGCGTTTTGGAAGGGTCCGCCACTGGTACCCCCCGAAATAAGTCCAGTATCCAGGTCATTTGTGGCAAAGGGACCGCCTGTCTTGGTTCCACTGATCAAACTATTTCCAGATTGATAGCCACCTCTATAATAATTGGGGTATTCCATAGACGAGGTCAAAGCCAGCAGCAGCAGCAGCATAACAGCGATAACAGATCCCATCTTGAGCTCTAGAAGTACGCGACTGATTGGCGAGAGATTTGACAAAATTAGAAAAGCAAAACAAAACACACCAGCAAAAAAGATGTCATCAATGAGACGAAAATCGCTTATCAGAAATACTTAAGCTTGAACAACAACAAAAAAGTCCCAAGCGAAGCTTTTTCGATCGGAGAATGAGTAAACCTCTCTCCCCATTGAGCTTTAAGCTTGACAGAGTGAACTTTGAAGCCCGTATTCTCGGGAATGGAACCAACCTCCCACCCATAAATTGCCATCAAAATACCCAAAAAGAAAGTGTAACTTTTGCCATGAATATAAATACGTGTCCGGACACGTTCCGGGTGCTGGAACTATCCCAAGAACCCGTGGGCGGGCATCCTCTAATGGCTAAAATATGAAGCCTGAACTCTGGGTAGGATACGCGTTTTTGAAGGAAGGAATCCGGCGCCGAGCTGCAAATTAATTATAAAAGATTCCGCTGCCAGAAAGTTAAATATTTTTGCCTCAACTTCAGCTTCAAAGTGTGGGTGTGTGGGCGTGTAGGGGCGGAAAATAAGTTGCCAGCAACTTGACGCACATTTGTCACACGCCACCGTGAAAAGGGGTTACTTCTACAGGTGTCTTCCACACACCCCATCCCCTCCCCTCCCCTCTCTGACTGTCCTGCTCTCTGGCTCGCTTGTGCTCTTGGCTGCCACTGATATATGGCTCTTTGAAATTAGTCCAAGTGCAGAATGTCTGAGCGGTGTAAAAAATGGCAAGAAATTGCGAAAAATTGAGAATAATTGTCGAACTTTGTCAGGCTGTTGTCGTTGTTGTGGGGAGAGCGGGAGTGGGGGGGCCTTACACTTCGAACTCTGAAGTTAATCGAAAATCACTTCATCTAAAGGTTTGATAGAGTTTTAGGAAAAAGCATTCTTGGAAAGAATTCTTGTACTCGAATCCCCCAGACCCCATTTTCCTCGTAGGATTATGACTGTTTTATGAAGAAATTTTTATGTTTTTTTATTATATTATTCTAAAAGTTTCTAAACTCGTAAATCACTTTACAGCGAATGAAGTGTAAGCCCCTCCTAGAGAGTGTACCCATATTCCAAATCATGAAGTCTGAAGTTATCTTTTCATAACCATAATCATAACTTTCCATAATCATAACAATAATAAAGCGATTTTATTTGATTGAATTTCCTTTAAGTTCGCAAGATTGATAGAAGATATTATCTGTGTTATTATGTAATTATCCACAAGACATTCCCGCCTCGCCCCAAAATTAATAAGTACATAAATTTCTATATACATATGTAGCTCAAAATGCATTTAAAGCAATCTCAAATGTTTGGCTTCCATGTTTCTGTGTTACTCCACACATATGTACATACATGTGTACACTGAGAAACATTTTTAATATTTGATGGATATAAATTTCATGTATTCATATATAGTAAGCCGAATAACCCGAATACTCAACGAGACTCGAGTCACGTATCAATGGGTCATGCACACGACATGTATGCAGTACCTATCTCGAGCATTCTCTTTTGCAGCATTCGGTTCTGCGTCTCGAGTCGAGCATTAATGCCTCTAACATATCGAATGAGCATTTTCATGAGAGATGGGATTTTTAATTTTATTGATTCTCCTTAAAGAAACGATTTTCCACTGTTTTCCTTGCCGTGTAGCGTCATTGGGTGGTGCAGAGGGTGCTTGGACTGTGTACTCAATTAGCATTAATGAATCCTATAGGATCCTAGCAGTGTACAGTGTAGAGTGTAATAGAGTGGCGAGTGTACTTTGTGCAGCTCACCTGGATAATTGAATTAATGGCCTGCCACTGCTGCCACTGCTGCCGCTGGTACCGCTGCTGCCACTACTGCCTGAAGTTGTTGTTTGCTTATTAAGCTAATTGTCTTTATTAAGACTACCTGCTTTGCTTTGCTTTGCTTTGCTTCCTTTGTGAGAGTCCGAGTGTCGATTGCAGGCACTCTTAGCCTCGAGTTTCTTGCCGTTCTCAATTGATCAAATGCGTTTTCCATGTTCCCCACCAACGACAGTGGCAATGGCTCACGTCGCAACTCATCTGCAGCGACAACACAGTGGCAGCAGTGGCATCGTCGCTCTGCGTTCCGAAATCACACAAAACATTTTCCAAATGCGAAACTGCAGTCAAAGTCGTGCAGTATGCAGTGGCCCCCCAGTAACCTGCCACCAAAAGCTCCCCACCCCATTCACCAGCTACTCCATCACTCCCCATTACGACACCCTATTCCATCCCCCCATTCGGCTCGCCCCTCCGCTGATCATCCATTTAACAGACCTGGCGTTAGTATACGCTGCTAAAGGGTATTTCGACTACGTGCAGATGCCTGTTTCCATTGCAATTGAATAATCAGTTTGCAAAACTTGTCTTTTAGATTCCCCTCTTTGTTTGTAAGTAAACCTGAACAACAGAATTTCTACATATCTTTACAACATTATATTTGAATCTGATCACTTTTCAACGGAATATTTTGTCTGTGAAGGTTTACAGTTTTTGTATATATTCTTTGATCACATCGATCGCTTTTGTAGAGTATCTACAGCTTCGGTCGACGTTCTTTGGTGTTCCACTCACACCCTCTCCTTTGCCTTTTTTGTGCTTGTGCAGTCAGCCGTTGATAGAGACATTGCAAAAACAGAGAATAGCAGAGTGAGAGAGGAAGAGGTGTACTAAGCAATGAGAGTGAGAGAGAGCGCGCGCGACAGAGAGCAAATTCCTCTCATGCTAGTATTTTCTAACAGTGCTTTGCGCTTTGTCTGCCAGCAGTCGCCAGTGCTGCTGCTGCTGCTGCAGCAATTGTTGTTGTTATATTTAGCATCGCATCGCAGACGCAATTTATATAAAGTTTAATTGATTGGAAAATCAAATTGATTCGATTCGATTCGCTCGGCAAAAGCAACAATAAAACGCTCTGCGGCCACAGACACGCAAAGATATTACCCATAAACCCCATGTCCAGACCAGGTTATGCTCTCCGCGACTGCAAACAGAATTTCAGCGTCAAAGTCGTTTATCTTGACGGTATTTCAATGTATTACGGAACATAAACTACTTTGAAGCTGAATACATGGCAAGAAAATGATGAAAAAGAAAGGTGAGGAATCCGGAATAGCTGCTAAAGGTGATAATATATCTTTTATGTGGGGAATAACACCAAAAGGGAAGTATTCCAGCGAACAATGAACGAATTATCAAACAAGCAACGAGAATAAATAAATGGTAAAGAAACCACAATAAATCCTATAAAAGGTAGATGTTCTTAAAAAATTAGGTGAAACAAAACAAAACAAAACAAAACAAAGAAGAGCACTTATTATTTCAACAATTATTCCAAGAATTGATTCCAACAATAAGATAGGCGTTTACTACTATGAGTTAATGCTAAAGTATACAAGTAACGAATTATTGTAAAATATGTAAACTAGAACAGCCACACCTCATCGAGTAATAAACTAACAGCGAGAATGCAAACAATTGCAAGCGAGTAGGTAATCAAGTAACGAGTTAATGCATTGTAATCATTTACATACATTATTCCCTCACCACACCGCACCGCACCAACAACCTCTTCTCCAAGTGAACAAACTTTTAGCCATTGCAATTTATATCCACTTTAGTTTTAACTCGCTCTCGGATTTTCACAATTGCTTTATTCCACGAGTGTTATCTAGCAAACGGAGTTGAATAAACTGCTGCCCATCACAAACTATACCCATCCCCTTCCACTTCCACATCCGCCCGCACTCTATGAATCCCCCACTCAAACGGAGAGGCAGGCAACAACAATGCACATCTGTCATTAACAAACAGCGCAATACCTGTTTAATTTTTATTGTGAAACTTGCCACAGAGCGGGACTGAGAGAGAGAGAGCTTAACTTTTCTCAATCTCTTATCCCACCCAATGCGGCACCCACTCATCGACGTTGAGGCCAATGTCAATGGCCGTTGGGAGAATCGGATAGAACGATATGTTTAATGGCAAAAGCAATAGAAAAACTTTTGCGTATAGCAAAGCAATTCAATTGAAAATAATTAGGAACGTAGCCAGCCAGCCACATGGCGAAACTTCTTAATTGCCCGACTATTGTGCGTCGGATGGCGAATGCGAATAGAGCATGCTAGTATGAGGTAGTTCTCCGAGAGTGGAGTACGAAAGACGGACAAACTGCATTATGCATAAGCCGACAACGACAACGCACGTATCCATTTAAAGAGCGAGAGATAGACAGACAAATCCAAGAGATAGACGAACAGAGAGCTAAAAACAAAGAGAGAAAGAGCGAGAGAGAGCAATGAAAATATATGTACATAGGAGTATATATAATCCACGCTGATATTTTGAAGCTCAATCATTTTGAACTCTTCGCCCTGACCATGTGCCACCGTCGTCTGCACGTTCTGGTGCTCTTGCTGTGCCTCTTCAGCTTTGCTTTGCTCAGCGGTAAGTCGATTTTGGATATATACATTCTTGCATTGCCTGCTATTCCCGTTTTTCAGTGAATGGCTTGCCCTGGGGCGGTCCCTCGTCTAACCATCATGCAGCCGGTGGCGGACCCGCTTGGAATGGCGGCGATTCGGAGGACCCTCGCAATATCATCCTCCACTCGAATGGCAACAACAAGGCCCAGTATGGCAGCAATGGCAATATTCTCCACAAGTGGCGTTACTGATCGACGCGGGCGCAGAGCGGGCCTGACCAATGAACCAATTAAGATTCATATTCACCGCAAAGCAATGAATAATTCATTCAATTCTTATAATGCGTTTTTTAAGAATTTAACTCAATTAAGACAAATATTCAATGTATGCTCAAATATATACATATAATAGAAAAAGATCTTGACCTCCAAATGATATGATAGTAATTTATGTACGATCTTTGACAGATTTCAGTGCCCCCATCTATCTTCAGACTCGCTCAGTGGCTATATGCTATATAATGGATTCATTAACTGATAAGCTTCTTAGAGATTCAGCGATAATCCCAAAGAACCTACAACCTTTCTGGTAAAGTGGGAATTTTCGAAAAAAAAACCCGACTCAACTGAGGCACGTAGAATGGGCAATAACGCTTCGCTCTAGCATTTTGTGGTCTTGGTGATTCATGGAGGCGGCACTGCACCGATCGCTGCCGTCGATCGGTAGCCGCAATTCGTGTGGATGAAAAATAGCAAAGCAAACAAAAACAATCGCGCGAGTCTCTGGCAATTCCCGGGAACCAGCGATTGCACCGCTGACCTCTCCACCAGTCCTATCTCTTCATCCGTTCGTATACGCTATACTCTATACGGCTATACCCTATACTGTGTGCAGCGAGTAAACAGAGGAACGATGATGTATAAATAGCAGTCGCTCGACTTGCCATTGAAACAGTCGATGCAAAATGGGCTTGGGTAGAACTTGGATAATATTGGGGCTAATTGGCAGCGTAGTAGCCTGTCTGGCTAACGGTAAGTAATCGTCTACGTAATTCTCAACCCCCTCGCTGATTAGCACTCTTTTCCACCACAGCAATGCCCCAAGGGGCGGGCGCTGATGACCAAAAGATACTGCGTAGCAATGGAAACACCTTCCTCTCCAACGGAGCGGGACAGATCATACGGGGACCCGATGGGAAGACCATTTTGATCGGAGCCGATGGCCGTAGGATCATAGCAGATGCCTCCGACTCCGAGGAGGATGACTTCCTGGGCGGAGATAGCTTCCTCTTTCAGAACAATGGTGGATCCGGCGTCTCATCAAACGGCAACAACATCGTCATCAATGGCGGACAGTCCAGCATCATCACGAGCAATGGCAAGACCCTCCAATACGGCACGGGAAACATTAACTACAGCGGCTATAATGGACACTCAATCAACGTGGTCAATGGCGTCATCACGCTGACGGAGGGCGGCAAGCAGTACAGGTTCGAGGCACAGCCGCCCAATGTCGAGAAGAGGGAGACGATTGACATCAACGGCCAGCCAGCCACAGTGCAGTACTCGAATGGCGATGTCATTGTAGAGCTGGCCGATCAAACGGTGATTGCCAAGGTCGGCAATACCTCCTTCATTGGGGATCGCACATCCTTTGAGAATCGCGACAAGCTGCAAGCGGAGGCCCAACAGTATGCCGAGAACATCCAGCGTCAAGTGCAGGAAGACCTCAAGAACTCGCTCGATCGGATGAACGAGGATCTCCAGAAGACACTGGGGAATATTCGCTTCTAGGCGAGTGAAACAAAGCATCTAAACAAAAAACTCAGTAATGAAGTCGGACGATCAATAAATCGATATCTTTGTTACAAATATGGGACTGCTGGTCGTTTGATTGATTAATTTTCTTTTTATTAAGAAATTACTGTTTGACTATAACAGCTAAATGATACAATGGTCGTTGAAATATGCTTGGAAAAATGGAAACAGCCGGACAAACGTGCTTATGAGATGCTTCTTCTGTGCGTTACAATCTTCAGTCCAATAAAGTACATGGTGAAAACCAAGATGTTACGTAAGGAACCAAAAGTCAGTTCTATGGGGGATTTAAACGTTCTTTGGCGAAAAACTAAAATTAAATTTAAATTGGTTTCCGTTATTGAAATGTCAAAAACTAAGGTATGAGTTTTGTCTACACTTCCTTATGGGTTGCAACAATGTTAAAGGCACTCGCCAGACAGCACCCCATAAAATTGTACCCATTCTCCACGCTTCGATCTTCACAAAACTATTGCTTTCGTGTCGTATATAGAGTATATATGTCGTATATAAAGTATAAATAGCTGCAACTCGTCATGCCATTGAAATAGTCGGTGCACAATGGGCTTGAGTGGAACTTGGATAATATTGGGGCTGGCGATTGGAAGCATCGCTAATCTTGGTAATGGTAGGACATCTTCCCATTGTTATATATATAATGAGGATTATAAAAGGAATATCTTTCTGTCCGCCACCACAGCTGTGCCTCAATGGCTGGGCTCCGAGGAGGATCCCTCCCTGAACGACGACGACCTCAGCAGTAATGGTCAGAAGTTCACCTCCTCCTCAGATACGATCACCCACGACGGTCACACCTTAACCTATGGAACGGGCGAAAACATCAAAGTCATCTACAATGGACACAGATTCGCTGTGGATCATGGTGTCATTAGCGTGATTGAAGGCACCAAAACTTACACGTTCCGGCCCCTTGAGGCCACAGTGGAGAAGACGCTACCGATCGACATTAACGGCCGTCCAGGCAAAGTGCAGTTCTCAAAGGGCAGTGTGTTTTTATATTTCGACGATGGAACGGTGATGGCCGGGATCGGCAAATACTACTATGTGGGAGATCGCTATGCTGTGGAGAATCGCGACAGGATGATAGCCAGTAGCTACCTCTAGAAGACTGGATAGCAAAATGCATTCGAAAAAATTGCTCGAATAAAGTGAGCTTATTGACGAGCTACAACATTTGTCTCGCTTTCCATGGCCACGACTCGAGTGGCATCATAAAAATGCTAAGTATTTACTTTGAAAATACAATTGGGTTTTTCCGCTGAGAGGGAGGTGGTATTTAAATGCAATAAATTATCTGCTGATCTCCATTCCATTGATATGCAAATTCCCCAGAGTTTAATAATAATCAGTCTACTAGTCGCACAATAATTCTATTGCCATAATTCTATGTGTGGGAGTCGCTTACTCGGCATTTGGCACACAGCTTATGTGGGTGTGATTGATTGGCCAGAATAATAGCGGGATTATTAAAGTAGAGATTAGAGATGGGCGAGTGTCGGGCCAAGCTTCGTTCTATCAATAGTACCATCGATGGCTTTGCAGCGCTACTGTTGGCTTTGCAAGAACAATCAAGTAGCAATTTCAGATGCAATATATATTTTGTATATGTATATATCTAAGTATAATAATTTTGTTTACTTTTTTATGCAGCCTCTAGTGCAAATGCCGCCTTATCGGAATTCATTTCGTGCAATCGAAATACAACTCTGGACACGCACACATCTGACATCTGGTCACACCTTGCCCTAAATTTTTGGTTTATTTTGGTGCACAAACTTTTGAATGTCAGAACAGGCCGACATGAGCTTTTCTCTTACCGCCAACCAATTGTCCGCCTGGCGCACGCAATTCTACAATGAACCACGGAATCTTCTCGCCCAGAATGTGTGCACGTCTCATGATCCCCTGAAGATGTGCCTGCCAATTTGTTCGGACGTGACATCAGGCCCGCCCAGCAAGCATACGGTAAAATTGGAGGGAAAAACCACCGGAGGCCCCACCTGGATCAACACGGGGCTGGACATGCTGCGCCTCGAGTTTGCCAAGAGCTTCCCATCGATGCCGATCGACTTTGAGTTCTCTGCTGGCTACCTGGTCTACTGGCACAAGCTGGAGCGATGCAATTACTTGCTGCATGCGGTTGCCGAGCATCTGAAGGGCGGCGAGCCCATCGATGGCCGCAAATTTCGGTACCTGATGAAGAACGTCATTCCGGACGGCGGCAACTGGCAAATGTTTGTTAATCTGGTGCAGAAGTACGGCGTTATACCCAAGCAGTGCTACCAGACAACGGGGCGTACACGTCATCTGAACACAATCCTCAGGAGTAAGGTAAGCATAAGCCCTGAATGGTATCGAATAAGCCACCAAACCCATCGTTTCCCTCAGCTTCGTGAGTTTGTGAGCGTGCTGCACAATCGCTTCATATTCGATGGCGATGGCAGCGCCCTGTCAACCCTCATCGGGCAGATGATGCCCCAGCTTTATAAAGTGATCAATATCGTTTTGGGCGAACCGCCTCAGGAGTTTAAGTGGATGTACTACGACTCGAAGAAGCGCTACCAATGCCTGGATAACTTGACCGGCGCCACCTTCTTTGAAGTGCTGGTGAAGAAGTCCTTCGACCTGGATGAGATGGTCTGCCTGGGCCACGATCCGCGTCTGTCTTCCAGCTACTTGAACAACTACGAAGTGGCCCTCAGCTCGAACATGGTAGGTGGCCAGCTGCATCGGTACAACAATCAGTCGATGGACGTTATATTACCGATCATTGTGGCCTCGCTGGCCGGCGGGAAGGCTATCTGGCTGGTCTATGACCTGCTGGCGCATTCTTCAAAGGATGCATCGGCTGACTTTCCGCTGGTCTTTGGATCGGAGCTTGGCAAAGCTCTCAACAAGGCGGAACGGATGCTCTATAAGGAAGCACGCCGTAATCGGGTGCTGCTGCTCACGGAAGTGCGCCTGGACAACGACGGGAATCCGCTGGAATTTCGCAGCAATTGTCCGACCTCGCCCGCGATAATTCCGACTCCATCCGCGGGAAGCCTGCAAGAGGTCAACGTTAGTGTGGACGCGAAGCCCAAGCTAAAGCCAAAGACATCGCTTTGCATAAAGACGGATCGGATGCAGGAATTCGCCTTCGAGATTGTCGTCCACTCAAGCTTTGTGCCGCCCGATGTCCTGGGTGCCGCCACTAGGAAGGAATGCAAAGAGCTGCCCCCCTGGGATATCATGGGAACGTTCCTCGACTGATAATCAATGTTTTAATAAACTCCACAATCACATCCCAATGGGTTCCACCAACCTTATTTGATCTCTAACATTGAAGCCATAGCGAGAGCCCATGTAGATACGCTTGGGATGCTTTGTTCTGGCTATCACAAATTCATCATGGACGGACTCGGAGGGCACCATGAGGATCACACTGTTTCTGTGGTGCTCCAGAGTGGCCATTTCGTCATAGAACTTGATCTGTTCCTTCTGCTCAGATAGCCGAAAGTAGAACTCATAGGTTTTGCCTATTCCTTTGGTTATATTCATGCCATTTTTGATTGCACACACTTTATATCCCATGTACTTTCCGCATCTATTTACGTTCCCTCTCATGTAGGTAGCGGCTTGGTTTTCGAAGGAAGTACCTTCATCCGGTTGTTCGTTTGTTCCGCTAGCCATAGAAAATGAATCGCTTTCCCTGTCTACCGGATAGTCTTTAGTCAATTTTGCCACGCCATTCGCGATGAGACCCAAAAGCATTAGTAGGTACCAAATTGCCATTGTTTTTGGTGACTGTCGATGTTTCCAGTTGGAATGGAAGTGTCTCAAGATCTGTCAAGGGATGGATGACCGGTGCTGTAAGCGTATCGAATGGATTCCATTTTCCATAATTACTGTGGCACATCGAATGGCTGGCTCTTAAAGTGCTTCGTCTATTCGTTTCCTCTACATTCATGTTGCTTACCGAAAAATTATTTAAAAATCCCACAGCGTTGTCGTCACCGAGGCGCGACCTTCACTAAGTTTTTCAGAGAATCGGTCTTACGTGCCTGGAATGCCTAATTAGACATTAGAGGGGACTCCCACCCCCTCACTCACTGGCCCACTCCTGGGGGAGGAGGGGCCTCTCAAGAAGCCAGCTAGTCGGCAAGGCTTTAGGGATTTGCGCCCCCCTCGAATTTCGTTTTGACTTTGCATAAAAAGGAAACAACAACAGCATCTATGTATATTCGACTTAAATGTAACTTTATTTATAATATTAAATGTACCGCAATTTAATACTGCCTGATGCCGTAGTAAGGATTGTTGTATCCGTAACTGGGATAGCCTTGCCGGGGCACCGCAACAGGCTGATAGACAATCGGCTGTACCACAACGGGCTTCGAGAGCAGATACTTCAGAAGATGACGAGGCTCACGTACGAGAGAATCGACCTGGTCCGCTGTGGCCGCTGGCGCTGCGGATCGGGAAATTGCATTAGCATGGTCGCCAGAATCTGGCAGATCAGGATGTGCGCTGTGGTCACCAGGAAATGCCACCACCATCACAATGGTGAGGCTGCTGAGCAGGACAAATGCGACGAACTTCATCTTCAACGATGTTTTGGCGACTGAATTGATTGAGGATCATTCACAGCCTTATATACACAGCCTCGGAACCTAGAATGAAACAGGTAGTCCGTCCTTGGCAGGTGGTGCTGCCTGCTCTACCTGTTCTGATCTCCGAGCAGCTGCATGGGATTATCGCTTAGAACCTTCCCAGAAACAGAATGCAAGAGGATTTGATTTTTGGAATGCTTGAAACAGTTTTATTGTTCGCCTGGTTTTTTTTTGCTTCGATGTGTACCCATTGACATGCCCAATCGCCCAACTACTTATATACGGATATAACGTATATATCCTCATACCCTTACATCTGTGGTGGTGGTGGCAAGCCCTCGGGTGGTGGCGGAAGACCGGGTGGAGCCTGACGGCGTTGCTGCAGGCGAAAGTCCCCAGATATTAGAGATCGGGATGAGATGGAATCTACATTATGTACATACTCGGAATTCTTCGGGTGGTGGTGGGGCTTCCTCATTGGCTACAGCACGACGGGGCTGGAAAAAAATGCAATGAAGGCTATGGCCTGCAAAGGATCAATCAATCGATCTGTGGCTTACCCTGAAATGCTTGGGTGGCGGTGGCGGCTCCTCATTGGCCACCAACGATGACGCTGGCTCGTTGCTCAGGTCGCGGACATGGCGCCTTGCCTAGAAGGAGGCATTTAACAAAACGTTGCATTAACAGGGCTAAATTCGCAACACGCCGCCATTCCTGCGCCTTCTGCGGATCGATCTTCTCCATCTGCTTCATCTCTTCCGGCGTCTCTTTTGGGGCCAAGAACTCTTAGGATGCGTCCTTCCAATTTGCTTAGCCAATCGCACTTACCCTCTGAAACAGACCCGTCAGTTGCGATTCCTGCCGAAAGGATTAACAAAAATAGTCACTACACATCATCCCCGGAGAGGACTATCCTGTCCACTCACCTCGACACCGCGTCCGGAGCCACCGCCACCGCCACGTCCCTCAGCGCCGAAGAGCACCAAAGCCACAACGTAAATAACCAAAACAGCATAAAATAGCTTCATTTCCGAGCTGTCACGTTCCCGACGGTCACAATAAAAGATGAAAAGCCGAAAGATGCTGTTATGGAGAACCTCGATTGTACTAAAGTCGACTCCGAATAGGTGGCTTATATATGCTGCCCCGCCCCATGGAGATGGGGCACGGGAAGGGGCTATGTAATTGGTGGCTTGTTCGAAACTACTATCCGAAATCTTGTTGTATGGCAAGTTAGCTGCGATGGCTGCGATAGTCGGAAACATGTTTATTGGCTGTTAAATCATAGTTATTATCAGATATATCTTGTAGATAAATAGAACATGGCTATTGCAGCTTGGGGAACGTGAGAATTTTGATACAATTGCATGTGCATAATGGATTGTTTTCAATCAGAAATGCCACACAGGCCTTCAAAAGGTTTCTCATTGAAGAAGGTCAATATTTCTGTACACAGAAAAATTATTTGTTGAATTGAAATCTAAGCTAAACCTTTCACCTTTCTCAAGGCGTATCGCATCGTTCAGCGTGGCTTTGCCACAGCAAATCAGTTTTATAGCTGCAATCTCCGTGTTCTATTACACAACAAAATACCGGCATTGGTTTCGTCACCCTTCTTCTTCCGTTGGACAAATGATTCCTTCCAAGGTGGCGACGGTGTTCCTTTTGTGCTATTCTTCATTATTTCCGCTCTTGAACGCCACAGCGCGTCCACGTTTGCTCTGAGCTTTGCATAATTTTGAAATTATAACGCGCTTTGATGTTGTCGCCGACGCGCGAGGACTCGTCTTGGAGGCGGAACAGCATCCTTGGCTACGTCCAAGTCAAATACAGCAGTGAAGGCGACAGAACAGCCAGAACAGCGACAGTGGGAGACAAAGGAAAGTGTAAATAAAAAAGGAAGTAAATAACGGTAGCTAACGGGCGAAGGCTTAGATACCCTACAAGACTGTTCTTTGGACATATTCATTCACGTTGGATCAGAAATCACAAATTTTTAATATTTTTCATATGAATTGTTTTAAACCTATTTTATTTAACTTTTATAAAAAATAAAATTAGATCGTGATCGAATCTGAGAATTTTTAATGTTCCACTTGTACCTGCAGCTAAAGAATGATTTGGGCTTTCCTTTCTTTAGAAGATAGAACTAGTTTTCAAAGAAACACCCATGGGTGCATGGCTTTGTTGACTCTGCTGTACTTTCGGGGCCAAATATGAATACATCAATATGCACTATGGATACAAAATATCGTAATCTTTGTGTGACAAACATCGGCTTGAAGGTATATTACCCTCGGGAAGCGTACACAAATAAATAAGCGCATTTTTTTCTCATTTCCGTTGCTTACTTTGACGTGTTTAGTTTTTGATGTGAACATTCTCGCACGTTGGGAAGACAGTGGGGGGCTATGGGTGGGGTATGGGAAGTGTAGTGAATGAGAGAGAGAGAGAGAGCGAAAGAGAGGGACGGGGCAAATGATTAAATTCGTCATTCGGCAACACGGACAGCGTGAATCCCCTCCCCAGGGCTGGGGTCTGGGATCCGGGTCTCCTTTCCTGAGATGATGTCTTACCCAAGGCTCCCTCTCCCTCTCTCTCTATTTATCTCTCTTTCGCTCTTCCAGTATCCCCGTCCCTGTCTCTGTCGCCGGGCGGCTTCCTCTTTTTGTCTGTGTGCGAAACTTTTCTCATTAGAAAACTTTTACTATTTCCGCTACTCAACGCCAAACGCAAACAACAAACGACAAAAATGGGAAAATACATAAAAAAACACCATTCGGATAAAAGACAGAAATGCGTAAATGTGTTGTAAATAAAATGTTTGATGCGCCCAAAGCACCCGGCATTCCATTCCTTAAGGCAAGTGCATTTCTATATAGTTTATTGAGGAGGGTACGACTGACTTTTGGTCTACATCTACGACTCGTCACCTGGATCTATCGTGGAAAGTTCTTTTGCTTTGATCCTCCCTTGATCTGCTCTCTACGGCAGACACATCCTTTTGGGGAGCAAAAGTATTCAAACCTTCAGACCATCTTAGCTCAAATGAATCTTCCTTGACCTATCCTATTACCTATTCTTAATGGGCGCCACAAAAAGCATCTCTCAGCCAGATAAATACGTACTTACTATAGTATTCTGTGAGGCAGCAAAAGTACAAAAACCCTTGGGCACCACCGGGAAAAGAATCTCCCAAAGGATACATCCCGGGGCAAACGTTCTCCCAGAGTTCTTTAGACAACAAAATGTAGGACAAAACAACAGGGCCAACAAAGGGGCAACAGGGCTCATAAAAATGTCTTTTATTGAATTCTCTCCTCTGCAAAATCAATAAATCAGAACAGCTCGGCGTGCAGCTTACCTCAGTTTCAATTCAATTCAATCAGATTTTCTTATTTGATTTTAACTTTACCACCTCCACCTCCTGCTCCTCCTTCAACTCTGTCTGTAAGTCGAAGAACTCTCTTCGTGCCGCTTGAGTGCCGGTGCCGTGCCACTTCTTCCTGTTTCCTGCGCTTGCAGCGTACTTCCTTCGAGTACCTAGAATTTGCTCTAATTTGATTTTGAACGGCAGGCAGCTTCAGCTTCTCTGTCTCGCGATTTGCCGCCCTGTCATCTGTCATCGCGTTTTGAGTCTCAAATATTGATTTCACACCCAAAAGGCAAGTGATTTTCCTATAGGTGGCTGAGAGACACTTTGAAGGCTGATTTCGATATTCAGATGATTGTGTGAGTCCCGCCAACGGTTTCTTTCTTGGTTGAAAATCAAACTTAAACTGTCTCAACTTTAATCCCAGAGATCGCAAACCTATGCGAGATCTGCTCTACTGTTGATCTTGTATACTTAAACGTTATTATTCCATCTCGCAAATGGGTTTCTGAAGGCATTCAGATATTCTGTGGCCGCACGCCCCATTAGCGGCCCATAGATTCACAAAAGCTGGCCATTTAATGCGGCATAAGTGGCAAGTGAAATTAATGCCCGCCTGTCCCAATTCCCAAAGTGCCTGGCCTGGCCTGTCCTGTCCTGTCCTGGCCTGGTCCGAGGCGAAGCCATTGCGCTAATGCAAAACATAAACCAGGGAATGGAACGCCTTAGTTGCATTTCGATGCATATTCAAGCATCGACCATCGAGCATCGAGCATCGAGGATACCCTCTTTCTCCGGCGCCTGTCAGTAATAAGTTCAATGGGCTACAGCACGTCCCCGGGCAAACGAGAGCATCACGAACCGGATAATGATCAACGAACTGTATACGTTTCCGCAATCGTAGTCAAATCGACAAACATGCACACAAAGTGCACCGGCTGCTATTGCTCCATCTCCATCTCTGTCTACTGCTGCTGCTGCTGCTGCAGCAGGTCCTGCTCCAGTTCCGACAACTGTTCCGACTAGGAGGTCCTTGCTGCTGTCACTGGGGACTCTCTGCATCGGAATCTGAATCGACGGTATCGAAGAGAAGGCCATGGGAGCTTTAGCTGTGGCCCAAGCAGCTTATGCCGCTTCACTGGCGATGCCAGCAGCCTGCCAACCATCCCCCTCCCCCCACTCACAGCTCCATCGCCTCCCCGTTTGAATATTTTGCATTATTGATAAACTGCTTTCTCGTAGTCGTCATCGTTGTCGTGGCAAGAAATAAAGCAGCAGCAAAGAATATTTATGACACTAGGAGCACAAAAATATGTACATCTATATGTATGTAGGTACGGACGGGAGTTTATTCGCAGTCAACGGAGCGAACCGGAACGACAGCCCAGCCCAGCCCAGCCCGGACCGGCCCGGCCCGGCCCAGGCACGCCCCAAAGCTCGGAACGTGTCGAGCATTAAGCGCTTGAACGTGTGTAACAGGCTTCTTCCACGACAGGACTAGGACCCTCTACGTATCTCCACAGGATAATGGTACTTTTACAGACGTTTGCTGGCGATACATGGCGACGGAGCCAGGTTTGACTGCAGAAGATCGGTCTTTTGGCTATTTACTTGGGAAAACCCTTGTTTTGCATGTGTAACGAATTGGCATTATTTATTAGTTTATTTATCGTATATGACATCTAAGAAACAGATGTATATATTATCATTCTTAGGGAATACAAAAGTCTCCATCAGCCACTCCAAATAACTAGAAACTCTGTCTCTTTTTGTCAATTTTTGATGGGTACCCGCACCCTGCATAAAGGATGTTAGGGGGTGATACAGGCGCCAATGAAGCGTTTAACTGTGCCGCAACCACTACGCAACGCACGGAAATGCTGGAAAATTATAAAGGTATATGCACAGTAGAGCGCGGTCTCGGTCGCCAGTTCAAAAAGCATTTGCCAGACCAATTTTCCCTGCGCGGCTCTACTGTGGCTCGCACGGCCAACACTCTCGGCTCTCACACAGTCACTGCAAAAAATAGTCGGACGATGGACGTTGTAATTGCATTTGCTTTGTTGTTGCTTACGAAAAGCATGCAGCCATAAAGGGGAGTAAGGAGAAAGGCGAGAAAAAGTTAACGAACGGCAGCGTGCACGGCACAAAGAGACCCACAAAGAGCCACGACACACTAGAATGAGACCAGGAACAAAGATATAGACGATATTTGGACAATAGGATACCGTTTTTCTTTGAAAAATGTTCAGTACCCAAGTAGAAAAGAATATGATTGAAACTCTAAAGTGGCAATCATTGGTAAAATGATGCGAAAACAAATGGAAACACTCTTTGAAAAGATATATCTAATTTGTACTTTTCAACCATTCACCGTTTGTGATGTTGTTTATCGAATGTGTAGTTAAAGTTTATACATATGTATCTACATATAAATTGATCAAATTAGAGATGATTTCTTCTTAAATAATGATCTTATCGTGTAGGTAGAGAATCGGTAGAGAATGTCTGTGTCTCTGAGCATTAAGACCCTTATCTTAGTTTGTAAATTCTGAATAGCACATACTTTTACGAAACACATACAGATGGATCTACATGTAGCCCAAAACTGGTAACTGCAGCTCTGACATTCATTGAGATCTACAAACTTTACGATTGATCGCGGAATATAATAATATTCCGGATATTACAGATATTTCCACAATATACCCCTCTCATTCACATTTACAGGGTATGGCTAAAACAGTCAAATGGGCGTGGTCATGGGCATTGCGTCTGTCTGGTACGCACACATCACGTAGCGAAGTTGCCGCAACTAAAACTTCATCAATTTGCCTTGTGAATCCTTGGTAACTTTTTGCCCCAATGTCTCTCTCTCTCTTTCTCTGTCTCCGCAACTCTGCGAATGCGTCTGATGGGTGGTGCAGTAAGTATATCACCACACACACACCCAAGTGCAGCCACCAAGCAGTCGTCCAGTGCACAAAGGACACTACATTCCATGGTTTGGTTTGAGCTTCATTTTGTGTAATTTTCAGAGACCACTCCTGCATGGCCATCCATCGCTCCATTTGGCCATTAATGCCTGGCGTTTTATTTATGATTAATTACGGCGTTTAAAAGTACATAAATTTGCTGGTGAAAAATGCATTTTTTATTGACGAAAATAATTAAATACGTCGCACTCATAATGAGAGCCGCCTGCAACAGTCGCGGAATCGAGACACAGACACAAAAGGGGTATGAGCTGGAAAGCAAAACTCAATGAAATATGAATTTACATTAAAGAATTTTCCTTCCTTTGATTTTAATATTCATTGACTTGATTACATTATGGCAGACTGCAGAAAAAGAATCATTCACTATCTGTTTTTAAGGAATAATTAAACATTTGACGGCTCCTGGAACTGGAAGAGATTGAATTGAATGAGAGATTCGATTTGTATCTTTGTTTTAAGAAATCTCACATACAGATGCTAATTGCTTTGATTGTCGTACACGGAAACCACAAAGGCTCCATCGTCCTGACGATAGCCCAGGCCATTGTACACCACATAAGTCCAGAAGTACAGGGTATCGCCCACATTCAGCACCGTCTCGCGATCCCGAAAGGTCCAACGTCGGTTCGCTTTGGGTATATCGCGGGCCCAGCGACCCGCCTCCAGGCCATCGAACTCTTCGTTCACCTTGCCATGGAAGGCGAACAGAGAGATGCCCTCTGCATCCGGTATGGAGACCTCGAAGCCCTTGGGATAGAACACTCGCACGCGAGCGTCTGGTACCTCGTAGGCGTGGCTGGACCAAGCCACCACCGATAGGAGAACCAGACAACCAGAAAACGTAAGACGCATCATTGGAACGGGAGCGGTGCTTCGGATTCGAAGCTTCAATCAGAACTGGGAATGGAACTGATATTCTGTCGACTGAGGGGCTTGTGAGAGCGTGCGAAAGCTTTATTTTGGAATCATTATCATGCCGGGGTGGTCGCTGCTCTCAGCGACAATACACAGTTGGCCATGCCGAAACCATATTCACAGTTATCAAATGCATCGGCGAGCTCGTCGCGACACTTGGCCACACTGTTGGGCCACGACTCCTCCAGGGCCTCCGTTTCCAGATACTTCTCCATGTGAACCTGCCCAGAACCATCCATGATATCCATTTCGAACAGTATGCAAGTGGCATAGCACTTAAAAGACCGATCCAGATCGCTGCCATTCAAGTCCCTTGGCCAGTTGTCAAGGAATGATCTTTGCTCCTCCGGGGTAGTGTCATTTTGTGACCGACAGGGGTTAAATAGTGAAGTGTTACTCTGTGTAAGGAAGTCGGAAGGAGAGGAATACCAAACCAACACATGGTATCATCAACTTACGTGGGCATACCCATATAAGAGGAGCAGCGAAAGAAGCAACGATAGAAAATGATCCGACATGTTGTCCACTCGAAATTTTTTTGGTTTATACGGCTGTGGCGCGTACTCCTACGAGTACTTGTAGCAAAGAGCGCCCAACTGAATAATCTGATATATAATACGAATTACTCGTACTCGTACAAAGGGTGAAGCCAAGGGTAAAATCTGATTACCAATTATACGAGTACTAATTGGGTTAAAAGATTCAGATACTTTTGATTGGCGGGGATCTTTTCAGAACTTTCAGCAGAGTATTCCCCTTTCGAATTTCAAATGCCAATTTATAGTTTAAATTCATAATTTATTTCATTTGAATGCAGTTAATACGTGCAGAGTGCTCAAGGATGATACTGTCCATCCTCCACCTCTCCATGCTCCGATTGGGCAGCCAGAGCCAGACGTTGGGCCTCCTGTTGGGCCCCAATGGCCGCATGCTCTGCTGCGATGCGCTCGAAGGCGCTCAGATGCTTCTGTGTGGCATGGGCCACTGCGGCGCTGGCGTGAGGGGCAGCTGCCAGAGACTGCAGTTGGAGAGAATGGAATGGAATGTAAAAACAAAGCTTCAGCACGATCCGCTCAGTGGCTAGATGTACTATTGTACACGAGCACTCACCGCTTGGCCAGGCGTGTGGCTTGCATGCTCTTGCGCAATGCGGTTGTAGGCCTCGAAGTGTCTGCGCTTGGCTGCCTTGACGGCAGCACTGTCCTCCAGCTGATGGCTCAACTGAGGATGGAAGCCGTTCTCATCGGCCACATACTGAACGGTGCGCACCTGGTTCTTGGGATCCACGTAGGAGAAGGCGCCGCGGATGACACCCGAGCCGTCGGAAACCTCCGTATGCTGGCGATCCACATGGCCAGGCGCCCGTCCAGCCTGATAGCTGAATACGTACGGATTGGCCGGGCTGTGGGTCTCTTGGTTGACAAGGTGAGCCACATCTGAGGCGACTCTGGTGGCGCTCAGTGCGCATACGACCTTAGTGACAAAATCATAAAAAAACAGGAAGAGTGGGCGCCCGTTAGGTCATTGTGGCTGAGGCAATCACTCCCACGACTTACCAAAATGATCATCAACTGCTTCATGGCCATGTCTATTCCGAGTGTCTGTCTGAGTATGCTAGCGTGCCGCCTCTGTTGTTGAGCTTCGAACGGTAACTGAAACCGACTTGGCCAACATCTCTCGCATGTTCCAGCAGTTCATCGTCGTAGAGACATGGCCAAAAACAGGTCTTTGCCTGACGCTATAGCTTTCCGAGCTGCGCCAAAGCTTCGGGGTGATTCCGAAACTTGTTTTTAACATTTTTGCATTCCCTAACAAGGTAAACTTTTTGACATTAAAGCCGAATAAACAAATTAATTTTTGAATAAGTAACATTTTTTATTATTCGCGTTAGTCATCTTCGTCTGAACTTGAGAATTGATTTAGAGAGTTACATTCGATATTAGAGGGATATCTAGACTCTTTACAGAACTATTTCATAACTTAGCCATAGGTAGAGTAAGTACAGTAGTATGTACAGTAGTAATACAGTTTAAGCCATTTCACTCATCGTCTGGGCAATCCAATCGGTATACTCCGAGACTCTCGTATAGACGCCCGGGAACATAGCATTGGCACAGCCCATGCCCCAGGACACAATTCCGTAGAGCCGCATGCGTCCATTGATGCTGGTGACCAGCGGACCACCAGAATCTCCCTGGCAGCTGTCGCGACCACCCTGCGGAGTGCCAGCACAAAACATGCTGTTCGTCACAGAGCCAGCGCCAAAGTAGTTCTGGGCACACTGTCGCTGATCCCGCTGCTGGACAACCGTGTATCTCAGGCGCTTCTCCGGCTGCATTTGGGAGATCGACTGGCTGCCCCAGCCGCTGACAAAGAGCTGAGCCGATGGCTGGATAAGGTCCTGCTTTGTGGCCAGGACAATGGGCTGGATGTTGCCACTGTAGACGAGTGGCTGCTGCAGCTGAATCAGCGCAATGTCGTTATTCATGCGCGTGGGCTCGTGGAACTTTGGATGTGGAACGATGCGACGGATACGGATGTAGCTGCCGCCAGCGGTCCAATCGCTGGTGCCAGCTCGAATCACATAGTACTGCGGCTTGCTGTATTCCAGCACACAGTGAGCGGCGGTCAGGATGTGGGTGGGCGAGAGGATGGCGCCGCCGCAGGCATGTCGCGTGCCCAACTGCAGCGAGATCTGGTGCGGAAAGTGGACAATGTTCGTCTCCCAGCCGCCCACAATGCGGCCATCCTGCTGTCCAACGGTGATGTTCACAGCCCCAGCCGTCCAGATGAACCAAAGCGATATCCACAAGCGATAGCTAATCATGTTGACTCCAGATGTCGACTGTACTGGGCTCCGCTTTGGCCCGCTTTCTTATAGCCAGCATCGTATCGATCCTTATCTTATCTCCTGCTCGGCAGACGCACTTCTTCTGGCAGTCACGGTTTTTCGGTGGCCTTAGCCAGGGTCAGAGGAAGACCTTGTCCTCTGGCTATCATTGTTATTTATGGAAATATATAGAGGGCAATGCGAGGGCTTGAATAGATGATAAAAGGGCGAGTGGTGCGTGGGTGCTTCTACAGTCTAGGCTTTTGCTCTTCCAATCATCTTTCCATGGCCGTCACCTGCTCCTTAAGGTAATCCAAATGATTGACACTGTCCTGCATCACATCGTACTGATAGCCAACGTGCTGCAGTATCAGGCTCATCTTCTGCAGATTCTGGACGCTGTAATCCGAAACGACGTCCACTTGAGTAAAGTTCTTCAGAGTCTGATGCATAATCTGAAGGAAAAAAAAACTCGGAATTTATGGATGCTCATAAGAAAGAAGCCCAACTAATGCTCACCTCATTGCTTTTGGATGCCCGCACAACCTGTCGTGCAACAGAGCCTGAAATTCACGTACAAGTTTATACATTTAATCAAAAACCAACCTCTTTTGAGCCACATTTCTTACCCAAATTATTAACGTTTATCCCCACGCGGGCACACAGACGCTTCTTGGACTCATCGAAGAGATGTCGGGCACTCGAACTAGATGCTGATGCCATTTGTATTAATAAGTAAACACTATTGTAAATGTTAATAAACTTTTGCGGAAATTAAAAAGAGTTCAAGGCGATCAGCTGATTATGCGATATATCAATATATATCGATATATATATATTTTTGATACGATTTGATAATATATTTTTAGGTGATATTGTTATGAACTGCCGTGATAAGGGAATCACTAAATAAAAACTATTTTCCATTACTTTTCATAGTATGCATTAGTGCATTATTGGATATATATGTATATTAATATTTTTAAACAAAATCTCCAAAGCGTCACGAGTATCATAGCGGTCAGCTTGTTTCAATATTCAGTGCGATAGTTTTATACGAATACTAGGTGGCGCCCTTGAGTCGTGTATTTGATATGTAGATGTGATGTATTAAAATTAAACGAATTTCTAAATGAATATTTTCAATATTTAGAATAGCAAGCAATGTAAATCTGCTAAAAATAACTTAGAAATGCATTATTTCTGATCAGAAATTCCACATGTGAATATATTTTCTGTAAAAATTTTCTATATTCTATGGTAATTTCTTTCTTTTATCACATATGCAATCAACATCATCCCGAGCTCCTGTATCTCCTTCTAAAGCAATGATTCACATTCGGCTTGATTCCCTGACAGCGGTTGTTCCATGCCACCCAGGCGGAGAAGCCCTGCTGCCGTCTGATGTACTTGGCGCAGGCAATGGAGTACCTAATGTCGTCGCTGAGCAGCAGGCGGCAGGGAAGACGACAGAGATCCGTGGACGGACGACCGTCCGCCGGCTTGCACCAGTATCTGTCGTTGATCTGGAAGAGACCCCAGTCCACTGAGCCATCCACATTGGAGGGATTGATGGCCTTGCTGTTGAAGGAGCTCTCGCCCTCCACGAGACAGAGCCAATCCGGCAGCTCGCCATAGGGCACACCATACCGATAGAGCTGGCGGGCCAGGCTGCATCTTCCCACCTGGCGGGCGCCTGCCAACGATGATAGCCACGAAACGAATAGCCCCAACAGCCACAGCAACTTCATTCTTTAATCTGCGTAAACTGTAAGCCACTCTTGGCTGGCGACCAGGCTTTTATAGCCACACAGCACGTTCTAAACGATTGCTTTGCCGCTTGGGCCACTCACTCGGACAGCTCTGAAGTGGGGCCCACACTCGAGCATAAATCATGAACACTGGACGGCAAAGTGGGCTGAGATCTCCACCGCATAGGCACATCCATTGGGATGTGGTTCCCCAATTCGGCTGATCAGTGTTACATTTAGGTTGGACTTTCAATTCTCGAGCACCAGCCACTGCTGAGACAACGATGATCCAGCCAGTTTTCGGTAATATATGGAGTGGGAATTGTATGCCATTTAAGCCAAGAGCATCTGCCGCCTGATCGACGGAGCCCCAGTTTCACTTTCAATAAATTCTTTTGTTTCCCCCATCCGAATCGTATGGTATTATTTAACAACATTGACAGCTGGAGGGGGCTGGAGCACTTGAGATTGCGTCGCGTGTGCTCACACGAAACAATTGAGGAAAAGTCATTCAACTCTTGGACAACAAGTTTCTTGCCAAAAGATCGTATAAAAATATGCAACAAAATACATAAAAAGATCTTAAAAATATAAAATAGGTATATATAATGATTATCGCATATCCTGCAGTTCCTGGGCTGGCGGATACTTGGTCTCATCCTTCCCCTGTTCCGAGGGCTGTTGGTAGCCTTGTTTCGGCAGGAACTGCCGCTTCCGGGAGGTGGGACGCACCAGGATATGGGCCACACAAGTGCATATGGCCGCAATGGCAAAGTACTTGAAACTCTCTCGTCCCCCGAGCCGCTTGAACATGAGTCCGCCGATTAGAGAGCCAATGGAGAAGCCCAGGCCATCATCCATACCGGCCATTAGGCCCTGAACAGTGGCCGACGTGCCTGGCGGCGCCACAGCCGAGGCGTAAGCCACGATGCACGTGTAGCAAAGGGCATATGTTATGCCCTGGAAGAACAACTCCACGCCCACTAGGTACCAGGGGTTCGGGATCCACGCAATCAGCGACAGGCGCACGGCATAGAAGAAAAAACACATGCTCATGCAATGAACGTAGCCGAGCTTCTTGATAATCTTGCCACTGTAGAAGAAGAAAGGCACCTCGCCGGCCAGGCACTCGGCAGCCACCACCAGGCCCTCGATGAGCTTGATCTGATGCATATAGCCGGTCTCCTCGGCCACCTGTTCCACGTGCCAGAACATGAAGTAGATGATGAATGAATCGATGATGCCCGCTATGGTAGCAAACACCAGAAAGACGACAATCGGTGGCTGTCGCACCAGCTGCCAGACATCCTTCGCAATGGTCTCGGAGCCGCCAAGCTTGGGCAGCTTCAGCTTGGACACGCTCACTAAATCGAGTGCGCTGAACACGCACATGATGATCAGAGCGGGGGTCAGGCTTTTCACGGCTTCCGCGGTCCACAGATCGACCACAATGCCAGCAAGCAGGGCGGTCACCCCAAAGCCAATGGTACCCCACACCCTCTGGGCCCCGTACTTGTCCTGCTCTTCTTCGCCCAGCAGATCGAAGCAGCAGGCATCCGATATGGAATTGGTCACATTGAAACCAATAGTTCCAATGAACAGCAGGCACACGTACAGCCAGAACTTGCCATTCCCAAAAATGCAGCTATAAGTGTGCTGCAACTGACAGGAGACGGTCGTCCCACTGGTCTGCGAGATTGGGTCGACGCTGCAAATGTGATGGCTCTCATTGCCATACTTCATGTTCAGACTGAGATCAAGCCACAACGCCGCCTCGTGGGCCACAATCAGAGCCTGAAAGCCTTCGCATTCCGCCTGGTACACCATCTGGCAATAGGCGGGAGAGGATAACGCCTCTTGGGGGCAGTCTTTCGGTGCATCCAGCAGAGTGACATTCCACTTGGCACTGCCCTCGTCCAGGCGTATAGCATGATCTCCCAGTTCACTGGGTTCACTGGGCAGGAAGTAGAAGCCAGCATAGGCCAGCGTCATGATCAAGATCAAGGTAATAAAGATAAACTTTCGCAGGCGCTAAATGGGAATCGTTAATAGAGGGACTATCTGGAATGGTTGGGATTGATCCTCTGTCTTACCGTGAAATAGTCCGCAAGAAAACCCACCAAGGGCTTGGCCAGGACATAGAGTATAGGCAGGACGGCCATTATGTATCCCATCACATCCGGAGGATATCCAAGTTGTTTGCCAATCACCAATAGCTGCGGTAGAATGGGACCCATGGCTGGAAACAAATCATTGAAAATAGTAAATAAAGTCTTAATGGAATAATCGAACACTTACCCGCCATAAAGAAGAAAAAATGCGCCTTGATCGGCAGCAGGCGTCGGTTGAGTCGCCCCATTGTCCAGTTTATTAATAGCTATCTCGAAATGGTCAACAGTATCACAGTTTTACGGACGAATCATGTCTGCTACGTGCAATCTCTTGAGTGAACTCTGGGTCGGGTGTCTTCTTCTAGTCATACAAGACCATATTTTGTGCACTTTACGCGTTCGACGTGCTCGGGGGAGTCTGTAAATACAAAGTGATGGGCAATGTAAATTAGAGGCCTGCTAAACGACTATCTAATCTCGGCCAGCAAACAGCCACCGCGATAAGCGAAAACGGCTCCAGACACATTAAGCAAAGCGCTGTAATAGGCAGCATAAAAGCCAGATAGGTGAGCATAGATTTGATACTATAATACCGGCGCGCCGGCTATCTATAAGACGTCGCCAAATCTTATCTGCAGATGGTAAAGATTTTAGGGACCCATTATAGAGCCCAGGGCAACAATGTTCATTCGTTCAGCCCACGATCAAATGCTTATAGGTACGTACAAATACTCGTACGTACGTAACTGTTTACAAACCGGTTTACAGACCCACTAAAACAAACAGCAAACTTGACACACAAAAAAACACGACTTACAAAAGCCGGCAAAACGAATTGGAAGAATCCAATTCCCAAATTAATGGATTGTCCAAACAGATAATTAATCAACCAAAAAAAATACACCAATTATTGGGAGGGAGTTACGAACAAAAAAGCCCAAGCATGAAACACGAATCGAAGGCGAACAAAGAGAACTGGTGGCAGAGAAGCCATAAAAGTTGTTGTATTTCATTAGATTAAGTTGTTAGAATCGCAAACAATGGTTTTAGATTCTCAACAGCTCTATATTTATGTAGATACCCATGTAAATCACTCGATTATTATATTTTTAACAATGAAAATCACTTGATCAAAACACCTACAACAGCTCTGAGATCTGAGATCAAACGGCAAGCCCTTCGCCGAGTCCCAACGCTGAGAACTGACAGAACCGACTGAAGAAGAAGTCGCTGGCAGCAGTCCCGTCCCCGTTGCAGGGGAACTGATAAGTCGGCTCTAGCGATAAGGGAATCGTCTACTAGTCCGTCTATACTATATGTATATTGATAGAGCCAACACACACATACATAAGAGAGCGGCCTATGTGCCTCGCCTCTCTTGTCTTGCGGTATTTCCCAGATGCGAACGCTAATAGATCTGGCATATCCAAGTCCCCGCTTGACTCATCACCATCCTCAGCTGTGCGTAGTACAGCCTTAAGCTCGTGAGATGCGATCCGATCCGATCCGATCGGATCGGATCAAATCGGAATCAAGTTTTACTCGCCACAGCTGACAGAAACCAGGCTTCAGTCGCCGCTGATCTTCCATTGCGAGTGGTTCGGTTCGGTCCGGCCTTAAGCAGTAGCTTTGACTCGTACTCATAATTTATAAATAGTCGATTGCATGCCCAATCCCGAGTGACGATAGTGACGACCAGAAATTAACTAAATCTCAACCCCACGCGGCGCGGCACTCAAGTGACAATTAAGTGACTGAAAACCTCTGTGACGACTGGTCTCTACATATATTAATTAATTCAATGATGCAGTTGCTTACATTTATGGTCGGATCACTGTTGATTGCGGCCTTCTTATCAATATGTTTGGCTGTGGCACCGCCCGATGATGGAAAATGTAAGTTGATTAACGCCAAGGGGCGTATGCGGTTGGGAAATAAGTCTGGAAATGAAAACGAAAGGAAATTGGGGAAAACCTCCAGTAAATCTTTTACAAAGTCCAACCTTTGCCCGCCTCCCTTTTCCTTTCTGTTTATTCATTTTTTGCAACTCCACCTCCAAGCGAGAGCAGCTGACCTTGGGGATTACGTTTCAGGGTAATCAAAACCCGCTAGAGATAGTATCAAGCCCCTTCACAAACACACACACTAACTTAAAAGCCGAACCCCAAAAACCAGTCCCCCAGGCAACCTTGAGGCGACTGCACCACTACCCAAAATGCGCTGTCCAGAACCGCCTTGAACGTGTCGCCACTTCGCGAGCTTATGCCAATTCGAGGAACGCATCAACCTGCAATAAGTTTCCCAGTCTCGATGCTGAGGGGAATTTATAATTAAACAAGAAATATACCCCGGACCAGACCAGGCCATACCTGGTTCCCCCACCAGATGAATCCGTTTCCGAAAACTACAAGCAAAAGAAAAAACAATTTTAAAAAAAACCCTAAAAATACGTATAATCATAATTAATGCCGAGATGGGGGCAAACAGGTTTTTTAGCGAATTATAATAAGTATATACACTAAAACGTTAGCCGCTAACTAACTGTCAATCTTTCAGTGCGGGTTTGTGTGGTGGAGTCGCGTGGTCTATATCGGAAAACCCCCAAGTTCTGTCCTCTGCTAGAGGCCAAAAGCAACATTGAGTGCGTCATCGGGTTGGACCGGCTTGACTGCGTGCGGCGCATACACAAGGGAACGGCCCACTTTGGTGTCCTCACCTCAGAGGAACTGGTGGCAGCTCGATGGGCCAGCGTGGAGATACTGGTGGCCAGCGAGCTGCGCTCCCACGAGTCCAATTTTGAGTACGAGATTGTGGCGGTGGTGGACAATCAGGCCAATATTCATACGGTCCACGATCTGCGCGGTGCGAAGCTGTGTCATCCCGGGTATGGTTTGGGCAGCCACTGGACGGAGGTGTTGGCCAATGTAAGTGATTCCTGGCTGAAGGATTGGACAAATCCTGAATGTAACTCGTTTGTTTTGCAGTATTTTGAAGCCGCTTTGGTGTCCAAGACGTGCGATCCAGAGCTAACGATCACAGAGGATCGGATAGCGGCCTCGTCGAGATACTTTGGGCCCAGCTGCAAGGCAGGTCCCTGGGTGCCCGATCCCAAGCAGGATCGCGTCCTCAAGAGCCGCTATCCATCGCTGTGCCAGATGTGCTATGATCCCTACAGCTGCGACCAGAACGACAAGCACTGGGGCCGACGTGGAGCGCTCTACTGCCTGACCAGTGGCGGAGGCAGCGTCTCCTGGGCCCGTCTCGACGATGTGCGCAGTCACTTTGGTGTGAGTACAGGAGGAAAACCACTCCCATTTGGATTTTCTCTAGCCAAATCTCATCTGTCTTTCAGTTTACGGGCATTGCAGCACAAGCGGATGCATCGGAGTACAGCTACCTCTGCCCGGATGGCCATTTGCAGCCCATGAATGTGACACAGCCGTGTGTTTGGGTGGCCAAGCCCTGGCCGGTGGTGGCCGCTCGTCGCACCAATGCAGCCCAGGTTCAGCGTCTAGTCAGGGGACTCACCCATGATGAGCCCGACAGCTGGCAGAACGCTCTGAACAGTCTGCTGGAGACGACGCATCATGAGTTCACGGTGCCGCTGGACAATGTGATACCGATCGACGACTATCTGGACCAGGCCACGGCCTTCCAGTCGGCCTACAGCTTCCCCGAATGCAATCCCCCGCGGTCCATTATCTTCTGCACCACCTCCATCATTCAGCACATCAAGTGCTCCTGGCTGCAGGAGGCCTCGCAGGTGTATGGCGTGCAGCCCAACATTCAGTGTGTGCGAACAATGAATGTGGAGCAGTGCCTGGACGACACGCGGTTCAAGGACACCGATGTGGTGGTAGTCGATCAGGAGATGCGCGTGAAGGCCCAGCGGGACTACAACCTCGTGCCGCTGCTCTACGAGTTCGCCTTTGACATGCACGACCGATACGTGACCATAGCGCTGGTGCACAAGGATTCAAAGTATCAGAACCTCAAGGATCTAAGGGGAGCCCGTGCCTGTCTGCCGTCCTTTGAGGGAGCTGCCCATCTGTCCGTGCAGGAGGCAATTGTGAATGGCACGGGCCAGGTGCATTCGCTGCATTCCTTTTTCCATCGCGACTCCTGTCTGTGGCATCCGCACAATGGAAGAGAGTGTCCCATGCACTACCAGGGCGATGAGGGTGCACTGCGCTGCCTGGCCGAGGGCGGAGATGTGGCCTTCCTCAGCTCGGATGTCTACAAGAAATATGTGAGTGGCAACATGACTGCCGATTGGGTGATGCGTGGCAGCCACAAGGATTACCGTGTGCTCTGTCCCTACGGGGGCATTGAGAGGCATTCGAACTTTGAGTACTGCTACCTCCACTGGACGACGCGTGGCCACCTGATGACGCACAATTCGTCGCTGCCGCGTCGCAATGAGATCTACAATTCTCTGCGCGACATGGATCAACTCTTTGGCCGGAAATACAAGAGCGAAACGCGTCCCTTCACCTTGTATGGCATCTTCGACAAAAGGAATAACATTATGTTCCGGGATACCACAGATGGACTGCTGGGCCTCCAGGAGCTGCACAGAGACAATGCCAAGCGCGTAATGGAGCACATCTATGATAGATATACCACCACGCAGTACTACAACAGCAACGATGAGAGCGGGGCGCCGCGAACCAATAGCAACTGCTTGTTTCTCTTGTTCTTGGTGGTTCTCTGCCCGCTATGGCGAAATTTTTCTTAGTCAAGAGCACAAATCTAATCTTACTTATTTATGTGATATTACGCTAAATCTTTTGTTAAGAATAAAATAATGTCCAGTCCGATTTCACCCGAATTTGTTGGTCTCTTTTTTTAAATTACGGTTTACATTGAATTAAAGCTATCGAAGCGTAAATCGATTACTCACCAGTTGCATTCGAGCTTGTAGCACTAACCAGCACTGTTCATCAGCTGTTCATGTTATTGCTGCTTTTTTTGATATTGTTGCTATACACTTGGGTTTGCAGTTGCCAGGGAAACAGGAAAAATTTGTTACAACTCAAAAACAGAATGTTCTGCATTGCAATTGATTAAATATACGTGACAATTGACGAAAAATCCATTCACTGAACATTTAAATTAACCATTTTGAAGGACTAAGCCGCTGTAAAATGTCTAAGAATGCGGCGCGGACAAGCAGCAAGACAAATGTGAGACGAGAAACGCAACTAATGAGAGAGCACTCGCACGATTAGTTGGATTAGTACTTTCACGCCGCTACACTTTTGTACATTTACATTAATTGGCACTCGAGATATATTCACAAACACGCAGCAGATTTACGTTCTATCCATCTTCACCTGCACTTGGTTATTTTTTTCAAGTATCGCCATTCAGCTCACAGCAGAAGCACAGTTCGCACGTATATTAATAATGCAAAGACTTTTGTAAATCAATTTAAATTAATAAACGAACACCCGATCCGATCGTACCCACGACTCTTCTTTTGTTTGGATTCTACCAGTGCTGTGAGATGCACAGCAGCCAGTGTTGCGAAATCTTCCAACATCGCCCTTCTAACTGCTAAAATTTTTAAATTTTTTAGCTTCAAAACGAAAGAAAAACCACAAAATCACCAGGTGCTGCTAGTGGGACAGGCTCAACCACAAAGGAAAGAAAACCATTGGTCAGGCAACCGGAGAGCGTGGAGGGCGACAGAGCCGTAAAGAAATCCACAAAGACCACGTCGACCACATCCACGAGCAGAAAACCTGCACTGTCATCAAATGCTAGCAAAGTCAAAGAGAGGGATACTGCCCAGCCTGCCAATCGGACGACACCATCGCCATCGGAGAACGTGGAGGGCGACAGAGCCCTAAAGAAACCCACAAAGACGACGACGACCACATCCACGAGCAGAAAACCTGCAGTGCCATCAAATGTGAGTAAAATCAAAGAGAGGGATACTCCCCAGCCTGCCAAGCGGACGACCCCATCGCCCAGTACATTGCGTGCCGGCAAACAGCAGCCCCAGCCCGTCAAATCCAATCCTAAGACCAAGCCAAATGCCGTGCTGGACACATACCACAGCGTGACGGTGGCATCGCCGCCACAGAAGCGTCGAGTGGAGCCCAAACCATCCACAGACACATCCCCGGAGCCAGAAAGAACTCCACCACAACCCAGAACCCGCACTCTTACGCGCACTTTGGACCCGGATGAGGTAAAAGTACTCAAGAGGGAGTCGGCCAGTGAAATCGAAGTGAAATCCCTGCCTGTGAAGCAACCGGTTGCCTTTGAGGTCAAGTTTGAGGAGCCAAAGAAACCAGACACTGAATCGGACAACTATTCGGATGACTTTGAATCATATGAATCAGATTTTGAGACTGGCTCCAGTACCCCCGAGGAAGAAGCGGACGATGATGACGATGACGATGATGATGATGAGGAAGAGCCAGAGGAGCCAAAAGAGAGAAAGGAACAGCCAGTGCCAGAGCCAGACATCGTCGAAGAGGAGGAGGAAGACGAGGACTCTGAGCCTACGCAGAACCCCATCACAGTGATACATCGGGACAAGGAGCAAGATCGCAAGCTTGACTCCGGCCACTACGACATGCACATGCGTCGTAATCCGATGCTGGCAGAACTCAGCTCGCAGTCCACACAGCATCAGTGTGATAGTTTCGATACCAACTCGATGGCCAACTCGGAGCAGCTGGACTCTGGCATAAGCACAACGGGCCTGTGCCTGGAGAAACCCCCAAGTGCAGAGTCAGAGTCCAATGTCTATTATGGGGGTTATGCCAACTTTGTGTCTCATCCTGTGGCGAGTCGCCGCGGCAAGGAGCTCATGCGGAAGTTGCGCTTCGACCACCTAAACTATCGTTTGTTCGAGATGAAACCGCTGAGCTACGAGAGCTACATGCAGAGCTACGGGAAGCTCAACACCTGTCAGCTGGCCACCCAGACCCAATCCCCTTACATGGACGCCGAGTGCCAGACCCTGGAGCTGCACAGTCGCAGCAGTTGGACCCAACATCCACCCCACTATGGCGGCCAATTGGTGCTCAGCTGTAGCGGGGATGCCGAATCGGAAACAATGCTGAAGCGACCCACAGATGCCTACGAAACGAGCCTGTCCCGCCTGGAGCAGCTGCATCGCGAGGAGCAGGAGCATACGCAGCTACAACAAACACTCCGCCTGGCCAAGCCCACGGACTTTGAACGTCTCGGTGCGTTTCTTCATAAGGCCTCCCGTTTGATGGGGAAAGTTCTGAACGAAAACATTCAGCATCGTCCCAACAGTCCGCACCACCTCCCCTTGCAGACTGGCCTACTGAATGCTCTGCCCGTGCGCCGCATCTTTGGCAGCTCTGGAAGCGGACAGCTCGTAGTGACGGTGCACGAATGCCCGCCACACAGCAATGTCTACAGCGAGGACTTTGCCAATTTGCTGATGGTTTGGTCACTGCACAGTCCCGCCAAGCCGCTTCGCCTGCTCTCCACCTGGGCGGAGGTTTGTCGCGTAGCCTTGTGCAGTGAGGCGCCGGATATCATTGTGGCGGGCCTTAGGGACGGCAGTGCGGCCATGTGGGATCTGCGTGAGACCTACACCTATTGCTCGAAGCTAGACGGCCACTTGACTCACTTTGCTGCCACCCAGTCGGTGCTGCCGTCGTTAGGCCAGGCGACTGCCTTGGATCTCGGTGCCATGGTGGATGTGCGCAACTTTCGAAGCCAGCCCAAGGCATTGGCAGCAGGATTACACTCCACACACAAGGAAATTCAGGTGAGAGCTGTTCATTCAAAGTTTTGTATTATAACATGCGTATATCGTTACATAGTACGCTTCGCTCAATGACTCTGGCTTGCTGACGATGTGGACGCTGGTGGAAGGCGCCACTGCCGCTGGCAACTCTGCCAGTAATGAATACAGCTCGCCCTGGGCTAGGGTGAAGCTGCTGCAGAGCGCTAGCTGTGATCTGAGGGGCTATCTGGAGCGCCGTCTGCTCAAGAGTAATCAGAGTGCCTACGAGAAGACCAAGTCCCTGTTCCAAGGCAACATCTACAATGACGACTTGCTGAGGGAGCTGAATGAGACGCAGACCCTGAACACGGCCCTGCAGGGCCAGGGATTGCAGGGGCTGCGCTTCACCAGCATCGACACGGGCAGTGATCTGATCTACGTGTGCAGCAATCGGAACTTTGTGCTCTGCTGCACGCGCAGCCTGAAGACGGAACGGTTCAGCCGAATCGCTGTAAACGAGAGTCGCTTCTTGTTCCCTACCTCGCTCTGCGTCCTCTCCAACGAGAGCTTCGTGGCGGTGGGTCTGTCCAACGGGTCCGTGATGATACTCAATTGCAATCAGACGCAGAGCCAGCGTCAGAGCCACAAGAGACCCATCACTGGCATGCCGCCATCCACCGCTGATCCTGATCCGGACATAGGCAAATCTTGTGCCATCCAGAACATCATCCTCAACGAGCGTCGCTCCTTCGAACAGCAGATGGATGGAGCCGCACAGGAGGGCAGCAGCTACGATCTGAGGCCCAACACAGCCCTGGAGCTGATTAGGCAGCCCCGTCGCTCGTACGAGATGCGCGTCTTTGATCAGCAGCTTCTACTCAGCGGCAGTGGGCTACGACAGCATCTTGTCCAGGCTCTGGTCCTCTCCAACGACGGATGGCGTCTCTCCGCCCTGGCCAATGGATCTGTGCGCACCTACGACTTCTACATGGACAAGGAACTCCCCCAAGAGCAGCCAGGAGACAGCAGATCTCATATAATGGACATAGCCGCCGCACGCCGCTCAGAAAATGAACAGCATTTACTGATCCTCGACAACAGTGGACAGGTGAAAATGCATTCACTCGATGCCTAATCTGTTAATCCTTTTTTAACTTTTAATTCTACGCGTTTGTTAAACCCATGTTGTCAAGCAAAATAAAGTTTATGTGCAATTATATGATAAATATTAGTAGGCGTTAGTTGAGATTGGTGTTTGGTATTGGAAACAATCCCATAACAAATGCCTCTATACCACGAGCACAGCAATAGAATAGGCAACGGACAACAATAACGGACTTACAGAACTAGGCAGGCCCCAAAAACAAGACAAGGCCCAAGACAATACACTAAAAATATATCTACGACAGATAAATATTCACTTAATGCCCCTTCATGGGTATATTCATTCATATATTCCAATGTTCTAAAAATATTTCTAGCTTAAATTAGTTTTAGATGCGGTTAAACATTATAGAACTTCAAATTACATTCAAAAAGTCCAATAATTCAGCGAAAGCAGACAACGTTTCATAATTGAAATTACAAATTTCATTCAAAGATCTTTATCGTTTTGTCCTATACTTACTTATATACTAGTATATCGTATATAACAATTCATAACATAAAGAAAAGGAAAAATGCACTTAATAGATCTCCACGTATACTACAAAAAAATGAAATAACAATTTTTTAGGTCCCAGCACTCTTTGCACCAACATCTAGAGGTGCAGGTGATGGGCGCGGTCGTCGCCTGCGTCGCGATACACGCAGTACGATCTCGTCGTTGATTCGCTCGAATTGATAGTCTGTGGAGCCCATGGAACAGCGTTTGGTCACCACTGAGGTGTCACTGCCGAAGCTGCGATTAAGACTCTCGTCTAGGGTCTCATCAATGGTCACATGCTGAAGGGTCTGAGATGCCTCGTGTCCAAGTCCAACAGGCGTCTGGGATGGTGGCGGTGTCTGCGGCAAAACTGCTTCGTCCGTCTGCAGATCCTCGGGCAGGTGAATTTTACGTTTTTTGAGCGGAGTCTTCTCGACTCTCAGTTTCTCTGGTGTCGTCATTGGCGTTCCCTTTTTGCCCTTAGTGGTGGACCTCGCTGGACTCAGCTGAAGAGGGGATTCGGTAAGAATTTGGACCAGATCCTTTTGGGGCGACTTTTGGGCTTTGTTGGAGGTTGAAGTGACTTTTGTTTCGTCCGGCGATGTTTGATGCAATTGTTGCAATGCCATTTCAATAGTGTCCTCTGCGAGAGTGAGGTTCGGATAGCTCGTATTGTGGGTATTCGGCACTGGCTCCTGCTCTCCGGTCAACTCATTCATGGCCTCCTCCAGAACCATATCCTCACTGTTATCGGTCTTTGTTGAATCTGGCTGAGCATACAAAATGTTGGCAGGCTTAGAAGTGGCTGCCACAATAAGAGAATCATGTATAGATCCGTGAGGTGGTAGAATAGGAATCTCAATTCGAGTCGATTGAATTGCAGCAGTCTCAATAATAGGAGATTCATTCTTGGATTCGTAAACTGCAGATGCAGGAGCCTCAATGACAGGAATTTGAGTCACAAAAGGGGTCTTCACAGGGGTCGCCATAGCGGGAGTCTCATTGTTGGATTCGTTAACTGCAGCTAGAGGAGTCGTAATAATAGGAATCTCAGTCACAGGTGCCTCCATAGCTGGAATCTCTGTAACAAGAGTTTCCTTAACAGATGTCTCAGACACGCGAGTCTCCATAGCATGAGTTGTCTCAGGAACTACAGTATCAATCCCAGGCGTCTCCACTTCAGGAGTCTCATTCTCTGATCCGTTAGTTGCACTTACAAGTGTCTCAACCGCAGGCGTTTCAGGGGCAATTATGGCCGTCTCAGTTGCAGGAGTTGCATTGACAGGAGTCTCAATTAGAAGAGTTACATGCACAGGAGTCTCAGCTTCCGGAATAATATCTTTCTCTGATCCAGGAGCTGCTATAATAGAAGTCTCAATTGGAGGACGGTCATGATCTAATTCGTCAGCCGTCACCTCATGTATTACAGTTTTCTTCTCAATCTCCATGTATTTAACCAGCTCAACCGACACAGGTCTTTCTTTCATGGAAAGTTTCTCATTCTCAGCGTTACTATCAACGATATCTACATCTTCTGTCTTTGAACTGCCATCCGTATTCATTTCTGATGCATCGTATGGAACATCGACGGTTAAAGCAATATGCTCAATATCCACTATCACTGGCAATCGTATATCCTCAATTATTTCGATGGCTTCAGTAACCTGACTGACTTTTATTGTTGGATCCTCAGTAATTTTACTGGAATGTTTTGGAGTGGGACAATCATCGCCTAAAATCTTGTCCGAACATTTGGTCGGGGTATTCATGTCTTCCATTGCTGGCGGATTGCAAGTCACTTCTCCTGTTGTTAGTTTAACGGCATCCTCCATTAATTCAGGAATTGGTTTTACTGTATCTTCGACATCTTTCTTAATGAGAGTTTTTTCCTTTTCTTCCTTTCTTTCGGGTGTAAGATTTATGCTAGCGGATTCGATATCCGTAGAGATATCTCCGTCTTTGCTAAGAGTTGCGCAGATTAATTCCGCTTTGGGTGTAGTAGGGGTTTCGATGTCCATTGGACTCTCTTCGTCTTTGCCTGGCGCTTTGAGTATGGGTTCCTGATCCAGCCCACTCTCTTGGCTTTTGTCCTTTTTCTCGGCAACTTCTGCAAGGGGCTCATTTTTATCCATCTTCTCCATTTCCTCTGTCGGTTCTGTGGGCTTGCAGTCCTCAATTGGAAGAGTTATCACTTCCTCCGTATGATCAACGATAGGAGGACCGGAATTTTCAGGCTGTTCCTCTTTCAATTTGATTTCATTCCTTATAGGAGAATGCTGCTCGGAAATCAAATCTAATCCTGGTATCTGCTGCTTATCTAATTTGTTGACCCAAGAAAACACTCGAGCTGTCGGTTCAGCTTTCTCCAGGGTCTCCTGTACAACGTGTGACAATGACAGACTGCAACCTTCATCTTGAGGATTCACCTGGAAGTACCCTTTAACAGCAGCGCTAGTTAAGTCTTCATTTTTGGCGGGCTTGTCCTCGCCGATTGCCTGCAGATTGTTTTGTGGTGTATACAGCTCTAGTGGCGGTGCTGGGGACAAATTAGATTGCACATTCTTAATCACTTCATGACTGGGTCTGGCTAGGATTTGGTCGTTCGTCTCCTCACCGAAGAGAGTCTTCACTGGAGCTTCTTTGGAGAGATCGGTATTCGGCTGCCGAACACTGAAAAAAATTGTCAAATGCTGCTATCAATGAAGACTTGTGCGGAATGTAAGCCGTTTATTGCTTACCTGGGCTTTGTGGATGCTGTGCGGTTGGGGGATCGGGAATTACTTCGGCGTTTGCTTGAGTAATCCTTGCTCTGCCGGCTACCGTTGTGCTCATGTCTATGGGAGCGTTTTGCGCTACGACTACGACTGCGGCGTCGCTCTCGTTCTTTTGTTCGGGTGTCAGAGCTCCTGTGGCGATCATGCTTTGGAGATCTGCTGCGGAATTTTCGCATGCTGTCCTTGTTTTCATGCGACTTGGACTCTCCTCCTGTTGAGCTCTTTTGATGGTGCATTTTTTCAATTGTTTTGGGTCCATTTTTTAATTTGTTGGTCACAGTGTCCGACAGTTTGTGCACAGATTCCTCCAGCCTATGCCTATTTGGATCCTTGGACTCAGTCTTGAATTTGTTGGCCATAGGTTCCGCCACTTGTTTCTGTCGTTTGTGCTCCATATTCTTGGACTCAGTGGCGACCACAGTTTTGAATTTGTTGGTCACAGGCTCGGCCAGCTTGGGCCGTTGATTCTCGTGGTCTGTATTGTTGGGCTCATTGCCGGCCAAACTTTTAAATTTGTTCGTCACAGGTTCCGATAGTTTGGATCGTTTGTGCTCGTGAACCGTATCCTTGGGATCCTCATCCGCTCGCCCGCGCTTCCGCCTGAAGCATAGGTCGTCTTTCCTGCAGTAAAATGTAATGTAAACATGTTATGAAGGTGGCCAAAATACTTACTCCTTGCGCAGCTGGGTAATCATAGACTCCTTTCTTTTGATTTCCGATTTGGCAGTGTCCAGGAGGTTCTGTAGGTTGACCTCCATAGCTTTAACCTTCTTGTTGAGCGCCTTATTTTCCGCCTTAATGCACTCGATTTCGGCCTGTGCGCCTTTGAATTTGGTCTCCCAGGCCTGCAGCTCCTTGCATTTCTGGAAGAAAATAAACGTTATACACAGTTTTCTCGGCAACAGGAATGGATTACACACCTTCTCCTCGGCATTTTGGAAGTCGTCCAAGTCGCCGTATATGTTTAGTTCATCGTCATCGCCCAACATTTTAACAAGTTAAAATGCAGAAATTCGCGGAAGAAAGTCAGAAGATGTGATTAAGTGTTGGCTAACGCGAGAGGCTCGAAATGCCGCGTATTTATCCAGAACTGGAAAAGGGAAATCTACTTATGGGCAGCACTTTGCGGGGAATAAAAATTTAAAAATGATTTCCAGTAGTCAGTGTTTGATTTATCATTACACAAAAACACACAAAGAGCAATAAAACATGGATACGAATGCATATACACGAATCTACAAGAAAGAGAGGAAGAAATTCTCGTATATTACGTATATCCTGACAGCTGTCTTTCTGATTCTTTCGATGGTTCAATGGAACTTCGTTGAAGCATTGTACGTATGGCAGCTCCTTACCGATTCCTTTTACCCTGTCTTTCTTTCAGAAACGATGTACGCATATTCTTCACCGAAAAATATTGGGTGAGCAGCCTATTTTTCGCAGTCGGACTAGTGCTCTTCGCTATATTCATTTTCTTTGAGGATCTGCGCTTTTTAGTGCCAATTAATTGGATCTTTGCAATCGTTATAGTAAGATAACTCATCAGTAAATATGTATTTTTAAAGAAGCATCTCAGTTTCTATCTGCATATACAGCTTGAGTGTATTGTCATCGGAGTATCTGCTCTAGAGGCTCGTGAAAATCCATTAGATCAGCTATCGAGCTGGATTATCTGTGCAGTGATTATGGTTGTCTTTCTTCTGTGCGGCTCCTACATCTCGGTGAGCGTGCTGGAACTGAATTGATCTTCATGATAATCATTCCTCATTATACCTCTTCGCTAGCATGATATAACTCTGCACATAATTGCGCTGTTTGTACTTGCCATATTGGCCTTCATTGGCGCTATGTACTTCCTAATGCTGCACATCGTGATCAATGTGCCCTATTCCTTTACTTTACATCGGGCCTTTGTTTTAGGCAGCATCTGCATGGTGGGTGGAACATATATTTGCTTTATTATGAGTAGTCTTTACTTTATTCCCTTTTACAGTTTGTAATTTATCATGCGCAGATTATCAACGGCGGAAAGTTTGCTGAAATGCGCACCAACGACTATTTGCTGGCAGCTCTGATTCTCTATCACGACTTTCTGTTGATGTACTTGCCAACTTTTATTGGATCCTCCAAATGGTCAGATCCCTGCGATCCCCAATTAAATAATACGGCATGGGAATCATAAAGGATCCAAAAACAACGCTCATTGCGGAATAGTATTAAAAAGAAGTTTGTATAAAGATTAGAAAATTGCGCCTCACGCTAATTGATGGGCAGCACTGCACTCAATAAAAATCAATCGTTTTCCAGCCCTTTTCAACGTTTGGCGCAATTCCGGCACAGCTGCTCGTCTTTATTTATTTCGCTTGTTCTTTGATTTCCTGATTCGGTGAATAAACTAAAATTGGCACAAAGCTGACCTAAACACAAAAAACACACCAGTGCAGTATATCATTCGTAATTTCAGTTCAGTTATAGCCATGGACCCCACAATATCTGTATCGAAGGTGAGCTGCGAAAATTGTTCATTGAAATAGGCAACTGAATATCCTTTTATGTCGCATCCTCTAAGGGTTGTTTTGTCTACAAAAATGGAGCTACGCGTGCCGGCAAGAAGGCTTCCAGCAAGCGAAAAAGAGCCGCTGGCGCCACAAGCAGCCTGCTCGGAAAGGAGGTCATTGGACAGCCATTCTACGATGCCTACACGCAGACCTGGAGTCAAATGAATGAACACATTACTCGCTTACAGCAGCAGAGCTATGCCCGCACACTCGGGAAATTGGTGGAGTTCGTGGTGGGCCAGGGACAGAACCAGAATGAAATTCTTCCCACAGCAGCTCTCCTCACGGGCATCAATCAGCCGGATCATCTCAGCCAATTTGAGACTTTTACCCAACGCCTGCATGACCAGAAGGCGGCGCGAGTCTGTGTGCTACAGTCCCGGGATTGCCCAACCCTGAAGGCAGCCATCGAAGCCATGGTCTTCAGTCTGATCGAAGGCGAACAGGACCAAGAGGACGAGGAGGAGGATGTAACCGATCGGGATCGCAAGCGACTGCGACGCTCTCATTGCACGATAAAGCAGCTAAAGACCTGGTACTCCAACAATTTCCAAGCGCAAGAGGATAGGAAGCGCCAACTGGTTGTTATATTGCCCGACTTTGAGTGCTTCAGTGGCAACGTCCTGCAGGACTTCATCCTCATACTCAGCGCCTACTGCAGCACATTGCCGTTTGTCCTTGTCCTGGGCGTGGCCACGGCCATGTCGGCGGTGCACAGCACACTGCCCTACCACGTCAGCAGCAAGATCAGGCTGCGCGTCTTCCAAACACAGTCGGCACCCACGGGCCTGAATGAGGTAAGATCTCAATCTGTTAGATAAATCCTATTGAACTTACGAGTTATATTTCAATTTTTGATTTTTTCAGTTGCTAGACAAGGTCTTGCTCTCGCCCATGTACTCGTTCCACCTGTCCGGCAAGGCCTTCAAATTTCTCACGCACATCTTTCTGTACTACGACTTCTCCATTCATGGGTTCATTCAGGGCTTTAAGTTCTGCCTGATGGAGCACTACTTTGCTGGCAATGCCTATGCCCTCTGCACGGACTACAGCAAGGCATTGAACCGCATCAAGCTGTTGACGCACGACGATATGGAGACCATACGACGTCTGCCGTCGTTCCGGCCATACGTGGAACAGATCAACGACTGCAAGCGCATCATCGCCGTCCTCACGGACGATGACTACCTCAAAAAGAAGCTGCCGCAGCTTCTGCGCGACTGCCTGCTCCACTTCCTGCTGTTTCGCAGCACGCTGGAGTTCTTCACAGAGCTGGTGGGAGATCTGCCAAGGTGTCCGTTGGGCAAGCTGCTGCGCGAGCTCTACGTCCACTGCCTCAACAAGCCGATCACCACGTCCCCAGAGTACAAGGAGTGCTGGCAAATGCTGAGCTTTCTGTCCAAAGAGGAGTTTGTGGCCAAGGTCAACAGAAGTCTGGCCAGAACTGAGCACTTTTTGGCGGAAGAAATCGCCCTCCTCGAGCTGGGAGAGGCCTGCACATCCGTGCTGCGGCCCCAGCTTCAGAGTGTCCGACAGCTGCTCGACGACGTCGTCATGGGCACCCTGGAGATGATGCCGGCCCTGCCCACGGATGAGAGCAGGCCTGGACCTAGTCTAGCGCAAGTCGCCTCGCGGCAAGAGCTCAAGGCACAGCTCCTGCAGCGCAGTCACGAAGATAAACACCAACAGGTTCCCACCACGGAGTTTGCCCGATCCGTGCGGAAAGTGCTCGAGCACATTGAAACGCATCTAGTGCGCGGCCATTTGCGGGCACTGCAAGAGGCTCCACCGCTCCACGAACTGTTCGTCTTCAGTGACATCTCTACAGTGCGCCGTAACATAATTGGTGCCCCCCGGGCAGCCCTCCACACGGCCCTCAACAATCCACACTTTTACATGCAGTGCAAGTGCTGCGAGCTACGCGAACAAACGCAACTCATGGGCACCCTGCCCGATCTCTCGGTGGTGTACAAACTGCATCTGGAGTGTGGGCGAATGATCAACCTGTTCGACTGGCTGCAGGCCTTCCGCTCGGTGCTGCATGCCAGCGAGGATCCGGACGGAGAGGTGGCCCAAGAGCAAATCGATCCGCAGATACAGTAAGTCTTCCAAAAATCTCCAAATCTGCAAAATCCTAAATTTTTGTGATCTGTATTTTCCTTTTTAGGGCACGCTTCACTCGCGCTGTGGCCGAGCTTCAGTTTTTGGGTTACATCAAAATGTCCAAGCGCAAGACGGACCATGCCACACGGCTCACCTGGTAGACGCACCACTATTCGGGTTTCTCTATCTTTTATTTATAAATTGCTCGGTACGGAATAAATACATGTTTTTTTATCTATGGGCATGCAAGAAATGTCTTTGAGAAGCAAGCGAGTAGCACATATTTTTGTATATATTGTAAAAGAATTGTATCTGGGGACAGGTGTCCCTTAAATATCAACAAAATGCTCATTCCAGAGAGGTAGCTTCCGCTCTCCTCACATCAGCTTTAGTGTCTCGATGGCAGACGTAATGCGTTCAATCTCCGCCTGCGACTCTGTGAGCTTTGTCTCGTTGGCAGTCTGCACATCGGCGGGCACCTTGGTGGCATAGTCGGAGGCCTGCATGGCCTGGGTTAGCTTGCCAACAGTCTGGACCAGCTGATCGCTCTTCTTCTGCAACTTGGCGATCTCCTTGTCAGCCTCCACAAGGCCCTTTAGTAGCAGATGCACCTCGCACTGGCCCGTCACCGTGAGTATAGCGCACCCTGCCGGAGCAGGGCTATCGAAGGCCACCTTCGAGCAGTAAGAAATGGTGGCCAGATCGCTGGCATAGCGCTTGAGTATTTCGTTGGGTGTGGCATCCGTGCACACGATGTACGCTTCCGTTTTAGTCTTGTTGGGCAGATTATAGTCGGAGCGGGCGGAGCGAATGATGCGAGCCGCCTTCTGGACAAACTCCACATCGGATTCGATCTTGGCACTTCGCCAGGAGGTGTTGCCTGTAAGGAACGTAAAAGACTCATAAGCAAGATAAGCAAAGGAAAACTCTGGCGGAGATTACTCACTTGGATAGCTGGCAACGCAAATACTTGGCGCGGGATTCGCACGTGGCAGCCGCTGGTACAGCTCCTCCGTGATGAAGGGCATAAACGGCGAGAGCAACCGCAGGCCAAAGTCCAGGCAGACGTACAGGGTGCGCCGGGCGGCGGTCTGCTGCTGCTCGCTGCCGCCCTGGAAGATCGGCTTCAGACACTCCAAATATACGTCGCACAGATCGTACAGCCAGAATGCGTAGCAGGCGCTGGTGGCGGCGGCAAAGTCGTACGACTCGAAACCCGTGTTACAGGCCTCGATGGCGGCCGCCAGCCTGGACAGAATCCATGCATCCATCTGGTTGACGACATCGGAGGCGCTCAGCTCGGTGCTAAACTTGTCGTCGCCGGTGAAGTAGAGGAGGGCAAACTTTGTGGCATTCCAGAGCTTGTTGCAGAAGAAGCGGTAGCCGAGGACACGATTGATGTCCAGATTGATGTCGCGCGCCTGGGTAATGTACGCGCAGAGGGCGAAGCGCAGGGCATCTGATCCGCACTCGGGTATGCCCTGGGGATAGTCCTGCTTCTGCCCGGCCTTGGCCCTCTCAATTTCGCGCGGATCGAGATTAGAGCCAACGAGCTGGGCATGCAGGCCTTCCAGCGTGATGCCTAGAATCACGTCCATCGGATCGATGACATTGCCCAAGGACTTGGACATCTTGCGGCCATGGGCATCGCGCACCATGGGATGCAGATAGACCTCCTTGAAGGGCAGCTTGCCAAGCAACTTCTGCCCAAAGAAGACCATGCGCGCCACCCAGAAGAAGAGAATGTCGTGGCCCGTCTCCAGCAGTGACGTGGGATAGAATGTCTGCAGGTCCTTGGTGTTGTCCGGCCACCCAAACACCGAGAAGGGGAAGATGCCCGAGCTGAACCATGTGTCCAGAACATCCTCGTCCTGCTGCAGGACAATTTTGCTGGGATCCACCTTGAATCTAGCCGCCGCCTTGCTCAATGCCTCCGCCTCGCTGCGCGCCACAATCCAATGCTGTTCGTCGTCGCTCTGCGAAAGAATATAAGGGGATTTAAGCATAATAAAGGCTGGCAAAAATCCTCTAGCTGAACCCTCCACGAGGGTGCCGGCTGGGCAATGGACACTGCATTATCCCGGACGAGGGTAATGCATTGTCGCTTGCCCCGTCCGAGGCAATGCAGTGTCTAGCTAAGGCAATGACCTAGCGTCTTCTCGACCTCGAGTCGGGAGAGCTTGGTTAGGGCCATGGCTAGAGGTGCCTGGCGGCCAGGCATAAAACGCTAGGGGGTGGTCCCCCCGAAAAACATCAACCATTATGGACCTACGGGCCGACAATGGAAGTCGTGAAGGATGAAGCACGGACTGGGATGTCAGTCCAAACGTCGGTGGATTGCGTGACTGCTACCACCGGCGGGCACGGGGAGGAGAATTCCTCTCTGCGTGTCGCCAGCGGTCACACCTCGGACGTGGCGGGAGCAGGCCACGTCAGTTATACAACGACTGCCAAAAAACATCCTCACTCCAAGCTGAACTGCACGGATGCCGCTGTCGAAGCAGACACGGATCTGGAGAGCGTGACTTCGATCAGCAATACGGAGGAAGAGAGCCTTCTCCGCTCACCGGAGCCAGGCACCAGCTCCCCGCGTAGGAAAGGGCCAAAGCGCTCCAGGGAGGGGATGAAGGCTCTCTCGCAGTACAAAGCGGCCCTAAAAATCCTGAGCCGGCTCCAGGGTAAAGCCGACATCTCCCAAGAGGAGAAAGCCAGGCTAACCTGGGCCGAACAGCGGGTGGAAGAGGGCAGAAGGCATTTCTCGCAGATGCCCCAGATAAGGGCATCCATCGGGAAGTACGCCAACAAGGTGGAGGAGATGCTGGCGTGCAAGAGGCAATGCTCCGTTGAGAGTGCCAGCAAGGACACTCCGGCGAGCAAGCGGCAACGCGGGCCGAAGGGCGCAGCCCCACCACAGAAAGTGGCGATCCCACCGACTCAACACCCGAAGTCGCGGACGGCGAGTGGACGGCGAGTGATGCGGCCAGACGACATCTGATCGTGGCGCTGATCGACCGTAGCGATGAGAACGGGAGAATGACGGCGGCGCAGTGGAAGCTGGTGCACGCGCGGCTCGTCGACTCATTGTTTGCACGAATGGAGGAGGATCCCGCAGCCCCCATGCCCACCTTTGATGGCGCTGGGTGTCTGAATGGGGTTAAGATCCTCAAATGCAAAGATGACCCAACGCGTAGGTGGCTAACGCAAACTGTCGGCCAACTGGACGCGATGTGGGAGGGCGCCAAGCTGGAGGTGGTAGACAGGGAGCTGATCGCGTCTATACCGAAGGCGAAGGTAGTCTTCCCCATCGCGATCCAAGGAGACAGGGCGCTGAGGCTCCTACAGCGACAAAATCCCGAGATCCCAACAGGTGATTGGAAGGTGCTGCACACTGGGAGTCCGCTACCCAATGAGGGGGGCCAGTGTGCAATCCTACAAATAAATAAAGAGGCGGAGGACCTCTTACACCCCAGATTTGGGAAGATGGCGTGGGGCATGGGCAGTGTATACCTGCGCCTAAAAAAGCGCCACCCCGGGGACAAGGACGCGCACACCCTTCAGGCAGGCGAGGTGGAGAAGGACCTAGGTCTGGACACCATCGTGGAGGCCGCCCAGGGGCTTGCGCTGGACGAGTCGGAGGAGGAAAAGGACGGTGATGTGACGATTGTAGTCAACCCGTCGAGCGGAGTTGAGCCAGCCACCCATGCCACTGAGTGTGCTGCAGCTCAACTTGCATAAAAGCAAGGTGGCGTCGACGGAGCTCCTCATAGCCATGGAGCAAGGGCCCGTCGACATAGCTCTAGTCCAAGAGCCATGGATTGCATCAGGCAACTCTGTGGCCGGACTAAAGTCCTCTAAATATAACTCGTTCTACACAACACCGGTAAGCAGGAACAGAACCATCGTACTTGTACGAAAGGGGATCCACGCTCACCTTATGTCTAATTACAGCACAGACGACCTAACAGTAGTGATGCTAGAAAGCGAGGAGAAGCGCCTCTTGGTAGCCTCCTGCTACATGGCACACGACAGACCCGCACCACCCGAAGAGCTAAGGAGTCTGGTAAACGAAACCGGATCCAAAGATTACCAAATACTCATTGGTACGGACGCTAATGCCCACCACAATGTATGGGGAAGCCCTGACACCAATGACCGAGGTGAGTCTCTTCTAGAATTTATACTTTCCACTAACATAGAAGTAGCAAACGTGGGGGCGGACTACACATACGTGGGTCCAACCTCATCAAATGTTCTAGACCTTACACTCGTAACGGGAAGGAGCGCCGCGGTGACTGGGTGGAGGGTCCTCGAAAGACCATCCTTCTCAGATCACAGGTATATCCAGTTTAAATACGAATTTAAACACACCTCGAAGGTAGCCGTCTATAGGAACCCCCGGAAGACAAACTGGGAAAAGTTCAAAAAGACGGTTACCTCGAAGCTCGCGGTCAGTCCGGGGTCGGTAAAATCGGCTGACGAAATAGAGAAGTCTCCTGGGACTCTATCCAAGGAGCTACTGGGCGGGTACCGTGCACCATGCCCACCCTCGAGTACGAAAAAGAAGAAGAAGCCACTCTGGTGGAACAGAAAGCTCTCCCTCCTTAGAAACAACCTCCGGGAATTCTTCAAGCTCGCCAAACAAGCGAATGAAGAGTTTATAAACGAGGAATGCAGGAACCTACTCAGAAACTACAAGAAAGAGATACGCAAGGCACAACGCAGCTCGTGGAGGAACTTCTGCTCCAACATCGAGAAGGTGCCCGAAACGGCAAGACTCAGGAAGCTGCTCTCCAAGCAGCCCACCATACAGAGTCAGCTCAAGCTCAACAATGGACAATGGTCAGAGAGCAGCGAAGAAGCCCTCACAGCACTAATGGAGGCACACTTCCCAGGATGCAGCGAGGTCACTGATGCCACAACGCAACATGACCCAGCGACAGAGGAACAAACTATCCCCACAGGACTAGTAACTCACAAGAAAAACCAATGGGCCAATAGACTCCTTTACAGGCATTAAAGCACCTGGACTGGATGGGATATTTCCAGCCATGTTGCAGGTGGCCAAAGAGGTGATCACCCCATGGCTTTTCGCTATCTATACGGCATGCTTGAGGACAGACTATATACCTATACATTGGATAACTTACTTCAAGAGTTGTCTTCCTGCCGAAGGCAGGAAAGTGCAGCTATGTTAATCCCAAGGATTATAGACCGATAAGCCTCTCCTCCTTTCTACTGAAAACGCTAGAAAAGCTGCTGGAGCTACACATCAGAGAGGAAGTAGGGGGACTGATGTCAAGCAACCAGCATGCTTACACGAAAGGGAAATCGGTAGAAACAGCACTACACTCGCTAGTAGCTAATGTCGAGAAAGCCCTCAATACCAAGAAATATGCACTAGGAGTATTTGTCGATATATCCGGAGCATTCAACAACGTGGCCACAAGCGCAATAATGGGTCGCTTAGAAGCAACCAACGCACACCCGGCAATCAACTACTGGATAAAGAATCTCCTAAGTTGTAGACGGGTTCAATCGGAATGGGGTACCGCCTCCATAGTAAGAGGGGCACACAGAGGCACACCACAGGGTGGAGTACTGTCGCCCCTCCTGTGGAACCTGGTGGTCGACGACCTAATTAAGAGATTCGAAAGGAGAGCCCCAAAAATAACAGCCTATGCAGATGATATAAGCATACTTATTACGGGTGTATGTCCATCGACACTCAGCTCCATAATGGAAAACACACTCAGGGAGATATGTGAGTGGGCAAACGAAGTAGGACTCAGTATCAACGCGGACAAGACGGACCTCATCCTCTTCACCAAGAGGTACAAGGTACCGTCATTGATCCCCGCCTAAATCGATCAAACAAGGCTAACCCCAAAAACGCAAGTCAAATACCTCGGCACAGTACTGGACAGCAAGCTGGCATGGAGACCCAATGTAGGCCACCATTGCGCTATATGCATCAAAAAAAGATGCTCAGCAGCACATGGGGCCTGTCACCTACTCTAATGCATTGGATCTACATATCGGTGGTGCGACCAACTCTGCTGTATGGAGTCTTAGTGTGGTGGCAAGCTACTAAAAAGAAAACGTACCACAAGCTTATGGAAAAGACTTAGGGCACTGAGATCTACCCCAACAAAAGCAATCGAAACCATACTCGGAATTAACCCCCTGGACACCCACGCTCATCTGACGGCTGGAAAGGCCGCTCAGCGCCTCATTGCCTCAGGAAACAGGCAGCCACAAGCATACGGGCATAGTTCAATCGGCAGGGACATGATCAGTAATACTGACTACATGACCCCTCGAACGTGTCTCGACATCAACACAAACGCATTTCTGGGACCGGAAGAATGGAAAAAAGGCCAGATCGAACATCAAAATATATACACAGACGGCTCCAAGATGGTAGGAGGAGTAGGAGCTGGTAGACCCCGAAATAGGGCTGGCATACAAGCTACCAGACCACTGCAGCATATTTCAGGCGGAAGTCTTTGCCATCAGGAAAGCAGCGGCGGTTGCACAACAAACAGGGCGACCACACAACGTGGTCAATCTGTTTGTAGACAGCCAAGCGGCGATAAAATCCATGCAGTCGTCCACGGTCAGTTCTAGAAGTGTCCTGGCGAGCAGGGAAGCATTGGACTCACTATGCACGACCAAGTCAGTGCGGATCTACTGGGTCCCCAGCCACCAGGGCATTGAAGGAAATGAAGCGGCGGACGTTCTGGCTAAGGAAGGCGTCGGGTTGGCGAGAGAAAGAGCAGAAAATGTACCTGTCTCACTCAGAACGCTACAAAGCGATCTAGAAACGCTGGCTAGTCTAGAAAACGAGAGCAGGTGGAGGAGCACGACCAACTTCAGAGTCTCGAAAATCATGTGCAAAAAACGCAGCGAGAAACTCAGCCACTATCTGCTGCACCTTCCACGGAAAGATTGCAGACTGCTGGTGGGAATACTGACAGGTCACTGCCTGGCCGCATCACACGCAGCCAAACTAAACATCACCGACAGGAGCAGCTGCAGGAAATGCGAGGACCTTGGGGCTATCGAAACCCTGGAACATCTAATCTGCAGCTGCCCGGCTCTCTCACGGGCCAGGATAAGGTACCTGGGCGCACCGACGCTGACATCGCTAGAGGATGCCTCCAGGAGGTCGCCAAGGGAACTGCTGGCCTTCGCCAAGAACACCTCAATCTTAAGTGATATAAAACCATCACTAGCACCCGCGTAACAAGTTCCATAATCAACCGGATTACTAAGGGCCATACTGGCCTATGAGAGACCCCAGGAGGGTCGTCCGGGTTAACCTAACCTAACCTAAGCATAATAAAACACAGAGAGGAAGGGGAAAAGATTACCACTCCACCAAGAGCAGGCTGGGCAAGAGATCATGAAGGATTAGCTCTTACAAATGGGTTTCTTAATGGGTTTTCTTACCGTTCCGGATTGAATGGAGGGATCGTTAAAGCTGACGTGGTAGGCGGGGATGCGATGGCCCCACCATAGCTGCCTGGACACGCACCAGTCGCGAATGCCGTCCATCCAGTGGTACCAGGTCTTGGTGTGATGCTCGGGGATGATCTTTAGCTCACCGGAGCGTACGGCTTCGGTGGCCGAGGCAGCCATGTCCGAGCAGCTGACGTACCACTGAGGTTTGATGAGGGGCTCCACCACATCCTTGGACCGACTGCAGATGGGCACCACCATGGGATTGTTAATGGTCTCACGGTAGAGGTTTAGCGCCTTGAGTCGCTCCAGGATTTGCTTGCGGCACTGGAAGCGCTTCATGCCCGTGAACTCCCCATAGTCGCCGATGATGAAGCCGTCGTCATTGAAGATCGTGATGAAAGGCAGGTTGCACCGCTTGCCCACCTCGTAGTCGTTGGGATCGTGGGCGGGAGTGATCTTGACGGCGCCCGTTCCGAACTCCATCTCCACAAACTCGTCGCACACGATGGGCAGGCGTCGTGAACAGAAGGGATGCACCACAAACTTTCCGTGGAGATGCTTGTAGCGCTCATCCTTAGGATGCACGGCCACAGCGGTGTCGCCCAGCATCGTCTCAATGCGCGTGGTGGCCACAATGATCTCCTCCTCACTGTCCTCCACCTTGTAAGCGAACTTCACAAGCACTCCGAACTCCACCTTCTCGTCATAGCCGGGAATGGAGAGGAAAGTGCGTCCGGGTATCTCTACCTTGTCCACCTCAATGTCGGAAATGGCCGAGCGAAGGGTGCACGACCAGTTGACCAGCCTGGAGCTGCGGTAGATGCTGCCCTCCTCGTGCAGCCGCACAAACGCCTCCGTTACGGCGCGACAGAGCTTGGGGTCCATGGTGAAGTTGACGCGCGACCAGTCGTAGGAGGAGCCCAGCGACTTCAGCTGATCGTAGATGCGGACACCCTTCTCCCGACGCCAGTCCCAGATGCGCTCGATGAACTTCTCCCGTCCCAGATCGTGTCGCGAGAGCTGCTCGTCCCTCCAGAGCAGCTTCTCCACCACCACCTGCGTGGCTATGCCGGCATGATCGCAGCCGGGCACCCAGAGCGTGGTGCGTCCCTTCATTCGATGATAGCGCGTGATGGCATCCTCGATGGCGTTGGTCAAAGCGTGGCCCAAATGTAGAGACCCTGTCACATTCGGCGGCGGTATGATCATCACGAATTTTCCATTGGGATTCGGGGAATCGATTGAATCGCGCTGTACGGAAGGGAAGTGTCATTGTCACGCTGAGTTTATCAATGGTATTGTCTTACCCCGTATTCGGGCTTGAAGAAGCCCTGCTTCTCCCACCAGCTGTACCACTGGGCCTCCACGAACCGCGGACTATAGGCATCTGGCAGCGGATCGCTCAGATCTTTCTTCTCTCCAGGTGCTGTCTGGGCCGTGTAAACAGCGGCCTCCTTTACCTCTTTGGTCCGCTTCTGTAATGGAGCATGGCAGAGCACAAGGTTAGCTTTCTCCACGAACAATAGCCTCAATTACCAGATAATTGTGCTCCCCCATTCACTTTTCCGCACATAACCTAGTTTCCATTGGTACGTTTTGTACGTACTTCTGGCTTCTCCTTCTTTTCGGCTGCCGCTGGAGCTGCTGCCGCCTTCTTGTCCAGTTTCGCCTGCAGTTTGGCTAACTTCTCGGCCTTGAGCCGCTCCTTCTCCAATTGTTTGGGTGTCTTGGCAGGATTGGTGCTGCCATCGCCGGCTTGCTGCTGCTGCTGTTCCTCCTCTGGCATGGTTCCGTCAAATGTTGGGCTGTGCCAATCAATACTTTGATTATCTGATGCAATTCTGCTTGGATTTCTGTTATTACTCACTCGCAGCTGGAGTTGGGGGGAAAAAAACAGATGAAAACGTGTGCAGTTTTGGAAAGGAGTTATCGATAAGAACAGGTATGAAAAGAAGTCACGTTTTTATGGTATTTTTTCAAGGTATTTTGTGTAGTTTCGAAACTGGTCACACTATTAATTACTTTATTTTTGCATCACGAAAAGAATTTTGCAAAAACTAAATAAAAACGCCAATTTAACGTTTTCGAAGAGTTCTGTAAGTGTAATATTGTTCTCGTACTGCTGCTGCTCACAATTGCCATTGAAAGTGTGCTTCAAATCAGTGTTTTATGTGTGGTGCTTTGATAGATACGCTTCTGATAAGCAGCCATCTTCATCTTCGTATAAGAATGCCTGTCGCACACTGGCCAGAAAATTTATCGCATACACTTAGAAATGCCAAAACAGTTAAAAACTAAAGGCAACCGATATTGACTCCGCCGTTGCACCCACCTCTCACCCATAGGCAGTGCCATCCACCCACAACTACAATCCCACACAGACACAGACATGTGCAGCGCTCGGCTAATCTTTTGTAAATAAAACTGCGTCCACACAGGCGTCTATTGTGAACGGTACATATACTCTCGGTCACGTACGCCGCCGCCGCCAAGTGTTCCGTTGTTCCTCCTGCCTGCTCCTCGTACCGTACACTGTGCGAGTGTGCCGCTTTCTTACCTGCAATAAAATTTGCTCAATTCTGGAAAAATATTTGCTACAAATCAGTGCAGAATCGGTCCCAAGCATGTAAGAAGGTGCCTATAAAGAGACATCAGCATCATTATCGGAGGAAGAGTGGGTAAGTTTTGCAAAGAGAAAAAATCATGTACATATTTAAGGGTCGGGTCTTCCAATTACGTTTTTCTGTGCAAAATCGATTTTTCAATTTGAAAATGGCTCATTCGCTGCTCTTTCATTTCTCTCTCCCTCTCTCCCCCCTCTCTCTTTCTGTCTCTTTCCGTCTTTTGTGGTTCGGGCCCACTCATTGCATTATTCGCCCCTTTGGGCCTTTAATTAATTGCATTAACTTTGGGGCGAACCTTTCAGGGGGGTAGGGTGTTGGGGATATGGTATGGGTTTTGAATGCGGATTTCTTGATTTATAATTGACTTTGAAATGGCAAGCCATGAAAAGCACACACAGGCACACGTTTTGCATCGAATGAAAGCCCACTTTGAAGAGTTCTCCTTACTATGCAGGAACCCTTCTTCTAGGATTGCTCCAAAAAGCGACTATATTCAGATGTCAAAGATCTGTAGTAGCCATGAGAACTCTGCGGCTTATCCCCCTACCCAGTCCCAAAAACGATCGATATTCTCGGGTAATGACTTCTTTTAACCAAACAAAGACAAAACAAATGTTTGAAGGGGACAAAATAAAGGCGGAACCCCAGACAGGATAACGAAATCAACTCTTTCGGGGCACAAACAACTGACCTGCGACAAAGGCAAGGTAAGGCAGCCGTCAAGAGAAACATCTGCCGCAGTGTCTGAGCGTCTGAGCCTCTGAATCGCTTCGGAGACAGCAGCGCCTGAATGTTACCTGCCCCCGAACGATAGATGGAAGGACCAAAGTTCAATGTACGCCTGCGCAAATACAGTTGACAATGGGCACGGCACAATGCACAATGCAGCTGCCTGCAGGGCTGTGATTTTTTTGCCAGCCCTACACACATATATTCCTCGCATCCTTCTTGACGGTAACCAGAAGCCCCAAGCGGAAATCTCAAAATGTTGTTACAGTTATTGTTCCATTCCGCCTTCCGTCTGAAACTTGTATGTAATCTCTCACTCCGTTTCGTTCCGTTCCGAACCGCGATCGGGATCGGGTGTAGTGTCCTGTCCTGTCCTGTCTTGTGCCTGTGCTTGTCCTGTGCGTGTGATACCGGTTTCTGTCCCTCCGACACAAGTTGTTCAGAATGCAATTTGAAACTTTACCCTCTTTGGGGTCAGCCATGGCTTGGGGGGGGGGGGGGGGGGGGGGGGGGGGGAGGCAATCATCGTTCCCTCTTCCTGTCCTCACACTTACGAGTATGTATGTATGTCCTATCCCTAACCCAGGTCCTACGGGTTCTGGTATTGGGTTACAGCTGTGAGAGAATATGTTTGGAAAGCTGTTCCTTCGGGGACTGGCAATGGATTGAGTTGAAGTTTTTTATGCTGGTTTGGGCTGTTTTTTGGGGCAAAGAAACGAAGAGAAAGGCAGCGTTTGGATCATGCGGATGATGCTGGAGCAGCTGCCATTAGGGCCTGCATCGTTGTAGGTCCAATAAAACTCTCGGAATCCTAACCACTCTCCCACACACACACACCAAATTGAGAAGAGACAGCCAGAACCGCAAACAATCAATCGAATTGGGTACCACATTCGAAGGCAGATGCCAGCTCTAGTCCATCTATGTGGCACATGCCACAAGCTGGCACCTAGAATGAGAGGACTCACGTTGAGAAGGAAGACCAGGCCAGGCCAGGACAGATGTTACAGCCGGACCCCGACCTCCGATACGAGGTAATCAATGCAACAGCAGGCAGAATGGCCAGACCGTGGCTCACGATCCCTGCTGTCTCGAGCTCAGCCTTGCAACGGCCGGCTGCAACTCAAAGTTAGACATCGCTGCACACACATTTTCACAGCATTTACAGCCAACATCTGTCGTTGCAGTCCTCGGGTCCTGAGTCCTAGACAGCTGCTCTCACTCGCTCGTTTGCTCTTTCCAAAAAGGAGGGGCTCTGACTGCCTAGCTGCCCGTTCGAATAAGTGCTCTGCGTGCAGGTGAGGCACTGGTATTTTTGGGGCATTCCACTCCTACCCTCCTTCGCTCCTTCCGGATTCTGCCGAGCCTACCCACTCGATGACGCACTCGACGATTGGGGGATGTATGGCCAAAAGTCAGCTGTTTTTGCGCAATGTTTATAAACAAAAAGTGTGTGCGTCAGAGTAACCCTTAGACATGTCTGGGCATATTTTTGGAATCACCACCGATTCTGACAGAGACATGGCCCGAGCCAGAGCCAGAGCCAAGGCCGCCGGAGCAACCACCGACCTACATATTGGCGCACTGGCACTCTGGGCCACATGGCGCACGGGGTGGTTCCGCTCACACGCAGAGCTCTGGTTCTGTTCTGTGCTGTGCTGTTCTGTTCTGTGGCCTTCTGTAGGTGCAAGGACGTTGGGAAAACCCCCCCAAAAAGAAAAAGTAAACAAATGGAAAGCAACCCCAGCCAGCACACAGCCAAACTGTCTCTGGCACCGACCGCATCCGCTCTCCTGGTCTCCGTTCTCTGGTCTCTGGTCATGTGTTTTAACCCACCACCTAACTGATGTACTGGTGGCGTGTGCCGGGTTCCATGTGCCTGTACCGGCATGTCATCCATCCACACAACGTCAACGTCTTCGACAATTTTAGGGGTTTTCCCAAAAAATAAAACCAAAACAGAGCAGGGATTCAGGGAGCAGTGGATTCGGTGGTAGTTAGTGGTAGAGCAAGGAGCGTCCGTCCGTCCGTGCGCTCCCATTCATAAAACATAAACATACCCCCGTGGAAGCGCTGCGGCGCTTATGAGCACTCACTCGTATTGTTTGCCCACACCGACCACGGTGACGATTCCGATTACGACCTGGACTAGGACTATGACTACGACCACGACTGCGGCCGTGGTAGGTGGTGTTTTCGCCGTAGATCCCATCCGGTATTTCGGGGGGAAGTCCCGTGCTGGTCAGGTGCACGGACCACCCTCAATGACGGAGACGCAGATGAAGTGGTAACAAGTTGGTAGCTCAACAGGTCCCTCGCCCGCCGGGTGGTTGAGGATTCTCACGCGTGGGTGGGTGGTTTTGGGCCAATTGAGGCCGATTGCAAGAGGGTATGTGTAATTAACACAAGTGTGGGGTTACGTTATGCCATTGACCCAATCAGATATCCGAATATGGAATGGAATGCCTTTACTCGTAGCATTCTGAAGGGTTGAAGGTCGTGTCCTTCACTATGGATGTGTAACGATGTTGACCAGGGTTAGGATCTGATTGGAGCATTCATGTCACAGATTTTAAGGGATTTTCCCCAAAAATGTGGAAATTAATTGTAAAGCTTTCTGAATAATTGCTGCCTACTTTCGTGGGTTCAGGTTTCTTTTGAAAGGATTATTGGAAGAGAACCCATACAAAATATTGAGTTTTTCCTTAGAAAATTGAGTTTTTCTAATTCAATCTAAGAAAGGAAGCCTTTAAGCAACTCTAAAGGAATCTGAAATTATTTGTTATCAAACGAGAACCCGTGAAAATATTCACAACTTCTGGCCCTTATATTCCATTTTAATCAGACTTTGGCCTTCTTTAAGACGTCGCTCAGTGCGAATAAGTGACAGTCAGACAGGCAGGCAGGACGAGGCCACGTCCTCGTTCTATATTTTCCCATCAGCAACAGATCTGAATCTGGAGCATTATGTTCTTTGAGGATACCATAAAAAGCGGCTACCTAGGCTCCTCTTGCTGCTATTTCTTTTACTTTCATCCTGCAGGATGGGATGTCCAAGTGCACGCCTCTTGAGCACGCGCCTCCTGAAAAGATGACAAGTTTACCGTTTTGTATACATATGTACTTTGATATATGTAATTTTACCGTTTTGCTTTGCGCTTTTCAAAATGGCGACAATGGCTGACCAATAAAACTGGAAGGGACACAGGGGGACGGGGCAGACGCTGAGATGCGAAAAACGTTAAAACCCAAACGAACAATGGCGGACGTCGTAAAAGAGAATTAATTAGATTGCGGCGGCAGCTGCTGGGCGTACGTACGGCAGCTGAGAGAGAACGCCAGCTAGAGAAAGAGAGAGAGGCCAAACAACGGCAAACACTAAGGAAGAGAGAGAACTAAAGACATAGAGAGAGAGAGAGAGAGAGAGAGCGCAACGAGTGTGTAGTGCGCTGAAAGCCTGCAACTGTAAAGTTGTCATGCGCTTTGAAAGCCTGGCTCTTTCTCTGTCGTCGGTTTTTTCGTCATTCCTTTTCCTTTATTTAATACACAACAATAACAAAAAAAAAATAATGGACGTCAGGAGTACACACATACACACACGCGCTCGCATACACACGCATAGAGTGAACATAAAATGTAACGAACGCAAAAGCAAAAACAAAACAACGGCAAGCGTAGCGTCAGGCGGCACAGGAACCAACGCAAAAGGACTACGAGGGGGGGAGAACAGAGACACAAAGAGAGGCACAGGACATAGAACAGGCAGAAACGAGGCAAAGGCAAAGCCAAAGCCAAACAGTTGTGCAATTGAGATAAAGGACAACAAAAGGGAAACTTGAAAAAGGGGACGCGTGCTTTGCTTTTTGGTCGGGTCGATGATGTCGATGTCGACGCTGACGCACAGTGGTTGCCGTTCTATCGAAAATTGTGGAATGGGAAATGGTTTACAAAAATGAAATATTTTTTGTGCATTGAATTATAATAAACATTACAAAATATAAATTGATTTATTTATGAAATTTATGAAAAATCGTCTAAAAAGTATTACCGATTAAATTATTGAGTAATTGTCCCAAAAATATGATAAAGGATCTTTAATTAAAAGTGGATACTTGAATACTTCTAAAAGTAAACATTTTTTGTTAAATTTTATATTTATTTGTCCCTATGCGCCCTGTTTGCCCCACTGTGCCTAACTTCCGATGTGAACGCGCGTGCTAGTCGCCACAAAAGGATATAAAACAACAACTGCTAAGCAGTCGCTGCGTCAGCGCCAGAGCAGGAGCAGGAGCAGCGGCAAGAGCAGGAACAAGAAGAGAAAAAAAAAGCATAAATAATCTTGTAGTTGTTGTCGCAGCTGAGGCGCAAGGCTCGAATTGAAATTTTATGAGAAATTGTATTAGAGAAATGCTTTGTGAAATCACACGAGACACGGACGGACGCACACACACACACACAAGCACCAAAGGAGCAGAGGCATACGTGCGTGCGTGTGTGTGTTCGTGTAGTAGATGCACAAATGGAAAATGGGAATGTGGAAAAAGGGGACGCGCATTATGGCAGTCTCTACGTGTGTTCTTTTGACGACGTCATCGCTGCTGCTGCTGTTCCTCTGCTCCTACCGCAGTTGTTGTTGGTTCCTGTTTTCGCTTTTTACCGTTCAGTCAATGACCACATTGTGTACACAAATGCAGCTCTCTCTGTGCCTGTGTGTGCCTGTGTGTATGTCCTGCCGGAAGTTGACGCCGCCGTCTGGTCATTCTCGCTGCTTTCGTCGAAGCTCTCGCTTCCATAAGCTCTCCACCTCTATCCACCTCTCGCTATCTCTCTCTCTCTTTTGGTTCGTTCCGCTTGAGCTACTTTTGAAAAACAAGTATTTTCAGTCTCGCAGGATCTGTGTGGCGGCTCCCCTTCTCACTCTCACACTCCCATAACTGCGTTTTCCACTCGCTTTTTCTTGTTGTTTGTTGTAGTCCTGCAGCGCAGTGTGGGCCATTCCTTTCATTCTGCGCGCACGGTTCGCTCTTTTGGTCACGCTTTGATCCTGCCGTCCGCCCGCTCCCCACGCGGACTACGACTCCTCTTTTACTCTCCTGCCACTCCTTCCATTCTCCCCCCTCCCCTGTATGCATAGGCGTTGCCCGGCTAATGACATGTTGTAAATTATATTTCTCCTCTCTGCATTTCGTACGCCGTTTCATGCTGCCATAATTACTCCGTTCGGTTTCCTTCGCATTCGTCTTGTTTCGTTTCAAAAATGTTCTTTACGGTCTGTCCGTCTGTTGGTTCTTTTTGTATAGGTTTTCTCTCCCCCAGAAAGGAAAGGGGGCCAAACTCAAACTCTGACGTAATTACTGCAGTTCCAATCGCAGATGTGCTAATTTCATGCTAATACTTGGGCAGATGCATACGGGGATCGCAATGGGAGAGCCAGTCTCCGCAAAGTTTTCACCTCTTTCCAATTTGATAACATAGCTTGTTTCTCCGCTGATTTTCTTATCTTTTAGGATTCCAGACTTTTGATATGATCTTACTTATGGGTTGTACTTTTTTTATCTAATCGAATCAAAGATAATCCCCTTTACTGATAATTGCCTTACATCTCTAACTGCAAGATCTGCGTATCTCTCAAGATCGCATACTTCCTTAAAAGAGATGTTGAAACACACAGGCCGTTCCCGATGGCTGTTCAGTTTCATCTGCTGGATGTATTCCCAAAATATACAGACATCCAATTTCATGACATATGAGACCTTTTCAAGTGTTTCGCATGGTCCACATCTCAAGTGGACTTCTACCGTTAGAAGTGGAGGGGAGGGCTAACCTACGTTTACCTGCCTATGATTTCTGATCCGATCCCCGAACTGTAAGTCCGAGATTATGCAGATCTTCGCCAAAAACATATCTCTCATACGAGGGCCAGACCAGACAATCCCTAATGAGGACTAAGCCCTTTGCGATTTCTCTATCTCGGCTTAGCCAGAGAGACAGGATGAAACTAGAGATAGAGAGAGCAACGAAAGAGCGACAGAAGGACCGACCTAAGGGGGAGCCCAAATGCGAGGCGAGAGCGTTTCCAATGGCGAATTGAATGCATTTTCCATTCGGCACGTCTCGTTTTCGCAATGAACAGAAAAGCAGTTGCCAAAAGGAAAAAGGAAAATGCATTGTTTGACAGATGGATGTGGATGTGGATGGAGGGACCACTGAGCCCTCAGGGGACGGAGAGGCCTGCCAACTGCCGCTTTTCCACATTTTTCCTCTTCCATCCATTATCCTGCCAAACTTGTTTGCTCTCGCTCTGTCGCTGGCACTCTCTCTCTCTCTCTCTCTCTCTCCCTTTATCTCTCTTACGATTGCTATACCAATTTTCCTTTCAAATTATGCTTTGACCAAAGCATTCGCATTAAAAGGACAACGCTCTCCAGCTCCAGCTCCTGTATGTTGTATATGTGTGTGTGTTCGTATGGCTGGCTACGTGAGCAAGTATTTGTGTGTGTGTGTGCGTGTGTGCGAGCGAGCGAGTCGTTCCATCGCCGACTGCGTCGCCATCGTCCTGGCATCAGGCTGTGGTTCAGTTTTCTCTCGCAGCTCGAACAGCTCAGACATGCCGCTGGTCCGCGCTCGCCGTGTGTGTTTATAGTTCGCATATAAGAGCCAGATACATAGCTATATATATTGATACTCTCGTGAGCCACCGCCCCCACCCGTCCCGCAAAATATCACATACGAAGGCGAAAGAAAGCAAGAAATCCCGAGTCAAAGACTGTGGAAAACGCAAGGAAACAACGACGCCATTTGATTAACCAAATGTTGCAGGACAACATTTTCAAAAAGTTTAAAACAACAAAAAGTAATTCAATCACCACAACCAAAGCCAGTCAAGTCAGATCATTCATCAATTTCCTTAAACAAAAACTAAATAGAAATTGTGAAAGCAAAAAGTTCTGTGAAAGAATAAAAACAAGAAAACAAGAAAGAATATAGAGATATATTTTAATTGCAAGTGCAGATAAAATAGTGTGCAATAACCTACGAATCTTTATAGAGCAGTGAAACCACTGCTGATGTCTCTATAGACCACGACCACCTCTCAGTGATAGTTGAATACGAAACAGAGGAACCTCAAAAAATAAACCATAACTAAAAAAGAGAACGACACGAAACGAAGCGAACAAAAACCCAGCGAAGCACATCACAAGTGAGTTCTAAATTTCATCTTTCCATACAAACACCACACACACACAAATACACACAGATACTCCTGTAAACACACACACATACTCATCACTCGCCCTCTTTACTCGTTTCTTTATCCACTCGCCCATTGTGTCGTATAGTCCTCTGTGTATCCTGCCTGGTCCTGGTCCTCTCTCTTTCTATCCTTTCTGCTCCTGTGTCCTGTGTCTACTCTGTTTCGTTCTCTCAATATGGAAATACGAACCCAACTAGCAAATAGTTTTGCGCACTCGTTATTCCCCCCCACCGTCTCCCTTGCCCTTCCCCTGCCCATCGTTGCTGCTCCGTTCTCTTCTCTGTCGCTCTTTCTCTCTCTCGCTCTCTCTGTCGCACACATCGAAACCTCATCGGGTGGTGGTACAGTTTTTCTGCGTGGCCCGAAATTGCGTAAATTTTCATCTAGTTCGCACTGGGATGTCTCGCACGGCGTTGGTTGTCCTCGCTCCTTTTCTGATTGCTGCTGCTGTTGCTGCTGCAGAGCTTTCAATCTGTTTATGGTGACATTAAAATCGAAAAACGGAATAAACAAAAAAACAAAAAACACCAGCGGAAACCGGAAAAGTTGTTAATACAAATATACAGATGTGAGATGATTACTTATTGGGCGTTTTCTATTTGGGAAGGATGCAGAAGAGGATTGCCCAGGATTAATTGATTGCCCCTTCTGTGGCATGATTTATTGCGGGGCATCCTTTTGGCATTTCGTGTATACAGAAATACATTGCGAAAAATTGCGAAATGCTCTAGTGGGAGAAAAGTATACCTGAAATAAAATACTTTTAATGTGTATTCCTATAGTGTTGTTTGCACTTGGTTTGCTTTTGAATTGGATAACACCTTTACTCTAAATTTAATCCCGATAAGCTCTGTGACGGATCTATAATAATTGTGGAATTTGTTCATAGATTTCTCATGCAACATAACATAAGGAAACATCTTGTTATTTAACAAATTCTTCAATATTCGATATGTACTCTAACATTTTCAGGTTCTTTCAAAATTTTAGCTAGTTTAAGGATATATGATATGATACACATGTATATGATACGAACCCATTCTAGTACTAATGATACAATATCTAATCCTTAAGATCATTGCACTTCTTTTTATGGGTTTTAACCAGAAAATACAAAAACACAAAGGAGGGGGAAAGAGAAAGGAAAGGTGGAGTGCCTGCTGCTGTCTGTTGTCTAGCGTTTGAGCACACATCCAACTGCATATCCTGCCAGCCTCTATCCGCGGCCGGAATGCCTGCTGTTGCCCCTGCCCCTGTCGTCATCGCTGCCGCCGTCGCTGCTGCCTCGCCCATTCAGAAAAAAAGGCGCACGAAAAAGTTGCAGCTGTTCTCTTTCTGTTTGCTTTGTGGCAGGCAGAACGATCCGTGCCGCACCGATCCGATGCGATCCGATCGTTCAACGTTCAGCGTTCAGCGACGGGGCAAGCAAGCAGGCAGGCACTGAGACAGGGGCAGCGGCAGGAGGCATCTGCTTCGGATTAATGGGCTCTCTGAATGCATTTAGCCGGAGCCAGAGCCTTGAGATAGTGTGCTATATCTGATGAATGCGGGAGTTTTAATGCCTCTCTGCCTTTTATCACAGTTCCAGGATCGTAGGAGAAGCAGGAGAAATTAGGAGAAAGAAGAGAAGACAGTGAAAGAGAGCGATTCGCTCAAATGAAAATGTCCGACATACCGCGCATCATGGTCTTCCGACCCACCTGGGAGGAGTTCAAAGACTTTCCCAAATACGTAGCCTACATGGAATCTCAGGGCGCACACAAGGCCGGCCTGGCCAAGGTGGTGCCGCCAGCGGAATGGATACCCCGTCGCAGCGGCTATGCCGATCTGGATGCCCTGAATGTGACAATTCCGGCGCCCATCTGCCAGGTCGTGACGGGCAAACAGGGCTACTATCAACAGCTCAACATACAGAAGAAGCCGCTCACGGTGAAGCAGTTCAGCGAGCTCGCCAGCACCGAGCGTTATGCCACCCCAAGGCACTTCGACTACGAGGATCTCGAGCGCAAATACTGGAAGAACATCACCTATGTGGCGCCCATCTATGGGGCCGATGTCAGTGGCAGCATCACAGATCCCGACCAGGATGTAAGTGTTTCTTTGGATTTGGCATTGTGACCGATCGGTCTGTTGCAACCTTTGGCTGTTGTGTTGCAGAGTTGGAACATCAACAGACTGGGCACGATACTGGACTACGTGAACAAGGACTACAATATCCAGATAGACGGCGTGAACACCGCCTATCTCTACTTTGGCATGTGGAAGACAACTTTCGCGTGGCACACCGAGGACATGGACCTCTATTCGATCAATTATTTGCACTTTGGGGCACCCAAGACGTGGTATGTGGTGCCACCGGCGTATGGCCGACGGCTGGAGAAGGTGGCCAATCAGTATTTCCCGGCCAGTTACAAGAACTGCAATGCGTATCTGCGCCATAAGATGACGCTCATATCGCCACAGATCCTCAAGCAGCACAATGTCCCCGTTAGCAAGGTTAGCTTCCTTTCAATTGAGAAATAGTCCCCATTAAGACACCCCCATCCTGCAGATTACCCAGGAGTCGGGCGAGATCATGATCACCTTCCCGTTTGGTTACCATGCGGGCTTCAATCATGGCTTCAACTGCGCCGAGTCCACAAACTTTGCCATGGAGCGCTGGATCGAGTACGGCAAGCGAGCGGTAAACACCCACCCACCTCCACCCCTTGGGACAGCTTCCATTCATGCGGGTCGTCCTTCTATTGCAGGTTCAGTGCACATGCAACACCGACATGGTCAAGATCTCCATGGACACGTTCGTGAAGCGCTTTCAAAGCGACCGCTACGACATGTGGATGGAGGGCAGGGATGTGGGCCGGCATCCTGAGGATCCCGACGGCGGTACAGCAATCTCAGCCGCACCGCTGCCGCCCCACCTCGATGTCCTCCTGTGTGATAAGAAGTAGGTTTCCCAGCCATGCAGGTTCCGTGACTCCCCCCACCTATTGACTCCCCCTCTCCCTCTCGTTTGTTATGCAGAATGAAGAAACAATGCAATCCCACCATAGCCAAGAGCTTTAAGGAGCGCAATCCTGACCTGGATCTCGATGAGATCCAGCAGAATCCCAATGTGCCCGACGACGTCAAGGCCATGCTGAAGGAGAGCGTGCTAATCCTAGACACGGGCGATCCAGGAATCGACGGCGATTATCCGAACGAGGATGCTGTCAGTCTCCAGAGTCCTGCGGACTTAAAGACTAAGCAGGAGCTGCTTGAGTACATTGACGATGGGACAGGTGTGTAGGCCCGTTGTTGAGTCCCCAGATCTGACCTAAATCTCCCCCTTTTTTCCACTCTCTCTCTCTGTCTCTCTCTCTATCTCTTGATCTCTGCAGAAGACGATGACGAGGAGGAGGAGTTTAAGCGACGCAAGGCGAAGCGGCGCTACGATGCGGATTACGACGATGATTGGCTAGCCTCCCATCACCGTCGCACCACTTCGCGAAACAGCAGCCGCGGCCGCAGTCCACGCACCAAGGACGAACGCTCCACATCGCCTGCATCCTCCACATCCTCGACGTCGCGTGGCGGACGACGCGGCAAAGCAAACTCGGCAACCCGCAAAACGCAATTAAAGCGTAAAAAGGACTCGTCCTCTGCAGTGTCACCGACTGCAGCGGCCTCAGTGGCAGCAGCCACGACTGCCACATCAAATGCGGCAGCGGTTAGCAGCGATGGAGGTGAGAGCAGCAGCTTCATAAGCCACTGCACCTCTGCATCCATATAACCAAGGCAATTCCATCATCAATCCATCATCACCGTGATCCCATCATCCAGATCCAGATCATCTCAGTAACCATATCCCCCCCCAGACTTTCCAGCCTCCAGCATTCTCCCACCCACTGACTCCTCCGTGTGGATGGGTCGAGGGCCACTCTACCGTGGCCTCGACAGTCCTCGACAAATGTAAATAACACTTTAGCCGCATCCTGCATCCTGCATTGTATCTTGTATTTGTTTCTTGTTTTTAACCTACCTACTTAAGTCCCCTAGCTCTGTTCTATTCCATTCTGTTCTGTTTTATTCGAATTCTAATTGTAAGAGTGCTCCCAACAACAAATATATGATCACGCTTTTAAAACTATGCTAAAAACTAACCAAAAACCAAAACTGTTTTACTAAAAACTTCCCCCAGATGTATTTTGGGGCCTTCAATCTTCAGTGTTTGTTCTGCTTTCGATTCTGCTTCTGATTCTGCTGCTGCCAACCCCCATCCATTCCATTCCCACTGTCCATGATCCATGCTCCATGCTCTTGATCCATGCCCTTTCATATCTACATATGTCTGTGTATGTGTGTGTGTTTACAACAAATATTAACCACTCAAAAACAACATCTTTAAAGACTTAACTTAAACAGACAATAAAATATCCCGATTGCCATTTTCCAGATGCCAAAAAGGAGCAGCAATCGCTGGCATTCATGCAACAGCCGCGCAAGTTTGAGGGCAAAATACCAAAACTAAGTCAGCTATCACCAGCAGCAGCAGTAGCAGCAGCAACAGCAACAGCTTCAGCTCTAGCAGGTGGAGCAACCACATCTAGTCAGGATCAGCAGCAGCAACAGCAGATATTCTTCGTCAATATGTTGCCGGCAGCCAACACACTCAATGGCATTCCACAGCAGCAGCCACAACAGCAGCAGCAACAGCAGCAGTATGCCAGCACCGATGGGAACGTCTATCAGTTGCAAAATGAAATACTCTGTGATGCAAATGGACAGGCCGTAACGGCTGCCACAGCCACATATCAGACGACAGTTCCAAGCAGCCCCCAACAGCAACATCAACAGCATCAGCAGCAGCAAAATGTTGCTGTCAGCGTTGCAAACAACAACGCGGCCGGTAAGTGTCTTTTCCGTCATTTTTTGTGTTGTGTTGATTCCTTAACTTAAATGTTCATTTGTTTGTTGGTTGGTTGTAGTCTTTGTGTTTGGTTTAACTTTAACCCACGTTGTGTACTCGTAATTGGTGTCATGTCGAAGCTCTCAGAACTAACCGATCCGCATATATAAACACACACACATATATGTATATCTAGTCTTCGTATCTGTTTTATTTGTTTAACATTAAAAAATTGGCCAAAATTCAAATTCAAATTAACTCAATTTTATTTCTTAAGTGTCCGCATTTCATTCCATCTCATGAAAAATCATACATCCATCGAAAATATTCTCAATTTTCAATTATTCTTTTCTTGTGTCCAAAAATTCATCTGCAACATTAAAAAAAAAACAGAGATAAAAGTTAAGAAAAATAATTATTTCTTCCATTTGCGGTGCTCAAAATATACATACGAATTGATTCAGACTCATCCTCCACTCAATCGATCGAAACCCAAATGAAACCCTCTCCTGATTAACAAGAACAAATGCTTTTCCAACTAAAGAATCGTGTTTATTTTCCGACACAATACTCCTCCACTTCCATTGGTCTCTCTGTCTCTGTCAAATTGTCAAATTTCCATCAAAATTATAGAAAATCTATATAAATAAATGCACAAATCATTTCCCCAGAGGGAACTTCGTGCTGTGCGCGTTGAAAAAGTCTCAAGAATTGATTGATATCAGTTTTGCAATTATTATTTGTATTATTATTATTATTTTAGTTAGTTTAAGAGTTCATTTAAAGTTCGTTCACGACGATGCGCGCGCGCTCAAGTGGTGCCAGTGTGACCAGTTAGTCAGCACATACAGTGCTGCCCATTCTCCAAACATGCGCACGCACATGGGCAGCACTTGAGCAGCGAGTTTTATTTTTTGTATTTTTTTAGATTTGCATTTATTAATTTTTAAGTTAATTTTAGTAACGATATTTTAATTTTTCTATAGAGTATATCTCTGGTTTTTTATTTTTTATTTCTTATCTGTGAACCAAAGACACAATCTGTTGGTAGCACTACTATCCCTCCCTGTATAAGGTTGGGGAGGGGGGCAGATGCTCTGACGTTGGCCAATTCACAAATTTTACTTTCTCTGTCCTCTGTTGTACACTCAGTTATTGAAGTACTTATTGAACTATGTATTTATTTTATTTGTTTAGTTATTGCGTTGCGAGTACTGTACAAGAGTTACGATAACGATTGCTATTAACTAGATCTAAGTACAAAACACACAAATTCTACCGACAAACAAAAACCAATCTCTCACTTTCTCTATATATATATATATTTTTGATATATCTAAAGAAGGTCCTGTACAGTATATATATTATGTAGGATAGCGGATAGGGTTCCAATGTCCCAATGCAACCTACATAAATATGTATATAGTATGTACAGCGGACAAGTACGAGTAGTTATCATTTTGCACTTCATTAGTTTTGATTTCGATTGATTGATTTCGATTTCAATTAAAATTTCGATTTCGATTACGATTACGATTGATTTATTGATTTATGCAAATATTACATTCAAACACATCTTTTATGAACCAAACCGAATATGTATTTTCCAAAAAAATATATAAACAAAAGACAATGTGGTCACAACTATTAGTTCGTCCTCCATCCTGCACACGAACGGCACCGCCCACACGAACGGAGGCGTGGACCCCACAACCACCCACGAACACCAGCAACAGCAGCAGCACCACCATCAGCAGCAGCAGCAGCAGCAGCAACAGCAACAGCAGCCACAGTACCACTACATCACCACCACCGGGGAGGACGGTCAGACCCCCACAACCATAGTGTTCGAGAACTATAATGGTGGCATGCCCGCATCCGTCAGCTCTGCGACGCCCACGCCCGTGTCGGTGGCTGCCTCGCCGGCGGCCACAACAACCACCACCACTGCCCTGGTCAACACGGACGGGACGATCATCGAGTTCGATGGGAACACCTACGAGGAGTACCATGTGCTCAAGAGCGAGCCGGGGAGCAGCGACTGCCTGAGCAATGGGAGCAGTGCCGTGGCGGCGGACATCATCAAGTACGAGCCGCAGCAAGTGGAGGAGGATGACGAGGAGAGCGGCCTGCAGGTGAAGTACGAGGAGCAGGAGCAGGACCTCGACCAGGGACAGGATTACGAGGAGTACCAGGTGATCAAGGCCGAGGTGGAAGCGGAGGCGGCGGAGCAGGCGGCCGGTGCGGTCAGCTACACGATCACCAGCATGCCAGACGATCCCAGCCAGCCGCAGCAGGCCTCCTCCGGTGACCAACCCAACGCCAGCATGGTGCCCAAGTCTGGATCGGCGGCGGCCGCCAAACAGAAGCGCAAGAGGAAGACGCGCGTCATTGCCGAGGACGAGCAGGGCGAGTACCTTGAGAAGATGAGTGTGCGTGGCCTGGACATCGCCCGCTACGAGCACATCATCGACGGGGTGGCCTACTGCCTGGTGTGCGCCAAGAACGACATCTTCAAGACGTTCAAGAACAAGTACAGCTTTCAGCGGCACGCCTACCTCTTCCACGAGGGCCAGAACCGCAAGATCTTCGCCTGTCCCATCTGCAACAAAGAGTTCTCGCGACCCGACAAGATGAAGATGCACAAGAAGGACAAGCACGGCGACGTCCCAATGCCGCCATCGGCCGCAACCACGCCCCTCAAAGCGGACGGCGCTCCGGCCGCCAAGCGACCGCGAACCTCCCGCACACCTCGTGTCCGCAAGTCTAAGGCCAGCGACGCAGGCACCCCCAACGGCACGCCTGCCAAGAAGCGCCTGGCGCAGATCGACAGCGTGCTGGACGATGTCCAAAACTCGGAGAGCCTCTCCATGCCGCAATCCCAATCTCAGCCGCAGCACCAGCAGCAACAGCCCATGCAACACACCCTCACAACGACGCTGGCGCCCACGACGACGCAGCCGCAGCAACTGCAGACACTGCCATCGCTGGACTTCAGCGGGATGATACTGCCGGGCGGCGCTCAGTTGGCCCTGGCCAACCCGGGAGCCAGCAGTTCCATGACCCTGCAGCGCGGTGCGACCACACCCAACGGCGGACAAGCGGGGACGGCACCCACGACGACGCTCATATATTCTAACCAGCTGGAGCTGCAGCAGGCGTTGCTCCAGCAGCAGCTGCATGGCCAGAGCATCATGATCCAGGACCAGGCGGGCAACCTGGTTCCCCTGCAGCTGGACGGAAGCCAAACGATATATACGACGGCCGCGGCTCCGCAGCAGCGGACGCAAGCGACAACGGCCACGTACCAGACGACTCAACCGCAACAGCAGCAGCAGTTGGTGCAACATCAGCAGCAGCAGCAGCAGACAGTGGTGAAGGTAGAGGGGCAGTCGCAGCCCCACTACGAGATGGAGAACGTGACCTACCTGAGCTCCACGGCGGCGGCTACGCCGGCGTCAGTCGATCAGCAGCACCAACAACAGCAGCAGCAGCAACACGTGATTGGGACTGTGCAGAGCTACCAGATTCTGACGCCCGAGGGCCTGCAGAGCTTCCAGCCGAAGCTGGAGACAGGGGAACTGGGAGACCTGTGCCCCTACTCGCAGTACACGTTCCAGCCCACGCTCAACGCGAACGCCCTGGACGCGCACACGCAGCAGCACCACCACAACCAGCAGCAGCACCACCACCAACAGCAGCAACAGACACATCTGCTGCAGCAGCAGCAGTTCGCGACCCACAATCCGCACCAGCAGTTCATGGAGCTGAAGAACGAACTGCTGATCAAGGGCAGCGACGCGTACGCCCTGGACACCGGCTCCATGTACCACCTACCCTTCTCGCCCACCTCGATGATCAATGCGGTGAACGATGTGAATACATCGTCCCTGCTGGAGACCAAAGAAATTAGGTAAACACTTCCGCTAAACCCTCTCCCTAATCTACTCTACTCTACATCCCTCTTCTAGATCTGTCTCTATATCTCTTTATTTTCCCTAGTGTAACATGCTCGTCTAGTATCCATCTCTATATATCTCTCTGTCTCTATCTCTCTCTTATCCTTAAATGCTCCTCTAACTGTCTCTTTCCGTTGAATCTGTTGCGTAGTCGGCGGCGAAGCTGCAAGTCGCTTGTGTACCGTTGTGTTTCCTATTTCCACGTATTTAGTGTTGATCAACGCCGTTTTACAATATGCTACTGCACTGAAACAAGAGCAACGCATAAGAACAACAATGAAAGTACATACAAAGCAAAAGTAAAAGCTAAATGAAACGAAATGAAACCACCAAAAATGTACATTAAGCCTTTAACAGTTTAGTTTTAACTTAGTCCTATGCATATTTTACTTTATTTAGTATTATTCTTTTGTACCGTCTAAGAGTAACCTTATTTACTATTTAGCACTTCGTTTTTTTTTACCCACGATATTTGCCAAAATTTTTGTGCATTTATTTATTGTTTCATCCACTCTCTACGCTGTACATTAGAATGTGCCTTGTCTCTGGCTTTGCCCCATACTGTACTCCAAGTATCCCCTAATATCACCGATTATCCCACCTAACACTCTTAATTCCTAATGTGATATAATCATCTTGTTGCCCGGTTTTTGTTCCGAGAAATAAGTTTTGTTCAAATACGTTTTATACCTCAATGCAATTTTGTTCTTTTTTCTTTCTTTTCTCTTGTTTTATTTTATGTACACACAACCAACCCACCAACCAACCAATCAATCAATCAATCAATATAAAACTCGCGTATGAATCGAATATCGAAAACGAAAACAGCTACGATATATCAGAGGCCGTGCTATTAGCCCTCTGAACAATCTGAACCGTCATGCCATCGAAAGCTGCAGCCAAAGTACCAAAAAATCTAATTTAATTAAATGAAAACTATAAACTCACTCACGCTGAAAGAAGAGACAACATGAAGAGTGAAAAAAGAAAATGCCTCCTCGAGCGCAAAAGCAACGCAAATGGAAGCCAATTTCAATGTTGGCTGAGCGGGGCAACCATCAAAATACACTCTTATATAAAGTATATACCCATAATACTCACTGTCTCAGCTCATTCAATCAATCAATCAATCAATAAATCATTCCGCCATCATCACTTGTTGTGCCTGTTTCTCTGTGTGTGTATGTGTTTTGTGTATAACATCAGATAAAAACGATCCGATCATCATGAAATACTATAATCTGTACAAACAATCCACAACACATACTTAACCAATATATAACATAACATAAAAAATGTAACACATAATCAATTAAAATTGGACATTTAGTGCAAGGTATGTGTACTTTTATTTATTCGATTTTCGTTTTTGTTCGTTTCGTTTTGTGTTTTTTGCGTAACCCCTCGTTTCCCCCCTTCGTTTTGTTACTAACCGAATGTCGTCTCTATATCAATTGGCTCTTTAAACGGAATAGTAGGGTCCTGTCCTCCTGCAGTCATACATGCATGTGCCAGTGTCAACATCCAACAACATCCACATGAAAAGCCACGGTTGCATTGGCAACATGTATGTGTGAATGGCTATTGAAAAACAGGGGCAATAATACTCAGGCATTCATCCACATAACATACATACATTCGATCATCACAAATCTATCATCAGTCATACATATAAGTACTATTATAATTTACTAAACCAGATTAACTCTGATTTAAGCCTACCTAAATTACCAAATTACCAAAACGAAACCACATAAGAAGAAACCACATTAAGCAAAATTGCTAATAAAAATGTTATTTTTTTATTTTTTTCTTTTTTCACCCAAACAAAAAACCGAAAATAATTTTTCGTTCGTCCGTTGTTTGTGTTATTTCTTATGATTTGCACACGAAAATTCATCCACATGCGACATGAATCACAAAAAACAACAACCGAACAACCACAGGTTCTTCTAAACACCACAACAACCACAACCACATCTCCAAGAACAACAACCAGAAGGCAATGTTCAAGCGGCCATACACACCAAGCATTCACAGACCCATCACCACCACCAACAACAACAACACCACCACCACAACCAACACGAACCACCAGAAAAAGAACCAGAACCGTCCCCAAAACACTGAAGACTTGCAGCGTCGCCAAGCGGAAGCGAATCGCATTTACTACGAAGAGATCGTCCTGAAGCACGCCCAATCACAAGCCCGCCGCCTAGCCAGCAGCACAAGTTGCAGCAACAGCCACAGCGGAAGTGCCATCCTCCGCAGCAGCTTCGTCGACAAGTTTGCCGACTTTGTTACACACAAGAAAAGAATGCCCATGCCCGACCCCAACCACCAGTCCCATGCTGTGTCGAATCCCAGAACTAATGCAAATGCTGTCTCATCTCTCATTCCTTCCCTCAATTCGAATAGTGGAAGCAACTCCAACGTCGGCTCTGGAGCTGCTAGCAACTGTGTCTCTGTGGTGAGCGGCAGCGGAATCAATGGCTTCAAGGCCGGAGCCAAAAAAACGCCGGTCATCCTGCTAGCCACCCGCGGCCCTGGGAAGCATGCGCCCATCAGCCTAATCAACGGCACTGCCAAGGCCGGAGCGGGCGGTGTCACGTTGCTGCGTGTCAATGCACAGCCCAGTCGCAACCAACGACAGGTCATCGTCGCCCCAGAGCAGCAAATGCAACAGCAGCAGCAGCAGGAACTGACTGACGAAGAGGCGGAACAAATGGCAGAGCTGGCGGAGGATGAGGAGCTCGACGAAGATATAGAGGACGACGATGATCTCTCCTCTTCCACCGCTCAAATCCTGCGCAAATTCCGCATTCCTAAGGGCACGGCTCTGACTGCCAAGTCTGGGGACAACTACCTCGCCATGCCCACGCCCACACCCTCGCCCCCTGGGGTCGTCAATGTGGGTAATTCCGCCACTGATGCCGTCAACTACATTGAGAACGAAGAGGAACTCATCGAGGAGCTGCACGAGGATGACCTGGTCGAAGAGATCATCGACGAAGAGCAGTGCGAGGAGCAGCCCGAGCTAGAGGAGGATGCGACGACGGTCGAAAACGACGGTCTCGACCTGAGCAGCCCAGGAAATGCAGCACCACAGCCAGTGGCACCAGTGGCTGCACCTGCGGCCCAGCAATTGCTGCTCACTTCGGCACCACAGCCGCCGCCGCTGCAGTTGCAAACTGTGAGCTCCAACGGAACGGTGACGTACCTAAATCTGCCGCCCAACACTATCCTGCTGCAGTCGGCCGACGGCAGCATAATAGCAGCCACCCAGGTGCCGCATCCGAACAAGGCCGGCCAGCATCAGCTCATCGCCCTGCCGGGCAACGTGGCAATGGCCGAGCCAGCGCCCCAGGCCACAACGGCGCCCACGCAGACACTACTCCTCACGGCTGATGGCACGGCCATTCCCATAATGGCGAATGTGGCGCCCCAGCAACAACAGCACCACCAGCAGCAGCAGCAACAACAGCAACAGGCGGCTGCTGCTGCTGCTGCCCAGCTGTTTGCCGCGTAGGGGCTAATGGGTGGCCAAATGGGTCGATTTTTGAACAGTGCCACCATAATGCCGACCACTTATTTCTTTTAAGAATCGCTAGACGATTAAGCAAATGTCTCACAGATCTATAATTGGTGTTGCTCATGCGGCAAGGCTTCGGCTTCCAAGTTAAGCCTTGGCTCGTCAGCAACATTTTGTTGGGGATTCCCAGCTCTCGATTGAAATCGTCACATTTGGCCAACCATGCGGGGGGGAGGGGAAGAGAAATTGGGAGAATGGGCAATAGAATCTGTCAGTATAAGAAACACTCACAAAAAGCCAAGCTAAAAAAACTCTTTGATATTACTACAATGTTGGATGTGCATAGAAAATTTATTTTTATACATATAATCGAAAAAGGGAAAATCAAATGTTGTTCAACACACCCACACACACACACATATACAAATAACAGACAGAGTGTTGTAAAGGAATCAAATATGTACATTTCAAAACAAACTTAAGAGCATCTTTACATTTAAATTATTTATACGACTAGGCTAGAATTAAACATTAAGTGCAAAGACGAGACACACACCCAAACCAGTTGTAACTACTCGTATTACCCCCGCTAACCGAATGGAGCGGCGGAATATGTTTAGCCTAATTTACGATTAGCATTTTATCGTATTCATTTCTGACTATCTACATACCTACATATATACATATGTACATATATGTATGTATGCACTGCTCTGAATGAGAGATTTAAATGCGTACCTACGAATATAATTTTGTTCCTTTTTACGTATCGAGAAATGAAATGGAAAAGCAGACCTATTTCATCTAGTATTTCGCCACTAAGTTCACAATCTATTTATTTATTCTTGTTAACCGATATCCCGTGCATCCGTATGCCCGCATCGCGTCGTCCCTTGTCATTATGGTTTCTTTTAGCCGTTTCATGTTGCATATTCTTTACGTGAAATATTATACATATGCATGTGCGTATGTTTTATCTGCAATCCTGTTATGCCATTCATTTAAGAGTAAGAGAATTCAAGCATAGCACTGACCGACCCTAATTTTAAGTTGTGAACTCTTTTTCCACTCGATACTTAAAGCTAAAGTATTTTTCATATGATTAAAACCCCCTCCCCCTAAATCTAAATTACAGTTAAGCACCCCTCATCCACACATTAAATAAAATAGCTAACATTAATGGAAGACAATGATTGAAAACCATATATAAATATGTAGCCTAAGACCCACAAAAACAAACAAACAAATAAGAAAATAGAGTTGCACTTCTTGTAAGATATACTTTTAGATTATGGTCTAACGATAAACGAAGCTAAAAAGAAAGCGAATAAAAATCAGCATCTTGAGAAGCCTACAATATGTATAATAACGAGTCTTAAACTAATATTACTTTACGTATATGAATATATATATATATTTATTATAAACAATAAAATACAATTTTAAAAATTTAAACGCCAACCCCATCAATAATTTATTTAAAGTCGCCGTCAGTAACATGAAAGGGGGAACAGGACATACTGTTGGCCTTCTGGGAAGCCAGCACTCCACTGTGACAGATCTCCAACCCGAATTCTTCTGATTTGCAGCTGTATGACTATCATCTGCTGGAGTCAGTTAGTACCTAATTGCATAGAGTAAAAATTAGTTTTCTCAGGCAATATATTTAATTCATATTCCATTTAATTCCCAATTTGTATGGGTATAATGGCGGTTCGTAGATTATCCTGGATATTGGTTCTGTTCAATGGCTTGGTTTTCACTGGAACCATGGCCTGGGCATATAACTTGACCACACCAAGACATTGGGGTGGCTTCCCTCTGTAGTTTTCAAAAGAAGTTAGAGAAACTTGGTATTGGCCCAATGGCAGCTTCATAGGTACAACACTCTCATCGATGAATATATCACGTGCAAATATGTGGCCCTGAAATGAAAATATGAAAAACATGAAGATTCCAGTTAGTGGGTGACATTTTTCTGTGTTACAATAAATGGGCACGAGTGATTGAAGTTGGAATAACGCTTGAACAGATTCCACATGTATTTTCCATAAGGGCTGTAATTTCTTCGGCCAATAATGTCGCAAAAATTAACCAAAACATCCACCAAAAAAGGATGATATTTGTTGCTGTAGTCTCGTTTAAAGACTTGTATATGAACCTGCAATCAGAAAAGTTAGATCTATGGCTATGACGTTCAAGTGAAAGGAAACAGCTGAACCTACCGACATATTGTTCGCAGGCTGAAGAAAATACACATCCATCTGGGCCACGGCCTTATTCCAGTTGATGGCCTTCAGGAAACACGACGCGTTGGCAGTGACTTCTGGCACGGTGAAACATTCTATATTCGTCGTCTTATATATTATCTTGGGTTCGCAGCACTTAAAGAAAATATACATGTTCAAACATTTACAAGAGTAATTTAACTATTTTACCACTTTCCAGATTAGCAAGGAGCCAACAAAAACAGCCAATGGCAAACGCATGATTACAACTAAAACCCGATTTCCATATATGTACGATGTTCATATGTAAATTAATATAGATAATTTTTAATGGTTTTTCATTTAAAAATCTATTTACTTTTATCAATAAAACGAAATACAATTTTAATTGTTATTTACGTTACATTTTACGTAGACCAGGTCTTTACGCTTTCGGTAACATTATAAACCCATTTAAATCACATTTAATGAACTAATAAAAACATAAACGAACGATTTAGTTCTTGTTCTTCTTCCTTATGACTGGTGTCATAGACTGGACATACCAAACGATGCCACCGGCATGATCGGGCGGCTTTGCCTGGTAATTCTCCATAATGGTAATGTTGATTTTGTATAGGCCCAATGGAAAATAGTTGGGCAAATAAGACTCGTCGATGTAGGCGCCGCGTGCGATTAAATGACCCGAATACGGGCAGGAGTGATTGAAATTAGAGAACCGTTTGGCCACTTTAATACAAACAACGCCCAAAGGCATAAAGCTCCTCCTCGATAGGATATTGCATAGATTCACGATGACGTCCACAAGAAAAGGCTGGTACTGGTTGCTGTAGTCCCTTTTGAATATCTGAATCCGTACCTAAACAAGCAGATGCAATTAGTTATGTTTTTTGGAACCATTTGAGGTCACATAGCTTACTGAGATATTATGCAAGGGCTTCAGCAGATCAACGTCCATTTCGGCCACGGCTTTGTTCCAGTTGATGGGCTTTATATAGCACGAGGGATTCGCCGAGAAGGGGGCTACTCCCAAACATTCGATATTTTTCATTTTATAAATCACAGACGGTTCACAGAGCTGTTAAAAAACGAATATGTTCTAGAAATTACGAATCATGCAGTCTATACTTACCACCATTCCGTGAAAAAGGAGCTGCGGTACCACAAGTGCTATGAAGTGCATGGCCGGATTTGAACTGATCATATTGCTGAATTCCATTTGAACACATTTTTAATTTCGAAATTATCCAACTTGTTATTCTATAAGCCATTTACTTGTTAATGACAACTCCCTGACATCATCTCCCTGATCGGTTCGTTCGACATGATTGCTTCGGTTGAGAGGGAGTGGGAGTGTGTCGTAGGAGAATAGAGAATTAAATCTTCAAATCATATGTATGTATTTTTATTTTTTTTACTATTTTTATTATCGGAAAAACATTTTTATATTTTATTTTAAATCTAATTGATATTTATAGAAATTGTGTATAACAGTATCCTTCTTTATGTATTAGAATTGTGTTGTGTTAAAGCAGGGGCGAACGCAGAAAATTTTTTCGGGGGGGGTTCGACTATAAATTTTTATAAATAGAGTGCCCAGCCTTTGATGTCTTACGATGTTGATAAATGTTGCAGAAGCTGAAATTTGCGGCATTTTGAAATATCCACCTTTTCACCGTAAACAACAGCTAGTTCTTTATTTTGAAGTTCATACCTATGAATTCGATTTTCTAATTTCCCTAAAATTTCGGGGGGGGTTTGAACCCCCAAAACCCCCCCCCCCCCCCTGCGTTCGCCACTGTGTTAAAGTTATTATAAATTACGCAATTTACCTTTCACTTACCTTTTTTTGACCCAACTAGGGTTTGAACCGGGAATTTCGTTTTGTGCTGCGTCTTAGACAGCACGACCATCATGCGTCATTGACTAGCATGATATTATTGCCCATAAGTTATATTTATGATATAAAGCATATTTCACTCACCTCCATGCTCAAATTCTGATTGCTTTACGTTTGAAGCATGGAATCATATTTTGAGCATGGAAGTGAGACGTTTTTGAGTCGCCAAGTCAATAATTTGCAACGAAAATAATTTTTTTTATTAATATAATTTTCAATTACTATATATATATTATTTTAAAAAATAACAACAAAAAAAAGTAAATAGATATTAGTAATATCTAAAAGGGAAAATATTAATTAATAAAATATATTTTAAATATTTTCCAAAATTATACATACTTTTTATTACGGTTACAATGTAGCACCTTTCTGCTGAGGGTTTAATATTCGTCCCCTTCCAGCTGTATTCGGAAGCTACCTTGTCCGAAAAAACTTTTCTGATCGCAGCTCTAATAAATTGAGCGGGCCCATCTCCTCCAACTTTCGATATTAGATGTTTCTAAACATATTAATTAAAGAGAATAAAAAAAAATTAAAATAACAATAAAATATTAATATCTGTTTCTGTAGTACTTACGAACTGCCTAAGTAGACTCTCATTTTTTTGCACTTCCTCATCAAATGCTACTACTTCACTAATAGCACTGAGAGGAAGTTTTGGGATGTCCGAGAATAAGACATCAGCAATAAAATCTGTGTTCTTTTTTCTGTTTTCCTTTTTAACAAAGACAACTTCCTCTGTCAACTTTAAGAGTCCCCGTTTATTTGACTCTTTTAAAGCAGTTTTTTCTGCTTTCAAATCGGAATTGAACAGTTTTATCTCAGAAACTTCAGACCTCAACTGTTTAATTTCTTGCACCAAGTCTTGTAAAAGATTTTGGAGGTTTCCGGTCTCTGGTATCGTAACGTTTGTCACTAAAAATGATGTGTTTATTAAAAATAATATTGGAAAATTTGTAATAAAAATATATTACTTACATGTTGTTAAATTATTACTTGGAATATAATTCAATTGCGATGAAGTTATATTATGGAAGGACATGGTGAAGTTGCGGTATGAAAAAATAGCTTCCGTCTAAGGAATCACGCAAACATATTATTTTATTCTTTATTTGATTTAAGCAAAATTCAATTGTATTATCAAAGGCTCGTAAGTCAGTTCCACAATTTATATTAAAATCGCTTATTATTGGTTCCACGAAAAGTGGTGTCAAGCCATGTATTTCAGTTCCTACAAAAACTGGCAGATTCTCATTTTTCTTTATTTCTATTATTTTAAATATTTTATTATTTACCAAACAAAAGTTGCTGGGCTCTTCCAAAGAAATGAAGACACCTTTTAAAGAAATACTTGATATTTTACCATTTATGATCTTCCCAAAACTTATGTTTACTACTTATGCGTACACTTGTAATTGTTCCAACAATAAATTGCTGTCCACAAGGTGTAGATTTAGGAAGTTCTTAAGCAATCGCATCAAGTCATATTTAAGATGGGAATCTTGTGGAGCATACAGTCGATTTAGGGCATTTACAAAGTTCTCGGGTTCCGCCAAGCTCCCGAGCAGCTTTGGTTCTCCCATGGCCAACAGGTTGGCCATCACTCGGACACCATAGTAGATGCGCATTCTGCCGCAATCGCTTTTCAAATTGCCAACAAAAAAGTATACCAGACTTTCAGCTTGCTGCACGGATAGATGATCGTTCTTTGAGCTGATAATATCCAGTTGATATATAATATACATATAATATTCGCTGCCTGGATCGGTTGGCAGCTTCTCAAGCAGGTGCTCGAAAATGTAGTTGCGATCCACGGCGCTCACAGCACAGGCTGCGTGAGTGGCAATCAGGTACAAGCAAATGCCAGCATCCTCCTGGAATGTGTTCAAGTCATCCGTGGGCGCCGTGTAGAGTTTCCACAATTTGGGGACTAGCTGCATTTGCAGCAATGTCTTGGCTGCCTTCTCGCAGGTAGACAAAATGTTGGCCAATGTCCAAAGGCAGCTTCGTTTCAGCCGCTCCTCCTTGCCATCTAAGTATGTTACCAAATAGCTACCCGCCAACGCTGTGATCTTCTCCGATACGTGACCATCGCCCAACGACAGGTTGCAGAATCATTCTGCGGCATCGATTTGGCGTTGTATGTTTCCACCTGAAACGCACAATCTTTATCAAATCTGGGAATGTTTTGGGAGCGGGTATCGGTTTATTAATACCACTTAGTTCTTTAACGAGCACCTGTATGGCGCCCGGGATCCCAGAGAATATATTGATATTCTCGTTGCCTTGGAGAAAGTGAAACATTAGTAAGAGTAAGTTGATGATTGAATTGAATACCCATCTGGCAGGGCTGCCTCTCTGCGCACTCACTTGATCTGCACCCCGCACTGGGTGGTGTTCACGCTGTATTGGGTGAGCTCGTTGAGCAGACGCTTGGCCAGGGAGATACCTACGAGTCTGCTGCGCAGTCGAGGGGCACGCACCAGTTTCTCCGAGTGCCGATTGCCATTGTGTGGCAGTCCCACCACTTGCTCCTCGCTTATCTTCACGTTGTCGAAGTGAACGCGCCGCATCTGGGCATCGCGGCAACCAATGGTTGAGTGCTGCTCGCCTAGCCGAACGCCGGGCTGCTGCGAATCCACAAGGAAGATGGTCGTGCCACGGCCCAAGGAACCGGGAACGTTGGGCTGCTGTGTCTGGGCCAGCACCAGGAAGAGTTGTCGTTCACCGGGAGCACACACTACATACGCCTTTTCACCGTTCAGCAACCACGAGTTGGTCTCGGGCGTAAGCGTTGCCTGTGTGCAGAAGTAATCGTCCTCGGGCGGGGTATACTCATAGATTGCCTCGGTAGCTATCAGCTGTCCAGTGCCCAGAGCCAGCAGATAGCGTTGCTGCTGCTGTTGGGTGCCCACCTCCCGCAACAGGTCGACGACGACGCGATGTGCGTGCAATCCCAGGCCGAGGCTGGTTTCAGACGAGTCCGGCTCGCTGACCATCAAACTGGCACTCCAGCCATAGCCCCTGCCATCGTAGAAAGAAAATAATATATTATATACAATTTATTTATTTATTTATTTATTTAATTTTTTCTTTAATAATTTAGCGCGGCGCCACACTGTGCCACCACCTGACGTCTTCGACCACTTCTCCTTATCAATTGGGTGTAGAAGTTTAACTAATTCTATTTCAATTTTTCTCGATCTGGCATAGTCCAATTCGATATTGGCTATTTCATGTGCCTTAAAAATACAATCTACGACTACGCGTTTCTCCTTGTTGTCATAGTAATGCGGTGGCTGGAGTCCTCTTTTTTTAAATACAGCCCACGCCTGCTTTGACTGCTGCAGGCAGTCCGTCACCGTCAATTCGTATTCGCAATTCGCAACGTCTGCACCGTTGTCCCACGGCGGAGAAAATTCGACTTCATCTGCAGAAAATATTCTTTGGACATCATCCCATTGCTGCGTTGGTAAACTGAAAAATGGAAAAGAAACATAAAAGGTTAGGTTAGGTTAGGTTGCAGCGGCTGCCCGACTCACTGGGAGCCAGCACACTTAGGCCGTTTCCGGCCCGTTGTGATCTGCCCCTACTCGCATTGTGAGACCCGGTTATAAAGGTTATTAATTATTAAAAATTATGGAAAATTAAATGAAACTTACTCGTCCAGCTGTTGTCCAGGCACTGCAGTCACTGCAGTGTATGGGAGCACAACTGCTCGTGGGGAGTTCGAGGGGAATGTGGTGGGCAGGTGGGAAGGGGATGCCGAAGCGGGGGGCGTGGGAGAAAGGAATGTTGGGTATGAGGATGTGATCTTGGGGGAAGGGTATACTGTAGAGCGGGGCTTGGGAGTGGGAGAGGGAATTGTAAAGGGAATCTGGAAGGAGTCTTTTATAATTCCTCTCCATAAGAAAGGTAGCAAGTCTGACGCAATGAACTATAGAGGTATATCTAAGTTATCCGCTATTCCTAAAGTGTTTGAGAAAATTTTAACTCCGCACCTGCAGCACCTATGCAGATCACTTATATCTCCAACTCAACATGGATTTATAAGGCGGAGATCAACCACTACAAATTTATTGGAGTTTACCTCCTTTATAATAAAAGGCTTTCAAGGTAATTTGCAGACGGATGTTGTTTACACCGATTTTAGTAAAGCGTTCGATTCTGTAAACCATTCCCTCCTAGCACAAAAGCTCGACCTTCTAGGGTTCCCGCCCAATCTTCTGAGATGGATCTCTAGCTACCTGTGTTCTAGGTCTCAAAGAGTCCTTTTCAAAAACTCCCTGTCCTCTCCAGTTATGGTGACTTCGGGTGTACCTCAGGGCAGCCATCTAGGCCCCTTACTCTTTACTCTCTTTATAAATGACCTACCTTCTGTATTAACATACTCTCGAGTACTAATGTATGCGGATGATGTTAAGCTCTGTGTCCAGTATAAGGACATTTCTTTCCAATCCAGGTTGCAATCCGATCTCGATAGATTTCAGTCTTGGTGTTGTGCAAATTTATTAAACCTTAACGCTTCAAAATGTAAAGTAATGACTTTTCATCGCTCCAGCGCCTTTCTGGTTCCTTACACCCTTTGTGGTGGTTCTCTTGAGAGAATTACCCAGGTTGATGATCTTGGTGTTCTATTAGATCCCAAGTTAAAGTTTTCAGAACACATTTCCACCATGGTGAATAAGGCCATGGGCGTGCTTGGGTTTATAAAGAGGTGGTCAAAGGAATTTGAATCCCTATATAACAAAGACTCTCTACACCTCTCTGGTTCGTCCGATTTTAGAATACGGCTCTTGTGTATGGTGCCCTCAGTACAACGTACACCAAGACCGTATAGAATCAGTTCAGAAAAACTTTTTACTTTTTGCTCTTCGCGGCCTCAGCTGGGATGCAAGTGTGAGACTGCCGTCTTACTCTAACAGATTGCTCTTAATAAACCTTCCAACCTTAGCTAATCGTAGGAAAATGCTTGGCGTGATTTTTGTGCACAACTTGATCAAGGGTGACGTAGATAGCCCTGACCTGTTGAGCCGCATAAACTTCACGATTCCTATTAGAAGCACTAGGAACTATACACCCTTGTTTCTTCCGCTTTGTAGATCGAATTACTCCTTGCATTTTAGGGTCCTATGCTCGGATTATAATTCCCTCTACCATATTATATCTACCACTAACTCCCTTCCTAGTCTTAAATTACTGATACTCCTACATCTTTCCCGTAATTAGTAATTACTTTTCTTCTTTAGTTAGATTAGTTCTACTTTTCCTCGAACACTAGTCTAACACCTATCTTTCCTGCATGTCCGCGATCGGTTCGGTTTACGAGTCGCGCGTCATGCCTCAGCGCCCCTCGGTCGGTTGGGCGGGAGGTGGGCTGCGTTCTTGCCTGGGATCCGCGCGTAACAGCCATCGGCTGGTGTCGCTTGGGCCACTTGATGGTGCAGTCATTGCATATCAACGTCCTAAAGTAAAAATCGGCGTAGCGTTGGGTGCGAGGGTGGGAGTGGGAGAGGGAATTTGCGTGTAGATCACACACACACATGTGAAAAAAACTAGTACGGGACATGTTCCATACAAATTACAAATTGAAAACACACGGGACATATCCCATACAATTGAAAACCTAAAACCACATCAGATTCTGGAATTCCGTTTGTCTGGAATATGTCAACAAATTAATAGTGAATTCTTATAAACAATAGGAGAAGGGCAGCTTAAAAAGCTAACACCTGATTGCTGGTGGTTAACAGGACTAGGGACTAGGCAATTTAAAACGAGCGCTGCAGTTGTTCATGCTGTCCAGGCTGCTGCTGCAGCTGGAAGCTGATGCTCTTCGACTGCAAGTAGGGAACGGCGTTATTACGGTTGTTTCAATGGACTCGACGTTCAGTAAGATCTGGCTTGGGGATTTTACCTAGACTGCCGTTTCGCCAGTGTAGTCGTCAGATTTCTGCCGCCAACATCTTCTTTTTTGAATTTGTGGTAAAAAATAGTACTTTTTTTGTGGTGAAAAATAGTGCTTTTTAAGTGAGAAAAAATGTAGGTGAAGAAAGTTTCGAATGATGCCCGGGAAGCAACAATTAGGAAATACTTTTTTATTTGCTTCTTTTAGTCTCTACAAATTCTTTTAACCATGACTTTTTTTTGATTTCCTCTTGATTCGCATAATCTCCCAATACCAATTAACAGTGCCATAGTTCGCTTTGCTCCCTCCCGAGTAGGTTTCGAAAAATGTCACGGATAACCAGTACGTACCCATTGGAATGGATGATGGTAAATTGGCAGTTTCGAACACCATGTCTCGAGCGAAAAGATGACCCTGCAATGGGTGATAACGGAGTTATTCAGTCTCTAAGATGAATTCTGTGCTGCTAGTTACAACAAAAGGACAAGAGTGGTTGGCATTGGTGAACTTTTTCAAAGTTCTCAAAAACAATAACCCGTAGGGTAGGAAAGTCTTTCCAGCTAACAGGTCGCACGCATTAAATGAAACGTTCACCAGAAAGGGTTTATACTGGTTGTTATAATCCTTTTTAAAAATCTTAATATGAACCTGCAAGTAAACTTCTCTCAGACATTAATCGCTAAAAATGTGTATTTTTTCTTACAGCTGGATTCCTCAGTGGTTCTTTCAGAACACAGTCCATTTGAACAAGCGATTTCTCCCAATTAATGGCATTGAGGTTGCATGTGACATTTTCAATGAACCTCGGATTTGTTTTGCATTCAATATTTGTGGATCTCAGTACCAATTCGGGTATACATCCCTGTCAGAGTGTGTCCTTTTAATTAAATAAATATAGTTCGTGGAAAAATAATATTTATTACCTTTGGAAAAACCACCAACAAGCAGAGAAGAACGATCATCATCGCATGAAAACTAGCCACTGAAAGACCTAATGATTTAATGACATTATAAATCACCTTTTTCACTCGTAATTACACTACTAATCTACTATTAAAGATCAGTCTGGTCCGATTGAAAAGATTAACGCTTCTAATGACCTACGACAATGACAATGATTTTCTTCCCTCCTGCCCTCATTATCGGATCGTGGTCTAGGAAAAGCAAATTTTTTTTAGAAAACTATACCTCAGGGTGTATATGTATTTCAGTAGTAGCTTTCCCGGTTCGGAACATAACCAAAGACTAAAAAACTAACAATGAAATTCGTTTAGGCATTAATAATTTCAGTGATCCGAGTTCATCCCAATCGCGTTTAATCGCTAACGCGGGCATAGACTACGGCCGTACGTGATGGGCTGTAGACCTCAATAAAGTTGGAACGACCTGCGTATCCCTCTGGGTCAGAGCGATGCTTCACATTGCCATCGATACGGTTGTGACCGCCAAAGATGGGATCGTCTGAGGACAGCACCGCCTGATAGGTTCCCGCCCAGTTGGTGCCCACGCGATAGCCAGTAAAGCTCTGGTGTATGTGAAAGTTAAAGACGAAGACGAGGCCGGCACGCTCGAAGGCGATGATCTTGTCACCCTCGTGCTTCCAGCTGACGTAAGCGGGGCCGGAATGCAGCCACCCGTAGCGCTGCTCCGCCTCGTTCATGGCCCGATCGAACTCATTGAGGTATTTGTACTTCAGCATGTTGTCGTCCACCAGATTCCATTGCCGGCGGGCATAGTGGTACGAGTCGTTGTTGCCCACGCGGGGAAAGTCTAGCCACTCGGGATGTCCAAACTCATTGCCCATGAAGTTCAGATAGGCCTCTCCTCCGAGAGCGTGTGTGATCAGGCGTATCATCTTGTGTAGCGCCAGGCCGCGATCGATAATCAAGGAGGAGTCCGACAGCGTGGACATGTGCGTGTACATCTCCTTGTCCATCAGCCAGAAGGCAATGGTCTTGTCCCCGACCAGGGCCTGATCGTGCGACTCTGCGTACGCCACAGTGTTCTCCATCCATCGGCGATTGGTTAGGGTGTGGACCACGTCCCCCATGTTCCACTGGTCGTCGCTCTGTTCCTTGAGCAGCTCTATCCACTTGTCCGGTATGGCCATGCCTAGGCGATAGTCGAAACCAATGCCGCCCTCCGAGACAGGACGGCATAGCGTCGGCATTCCCGAGACATCCTACAGAGTATGTTTATGTGAAAGGGTTCGCAATGGTGAGCTAGGGACTGACTCACCTCTGCAATGGTGATGACCTCTGGGTCGAGCGTGTGCAGCATATGGTTGGCCAGGCCCAGATAGTTGAGGGCATCCGTATCGACATTCAGGCCAAAGTACTCATTGTAGTCGCCGCTGAAGCCCTCACCAATGCCTCGTGAATGGTACAGCATTGAGGTGACGCCATCGAAGCGGTAGCCATCAAAGTTATACTCATCGTGCCACCAGCGCAGGTTGGACAGCAGGAAACGCAGCACTTCGTACTCCACATAGTTGAATAGACGACTGTCCCACAGAGAGTGCTCGCCGCGGGCTCCATCGTGAAAGAAGCAGCTGTTGGTGCCGTCAAACTGGTTTAAGCCGTCCTGTACATTTTTCGAGGCATGCGAGTGGACTACATCCAACAGGACGTAGAGCCCTTGGGAATGGGCAACATCAATCATCCTCTTCAACTGCTCCGGATTACCGCAGCGGCTGGACGCGGCATAGAAGCTGGTCACCTGGTAGCCAAAGCTGGCATAGTAGGCGTGCTCCATGATGGCCATCACCTGGATGCAGTTGTACCCCTGCCGCTTGATGCGGGGCACAATACGATCGGCGAACTCTTCGTAGCTTCCCACGCGCGGCTCCTGCGAGGCAATACCCACATGGCACTCATAAATCCTCAACGACTTGGGCCTAGGCGGACGGGAATGCTGGCGCTGGTAGCGCTCCGATTCTGGTGGCTGCCACACGTACTGCTTGTAGTTAACTCCCTGGTTGGCCTCCTTCGGTGGCTGCACCACATACTTGGCCCAGGGCGACAGGCGATCCAGCAAGTGGTCAGAATGGTTCCGAATGATAACTTTAATCTCGCTCAGGTGCTTGATCTGTGGACTGCCGTCCTCATTGGGGGGCAAATGCAGTTCCCACTTGCCAAAGTCAAGTTTCTTGAAGGGATGCGACTCCCAGTGCCAGTGGTCTGTGGGGTGGGTAATCATTAGTTCTGTTGGCCCCAGCTGCGACAAGATTCCTACTTACTGAAGTCTCCTGCGAGATAAACATTCTTAGCCCCAGGTGCCCACTCGCGGGCAATGACCGAGTTGTCCGGCTGAAAGTGAAGTCCGTAGTATTTGTATCCCTGCGTGAACTGGTCCATTCCGCCATCGCCTTGGTCGATCTTGTCCAGCCACTCCTGGAGCACGCCATGTCTGCAAAGAATCAAACGCCAAACAGTTTAAAACTGCATCTGCGATTCTAAAATTAAAATCACATAGCGCGCAGCCCAGACATTGACACAATTTCGGCAGTCGACCCGGAAAGGCGTAGACATTGCCGGCCAAGGCCAAGATCATCTCATCCATGCTCCAAACACGCCGGCAACACGCAGAGGATCCACCAGATACATACATTCAACAAACACCCGACCCACACACACGCACATTCACACGCACGGGGGCAGCAAACACCGGTTGTGACCTTCTAATGACATTGCCAACACAATTTTTCCAATTGCATGTCTCACAGATGCATGGCGTTGTCCGTTCAAGCCAATGCAACTGATATGATTATGCATCAGCGACCGGCACTGGACAACAGTATGGAGGGGTTAGGCTTATCAGTCGCGAACATAAAGCCGGCGCCAACCTTGGAGTACACAACCTGCAGCGGGCGGATTTACTTACCGTCGTCGAATCTCACGCTCGAAAGGCCTCAAGTACCCGTCCGTTGAGAATAGTTTCTCGATGTCCTTAACCTTCACATTCATGGCGTCGCCCATGTCGGAAGGCGAAATCAGAAGATGAAAACGAAGAACAGAGCACAGAGAAACTACGTGTGAATATATATAGCTTCCACGACCGACGCCGACGAACTGTGATGCTTTATCAGCCTGCAACCCCACACAAAAGCTTTGCTTCTTTCTCGTTTGGTGAGCTTTTGTAGCGCCCAAAACAGCTGTTATCGCAAGTTTTCTTTTTCTTTTGATTCGCGCATATAAACATCAAAACAATGCTGCAAGCTGCATGATTTTCGGCCTGATAACAGAGTATGTATACGTTTAGTATATATAGACCTAATTGCCCCTGATTGATGATTGCCTTTACGGTTGACATATTTGAACCGGCATCGAAGCGTCATATGCAAATTGGATGAGATAATGCTGTTGTCGTCAAGTGCCAGGCATGTTCGTACAAACAAGTATACAAGTAGTATGTTTGAAAGTCAAACGACTCAACTTTAATAAAGAAAAACGGGTCTTTTCTATATACCACCAACAAATCACTCCATCCAGAGCCATCTATACGTTGAACTTATCATTAAAAGTAGAGCAAAAGCTATTAAAATGTAGTGCAATGCTGGTCGAAGTTGATAAATGAAGCGAGTGGAGGGGGTTCATCATAGTTGAACTACAATATTCCATACTGATCAGGACGTTTTCAATTGTACTCGCAAGTGCATAGGATTAGGACCACAATCCAGATACAATTAACACTAATACTACACACACAGAAACACGCAAGAAGTCCCCTAGGTAGGATCTAAAGGACGGCGCTGCTAACATTCTCGATGATCTCAAAAGCGGCGGAAATCTCGGCATCTTCCAGCAGACGGTTCACGGCAATTCTTATACTGGGACGCACCGGCTTGCGTTCCCTATTCTGCAGGTAGGCTGCCTCCACGACAGCCACTCCTCGAGCAATACACTGCGAATGGGAATAAGGTTAGACTACATTTGGAAGAGACCGCGCGGGGAGCAACAATACCTTATCGACAACATCCATGAGGAGCTTCCGTTCCGCCTCGAACGTTTCTTCGGGAAGTGCCAAATACAAGTGCTTGACGGGGGACAGCTTGTCCCCGCACAGGCGTAGCTTGGAGAAATGCGAAAAGATCTGATGCAATAACCGGGCTTTGGCCTGCAATTGCTCAAAGATTTGTGGCTCCCGCTCGAAACGGTCCAGGGCAGAAATGGCAGCTTGAGTCAACATGGGCGGCAGTGAGGCGGAAAATATATAGCCCAGGCCAGAGAGACGCTGATGCTCGGCTATGAAGTGTGAGCCCACGCAGAAGCCGCCAATGGTGGCCATGGATCCCTCCATTGCAGCGGATATTAGATCGATTTCATCCCGCTAACGGAAAACAGGAGATAAGTTTGGTTTTTATCGATCAAAAGTCCTTCACATACGTCAATATTGAAGTGCTCGGTGACACCCCGTCCTCCTTTGCCAAGTGTGCCAAAGGAAATGCTCTCATCGATGAAAATACGCAGTTTGTATTGCTTGCGCAGAGCGACGAGCTCGGGAAGCGGGCAAATTTCTCCCGAATTCATGTAGATGCCCTCTGCAACAAGGAAGCGACGCGTCTTAAGAGCCTTCTTGGGGTTCTTTTGATCACGCTTCTCCTGCTCGACAAGCAGGCGCTCAAGATCCTTGACATCATTGTGTTTAAAGAATGCGATCGTGCTGCGAGACGCATCCAATCCCTTTTGGATGGCAAAGTTTACAGCCTCATCTCTAGAATGGTAGAACAGCTATTGAAAAACCCCACTTGTAGCCAATTTTCAGAAATGACTTACACAAATATAATGTCACCACGCTTGGCATATGCGGGAATGGCGCTGGCCACGGTCGAAAAGCCATATGAATAGACAATAGCTTCCTCAAGGTCCATGAATTTGGCAATTCGCTCCTCCAGCTCCAAGTGCACATCCATAGTGCCATAGAAACCGCGAGGACCACACGATCCGACGCCGTATTTGCGCAAAGACTTGCAGGCCTCCTCCAGAATGTCCGGGTCTTCGAGGAAACCCAAGTAATTGTGCGAGCCCATATTGAGGCAGTCGTGTCCATCGACATTGATGCGCTTGCCCACTTTGGAGGCCACTAAACGGGTGCGCAGCAAAGGATGGTCCGGATCGGTCTCACCCACCAATGGTTCTGGCTGATAGTTCTCAATTATAAAGTCCTCCTCCTCTTTGGTCAAGCGACGCCGCCGTCCACCGCCCCGTTTATGGAGGAGTAGCCAGATGACGGTAATGAGTAGGAATATTTCTAGAACAATTGCAAACGTGGGTGTCTGTCCCAAGAGCCAAAGTTTTTCGCATGATGACGAAGGTAAACAAATTATAGGGGTCGACATACTCACATTTCGAAATATGGTCCCAATTTCGTTAAATAATTGAATCACCGCCATTTTGTGAGGTTCCGTTCAGTTCTTTCTGTGGAAAATCAATTGAAACCGCCTTAATTTCTGAATGTGGTATGTGTCATCCAAACGACGCTTTATTATCGCAATTTTAGTACATCTACACATATTTTATGAATGATGTACATTTTTTAAACACCGATACAAAGTTCTATCGGGAATTTATATACACAAAAATGTACCCACAGGTGGAATTATGTATGGATAATTCTAGAAAATACCTAGCTGATAATTGTGTGGTGTGTCGCTGGTGGCTGATATTTTAGATAAAAGCGTGCACATAAGTGTGCCGCACAACGCAATCAGCTGAAAAAAAATATCAGTGGTATTCCAGTCACAGATTTTAGTTTGATTTCGCTTTGATTAAAATCAATTAATATGTAAATGGGCGTATGCCAACAGACTTTAAGCACTAACCATACAATATATAGACACGACACTCCATACATTGAATTGGACCGCACCAAAATCACTGATGGCACCAGGCATCAGCTACCCGGTGAGTCGTGAGAGTGATGCGTGCTCACGTACTTTGCTTGTGGGCATGTGGGGATCAGCTACCCGACGAATCGTGAGAGTGAATGTGTGCTCATGTCTTTGCGTGTTTGCAAGTGTGTATGAGCGCACAAATATATCGCTTACTGCCTTGCCATTGGTCACAATAATGACACATTTTTTTTAAAATGGCGAACCGGTATGCCAATGCATTGGGCTATGCAGCAGGCCACAGGGGTAAGAATCGCATCGTTTTTGCTATTCTCTAGTGTGTCCTCGCTGTCTTCTTCTACAAGCAGCTGATTGTGATATGTTAAATTATAATTGAATTAAAAACAAACAAGCATTTTGTTTCTTTCTCCAAAACCAACATAAACATTTCCTGTAGACATTTCATGTTTAATCACAACAAATTATTTATTTTTTATTTATAATAGTTAGCTATAATTTAAATTAACACTAACTGTGTTGGTGTTGTGTTGGGTTTGCTAAATATTTGTAGCGTAGTGTTGATAAGAAAAGGGGGAAATTGCCATTGGGGGGTGATTTTTTTGTTTGGAGGTGGGAGGTAGGGAATGTTGTGTTCTTTGCATGAGATAATAACTTTTTCCAGTGTTGACGTTAATTTACTTATTTTTTTGTTTCCGTTTTTTTTAATGTATTTGTGAAGAGGTGAGTTTGAACTGTTTAAGTACTGTTTTGTAGGTTTTGGCTGTGATAAGGTCTCTTTTTTGTTCTATTGTGGGTATGTTTGATTCGAAGAGCAAATTGGGTATAGGGGTTGAGCGTAGTGCTTCAAGGGATGTGCGGATTGCAGCGTTAAATAAAGGTTTAAGTTTATTAATCGTTGATTTAGGGGCGTGGCCGTAGATAAAAAGTGCATAATCTATTTTTGATATTATGCTTTAGTTATATTTAAAAGTGTGTGTGTGTTACAGTTTAGTTTAGGGCTTGATAGGAATTTAATGACGTTAAGTTTGTTATTTAAGGCTGGTTGAATTTGTTTTATGTGTGAGTCCCATCTTGTTTATTGTTTATTGTTAGTCCTAAGATTTTTAGGCTAGTGACTGCGGGGATCGGGGTATTGTTGCACGATATCTTGCAGGTGCAGTTCTGCTTTCGGCAAATGTGGAGGTGTTGGCATTTTTGTAGGGAAAGTGATGCTCCTGAATATGAACACCATTCATGAATGTTAGAGAAGAGGTTGTCTAGGTTGTATGTTTGGTTTTTTTGCTTATTAAGGGGAATAATTAGGAAAGTCGTCGGCGTAAGCGCTGAATTGTATTTCTTTTTGCAGGCTGATGATGTGTGAGAGTTTGTTGTGACCGATATTGGTGATCCTTGGGGGATACCATTGTAGAGTGGGTATGGGCGGCTAATTATATTTTTAATTTTTGTTCTTATTTGCCTGTTAGACATAAAGTTTTTAATGAAGTCTGTAATTTTCGGTCCAACTTTCCAGGTGTTTAGCTGGTCAATTATGGTGTGCACTCCGACTCTGTCGAAAGCCTTTGAAAAGTCAAGGGCAATGATAGATGTGTGCTTTTTGGATCTCAGCGACCTGGTTATTAGATGGTCTGCGAGGAGCAGATTGGTTGGGATGGATAAGGTTATTCTGTGTTACGAACCTGGGGTATACATACCCACATACCCTGGGGTTTTATTTTTACCGGTCGATCTCTTTTTATCTCCCATCCGTTTCTCCCTAGCCACCAGCCGTTAGCGCCCGCTGCACTGCCTTTCGCTCGATGTTCCTCTCTTTCTTTATTTTCTCTCTCTTTTGCCATCACCGGTACTTGCCGAGTGCCGGTGCGTTGGCGCCTGCGCTCAAGGGAAAAAGGGAGGTGGGGAACGGACAAGGAAAAGAAAAGAAAATGGAGATTGCCGTGAGAGAAAGAGCTTGATACAAGAGAGAGGATAGCTCAAAGCATCACATGCAGCCGCTTTGGGTTTTCATGTAATGATGAACGCTGTTTCCTTCTTTGATGTAACATGTACGGCGACCAGATTTTGATGAAAATGTTTCTGTTTGAATGTGAACGATCTTGCAGAAATTATTTGTAGGATTGGGATTGGGAAATGATCGCTTCCATGAGAGTCATCGACTATTTTCCAGTTAGTGAAGGGGGTGAGTTGGGGAGAGCATAACGAAAGGTCTACTCGTATGTGGGTGAATGTATTGTGCGTGGAAAAGTGGAAGGGGAGCCGTCGTTGAGTATAGTGAGGTTGGCGGTTTGGAAAAACTTTGATAGTATTCTGCCTCTTCTATTGTCCTGGGGTGATCCCCAACTGTGATGCCAGCTGTTGAAGTCGCCTAGGATAATTTGGTTGGTATTGTGTGTTTCAAAGTGGTCGTTTAAGCATTTGAGTGAAAAAGGTTTGTTGGGAGGGATGTATGTTGAAAGGATGTTAATTTTTGTTTTTGATGTAATTTCTATTCCGAGTGTTTCTAGGTGTCGAGATTGGTTTGATTGAGAGTGTTGTATGGATTTGTGGACTAAAGTGGCTACTCCACCAAATCTGTTGGATGCTGTGTTGGAATAAATATGGTAATTTACTGGGACGGGGGAGGGGGTATTTGTGTTGAAGTGGTGAGTTTCTTGGAGACTTATGATTTGTGGAGAGTATTTTTTTATTATAATTAAGAGTTCATTGTAGTTGTTTGTGTATCCTCTAATGTTCCATTGTAGTATTTTGAGCATTGCTATAGTTTTGAGTTTAAGCGTTTAAAGTTGGTATTTGGTTTTGTTTTGGATTTAAGCTAGAGTTAAGTATAGGATTTTTGTTTTAAATAGATTCGCTGTCGCTGTGTTGGTTCTTGTTTTTGGCTGTTCTTGGTTTGGTTTTTGTTTTGGTTTTGGGGGGCTTAAAGTTAGTAGATAGGGGACTAGACTTATCTTTAGGAAATATTCTTAGTTTTATATCTTCGGTGGGCTGCGATGTATGAGATTTGTTTTCCGTATTGGGAATGTTACTGTCTGTTTCCATGTCTTCTGCTACGATATGATGTTGTTGATGTTCTTTTTGTAACTGTGCTGTTTCGGTTGATCGTGCTGTGGTTGACTGTGTTGTGGATGTGTTATGGTTATGGGATGTGGAAGTAGATGGGGAGTTTCTTAGTTGCTGCGTGGCGCTGGTTTGTGTGTGTGTGCATGGGGAATTGGGTGATGTGTGTGTTGGTGTGTGTGTTGTTGTTGTAAGTGATGTTGATTGTGCAGCTGTTTTGGCGTAGGTATTTCTCATCTGCTGGTTGTGTCTATTGTGGTATATATCTAGTGCAGTTTTGTGATCGACTTGTTCGGTGATTTTTATTGCAGTTAATTCCTGTTGCTTAAGGAATGTCGGGCATTTGCGGTCGAGAGGGCTATGTTGGTAGACGGCTTCAGGGTTATTTTTGCAGTTTAGGCAGTTCTCATCTTTTTGCAAAGTTCTCCTTCGTTTGTATGCTTTCCTTCTGAGCAGTTTTTGCATGATTCTGGACTCTTACAGATGGTGGCAGGGTGACCAAAACGTAGACAGTTTTTGCATTGAAGGGGAAGGGGGATATAAGGTCGCACTCGGACGATTTCGTATCCGATGTTAATTTTTTCGGGTAATTTGTGTGTTGCGAATGTTATTATAATAAGTCCCGTTTCTGTGAGTGTGTTGCCTTTTTGGTTTGGGTTGTTTGGTTGTTTTTTTAGAATTTTTCGTACTTCTGATACGTTCTGCGCTTTTAGTTCTTGTAGGATTTCGTTCTCGGTTATGTAACGTAGTACATTGCAGTATATAACTCCTTTTGTAAAGTTTAATGTTTTGTGTTCTGTTGCTGTAATGTCTATGTCTGTCATTTTGGTAAGCCTGAGTAATTTAAACGCTTGCAGTTTAGTTTTAGTTTTAATAAGAAGAGAGCCGTCTCTTATTTGTTTGCACATTTCCACTTCCCCTCCACAGGCATAGTCTATGGTTTTTTTAATGACGAATGGTGATACCTTTTCGAAAGATTCGTTATCATTTCGTTTTAAGACGATATATTTGGGTTCGTTTAGTTGTGCGTTGTTGGTTGTTCTGTTTAATTTGCTTATGTCCGGTGGCTCGTGCATGGTTATTGTTTTTGGGCTCAAGCCCGGCGTAACTGTTTGTGTTGTGTGTTTGTTTTTTTGTTTTCTCTTTTGTTCTTAATATTTGTTTGTCACGGGTTTGCTTTTGCGTTTAGCGGTTCCTATACAGTTGCAGCACGTCTTGTCTCTCGAGAGGTTGAAGTGATACTGAATCACAACAAATATTTCCCCAATAATAGTGATAAACGTCATAAACATCAAATGTCCCAAATCGCTTCTTGGTCGACAGACGGCATATATATGTAGAAACCATTCCAGCAATAATTAAAAAAAAAAAAAAAGCAGTTTTGGTTAAGTCGCTTTCAATGCATAGATTTATTTGTTAAACTTTCCTTGCTTATAGTTGTCTTCCAACTGTTAATGTTGATTCATCAATTTAAAATAATAATAGTAATAAAACGTTAGAACAAATTGTACTGTCTAGAGATTGTGTACTGCCAAAAAATTTAAAATCATGTGTCTGTGTTTTGCTCTACGGGAGCAAAAGAGAAATGCCCATTGGAAAATATACACCAAATATAATAGTTCGCAAGAGGTGGATGTGGATGTCGTAGACTACATTTGACCAATATGAAATGAAATGGTATCTGGGTTTTCTTTCATGGTACACAGTTTAGTATTATGCTGTTTTGTGTGTCGCAAGATCGGTTTTGGTTGCCATTTGTGGTGGTTTGGACTAGCCCAAAACGGCCAGACGCTTAAAACTGGCCAGACTAAGGTTAATTTTTGCTTTAATCGGTTTGTTAATGTTTTAAAACTATCATATAAAGTTTAGTTTAGTTCATTTTTTGTTTGCTTCTGTCCAAATGAAGACTTTCCTGATGACAGGTGGACAGAGATGCGCCAGTGCAGGATGCCGCCGTCTGCTACTTCTTGTCGGCGCCAGAATTGGACTGTGTGGAGTATGAATATTGAGAAAAATAATGATTGATGGCACCTCCATCATTATTGCCAGTGACTCCTCCTACATTGCCGCTCGCGCCTCCACTCGCATTACCGGCCGCTGCTCCGCCAGAGCCCTGAGCCTGTTGCTGGAGAGGAGGCAATTCAAGTGCATTTTATTTAGTCTTCTGTCGACGGCCGAAACGAATGAATGTCTATGCTTACCTGCCACCAGGACATCCACTGTTGTTGTTGCTGTGGATCGGCACCCTGCCAAGCGTGCTGCTGGTTTCCATAACCAGCTAAAATAAAAAACGTGAACATTTTAGTTGCTTCATCTAAGCGGATTGATGTCTATTCCCCGTACGCACCCTGCATTTGATTATATCCCCCCCAGTATGGTTGCTGGTCTGCGGTCTGTTGCTGCTGCTGCTGTGGGTACTGTTGTGACGGCTGCTGTTGCTGCTGCCAGACGGCTGTCTGATGCTGCTGCTGTTGCTGCTGGCTATAGAAACTCCATTTGCCGCTAAGAGAGGACTGTAAAGAAAAAATCGCGCATTAGCAGACAGTCGGTGGTGACTGGTCTGGTACACTCACCTTGCCGCCGCCGGCTGTTCCACTCGTTTGCTGCTTGTACTGATCATAAACACCACCACCACCTCCTACGCCACTTCCGGCCGAGTTGTTGCCATACTTAGGCACAGATTGGGCAGCTGACCGCTCATAGCCACCGCGACTATCTTCTTTGGTGTCGCGGTGGCCAGGCCGAAAATCCCGTTGTTGATGAGTGGCTCCTCCGGAGCGGTAGCTACTCTGGCTGCTTCCCCGATTCCGATCCGTACTGCCTATTCGGCTGCGATCATTGCCGCGATCTCGATCGCGATAGTCTCGCGAGCTACCGTACCCGCGGTCATCGTAACCGCTTCGGCGGTTGTTCTGCATCCAGTTTTGTTGGCCTCCGCCGCCGCCACCGCCACCGCCACCGCCTCCGCTGCCGCCAGTGTATCCACGATTACGGTTATCATAGCCACGACTTCCGCCGCCGCCTCCGCCACCACCTCCATAGCCACGATCGTCGTAGCCACTCCTGCGATTGTTCTGCATCCAGTTCTGTTGGCCACCGCCGCCACCTCCGCCTCCATAGCTGGTGCGACGATTGTCATAGCCACGGCTGCCACCTCCGCCACTGTTGCTGGAATAACCTCCGCTGCCGCCACCACCGCCTCCGCCGCCACCACGCCTCGAGTCATTCCATCGGCTTTCGTGTCGCTGCCCGCCATATTCCCGGCGACGATCATCGTTGTAGCGATTGCGGTTGCGTTCGTCACGTCGGTAATTGTCGCGGCCGCCCCGAGATCGCTTGTCCCTGGACCTGTCCGCATCGATGGCCTTCTTGCCCTTCTCATTGTACTTCTTGACCTCGCTCTTGGCCTCTTCGCCGCTGAGCTCCGTGTAGATTATGTCATCGAACCAGCCAAACTCCAGCGAGGGCAGAGTGAAGTTGGCTGCAAAAAGAGTGATTTGGCATTACAATTACGACTGCAGCTTATGCTGTGTAAAATTTACATTTTATCAATTTACACATTACACATTATATAAAGTAAGAGGCCAGGACAGGACTGGAATAGCGGATGTGGGACAACTGTGGGAAGCGTGTGAGGGCGAATACTTGTTGATTGATAGATTTGAGAGACAGATTTTTGAACTCAAAGGAGCAGCAGCTGTGCTGGAGTTCAAGCGGTTGGTTACTAGGATTGAATTGAATGATAGATCCTATCCTCCAGTAAGGAATGAAATGTTAAAATCTTTTTTTTTCTGCGGGGAATTTTTCCTTGGAACAAAGATTTTTGAGGAAGAGGCGCTCGCACACTTTACTCCCCAGTTGCTTTCAGGGTAGAGGGGGTTTTGGGATTGCAGGGGACATTATAGATAGATAGATTTATGAATAAAGAAAATCATAATAAAATCGAAATCATAAGAATGCGAGATATCTGTAGAGTCTTACAGTTACAATTACGTACAGATATACATAAAATGCAGCTGCTTACAAACTAAATACTTTACATAACAAATTGTATTTCATAGTTTTTCTTTTATCTTTTTTTTAGTTTTTTGTACATAAATGCCTCCTTAAAGTAGAGTAGTATGTATGTTTGTATGTATATGTATATATAGATATACAATTGTACGTTATCTGGATATTTGTCAATTGTTTCAATTCGTTGCCATGTGTGGTGGACAATATTTACCTCGTAAGTTATTAATTGTTGATTCTTTAACTGTAAAAGCATTTCCCTTTTCCTCTTTTTCGGCGATCCGACGTTTCAACTCATCTTCGCCGGGTATGCAAACGACAGCAATGCGCTTGAAGTCGTTGAAACCCTTCATTTTACGTCGCTGGGCCGAGGCATAGGCATTCGTCTACAAGTATATAGTTGATCGTTTGGTTGGTTGGGGTTGTGAATAGATTGTAGTCTGCCAGTTGTTTTTGTAGTTGGTGGTTGTTGGTTCTTGGGGATGGTTGGTTGCAGTTGTTGTAGTTTTGGATAGTTGGTGAGAAACGAATTACGTTGATGATTCGGTTGTTTCAGGACGATGCAGACCCCGGTAAACGCAGAAGTAGTCGCCGTGCCGTCGGGAGACACCAACTCCGTATTCAGTTTGAGTTTCAGTTTTGGCGCTTACAAGCTAACACATACCTGTCACAAGGTCACTCACACCCACCCACACACTCCACAGCACTCCAATCCACTCCGCCAGGGAGTAGGGAGGGGAGGAGTACCGGGCGGATTAGGGTGCGGGGCTTGTACTCATAAAATACCTAGGACAGGGCCTTGGGGGCCCTATCATCAACAACTAACAACAGTTGACTAATAATTGCATATATATACATATATATATTATATATTTATATTATATATACATATATATATATAGGGGAAGAAAGGGTTGGGGAGGACGATAATATTTTAAGTATAGGTACAAGTGGTGTGTTGGTGCTCTGTTCGTTGTTATCGGGTGAAGCAGCATCGCAAAGCTCTCTCTGTAGATACACATACATATATATATATGAGATAGTTGGCATTTAGAGAGAGAGAGTAGAGAGTAGAGAGATAGTAGTACATACTAATACGTATAGTATACATATGTGATTAGATTGTAGACGAACAAATGCGATCGAGCGACTTGATGCTGATCGGATTTAGATTTGGTTTTTGTGTATGTTTTTTGTTTACTTACAGTGGCTTCCTTGCCGCACGCTTCATCTTCCATCTTTCTTCCTCCTTCTTCTCCTCCTCATTCACTCCTCCTTCTCCTTGCCATCTCAACATTCCTCCTTCTCCCTTCTCTTACACTTCCCTCTCCTCAAACACTGCCCCGTCAACTGTTGCACCTATGTAAGACTTAATAATACAGATATGTTTGGTACACACTCTGGCACTCTGTCAAATACTTACTGGCATCGCACATACTTAGAGACAATAATTATCGGATCGACTTACACGTCTAGGACGTACCTGCCTGCCGGCTAGGCAGTTGGCGGCGCCCCCCAACACTCCGAAACGGGGGAGGGAGGGCACTTGGGATTACCTTTCGTGCGAGCAATGAGCAATTAAATGCGTATTCAAATGTACAGAACAAACGAAAAAGTAATGGTAACAGAGTTGTGGGTGGAGAGGTGGGGCCTCATTCCCGGAGGAACCAGACCCCACATTCATATCACCGCTTGGCGCCACTTGCATGGCGGGGCGGGTGCCAATTCATCATCAACGCATAATTCTCGCTTGTTTCGTTGTGTTAAAGTTTTGTTGTTGTTGTTGTTGTATCGGTCGTTGTTCTCTGTGTTATCTTGTGTTTGTGTGTACGTGTATGTGTGCGTGTTCGTGTGTGGGGGAGGGGTTGTGTCTGTAGGGTGTCTGTATGTTTTACCTGATCGAGGATGAAATTGCGACGCCGCTTCATGGCGATATCTTCTAGGGCTCCCAGGCTATTCAAGCAAATCTCCAGCACCTTATCCCAACGGCCTTTGTGCACCGTTTTGCGAGAGGCGCCATCGATCTAAGCAGACAACGAAATGGATGAGAGTTTGCCATCTTTTGAATGGAATTTTAGTTGGAATGGGTGTGCTGCCCTGTAAGACTTACCGTCATCTTGGCTATGATGGAATCGGGTCCTATGACCTCGTACCGCTTGTCAGCGTTATCTGCCACATGCTTGAGGGTCCAGTGAGTTTTTCCGGCTCCAGGAAGCCCCACTAAAAGAATGACCTCACACTCCTTGCGAGAGCCGGCACGCTGTGGTCCGGCTATTAATTGCTCCACAGTCACCAGGCCAATCAACACGTAGTCCGACAGTAGAGCGGCTGTATCTCTGGGTTCGGGAACCACTTCCTCGTACTCATCATCACGCGACTGTGACTTCTCCTTTTCCTTCTCAGTCTCGGTCTTTTCGACGTCTTCGTCTGTCTTGATGCGCTTATTGGGCGAGGGTCCATCCTCATCCTCTTCCTCATTGGCGGTCGAGGATTTCTGTTCATCTGCTGGTGCCTCCTCGGTTGCCTTCTCAGCGTTGGCATCGCCATTCGAAACTGCTTCTGTTGTTCCAGGAGCTTCAGTGGATGATGGCTCTGCTGTAACCAAAATGTGTTAAAAATATTTCGTTTTATTAGAGGAAGAATGCATCCACCAACCTGTCTCCAAAGTTTCAGTAGCCTCTGGCTTCTTTTCAGCATCTTCAGCCGTGACCTCCGCCTCTACCTTTGGTGCCGGTTGTTCTTCCTCTTCGGATTTCTCTGGTTTATCGGAGTCCTCCTCATCGACCTTCTCCGAAGACGTTTTCGAATCATCTTCTTTCTTCTCGACCTCATCGTCGTCAGCGGTAGCCTCGTCCAGAACCTTCCACTTTTCGCCATCGTTGTCATCTTTATCGTCTTCCTTGTCCTCTTCCTTGCGATGCTTGCGGCGCTTGCGTGTTGGCCTCTCTGCGTTCACTAGCAACTGTTCGCCATCAGAGAAATTCACCGAATACTCGTAGCCCTTGGTTACAATGTGTGGAAAGAGGGCTTCCTGCTCGCCTAGGATGCCTTTCTCAAACTCAAAAGCCACTCCTAGGTCTTCTCCATTGAGGGTATACTTGATTGTGCACGGCTCGCTCTCCAGATCTAGATAGCATCCAATGACGTCGTCCAGCTGGTAGGGCTTGCCGTAGTCTACGAACTCGCCCTCATTGGCCTTGCGTCCTGTCTCGCAGTAGCCAAAGGAATGTTCTGCTTCGCCTAAGAGTAGCGAAGTCGTCGGCTTCGAGAAACCAACTCGAAAGCCGCGCACATGGGGCTCATCCCGGAAATGATGCGAATTTTCCGGCTGCGATTCCTCAGCGAGGCGCACCTCAAAGCAGACCTTACCATCGCGCACTCCGTAGTTGGCGCGAGCACCAGACCAAATCAGGGAATAAATCTCCGATGTTAGAGGCTTGGCCGAAGCAAATGTGGTCGGATCGATGCGAAGATGCAAGTCTGAATCCACTAAAAGGGAGATATAATGACTGTACCTGGCATTCTTATCACTTCTCAACAAGTGCAATACTTACGCCAGCTTAGTCCCACTTTGTTCTCCTCGATAGTGGGCTCATCCTCTGGCACCGTGCGCTCCTCGGCAGCTGGCTTGGGCTCGCGTTTCTCTCCACCGCTGTTGCGATGCTTGGGAGAGCGGGAACCACTACGGGAGCGCGACCGGCTGTGCGAGCGTTTGCGACGCTCATGAGGTTGGTCCTCAGACTTTTCCTGTTCTTCGTCCGCCTTGGGGGCAGCAGGCGTCATCTCCTCATCGACGTCCATTTTCTGGCTGTCGCCGTTCGCCTGAGGCTCAGCCTTATCAGCTGGGATATCTGCGGCCTCTTCTGGGACAGCCTGCTCTGCCTGGAGCGGCGGCTCCTCCTCATCGCCGTCGTTGGCATCGCCTTCGGCCTGCTCCATCGGCTCGTCAGCTTCTTGGCCTAGTTCGGCAGTGGCTTCATCGGCTTCCTCTGTCACTGCCTCGTCGTTTGCCTCAAGTTCGTCGACTTGTGGCTTCTCCTCATCATTGGCAGCTTCGGACTCAACTGTGTCTTCTGCTTCCGGCTCTGCTGAATCGGCCTCGGCCTCGAGATCAGACTCTGATTGCGGGTTCTCGGCGGCTGTCACTGATTCTCCTGCCTGGTCTTCCTCTTCCAAGGTCTCGAGCTCTGGCTCTGTGGCGACGGGTGCAGCTGCAACGGGAGAGGGAGAGCGGGACATTGAGCGCGTGCGACGCTGACGTCGGCTTGGTGTGACTGGTGCGCCATCTGGTGGCGGTGGCGGAAATGTGGCAGCGATGCAAAAGTGAAAATTCAAAATGGAAATGGAAATGAAAATGCAATGTAAGATTCTCGTGCATTATATAAGGAAAACTTATAACAACATGAATTCACGCTGAGCCACAGACACTCACACTAACAAAAACAGGAATATAACGCGGTAAGCCACTCACTCACTCACACTATTGCACAGACACTGAGGCACAGACCAGACACACAATGCATACACACAAACTTACCTCCGTCGCCGGCTCCGCCACCTTCGACATGTGCCCGGAGACGCTCGATGAGCACGGCTTTGACTCCTTTGGTGTCCAGACCGCGCGTTTGTAGCTCGTTGCGCAAGTCCACCACCTTCATTTTATCCAACTTAGCCACATCCATTTTTACGCTTCCGTTTTGGATTGGCGGCAGAAACACACACACACTCGCCTGCACCAACACCAACGCACCGACGGGGGCTGATGATGCGAAAAAATAAGGAAAAAATGCGAAAAAAATGAAACGCGCTGTCGTTCAATGGGCGCACGCGTTTAAAATGTCTCCAGATTGAAGTAGTCTGTTTTGTTGCACTCGTGCACACTAAATTAACTCCAAAATTCAGATTTACATTCGCATTAATTGCGAATAAATAAATGGCCTAAAACCGAACGCGTTGAAGTGAAGTTGGCTGCGATGTGTAGGGTGGATGTTAAATATATATTGATCAGTGTATCGATATATATTTTTGGTGACAATCTGTTTGTAGATGATACATATTTGTAGTGGCGAATATATTAATATATCATCTAAGGCACAACTTTACTGTATCGGATCAAATCGACACAATTTTTTTGTTGTTTCACATTCATATATCACATGCATACATCTTTTGATTCCACTTATCGAAATACAGGGCTAGTTGAAAAAAAATATCGGTACTTTTGTGCGATAAGTGGAACGAATTCGGCGTTTATTTTAAAAACTCTATTAGAGACGACATGACAACCGAAGTTGTGATTGTTGCGAAGTTGTGATGTTTCAGCATCTTCACCACTATAACTATGGCAATGAAAGTATTTTTTTTGTTCAATTTAAGGCATATGTATGAGTTTTTTCTTAGCTCCACACCATCCTTTCCTTCCTTCATTGTAAAAAATTATTATTTTCATAATTATTTTCATAATTATTTTTAGTAATTATTATGGATAGTTAATATCACTGAGGATTATCTGTAAAACTTGAAATGTACTTATTATTATACTATAAACAGTAAATTTGATCAATTGAATTAGAAATCTTTTTCAGAAAACAGTGCCAAGTAAACTGGTTGACTGATTGTTAGTACTTGAAATTGGGTTAGTACTTCAAAATTGAGTTTGAATAAATTTTTCGTATTTAAAATTAATTATTGAGTAATATGATTCGATGGCCGTTCCCAGTTCTCTGCATTTTCTGCATTCTGTTCTCCGTAAGTACCGTTAACGTACCGTGCTGCTACCATTTCAACATGCAACTTAACACTTCCCGACCTGAACCTGAACCATCTCAGATGATCCATCCGCATGGGTTACTAGCAGCGTCGGTCCATAGTTCGCAGCATCCTCGAGATTCCGACGAGTCGCTCAGGCCCGCCCAAAAAGCCGACAATGGCGCAGGCTCTCACGAGCAGTCACCGGAAATCGGATCCAACAGCCGACTGGCTACGGGTCTGCACCATGCACGAAACTTGCAAACCCAGTTCAGTTTCGAGGGAGGCGGCCACGGTGGAAAGCGGCGAGTTACAGACGATCTTTCCAAGGTGCAAGACATCCCATATCCATATATCTCGCAGCATCGACGAGGCTCGAACGAAAAGCTCCAGCTACAGGCAGCCCATGTTGACATTGAGGGGGCAAAGAAAGTCGAGAATGCGTCGGACCGAGAGCAACCACGGAAATTGGAATCAGGGTCAAATAGCGGAAAAAAGAACCAGGAGAGAGCCAGGGACAGGCGAGAGGGCAGAGGGGAAAAGGGGCGAGAGGGCAGAGCGGAAAAAAAGCGAGATTCTGAGCTTACCTTGCGAATGAATACGAAAGGGTATTTGGAATATAAAGTCACCTACCCTGTGTGGCAGGACACGCGGCTTGCTGCCAAGTTCTTGAGCCGAATCCCTCGAATCCACTTGCAGTCGTTCCCAGTCGTCAAATACTATCCAGACGATGCTAAGCTTGCCGAAGTGTGCAAAACCAAGTCGACCCTGTTCTCCAGATACAATTACAGCAATTTCGCCTGGGCTCAAAGAAAAAAGTGGAACTATGTTCTCCGCCATAATTACCGTAAGGCATTCAAAATTAGAAAACAGGACTCGGAAGCGAGAGACCCGACTCACTCCGACGCAAATTCTTGCCATGCTAGGCCGGTCAGGTATTTTACTGTCGTATCCTATCTTAATTGCGCAATATGGGCCTATCAAAATGCTGAATTCGATGTACCAAAGTATCCGATGCATCAGGAGCGACCCTGAAATACATTTGCGGGAAAACTTACTACATAAGCTGGGCCTGTGGTATGTCGTTATGTCGTTATGAATCACGCAGGTAACGATTCCACAGTAATTTATCGTCTTTGTGGTTGCCCAGTTAGCGTAGAATCATTCATATATGTATATATCAATAACTGATAACAGATAACAATAACAGATAACTATTTTTGGTTCCTATATAATAAATCGGACGGGTTTGTAAACTACCAAGGCACTATGGTTTTTTTTCCGTTTTTTTTGGCATAAACTCTAATTTAAAATCAATTGAATTGAAATATGGTTTGAATACATATTTTAGGCTCCCAAGATGACCTACCAAGTTTCAAATAATTTGGGGCACTATTTCATATAGCTGCCATATAAGCGATCTGTCCGACATGCAACAAGGCTTTATTAAACATTTTTGTTTTTTATTTTCTATTATATTTAATCAAAAAAAAAAAAACAATAACTATTATTCAAATTCACATTTTAGTATTCATCTCCATTATTAGAGCTTCATTCTGAAAGAAAAGATACATTTAACAACATTTTAAATAGGTTTGGTTATGTTATTTACTATAGAAGTTACTCACTTTTCTTCAAGTTCAAAGTATTCATCTTCTGAAGCAATAACCTCAAGTCCATCCAGTTCGTAATCTTCGTCGGACGAGTTCTGTGTGGAATCTGGATCATCATTTTCACATTGAATTTCTAAATGTGGTGCTTGTAGTAGAGATATAACTTCTGCTGGTATAGTTTTCTTTTTGATTGTATTTGGTCGTTCTTTTAAATAGGTACTGGACAGCAACGGATCAGAAGTATCCATTGATCTATTGAAAACGTCTGTAATATTGTCTAATCGACTGCATTTTCTAGCGTGGCCTCTTCTATCGCTCTTATATAATTTATTTCGGGATTCTGATGCATGTTCCCCAAGGCATCCAACAGGAACTAAACAAGTGTCTATTATTTGGTACCCATGCACTAAGACTTTGTGGACAGTAGGCGACATCGGATACCAAGGATATTTTTTCTGATATGCCACAAAAACTTTAGCACAGAAGTCTTTAAACTTTTCCGAGTTTATTTCGTACTCGCAGTTAATTGTTATTAGAATTGTATGAAAACTTTGTAAAAGATCATAATCAAAATCAAGAATTGATGACAGTAAAGCTGCATTGGAAAATGCTCTTCTCGCTGTGTTGCCGTCATTGGAGTTTCCACTGCCATTTGAAAGAGGCTTGTCCACATTTAGGCCCATTTCTTTCATAATTTTTAGTTGTAAAAGTCTTTTTCGTTAGATTTTTTAGCTGAAACTGTGGCAGCATGTATGAGTAAGGGAGATAAGTTGTTATTCTCCTCTGAAAGTTCCGCGGCTAATTTTCTATTCAAACGTAATCACATTTGACCAGTGCATAATGCATAATGCGTAATGACCAGTGATTTCTATGAATAGGCTTTTCCAAAGCCAATTTGCGTGCTTTCTCTTAAATCTTTCTACAGTTGAATTACATTTAGGCAATTGTTTTTTTAAATAATTGACAAAGTCTTTTACTTTTTCATTTATCGACGTTATGCTTTCGTTATCTAAATGTTTTTCTGCGATGACACTCAATATGTGCTGATGTACAGCGTCTCCTGAGCGATTGTTGTTGCTCCAAATGTCAACCAGCTCAGCACGACTGAACACATATGGTACTAGAAAAATGTGATTTTTTCGAAAACGTGTGGATTCGGACAAAAAGGATTAGTTTCTCATTAATCTGCACAATTTGGTTAATAGTTTATCACTTACAACATTTTGCAACGCTTTGCCATGCAAAAGTACTGATCCACGAAACACAACTAGACTTGTTAAGCTCGTTCTAAGAATACACATAAACAAAACACGGTACAATTGGACAAAAACACATAACAACGACACAAACATTGGTAAACTATAGTTTAACATACCTGGACAATTGTTTTCCATATTTATTCACTTCACTTTTGTGTAAACTTTCGGCAGAGCAAACAATCAAAGTCGCAAAATTTTTCCCGCCAATTTCATACAAAACAGGTGTTACATAATCAGCTGACTTTAACAGCTCGCAAGCAGAACAGTATTGCTCCACATGTTATAGTTTAATATTTTTTTATCTGGCTAGGGTTTTTAAAAATAAAAAATCAACAAATTTTTAAAATACTAAACAAAAAAAAAATTTACTTTATGCCAAAACTAACGGAAAAAAAACCATAGTGCACTATAACTATGGCAATGAAAGTATTTTTTTTGTTCAATTTAAGGCATATGTATGCGTTTTTTCTTAGCTCCACACCATCCTTTCCTTCCTTCATTGTAAAAAATTATTATTTTCATAATTATTTTCATAATTATTTTTAGTAATTATTATGGATAGTTAATATCACTGAGGATTATCTGTAAAACTTGAAATGTACTTATTATTATACTATAAACAGTAAATTTGATCAATTGAATTAGAAATCTTTTTCAGAAAACAGTGCCAAGTAAACTGGTTGACTGATTGTTAGTACTTGAAATTGGGACATTTTGAGTTTGAATAAATTTTTCGTATTTAAAATTAATTATTGAGTAATATGATTCGATGGCCGTTCCCAGTTCTCTGCATTTTCTGCATTCTGTTCTCCGTAAGTACCGTTAACGTACCGTGCTGCTACCATTTCAACATGCAACTTAACACTTCCCGACCTGAACCTGAACCATCTCAGATGATCCATCCGCATGGGTTACTAGCAGCGTCGGTCCATAGTTCGCAGCATCCTCGAGATTCCGACGAGTCGCTCAGGCCCGCCCAAAAAGCCGACAATGGCGCAGGCTCTCACGAGCAGTCACCGGAAATCGGATCCAACAGCCGACTGGCTACGGGTCTGCACCATGCACGAAACTTGCAAACCCAGTTCAGTTTCGAGGGAGGCGGCCACGGTGGAAAGCGGCGAGTTACAGACGATCTTTCCAAGGTGCAAGACATCCCATATCCATATATCTCGCAGCATCGACGAGGCTCGAACGAAAAGCTCCAGCTACAGGCAGCCCATGTTGACATTGAGGGGGCAAAGAAAGTCGAGAATGCGTCGGACCGAGAGCAACCACGGAAATTGGAATCAGGGTCAAATAGCGGAAAAAAGAACCAGGAGAGAGCCAGGGACAGGCGAGAGGGCAGAGGGGAAAAGGGGCGAGAGGGCAGAGCGGAAAAAAAGCGAGATTCTGAGCTTACCTTGCGAATGAATACGAAAGGGTATTTGGAATATAAAGTCACCTACCCTGTGTGGCAGGACACGCGGCTTGCTGCCAAGTTCTTGAGCCGAATCCCTCGAATCCACTTGCAGTCGTTCCCAGTCGTCAAATACTATCCAGACGATGCTAAGCTTGCCGAAGTGTGCAAAACCAAGTCGACCCTGTTCTCCAGATACAATTACAGGAATTTCGCCTGGGCTCAAAGAAAAAAGTGGAACTATGTTCTCCGCCATAATTACCGTAAGGCATTCAAAATTAGAAAACAGGACTCGGAAGCGAGAGACGCGACTTATACCGACGAAAATTCTTGCCATGATAGGCTGATCAGGTATTTTACTGTCGTATCCTATCTTAATTGCGCAATATGGGCCTATCAAAATGCTGAATTCGATGTACCAAAGTATCCGATGCATCAGGAGCGACCCTGAAATACATTTGCGGGAAAACTTACTACATAAGCTGGGCCTGTGGTATGTCGTTATGTCGTTATGAATCACGCAGGTAACGATTCCACAGTAATTTATCGTCTTTGTGGTTGCCCAGTTAGCGTAGAATCATTCATATATGTATATATCAATAACTGATAACAGATAACAATAACAGATAACTATTTTTGGTTCCTATATAATAAATCGGACGGGTTTGTAAACTACCAAGGTAGTAATAAAATTATTAAAATCCAATTTAAGTTTATTCTCTTTTTTTATGGACCATAGAGTCTTAGAGTATGGCCATATCTACCAGATTGCCGATCGGTTTCATGTCGGATCATTATTATGCCTACAGCCACCCACTTTCTCATTCTCTCTATTTCACACACGTTTCCCAGTTGCTGTAAAATTTTCGTGTTTCGGCCTGGCCCTATGTCGAACATGCTGTTGGTGGAGAAATCTAAAAATCTAGAAAATCTGCATCTGTAAAAATTGAATTTGAGATTGACTGGGAGCTCGACCCGACCCCCTTATCGCCTGTTTTTGTTCTGTCCCATGAACTGGTATATACTAGTCGTATCTGATCAGTTTTTGAAATGTGGCCAACGAAAATGGAGCTGCTGGTGCTGGCTAAGCTGTTGCTCTGGGCAATGGCAATCCCAAAAGCTCGAAATGCTGGGGCCGCATTGTGCGATAATGGAACAGGCGAGTGCAGAGATTTGACCTCGGCTGACTGCCCGACAGTCTTCTACAACCTGGTTGCCATTGGGACCGCTCTCAAGTACTGCGATGAGTTCAACGTCATCGTTTGCTGTCCCCTGACCTTGATTGTGCAGATACAGATCCAAAAACAGAATCTGAATCTGGTCGAACGTAGCAGGAGATTTGAAAGGAGACAACCGAGTGAGTGCTGTACCAAAGATGTGTTCGTCCCTACCTTCTCACTGATTTGCAGGAAGAAGGAGGAGCGTCTGGATCCCAATTTCGATTCTCCCAAATATGTTGTGCGGCTGGGAGAACTCGACCACAAGAACGATACGGACGATGCCCGGCCTCAGGACTTCCGGGTGATCAATTATGTAGTGCATCCTGCCTACGATGAGGAGGATACTGGCAGCCGCAAGAGCGACATTGCTCTCGTGGAGCTGGACAGGGCGGCAGTCCTTGACGAATATGTGGCGCCTGCCTGCCTGCCGCATTCCAGCGGCAACGAGCACCTTCAAATAATGGCCGCAGGCTGGGGAGCCGTCAGGGAGGGCGGACGATCCTCCTCGCACCTGCTCAAGGTGAGCCTGGAGCGCTTCAGCGAGGAGCAGTGCAGCCGGCGACTGGAGCACCACATCGACATACGCACCCAGCTATGTGCAGGCTCCCAATCCAGCAATGCCGACACCTACTACGGCGACTCTTTGTGTCTTTGTGCAGCACTCGTCATTCGCCTGCCTCAAGCAGGTCATAGGCATCACCTCGTACGGCCTAGTATGCGGCGAGAAGGGCCTGCCTAGTGTCTACACCAAAGTGCACCTGTACACGGACTGGATCGAGAGCATTGTGTGGGGAGATTAAGACAGACAGACAGACAGACAGGCATACAGACGTAGACTTCGTATCAAAATCGGTTTTGTTATCTTTAATCAAACATTGCGGTAACAAAATGTATAACAAATGTATCTGGACTTATTCTAAGCGGATGGGTGGGTGTTTGAGTGGTGGTGGTGTTGGTGGTGCGAATGGTGTTTACTATATGTATATATGGATGATTGCTCCTCCGCTTGGCGTGCTGCGGTGCAGCAGTGCTTTGTGCTGGGCTGTGCTTAATGCTAAGGACACAATAGAGGCTAAGTGCTAGAGGACCCTGTAGAAGACCAATGGACATGGCATCCCTGGTGGCTTGCCTAATGGTTGCCGACTACAGGCGAACTGAACCGTGGTTTGACTGGCGATCGATGCGTCTCTCGGCCTGCCTGTCCTTGATCTCCTGTTTCCGGATCTCCTGCTGCTTGTAGACGAACAGCGGCCGGAAAACAATTGCGCGACGTTGGCGCTCCTGCCTATGGCTCTGGCTGGTGATGGCGCTTGGGCTGAGCGCTTCGCGACGCGGGCGTCCCGAATACGGGCGGAAAAGATTCGACTTGGCCGTATCGTGGGCATACAGTGTGCTCAGGAAGTCAAAGTACGGCTTGGACCTCAGGCTGTCGGGCTGCTGGAGCGGCGAGGGACTGTAGCTGAACTGGTTGGGTGCCTCGATGTCCAGAAGCGCGTGTGGGACCTCCTGCAGCTGCGGCCGGGCTGCGGTCGAACTCATATCCATCGCCAAGACAAGGACGACAGCTAAAGCCTGCGGAAGAGGAAAGGGAAACGAAAAACGTGGAGAAGTCAGTTCAGTTCACGGAGAGGGGAGGTGTGAATAGCAACTGGAGGCCAGACAGAATAAAGCGGTGCCAGCTGTGCCATGTAGAACCTGTCTGCCCGGACTGCCCGGACAGCCCAGACGGGGCTCTGATCTGCGAGCTTATGCTTTGAATTAGCATACAATAATTAATTTAAATTAACCCAACAGCTAGAGACGGTGTACTGATATAATGATATAACCGCAATCAAATTTAATTTATGGTCGCACCTAAGATATTCATGAGCACGTCTCGAATTTGGTAGGCGTCATCGAGCATGTTCTGTTCTGTTCTGTTCCTATGGGAACAGAATACTATGGGTTAGGTTACCACAATTAAATTCCAATGCAATTGAAGTGGTGCCATAACCGGATCCACGGTTTTGACTTAATGTCTGCACTTCTTAAGTGATGGATCGCATCGTTTTGCTTTCGAGGAATCTCTTCTATGATTCATTGATGGTAATTTTGTTTTGTTGCAGATTGAAGGAGATTTGATTATGTAAAACTGCAGACCATAGACCACAGACCCAAAACAAATTAATTTTAATCAAGAAAAAAGGCAAAGGAGACGGAGACTGAGATAATATGGATTTTTGGGCTGTAACCGGTTGAGCTTTTTTGTGGTTTTTGTGGTTCAGGGTTAACAATTTGTAAAACCGAATCAAGGCAATCAGATCGGATTCAACAGGATTGCCAACACGGATCGACGGGCAAGTGCAATACCAGCCAAAAAGCAGTATTTATGTAGCGCCCATTAAGTGCTCTTTTATGGCGCACTTCCTCATGAAGATCGATTCGGATCGGATCGGATCAGATCAGATCCGATCACAAGATCGAAAGCCATCGAGACAGCATAAGGAATAGAAATAACTTGATTTAATAATGCTTTTGGCCTTGTCCGGCGCCAAAAATAATCAGTGTACGTTAGCTGTCCGTTAGCTCTGAAGTGGCAAAGGCATATCTTATACTCCTACAGACATACATATATACTATATATTTATCTATATATGTTTGGCAGCTTTAATTTCTTGATTGAATTTTGTTGAAAATGTTAATCGCTTAAACACGTTTCCTCTTTGTTGGGGTTTGGTTTCTTTTGTCTCATAAATTTCCGATCCGATCTTAATTCCGATCAACGATCCGCTACGATATACTCACTTGCCAAATGTATGCAAACATCTTTTTTGATTGGGTCGTTTGGGTTCCGTTCCGTTTAATGGTTTTCAGGTGTAATGATTATCGTATTTGGGTTCAGGTTCTGTTTCTGGTTGGATCACTTTCGCACTTTGTTCCAATTTGGGTACTAATTTTCAATCTGATCTGTTAAAGCACTCGCGAAGTGTCAAATCCAGAGTACACAAATTCCGATGGGATGCCTATCTATATTCCGCTGATGATGATGTCTATATTGCTTTTTGTTATCAGTAGCCGCTTAGCACCTTGTGTTTTTGGGGGCTTTGTTGCGTGTTTTACTCGTATTCTCACTGAATCTCGCGATCTGAACGCTGCTGAGCGTGCGCTTGAACTGTTCAGAATTTTTGTCACAAATTCACTTTTATACGGCCCGGCTCTGGGTCTCCTCTGGCTCTCTGACACTGGCGCTTCGTGACGTTTTTGTATGCTGAACGGGTTTTCGCTTTGGTTTTGGTGTCGCCTCCTCCACCGCTCCACCGCTCCTCCATCTCCGTCTCCACTCGATGGCACTTGGCGCTTGCGATGCTAAGTGTTACCGATATCGCGGTGTATCCCACTCCGGGAAGGGGCGCCAGAGACGGAGGAACGTCTTTAAGCCAAAATTGTTAAATTGCCAAATTGTTGGCCAGCACTTGGCTGGCTTGATTGGCTTCTCCGCCAGCTGCTGGTACCGTAATTAGCGCCATAGGCGAATGGAGGACTCCAAACAGGAGTCGGATCTGCGGTGCGGAATATGCGTCATATACTTGTACAATATTTTTGTCGTTTGCATTTAGCACTACGAATTTGATTTTGATTTCGATTTTAATTAAACTTTTCCATGACGCACTTATTAATCAAAGGCACTAATCCGCAGAGACAGCCGACAGCCGAGTCTTTTACGCACCGGATGGAGTCACAGGATTGTGGCTACATATTCGGATTGGTTAAACGGAGATTTCAATGGGAATGGAGCGATGGCGCGGCAACACGGAAGCCGGCAGACAGGTAGACAGGTCGAGTCGTAAAGCTGATCGGTTAATTGTCGTCGCATAGCGCTGAGTGAGATATATCTCCTAAAACGAATCGGAACCAATTTGAAGATAATTATGTGCTGTGCGCGAGCTGCTCAACTTATGCAAATCTCTGTTTGATGACGCATTAAACTACAGCTTCGTCTTCGGGCTTCGACTTTGGGCTTGGGCTTGGGTTTGGTTTTGAGTTTGAGTTTGGAAAATTGTCAACACACAGGTACAGGTTGCGGGTCTCGAACCGAGTTGGAGGCACTTGAAAATTGACTTTCATGCTTGAGGAGACTGAAGGTCGAGTGGGTCTTGAAATGGTAATGAGCTCCGCTTCACTGAATTGGCCTGGCCAGGCCTGGGTGGGAGCCGGTAGCCGGAGACAAAGAGAGCTGATTATTGGAAGAGGTCGCCCTCACCCCCACACCTCACCATGCCACACGTGATCAGAACCCGATCAAGAATCAAGAAACAAGAATCTTTATACACTTAGTTACGCTTAGAGCATAGATGCTGAACGCGATTGGCAAGGCAAGTCTCGGCCCCGTGTCAATGGCCAACCGGTTGGGGGCCAGCCGCATGCCAAAATAAAGCAAATGGCATCGAATTTATACAATTGGATAGCATTTAGCCAAATTGCCCATCAACACCCATCAATATCCACCCAGAGATCCGCCCCGGATCCAAAGGGAGATTGTTTGTCGCTTCGCTTCGCTTCTCTTTTGGGTATTTTTAGACGGGGAGGAGAGCACAGAGATCTCTGCCTGGCACAACAAACCACATTTCATTTAATTAGTTTCTTTAGCCGAAAGCCGGTTTGGAACGCAATAAGACAAATGGCTGGCGATAAGCGGGGCCCCAGAGGCCGACGTCAAGAAATGTCAGAGAGTGAAAAACAAAATTAAATCTGGTACTTGTCTTATCAATAAACATTTGCGTGCTTTGGATTATTCGGTATTATTTGGTTCTAGCCTGATCGGGGACATCGGTCGGATCGAGGAGGTTCTCATAAGCGACCCGCCCATCGCCAAGTGAATCATCGGAATGCCTTGAATCGGAAATGCACTCCTTCTAATTGAGACAGTAATGTCGGTTCACCATCGTCGTGGAGTCTTCCGTGGAGGAGTGGGAATCAGAGTCGTCAAAGTGCTAATCAGCTTTGACTGGGATGCGCTTTCCGCGGGGCATTGAATCACGATTGATTCATACTCGTGGCAGGCACGATCCCCAGCTCTCCCTCTTCCCACGGGTGACAAAAGGTGAGAAAGGGGCACGTTTCCATTTCACCAACTCTAAAAAGAGGTGAGCGGAGCACTTCTCACTTAGGACTGGGTACATACGTCATCTGTGGATATAGGCGGACTAATTATCACTTGGTTCGTCACACGCCCGATGCCATTGCTTGGTGTTTTCCTCGATTAAGCCTTAATTTGATTTAGTTTGGGCAAAGATCATCATGGAAATTTTGACAGGTCTAATTAGTAAACGGATGTTATTGGGTGATATGATTGATCTCATGGGATCGATTAAATTCAATTCACGTTTCATTCTGGTCGCTTCGATACACTGCTTTCTCAGTTTCAAATTTCGCGCCACAAGGTACTTTGCTGACGGTTCGTAGCGCCCTCTATAAAACAGTGATAGTTTATCCGATTAATAATCGCCATTATTACCCCTTGCGCAACGAGAATACATCTGGTTGCATTAAAGATTCGAAAAAAGTGCAAGCAAACAAAATCAGGGTGTCACAAATAATACATAATTTGAATTTTTAACAGATTTTATATCTATACAGTGTTACCGCAGGGCATGCAAATTCGGTCACACTCCGACACCACTATTTTTATATTGGACGGTTTGCTCTCAAACGTGTTTTCGGATCTGAGTACTAAGCTTAATCCTTATTTTATATAGAATTGATTAAACTAAGTTTCTTGTAGAGTCTTGTTTCATCTATCGAATAAAATTATTTGGTTAGGGCTCTGTATCTTATTTAGCTAGTTATATTAAACAGAATATCAAAATCGAGGAATATGCTATATTTTTGGTATAGCGGTATATTTTGAGGTCAGACCGTATATTTTATTGGGACTTTTTGAGGGATTGTGTGGAGGGATTTAGTTGAGCAACATCATCCCAACAATTTCCTTTTTCATCGCTACAATTTCTCTTACTTTCCATGCTCACTTATTTTACCGTTGGCAACATTTTTTTGTATGGACCGAAGATCCTCAGCAATTTCCCCGGGAAAAATATTATAAGCTTCCCAGGACGGCGAGGATTTTTTACAGCGCGCCGATTTGAAATGAGCAAGGGAGTTACTAAAATAATGGAAAAATTGCTGAAATCAAAGTAACTGTTTGATGGGAGATTTGTTATTCGATTATATTATCTTTTTACTATAATTTATGGGTTTCCTTCCAAGGAGTAGCCCCAACACTTTCTTGCCCAAATTATAGTGAACAAATAAAACAATAGCCCCTAAAACAACTAACTTCGACACGAGCGTTACAGAGCGTTGCCCACCATCCATTGTATAATTGTTAAATCTGTTATTTGCGGTCATAAACTGCAATATTATGTTAAACAGAATATCAAAATCGAGGAATATGAGTTTCGTCGGTATTTGTACGGTATATTTTGAAAATAAGACCGTAAATGTCGGTATATTTCTGACGGTCAGACTGTCACACTGATCGGCAACACGTGTTTTTAAAACCGTCCATTTTCTTCGACCAGGCGCCGCGTGCACATTGCAAACAGCGAGCGTTTGTTAAGTTAAAACAAGTTAAATAAAAATGGCCGATGCTGGTGAGTAGCAAAGTGATAACTGAAGAAAGTGCTACGATTACATGAAGAATCGGATGGGTGCAAATCATTGCAGATGTACGCAAGGAGAAGAGAAAGAAGAAGATCAAGGAGGAGCCAGTCGACGCCGACGACATTGGCACGCTGCAAAAGCAGGGTAATTTTCAAATAAAACCCTCTTCGAAGATAGCCGAGCTGGACACATCGCAATGGCCGCTGCTTCTGAAGAACTTCGACAAACTAAATATTCGGTCCAATCACTACACGCCCCTGGCACATGGCTCCTCGCCCCTCAACCGCGACATCAAAGAGTACATGAAGACGGGCTTCATCAACCTCGATAAGCCGTCCAATCCTAGTTCCCACGAAGTGGTGGCCTGGATTAAGAAGATTCTGAAGGTAGAGAAGACTGGACACTCGGGAACCTTGGATCCGAAGGTTACAGGTGAGCGATACGCATGTGCCGCCTCAACATAACCTTCAAATACCAACGCACGTGTGTTTTGGTCTGGTCCGGCAGGTTGCTTGATTGTCTGCATCGACCGCGCCACGCGTCTAGTGAAGTCGCAACAGAGTGCTGGTAAGGAGTATGTGGCTATTTTTAAGCTTCATGGCGCTGTTGAATCGGTCGCGAAAGTGCGTCAGGGCTTGGAGAAGCTGCGCGGTGCTCTCTTCCAACGTCCCCCGCTAATCTCTGCCGTCAAGCGTCAGCTCCGAGTGCGTACAGTGTATGACAGCAAGCTGTTAGACTACGACGAGAGTCGTAATATGGGTAAGTCCTCGTTTTATTTGAATTTCATTTTATTTGATACGAAGCTTGTGCGTCGCTGCTTGAATGAATCTGTATGGCAGGGGCGTGCAGGACCCTTCGGCTAGTACAGTAAAATCTCAGTATTTGCTCCTATATGCAAATGCACAGTTATTAGTTAAAACATCTCTGTATCTTTTCTCCCCTCCCAATGCCCCAACACCACACCGCACCACTTGCAATATCTGCCCCCCTACTCACGTTTAGGTGTTTTTTGGGTTAGTTGTGAGGCCGGCTCCTACATCCGTACGATGTGCGTCCATCTGGGTCTAGTCCTGGGCGTCGGAGGTCAAATGTTGGAACTGCGTCGAGTGCGTTCGGGCATTCAATCTGAGGGCGACGGCATGGTAACCATGCATGACGTCCTCGATGCCATGTGGCTGTACGAGAACCACAAAGACGAGTCCATGCTGCGTCGTGTGATCAAACCGTTGGAGGGTCTGCTGGTCAACCACAAGCGTATCATAATGAAGGACAGTTCGGTAAGTGTTCAACAGTGTTTCTACATTTTTGATTCCCATTACCCCATGATATTAAGCCGGCAGACGCCCGTATCCCCCATAAGCGTCTGTGACTTTGATTGGGAACAGTAAAGGTGCTGATGTGTGTATGTTGGGCAGCGCTCTTTCCTGCGCACTTGATAAAGAAATTTCAGACTACACTTTTTTAACCGACCAAAATTAAAATGAAAATCATATCCGATACCCAACTTGCAAAATCCTAATGCTGATGCTACTCTTCTCTTAGGTGAATGCTGTGTGCTATGGCGCTAAGATAATGTTGCCTGGTGTCCTGCGCTATGAGGATGGCATTGAGATCGATCAGGAGATTGTTATATGCACCACCAAGGGTGAGGCCATTTGTCTAGCAATTGCTCTGATGACCACGGCCACCATGTCCTCGTGTGATCATGGCGTTGTGGCCAAGATAAAGCGTGTGATAATGGAGCGAGACACATATCCGCGCAAGTGGGGATTGGGTCCCAAGGCTTCTGCTAAGAAAGCACTCATCGCTGCCGGCAAATTGGACAAGTTTGGCAGGCCCAATGAGAACACACCTAAAGAATGGCTCACCGGCTTTGTCGACTACAATGCCAAGAAGCCAGCGGCGGCAGTGGCCCCACAGACACCCGTCAAAGACACCCACTCCAATGGCTCGGACGAACCGTCCAAGGTTGGCATTGTATAGTAGTTTCTATGGTGTATTCGTTTAACTAATCAATTTTTTATTTTCCAGCGTAAACTGAGCACCTCCAGTAATGAGGAGACGGCACCGTCAGCGGGCGCTGAAGACTCTTCTGCCAAAACTGACAAAAAGAAGAAGAAGAAGAAGCACAAGGGCGAGGAAGAGGCCCCCGAGGCTGAGGCAACGGCTGATGTAGAGCCAGTAGAGAAGGAGAAGAAAAAGAAGAAGAAGAAGGATAAGGATAGGGACAGAGAAGAAGCTCAGGAGTAGGATATGAATGTTCCTATAGGATTAGGTTTTCTAAGAGAGCTCTACGATTTTTTGTAGAGCTCCAACTATTATTTTCAACACATTTTCTTAGTGGTTAAGCTTAAAGAGGAGTATCTATACAAAAAAGTGTTTTTATGTTTAGAAATGCAAACAAATTTCAAATGCATTTAGATGACATTCGCAATGCAATAAATTTTATATTTTATTGTACATATACCAGCACCATCTGAATATTGTCTATATCTATTCCGAAAAGTTTAGTTCCGTTTAGCTTTTTAGTGAGCAGCCACACCTAGAACCCAACTAAAGGTAAGTTGAATTTGCAATTAATGAAAAGTTCTGTCAAATTTTGCTTTTGCTGCATGTCTTATGATGAGCATTAAACTTTCGCCCCTATCTGAAAAATGAAACTTCTCATGTTGAATGCGAGATTGGTCTTACTGAATAGATAAGCAAGCATGCATTTTTGAGAGTTAAATTTCCAACACAAATATATTAATGATGATTATTTTACAACTATTTTCAGCTTGGGGGAAACTAGTGCCTCAACCTGAACTGGAATATCAGCTAAATTTTAAGGTGAGTGTCGCTTGAGTGAGTGCCTCCAACATTCTTTGATAATTATTCTTGTGATGAGCACTAAACTTTCGCCCCTATCTGAAAAATGAAACTTCTCCTGTTGAATGCGAGATTGGTCTTACTGAAAATATATTTCTACCAATTTGAGCTTCTGTTAGCAAACAAACAAAACTAAGACACGATACTTTATACCTCTTGCAGTTACTGGAATGAGCTTAATGGAGCTGGATTCTGTTACCCCACAAGATAAGGTGAGAGAAATATTCTGTTGTATTCTACACAGTGCATTTCCTATGATGAGAATTAAACTTTCGCCCCTATCTGAAAAATGAAACTTCTCCTGTTGAATGCGAGATTGGTCTTACTGAAATTTACCGTCCCATTAGAATAGGCAAAATATTAAAGGATTCTATACTAAACATATATTTTTCTATTATTTTTCCAGATGTCTTCGAATCTTTTCTACTCACTCTGAATGAGTACTCAAAATTAGCCAGCCCAAAGGTGAATATACAGAATTTTACTTATCCACTATTTTCCCTGATGAGCATTAAACTTTCGCCCCTATCTGAAAAATGAAACTTCTCCTGTTGAATGCGAGATTGGTCTTACTGAAATTTACCCTCCCAAAAGAATAGACAAAATATTAATGGATTCTATGCTAAACATATATTTTTGTATTATTTTTCCAGATGTCTTCCAATCTTTGCTACTCACTCTGAATGGGTACCTAAGATCAGTCCAACTCAAAGGTGAATATACAGAATTTTACTTATCCACTATTTTCTCTTTCTGATGAGCATTAAACTTTCGCCCCTATCTGAAAAATGAAACTTCTTCTGTTGAATGCGAGATTGGTCTTACTGAATTAAATTTTTTATAAATAATTTATAATTAATATTTTCTGCAACCAACTAATGTCTCCTTCGTTATCTTTTGCAGCTCATGTCTACTTTGCAGATGTCTAATGTGCAAATTGTCTGCTTTGTTCAAGGTAAATATTCGTATAAATTTACCACTAGTTTTGTTTTAAAATGATGTAAACAAAAATCTGACTAATGTGGCATGATTTTCACATAACCGCAACAACAACAACCAAACTCCAATAGGTCCTACTGAATATAAAACCTTAATACTAAGAGCTTATGGAGTAAACTTCCTGAGAAAGAACTAACTGTCACGTTTTGTCTTAATTTTCAGGCCGGCCTGTCCGTAGCAACGTGTTTTCCCAAAAGGGTAGCTATTTAATTTGTAAAGCATTTTTTACAGCAGATGATACATCGTTGGTTGACGCCTGTATACAAATATAAAATTAAATTAATAAGAACTCAAAATAAAGTAATTAACAGAACAAACCCTCGTTTTATTCCACTTGCGCACTTAACCTCAACAATCCAGAAGATTTCTCTATGAGCATTTTGTGCGGGAATCGGATGACAGGGTTGTCAGCAAAAAGCGCAAGAAGAAGCAAGTACAGCGTGCACAACACTTTTTAATTGGGCATTATTGACCAGAGAATTATGTCGTCGCTTTAATTTAATGATTTTGTTTGCCATCCAAAGGCAATGAATCTATCTACTGTTGCTTTATTACTATCTGGTGTGCAGGTTAATTTACAAACTGTCCTTGCACAATCCCTGTAGAATGAAAATATTAGGCTTGCCAAGACTAAATTTAAATATGCAACCCTGAGTTTCATTCCAAATGTTGCACACCTTAGTCCCCTTGGCGGGCAGTTATCGGTCTCCATGTTGGAATTATCGAGCCCGTCATTGTGTGCGCATCTGTGTCTCACGCATTGTGTATGTATTCGCTGGCTTTTTTTCAACGTGAGCAACGAGAGCTGGCTGTTGGTTAATTGTGAAAATAGCTTGCAACATAGTAAAAACTACACGGATTTGTGATTTTTTGGGAAATTGCACGGTGCGGATAGCCACTGTTAGCACAGGTAAATAATGTGGAAGCATTGAGTTGTGCACAAGGACATTTTTGTCATTCGAGATTTTTCTACGTGGCCACCTCAAAGGGGGTGCTTTTGCGTGGAGCATGTGATCGGTTGTGTATGTATCTGCTGACGAATAGAGACGCCATGTTGAAAATTTTTGAGGTTATTTTCAGTAATTTAGTGGCGACGTCAAAACCACGATACATATTTTCCCAACTGAAGTATAAACATATGAGTTAAACGCAGTTGAACATGGTTGCATTTCGTTGTGGTAATTTAAAATTTGATTCAATTAATATACATAGCTTTGATCGCGATGTCAAGGTGTTGCGTTTAAGCCCAGATTTTGAAAGTTGAAAAAGTAAGGACTTTTTTCGTCTCCCACTCCTTTTGCATTTGTTTGTGGTTTACATAATTCATAGTTCATCAGTGCACACGTTTACAAACAAACGAAAGCATAAAGTACATATATATATTTTTATGTATCTAAGTCCCGCCCCCCGCCCACACTTGGTTCAGCCAGTGTGCCATTTCCATGTATTCCAGAGGAATGCCTGGAACCGAAAGTGCCCAATATTCACGCACGCAGAGAACAAACATACACACACACACATCTAAAGGTGGCAGCGTCGCTCACTCGGTTGGAATCAATGTTGTTTTGTGATCGCGAATTCGCACGCGCTGCCTGCATTACAAATCGTTTGAAAACATTATTTGCATGCACAAATAAAAGCAATTTTATGTGCACATGCGCAATGTCTTTGGGCAAGTAGTACGTTGTGGCGTCAGTACTGAAAAGAAATCAAAGTGTAAAATGATTTGCTGATGCCTGCTGCATATTGCATATGGTTCTGGCTCTTGTCGCCTGCCCTGCCTGCTTGTGTGTGAGTGTTTGTGGGCACTGCTACGACTGGGAAAAAGGCGCAAAACCAAGACGCAACAACATCGTCGTTTACCTTTTCTGTGATATTTGAATAGTTTACAAAAGTGCGTGGTAAATTTCTTGATTGAGTAGATATTGATTTAATATAAAGCATTCTACATATATATGTACATACGATTATTTCGCGTTCAATGAATGCCGGGGAGTACGGTTTATTCCAGGTGTGTATGTATGCATGTGTGTGTGCCAGATTGAAACGGTGCTGCCAACCCAATCTGCAATATTCATGCTGCATACTCAGCCGCCGCACGCTGTTTGTAATAATTATTTGCCACGTGGTTTTCCTTGACCAAAAGTAATATTATTGTATATGTGATGCAGCAGTCTGCTTTGGCCTAAAGGCAATTAAAGCGCGGCAAGATGTGACCACGCCAATCCACCGTGTAAATGTAATCACAATTCTGAATGGCGCTGCCAACTCATTTTGAAATGACAGGACCTGCGAAACGTGATCGTGTATCGAAAAAGTGGTGCCCATGGATAGTTAATCATTTCCTGACGGGCACAATAGATTTAGTGAAAATGGAAATTTTTTTTGGGGTTAATAGACATTGTTGCTTGTAAATATTTTACAGCATGACTAGCAGCGAACTGCCTCCAATCATATTACAAGGAAAACAATTGATCAAATACCGTCACCTCAAACGGAAATATCCAGTGTCCAGGGAATTTCTTCATCGCAATTGGTGGAACGTGAAGCGCTTCATTATCTATGCCCTGACGCCACGCTGTGTCCTGCGGAACTACGCCTGGCGCAGGCGGCGCAACAACCGCGTCGTTATCCGGAAACGCGTTCGCATATGTCTCTTCGATCCGCGCCTCAAACGGATGATCAAGAGGCGTAAGAGGAACATAAAAAAATGGTCGGTTAGCATCGTAAACCATCACAAGAAAATGGGCCACATCGAGGAACACGAGGAGACGGAGCTATACAACGTGGCCGAGCCGTTGCCAGCCGAGGAGTTGTCCAAGCAAATGAAGCAACAACTGGAGCTGCTGAAGACTGGGAAGCGGAGTCTTTGCCTGATAGAAGAATCACACAAAAATGTAGAAATGCTCGAAACCAAAGAGATCAGTCCGACTGCTGGCAAAATTGGATCTCATGCCGAAGGAATCGGCCAAGACAATGGTCAGAGCGAAGAATGCCTTGAACCAATGAATATCGGCCCCTCAAAGGAGACTGACGAGAAGACACCCAAAAAGTCAATCGAATCAATGTATTCTGGCCACGAAGATGCTCCCACGCCAGCCACTCCCAGCAAAGAGAATACCAGCCAGACCAGTGCTTGCTCCAGTGCCGAAAAAGGTGAAAAATCCGAGAAAGCCGGTGGTAGCAAGTTTTTGGACATGCTGATCAACAAAGTGCGCGTTAAGACCTTCGCCCGGGAACCCAAATCACCTATTGAAACCGGTCCAACGTCCTGTCCTCCGTTCACAGCCGAAGAGGATGGCAGCGGCGACTTTGTCGGCTTCGATGAGAGTGTCCATCAGCCGGGAATGCTGCTCACTCCCATAGTGCCACAGAGCTGCAAGACGTTGGAGGGAAATTCGGCCTTTGTCAGCGAATCTCTCGATGCGTACATGCGCGAGCATCACATCAACGATGACAAGGAGAAGCTCCTGGAACCAATGGGTCATGACGGGCAGGTCACTTCACACAGTCTGCCGCCACCAATGGATATGCCAGCTGTTCCGGAGGCCCTGCAGCGGCTCCGCACGGTGGCCGAGCGTCGTTCGTACCTGCAGCGCTCCAAGAACCAAAAGATGGCCATCATTAACAACGAGGCCAACATCTACAGGGAGCTGCAGCGCAAGCAGCGCCAGCGGAAGGTCAAGATTGGGGCCATGCAGCTCCTGCAGGCTTCCACCACTCAAATGCCCTTCACCCGCCAGGGATGGCAGGCGGCCAGCTATGTGGCCACCGAAATGTCAAAGTATTATTATCAGGTGAGTTTCGAATGGCTACCAGCTGTCCACTGACTAAGGAATCTATTATTCCAATGCCGACAGGTGATCCAGGTGGACGGTGAGAGGTTTCGCCTGCCGGGTGCCCAAGGTAACAATCTGCAGCGGGAGAAATGTCCATACAAAAGCAAACTGACGCCGCAGGAGGCGGACACAGTCTCTTGCAACGACCTGTGCCTGGACGCAGCGATTCATCCCAAGCTGAATATTCTTCCGACCACAGCGACGACTGCCTTGCACCACAAGCGGCTCAATCAGTATCCATTATCCGCCATCTTTCCACCCTGTCCGCTGTCGATGAAGCCGCTGCAGAAGCCCTTGGATGACGACACGGCCGCGCTTCTGCTGGCTGGCGGCAGCATGGCTGTGGTCAGCATGCCCACTGTTCAGCTGGAAGTTATGCCGCAGCTGGGGCAGCCATTGAACGAGATTGCCAAGCGGTATCTGCAGCATATACTTCCCCATCATGATATAACCAGAGAGTGGGCCGAGTTTAGTGTGTCGACGCTGCAGCAGCAGCCGCCTGTTCGCATGAAAGAAGCCGAAGAGCAGGCATCGCAGACGCCAGCCGGGCGACGGAAGAGCTTCACCTTCGTCATTCCATATACAAACGATCGAAAACACATCCTGGTGCGTCGCGTCGTAGATCGGTCTGAGCAGATGGATCCCAGCTTCTACCAGGAGCCAGACAAGCTGCAGGAGTTCGGTTTCCATAAGGCTCTGCCTCAGGAGCCAGACGCCGATCTGCTGGACTGTGCAAACATGATCAATGACATGATCAACACGGTAGCCATCAGCTGCAGCGAGAACAGCTTCATCACCGAGGATACTCAGGCAATGGACGATCCCGCGGCGATCAGCAGCCCACCGAAGCCGCCTGCCGAGCTCAGTATCGTCAAGGAGGAGGACGACAAGTCCATGGGGAAGTGGAAACGACGTCCCACCAAGCAGAAGCGGCTGGCCAATGAGCTACGTCGTCTCAATGCCACCATCATAGATGCGGCCGCCAGGAATGCTGATGGTATGTGCTATTTAAACCCATTCCAGGTCATAATCAGGAATCCTTTAATCCTGCATCGTTTTTGCAGCCCAGAAGCCTTGCATCAAGGACCACTGCCAGCTGGGCTGCCTTTGTGCCAGTCTGAGTGGAGCCGAGCTGCCGATGCGGGACCATTGCGGACGTGCCGACTGCGTTATCGAGTGCCATTGCCTGGCTGGCGAACAGTCCCGGGTGATGCGCGTGCAAACGGCCGATGTAAGCTGTCATAGAAACGACGCTCTTCTGGATCAGACTTATTCGTGTTGTGTATTTGTTTTTTTTGTTTTAGGGGCGAAGCATCTCCAACGAGGATGCGTTCAACTTGCGTCGCAAGGCCACTGCTCGACTGGCCAAAATGGAGAAGGACTTCACCTCGACACTGGTGCTCACGGACAACGAGACGCTGTTGATAAACGAGTCGCAGGGCGATAAGAAGCGACGCTGCACAAAGGCCCCAAAGCGCTACGAAGACTTTGACGACTCAAACATGTTTGACGATGACGACGAAATAGTCTCACCCTCCCGGGCCACATTGAAGAGGAATGCTGCGACTGCTGCTGCCACGGCGGCAGCTGCTGCGGCGACAGCTTCGGCGGCAGCCGCTGCTAGTGCCAAGAGCGCCGCTGCCGCTCTCTGCAAAAGCTGCAGTGTGAAGGACACAGATCTGGCCCAGCTGAAGCACTGCCGTGTTTCGATGCGTCGTCTGCCCGATATGGGCAACCTGGCCGCCTTCTGCATGATCCATCAACTGTACAAGTGCTTCTGTGGCGGCGAGGCCACCGAGGGCAAGCCCGTGGTCATCGAGAAGGAGCAGTGGAACGCGACCGTATCGCACTACAACCCAGAGCTGGCCACCCGAGCGCACTATAGCTTTGAGCGGCCACCGGAGGAGCAGCAGCCCAAGAAGAGGGGCAGGAAGAAGCAAAACCCACCCGAGCTACAGGAGGTTGAAAAGAAAGAAGCCACGGTGCTGCCGCTGCCGGTGCCGCCTATGCCGAAACTCGAAGGTATGCTGGTCGCGAAGCCCAGACTTATTTTGCCCAAGCCCCCAAAGATTGTCCGCAAAGAAGAGTTTACACCGAAGGTATCCGAAGCATCCGCATCTTCCACATCTGCCGCATCTTCCACATCTTCCACACCTTCCACACAACAACCTCCTCGCATATCGTCTCCACAAGAGCGCAGCGTTGAGCTGGATAACATTTACACCTACTACATTTCGCGTCCCAGTCTATGCCGGCGTGCCGTGGCCGTGCCCAGGCGCTCCTATACACGGCGAAATCGCTGTCGCGTGAATAGTACCCATGAGTACGTGTCCAAAACGGAGACGACCGAGGCGCAGGAGCTGCTCAAGCGTCGCATTGATGGCGCCGTTTTCTTCTATCGCAAGGAGTTGGAAAAGCAGAGACGTCGCCAGTTGATGCTGCAGGCTGAGAGCCAGGGCCGGGTTGAGGCCCCGACCGGAATTATCGTCGTGCGGGACGACTCGGATGAGAGTGAGCAGACAGGAAGCCGAAAGCGAAGTCTGCCGTCGTCGGGACGTCAGGATGTGTTACCTGTGCCCCCCAGGAAACGCACCAAACTACAAGCAGACAGGGCTTCGACGGAGAGTGGCAAGCGTCAAGTGGACATACAGGTGCCACGCATTGCCGCCTGCTACTCGCTGAACTCTGCCTCTGTGGATGTGCTGGGGTCTGGCTTGAATTCAGCTGCTGCTGCTGCCGTGGCCGCTAGTGGCGTGGGGCCCACCGCTGCCGAAGCGGACACGCCCAACTTCCGCTTATTCTACAACGAGGTGGTTAAGAACATGAACACGCTGGTCAGCAAAAAAATGCAGGACATTGATTTGGCTCTGCAGCGCGAGAGCAAAATCATACCGGCACCCAATGAGGAGATTCTGTGCATCATCAAGTGGACCAACTTCCTGGCCGCCTATGAGTGCAATAATGTGTATATTTGGATTGTGCAAATGAAGGCGTACGTCTTCCTGGCGGCCACCACCACCAACCTAATGCCTGCCGTCTGCGGGGCCATCGCCATTGGGGACCTCAGATTCGCTTCCTCCAACCCTGAAACTCTTATGATGGCGCGTATGCTGATGGATAGCAAGCAAAACGAGCACACCAGCCGACTGGCCGTGGTGATGCAGGGCAGGCAGAACTATTGGCTGGTCAAGGGCTTTCTGCGGCACATGCAGGGCAGCGCCTGCACCAAGCCGACGCCGCAGACGCATCCATTGCTCACAAAGAAGATAAACGTCCTCTGCTCGCTGCTGGTGAAGCAGCGCATCCGCGAACACCAAAAGAAAGTGGCTGCCCCCGATGCTCCGACAATTACGATCGTTCCAGACGAACAGACTCCATCTCCATCGGCATCTCCATCTGCATCTCCGTCTGTATCAGTGGCTGCCTCTGAAGCGGATACAAGACCAGCTTCCTCCTTCAATCAGCCCCTCACAAAGGCAAACGCTTCCAACATTCGCACAAATATCGAGTTCCGCAAGGTCACCCGCAACGATGTGGATGAACTGGATATACCCGAAAGCTACCAAGGTGACCATCGTTGGGTGGTACTGGATCTTGTCGAAGACTTCTCGCACATTTTTGTGCCCGCCTTCGGGGAGATGATATCGCTGGACAGGATACACAAGGTGATGCGGGTGGCCAGTGAGAAGAATAAACTGGTGAAGCTTCAGTTCTTCCATCAGGCCCCATACGATGCATTCGTAACGCCCGCCTCCCGGAAGAAGATCTACTTCGGGCCGCTGCGGCTGGATATGTCGCCACCCGTTTTGGTGCTGCTGCAAAGCGTCGATGGCAAGATGATGCTGCGAGAGGTTTACCAGAGGGAGCATTCCATTCCCGTTCAGCCCCACCAACGGAGCATGGCCTTTTGGGTGCTCAAAGTGCAGGGACAGCTTCACTTTGAGATCGATCTGGAGGATCAGAAGACTCTTACTGATTCCAATGCCCCGCAAATCCCTGTGACATCAGCTGAGAACCTGGTTCCGGTTCCGCTTTCGGGCAACCACAGCGCATCGTCGGTACCCGACAACGATTTGCCGGTTGTCATCATTGACAGCGACGATGATGAAGACGAGGAAGTACCGGAGAAATATCTAAAAGGGAAGGAGCAGAGCTCGAGCGAGATGCCAATGAAGACTGCGACTGAGACTGAGCCTGAACCGGTGATGGAACCCCACCCATTGGCGACTCTGGAGAAAATACAAGAGCTACCGCGTATGAATTTTACCATCCAAACAATGCCCAGCAGTGGGACCCTGCATATCACACCAGAGACCGCCTCTCCAGTTGCTGCCTTAGAATCCTCCCGTCCAGCCAGTAACGAGACCACCAACTGGCACATGACTGGACCCTTTCTACCTTTCATAGCCAATGTGCCGGCGAATGGGGATCAGGCGCCCACCACCCAGTTCCTCACACCCCAAGTGCAGCTCACCCAAACAGTAACCGTCGCCGGCCCCTCCACCGAGCCGAGTCCGTCCATTATTTCCTCCTTGGACCCGCCGGCTCCGAAAATGGGCCGCCCCTCATTTGGCGCCAGGATCAACGAATCGCTGCAGGAGCTACTGAGTAGCGGCACCCCGACAGCCACAGCCACACCCGCCCTGCCTGCCACCATTACCGTAACCAAAATGGATGGCAACGAATCCAAAGCAACTCCCAAATCAACAGGAAAGGCCAGTGAAGCCATCAAGATTGGCACCAAGCGTAGCGTCTCTGGGGTGCCTAAGCATTTGCCAAGACTATTGCCAAAACCGACTCCCGCGTCTGCAGAGAAGCCAGGCACAGCCACAGCAGGAGCGGGTACACCCACAGCTGGACCCACTATTACCCAGCAGTCGGCCACTACCTTCTCTATAGGTAATAACCACCCGATCCGACCACGTCCTGCACAGCCAGTAGGACCCGCCACCGCAAGGGCAGGCACCTGTGTGAAGTTGTACTCCTCAAGGGCAGGACCGTCCGCCGCCAATAAAGGACCAGTGGGAGTGGTAAAAGAGTCGCCAACACCGGAGATTGCTTCAATAGCTCCGATTGCTGCGGCTGCTGGTGAGGGGGAACCAGCAAAGAAGACAACCGCACCGTTAATTCCTGCCACTTCTAGTCGGATGCCCAGCCGCGCATCTTTGCCTGGCAAACCGTCAGCTGCCACGGAACAGGCCCGCTCGCGGCCATCCCTGCCAGCGAAAGTAGTGGCGACGGCGCAAAGTGCAACTCAAACGGAAGGGGCGGCGGCAAAGTGTACCTATGGCTATATGGTATCCAATGGACTGCCAAGCTATCGCACCAAGCTGTTGGGCGACACTTTCTTTCTGAAGATACCTAAGGTGGGAATTCTGCGCTTCCCCAACCACGCGACTGCCGGCGCCTACCTCAATCGGTGAGTTGTACAGCAGAGTCCACGTAAATTACACAATTTCAATATTTGATTCCCTCTTGAAGTGAACTCATGCGGAAGACGGAGAGCAAAAGCATGCTGCCAGCCGATTGGAAGTTCCGGCCGGACCCACAGTCGATTGTGAGGCAACAAACGCTAATCGCCAAAGGGCCATCAAAGGATCAAGAACCAACGGCCGCCATTGAAATCGAAGATTGAACCAAAAGAAAAAATCGCTGTTGTCGTCACATTACATGAACAAAAACACACTTTGTTTAGTTTTAAGGATTAACTATTATATATACAGCTCATACTATACAAATCGCGCTCATCATCGTATCGTATGCCTATCTGATACATATGAAATATGTAAACTATATATTTTTGTGATTTAAGTTGATCATGATCCAATGTTTTTTATCTGTGAGCAAATCTATCATTTACATAAGTTTAAGTTAATAAAAATGTGGATTTAAATTCATTTCGTTTGACCGCTGGCCTGCTGTTTCTTTGTTTCAGTTCCACTTGGTTCCAGAAAGTTAGTTGCAGAACTGTTTACATGTGTATATATTATATGCATTCTTTTTTTGAAAAACAAATTTCCTTCGAAATAAACTATTTCACACGGTTCTTTGTTTTAAAAGCAAATTAGTTTGTTTTCAGGCGCCAGCTGTTGCTTGGGTTCCGATAAGTTGGTTTCACTTCCACTTCGTCCCAGAAATCGCTGCAGTCAACAGCTGTTTTGTGGTTTTTATTGCAAAAACCGCGCGACGCGACCAAGTTAAATAACTCGATTGTTTACACAGCGTTGTTCCGCATTTGTTTTGCTAATATAATATATAAATAAAAAGCTTGTCGTGTTAAAGCTTCGATAGTCAGCTGATAAGCGCCCACGCATTCATTCGTACAGGTATACGGGGGAAATTGGAGGAGGAAAAATAAAGCAAATAAATTGTCAAAATTAAAACAAAAACAAAACAATAACCCAACCAAGGTCAGCCGCAATATAGAACGACCACATCCACATACTCGTATGTGTTGTGACATATATAAGTGCTCGGGAAACACAAACATCGGGATATAGGCGACGACACTAATTCGCTTAACCACTATAGAATTTGCAGATACCGCTGAATCGAAAGCTCCCTCCCCTACCTCGAGCGCGTTTCCATCGGTGTTGTGTCAGCGAAAATTTTTCCATATCAACGTTCGCACTGCTCAAACGCAGACGTCTCTCTGTTGGTGTCGTGTCCGAGAAAACTGACGAAAATGGGCTGTGAGGAGAAGCAAGAAACCCCCAGTCCTAGCCTGCGCATTCAGGACATTGCGGTCCTGATGCAGAACCACTGCCGCATGCTAGATCCCGCCAAGGTGGAGCGCATCATCAACGAGTTTGTCCAGGGCGGACCGGAGCGCATGCAACTCGTGTCGGACTTTGACTATACAATCACCAAACAGCGGACTGAGGACGGCAGTATGGTGCCCTCCAGCTTTGGGATCTTCAACGCTTGTCAGTCGCTGCCGGAAAGCTTCAAATCGGAGTCGGACAAACTATACCATAAGTACAGGCCAATTGAGATCGATCCGCATATGCCGATCCCCGAGAAAGTTCAATACATGGTCGAATGGTGGACCAAGTCAGGTGCGCTCGCCACCGGCTTCCCCTTCGATCAGTCAGAAATAGATCAGATAGCCAGCAAGTATAAGAACGCGCTACGTGACCGTACTCATGAATTCTTTGCCGATCTACTGCGCTTGGGTATACCCACATTGGTGTTCTCCGCCGGCCTGGGAAACTCAGTAGTCTCCATGCTGCGCCAGGCAAATGTGATGCATCCCAATGTAAAGGTGGTGTCGAATTTCCTGCAATTTCGCAATGGACTTTTGGACGGTTTCCAGCAGCCCATGATACACACCTTCAACAAGAACGAAACTGTCCTAGACGGCAGTGAGTATTACAACCTGGTCCACACACGCGACCACATCATCGTAATGGGAGACTCACTTGGAGACGCTGACATGGCATCCGGCGTTCCTGCATCTTCGCATATCATAAAAATTGGTTTCCTCTTCGATCATGTGGAGGCCAATATGGATAAGTACATGAAGACATTCGACATCGTCCTGGTGGATGATCAAACGATGGATGTGCCCCGTGCTCTGCTTGCTCTCATCGAAAAACAGCACCAGCTGAAACAGCAGGCCACAACGCAGAGCTCCCTTTGAAACGTGTGAAAAAAAATGTACTCGCTCTGTATAGTACTCAAAAGACGTTCCTGCTTTCTCATTAGCAGGAATAAGTGTTAAATTTTATTAGCAAACACAAACACACGCAGCAGAAGCTACTAATTAAGTGGTTTAGATTTAACCATTTCATTCATTTTAACAGAAATGTATTCATGCCATATTAAATGACAACGTTGTGCTACAATATTATATATTACTTCGAAGAACTCCAAAGTGGGAAGATAGTCCTGATTTCGTCTCTTACCGTTTTTCCAGGTCTGCGCACCCATCTCGGCCTAGTTCTTTGCTACCGCAAGAATATCTCCTTGAAGGAAAGCGTCGCCAGGCTGAGCAGCTCTATAGAGAAGCGTCTCAAGCCATGCAGGCGCAAAAGCCATTGAGCTCTTTAAGGAGGGCGTCTAGGATACTCTGCTGGCACAGCACTTGCTGACCAAGTAGCATTCAGATGGAAAATACAAATATTTAGATGTATTAATAAAAAGTTTTCCTACTTACCCAATACTGAACCAGACAGTCAATACCCACTTTGAAAAAGTTGCTCACCAGCTGCAGATGGTTGTGGATGATCTTCTACAGTAGATGGAATCTTTGGACGTGGTTTTTCCTGTGGTGGGCACGCGACCTGTTGAATAGCTTTTTTTTTTGCAAAATTTCCGTCAGTGCCATGGTGAAAGAATTTTGAAAATCTTCAGGGCCAGCTGTAGTCTCAGCAAAGAAGCGATAGTATCGAATGCAACTTATTGTACATGAACAGTTGCTTTTAACAGACGTTTAGAGATGGTCCACTGAAAGTCTGGTTTAACTTAGAGGTGAACAGCAGACGATAAGTTAGCTGAAATGATATCGACACCAGAAAAATACATACAACATTTTGCAAATTAGAATTTTATTTTATGCATTTAAATTTGATAGGTAGCTCAGGTGTACAAGTGAAGATTATCGAGCAAAGGCCCTCTGCCACAGTGCCTTTTTTAAAATTGCTTCGTTTTGCGTCTCCTCTCGCAGGTGTGAATAATGCCGTAGGGAGGTGGTACTAAGTAGAAAAGAGAACGAGATCAGCTGCTGGCAATAACAACAACAACAACAGAAACGTTATAGAAAGAAGACGGAACAACATCAATATTAAACCAAGACAAGTGCAGCGTCATGTTTGGATTCGATGGCGAGTACCGTCGTCGTCCGGTGCAAAGTCTTGGTGGCGCGTCGCATACCCACGACCGGGAGACTGTGATACGGAAAGCAGCAGAGGAGCGACAGAAACGCAATGAGTTGCGCCAGAAGGCCAACGGCGCCGTGGTGCTGCAGTCCTATGCCCGTTCCTTCATTCATCGCCAGCGTCGCAAAAGGGCAGAGCGTGAGGCCTTTGACGTATACCTCCAGGTTAATCGAAACCGCCTGACGGAGGACGAGAGTCTGAATTTCCTGCTGCGTCGCCTGAACTTTTTCTACAGCAGTCGCGAGGCCAAGGACGGCGAACGTTTGGTATGATCTCTTACAACTTTGAATTATATATTCCACTAGCTAACCGAGTTTTGATTTATTTTTCCAGATTGAAGTTTGTCAACAAATCCTGCGTAGCCCTGGCCGCCTGCTGCAGCATTCAGCCTCGGATCCGATCTGGCTGTTTCGTGTGTGCAAGCTCTTAGACGCTTGCCTGCTCCAGTTGACGCTCTCCCAGTTCCCCCAGGCCATTCCTCTGCGAATGCTAGAAACCTTCACAACGGTCACCGCCGTAGAACGCCATGTGAAAGATGAGACACTGCTGTTCAAATATTTGGAGCGTGTTTTTGGCTTCCTTATCGCACGCAACTACTTCCTTCGCTTGCGCCGGCTGTTGGATGATAAATGTCCGCCGCTGGATGGAGAAACGCTGTGTGCTCCCAGTCCGCTGGCCGAGGCACTGCTCCACTTGCTTCTGCGTCCACTGGCAGTGGCCAAACGAGCCTGCAGTGGGGACCAGGTATTGCCCGTGTCATTGCTCGTGTGCCAGAATTTCATAAAGGATATCCTGTCCACGCCCCATACGGATGCCATGCGCTGTTTCGTACTCCCCTGCCTGGCCGAATGTCCAGAGTTCCCGTTCGACCTGCTGATGCGGTCGCTCTTCGATCTGCTGGAAACAGCAGCGGTAACTGCGACATCGGAGTCAGATAGTGTCTCCAGTCGGCGCAGCTTCTTGTTCCATGGTGCAGAGAAGGGTAACTGCGGCGCTAATCAAACCAGGGCCCAACCAATGGATACCTTGTTTACCTCATTCTTACTTAACTCCCTCTTGGTGCTCGACCGCAGGCAGCTGGGTAAGTCGCCAAAAATATTTAATTTTAATTACCCGGATAATAAATCCAACATAACCTGTCTCGCGTCTATAGCCACATTGCAGCAGAGTTCACTGCTTACTGTCTACGTGCGAATCATAGCCGAAATGATGCCCAACATTCTTCTCCTTCCCAAGTCCACATTACGAACTCATGCCAATGCTCCGCATCGACATGTGGAGAGTGACGATGAGTCGGATGAGGAGGAAGAGGAAGACCAGCCTGCTGCGCAAACACTGGACTACGATATGGAGCAGACATGCCGCACGAGCGCGGAACTAAGCAGCAAGGAGCGTGACTGTCTGCTGGAGTCAATAGCCATACTAAACGAAACGGAGCGTGTGGATTTTATTGTCCAGCATCTGGATCCTCACATTGAGCACAGCCAACTAATCTACGCCCTCTGCGAGATCTGCCACAATCTAATGATCTACAACAAGCACGCAGTCTTTGAATATAAGTGAGCAATCGGCAATAAGCAATGAGCATTCACTTAAGTAATCTTTCGCTCTTGCAGGCTGCTCTACACTCTGGCCTTCACTCCGAAGTTTATACGCGCCGTTTGGTTCAAGCTGGCCGCCGAGTCCACACAGCTGGGCTTCTCAGCACCGCTTACCCTCATTTCCAAGGGGGTTGTTCGTAAGTGCTTTTTAGAATGAACGACTAAGCTTCTTTGGTTTTATTACAAACTGCCATTTATTTCGCATATCCACAGCGAAGCAGCAAGGAGTGGATCGCACCATTCCTCTGTTGGCCACTTTTTGTATGCTCTTTGGACGTCTGCTGCCCACTCTGCACGATGTGGAGTTTGTGGAGAACAAGCTGATGCCGACAACGCACGTTCGACTGATGCCATTCTCGATTGCGGAGATTGTGCAAATGTCCAAGACGCTAAAGGATATTAGTCTGGGCCTCGTGGAGCTGGCTTTTCCAGAGACACGCAGCAATTTGGCCAACTATCGCAGCGTGCTGGGCCACACAGAGGCCGATGACAAGAAGCTGCGCCATCAGAAGCAGATCTGGGCCAATCTGCTCAATGTTGTAGTCTTTGTGCTCAACCAGATACACACGCGTGACCTTCGCATGGGCTTCTGTCCGGAATCACACTGGACTGTCAGCCGATTGGATCTGCCGCTCGACAGGCCCACTGATCTTCCATTGACACATAGCAGTCGTTTGCGCGGCATTCGTCCCTTTCAACCCATCAGAGACTTTACACGCGAAGACTTCGAGAACGGTCCGCCCATGTCCACCAAGCAGATACGCTCAATAACCATTTTGCGCGAGATACCATTTGTGGTGGCATTCAGCAAGCGTGTGAGCATTCTCCAGGGTCTGGTGGCAGCCAACAAGATGCGAGTCCAGGGCCATTTGCAAGCCTTCCTCCAGGGCCCCTCCATTATGATCACTGTCCGGCGTACGCATCTCTATGAAGATGCCTACGACAAGCTGCGCCCAGAGAATGGTATGCACTCTCCTCGTATTCCCTAATGTTTGATTTTAATGAAATAATTTTCTTACAGAACCGGATCTGCGTCCGAAATTTCGCATACAGTTTGTCTCATCACTGGGCCTGGATGAGGCGGGCATTGATGGCGGCGGAGTTTTCCGCGAATTCCTATCAGAGCTTATCAAATCTGCATTCGATCCCAATCGTGGCTTCTTTATGTGAGAGAAAATGACCTAATACTTACGGGAAAATCAATTTATTCATTATCTTGGTATTGCCAGGGTAACAACGGACAACAAGCTTTATCCGAATCCAAATGTGGCAGATCTATTTAGCGACTTTGAGAAACACTACTATTTCATTGGCCGCATTCTGGGCAAGGCGATATACGAGAATCTGCTTGTAGAGCTGCCGCTTGCCGAGTTCTTCCTAACAAAATTGGCTGGCAAATACTCGGATGTGGACATACATCAGTTGGCCTCGCTGGATCCGGAACTGTATCGCAATCTGTTGTACTTGAAGGACTATACGGGTGATGTCAGTGAATTGAATTTGGATTTCACTGTGGCCAGCAGCTCGCTGGGACAGACACAGATTGTTGAGCTGAAGCCGCAGGGCCAGAGCACGCCGGTGACCAACTCAAATCGCATTGAGTATATCCAGTTGATAGCCGACTATAAGCTCAATGTTCAGATACGTCGTCATTGCAATGCCTTCCGCAAGGGTCTGTCCAATGTCTTGCCCATCGAATGGCTGTACATGTTCAGCAACAAAGAGCTGCAAATACTCATCTCTGGTGCTGAGATTCCCATCGACCTGGAGGATCTCAAGAAGCACTGCAAATACGGCGGCGAATACGCGCCCGAGCATCCATCGATTGTGGCCTTTTGGGAGGCATTAGAGGGCTTCGATGATCTGCAGCGCAGGCAGCTGCTCAAGTTCGTTACCAGCTGTTCCAGGCCACCGCTGTTGGGTTTTAAGGTGTGACCATTAGATGGAGTTTCACTTCAAACTGATTGATCTTATATTCCTTTTCTTTTACAGGACCTGGATCCACCATTTTTTATACAGAATGCTGGAGATATGGAGCGCCTGCCCACGGCCAGCACCTGCACCAATTTGCTGAAGTTGCCGCCATTCAACAGTGTCGAACAAATGCGAGAAAAGCTGCTCTATGCCATACAGTCCGGTGTGGGATTTGAACTCAGCTAATCTGTCCAGCCCATGGCTCCCACCTATACACCCACACTACCACTCTCCCTTGAACAGGGTACACATTTCCTATATCCCCATACCCGGAAAAAACGACTCCAATCCAAGGGACCCACCAGGCACACAGGCACACAAACACACAGGCAAAACAGTCAGGCAATACAGGTGGTGCAGAAAGTGCGGCTATTCCAGTTCTTCATAGTAAATATATATCTTACGTAAATGTGTAATGTAAAGAATGAAAGCTTATGAGGTCTGTTTATCAAGGTTTTTCTTTTGATTCTTTTTAGTTTAGATTTTTTTTCTCCCTATAACAAGCTATGAGTGTAAAACATAAGGATATAATGAATATTTCCACGATTAAGACGATTAAACCTATTGATTAAATAGAATAAAAGTATAGCTGCTGTCCCCTCTACCACTGCAATTCATCATCATCATCGTCTACCCTGCAGTGCCGTTGCTGTTGCTGATGCTGTTGCATCCAGTTGCCAGGCCTGTTGAATGATGCGCTCATAAACCAATTGCGAGGCAGAGACGGCAAACAGAAAGTCAATGTGATTGTAGCCTGGAACCTGATACAGCCGGGTACGGCTCTGGCGCAGCTCGTTAACCAGTCGCTGTACATCCGCCTGACTGGACAGGGCATCGCGTGTGCCATGAAAGATCTGCAGCTGGAGGCGAACATTCGTCAACTGATATGAGGGGGGCGTGGGCTGGCCATATCGCAGGGTGTTCAGCCTCGGCGAACGATAATCGTATTGCTGGAATTTGCCTGCGGATGAAACGGAGAAAGACATCAGACATCACGGAATAACCTCTCCACTCGCATCAGGCATATGCCATCTCTCCGACATACCGCTATTGATGAGCTGTCCGAAGTGCTGCAATTGGCCACGCGAGATGCCCGCCGGTATCGTCTCCAAGATGCGTGGCAAGAGGTCCTGTGAAAAGCAAAATCCAAAGCAAAGGCAAGCACAAAGCCATTTCGTTAGGCTTAAATTTCCAAAACGTTTAAATTGTGTGAAATGAAGCCGGATATACGACTTCTCGACCATTCATGTGTGTGTGTGTGTGTGTCGGCCGGTGTATCGGTGTGTGTTCAGGCTGCTATTTCCGTTTCATTGCGACACGACACAAAGCATACGGAAGTGCACACAAGCACACACACATGCACACATGAGCAAACACTGAAGCGAGGTCGCAGGCCAAAGGCCAGGAGGTCCTCTTGCCTTGATGGCTGCTCCGCATTTTTTATTATTTGTTTAGAAATTAACTACTGATTTGTTGATCGGCTTTTGTTTAAGGAAAATGCAATGGAATTTTCAATTTAAAATTGAAACTCATTTAGATTGAGCCAGAAGATTGAAAAACTTTCATCAATATTGTTTTCTTGGAGGGGTCTTCTTTTAAATTCTATTAAATTACACTTGCAGAAATCCACAATGGATCGATTTACTAGAATGTAGAAGATAGAATTTCCTGTACTTCCCAAATACAGAATTGAACCATTTTGCCAAGTTTTCTTTTGATACTATTAAACTGAATCAAAAAAGTTGCATTTAAATCAAAAAAATCGTTGCTTGATTGAATACGAATGGGATATTCATTTGGAATATCCGCAAAAACTTGGCCACTTTTTGCGGATGTCGATTGCATGTTTGTGGCGTTTTTTTCCATGCTGCAACGCCTCTTGAATGGAGTTTTTAACTCTAGTATTTTATGTAAATTCGGCGACTTTAAATTTCCATGACAAGCTATTGAAACATTGAAACGTTGCGTGTGGCGTAGTGTTGCTTCGCGTCGCGTCGCATCGCACCGCGTTGCTCGTTGAGCGTCGCTCTGAGTCCTGCGGCGACATATTCTTTTTCCTTTTTGTTTTTTGTTGCTATTTTGATGTTTATTTGATTTTCCGCCTGGCCGTTGCATTTCCACACGACAGTAGTTGTTATTTTTGCTGCAACCAGCTTGCAACTTGTGGTAAATACGAGCAATTCTTGTGCCGCCAGCTTGTTTGTGTTTTCCCGAGTTTTTCCTTTCCCACCCTACCCCATGATTTTTCCCTTGCGTTTTTCCTTACATTCTTTATTCCCTCTCGAATCTTACTCGACGCATTGCAGCACTGCAGTTGGCCAAGTCTGTTGAACTCCATGCGGGCCCCGGCTTGAGGGGCAGGCAGCCAGCCAGCACCAACTAAATATGCACAAATATTTATTTGGACGTCTATCTGTATGGTGTGGCATGTTCGGCAGTTGTCACAAGTAAGTATCGCCATCGCCTCGCTCCATTTGCTCAAGACAGAGCGTCTTTGCTCCCTATTTGCTTAGCCATATATTCGCCCTTTTATTTTTATTTTTTTACTGGTTGCAGTGACTAGTTTGTTGACTTTTTCATGGAAGCCATGACGATCTGACAGATATGGCACGCGGTTGCACTCAGTTGACTTGCCTCCTGTTTGGCGCTTCCAAGTTTTGGCGTTGAAGTTTCAAATTGACAAACTTATTCATGTACAGGCAAACTGCTTTTCATTTGGTTTTCCCTCGCAAGGAAAAGGGCGAACATGCGGGATGCCATTGGTATGAGAAGTGCTTCTTTGCTTTCGTTTCGAAGTAAAAAGAATCTTTGATTGGCTGCCAATATATGTATGTATATTATTGCAATAAAACTTTCTTTCATTTGGAGTTATATGAAATCTCGCCGAATCTGACAAATCGTTTTTATTTATAATTCATTAATTTCGTTTCCATTGTCGCATTTCGGATGAACGAATTCCCTTTTGATGGCAGTGTTTTGTTAAAGTTGTACTGTGTTTTATTTATTGTTTGAAATGCTTGTTTATGGCTGCATGTGGAAAGAGTCTTGAGAGATACATATATTTCCGAGCAGTTTTCCAACCTTTTTTCGCTGTCTCTTGGCAACTATAAAAAGTTCACATCCGGCTTCGGCAGCATTGGCCTGATCCAAAAACCAATTGGCCCAAGCCCTTACCCTAATAACTAACAAGCGGCACTTGGCGTCCATCCGAGGCATGCTACACACACACACACACACACGTACATATACGCATACGCCAACCGACTCACTTCAGTCGGATAGGTAAGCCTTTTAAGCACGCGCCCCCGTAACACGGCGTACACACAGATAAGCCATAAAGTTTTTTCTTTCGGTGCACGGGCGCGATTTATTTGCCATATTTCACGGCGAAACAAAATTCAAATGTACCGAGTGCACGACTCGCATGCGAGAGGGAAACAAAAAGTGTTTAAGGCAACCTGGCGTATACGTAATGTATGTTATACTCTAGTTAGCCGCCGCCAGCGGGGGAGGCGATGGGGCACTCTCTGTGGGTTATAGTTTGGTTGGGCAGTGGAAAAGTTTAGCGCACCTTTTGGCTGCACATTACAGGAGATATGCAAAGGCGGAATATGCCGCTGGAGTCGATATGCAGATGCCCTAAATGGTTAATGATGTAATTATTTAATCATGTTATGAAATATATATGCATAGCTATATTCATCCAATTGTGTGTCTGACAAAGCTTTTCACAGTTCTCGATTGTACTCAATCATTCATTTCGGATATCCACAGTCAGAATGTTACACACCTATATCCCATACCGATACACCCAACTCCTGCACCCTTCCTTGCCACAATAGTTCTGACCTAACTTCCAACCAGGAAGCTGAGCCCCGGCAGGAGCAGCTCGTTTACGCATTTAAATTCAAATAACTTTTATTACCAAAACTAAGGCTTCTCCCCCACTGCCACTCTTTCACCCTTCTACTTCCACTTCCGCTCTTTTTCTCTCTCTCTCCCTGTCTGTCTGTGTGTGTGTTAGTGTGTGTGTATGTAAGCATCGAGTTTCGGTTCAGTCCCACTCCTGAGTGCAATAAAAACTTTTGCATACAACAAGAAAAAAGTTTTGGGGCCGCTTTGTTGGCTAAATTATGGCCCGCATATATAATCGTACTCACACGATCCACCGGATAGTCGCTGAAGCCCACATAGAGGGAGGTGAAGAGCGTGCAGAGGGTGTAGGTGGGTAGGGTGGCGCTGCAGAAAAACTGGCCCCCCACCTGCGTCAGCGCTGTTGAAGGCAGCAGCTCGTTGAGGCCCAGCTTGTTGAGTAGCAGCTGAAAGTTGGTGGAGGGACTATCAGATTCTGGTGATGTGTCTGCTCATCAAGAGTATACGCACGGTGACCCCGGAACTGTCGCTGGCCAGCAGACGCAACGGCGGACTGCTCAGGTGCTTCAGAAAGGCCACGGGAGCCATTAGGGCCGCATTGGCAAACCGCGCATTGTACTCCGGACGCTGCGACAGGAGCACCAGCAGCACGGTGGTCCCCTGCGAGTGGCCCACATAGTGCACCTGCGGATGGCCCGTCATTGCCAGCACATGGTCCACGATGGCGGGCAGGTCGTAGAGGCCGATCTCGTGCCAGCTGAACTGCCAGAACCGCGCCTGACTCGTCTGCAATGTGCGGTGCCGACGGGAGTGCGTTGTGCCCCGGGCATTTGGCAGCCAGACGTCAAAGCAACGCCTGTGCAGCTCCACGGCTAGAGCCTGGCCCCGCTCTGCAGTCACAAAGTCTGCGGCCGAGCCGAGGAGTCCGTGCATCAGCACAAAGGGCCGCAGCCTGGCCCTGGTCTCATGGGGACAGTTCTGGTTGCGCGGCGCGGGAATGCGATGAACACTTAAGAGATACCCGTCGGCGGTCTCCACGCGATGCACTTGACACTCGAGGCGATGTCGCTGCACCATCTGGCACACGGAGTCGATCAGACTCTGCCCGAGGCTGGCACTCAACAGACAGCTGCTGATCAGCAGAAAGAGTACGCAAAGTTTCATGTCGACTGGCACTGGCAATGGTTGGCCGCCCTTAAGGCATGGTGTTCGAGGCAAGTGACGTTCGAGCGGCTACTGTGGCAGTCAGTGCATTTGTTGACTGGTTTTGTGTGCGTCTCTCTGGCAAACGCCGCGTATACGCAATGCAAATACTGAATGAGTGAGTGTGAATGGGGCAGAGACGAGGGGGGCTTTAAATAAATGCATTTTCATCTTTTGTTTGCTTGTTGAGAAGCCATTGATGGGACCATATGAGGAGTGAGTTGGGGCAGAGGAGGATGGCCTAGAAAAGATGAACAGAACTCTCTCGCGCTTTAATTCGGATTTAAATATTCCAGTCATTCATCAACTTTGTACCCCCTGCTCTGAAAGAGGGAAAGGGCAACTCTTTAGTATTGTAATTACATGAAAATCTTTTCAATTAAACGAGTTATTATATTGGATGGTAATCAAGCCCCCAAGAGAGTCTCCAAGTCCTCGCATTCATCCTGGGTGCACTAATTAGCAGAATTAATTTACAGACCAATTTCGGGCTGATTTGCTCTGCTGCAGTGAAACGCACTCAAGTGCACCACCAGGCCACAGTTGGGCCATGCCCATTCGCATACATACATAGGTATGCATGCGTATAATGAACGCCTGACTGACAAACAGACTGACTGACTAACTGTCTGAGTGATTGAATGAGTGTGGACAGCAGCAGCAGCAGTAGCAAATGTTGGGGCTGCCTATGTGATTTACAATTTGAATTGTCTGAACGTGTTGAAAATGCAATCGTGCTAATTAAAATGACCGCGGGGCGAGAGCGTGTGAAATTATTACACATCCATAGATGTGACGTATGTACACCCAATGATAGAGGTCGAAAGCGGTTGAGTGGATGGCGGCCCGGCTCCATGGCAGACAATAATTGAGTACGGCCCCCACCCCCCAGCCAGAGGGGGCGGCTCAAATTAAAAGCCGCTTAATGAGATGTACTATAGCAACGCAAAGCTAACGCTTCACAAATATAAGCCATATTCAGCTGCTCTTGTGACCTCTGCACTATAGGTCAAAACGACAATTTTCTGATATAAATTAATAACTCGAAGGTTTTTAAAGTTTTTCCTGAAAAGTTTTTTGGATACCATTAAAGATCTCATTTGGAAATGGGTTTTGAAAAAAATGGGCGTGGCACTGCCCATCAACGCCCCTAAAAAATATATAAAAAAAAATTTGTTTTTCAAAAATTTTGTTTTTTAAAGAAATATTAAAAAATGTTTTAATATTCATTCTAGGTATATTTTATATATCATATATGTATTAATGCAACATTAGGAATACATCCTGCACTGTGGAGTACCTGTTGTGGCGAAAAGACATGAATCGGAACCACTCGATATTTCATCCGCATTTCCCTGGTTATAATTTTCCTGACCAGTACTTCAATCGAAACTGTAGTTAAGAATAAGATCGCCTAACAGAAAATCAGTATTCTGACAAGTCATCACGTGCAATATAACTTCTTTTTGCAAAGCAACAAGTTTTCCTGCGGTATGGTTCAGAAGATTTTGTAGACTGACTTTAGCTATTGTTTCTGAAACATCATCGGGGGGTCTGCATTCCTTCTTTCTTTCAACCACTTCGTTATAGTGAGGATCAATATCAAGCAGAATGCTTTTTTTTTTAATTATTTAGATGGTATCTACATTTTTTCCATCTCACGGATAAATTCAGACAAAATACGGCTTTTTTCATGTAAATACTGATCAATATATGATCAAAATACGACGGACACATTTACATCGATATACAATCTAAAGTAACGGAGACCAGCATCCACTCTATCAGTTCTTTCTTTAGTTTTCCCCCTTTTTTAAGCAGACAGGCATTGCTTAAATATAGGTTATGTTCTACAAAATATTACATTTCGGGAGAAGTGGACAAAAGGGGGAAACAGGCTTAACTGTTCTGAATTAACAAAAGATTACTCTACAATATGTATATAGTCACTTGGCTAACATGTGCTAACATTTTTTTAAAAGCCTTCCCAAAGATAACGTTTCGTGTTAAAAAAAGTTTTCTTTGGGACGTCTCTTTACTAACACATACTACAGACAACACGAACAATACGAACAACACAGATGTACCAACATAAAGTAAAAACCCCACTGCTCACTATTCATCATAATTTGTATTAACAAATTTGAATTTAAAAAAAATGGAGCCACTTGAATTTCGACAAAAATTTTTGCACAATTTATGATTACATGCTGTTAGATTGAATCTGCTGTTTTAACAGCTGTTAACTTAGCATCAGAACATAATGTTAACATTTCTGGTATGCAACATTACGGTTTCATTTATTCCTAATAGGTACATAACAAAAGATAGATATTTTGAATACTTTTGAAAAATGAATTTATATCAGAAAATCGGCCATTTGACCTATAGTGCTCTGGAGAGAATGGATACGTTGAACCAGCTTCTGATTTATAAGACCAACACTTGCACAACTCAAACAACTTCCAGCAACCACTTAAAATCTCTCTCCTGCAGCCTGCAGCCATTGTTCTCAAACTCAAGCCCAACTTGACCCGAAACCGAACAAACTTTTCATAAGATTGTCGAAACGGACACGGATCCCATCACATATTAACCATATTCAACAGCGTTTGGTGTACTCGCTTTCAGAAGACTTATGAAAATTCATTTTCGACAAAAAAAAAGAGGAAAATCTTATGTAAATGGTGAAAGCGGGAAACCCAAAAAGAAAACTCTCAGGGTTATGGGGGGGCGATGGAAAGGGAGCACTAGAGGCGAGGCGAAGACAACATTGCGAAGGCAGCTTCAAGTTAAGTAAATTTGATTCAAGGACACTTGACTTGGCGTGGAATCCCTTTGGCTACTTACCCAGCCATCCCCCATACTCCCCCATTCCCTCTGTCCCCCTTTCATCTTGGTCCATCTGAAAAACGATTTTAATACTTTCCTCGCACAAAAGCTACTTAAAGTTTGCCTTTGCTCGACGCTTAATTCGTTTTTTGTCAACAGCAAAGAAAACAAGCAGCAAAAATAAGAATAAAAGTTTTATTTTTAAATTGAGTTAAGTTAATTTTTTTGGCTTCCTTTGTTTTGGCCAAGTTTTTTGTCTGGCTTGGGGGAACAGAACGGAAGTTTGCGCTTTGGTTTGCCTAATAAATGTGCGTGCAAACAAAAGGGATAGATAGTCATAGAGAGAGAGAGAGAGAGAGAGAGAGAGAGAGAGAGAGAGAGAGAGAGAGAAAGAGTGTGCGTTCCAGAGACAGTTGTAGCGACAGCCAAAAGGATAAAGGATAATGACAGCCATTAGTATTAAGTGCGCGTTGGCTACTTTGGAAGCTACTCCTTCGTCCACGCCTCTTCTTCCCTTTTCATGTGGGTGCCAGGCCAGCGTTTCTCCCCTGCTTTCTTCTCCCCTTCTGGCCGCTCATTAAAGTTGTTAAGTACTTGGCGTAAATGTGGCTCTAGCACGAAGCAAGATGGAGCCAAACAACACCAAGGAAGAGCCAACTCCAGAGGGATTGAAGGAGCACTATTAAAGTTAATTTAAATGCGCCTCAAGCGTCTCCACTTAATTCTGTTCTGTTCACAGAACTACAGAGCTACAAAACTTTCCCCAGCTTCAACTATCCATTTACATATATTCCAATTATGTCCACAAACAAGCCAATGAACTGAAACAACAGATTGCGACACTATATTTAACCGATCATTCACCTGTTTCGGCGTACAGAACAAAGCCCCCCGTGGCAACATCTAGGTGAAATTTCCCTGGCACTGCCAGATATTCGACCACAACTCGAGCTCCCATTTCATTGCATTCAGTAACACAAAGGCATCACCGAACAATTCACTCAAAAAAAGTGACATAAGCCAGGAGTACGAGTATGAGTGAGTGGCGGGGGCTGCTCTCGTTGGGCGGGAGGTGAAGCGAATGAATTTCTGATATTCTCTCTCTTACATTCTTTTTGTTCTTAACGGCTTTTGTGTACCCTTGGAAATGATAGATAGAAAATGTGGAAATATATTCAGTGATTGCTTTTATGTTTTATGTTTTTATAGCCAGCCACTTTCAAACGAGATCAGAAAGCGAAAAAAGTAGAAAGAAGTATGACCATGCACTAGAAGAGGACAGTGTGTCCATACATTAGGGATCTCTGTAATGTTATTTTTGCTTTAAACATAACATTGACAGTGAGGAGTGATGTTATGTCCAACAGAATACTTTGCAGCATTTGCTGCTGTCCAGAATAGACTAAATATTAATTCACTGTAAGGGTATTCGATTTGTCAACTTGTTTAATTTCATTCTCAGTGATTCTCTTTTCTTGCATGTTTTGTTTTTTTCGCTGGGATCCTTTATGACGTGCAACAAGCACGCCACATTTGCGTTCAATGGGCATGAGATAATGTCATCATCAACGTCGTCGTCGTCGTTGCCGTCTTCATCATTCATCTTCCGTCTGACGCAATGGTTCTGGTCAGGTGAAATCTCTTGATGAGGGGGCCAGACCACAAAAGGGAGAGACCATAGACCATTCTTGTCTGTTGTCCCTTCACTGGCATTTTGTTTTCAAGAAATTGCATTCGTTTAATGGGAATTGCATTTTTAATTAATTCTGCTTCTTTACCCCCACAATGGATGTGGTGCATAAGTGCATGGCATAGCAGGTGGTACAAATTAAAAAGAATGGAATGGAAAAGAATGAGCAAGAGAGATGAACGATGTGAAAAAGTGTACGTTAATTGATTGATTGATAAGGATATGTCTTAATTATCAAATCATTAAGCGTTAACACGGAGTTTAATCATCGAGGACACCATTGGCGTGGAAAAAACACAAAATTCGCTGTATAATAAATATATTTTATGTGCCATATTTGGCTGTCTCCCAGATCGTACCATACATACGTATCATATCAATATTCCAGCAATAATTATTGCATTTAATCGATATTTTTATTGATTAGAACCTGCGTATTTTTCCATTTTTTCTACAAAAAGAAATGTGTTAACTGAGGAAATATCAATTTGCATTTTCTATGTCTGCCAGAAAAGGACATTTTTTTCTCTCTCTGCAATTAAATGTTCGTTTTCCGCTATGCCTTATCCACGGCGGCATAGGGATATATCAATCGAGATATATGCCACAATTCGATGTCCATTGCCAGCCTCCCTTGCCTCCCAGCCACATTTCCATCGAGTGTACAATTTTTTTTACATTATTTCCATATTCATTTGATTTTTTATTTATGCGAAGCTGATGAATCTCTTTCACTTTTTCCATTTTTTTTCGATTGACGTGACTGATTTTTTGTTGCCTTTGTTTTTATATATTTGCATAAACTGTATAAAAGATTTTCACTTTGATTTGATTTCACATCGCGGAAAAATATATTTTTCTCATTTATTTTCGCTTTTAAATATTTACAAAGAGTTTTCAATTAAGAAATAAATCTGATGTATAAAAATAAAATAAAAATAATAAATGGAAGTGTAAATGCTATTTTTGAAAGTAGGTGTATGTACACATGTATGTATATTTATCAATGTTTTCCCCCACTGGGTTTCTGTTTTTGCAAAGCAATCTCAGTCGTCACGTATACGCTACCCTGTTCCAGGCAAAAATAAAAAAAAAAAAAGAAAGTGAATTGAAGGAAAACCTGCGCGGCATATTAATTATTTATAATTATTGTTAATTTTCAAAGCAAGCAAGCAACCAACCAAACAAACACAGCACCAAAAAAATTGTGAGAACAGCACGAAGAAAAACCACAAAGAGAACCTCAATTAAAATTCAAATTAGAGCGCTTGGGAAATTTCCTTCTGGCTGGCGGCGGCAAGAGTGCGAAAACTTAAAACCACAGGGAGGTGTTGTCCCCCTCTGAAAACTCCCACCCTCCACCCCTGCTGCAAAACGAACTGCCTAAACTGAAATATGAACCCCAGGCACTGCTCCTGGAAGGCAGGAAGGATGATGAGGTGCTGGCGAGGCAGTGGCTGAAGCTGAGGCTGAGGCTGAGGTGGCTGGTAACAGAGGAAAAGCCAACTTCGTCAGCCATGGACTACTAATAAGAAATTTGTGAACTTTGCAAATTTGCCATCATTAATTCTGAGGCTGGGAGCTCTGCGGTGGAGCAGAGCAGAGCGGAACGGAACGGAACGTAACGGAAAGGAGGGGCTCGGATTGGCTGGGAAAATTTTCGAAAGAGAACATTTTTCATTTGTCGTCGTCGTCGTCGTCATCGTCGCAGTCCTTTTTGTCACTGTTGCCCCTCGTCATTGTATAATAATTGTCAAGCAATTTAAATCGAAGCTTGGGGCATAATAAATTGTCATATGGCAGGAGGCATGGACACGCCTGCACACCATCCTCCGCGTAACAGTCTCCGGACTTAAAGGAAAAAGAAGAAAAAAATAAGGTAATGAGGAAACGGAAATTGCTGCCGGAAGTCGCAGCCCAGCCCAGCGCAGCCCAGCCCAGGCAGGAGACGGAAGCTCATTTTGCAATATTCACAGACGACTGATTTCGATTTCTAGCAGCGCCTTTCTCTCTGGGCTTACACCATGAATTGTAAATTGATTGAGGCGCCCCCAAAAGAAAGTCCTGCAATATTCGTTTGTCCGTTTCAAATTCCGGCCATAGTCATCATTAATAATGGTGGCTGACTGAAGGAGGACTGAGAAAAACTGATTAAGGGAAATACGTTTTGAGTGTTCCTCTTTGAGCCTGGTCAAGGGTATCCTTTGGAGGATGCAACAAGACATAAGAAATGCAATGTTTCTAGGATGACCTTCTGCCTGCTGTTTCTTGTTGAGTATTCTCCTTTTGCACCTCAAGAATTTTACCATTTCCATTTCTTGATTTAGCTCAGTTCTCCTTGACGTTGCTCTGGAATTTCCCCGCTTTAAGGCTAGGCCATGCCTTGCTGAAGAGCCACCAAGGGCCTGAGCCGTTTGTCTGCCAAGGCAACAAAATGGTTGCGCGAAACGCTTCTAGTAAATGCTTCCATGTTGCCAAGTTCTCGTTTGTGAAGAGCTGTTCAAATAAGCACGAGCATGGGCACATGCCAGCAGCAGCAGCAGCAGCAGCAGCAGCAAAAACAACGAACGAGAGGGGAAAGCTAGCAGGTGGGTTGGGTACCCGACAGGTACGGGGTCAGGGATACGCCCAGAGACACGGACAGGGACAGGGACAGATATACCTAGGAGCAGCAGCAGGAGCAGCAGCAGGAGCTGGCTGACGTTAGTTTCATTGTTGACATTTGCTGGCAACGGCAATGCGGAGCGGCAAAAGGGTAGCTGGAAAAAAGGCAACAAAAAGCAATTAACTTGGCTTACATCTTTGTTGAAAGTGGAGACTCATGGCGCGATTTATGCCGCCGGCAAGACGGCTGCTGGTGCAGGTGTGTGTGTAAGAGCGTGGGTGTCGGTCTCTCAATCTCCTTCCCCTTGACTTGGCTAACGAAACAAGAGTGAAGCGTCAATCTCGCACAATGATAAAAGTTAATGGCTTGCCCCACTTCAGGGGTTAGATCTCGCTTTGATTCTCTGGCAAATTGTAACGTTGTATGGCACGTTCCACACTGAAATAATATTGAATATTGTATCAAAGATGTCCCCAGTGGAGATCTCTTTCTTGAGCCCCTGTAAAACTCCTACTCAAAAACAGTAATAAGCGTTTCCCAGTTTTTTTCTCAGCTTTCTTTCTTTATTTTCTATGTTTTGATTTTCGATATAATCTCTGTATTTTGAGTTCCACATTCCACTCCGGGAACAGATCCACTTGCCGGTGGCCAACTATTTACTTTCGATACACACATTTCCACCGCAGAATCAAATTGCATTTGTTGGGGTCGTTTTTTATTTGATTTATGCTTTCGCATCAATGTCAACATGTTTGATTTAAATTTGCATTTTTATTTTCATTTTCCAATCGATTTCCCTTTGATTTGATTTATATTTTCGCATTTTTGTTTCTCTACCAATTTCATCGTCTACAAACTAGTTGGGAGGGGATTTTCCACTCCCCTTATTTAAATACAAGCTTAATTTTAATGAATTAATTTTAAGCCCTTTGCCATTAGCTCACGTAGATGGCCTAATTGGTTTTCGGTTTTTGGTTTTTCATGTTATTGCGGCTTACAAATGTTAAATATCAATTTGTTTTTTTAATTTCTACAAAAGAAGCTCATTGCGTGTTCTTGTGTTTATAATATATTTCATTTTCATTGTGGGGGAATTTCCAGCTTTAAGCCACGGTTTGTTTTGTTTTGTTTTCTGTTTTAAGCTTAAGCGCAGAAATGTATGCTACACACAGAGAGTAGTACTAGAATCTAGACATTTGGGGGGACATATTTATATGCTGTAGATATATAGAATAATTCTCAGTTTCTCGGTGTATTTCCTAATCAAAATGGACTCAAATATTTGCACATAATATATTGATTTTATATCTTTGTTTTTGTATTCCTATGTTTATGTTCTGGATGAATCTGGCAGGTACCTGACACGTAAATATCAATTAGATGAGGATCAAGGTGGTGAAGGTGGCGGGGGGCGTCGGAGTGTCTGAAGCATACATGAGGGGACATCCATGGGGGGAATTTGAAGAGGAATCTTTTCCCCATTTGTCGCTTGCGTGTAAAGCGCCTAAAAGCGAGCTATGCGAACTACAGCAAAAATGTTATTGTATATGGAATACAATTATATATATAAATACATAGATATACACATATACATATACATATATAGTCGCAAAAAGGTTCAGCCTACACACATACAGTATACACATACAATATATAGATTTCATAAACTCTAGTTGTAAATATTCGACTTTTAAACTATGTATTCCTTAAACTACATACGTTTTTGGTTTTTCTTTTTACTTAGCTTTGGTTTTCGTTTATTTGTTTTTAACACTTAGGGTTTTTGGCAACTGGAGCTTTGGCCTTGCCAATTTGTCTCTTGGCAATTTGTGCGCCAAAAGACTCCAATTATTGGACGAATTGTTGATATACGTTGCGTATTATGCTCAAAAGTGAGTGGATGAGGGGACAGAGCGACAGCACAAGTGAGAGTGGGGCTGGGTGGTGAGTGGGTCGGTGATTGGGTGAGATAGTTACTCGTAGAGCTAGTGTGGCTTATGCTAAGCGTTGAGTGAGACATCGAGACTAACATTGGACTGGACTTCAGAAATGATGCCGGCCTCTAAGCAGCAGCCGGAGCAGAAGAACCATTGTGGGATATGGATTTCCCTGCCAGTTGAATATTCTAGCCTTTTTCCCCCACTGCAGTCAATTCAATCATTTTCCGCTGCCTAGTGGCCGATGCCATCCCTTCGAGCTGTTGGCTTGTTTGCTCCTGTCGTTACTTATATTTTAAAGCTTAAAGGCAATAAGTTTCGCAAACATGGCCGTTTAAGTACATAGAAGAGTATGTATGTTTGTATGTAGTATGTCGTAGAAGAGAGAGTGCCCAGCCATCACACACATACGCACACACCAGCACACATACCAGCACACTTGCACACTTAGGTGCCGTGCCCCTAGTGGAGCACTCACAATCACATGCTTCGACAAGCACAAGTTTCAATTTGTTGCACTTTTTTGAGGCATTAAGTAGCTGCCCCAGCTCAAGTGCTGCAACTGTATAAGTGTGCTGCTGCTGCTGCTGCGTGTGTGTGTGTTGGCTAAGCGGTTTAGTTTCATTTGGCATTTAACAGTTAGTTTTTCATGCGTTTTTTTTTATTTATTTATTTTTGTAGTACACAACACTGAAAGCACACATAGAGTTTTTTTTTCGGTTTAGGTTTCGGTTTTCTGCTAAGTTTTTGCTGGCATTTCTCTAGAACATTTAGATAAAAATACAATTTACTCACTAAATACACACAGAAGCGAAATTCCAGCCCTCTCCCTCTGCCTTTAGCTTGAGCTTCTTGTTCGTTAGATAGGTTTTCTATGGCTAAGAAGTTTGATCTATCGTCGCTTTCAGGGCACTGCCTAAAGGTGTATTTCTTTTGATTTCGATTTGAGATTGCACAACAATTATTTCACACTACTTAACTGCTAAAAACTTTACAAAAATCGGGATCAAATCTCAACCAAAGACCGGATCACAATCACAAATGTGTGGGGGGAGTTGGAAAGGTTGTAGTTGGAGTTTTAGCTGGAGCCAGGGAATCTTATGATTTGCTCAGATTGGACGGCGATGGCGGCCACTGCCGCTTGATGACGGCAAAGTGAGTCATCTGAAAGGTGTTTGTCAGCTGGCAGCGCCTCTCCACAAAGCCCGTGAGGCAGTAGCCCATGTTGTAGTCCTCCATCGAGATGTTCGAAGTCAGATATAGCTTGAACTCGTCGTTCCACGCAGGCTGTGACTTGTGACAGCCATTGGACCTGCTCCGAGAGCCTGTTGTTACCGCCGCAGTGGCTGTTGCTCCTGCTCCTGCTCCTATCCCTGCTCCTGCAGACGTTGGGGTGGCAGCCACAGTTCCGGACGCTGCCGATGCCGATGCCACTGGCGTGCTCCTGCCAAAGTGTCCGGCAATCAGCAGGGAGCCCTGCTGCTCCAATGGCAGCATTCGTGCCTTTGTCGCCCGACGCTGGGTGCCAGAGCACTCGACAATGCGGCAGCGATTGGGCTGCCACCAGCAGGGCGTGATGGTCCAGTAGCTGGACGAGGCGGTGCGCGCCCAGCCCTCTTCAGGATAAAGCAATATCTGCAACGAAAGATGAATGCGATTGAGTCAAAGAGGACACACAACACAGAGAGGACAGAGAGCACAGAGACTCTCAGAGCAAGAGCCAATCGCAAATTGGTTTTCCGTGTCGCACTTTAATTGAAAATCTCAATTAAAATCGTGAAAATTGTTTAGCCATGATTTAGATATCGATTTTAGTATCGCCCGCACACACCTTAATCGAGTCCAGGCCGAAGTGTTTCCCATTAAGTGGACAATCATTGTTAACAGGCTTAATTTGGTCAAAATAAACGGGCATTAAATTAACATGGAATTGTTTTTGACGTTTTTATTGTGGCATATTTCGCACACACACACACACACAAAAACAGTGACACCTCACTAAGGTGCACCATTTGGGGATGATAAATGCATACTGTGCTCTCCTTTCCATGAAGAAAGTTTGATCTGGATTTGTCCGGACTTATCGTCTACTTTCCCGTCTCTCAATATGGGGTTTTCCCTGTTTAAATGAACCTGCATATGTATGTATATTGCTTATCGAGCGGACAATTTGCCACCGCAACGAAATGGTTGCAACAGCAACTGCAGCAGACCGGCGACTACCACGTGTGGCATATGGTGGATTTATCCACCGGAGGCTATTAATAAAATTCGTTAGTTTGTTTATCATTTGCCCAAATGCCAATCGAGGCCCCAGTCCATGGCGCTTAGCGATTTTGTGCTGCTCGTTTGTAATTACAACACTCTCTCTGTTTTAATTGCCAGATATTCCAAATATTTGCGCACAACAAGGCGTAACCTTAATAAGCAACATGCAAGCCATCCACAGAGAGAACTAATCAAACGCTGAAGCTGGCTTAAAGGTTGTGCGGGAAATAAATAAGGGGAAATCACAGGGAAAAGTCCAAAGAAAAATTCAACAAAAAAAGAGAAATAAGGCAGAGGAGAACCAGAGGAAGGAGAGAGTGGCCAATGGCAACCGAAGGACCATAACCCACACCCGGAACAGGACCTCGAGCAGGACTGGGCTCCCAGCCGCATCAGCAGATGCTTTTGAAATTGAAGTGGCTGCAGTTGCAACCACGGGGGTCGCTCCAGGGTTTTTCAGACTTGCTGCGCTTATTCCTGGTCTGTGGTGACTTTAAAATAAAAAAAAACAAAAAAGCTCCCTTATATGCCCCACCCCAGGTAAACTGTTTAAAATGAATGGCCAGCAGAAGCGCTTAAAAATGCATCAATTTGCCCTTTATTCACGCTTAAAAACACTGGCAGGCCAAAAACAATGCCCCGGCAGATGCAGATGCGAAGGAGACTGTGGGAGGAGGCAAATGGAAATGGGAAAAGCTTCGCCCGACACGGCACATTAAGTTCGAAATGAAAATCCTCTTCACCATTAATGAAAATTAAACGATTTTCGAGAGTCGATGGCTCTGAATAAACACGAATGTGCGTGCAGAGAGGCCTTCCATATAAACAGCTCAAGGTCTGATCTTATGATTTACGGAAGGGAATGGAATATTTAATTTATTGTAAGGGTGTGGTGTAGATCAATAGAATGGAAAGCTGTAAGATGTACTTTTTTTTATTGATAACTAAAGACTCATTGTATTTATGCTATAAATTTCTTGAATTCTAGAATTCGTGAAATTAAAATAGGCCCTGCTTAACCGACTGAGACGAATGCATGCAATCATATCAGCAGAGTTTCCAGACATAGTTAATAATACCCTATGGAATCCTCAAAGTATAGATTTCTTACTTAAAATTCTGAATATTCTTTAAAAAGGCATACATTTTCTTTTACTCGTTGATTTTTGTTAATTATCAACAAAAATATATTTAATTTTCTATATTTTCAACAGAAATTCTACTTGAAATACCCATCTTTACTGCATCACATTACATTATAACATTCTGATTGATATGTGAACGAAATAAGCAAAACAAGAGAGCGAGCGAGCCGATACGACTACCTTTATTAGTATACCTTGTAAGCGCTTAGGAAATGAAGCTGATGAGAGAGTGGAAGCGAGGGCAATTAGGAAGAGAGCGTGCGGGAGAGCATAGAATGAACGTTTTTGCACCGCTCCAAAGAGTGCGCCCTCTCACTTACATTTTTTCACCCGGTCAAAACGTGATTAAGTGAAAAAATATAAATCTATCAAAAAGTGTGTGTGTATGTAGTGCAAGCGTGTGATCAAGGCCGGGGCGCAGAAAGAAAGAGAAAAAGGAGGAAAAAAGGCAGGAAAAGTGAGTGAATGTGAAGTGTAGTGAGTTCCAGCAAAGTGGTGCATGTTTGTGCGTGCAAAAATTTCCCACTCCGTGGAGTAATAGTGGAGAAGAAGAAAAGAAGAGGCAAATCAAGGAATGAAACTCAAATGAGTTTAAGTTCCAGCTACATATGAGTGTGTGTGTGAGCGCGTATTTGCGTTAATTCTTGTCCCTTTCCCACTCCAAGAGAGTGGAAGGAAAAAAGAAGAGCGAGCGTTAATGCTCTTGCTCCCAAATCTGAGGCGTTTGATCTGACGATCGTTGTTCAGTGTGTTCACACGAGCTTCCGCCTCTAGTGCCACGCCTTAAATTAATTTTTGGGAATATATTACGCCTCCTTATGCACAAAATTTTAAGATTGCAACTCATTTCTTTAATGTCAGGGTTCAATAGCATAAACACTGTAACTGTCAAGATAATAAAATGATTGTTCAGAATATGACATTCTCCATTCATTAGTTTTCCATTTCATTGCACTTCGTCCAGCATTATAACAGTTCTCCGTTGCACAAGAAAAATAAAATTTGCTGCAGAACTCGTATAACCTCAGAGCTGCTGCTGGCATCGTCTGTCTGCAAAGATGACACATAAATCGGGGACTGGAGTCTGGGTTCTCACCGTCTCCTCCAACTGAACTGAACTGCCCTTTGGGTAAGCCAGGGCACGAGCTGTATATTTGTCAACTTGCTGCACATGCCACGCCATGGAGATGGCTTCCTTCAAATGGCGCACTCGTGTTTGAAAATTAGAAAAGAAAATAACGAAAAATTGAACAAACGTTCAGCTGAAGCATAGTCGTGTCCCCATCATGGCATCGGGAGGGACCCTTGGCTGTGTATGAGTTACACGGGCAGCCTTAATAAGCTGCCAACTGAACGCCAACTGAAGTCAAATACGAGCAGGAGTCGCCGTTGCATTATTCAAAGCTGCCAGAAGTGCACGCTGCGAAATTGAAAATGCAGTGGCAGTGGCAGTGGCAATTTCAGCGAGAACCAATGCACGCAACAAATCGCTTGCCACTATCAGGGGTCATAAAATCCTTCACTGCCACTGCCACTGGCACTGCCGTCCCCTTTTTCGCTCCACTTCCGAGCACCAAGTACCGCCCATTGGGTGCGCGAGTAGGATTCGTCGGAGGAGAGCGAACAAAAAACCAATTGGGGGAGATCACTGTGAAAAAATAAGTGAAATGTCCTTTGGGTAATGTATTCTTCGGTATTTCATCAGTATTAAATGCTAAATATGTCCCAATGGTATTTTTGGTATTTAACTGTGTTCAATATTTTCGATTCTTTGGTATTTAATCAATGAATTCTTTTCCACCTGTGGCAATTGGTTTTCGCTTAGTATTTTTATGATATTTGCAGTATTTTTTCTGGAATTTGGTAGCATACCCACATCAAAGTAACAGTTCACGCACACGCACACACACACAGTCCCCCACGAGAAGAGAGAGAAAGAGAGACACGTACACGCTGGAAAATCACTTCCGCTTTTGAGCTGCAACGTTGGCAATTTCGCAGCCACGGGCTAGGAAAGCAGAGCAGAGCAGAGCAGAGGCGCGGAGATAAATGGGTCGCGGAGAGATGTGGCATGTGGAGGAACGGGAGAACCCATTCGTAGAGCAGCGGGCATCAGGTGGCGAATGTCGTATGGCGCAATCGAAAACGTGGCACAGAGACTGGGTCGTCGTCGATTCCTTGGGCGCTTACTTGAGGCGTCCATAATCGATTTCTGGCACTGGCACAGGCAATGACACAGGCACTGGCACTGGCACTACCACTAGCACTGGCGTCTTTCGTGAAATCGTTTGTTGACTTTGGGTTTTTTATTGCGTGCCATTTTATTGCCACCGCAAGACTCCACCTCCAGCCGTATCCCTAGCAGCGATTCGGTTCCCGGGTTGGATGGGGCTGGGCTGGGCTGTGTGACCCTCATTCTGGCTTGGCTTTCCAGCTTACTGGGCAAATAAAAGTGCTTGGCTACTTGGTTGCTTGGGTGCTTGGGTGCTTGGCTGGCTGCCGCCATTGTCAGCAATTGGCAACTTTGTCTATTAATTTGCTTAATGAGTTCAATGACAAATATTGAACGGTTGCAACTTAACAAATAGCTGCCAAGTTTCCCAGAGCTCTCAGACCGGAGCTGGGGGCAAGGAGCAAGGAGCACATAGCATGAAGCCCTGAGCCGGCACAGAAACTTTTCTCATTTTGTTCGACGTTAATTAATTAAGTGCTGCCGCAGACTTTTCAACACTTTTACCAGTCAGTCGGTCCATCTGTTTGCCAGGCATTCAGTCAGTCACTCAGTCGGGCCGTCACTCAGCCATCGACTCACTCATTACTTAGGCAAATTGTCTCTGTATCTGTGCCACTCCATTGTATGTGTATATCTCTGGGCACTTCAACTTAATTACCCGCCTTATAAGTATGCTGCTGCGAACAGAGAACGAACGCCCAGGCAGGCAGGCCAGAGGAGGCTCTCGATTCCAGCATAAGCTTGAAAATCAAAGCTTCAACACGATTGTCTAAGCACTCGAAGAGCACTCACCCACACCCCAACACCCCATTCGCAGCCACTCAGGGGCTGTTACGCAGGGGCCACATCCCCTAACGAAGATTATTATGGAAGAAGACGAAGGGTGGCGAAAGTATTGTGCGCTGCCGTGAGGAAGGAAGGATGGAGATTAAGGATAGTCAAACAGTTTGCGGATCATATTTCCAGATTAAGAGCTTCTCAGCTGAGACATGCCCCCCAGCCGCTAAGATTAGAATAAGATTGATTTTTTTCATGATACCTTTGTAGACTGCAGCTGGACAAAACCATGGAAAATATGGAAAAGTATCAGCTTTCTGTTAACCTTCGTATCAGTGGTTCAGTCCTCTATCCTTAAGTCTTATCCATTGGTTTACAGAACAACACCTAGTCGATCCATAGTGTTCATAGTGTTTCGTTCGTTCTGGAGCGTGCCTTGAGCAAAACTTCCGCTTGGAGTTCTTTACGCCATTCTTAGGTGAACGGAAAAGCATTCCATTGCAGGCGGAAATTGAAGTTTTTCTTTTGCCAGCTTTTCGAGAGTGTAAATGAGTTTTTGGCCGATCGTAAAACTTATCCGCTGGATTCGGTTGGCAATGCCAATTGTATCTGTTATTTGTGTTTGAGTTTTCCCTTGCGCCTCACGCGTTTTCCCATTTCTATCCATTCTGGCCAAATACCAGTCTTATTCTGGCAGCAGGACACGAGGGCACGAGGGTCTCGGACCGCGTCGGCGTGAGTGCTGGCGAAGAGAAAGGTTGGCGAAAGTTTTAATAACTTGCTCATTAGCACAGAAAATGAGGCCGGGGAGGCAGCAACGGCAGCAAGACAAAATAATTTACACGCCAACATCCGTTGCAATTAAACTGCAAAAGGGAAAACTTAAATTTCAGGCCAGGGCAGTGCCTTTGGCAGCTTTGGTGTCTTAGCCAGGACCATGTCCGTGCCCCCGTATCTTGGCCAAGTTTATGGCTGGCTGTGTAAATGGAGATGGAGATGTCAACGGATGCCGGCAGAGGACGAAAGCTCAGGGCTCAGGAAACTTTTCTTTGGCCCAAGTTGGGCCGCGAGTGCCTCGTATTTTCTAAATTTAATGAGTTGTATTACGAGCAACTTAAAGAGAGGAGTAGCTCTCTGTCGGAGCCCCAGCAATAGCAACAGCCACAGCCACAGCTTGGTGTAAACTTATACATGGGAAAGTTTGTGGCTGCCGCCTCCGGATCTCGCCGCCCCGCATGATGCCATCTCGCCTTGTGGCATCTCCAGTAATGCACAAATTAAAGTTCTTTGCCAAACTACAGGCTACAGGCGGCAGAGGCTAAAAACTTTCCTCCTTGCTGCCAGTTGACATGTTGAGGCGCACAAGGATATGCGTAGCTACAAATTTGATATGTTAGACAAGTGCTGGCTACACGCGCCACCGCTACCGCCTCGGGGGCAGCCTCTCTCTGCGGCGACTGCTCTACTGCACCATCACCATGGGCGATAAGTGCAGGAAAACTTTCCGGAAGGAAATAGAGAAGGAAATATTGACATAACAAGCTGGGAATTACAGAGCCAACACAGAGCCGGGGGAAATAGGGATATGCATGGGTTTTGGCTGAATGTAAATGATATTATTTTTAGCAGGGGATAAGCGGATGAATTAATCAGGTAGCTATGTTTCTATTTGGAAAGAATCTGTGCAACCGTCAAAAAAAGATCTGTGTGAAACATGGCACCGTTTATGAGTCCCTTTAAGTTCACTTTCCCTCATCCTGTTTAGATTTAGATGGTTTATATTTCCAAATATGTAACATTTTCAGAGATAAACCTGTTACAAAAGACTTGCCTGAAAGGAGATTGACCATGAGTGAAGCAGCTTTGCGATGTTTTTCCCAAGAAATGTGATATTAGGATGCAACAAATGGGGACTCCTTTCAAACCCTTAAAATCCTAGAGCCATGCAATTCTATTTCTATGAATTTCCTGGCGAGATTTCCGTCTTGCTGACTGGCAGTTACATCGAGTGTGTGGTGTGTGTTTCCAGGCTCCACTGCCACTGCCACTACCAGGCTCCTCGGCTCATATTCTTCCTGGCTCCCTGACTGGGTTGTGCCGGTGTAAAAGATTAAGCACATTTATGTGACAAGTGCGACATCAGCAGACACAAGGACAGCGAGGGGCAGGGACAGCATAAGTGGCAGAAGGATAAGCACGCGGGGCAGGCATGCCACGCATGTGTCACAATTTTAAAGTTTAGAACTAATGAAATTTGAGCTCCTGCCTGGAAACGAAAGGCAGTTGCAACTTAAATGGCTGCCTAACAGTTCCAGGCTCGATGCTTGTTGAGCTCTGGTTCCACTGTTGCCACAAGTTTGAGAGATTTTGGCATTGTTAAAGGTAAGAAGCTGGAAAAGGGTGCATATCTGTGAGATGGCTCCACTTGGGACTTTGCGCAACGAATACAAAGCAGATATCTTTCGGATTGTCTCATTAGGGGCACCAGAGAGCTGGCAGCCCCAATGGTCCCCGTCACGCTTCAAGTCACAAAGTGAGCCTAAAACTGAATGGAGCCCCTGCCACAAGCTGGAAAGTTTGCCACTTCTGCCAGCGCACCGAACAGAATAGCTCATCAATAACCCATTTGTGCGATACTCCACACAGCACTAAGGAGGGCCAGGACCAGGACCAGGGCAGGGCAAGACAGGTCATGGCATGACCTTACCCACTGGGAATCGGAAACAGCTTTGAGCCAGATATCCTAGTGGATACAAAATGGTAAGCCCAGCAGCGACTGCTTCTCGCAGTTTCACTTATTCACTTTGGCATTCATACTCGACTCGTACTCCTATGCGGATGCGGATTCGGATGCTGTTGGAGGTTGGGATGGGGAATTGAGTAGCATAAATCAGGGACGGACGGACGGACGGACGGACGGACGGACGGACGGACGGACGGACGGACGGACGGACGGACGGACGGACGGACGGACGGACGGACGGAAGAAATGGGAAATCCCCATCCGAGCCTGTAAATCTGCAGCATCTGTGCGCTCTTTTCATTGGCAATCAACGCATCAGCGGAAAATGTTTCTTTCAATTATTTTTAATGAGAGACGACTCCGTCGGCCTGCCGCTTAAAGCATGGCGTAGCATGCAACATGTTGAGTGTATAATGTACGGACGGCACTGTCTAACAGACGAAATGAAATGAAAATTTAATAAAATAAAAGTATACGACTCCGCGCTCAGCCCCAGCCAAAGACTTTAGCCGTAAATGAAGATGTATGCCAGCCGGGCGTATGAGTAATATGCGCAAATATGCGCATAAAATAAAGCAACTTGTAGCAATTTCCCTCGCTTCCTCCCCTTGGGGCAGGAGACTACCCTGACTACCTCGACTTTGCCACTCTGCCATCGCAGGGCTCTCCTCTGGCTTCAGCTTTGGCGTCGGCGTCGACTTCGGCTCCTTGTGTTTAATTTAAGCAGCCATAAACGTAATGCGGAGGAGCCTCAAGTACGGCTGTGCGTACACTCGTGCACGAGACTCTGAAGAGAACCGAATTTATATGGCGCCACATAAAATACAAAAAATAAATAAAAACCGGGAGTCAACTTCCCCTTGGCCCCATCTCTTACCATCCATCCATCCTGTTTTGTGTTTCATTTCCGGAGGAGCATGGCCAACATAAAATAGAATTTTATTTGAGTCAGCTTTAAAGACGGGGAAATTGCCTTTCGTTTCATCGCAAGACATTAACCCATTACACGGTAGGATATCCCCCATCTTTCTCTCCAAATCTTTGTGAGTGCAAACCATTTCCAATCATTAAGTTGCGAGCCCCTATCATTGTTCGGCCTCCGCCTTCCGCTCCCGGTTGTCCTATTGTGCGATGGTATGTGAGTGCTCGACATCAAAGGCGCATGCCATCGTCCTGCGAGCCCTGCGACCGTGTGTCCTTGGCTGCCGGCACGTTAGCATATCAGCGATGCCATCCATCAAATATGACGCGGGGGGGGCGCACCCTTCGCGTCGCGTGTAAGTATGTACTCGGATGAAGGCTCTGCAACTGGCAACTGACTCTGTGCTGTCACAATTTGCAAAAGGAGAGGCTGCTGGCAGCGCCATTTTGTTGGGCCTCTATCAAGACATTTTCGAGTCCCTTGATGGTTGGTGCTCGTCGAACCCGATACTCACTTGGGTGAGCATCAAAATTGTAACCTATTTTGTTGTCTACTTCATTGAATTGGCCCTCACACACACACGCACACACACACACAGTGGGATCATAATAAATTGAATTAAATTTGGGGAGGTTTCCACTTGTTGGAAGCGCACATACGAGTAAGAGTAGGTGTAGGTGTAGAGGGAAGGGACATCATGCTTAAGGGAAAAGTCGGTTTAATTTTCGACAGAAATGCCTTTTTAATTCTATTCTTCTATGTTCTGATGGCTGCTGCTTCCAAATTTGGTGCTGCCAAATCCAAAATATTGTTGACAGCACATGTGGGGCGGCATACTCGTACGAGAAAGAAATTGTTTCCTCTTTTGGTGCTGGTTCTGGTTTTGGCACTGCCTCTACGGGCTAATCAAGCGTCAGCTGTGCCCCTGGCATGTGGCGAGAGGGAGTGGAATGTGTGCCAGGAGTATGTAGACATAACTGAGAGGAGTGCCAATACTTGAGCAGCAGTTGGCATACATCTATGTACGAGTGTGTCTACCTGCATTCCTGGCATCCAAAGTTAGCTTGTCTTCAGCTTACACATAATTTAATATTTCACTTTTGGGTGTAGAGTGTAAGTTACTCTTACTTTAGTTGCAATTAAATTTAAGCTCGGTTTATAGCGTAGCATAGCACGACGAAGCACACATTTCAGGGCCAGACAGCAGGGCTAAATAGATGCAACAATAATTAACTGCATCCAAGGACCAGCAGCCAACAGCTGCGCCAGGGGAAGGGCCCAGACAGCGCAGCACCAGTACCCTCCGCTCCTCTCCGCCAGCCACTCTTCTGGCCAGCTTAACTTGGCATTAACGCAATTTGTCACAGCAGAGCAGACACCAGAGTCGACAGCTTAGCCAGCTTCCAAAAAAACTTTGGACCTTCCCACAAAAAAGAGAGACAGAGATATTTTTTTGTTTATATATAAACAGCCCTATATGTATGCAGTATATACAGTAAGTATGTGTGTGTGTGTGTGTGCGAATGGCTATGTTTTAGCTACATAAAATGGAGGGAAAATAGAAAATTGAGCTGACAGGTGAAATGTAATTGCGTGGGCTGCATTTACACATTATTCTGACGCAGCTTTTACTTCTGTTTCAGTCCCAGTCCCCCATTCTCGAAACCTCAACTTGCGGGGAATGCAAAATGGTAGAAAGATGGGAAAAATTTCAGAAGAAAACAATATATGTATGTACACAGATACTTGTCGTCTGGCATTTCCCAACTATGAAATGGCTATGGAAAATGTGGCTTAAACAAGAAATACTGAGCCGTTGAGCTCTCGGAGGAGTTTAACAATGAGAGACAGGCAGGAGGAGGAGTAGGAGTGTGGTGGAGGCATGCTAAGTCTTTTCTTGTATGCCAAACTGTAATCCTAGGGAGTGCATAAGTCTGTGGCAGGAGTAGAGTGGATTTCCATTTGATGAAAAGCACTTAATTGGGATTTTCAATCTGTGCAAAATCTGTGGAAAATATCTGGGAATATTTTGGTGAGCTTAAAGATTCCCAATATGAATTTTCTTAACAATTACTTAAATAATTGTTGGAGGAGAAAGTATTTCCCAAGTTTTCTCTTGGGATTTTCGTTGTTTAATTTCTCTCTTTAAAGTCGGCTCTGGATCTCCCTCATGCCACATAAATCTGTGCAGATTTCCTTGCATTGGCCTTGCCCATGTTGCGTCGCAACAATTAGAAAACCTGCCACTCAGTTGCTCATTGATAGCTGTAAGCTGGCAGTGCCACTACCACTGCCTCTTGCCGCACTGCCACATCGCGTGTCCCTTGCGCCTTGCGCCTGTTGGCCAGCAGCTGCAGTGGCTGCTGGGAATTCGAATAGAGCAGCAAATCGCCTTAGCAGCTTGTGGGAAAACCCTAATAAACCAGCAAGAAAATGCACAGCTAAGCCTTCTGCTGCTACTGCTGCTGCCGCCTCCTTGTGTGGCACGCCTCCTGTGGCGAAGCAGGCGTTGACTTCAACTTTGACCAGAGCGATTTAAATCAGTGCCCGGGCATATAAATTTAAGAATGCTCCGCTCTCACTTATCCAAGTCCATGACTTTGGGTTAGGCATTTGCCAGTCTCTCTGGCGATGAGTCAGAGTTAGCTATGGGAAGGGAAGGGGAACGGGGTGGAGAGGGGAACCACTGCTGTGCTTTTTATGCCCGCCATTTTCAGCCTGTCTCCGGTTCTAGAGCTACTGCTGATGCTGCTCCTGCTGGTGCTGGTGATGGTGATGGTGCCTCCTCTTCTTGCTACAAATCATGATAATAAATTCCAATTTTATTTAGTCAGTGAGGCGGCAAAGCACCCTTGTCATCGTCATCGCCATCGGGGAAACGGAAACGGGAGAGGCATCCAAATAAAGGCAACCGCTTCATCTGCTTGCCCCTAAAAAAAAGGTTCTGTACCCCTTCTACTGGCTCGCATCGTCTCTCTATATATCTCTCTTTCTCTCTCTGGCTCTGTGTTTCAACTACTTGGATTAACGGTTCATTTTTATGACTTTTTATTTTATATACAATACTGTACGTTCTACACTCGGCATTCAGCATTCAACTTTCCGCTTTCCGCTTTCCGGGATTTCCTTTTCAGCACTGTGCTCAAAGAGAATTGCGGCTGTAAATTCACTCTTGAATTGACTTGGCCTGTTTAACTTTTCGTGCCAGACATAATCATGCTTGATTATAATGAATAGTTGGGGTCTGACTCCGGCGCCGCCGAATCATAAAAGGCGAACCCACAGATAGAAGATAGATAGAACAGCTGAACAGTTGTGTGGAGGGGTATGAGGACACAGAAAGACTGGCAGTCGACTGGCCATCAGGTCATCAGTCAGTCTGTGCAGGCTGTGCAGGCTGGACCGCAAAGCTTCTGGTTATTCCTTCTGCATTTCCGCCTTTAGCCAGTGTAGCTGCCCCTGTGACTGTGGCGGCATCAGCAGCAGCCAAAACACATTAGCCGCGTGCTAAAAATGTCGCACAGCTCAGTTGCCCCAACGCACACAAGCCAAAACGAGGGTCGATCCAACAAAAGATCTCCAAGTTGTACTTCAATCTGTTATATTGTCTTGAGAACTTTATCAGCAGACTCTCGTTTGCTGGTGACTGACCAGGCTAAGAGCTCTCTTTTTTCTCCGAGCTGGGTTGACAGGACATGTGGCAGTTGCCAGCTTGCAATGCCTTCAGTGCCCCCTGCCACACACACACACACACACTCTCCTTTGGCTGTGGCTCTTCATTGCCTGTTGGCAATTACAACGTTGCAATGTTGATGGCATTTTTCTTTTCTTTTTTTTTGCATATGTATGCACAGATATACATACATACATACATATACTCGTATATGAACGAGTACGAGTATGTTCAATGCCCTCAGACAAGGAGCAGTTTACATACATGGTCAGAAGGAGAAGGAGAAGGAGAAGAAAGGGTCACAGATGAGGGGTCGAGATGGGTGGACAGTGGCTGGTTACTTCCGCTCTGCTTCATGAGGGTCCTCCATTTTAGTATAATAGACTTTCTAATGATTGAGCTCTTGCCGAGCTTCCTTGCAATTACCTTTGTGGTTGGGCTTACTTTTGAAATGGCATATCAATCGAATTATGACATTAGGTCCGAACAGAAAGGGACTAATTGGAATCCAATTATAGGAGAGTACGCTTGAGTGGTATGTGGCACATACAAAGCGCTGGCAATGAACAATAGAACGATATAAAGATATTTCTACCGAATTTTCACTCTGCATATCAAAATTGCATCCCCATTTCACACCTTTTTCGAATGAGAAGTTCAGTTTTGGATGTACAAATACGCATTTGGTTAAGAGGGTAAATCCATACCTCCCCGCCCCCTTCTATAGGAACACCTCAATGAAACATTATACGAGAAGTATCCATTCATCCGAGGGTGGATTTTCTCTTTTCGGGGGGTTGCAAGTGTATAAAAACAAACAGTTTTTTGTCTCAACTTGGCCATTGCTTCATTATAAAATCGATGCCTGGGGGTTCGGCGCAAGCCACCCCCTGTTTTGGTTCATCTAAGGACTACAAAAGAGTTAATGCTATTGATTGTCAAAGGAAGTGCCAGGGAGAAATCAGACTCAGGGCACAGATGAATTCAGTTCCAGTTTCGGAATCGCCACCATCGCCATTGGTGGTCCTTGCTCCTAATGCAGCCAGAGGCAGAGAGAGAGAGAAATGTTGTCAACGGACTCTGGTGCTAATGTCCTTTGGCATTGTTGCAGTCCTTAGTAGCAAGGACCAGGACCAGGACTAGGACTGCGGACTGCGGACTGTGTGCAAAATAGACTGAAATTGATGATGTCACTTGATAGGACGTGGGGTGTTTTCATTTTTCACTTCTCACATGCACTCCCCAAACCAGTAACCAAAAACCCCATTCTCGAGCTGCCAGATCCTTCGTGTTCGTGTTGTTTAACAAATTCATCCTGTTGCTTGCGCTCCAGTGCGTGCCTAGGAGCCAGAGATGGCCAGCAGATGGGCGTCGGGCGACTCTACATGTGGAGCAATGCTTGAAATGCGGATTCAGTACACATGCACACACACACATATGTATGTAGACTCGTATTTGTATTCAAATCTGAATATGCTCTTTCTCTGTTTTCGGGAACTGGCACGAACGAACGGAAGCAGATCCATTGTTGTGCATCGACCTGTTTGATTGGCTTTTCTTTTTGCACGTTTTTAATTAGTCGGCAGAGTGTGGGGCATGGGGCTGAAGGGGTGGCAAGTGGCACAAGTGCGATGCTGTGCGGCAGAGTGTTTGTCCTTTGGCGCATTAAACAAAACGAAATATTTCATAAGCGCATTGCGCTCCCGCCACAATGCCACAAATGATTTATATGCAAAGTGGTATAAGCAGACAAAAGTGTGTGTTTGTGTGTGTGTATGTGTGTGTGTATGTGTGTGTGTTTGCCCCCTCTCTCACACTCTTTTTCTGCCTCTCCAGCTCTCTGACCCACTCTCACCTAGGCCGGCAAGCCAAACAAAACAAAACGGTGGAAATCGAGTAAACTTCACTTCGCTTCACTCCACAGCTTTGGCTACAAATTTTCCAAAATTTATAACAATGGCTCACACACACATCCACACTGTCTAGCACACTCTAACACATGCATAAGTGTATGCGAGGGAGGGGAAAAAGCTAGAGAAAAGAGCAGAGCCCACCCCACGTGGGACCCGTTACGGCTGAGTAGCTCTTGGCCCAACACTGTAACCAGGAGACTGTAAAATTTATGCATATTTGAGGATTGCCGAAAAGGGGAACTCCTCCATTATGCGACAATGATTGGAATTCTCTCAAGATCTTCAGAGAAGAAGAACCCAACTTGCAGACAATGGGAGCCTCGGGAGATTTGCTTTACTTAAAATGAACCACTCTCTCTATTTAGCTACAATATCAACTCTCTTGAAATCTGTATATCTATCCCTGTTTTCCATCACTGTAGTTCTCTCCAATCCACTTTGATGATTCGCCTTCAACCCAATTGAACCCATTGAATCTCAAGTTCTGCTTGATGTATGCAAGACCTTTAGGAAATTCATTTTCTTTTCACTAAATCACCATTTCTTTGTGCTGTGAATCTTATGCGAAATTCTCAGCCATTCGATGATATTGGCAGAGGCAGCTACAACCCCAACCCCAGCCCAAGCCCCAACCCCCCCGCTTCTGTGGCACTCACCTTATTGGAATTGCCATTGAATTTCAATAGCTTCTTGCAGGACTTGCCGCGACTCTCGAAGTAGATTTCCTGTGGCGTGCGGCGGCGTCGCTGTCCGGATGCAGTGGCCGCCTTGCATTGCAGTTGAGACGAGAATGGATCGCTGCTGCTGTGGCACTCGCTCCCTGCCACCGACTGCGTTGCCTTGTGGCGGCGACTCACACAAAAGAGGCGACTCAAGATGCCGCAGCAGCCACTAGGCGGTGCCGAAGAGGATGCTGCTGCTGCTTGCTCAGTTCCTGTAGTTCCTGCTGTCGCTGCTGCTGTTGCTGCTGCTGTTGAATTGTTGTTGGAACAGCGGGCGGATATGGTCATTAGGTTGCCATTGTGGCGTGTCTGGCGATTGACATCCATTTCCATGTTGGCCGGCGGCAACAGAACTGTTGCCTGCTGCTCAGCGTCGTCCGCCGTGGACGCCTACAACTCCAATTTTCGCAGTTGGTTTGCAATTTTTGATTGCGGCTGTCTGTCTGTCTGTATAAATATTTATCTGCGTGCAGGATAAATGTCTCTGTTTGACTGTTGTTGTTTAACTGGTGAACCACTTGGCGCCCTCACACCTACAGACACCCACACACACAAGCAGGCAGAGAGGCACGCACTTTCGTACGCTCTCACACACAGGCAGGACACCCAGAACCAGGCTCGGAACGCGACGTGCTTGGCCAAGGACAGCAGGCCAACTGATAGCAGACGCAGCTCCAGCTCCAGCCGCAGCCAGCTTGGATTCGAAGCGTTGCCAGATGGCCGACACGACACGAAAGGGAGGGAGAGAGACGCTGACTAAGAGAGCGCTTGCGCAGGACATTTCTCTCGCTCTCTCTCTCTCTCGCTCTCTTGTGGAACATGAATCACCTTGTGTGCTGTACGAATGAATGAAGCAAAGTTATTACCGCCTCTCATTCCTTTTGTTGTATTTGTTGTTGCTGTTGCCAGTATAGTTTTTTGTATTTCTGTTTACGTTTTCCAGGGTCAAAGTTGTAGAGGATTTCCCTTAATGTTTGTAATTGTTTGTGCTGCGGCGGCCACCACGGCCACCACGTCTCCCGGCTCATGTTAGGCAGTGTAATGCGAGTATGAATAGTAATGGGTATCAAATGAATGGTGGCTACGTGTGTGGTGATCGATGTTCTGATTGATCTCATGGATCTCATGGAAGGAGCAGCAATCATACATATGTAAATGGCAGAAAGATCTTTCCAATTGATCAGCGACAAGTGAAACAATTAAAGCCCTTACCTAAATCCGTACCCAAAGTATCATAAAGTTGGTAGAGTGTTACCAAAAACCATTTCATTTCAGATGGAGATGGCCGAGAATTAGGGAACGAGGATTGGGGGCTGTGGGGGGCTGGGGGCTAGGGATTGGGGACTCTGGAGACTATGGGGACTGACGAGCAAGCGCACTGTGTTTGTCCTCGTGTGTGTGCTGGCTGGGGAGACTGTGTCTATGGCTATGAGTGCTTTCTGCTCTAGACGTAATTTCAATGTTTCAACGTAATCTTTGATTTGATTATGCTGTTGAGCTGCCTCCCCATAGAGCATGTTTGTGAGTGTTTGTCTGTGCTCTGTTTGTGTGTGTGTGTGTGTGTGTGTGTGTGTGTGTGTGTGTCTGGACCACTTCCGGCTAAAGCTATAAACGGATTATAAAGTAATTTAATGCTTTTTGTTGTCTCTCCTGGCAAGAGGGGGACTGCTGCTATCATATAGCAGAGTATACATATATGTAAGTTTGGGTCCACAAACATATACATACATACATTTCCAGGGAGGACGCATTTCGACAATAAAAACTTTTAATGTTTGTTGTTTGTCTCTCAATTTTGTTTAGCACACATCACGTATACGTATACGCCCTGGTGGCCCCCGCTTCTTTAATGAGTTGGCGGCTTCAGTGTAACGGCTTTGGCCAGAAAACATTTTTGCCCTAATTAATGTCAACAGCGTCAGATGTGTGGCAATCCCAATGAGTATGTGTGTGTGTGTGTGCGTGTGTGGTGTAGTATCTGTGTCTTCATGTGTGGCTGATCATTTTGGCAGCATGTTTATCCGGCCGAATGCCCATATATTAATGTCTGCACACATACACACGCCGACACGGACACACACACATTCCGTTGGATTGTCACATTAATTATGTACGTTAAGCTGTCAACGTGGCCAATATTTTCGTATCCTACATGTCCATGGCCATGTCCTGCTGCCCCGCACACGTGCCTCCTCTTGTGCGTGAGACTCTCTGGTTGTGTGTGTGTGTGTATGTGTTTTCCTGCTCAAACTATTTGCCATTTTTCTTGGCTTCATCTGTGGGCGATAAGAGCGTCTTAGCTTATCTTTATGCCTGGGCTTTGGCCTCGACTTGTTTCTGCTTGTCTCCTGCCATTTGCCAAACAAATGCGTTCGATAATGCAGCACGAATCGTGCTACGGATGCCTGGTGTTAAATGGAGTGAAGTGCCAACAAACACAAGTTCAACAAGCAAACAGATGCGCAATCTATGAATTAGACATTAAGAGAGGATTTAAATGTTGAACTCAATTGGATTAAATTAATTTAAAGCGGTTAAAGTCGGTTTTGGGAAATTAGCAGCGCTCTATATGCTGACCGCCTTATTCGTTTTGTTACTGTAGTCAGCTGCAGCATGTAAGCCTGTTCTTCGCGCTCCATGTAACGCTATAATGCTCTATAGCTCGTGCTCGGCTTAGCAACAGCCCCAAGCTGCTCTAACGCTGTCTTTCCATCTTTCTTTCACGAGTTCGCCAACGTTAGCTAGTCTTGAGCTGATCGTAATCATTATAGCACTCTTTTCTATCGGTCTTTACATTGCAGACTCCTAATAATTCCTTATTTCAATCATCATACACATACATACATACATGCATATATACGGTCTTTTAATGATGGACACACGAGTTGTTTATCGGTTGGTCCTTGTATCATCTCTGTCAATGCATTTGTTCGAAATTGATTCGCTACATCATCGATTGTGGATTCTCTTTGGGGTACAGAACTCAACAAAGTAGAGCCTTCGGTTTCATGGGAACCTTTTGAAATAGTTGCTCTCCCAACCCCTGCAGAAAAAGAATAAAAAATGCACATCCAATTAAACACATTTTTTCTCACATAGATATCCCATCGCACTTATAATTTAATACTCTTCAAAATGTCCGGCGTGCACTTCGCCACGCACCCCTCAGCACCCCTCCCTCCGCCCGGCCAGTCCACTGTACAGTCAGTCTCAATTACGCACCAATTTCGGTTCACTGTTCACAGCAGTATGCGATGTGCGAATGCTTGTGGGAGTCAGTGTGTGGTGTCTGTCGAATGCTGTTAGCAATGAAAACTCTGTGCAACTGTGGCCGAAAATGAAAAGTTCCATTGCATTTGGCAAACTGAAACAAAAAGTAGAAAGGAAATATACAGAACTGTTGCCTAATTGCGAAAATGCTGCCGGCCAAACAGAGAACCGAAAAAGTTTTTTTTGGCTAAGAGGACCCATACCCATAGCCACCCCACACCCCTCTGCACGATAAAAAAGAGGCAGAAAACTACGCTAAAAGCTTAAACAAAACCTCAATATAGCCGTGGGGACAAGGGGGGCGGAGGGTGTAGGGCCGGTAACTATTGAGGCGGCAAATGGCAAACGGAAAAGTTTCCGGCGCATGCGTAAACGGACCAGACACACTCCGATGGGGCCGCAGGACCTGCCAGGAGAGTGGAGACAGGAGAGTGATGCAAGTTGAACGACAACGACAACGACAACGGCATGTAAATGACGCTTTTATGTTGCAATCACGTTTCTCCTTGTTCTCTCTTTTTGCCGTTTTTGTATAGTTTTTATGGTTTTCTGTTTCATATGCAGTGAAATTTTATGATTATTGCCAAAGCGACAAAAAAGTTTTGCCGCAAAACTTTGCCAGCAGCAGCTCCGTGTTCCAATGGGCAGGGGGGTGGGTTGGGGCAGCTGCAGCAGGATGGAGGATGGAGGACATCACACTCTTCACGTCAGTGAATTGTCATGCTCTGATGCCTTCGTTAGAACCGGCCCCATTCTCCCTGAGAGATTCGTGTTGCATTGCACTTTGCTAAGTAGATGAGAATGACGACATCGCCACGTCCGGAGTGCATGAAATTTATGCAAATGCACGGAATTTGTATGAAAATTGTTTTATTTCATCCAGTCAAGACTCACACACACGCACACGCACACCCACACAGCCATAAAGCACGCTCGTGTCATTGTATTGTGCTTAAGCAAGAAATTACTCATACCACATGTTGTACTCCGCGCTGTCTCCGCTGCTTTCTCCATCGTTTGTCGTCCCATCAGTGTCCTGCTGTGTGTGCTTTATGCAAATTTCACCACTGTGCGCAACAATGTTATTAAAAAATGATAACAAGCCAAGGGAACAGCAGAAAAATGGCTACCAAAGGCATTTACTTTACGGCGTCTAGACTATTGACTGTGGTGTAAAAAATCCTGGCAGAGAAATATCATAGCGAAAGGAGAGGCTTTATTGGGGATATACTAAAAGGGTTTTATGGGCACTCCTGAATGATCTTCTTAAGAGCTTTAACCCATCAAACAGTATATGATATTAAAAGATTAAGCGAGAGCACTACCTTTGGATCGTATACAGGAAATTGTACATATGTACATATGTACATATACTGGAGGATAAGTCGAAGCAATATTATATATTCCAAAGAACTTTGTTTCGTTCTAGCTAGCATTATCGTGTGCATTCTCCCCAGTAGTGTACCATAGTCCATGGTAGCTTTCCTGGTATCCCATGGATACTGGGAGACAAAGACAACTGTCAGTTAGATGTTTGTTGCGGCTTGCCCCTTGTCAACTTTTTTAGTGTTTGCCTGCTGGCTCTACTCCCTGTACCCTGTCCGCCACTCCTAGTTGCTGTTTTTGTCATTTGCATGCGTTGCGAGGAGGCAAATGGGGGGCGGAAAGGGAAGGGGAGTCCCCCATCAACTAGGAAATTATGCAGTGAAATATGTTGCCATAGCGAAAGGAAAACAAAAACCCAACAAAACAAAGCACGATACCCAGTTAGGCGTATACCATAAGTATATGTATAAATGTATATATTATTATATACGAGAGGAGTATCTGACAGACGGACGAAGTGGCAGCGATGCCAACATGTTGCCTGGCAGCAGGAGCATCAACAGAACTGATGCTCGTAGGAGCAGGCAGTGCCGTGCCTTCGTTGCTCCTTTTTGCCAGTTGGCTGCTGGCAGGCTGGCAGGAGGGCCCGACCTCAAGTCGAGTCGAAGAAGAACCATGTTAGAGATGTAAAAGGCATGTCAGAAATTCCCAGCTTGCTTCTAGTGGCATTAGTTTTGCATTTTGAGTGGCAGGAATGTCAGAAATGGAGCATTTTCATACGGAAACCATTAACCTTTCGAGATAGACTGCGGTTAGTCGGTTGTGTGCATAGCTCTCTAATTAATTGCATCCCGAATTGGCTTATACTAGTATTTATGAACAACTTTATGCGTGCATCAAAATTCTTGGAATAAAACGGATTTATGCTAGTTAGCTTTTATTTACAAATTTCCACATACTTTTGTGTGTGTGTTTAGGAATGAACTGACGGAACTAAAAGGCCAGAACATTCTGGAACTCTTCAAACAATTTGTAATGAGCTTTTCTGGCCGGTAGAACGCCCATAATATACTGCTGACCTCTCGACATTTTGTTAGCATTTTGGTTTGTGGTTTTCTGTCATTTTTGTTTGCATCCTTCCGCTTCCGCTTCCGCTACTAATTCGAATATCCTTTTATTTTCTGCTGCCGAAGCGTTTAATTTCTGACATTTTGGATAACGGGTTGCCAGTATTTGCTGCCATGGCTAATTACAATGTGCAGCAGCAGCAGCAGCAGCAGCAGCATTGTCGTGTCGAGGATCCTTTGTTTCATTTCTGACAGGCTCGAATGCCGCATATCTATGCGGGGCCGCCTGGCTCGATGTGCGATAAGAGCAGCTGCCACCAATTGGAGGCAATCATTTCATTACACAAAGACACAGAGATACCCACATACACGCATACGCATACGTATAGAGCAATTTAACTACAGCTTTATTGTTATTGTGAGCCATGTTGTCTGTAATTTTGTAGCTTAAATCCAATCCAATTAAGTAACAAGCGTAAGCCTTTCTGGCAAATGTCGACAAGGACGACACATTGCCTCGTTTAACCCATTAAATGTGTCGCACACACACACAGTGGCACCCAAAAGGAGACTGAGGCAGCAGCAGAGGCAGATAGAGAGCGACATGCCAGAAACCAGAGCTGATAATTTCAATCAATTTTAAGCCAGAGACAAAGGGTACATCGGGCCAACCAATTTAGCCGTTTTGCAGTTGACTGCCTGCAATTACCAAGCTGGAAATTCAATGGAAACTCGCTTGACTCCACTACGTTCAGCAAAAAAGGATAATAGAGAAATGCTTTCGAAAAACTCTAGAACTTGCTAGTCAAGGATAAAGTTTCCACATATGCGGTTCAAATAATGTTCGTAGAAGATTTGATTTCAAAATTGTAATCACATTTCTAATCCTATATCCAGAAAGTCTTTTCCTTTTTTGTTTGGTTCTAAGAGAAGACAGAAAACAAACTCAAAAAGCAGGGCGGACTCCAGCCAATTAGTTGTGATAAACAGTTAGGCGAAACCGAAAATAAAACCAACTAAAACCTAAAATCGAAAGACCATGAATCGGAAATACGTATTTTGTGGACGTGGGGCTCCGCTCCACTCCTTTTGGTTCTGGTTTGCTTACGCAAGGCGCGGACCTGACCGGACCCCCAGCGTTTTCGCTTTCGATCGTGCCTGAATGACAAGAGAACAAAAAGTATACAAAATAAAAGTAAAGCAGTTCAAGTGAAAGTATTCGAAGGGCAGGTACCCTCTACCCATGACGAGTGAACGAAAAAGGTACATAAAAGCCAACACAAAGCAGGTTCTTCGTTTATCTATCATCTTGTCAAACGATCATTATGAGAAATGCCCAATGGCTATCCATCCACTCGTGTCATTAACATCTTTGGGCATATGCTGACTATCTGTATCTGTGAATCCATCATACCCTTTGGCTTTTTTGAGGATTGATGGGCATTTGTATACCCATGGCCTGGGGATTGCGTGTGTGTTTTGGGCCAATTCTTGGTCACTTTGTTTTGATTCCGATTCCGATTCCGCAGGGCTATGTTGTTGTAGGGTTTAGCTTTCATTGGTTGCTGGTGCCTGCTGCTTGGATGGCTTAATAACGTTATTTTTCTCTGGTCATTGTACTTTTAATGGTCAGGCAGAGGCCCCAACCCAACAGCAGAATCTCGGCAGCAAACAAATCAAACGCAGACGCCGTTTGCCTCTGGGGCGCTGTGCCTATTGCCAACATATCGCATCGATCATGATCATCGTGCCCCCAGGTTGTTGCTGCTGCTGCAGTTGATGATGAGGATGATAATGATGATGATGATGATGATGAACGTGGTCATGACAAAGGTTGTCCCTTTTTTTGTAGCAGTTTTTGGTGTTGTTGTTGTCGTGCTGGTTGCGTGGCAGCAACAACTTATCGACGAAGTTTCCTGGGACTCTCAATAAGGATGAAGCTACCGACGATGATGAGATGGTAGATGGTGCTGGTGGCTCTTATAAACTTGAGCTTCTGGGTGGCGACGCATAACAGTTCGGACACACACACACATACACATACACTATCGACCATCGAAAGCTCTTTCATCGCATGACAAGCGGCAGGCTGAAACGTTAAAGACAAAAAAAAAAAAACAAAAACTACAAACAAGTTGAACAAAATCATGAGAAAAAAACGAATGAAATTGTTATTCGTATTCATTTTAAGTAATGAATATAATAACGAATATAAAACTATAAAAAAATGATGTATAATAATTAGTAATAAGTAATAATTCATAGTTAGGCCTGATACAAGCCTGATACGCATACCCATAGCTTTTCCATTAAATAGAGATAATGGAGATAAGAAAGCAATTAAAGTATACTCAAAATAGCTCATCCATCCTTTCGAAGAAATCAATGAATGGAGCTCCCGATACTTTGATAATCCAGCAAGCATCTTAATTAGAAAAAATGCTCGTATTTTCCAAGAGAAAAGAGATTTGAAAGAAAGTTTTCAGTGCGCAGTCATCCTTATCGTTTACCTTTTCGCCTTGTGCGACTTCCTTGCCTTGTCGATTCATCATTAGCATAAGTAGCAATATTCTTTTTCTTTCACAGAATATCTCACGGATATCTCTTTTTATTTTTCCTGTTCTCCGAATACAATGGCTTGCGCTCCGCTCAACAAGCAAATGAACAATTTTTAATGAAAGGTTTCCTCTTCTTCAGGGAGGCAGAGACAGAGAGACAGAGGGACAGAGACACAGAGACAGAGCCTAATGCAACTTCTGTGTTGGCGGGGGGATGGAAAGATTTTCCGCTGCGTTTTCCAACGGAATGAATTGCTTGCCAATAATCCGCTGCGACAGTTGGCAAAAATGCAATTAAAAAATTTTCACTTTGTCGCTGGCAAGCAGAAGATGCCCCATGCCCCATGCCCCATGCCCCATTCCCCATGCCATCTTCGTCTGCTTTGTGTGTATGTGTGTGTATGGCGATGGCCTTTTCCGATTTTGTTTTGCGTAACTTTGACAGCAGAAGGAGCAGCATGGATTGCTCTTGACTTTACCCCGCCATGTCCTCCGCCATGGACCCCCCTGACCGTCGTAGCTAAGGAAAATTCTTTCATTTAATAAAATGCGTGCCAAGTTGACAATTTTCACTGAGAGCTGAGAAGCTTTTCTCTAGCCAGGGATGAAGGGAAGTTTTAAAGTTTTTGATTTCGCCAAAGCCACGCCCCAGCTATCCAGCTATCTGTCAATCCACTGAAGCCACGGACAGGTGGGGCACGCAGTTGTGGTGCAGGTGGAGGTGTAGAGGAGAGGGCCCAGATGTTGTTTGGCCTCTACCTCTGCTGTTGCTGCGGTTGCCCGCGGCAAAGTTTTCGTTCCAAAGGTGTTGAGTGCCTCTTTTTTCCAGGCTGAAGCTTGGTTTGGCCTGATAATTCTGTGTTCTAGGGCTGGGTTGAAGTGCGCGCAAGATCGCAAATTATAAAGATTTCTTGGTGAGTGAATTTGGGAAGAGACAGAGCGACATGACATGAAATAGTCTGTAGTTTTTGCATAGCTAATGATGGGCCATCCGCATCGGAGTGTGCATCCCTAGTTGCTCCATTTGTGGATGCGTGTAAACAAATGATCTAGGCTCGACGGAGACGGAGACGGATGGCAGAGGCCAGAGTACCGAGTGCTTGCCCCTGAGCGGCGCCCAAGTTCAAACGAAGCCAAAGTCACCGAAAACATGTAAAAACCTGGAGCGGGACCACACACACGCACACCACACAGCCCTGGACACAGCGAGCAGTGCCTTAGAGCGGCAGAGGGGCAAGAACAAAACGAAAACTCGGCCACACTCCGCGCCCCCTTCCCTGCCCTGCGCATACTACCTGTCCCATCCCATCGTGACCGTATTGATTATTGTGATCTGCCGTGTGCCCTGCCCTGCTCTGTGGGTAATTATGCAGTCAGGGAGGGGAGGCGGATGGGGATGGGGAGGCGGATGGGGATGGGGAGGCTGCATTGAGTTGGTGGTGTGGGGGTGTGGGGGGGCGCCGCTGTCATTTATTTTAAACGATTCCTTTACACATGTCGGAGTCTGTCGCCGCCAACGTTGCCGCATTTATTTTTGTTTTTGTTTTGGTTTTTGTTGTCCTTTCTGATGCCTCTGGTGGTGATGTTGCCTCTTCTGTTGCTGCTTCTGTCGACGTTGACGATGGTATGCCAATCATTTTGCGTTGATGAAGTGTGAGTGTGGGGGCAAAAATGTTGTACCAAAAATATGTTGTTGCTGGAGAAGGAAGGGTGACTGGTGGCAGATTGTTGATCGATTGTCGGGGGATTGTCCACCATCCAGTGTTGACTCCATCAGGATAGATGAACAGATGAAAGCGAATCGAAGTATTTTGTCAACATTTTGATTGCATTCAATTCGCATTCACTCTGTATTCATTTGGGAAGTTCTCTTCTGGGGTTGGATGCTCCATTAATCGAGAAAACCAAATCAGAATCAGTAGAATATTGTCAGTAAGCCGCTTGATAGTGTCTGTTTGGTTGTCTGTTCCTGCTTAGATTGTTCTTAAAGGTTTCCTTTGATGGCACCGAAATCGTACCTTTTGGAAACGTTTTCAAGGATACGAGTACGCATGGACCGGATCGGACCCTTGTTCTGTTACTCATTTGCAGTCAGGCGACTAACTGACTTGTTCCACCTCTTTGCCAATAATTAATTTGTTGAAAATGCAACGCCGTCGCCGGAACACCATCAGAGCCGTCCTAATCAGAGACAGGGCAGGGCCTTGCATTATGCATGAGACCTGGACCTGGACCTGGACACCGAGTCGATGACGGAGACAGAGGAGGAGCAGGAGACGGAGACGGAGACCCTTGAGCAATGCGCTTTGGGGGAGCCTCCAAGGTTGCCCCGCTGTCAACATCTGATGTTTCTCTCTGCCACCGCCTTGCTTCCCTTCTCTGTTACCCCTTCGGCTTCATACCCCTTCTGTTGGCTGCTGCCGCTGATTAAGTCACTAAAATTGCTGGCTGATTTTCTAACTAATTTGCTGTTAATTTGTTGCTGCTCGCTCTACCGCCAGACGGAACTCATTTCCTTCCTGCCGCAGCGAAGAAATGTTATTTCAGATTTTTTTTTCTTCTCTTTCGTACGTTTTGAATTGTCAGAATTCTGGGAAAGCCCCCACATGCACACACACACACACACACACACAGACAGAAGCAGGCAGACAGGTGAACCCAGGGAAAGGCAGCGGCCTCTGGCCAGACAGGCGTCTAAGGGTAGGGGGTAGTTGGAGGAGACCTCAAATTTTTATAAAATTCAGCAAAACTGCAAGCGGCCTGTGAAAATTTCACAATGTTTTTGGATTTTCGATTTCGCGCTGACGTTGGCGCAACTGCAGTTGGGGGCTGGTCAGAACACAGATTGAGACATAATCACATAACAAAATGCACATAAATACATGAATACATATGTATGTATGTATGTATATGGTTTGGTTTATGCGCCAGAATGAGGCATACTTATGTATACTCCATTCTGATACTCTCCACTTCCAAAGATTTTCACGTTCCGCTGCGCATAAACGAGATGATCATGTGTCGGGGAGCCAGAGCTCAAGGCAACAAGATCGCTCGCTCCTCCTCATATCTAATGTGTATCTTCCGTGTTTGGGGTGGCTCCGATTGCATGGGGAGGGGGGCAGCACTTTCGGGGCAGATGGATGCGGCCGAGTGGCGCTCAATGTTTGCACCAAAAGTCACGTGCCGGGCATAAAAAATCAACGCATTTCATGCTGTTCATCTGTTTCTGCCTCAATTTCGACTTCGATAGGCGACAGGCGGCAGCGACAGGCGACTTGTTCTGTTCTTCTGTTTTCAATGAAATGAGAATGAAAATCAAAAATCAAAAAACAAAAAACATTGCCGCGACAAAAACAAAAAGGGAGGACGCAAAAAAAAGGAAAAACAGAAGAAGGTAGACAGCAGCAGCAGCAGCCTCATCAATGAGCGGGCCCAAAAGCACAAAAAAAAACAAAAAAAAAAAACAAAAAAAAACATTAATTAAAGCGCACATACATATACCAATGAATGTATATACATATATACCATGTATGTATATGTACATTTGTATGCGTGTTCGATATGTGTGCGTGTGCGTTTGCGTGGGGGAGACTTCGTGTCGTCTTCGTGCTTGATGGGGACGGACTTCTTCTTCGGTTGGGGCTGCTGGCTGCTGCCTGCTGCGCTGCCTCTGCTTTTGCCTCTGCTTCTGGCTCAGCCACTGCCACTGCCACGGCTGACGTCGCTGCTCGGGCGCGCTGTGCGCTCGGGCTTTTGCCTTTCTTTGCGCACGACTCTCGGGCATTTTGTGTTTGCACGTCAAGGAAGGCAGACCAGGCGAGGCAAGCAGCCCCCAAAGCAGCACCACTGCCGCATCCATCGCTTCCGTTACGTACACGAACTCGTACTCGTATCGCGGACGAGAACCAGAGAACAGAACCGAGCGAAACACCCGGGAAACGTGTCGCGTGTGTGCCGTCCGTCGAGTAAGAGCTTCCACAAGGAGAAGCAAAACAGTGACCAAAGTATTGCCGCCCCCTAGTCCCTCTACGCCCCCTTCTCCACCACATTCTCCAACAACTATGCGTGCAACAACAAATCTCAATTTATGAAAAAGTGCTTTCAAAAGTAAGACTAAATGGAGCTCCACTATCTGTGTGTGTGTGTGTGTGTGTGTGTGTCGGCCGGCTAATTGCTCTTACCCCCAACCAGCCACAGGTGGCACAAGCCCCCATTCTCCCCGCCCACCCGTGCTGCATTCAATAGCCTGGCCAATTGTTGCGGCACACGCAAATTTCGCAGAACGTTAATTGATTTTGGTGTGTGGCGTGCCGCAGGCAGAAGCAGAGGCAGAAGCAGAGCCAAAGGTCAGCGGGTAGCCGCAATTAGCAAATCTAACAGTTCCAAGAATCGATTTACTGCAGCCTCAAATTAATTGGGCGCCCTCTCAAATAACCAACAAAAAATATAAGCTCAAACACAAAATGAGAAGAGAAAAAGACGAAAAGAAGGAACGAAGACGAGGCAGCCCCTTAAAAAAGGCAATATTTTCTTTTTTCCTTTTGGCAATTTTGCGGCAAGCCTAAGAAGTTGTCGCCACACAAAACGGAAAGCAGGAGGCAAGCACACAGAGGAGGAGGGAGAGGAGAGGCATCAGCAGCAGAAGTAGGGACAGAGAGCAGGCGTTGTGTGTCAAAGGTTTGACAGGCCTTAATTGTGCACAGAACGGAGGAGGAACAGAGGAGGCTCAAGAAGGATAGCTGAACTTTTGCTTGGGAATCCTGAAGGAGAGCTGAAGCCTTCGGATCATCGGATTAGTACAGAGCAGTGCGTAATAATGGGGAAGATATCGTGCAGCAAGAAGTAGATTTTAGGGAAAAGGGGATAACCCTCAACATTCAGATTATTCCCATTTCATGGTCAGTACTTCCTTTTTTCCTACAGAGAGATACCCTTTGTATTATCTCGAGTTCTTGCAGGCAGTAATTCAATCTTCCACCCTATTCCGGAATGCTTTAAATGCTTCGAATGCGATTTCAGCTGAAGCAGGTGTAAAAGAATGCATGACTCTCTTTGATCTTAGCATAGATGCCTTTTCCTATACAGTATTGTAGAATTGTAGAGCACACTCCAAACAACACACAACACATCACACACAGAATTCAAAATTTAAAGTTCTTTCCGCTTTCCAAAACCAAAATAAGTAAACAAACAAATTCCGAAGCAAAGGCAAATCCTAAACGGGAACACAGAGAAAGTGAAGTGAAGGAAAAGCTGGCCAGGATGCCAGGACTCGTGCTGCTGCTGGTGCTGCTGTGCAGCGGCTCGCTGCTGGCGGAGATCTCCCACATGCCACTGGCCAGCAATCGAATCATCATGGGCACATCCGGGCAGCTGATATCCCCGATCCACCCGATGCCAGGTCCAGGTCCGGTGCCAACATCGACGACGACGGCGCGATGTCAGAAGCTGCAGAGATACCGCAAAATGCTGAAGGACATCGATGATGTGGAGGACCTGTATGTGGATGTGCCCGTGCACATTGCCCTGGTGGGGCGCCAGAAGAAGCGGTAAGTGGGCTGGGACGGTGGGCAGTGGGTCGCGCAATATGGCTAAGTGCGATGGCGACGCCGCCTGTCACACAAATCAAATTATGGCCAAACAAACACGAAAGATGTCCAACGCCAAAGAAAAACCGAGCAAGAGCCGAGCAGGGAAAAAATAATTTATAACCACGACGTGTGGCTGGCCCAAACACAAAAAACCAAACCAGAGCCAGCGCCAGCGCCAGAGCCAGATTTTTGTTACAGTTTCCCATATAAGTACGTGCACACATGGGCATGTGTCTGTGTCTGTCTCTGCCGCTTCTTGTGGGTCTAGTGTGCGAGTTTTTGTTGGCCTTACAGCTGCTGCTATGCATTGGCACATTGGATTGCGATTCCATGAAAAACCGAATGAATCTGAATCTGACAAATTTTCACTTGAACTCTCAATATAGCTGTGGGAATTCGCCTCTTTTTTAGCAAAGATTAATGAAATTGCAAGCCTACGTTAGAAACTGCAATCAGAATTCCCTTTAGTACCCATAGGTTTCCCTTGAGCGCCACACCACACCACTGTGGCACTTGGGCGTAACACGTGGCGTATGAGCAATGTTCTTATTCTTTTTTCCGAGTTTCATTGCTTTGACGGGGCCTGGACCTGGGCTTGGGCCTAGCCCGTCACGTTTTCGCTTAGGCAGGCCTGCGTCTGGCCAGGGATTTTCATTTCCATCATCTCCGATGGACGTGCATTCCACTTCACGCCGGGACCGGGAGGCTGGCTGGCTGGCTGGCTGGCTTATGGCTCGTATAACATTCGATCATTCGGCATACAGTGCCAGCAAACATTCAAATTATTGTCGTGGTTTGTCGCCATCTCCTTTTTCGGAGCCATTTCTAGTTCTTTTTGTGGCAGGTACGAGTACAAGTATGAGTGCTTCTCTCTTCTGTTTTACTGTCGCGCGACCCAGCAGTGCTCCAATTGCCCGACTGCAGCTCCAGTATCCAGTATCCAGCTCCAGTCTCCAGAGTGCGAGTTGGAGCTAGAGCCAAAGTCAGACTCCGAGTACGTGATGTTCGTCTCGAGTTGCCAGTTTGCGGAGCGTGTGAAAAGGAGCGAGTCGGTCGCCAGAGTCGCGAGCGCAATTTATGGCGCGTGCAGTCATTAAGAGTTTTGCTAGAATCAGCAACGATCCGCCTCCCAGTGCATGCCCCACCCGGTTGGCATCGGCATCGGCATCGCTCGCATATCCTGCCTGCCTTCCCTCTGCCTCTGAGTCCCTGCCAATCAACTGCTTGCCAGCCGTTAATATTTTTGCACAAACAAATCATAAATATTCATTTAACGACTTAATTCGACGGCACAATTCCAATTCCCAATTCGATCATTCGCGCCACACCGGCCACCTGTAGTACCCGTTCTCTAGTTGTGGCAGCCACTCAGACAACCATCCAGCCAGCCAGCCAGTGCGGCCTCAAATCACAACAGAAGCGAACCATCAAACGGAATAGGCACCAGGTAGTGGCCCACCTTTTTGGCCTCGACTGTGGAATACCCCTTACATAAGTCATACTACGAACAGACTTGGCGGAGATCGTTCCATTCGAATATACTCTTCTCCGGTTCGGTTGGATCTCTACAGGATATCAAAACAAAAACATCAAGTCAAAATTTTGATGTTGTTTTCTGTGGGCTGTTGTTGCATTTTTATGTGCGCCGCAGGCTCAAGCGATGTAAACAACTTTTATTGCCCTGGCCGAGAGTCTCCTCCCACACCACACCACACCTCTCTCCATGCTCTCGTTCCCTGCTTTATGGCGTGAAACTATTTATTTGTAAGCGTATCAAAGGAGCCACCACACCACAACACTACACAGCAGCAGCAGCAGCAGCAGCAACAGCAACAATTTGCAATAAAAAGTTGTGCATTATTCTTTGTTTTTTGAGTGAAACAACACAGACCTTGCCGCAAAAATTTCGCACAATACCCATTGCCCCATCATCGACATCGACATCAACATCACAGTCATCGGCGGCATCGTCATCGTCATCATTGGGAAGAACTTTCTGCGCCGCCAGAGAATATCGCCTATAGTGGGTATAGTATTGTATTTATAGCACTGGCCAGAGTACGAAAATACTCGGCCGAAACGGCAGCAGACTGAGACTGAAATTGGAATCAGAATCAGCATCAGAATCGACATCGGAATAGAACCCCGAACCGAACCGTTCAGAACAGAATGTAACAGCAGACACAGGGGCGTCGCGATGCGTCGCTCGATTTGTGTTGCGAGTCGCATTGGGGCTGAGAATTCTCCTCTTAGTCAGACAAATGGGTAGTACGAGTCGGTACGGTACTTCAGCGCCATAGTTCAATAGTCTAAGATTTCGCCAAAGAGACAAAGCAGAACAGATAAGAGGTAGGGGGCAGGAGCCACTAAGTGCTCACTGCGCCCATTTCGGTGTGAGTAATTGAGTGTGCCTCCTCTGTCCGTTTCTGTGTGGCATTGTTGTGGGTCTGAATCATTCATAGGATCAGTAGGTAGCGGCATAATAGAGATATCAAATAATAGGGAAATAAATAATAGTGAATAATGGAAATCAAACTTTATTTACACAAAATTGAAATCTTATTGGATGGAAAATTCATTTGAATTTGCTATTTGATTTGCCATTGTTGGCATTGATGACAAATTGTATCGGCAAGAGAGAGAAGAATACTGTATGTTCTCTTCCAAAACGATAACAGATATATGGGAATTTCTTTCGCAAGAATTTATTATAGATATAATAGAAATTTCCAAAGTGATTTCCAATTTGTTTTTCTCCCAACATTTTTTTTCACTCATTATGTGTGTGATACGAGATACGAGTATTTTGCAAATCGAATCCCATAAGGTACTAGAAGAGATATTTGTTTTGGATGCAGTGACTTCTTCTTTTTATATACGGAAGGGTAAGGGACGGACGGACTGTGCAATCAGCGAATGTGCTACTTATAGGAATGTGTCTCCTTAACTTGTTCTTTATCTCTGTTTTCGGTTTGGAGTTTTTCCTGCTGGGAAAAGCAGAAGCAGAAGCTAAAGCTGAAGCAGAAGCTGATTGTCAATTTGCGGAAAGTGGAGTGCCGGGGTGGTGGCTGCCGCCACACAAGCGAAGGGGTGCCTGGTGTAGGACTCCCCGCCCGCCTGCCGTGCCCTGCATCTGTTTCTGTTTCTGCTGCTCGTGCTGTTCATTTTTGTTGTCTTCTCTCGTGATAGTTGCAAAAATAGAATTTTGTCTCTGATTTTAAGTATTTCGCGTGAAAAGTAACAGAAGCGACTAGACCCAGACCAGACCAAAGACCAGACACGGGACACGAGACGCAGAACGAGACCAGACCAGACGACGCAAACGACAGCGACGAGGAGGAGAAAGA